>OZ002742.1:121142967-122409168 GCA_963924295.1 Dioctria rufipes
GTTTTTCTATAAAGTCAAGACATTCTATTAGAACATTCTCTTTCTCAAATACTTTCCGAAATTGGAATTCCAGTGGCATTATTATACCTTTATTCACTTTCTCACTAAGTGCTAGCACGCCATTCTTATGGACATTAGAAATGTCCCTATTTATAAAAAATTCATTAGGCTTACTCCACAAATCTTTATCCGATAAGTATTTGATTAACTTGTGCTCCGTATCAATCTCAGAATAGAGTTCTTTATAGGTATGTATAAATGAATTAATTTTATGGCGATCTTCATTACAAAATTTTAATGAGAGGGCTTCTAAATAATTCAAAATTGGTAAGATCAGCAACTCGTGTTGTTTGTCCTGAATATATAAAACATCTTTCCGGGTAAAATTGTCGTTATTGTGCAATAAAAGTGAAAACTGAAGTAAATATGTGAGGGTTTTTTGCCCAATATCGCAAATAGGACTCGTTTCAGCTTCCAAGTTAATGTCTTGCTTAGAGCTAATAGATGGAGGCTTCGTGTTCTCGCCTCTGTTAGTACTGATATCCTCGTATTCATTTCTTGAGAAGGGGATTGATCCAATTTGTTTTTCTGTATTACTTTTGGAAAAGTGAATTTTAATTAAATGCTTTCTGAATGCTGAAGAATTTTGGAAACTTTGTTGACAGCCATCTTCATGACAGTTGTAAAAGCTGTTTTTATCACAGCCGTGAATAACTTTAAGGTGTCTTATCAAAATGTGCGCATGCTCAAAATGGCTTTCACAAATACCACATAAAACCATTTCTGCAAGAATAAACAATAAGATTTAGTACACCTTAACTCTACTAAGAACTAAAGAAATTATTTACGCATGAAGAGTGTCATAATCGCAAGTTAATTCACCAGTTTCATAACAAAAATTACAGTTGCACCAACAGTTTTAGTTGGGCTCTAAACGCCACTAAATTATTGGAAAATCTGTTGTCAGTAGAAAACTCAGTCATGTGCCCCCATGGAATTCACTTAGACACTAATTTATTAATGTTATAATTCGTCAATGAAAAATACACGAAAACCAGAGCATATAAAGATCAAAAGTTATACAAATAATTGACTTCGGTTATTTGAAAAAAATCATGCAATATTATAATCGACACAAATTTATGAAAATTACTAAGAAATATCATGTTAATAATATTCTAAAACCCAAAAAAATCTTACCTGTTATGTAACAAATTAATTTGCTTCCAAGCAAATGTTAAAATTTACAACAGTGCTCACTTCTTTTTAACAGTTCATTTGCAATATTGTATACCATATGATGATCACAGTTTATGTTTTACCGAATTCCTCATAATGATATCAGCACTCTTTAACCAAAAACTGCAAATTTATTGAAACCACAAAGCAAACCTTAATAAAATTTGAACTACACGGAAGATTTGTCTTTAATTTTTTTACTGCGCACGTTTGACTGCCCGAGTCTGCTTCTTTTGAATAGTCACAAAGCAATGCTCATCCCGAATAAATGCAGCAGCAGCCAAGTAAATATACGAGACCCTCACATATAAAATTGAATTTTTACGATATTACATACAATTCCGATGTATAAATTGTCTAAGCATTTAGGCAATTTACTTTAGCACTAGGGCTAGTTTCCCTAGCCGAAGTATAAGTTTGCCTTAGTGCTCATGCAAGCTCGGAATCGCCCGCCGACTTTGGTAAATTTCCTATTTAGCTTTGATAAAATGCAGAAGTACTTGTGCGAAACTGTAAAAAAAAAATAAATGCTTGCATTGTTGCTATATTGCTACTGGAAATATGAATAAAGAAATTTGACATGTTTTAAAATATACAAATTGTGATATTGTTACAACAAAATCTCTTTGAAAATTATTTAAAATTTTTCGAGAAAAGTTCTTTTGAAGTATAAATTAGGGAGAAATATTTGTACACTTACTAGGGTGAACTGCCTGAGCTGTGAGTATAAAATTGCTCAAAATTCTTGGGTAAATTACTCAAATCCCTTGGACAAATCTTTGTACATATTACTTGGGTGAAATACGTATAACCTTTGCACATTTTCCCTAAGCTTAGGCAAAAACATTCCCAAATGCTAAGGCAAATTAACAAAGCTTTTTTAGATAGTTTAACAAAGTTCTTTAAGCCTTAGCCAAGTAAAAAATAACAAAATACTCGTACAAATTTGCCAAGTTATACGCTTCCATACAAAAATTGTTAACGAAGCATACTTGGGCAATTTAACAATAGTTTTTTCTCTCAGTGTAACACTGCTTTGTGTTGGTAGATTGAGGAAATTCTCCAATATTGTGGGAATTTTCACCCCCAAAAAATTGTAAAAGGGAAAAGAGAATAATCACGTCTCCTAGAACAAAATCATGGGAAAAATATTGTCTTAAATTTTGCACAAAAATTTAACTTTTCTGTATAATTAAGACAACATGAGTATGGAATATTACTAAAATACAAAAAAATTGAGACAATACAGTTACATATTTCTTGAAACAGCACGTTCAAAACCATCAAATTAAAATATCAAGCACTTCTGAAATAAAAACTTTGAGAACTTGAATGGCTATAAGCGACGAGACGAGAAAACAGCGATTCTGAAAGAAGTACCATTTAAGCGCTTTCGAGGTATAATTTAGAACTCTATCCAGACAAATTAGTAACTCAAGAGCTTCTATAGCCGTCACTTGGAAATTCTACACAAGATTAGTCTACTGAAGCGCTTATACGGAAGCATGCACCACTGCCTTTATCTATACCCATGTCCTGCCTCATAGGGATGCTTACGGTTGCAAGCGCCTTACTACTGTTTTCGGGAAGCAGTCTTGAAGGTCTCTTATTTTTGTGACTCAGGTGCCCAATGCCCCGAATCTCAACCATAATACCGATACATCAATATATCGTCCAATACGATACCATTAATTGACCCTGAAAATGAAAAATTATTTCATTTTTAAATCCCATTCAAAATTTAAAATGCACTTAGAAGTGCATTCCCATATTATAACAAAATGCACTTTAGCATAAATTGCACAGTGTCTTCTTACACTCTACATACGTACAGTACTTATTTTCTTCAATCTAATTGTATGTACATACATACATACAATTATCAGAATTATTCGCGCCCTCTTAAAATTAATATTTCAAGACGGGCGCACAAGTGCATATCGTATTACAGTTTTGCATAGGTGCATATAGCTTGCATCAAAGCTTTTGTACATTTTCTCACGTACGATTTTTAACGTCGTGAGAAAGCGATAAAAAGATAAAAAAAAGCTTTTGCAAGATATCGTGGGTACCTGTGTGCAATTTGCCCAAACCTCGGGGAGTTTGTTTTTGAACTAGCAGACGAGATGGTAAAAGATTTAGAGTCGGAAGATTTATAAAGCATTTTTCTCAAATCAAATCAATCGAGAGTCGGAAGTTTTATAAAGCATTTTTCTCACAAAGGGAAATATAAAGAAAGTGATTACAAAAATTTTTGATTTTTAGAATTAGGAATTACTACTCTCTCAAAGATTAACGAAATCAATTATAAGAAAACTAGTTGAAAGGAATTTAGAATCAAGACTTTCCATAGGAAACGTTCTTTGATATAAGAAAAGGTGTATTACAAAGGAAAAAGTTCCAATAAATATCAATATAATACAAAGGATTATAAGTGGTTTTACTTTATAAATTTAACCCTAACGCGTACTCTCTCCCACGGAGCACGGAAGACGCGAAACACAACATTTTTGGTGGCAGCGGAACCTACATAAATCAGTGCCAAAAATAAATTCAATATAATCTGCCGCGAAACACAACATTTTTGGTGACAGCGGAACCTACATAAATCAGTGCCGAAAATAAATTCAATAAAATCTGCCGCAAAACACAACAGTTTTGGTGGCAGCGGAACCTACATAAATCAGTGCAGAAAATAAATTCAATAAAATCTGCCATAAAACACAATATTTTTGGTGGCAGCGGTATCTCGTACTAACAAAGCAGTGCCTTGAAGAAAAAGTGTATTTATTGCAAATTAAATTAATTAACAAAAATAATAAAAAAAAAAAGATTTTAATAATAAAAACAAAAATTCCGCACTACATAACATATAACAAATAAATAAAATCAAAAGAAAGAAAAAAAATAATAAACCAAGTAAATAAAACCTGCGAAGTGTAAGCACATATAAATATAATAACAAAAAAGAGTGCTCATAATAATAGTAAAAAGAAAAACATAAGCCCGGGTACCCGAAAAAGGGTACTTAGAGGAAAAGTTTAGAGTGCCATAGTGCTCCAACGAGGGAATTTAGCGAGGCTTCATCCCTGCCTCAAATAAGACGAATATCCACAGAAGGACGACTACAAGAAATCATCGTCCAGGACGCGCGACGTACCACCCTACAACAACATCATCAACTATCAATACAGCATACTTCAGACTACACCTTCATCAACATCAACTATTAATAAAACATATTTCTGCCTGCAACCAATAACAGCCTATACCGAAATACTATATTGGATAAAGTAGAAGGTACCGTAAAAGCTGTTTTTTTTTCATTTTGATGCATATATATACATAAATATAAGTGTCAAGTAATTTTTATCATAAATTTATTTGCCCATAAAAACTCTTGGTTCTATTATATATGTATATATACATATATATATATTTTTTTTAATTTATAAAGTGGATTCTAAAATGACTGTTTTTTAACTTTTTACAATTTTTTTTTTATATAAATAAAAAAGTACATTTATTTAACTACAATTATAAATTTAAATACGTATACCCTCTTCCTAGAAGCGACCTCTGCGGTAAGACTTCGTGAGATTGCTGGTCAGAGGACTTCGAATAAAATAATTCAATTCGATCCCCTGCGATAGGAATTTACGAGCCTATCGACCAGGAGAAAGATATTGGTTGGAAGAGTGATTGTAAATTGTTTCCTTTTTTTGCTTTTCGAATACATTTTGCGTTTCTTTTTGTCATCTACGCATTATTTAAAACTAAAAAAAAGATTTCTTTTAAAGAGTACATATACTTACATATATAACTTCTATTTTTTTGATAATTTTCATTATAATTCGACTCGAGTATTTTGTCTTTGAATTAGCATATATTTTTCTGTACATGTGTTGAGTGTCAAAAGTTCATTTTTTGTTCCTTCCCCTTCTACCCAATTTTTACGCCACCCCCCCCCCCCCCCCCCTAAAAAACAAAAACACAAACATGACTGACGAAAGCAAATCTTTCGACGTCCTTTGCTTGTCACAAGTCCCAAAAATGGCAGAAATTAGACAAATTCTGGCCGATTACCACAGAGCGAATAAAAGTAAAAAGACTTCAGATTTTACTTCTGGAAAACTCCAACAGTTGGAGGAACTATGGGCTTCATTTGAAAAAATTGAAACCCTGATTCAAGATCACGATGAATTCGATGAGACCCATGATTACTTTAAACAGTCATGCTATGACAAGACAGAGGACTGGTACAATCTTACAAAGGCAACTCTATCTGACAGGTTGAAGTCCATATCAATCCACATAGAGCGCACAAATAACCCCTTTTATATTCCATTCCCCAAGACTTCACAGACTTCACAACTGCAGCGGATACCCCAGACAATACAGACAATAATCAATCTAACTCAGTACGGTTTAGATTACAAGATCAGAGGCAAAAGTCTATATCACGAATTATACAATCGATCAATTTTAATTCATTATCGACTACAACCCAGTCATATCTGACACAAAAGATCAATTCATTACACAAATACCTAATGATTTGGAACATGACTATTTCAAAAATAATGTTTACGCCGAGGTAGAAACATCATACACATACACGATAATTGCACTTCAAGAGCAATTGAACTCTCGAATCAAAAACGTATCGAATAATACACATAACGTCACAGATTATCATCATAATGTTTCCTTTAGAGACCAATCTACCGTCTTTCTATCAGAAGCTAGATCGTTAATCCCCAACTTTAATGGAAATTCCAAAGATCTTCACAAATTCATTTCAACTTGTGATGATATATACGCGACGGCATCGATGACGAACGAAAAGCACTCTCTCCTTAGCCTAATAAGGAGTAAGCTATCCGCCGAAGCGTATGATGTATTCAGGTACAACCAAATATCAGATTTGTCTGAATTAAAACCTCTGTTGACTCAAACCTTCGAAGTCAAAGCCTCTAGATCTTCCTTGCAGTCCCAGTTATGCAATTCGAGACAAAGAAAGGAGGAAAGTACAAAAGATTTCCTCCAAAGATTAAATGTAACACTGTCAAAGCTAAATGAGGCTACACACTGATATACAACGGACAAAATACTCCTAAGATCTTTATTAAAAGATAATGAGAATCAGGCTGCAAGAACAATTGAAGACGGATTATTCAATCCACAACTCCAAAATTTAGCCAAAGTGCATTCGGATAAATCTTTTTCTGCATTAAAATCGCATATTTTGGAACATGCATCACGCTTAGAGCAGAAACAACTCGGTTTCCAAACACAAAACAGGGTAAACCAAACCCCATTTGAGCAAGCAATAAATTCAAGTCTCCGCTGCTTCAAATGTAATAGACTGGAGCATGCTGCATCAAGTTGCCCAGCCATGCAACGCTCCACGCAAAATTTCAACGCAGTTCCAAAACAAGACTCGCAATTACAACGCCCTGCAGATTCCAATAAAATCACATCTCCGTCACAGGTTCCATCTTGTCGATATTGTCATCGAATTGGGCACACCATAGAAGAATGCAGGACAAGAGCTGCGAATAATAATCGTCCTAACAACAGCCGAGGAAACCCGAAGCAAAACTTACCTTTTTGATTGATATAGGAGCAGAGATCAGCATCATAAAACTTCATCCACTGAAACCAGACAGTATCTGCTACAGAGATGCTGTCTGCAATATAAATACTTTGTTTACAGAATCCACTTCTACAGAAGGGCTGAATTTAGAATCTCCGAATAATAATAACTCCATCCTAGAACACCCATTTCAAATTGTGGGAAATAACTCCATCCTCTCATGCGATGCCCTACTTGGTCATGACTTTTTATCTCGATACAATGCGAGTATCGACTATAAAAATAAAATCATTTCTCTAAAAGTGAGTGAATCAAATGAATTCTATCCTTACGAAAAATATTACACTAATTACCTATATGTTTATTTGAAAAGCGAAAATCCAGAAAAAAGGTCTCATATTAAAAGTTTACTGTATACGGAGAAAACATTCTCCATTAGTAAAAATTATAAAAATTCTTATCTATCAATTGCTTCACAAAGCAATAATAACATATCTCCATCTAATGCTTCACAAGAAGTGAATCCTAAAGTTTTTTTAAATGAAAAACTACTTCCATCAGTAGTTCCAAGTAAAGTGGAACCAACATACAAAGAAAATCTATCTTCATCGACAGCTTCACAAGAGATGAAGCACTAAGGTAAAAGTATATCTCCATCTACAGCCGCACAAAAGGCTAAATATAATAAAATTTTATCCACTTCATCAATAGATTCATAAAAAGTGAAATCCAAAAATGAATCAAAGCAGTCAAGGAATTTCGCTAAATGTTTATCTCCTTCAAATTCTATCGAGTCGGAATCGTTCCAAATTCCACAAAAGTTGGAATCATATCTCCTTCCTATTAAAAATCCGAAAGAATCGGATAAATTAAATAAAATTAAAATTCCGGCTCGATCAGTATTCATCATTGAAATTCCAACTCCTTCTATTCAACATCAATCAGTCTGTTTCAAGAAGGAAATAAGGCCAGGTTTGTTTCTTGGAAATTCGATAGTCGAACCAGTCAACGGTATAGCAAAAGTCCTAATCCTCAATACAAGTGAGGAGGACGCCGATCTGGGCCCTTACGAGGTAAACCCAGTTTACCAAGACTTGGACGACTTTGTGGTTATCTCCACAGACTCTGAAAGAGATCCAATTAAGGGCAAAATAAATAA
The DNA here is from genome assembly GCA_963924295.1 of Dioctria rufipes. Taxonomy (NCBI): domain Eukaryota; kingdom Metazoa; phylum Arthropoda; class Insecta; order Diptera; family Asilidae; genus Dioctria; species Dioctria rufipes. Next base: position 121,150,965 of record OZ002742.1, read on the forward strand.
ACTGCAAAACCTTATCAAATTGGATCACTGTAATTCAGAGGAGTCTGAGAGTATTCGCAATATCTGTAGGGAATTCAACAATTTCTTCTTCATAGAAGGGGATTTCCTTTCATATACAGATGCGATTACCCACAAAATGAGACACTCCAAGACAAACCGTCAATTTATACCAAGCCTTATAGACTTCCTGAAGCAAGCCGAGCTGAGATAAATAGGCAAATACAAGAAATGCTAGAGTCAGACATCATCAGACCTTCCCATAGTCCCTGGAATTCTCCACTTCTTCTGGTGCCTAAAAAACCAGATGAGAATGGCAACAAAATGTGGCGAGTAGTGGGACACTTTTGTCGTATTAACGACATTACTATTGGCGATGCGTACCCACTGCCTAATATCACTGATATATTAGACCAGTTGGGGAAGTCGAAATATTTTACCACACTCGACTTAGCCAGTGGATTTCACCAGATAAATATGGACTCGAACGACAGGGAGAAAACTGCCTTTAGCACACCCTATGGCCACTACGAATACAATCGTATGCCATGTGGTTTAAAATGAGCCCCTGCAACCTTTCAGCGAGCCATGAACAATGTTCTATCTGGTCTTCAAGGTATTTATTGCTTCGTATACATGGACGATATTGTAGTCCATGGATACAATCTTTGAGATCACAACACTAGACTCACAGCAGTATTTAGCCGCCTTCGTGATTTCAACCTCAAACTTCAACCCGACAAGTGCCATTTCCTAAGAAAGGGAATTATATTACAGAAAATGCAGTCAAACCAGACCCAGCAAAAATCAAGTCAGTTCAGTCATATCCCAGACCCAAGAAGGAAAAAGATATAAAAGGCTTCGTTGGTTTCGTCGGCTACTATCGCCGCTTTATACCAAACTTTTCATAAATAGCTAAATCACTTACAAATCTTTTAAAGAAAGATATCCCTTTCAAGTTCGACGCAATTTGTGATGAAGCATTTTGCGAATTACGCAATAAACTTATTTCAGCACCAATTCTATCATATCCCGATTTTGAAAAAGAATTTTTTGTCACCTCTGATGCCACTGACTACGCCATCGGAGCAGGTCTTTCTCATGTTGATGATCGAGGGGATCATCCAATCGCATATGTGAGCCCAGTTCTCAATGGTGCGGAAACTCGTTACTCAACAATTGCAAAGGAGCTCTTAGGTATCGTGTTCGTAGGTGAGCAATTCAGACCATACGTTTATGGTAGACAGTTTACAATTATAACTGACCATAAACCATTAGTATGGCTCATGAATCTGAAAGATCATTCCTCAAGACTGATGAGATGCAGAATACGTCTTGATAAATATGACTACAAGATAGTCCATAAATCAGGTAAGCTCAACACAAATGAAGACGCTCTAAGTAGAGCTATTCCGGATAGTAGCGAAAATTTCGTAGAACCTACGACCTGCGTAAATGTGGTAACAAAGAATCAAGCTAGAGCTCAGGCAAATTCGACTACTCCCAACATGAGTGCTATTAATGAAAATCCAACTCCATCACAAGTGAACAATTCCTCAGTCATTATAATTGAGACAAATTTCCCATTATTATTAATCAAAAATGCGAATCCTAAATTTTTCATCTTGCAGATGCAAGATACGGAACTTGAAAGAGTGTTGGATTCGAAACTAAAATTTTCGGATAAGTCCCCATCTTTATTAACTGAACTAAACTTCTTCAAAAGAAAAGACTCCATAATAATTATTTCCAAAACATTAAAAATATTTTTACCAAGGTCTTCACTACTAAACAAATAAACATTAAACTCTATCAAGATTCGATTAAATATTTATCCGACATTAATGACATCGAACAAGTTTTAAAAGATTTTCATTCACTACCGACGGGAGGCCATCAAGGCCTTTCCCGTACTATCAAAATAATCAAAAAGCAATTGTACTGGCCTGGCACGTCAGACGACATCGTAAAACATGTAAGGAAATGAGAACTTTGTCAGGTAAACAAAGTATCCAGAAATCCAAAAATTCCTATGAAAATCTCGAGCATTAGCTCCAAACATTTCGAAAGAGTGTACCAGATGTTGTAAGACCTCTCCCAATTTCTCATTCTGGAAACAAATACATCCTTACATTTCAAGCCGACCTTTCAAGACGACCTTTCAAAATTTTCTGAGGCTATTCCCATAGTCGACACCGAGTCTAAGATATTAGCGGGGGCCTACACGACAACGATAGTTTGTCGACATGGTATTCCAGAAAGATTCCTTACAGATCAGGGTTCTAACCTCATAAGTGGCATGTTCGCCGAGGTATCTAAATTGTTGAGAATAAAACGACTTAAAACTACTCCATATCACCCTCAAACGAATGGTGCATTGGATAGAAGTCACAGAACCTTAGTAGAATATCTCCGATCTTATGTAACAAAAGATCCACAAGACTGGGATGCATGGATTCCTTATGCCATGTTTGTCTACAATACAACCCCTCATTCGAGTACTAACTATACTCCACGCGAACTCCTTTACGGATTCCCAGCCGAAATTCCAAACAATCTGAAATCATCTCCAGCCGTTTGCTATAATTATGACAATTATGCAAACGAATTAAAAGCGCGTCTACAGCATAGCTTCAAAATAGCTAAAGACATAGCCATGGCCAATAAAGAAATATCAAAACTACAATATGACAAAAATTCCGTCGTGAAATCTTTTATGGTAGGCGATAAAGTCCTACTTAAAAGCAGAGTGAGAGATAATAAGTTCTCACCACTATGGTCAGGTCCATATGAGTTAATGGAGATTGTAGTATACACATGTGATACATGTAATAATAATATCTAAAAATAATCATGCAAAAAGAAAAATAATGCACAATGCTTAATGGCATGATATGAGCACATCATTGTACGCACATACATTATTGTGCAAGCGCCATATCATGCTAGTAAACAAGTATATCTCATATTGCAAAACAAAAATTAACAGAAATACAATTTACTTCCAATTTATCAAAAGAAATTACAATCTTAAGAATCAGCAATTTGATACCATTTACAAGTAAGTCAAGTAGGTGACAAAAATGTGTGTCGTAACAATTGATGTGAATTATTATTGTAAAAGGTCATTCAATAAGTAAGAAAGCAATGAATTTGCTTATTGGACAATTCATTTCTGAAATTGCTATTTCTTGCTTATGGAATGATTTTCCATAAGAACCTATGTAAACCAATTATATAAAAGACGAAGAAAAGAATAAAGAACTCAGACTTGATTATCACTGCATTGGAGTATATTCATTTCTCACAATTCGGCTTAAAAGCCTATTGATCATAAAGCGGCAATCTTCAGCCTGATCAACCGACCTAATCAAAGGCAATAAAGCGGCATATAGCCTTGCCTTGCTTACTTTTAAAGCTTAAAGACTATAAAGCGGCAAATTAAGCCTAGACTTGAGCTTGAACATACAATTGAGAAACAATAAAAATCGTTACCACGAAGACCGAGATTGATGAGTAAAATATTGCATAGCAACCGGCAATACAAATACAAAAATATTACAATATGTCGGACCAGAAGATCAAAGTCTCCGTCCAAGACCGAGTATGTGAGTGCTTCCACTCGAAAGACGAACTCATCTACAGTCAGTCGAGAGCTATCCCCGCTGTAGGAAATATTCCATCTTCTGATAGGACTACCAGAACGTCATTGTGCTGAACTGGACGAAGCTCGACTGAATGGAGTTTGTGAAGTTTGTGAAAAGCGTGCATTTTGCAGACGATGCCGTTGGATTCCAAGATCTGTTTGTATCTGGAAAACATCTCGGTAATATCGGTTCACCCACCGGAGGAGGGCAGATGGAGCACTGTTCAGGCAACTTAGTCGAACTGTCTGTCGCGGGAAGTGGTGTTCTCACTGCGGCCATTATGAAACAACTTTGGTTTTCAGAAGATGATATAAGTGTGCTTGGACACACGAATATTTAAAAGGAACGAGAGCAAAACCAAAACGATTCAATACTTCAAATTACCATGGCCAAAAAGGTTTTGCATCAACTGACGGTTGATGTTACTCAAAAGATTTGTTAGACAACTATAGTGTGGCTACACAACTAATCGGTATAAGTATAGCAGCTAGTTCCTGTATATGCTAAGCTATGGCGCACGAAAAGAACGTCGATCAAAATCCAATAAATTTAAAAGAAAAATTCAATGTCACGAAAAATATCGTAAAGTTGATGTGCTGTAACTCAAAATCTCTCGTACAGACAAAAAGGATTTAAACTATAACTTGCCGTTACAAATGGAGATATACTAACATTCCGGCTCGTGTACTAGCTCGGATGTTCAAAAATAAAAACAAAAAGATTTTATAAAGGTTTCCGCCTTCACTCTCCAAGAGCTAACTCTCAACACGAAGATGCCTCGGGCCCACTCTCTCTACTTAGATCAAAAATAAAATGATACAGGCAAGTGATGTGAATGTGTGCATGAATATCTTGAGTCCTCACAGAAATCCGGGAAGAGTCGGGTTGGAGAAGCTAGAGACTGAAAATGATACTACAGATTCTTCAGCTAGGCAGTTAGCAGTATGCCAACTCCTGATTACTGAAGGTCTCCAGCACCACTTCCATCCTCCAACAACTCTTTCCTTCCTCCTCACCTGATTGCAATACTTAGCTGGGCAGAGCTGTCGTATCCCACGCAATCAAATAGCGGAAAACCGAATAATTAACAACGCTCGAATTTCAAATATGTAAATCTTTATTTCACGCAAACAAACTGACCTAACTTAATAATTTAAAACAATCTAACCCGAACCGAACGGCAACTTGACACCTCAAACGAAAGTTACGACGCGACTAAACACTGAACGGCACTCGCCAGACCAGTCATTGGTCTTTTATGCACCAATATTCGGAAGCTAACTTTACTACCAACGCGGATGTAAACAAACGACAACAACCTTGCCGTTTGTTCTACCGGTTGCAGCACCTGAGTCGCTCAGTAGTAAATAATCGCTTTACATAATAATGACCATGCGAGGTTAATTATTATTGTAATCGTCGATTGCTCCACTAAGCGCTCATCGCAGCCAGCTGTTGAGCTAATCAGCAAAATAACCGACAGTTGCAGAACAGTACCATGCGAGGTTACTGTTTAGCAATTGCTAATTATTTCACTAAAATGCGCCCTTGGCTTCTGGAAGAATCTTCCGTATATTGGGCCATAAAATAGTCATAAGTCTGGTCAACTAGTTAGCTAAAAGCCAAAAAGTCGTCTCACAGACTCATGACCCTGTCCAGCCAGTTGGCCGACAAAGATATGCCTCCGTGCGAACACAACAAAAACATGTTTTGAGGCAACCTACTATTTGCTTAGCAGAAGGCCAGCGGGAAAATTAATTCAAAAATTTCAAAAACTTCCAAGACTTGAGGCTTGACTAAAGTCAAACCTAAAGTCGATCTTACAGAAAAGCTTTCAAAAACAAACTCTCAAAAACACTTCACTTTACTTTAATCAAAATCAAAAATAACAAAATTGCAAAACTTTAAAAATTTTAACGTTACTCTACTAAAAATCTGAAATAACAAACAGTTAGACTCAGGTCCACGTATAACTTCCACTGGATATGAGACTTGAGGTCAATCAACTAGCAGAGACCAGATGATCATATCGTTCAAAGTCCCAGTCCCCAGTAAAATTTATATTTACACCACCGAAGTCTAACTGAGGTGGCCCCACGTTGGGCGCCATTTTTGTTATGGTAGCATGTAGAGTGATGTACTTGGTGGTGAAGTCCAGACTGCCAGCATGAGCTGACAGATCACTCGGTGGACAGCGTTGACTGCAGGGCGGCACGCTAGCTCGCCTCGGCTATTGGCGGAGAGTGTGGGGACGTTTCACGAAAACGTGCCGCTGCCACCAGCTATATACAAAATAAATTCGTGCCTGTCTATCCAAAGGCCGTGGCACACATTCGGTCCTGACGGGACCCTTACATCACTTACCTACATCTATTGGGAAGGCGCAGATGTTTGGCCTTCTCTGCTTGCCCCAACCACCCAATTCACTCTAAGCGCAAATAATTTTCAGAGTCCCTGTGCTGACCTGAAAAGAGAAGAGTAGCGGACCTAGACGACCATCACCCTAAGAGTGCTCCAGGACATTGAGAGGGGAAAAATCAACAAATGTTATTCGGCCATCACGTTATAAGATTTTCTTTATTAAGTTCTTTCTCTTTTTTTTCTTAAATTCACCCCCGTAGCATAGTAGTCTTAATAGATAATATTACACAAGTATAAGACTTAACCAATATAAGATTCATTACTCAAAAAAAATTAATAAGCTATAGAAAATCCCCGATCGGGCGCGACAATTTCTTGCATGCATGTCAAAAATACCTTTCCGGTTCATCCACGAAGGCCTCCTGGAGACCACTGGTGATTCTGGAAGAAATAAATTATAATCAAATGCCAAACGCGGACTGCCACCAGGATTTCCTTTACAGTCGGGCCAGTTAGGGCCTACCTATATAAGCTAAAATTTTACTCGATTTTATCATAACCTTCTTCCTTTTTTTTTTTTTTTTCATTTCAGCAAGCCATGCTTGTTTTAGTTGTATTTTCTTTAGAAATTACTTTTTGCAAATTTTATAACTTACACTAAACTTAATAAATCTTAAATATTGAATTTCTTAAAAATGTGGAGATCTGTCAAATATAGCTGTAAATGCAACTTCTACTAAATTACTAAATTGCCACAGAAATTTGAACTGAAACTGAAACTTTCATAAGAGTCTACTAACAATCTTTAGCTAGTCGCGTAAATAATATTCGCCACTGAAGCTTGAGCTTGCAAAACAAAATAACCGAAAGTATTTTCAAAAAGGTACAATATTTCAAAAATGCTTTGAATACATTCTTTGTTCGCCCTCAGATAATATCTTCAGTTTAAATTAAATTTTGTATCATTCGCAGACAATTTCACCCATGTACGATTTTGGGAAACCCGTTATAATACATACATGTATATATTAATATAAAATAGCAGCAATAAAATTTGATCATAGAAAAATCACATAAAATACCTATAACACAGGAAAAATTTTACTTAAGAAATTAAATATTGAAAGAAAAATTTTCATAGGCTAGGAAATGCAAATTAAAATTTTCAAAAATGAACTTCATAACTACCTACAGAATTTTACACGTACAAAACCGGGTTTCAGGTAATACAATAGTTTTTTTTTTTTTTTGTTAATATGGCTGCTCCTTATCAAATATGAGTATGCATTAAGTGTTTAGGTAAGTATCTCTATTGTACTCTGATTAATTATCATTATGTATTCTTCAGTTTTTCTTTTGTTTTTCTTTTCTTGTTAATCCAATCTAGTCACTATATACGATGACAAAAATTGTTGCCATTTCCCTGTTGCATTCACTTGTTTTTAGTTCGTCGTTCGATATGATTTTTGGCTTTTGTTTACCATAATACGTGGTAATGCACTATTTGTTTGACTTCGATTATTTTATTGTTCTTGTGAAAACAATGAAAAAGTCCTGGCGTTTAGCACTTCGTGTGGTTAAGAATCACTTTTATAATTATTTATTATTTTCTACTAAACAAAATTCGGAAAACTGTAAATAACATATATGAAATATACACTGAGGAGTTCATAACTTATGTGGAAAAAATATATAATTCATGTATTCCGACGAAATGGCAAAGAACTTAATAGATGCAAAGTCTTATTTCAATTCTGTTCATAAAAGGTTGCGGTGCCAGATCTAAATATTTCACACTTAACAGTTTTTTTTTCGGACTATTAGTCCATTGTATATCTTCCTTTGTACGGATTATAGCATGACCAACCATGTGGACATGGATTATTTAAAAAAAATGGTAAAATGGTACTTAGCTGCCAATGAAATGTTGATGGTTTTTTTTTTCGTCCCTCGCTCATCTTGTAACGGCTATAATATTCTTCTTCATTTGCAAAGTTCTATTTTCGTGTATCTTGGGCAACAGGGCATATGTAATCATCATTAGTCAGATGCATCCCACACCCAGTCCCTGGAAAAATAATTTAATTAAAGTAAATGGACTTCTTATCCAAATACACAGGAAAAAAAAATTATTATAATAAATTCTTGCAAAGTATAGTCAGTAAATTGAGTCCAAGCGGAAATCAATCGCGAGAAACTCAATAAAATAAATCGCCCACTAAACGTTTCTTTTTGGAAAAGAAAGAAGGTAAAAGCAAAGAAAATGCAATTTGAGCATTTCCGATCACCCAACAAAGGTGCTGATCAATCAGGTGCAATGCACTTGAGTCATTTTCCCCCGTATCGTTTTTTCGGTATGTGACGATCGAGACCCCACATAGTAAAGCAAATCGATGGAAGAAAGATCTTCCGCGCGATCTCGTCCAGTTTTGTGTTTTGTTTTTCGTTCGTCTTGTGCGCCCTTACAGAATTTGAAAAAAAAATTCAAATCAGAAGTAGTAGTGACTATAATAATATTTCTTTAAATAAAGGCCGGGCATCGAGCAATTGTGCGTGCATGCCGGAAATATTGAAACATTTATACGAAAAGTTTACATTGTTTTTTGTTTTTATAAATTTATTTGTGGATGTGACTCGATAGTTACTGAGTGACAGCATAAGCTCTTTTTTCTGCCCTCAAAGAAGGGAATTTTGGATAATTCTAAGGTGAGGTGTGATTACTTGCTCATTGCGGGAAAAATTTATTTAGTGAGGTTTCTTCTTTCTGTTGGTTTTGAGTACAGATAGCAGGTGACAGTCTTTGGACTGCACGGTGTGGATCAGTGCCGGAGGGAAAGGACAAAGTAACAAACAAAAAACAAAGTACAGAAATCGGCCAGTAAAGTTTGCGCAGCATCGATAGGGCCGAACCTGGCGCCTTCTAGAGCGCCCAAAGATTTCCTTGGGGATTAATACCATCCAAAATCATCGTCGGAACTTGATAGCGGAACGGAGGAGAAACCAGCAAAATCGACTGATAGGAGAAAACGAAAAAAAAAAAAGAAAACCCAAGAGCAAGCAGGAGAAATTTCTTATCTTTTTTTGTCCGTATTTTTTGTTGTTGTTTTGTTTTCACAGCGTTATTCACCAGGCCGCTGAAGCGCTTCATCGCCGGGAGATTGACAAGTAAGTACATTTACGACAAATTAATTGTAATGTGAGTAGATTGTGTTGTTTTTTTCTTCTCCTGGTCTTCTCGGGATTATAGGCTAATTCTGTATTTCTTCCTCTAGCGATCTTTATTTTTTTTTTGTTTTTTTTTTTTGTTTTTTTTTATATAGATTCCTAGAATAGTGTATTAATGTAAGGGTTAATTTGGATTAGTGAATTCTTTCATAGCGATTTTTTTTTCTCTTTATTTTTTTTTTTATTATTTTAAATGTTTCTTTGATATAACATGTACATGTATACATACTCACGTATTAGCTTGATTAGTAATATATACGCTAGTACAGTGACGTAGTTTTTTTTCTATATATCTATGTATACGCGTCATGATTATCAATATATAGGCTAGTATAGTAACTAAATGTTTTTTTTTTTTCTTAATATATCTTTACCTATATACCCGCTTATGGTTCATGAATTGATTTACAAATACCCATATATTACGCCTTTGACTAGTAGTGCGACCCTTTTTACTTTTGTGCGTGTTCGGGGAAATAAATAAATAATAATGGCCATGTGCTAAGTTTCATGTTTTCGTTTGGTGTCGGGTTTGGTTAGGGTTTTGGGGAAGCTCGAGATGCCGGGAGGATAAAGTAACTGGCAGGCTCACCTCGGAGTATGAAGAGGGCAGTGGTGGATGATGCAGGTAGCCCAGTGTGACCCATCATTCTAATTGGTGTCAGCTCTTCTATCTTCAAGCCTTTTTTTTTGTTTTTTTTTTTTTGGTCTTAGTTTTATTTGTGTCTATTTCTTTCTACCTTCCAAAGGTACAACAATAGGTAGTTGATCGGAGAGCATAGAACCTACCCAAGCCCTGAGCTTGAGCCGGCAAAAGTCTGTACCTGCTCATCTAAAGGTCAACCCTCATTGTCCCTAAATACCAACCAAGGGGCAAAAAGTAGCCATAGCAAGTCATCTGTCTCGCTGAGTTCGATGGTCGGGAAGCGGCCACGCTCAGAGGGGAACATGACTGGCTAGCCGGTTACAAATATGGCGCCCAAACAAGCATAATTTTCTGCAGCTTAAAAGTGAATGCTTTTTTTGTTGCTGTTTATTTTTACGAGTTAAGATATCAACTGAATATGGTTGCGCTATAATCGCAGCGTCAGTCTATTAGGTTTGTTCGTTTATGGATTAACTCTTGCTTCTTTAACACTTTTGCATTCTTAAGTGCTCGTGTCAATGCTTTCGCTAAGTGGTTAGGATATTCCTCACTGCAGGTTTCGCCCTTATGTTCGATTGGTATTAGCGACTCGTAGTGATTTTGTAAAAACCTTGCTAAAGAAGGCTATTCTTATTTTTCACTTATACACCTTTTGGTTTTTATTTTTTTGATTGTCGACAACATTGCCGTCAAGTAGTTGATATGTGGCCTTTGAAGGTTTCCCTGCTTGAGGTTTGATATGTGTTGTCGTTTGTTAAATAATTATTTCTGGGAAAAATTATCCAGTCGCATATTCCGCATGGTGAGCTGTTAGAATGAGCAGATTAGTATTCTCTATTAGCCCCGCTGGTGGAGATGATAGCGATTATAGAATCTTTTTACTTTTACATAGGAGAAACCTTAGACCACTCGCCACTGACTCATCAAACCCTTAAAACCTGAACTAAATGAGCGGTCACCAAACGAAGAAATATTAACCACTATTCAGTTCAGAAAATTTATTTATTTTTATTTTATCGAATTTTCCTTATATACATATAAATATACCAGTACACGTTTTGTTGGAAGCTGAAGAGCCAGGACATCTATTTTATTGGCTCAGAATCTGTTGCCATAATTCTATTATTTTACAATATCCTGGTACGTTTTTATCTCTAATTAACTGTACTTATATTCGCATTTCTATTGGACTTTAATTTTTTTCTCTAAGTTATTTGATTGTTTTGATTTTTTTCTTTGCAGTATGTGCGCTAGAGAGTAGACGTGATTTCGCTAGGCTCCCGTGTATATTTATAATAAGTAGTTCTGAGTCCGTTCTTTATTAATTATCCGAGTGCGTATTTGCTCGACAAGAATATTCCACTGATTGTTCATATTTCATAAATAAGAAAAGTGTGTTTTTGTGCATTCTTTTTTTAACTTTAAAATCCCCCGAATAACTGTGTAAAATCGTTTTCGTAAGAAATAATAGTGTTATAATCCGAATGGCAACCAGAGGGCAAAGAAAAGAGAAAACTCCATCTACATCTCTTCCAACGGATAGTTCTCCTCATATACTGGAATATCAACTGGAGCTGTTGGAGTCTCGGTTAATGAAGAAAATGGACAGCATTGAGAAGCAAATTTTTTCCAAAATCGATGATGCTATACGTTCCTTAGATAACAGGCTATCTGCATGCGAAAATTCGATAGCGAAAATTCAGGAATTCAATTTACAACAGGGAGTTCAGATCGAAAACATACATCGTATGCAGCATCTCAGTGATGTTATCATTGGCGGAATTCCTAAACAGTCCAAAGAGATTGTGGTTGATATAGTAAAGAGTATTGCTGCGACTCTTGGTCATCCTGTCTCTCCGTATGTTGATGGTTTTCGTGTTAAAAGTAACTCACACCAGCACACGCCAAGTCCGATCATCGTGCGTTTCTCCTGCCAAGCAGAGCAAAGATCTTTCTTGTCTGCCTACCATGCGAAAGGGGGCATCAAACTATCACAACTAGAGGGCTTCTCTTCAGATAGCCCTGTGTATATCAACGAAAGCCTGACGCCACAAGTTAATTCTCTTCTACGCGAGGCGATAAAGTTGCGCAAGGTGGGGAAATTATTTGCAACCAAAACAAGAAGGGGCCTTCTATATGTGATGAGGGGTAATTACAGAGCATTGTTGTAACGAACTCATCATCTAACTAGATCTATATGCCGCAACGCTGGAGCTGATGCTGTGCAATGGAAATTAGATTTCAAATTCTTTTCTTGTTTCGGGTTTCAATTTTATATGCTTGAATTTTAGTTTTGGTTTTTTTTCGTTTTTTATTCTGTAGCTTTTGTTTTTTTTTTTTTCAATCTTAATTTTGTTTTTTGCTGTTTTTTTTTCTTTTTTTCTCATAATTTTTATTTTTATGTAATACTTGTCTGCGATCGAGATCATGTTTATTTTTACGAAAAATTTTCCGGATCATTGTGCCTTTAAATACCTTCCCGACAGTTACCATCACTCCAATGAATATGGATAGTTATACGGATTTGGACAAGGTAAGAGCTTTGATTAAGATTATGTGTGATCGTTCTCGAGGAATTAATGTCTGCACATTAAATGCAAGAAGTATCCGGAATAAGATAAACGAGATTCGCTATATTTTTTCTGGCTCCAGTGTTCATGTGATTTTAATCGGCGAGACGTGGTTAAACAGCGATTTGCCTTCATCCTTCTTTGCTATCCCAGGATATACCCTGTTTAGAAATGATCGGAAGAATCGTTTGGGTGGCGGTGTGGCAATATACATTAGGGATTGTCTTAAAGCAAAGACTGTTTCTTTGTCGATGGAATTGCCCATTGAATTTATCAGTGTAGAGGTTGGATCCGGGAACGAAAAATGCTTAGTATGCGCAGTTTACTGCCCCCCAATGGTTTTCGATGATGTTAATGCTCGGGAGTTTGAGTACTCAATGTCACGTATGTCCCAAATCTATGCTAATGTTATTGTAGGAGGAGATCTAAATGTCAACCTATGCCGTCAAGACAATTTATCAGATCGGTTTTTACATTTCGTTCAATGCCTTAATCTAAATGTGATTAATTCTTTTCCTACGTACTTTAATGCAGCGAATCCTTCATTACTTGACCTACTCATGGTTACAGATTCGAATAAAGTAATTTCGCACAACCAAATTAACCCCCCCAGCACCCTGGATCATGATATTCTCTTCTTAAGTTATGACTTTCCTGTAGTTCAAGCACCCTCTATTATTAAGTATACATATCGTAACTACAAAAATATTGATGAACATCGTTTATTTGATGAATGCTTGCATCTGCCGTGGAATGAAATCTTTTGCTGCGAATCAGTCGACGGTCAAGTAGAAACTTTAGAAATCTGAATCTACTGGACCTGATAACTTACCACCACGGTTCATTAAGCTTTTGTTACCATTTATCGGAAAGTATATGCTACATATAATGAATTCATGTTTGACGTCATCGTCTTTTCCCAGTGCTTGGAAGTTTGCAACCGTCACGCCCATTCCGAAAAAATCCTCTCCGGAATCTGCAGCGGATTTTCGCCCAATCAGTATTTTGTGCTTTATATCCAAAGTATTTGACAAGCTTATGTATAAACAGATATTTGAATATCTCGACAGGGGTGATTTTCTGACGCGTTGGCAATCGGGATTCCGGCGATTTCATAGCTGTGAGACAGCTATGTTGAAAGTAACTTCTGACATTAGAAGCGCTCTAGACCGAGACCATTTTATGGTCCTAGTACTTCTAGATTTCTCTAAGGCTTTTGATTGCGTGAATCACGGTATCCTCCTCGATAAACTAGCTAACTTATTAAATTTTAGCAACTCAGCCGTTGCTTTAATTAACAACTTTCTGACCGGTCGTAAACAGCGAGTCAAAGCCAACGAAGTATTGTCTACTGTACTACCACTAATAAGTGGGGTCCCTCAAGGTTCTATATTGGGTCCCTTGCTTTTCAGTCTGTTTGTAAATGACTTGCCTGACATTATCCAGGATGTGAATATCCATTTATATGCTGACGATGTCCAGTTATATCTCAATAGACCTATTGGGCTCTTAGAGGACTGCATTGATCGAATGAACTGTGATCTTAACAGAATCAATGTCTGGTCGAGGAATAATCAGTTGGTTTTAAATCCTATCAAGTCTCACTGTATTTATTTCTACAATCAAAAATTTAATTCTTCTGAAATACCACCTGTAGTTTTAAACAACGTTTCGCTGCCTATGCTAAATAAAGTCACTACTCTTGGTATTATTTTAAATAGCGAAATGAAGTGTTGCGACTACGTTAACAGCATTATCAGAAAAGTTTATGCAGGGCTGCGTAGTCTCTGGCTCTCAGCGAGTATCCTGTCTACTGAAAATCGCCTCAGATTAATTAAAACGTTAATTGTGCCTCACATCACTTATGACAGTGTTATTTTTCCGAAACTGGATAGTTGCTGTGCTCGTAAGATGGAAGTAGCTTTCAATGACTGCATCCGTTTTGTTTATGGACTTCGCAGGTTTGACCATGTCTCGCCATTTAGATCTCGAATTCTTGGCTGTCCGCTGTTTCCCTACTTGCGTCGACGTGCTCTAGTTTTCTTATATAATCTAATTCATTGTGATCGACCTAGATACTTACGAGAATTTTTCCAGTTCAGTTCAGTTAAGCTTCCTCCTCGTAGGGATGCCTCTGAGAGCCAAAAGCTCCAAACCCCTGCAGGAGCAACTAGTACTCCGGCTCCAACTAGCTTCGAGACAAATGTTGAAGGAGCTGTGGCCGCTAATGTTGGTACAGGCGCAGCACGTCGACGTATTCAGTTTCCTAAGAGTTTGACACTTCCATCTCTGTCGATAATTGGGAATACAGCTGGGGATCTAGGAAGGTCTCCTAATCAGTTTTTTAGCACAACCACGAATCTATTAAATTATACAACCCTGACGCCGCGCCTGGGCAATCAGAGTGATCCCTTGTCAACAACTCCTTTCCCTACTGAACACAATCGCGGAAGCAACCCTAGCGGGAATCAACCCAGTGGTAATTTTCAGTACGGTACAGAACAAAATCGCGGAAGCAACCCTAACGGGAATCAACCCAGTGGTAATTTTCAGTACGGTACAGAACAAAATCGCGGAAGCAACCCTAGCGGGAATCAACCCAGTGCCCAGTTTCAGTACAGTGGCCGCCCAGAAACTTCAAGCTTTCCTCATTGGCAGCCAAGGCTACCAAAATGGAAGATATCTTTTAACGGGTCCCCAGACGGACTTGACGTCACCGAATTTGTCTTCCGTATAGAAATGCTTTCCAAGGACGATAACTATCCGCTGGATCGTTTAATTGGCATTTTGCCTAATTTCCTCTCAGGTACGGCTGAAAGCTGGTTCTGGATTTACAAGCGCAAATATCCCGATACGAGTTGGCAGGGTATGAAGGCAGCCCTACTCGAGCGACTCGGGAGCTATGTCTCAGAAAGAGAAACGCGAAGGGCCATTGAAACAAGAAAACAAGGCCCGAAAGAAATGTTCAATAATTTCCTGCTGGACGTAGAACGGCTTAACGGTCGGCTTCGAAGACCATTTCCTGACAGAGAGCTACTCGAAATTGTCCGAGAAAACATAGACCCGGCTCTGCAGAGTGCCACTACCACGACAGATCAGATCAGCGGAAGAGGTGAGAATTATCTGCCAGAGGCTAGAAAAATTGTGGGCTAGATCTGGGCACGATCCTCGTCAGCTGACTATGGCTCGCACTTTCCGAAATAGAGCTCAAATTGAAGAGCTAGAGGAGGTATTACCCTTGTCAGACTACGTTGATAATGACATTGACCCACAAGTAGAAGTGCTTACCCCAGTGCTAAGGAGAAATACTGCTAACCGCGCTTCGTTGGATATATGTTGGAACTGCCGAGACTTAGGCCACAGATATCAAGACTGCTCAAAGGGTCATCATCTTGAGATATTCTGTTACGGTTGCGGACGTCCTGGCGTGCTGAAGCCAAACTGTGGGACCTGTTTAGGCCGTGCGGTAATGCAGAAAGAGCTGTGGTCTTGCGTTCGGGCCATACGACCAGTTACCCCAGTGCCAGGAGAGTAGAAGCAGCCACCAATACCGAGCCTCCAGCCCATCGTTAGAGGATGGGCATGCTTTATCGACATTGCTACCGACTTCATCCTTTTCCCACTTAGCATCAACCCGATTAACCCAAACTGTCCAATCGGACTTAGACACATCCAAAACAACTCCTGAGGAATGCCCTCGCTCTAGATATATCGCTTCGAGTCGAGGCCGGCGGCGTCAGCTTAGATCTCGGAAGTACTGGAAATCCAAAAAGCTGCTTTGTAAAGCAGTATCCGCCGCTATTCAGCGTTATGGAGAAGACCATCGTCCATACGTCACAGTAAAAATAGCTGAAGAAAATAGAGTTGGTCTGCTCGACAGTGGAGCTTCTGTGAGCATATTGGGAAAACACTCTCTAGAATTTTTGAGTAAGAATAATCATTTTCACTTAGTGCCCAGCTTACAACAGGAACTTTATTTAGGAATTGAATTTTGGGATCCTTTTGGCATTACCCCTGCTGTAATAGATTCCCTGGATATTGATAAAACCACGAAGATCCATCCCCCGCAGCACACCCTCACGCTAGAGCAAAATGCCCAACTGGAAGACATCAAACATCAATTTCCATCCTTTTCGAAGCATGGCCTCGGCCGTACAAAGCTGTTGGAACACAGCATTGACGTATGAGATACTCCACCAATAAAGCAGCGTCACTATCCGGTATCCCCAGCAGTTCAAAAGCTGTTATATGAGGAACTGGACCGAATGTTAGCCATGGACGTTATCGAAGAGAGTCAGAGCTCCTGGAGCTCTCCAGTGGTTCTCGTGAAAAATCTAATGGGAAGGTGCGACTTTGTCTAGATTCTCGCAAGGTAAATTCTGTTACCAAGAAAGATGGTTATCCACTACCATTGATAGATGGACTCTTAGGTCGCCCCCGGGAAACCAGATATATCTCAAGCTTAGATCTGAAAGACGCATTCTGGCAGTTACCACTCGCAGAGTCCGCTCGTGATAAGACTGCATTCACAGTTCCTGGAAGGCCTTTATATCAATTTAAAGTCATGCCGTTTGGTCTGTGTAATGCCCCACAAACTATGTGTCGTCTTATGGACCGGGTAGTGCCTCATCAATACCACGATCGAGTATTCGTCTTAGATGACTTACTCATTACTTCCACTACGTTCGATGAACATTTGGACTTACTGAGGGAAGTCGCTTCCCTGCTTCGTCAGGCAGGACTGAGAAATTAAATACCGTGACTATGTGGTAGACGGAGGAGGTCTAAGGGTCGATCCTGAAAAGGTGTCTGCGATTGTAAATTTTCCTAGCCCATCAACAGTCCGGCAAACACGCAGACTACTTGGCATGGCTGGATGGTACAGGAGATTTATCTCAAACTTTTCGAGCATCGCTGCTCCGATCACAGAGCTTCTGAAGAAGGGTGCGAAGTTTCAGTGGACTCCGGAGGCTCAAGAAGCCTTTAAACAACTAAAAGAACACTTATGTTCGGCCCCACTACTAGCTAATCCGGATTATATGAAGCCCTTCTATATAAGATGAATTTACAGCTGATAGGTTTCCTGCTGACCTTATGTTTTTGATCGGGTTACTTAAAATGACGGATTTTTTGGAAAGGTTATTTTCAGGAATACACCGATCGTTTGTTGAAAAAATATTTTAATTTTCTAAAAACATTGCTCGACGTTTCGGACGTTTCGGACGTTGCGGACCCGAAACGTCGAGCAATGTTTTTAGAAAATTAAAATATTTTTTCAACAAACGATCGGTGTATTCCTGAAAATAACCTTTCCAAAAAAATCCGTCTTCTATATAAGATGTGATGCCAGCACTATGTGAGTCGGCAGTGTCTTATTTCAAAAGTCGGAGGATGATGCCGAAAGGCCAATTGCATTTATGCCCCAAAATTTGAATCCTGCGCAGCGAAATTATAGTATCACTGAATTAGAATGCTCCGCTGCGGTACTGAGCGTAAAGAAGTTTAGAGCATACATCGAAGGCTTCCACTTTACAATCATCACCGACCACCAGAGTTTGAAGTGCCTAATGTCTCAAAAAGAACTTACTATAACCTTCGAGCGCGGCAGATCACGTTCAAACCAGGTCAAACTGTATATGTCCGGAACTTCGTACAGAGCAAAGCCGCAGACAAGTTCGCGGCCAACTTGCCAACAAATTCATCAAGGCTCGCAAACGGAAAAAGAATCGTAACGTGAACTATGAAGTTGAAAATATGGATGGTAAGTTTATTGGCGTCTATCACGCCAGCAACTTGCGCCAGTAAAATTCTCAATTCTAAACCATTCCAGATCGACTGAAATTTCCCGATAAGTAAAAAGTTAAATACTTTCTTACCATACCTTTGATACATTTGTGTTTACTTTGTCTCTTGAATAAAAATTCAGTAATAGCTTACTAAGATTTTCTAGCAAAAACCTATTTTCTTATATCTTACAGGGTATCCATATCATCTTTCGTAGACTTATGCCCGGCTAGCTCAGTCGGTAGAGCATGAGACTCTTTGATCTCAGAGTGTGGGGCGTCCCCGCGTTGTGCCTTATTTTTAGGATTGGACCACAGCCGTAGTGTTCTCTCAGCCTCGGAGAATTCCGCTTTGGAAAGGGAACTTCCGAACCTGACCTGTAACGGCTATAATATTCTTCCTCATTTGCAAAATTCTAATTTCGTGAATCTTGGGCAACAGGGCATATGTAATCATCATTAGTCAGATGCATCCCAAACCCAGTCGCTGGTAAAATAATTTAATTAAAGTAAACGAACTTCTTATCCAAATACACAACAAAAAAAAATTATTATTATAATAAATTCTTGCAAAGTAAAGTCAGTAAATTGAGTCCAAGCTGAAATCAATCGCGAGAAACTCAATAAAATAAATCGCCCACTAAACGTTTCTTTTTGGAAAAGAAAGAAAGTAAAAACAAAGAAAATGCAATTTGAGCATTTCCGATCACCCAACAAAGGTGCTGATCAATCAGGTGCAATGCACTTGGGCAATTTTCCCTCGTATCGTTTTATCGGTATGTGGCGATCGAAACCCCACATAGTAAAGCAAATCGATGGAAGAAAGATCTTCCGCGGGAGCTCGTCCAGTTTTGTGTTTTGTTTTTCGTTCGTCTTGTGCGCCCTTACAGAATTTGAAAAAAAAATTCAAATCAGAAGTAGTAGTGACTATAATAATATTTCTTTAAATAAAGACCGGGCATCGAGCAATTGTGCGTGCATGCCGGTAATATTGAAACGTTTATACGAGAAGTTCACATTTTTTTTTTTTTATAAATTTATTTGTGGTTGTGACTCGGTAGTTACTGAGTGACAGCATAAACTCTTTTTTCTGCCCTCAAAGAAGGGAATTTTGTATAAATCTAAGGTGAGGTGTGATTACTTGCTCATTGCCGGGAAAAATTGATTTAGTGAGGTTTCTTCTTTCTGTTGGTTTCGAGTACAGATATCAGGTGACAGTCTTTGGCCTGCACGGTGTGGATCAGTGCCGGAGGGAAAGGACAAAGTAAGAAACAAAAAAAAAGTACAGAAATCGGCCAGTAAAGTTTGCGCAGCATCGATAGGGCCGAACCTGGTGCCTCCTAGAGCGCCCAAAGATTTCCTTGGGGTTAAACACCATCCAAAATCATCGTCGGAACTTGATAGCGGAACGGAGGAGAAACCAGCAAAATAGACTGATAAGAGAAAACGAAAAAAAAAACCCAAGAGCAAGCAGGAGAAGTCGGAATTTGGCGATCTCTTTTTTTTTTTGCTTTTCTCTATAGAAATCTAAATTAGTACATTAGTATATTAACGTAGTTCTTTTGGTTTTGCGGAATATTATATTGAAATAGTTTTTTATTTGTTTTGCGAAGTATTTCCGGATAGATAGTACGTATATATATATTTGTATACATGTAAGCTACCATCATGCTTCCACTTAGCGATCTTTATTTTTTTTTTGTTTTTTTTGTTTTTTTTTTATATAGATTCCTAGAATAGTTGTTACGCTGCCCTTGAAGCGTAAGTGATGGTAGCTCAAGTGGAGGAGGGTGGGGTTCAATACGTGAGCAAAATTTCCAGAAAAGTTGGGTCTTGTTGGGCGCCACGTGGTTTTTCACGACACAAAACATAAAAAGATACCACGAAACTTTTGAATGACAAAAGGAAAAGGAAATACAACCAGCACTTCGCGGAAACTTAGATTTATTCACTAAATGGGCTTAACGAATGTAACGTACTTTTGAAAAATATTTCCCCACTAAGGGAAGACTACAACTAAAATTTAATTTTATAAAAAAACTGATTACTTAACTCTTAACTCGCCAGATCAGCATGAAGTACCCGTTCTCCTTGTGTCTTAAGCCCGCTTAATCCCGCTTCTCCAGATATTCCCGAAAACTAACTTGATCCACGCTTTTACTGATACTCAAGTGAAGAGCGACCTATCGCCACTACAGGAAGCAGTCCTAACAAAGAAAAAAAAATGGCAGCAACCACATTCAGTCCACTGAACTTCATGGCGTTTTCCATTCTAGCAGTGACTGTGTGAGCGCCAGCACTTGAATATTCAAACTTTGAATATTATATACTGACTAGCTCCTGGCGGCAGACTAGAGTACGCTTCATACACTTATTTTATTATTTTGGAGCAGTTAGTACTTTACCTACTGCTGATTTATATTGTAGGAATTACTGGAGAAGATTTCATTTCAATAAGTTCGATATATCGACTAATCTTCATGCTGAACGAGCTAGTACAGTACTAGTAAAAATTATAAATACGCATTCGTACATTATTTCCATCTGGTTAAAATTCTTAGGTCTAGGATCCGACAAAAGTCTTTTTTTTCCTTTTAACTTATAGTAGCAACTACCAAATGTATAATGATTTTTAATGTGTGTATGTGTATATGCGTGTTGAATGTACTTCTAGTTAACTCCTGTTTTGTCCCTGTATGTAAAGTGTTGATGCATTTATTTGGTGTGAAGCCGTGGCTGCGCAGGTGTGTATATGTGTAAGTGTATGTGTGTGCATGCCTGATGTGTTTGTTTCTGATCTTGTTCTTTGTTTATCCATATTCCCATTCTCTACTTATCCAATTTTTAACATATCCACTAAAACCTAAAAAGAAAAATCAACGCAGTATTAAATGTTACCAGAAAAGTTTATGAGCAAGACGAACACATAACACTCCCCCCTTTCTTCCGAAAGATTTTGGTACTGTTCCAAAATCTTTTATATTTCATGTGAATAAGAAATGTTAAAAAAAAATCCCACACCTCTAAAATTTAAGGCTTATAAATATCCGTAATTTTTACTTGAACAGAAAAGCAAGTATGTTCTTACAGCACTTAGAACTATAAGATTTAACTAGGTTATCTAGATGCATTAGCTTAGTTTGTTATAGAAAGGCACTATTTTAAGGTGCAGGTTACAAAACAATAATTACTAATTTCTCCGACAATGTATGTAATTAATCTTAGAGCAAAGTTGGTCAGGCCAATTAACAACCCTGTAATGAAACCATGCTATTAACCAGACTATGTTCGCCAGCAACCCAAGTAGGGAACTCTTCTTAGTAGCCCTAAAAAAAACATAGAAATTGATATCAAGAAAGTCACCTTTCCTCCTCATTATATCACTTTGAAATAGCTGATGTACACTAGTTTTAGCAAAACAACAGTGTAAAATTAGAGTTTGAATCACCAATTAATCATCTGGAAAGTATGAGCTATATGGTCTAAGGTCCTTAACATGCCAAACACCACTCCTTTTCCCATGCTTATCTTCAAGTTCGTAGGTCCACGGTGAAACTTTGCGTACTATGGTAAATGGTCCTACATATCTCGGCGCTAACTTTGCAGTAAAATATTTTGCGGCATCGGACAATACGAAATTCCGCTTCCAGACCAAATCTTTTAGTAAATAATGCACATCTCTTCTACGAAGGTTATATTGTCTACGACTCAATTCAGAAGCTTTTAGTAAACGCGCCTTTACGTCTTCCCGTAGTTCGCGGAGGGCCTTAGCGTGAGCGTGAACATCTAACCTTTCACCTACTCCATATGACTTGACATTTTCTCCGCAAATAGACATCTCTCTCCCAAAATTCACGAAATATGGGCTTACTTTCGTCGCCTCGTGCTGTGAAGTTCGTATAGCACAGGCTACTTTTTGCAGGTGCATATCCCAGTTACGGTGATTATCCGAAACATAGGAACGCAGCATAGTTTTCACCACTTGATTAACTCTCTCAGAAGGGTTTGCTTGAGGATGGTAAAAGGCGGTGAAGTTTATATCTATACCATACGTCTTACAGAGATTACCAAATTCCTTGCCCTTGAATTGAACACCATTGTCACAAACAATATTCCTGGGCGCTCCGAATAATAAAATAACATTGTCTTCAATATTTTGACATACATACTTAGCAGTTGCAGATCTTAAAGGGAATAACAGTACGAACTTGCTGAACAGATCAACTACTGTCAAAATAAAAGAAAAACCTCGATTCGATCTTGGAAGTGGACCTATTAAATCTACGCATAGCGTTTCCCAAGGACAACTCGCTTGTTGCCGTTTTGCCATTAACCCAGCGGGTTTCTGTAACTCCGGTTTAACCGATTGGCATGTACGACAACCTCTTACATACTTCGCTATGTCTTTGCGCATCCCTGGCCAGTAAAATTGTCTTTGAAGGCGATCGTAACTTTTTTGAATACCGCAATGACCTGAGGTTTCTTTGTTATGTGCAGCATACAAGACTGATGCCCTTTTGTCTTTTGGTACAACTTCTTTCCAATAATCAGAATCGGTAGCTAGTGAAGGATATCTTACTCGGACGTGCTTTAACAACTTACCCTGCATAATTTGCCAATCCGGATATTCCGAGGGCTTTAATTCTACTCTCGTGCACATCTTGTTGAACCATTTATCAGTGGAATTAGTATTTGGAATGGGTTCAATGGAGTCTATAGGGGTGGGTACAGACCGCGACAGAAAATCTGGAAGAACGTGCTCTTTCCCTTTTCTGTGTATGATATCGAAATCATATTGCTGCATTTTTACAGCCCATCGAGCAAGACGTCCAGTAGGGTCCTTCAAATTGTTGAGCCAAACTAAGGAAGCGTGATCAGTAACGACTACAAACCGAGATCCTTCCAAATAAGGTCTTAATTTTTCTACGGCCCACAAGACTGCGAGGCATTCCCGTTCTGTCGTCGAATAATTTCGCTCGCAGCGGTTTAGAGAGCGGCTCAAATATGCAATGATATTTTCTGTACCACCTTGATCTTGAGTGAGCACAGCACCAATCCCAAAGCTTGAAGCATCCGTGTGCACGGTGAAAGGAAAGTCAAAGTTAGGACATGAAAGTATTGGAGCTCTTACTAGTTTATCTTTGATCAACTGAAATGACTCCTCACACTCTTCAGTCCAAAGGAACCTTTTATTCTTTTTAAGCAACCCTGTTATTGGTGCCGATAGCGACGAAAACGACGGTACAAAACGTCGATACCAGGCGACCATGCCTATGAACCTCCGGACATCTTTAATACTCTTTGGTCGCTGGATATCTAAAATGCTCTTTACTTTATCTGGATCCACCTGCAATCCGTTAGCACCAACAACGTAACCCAAATACTTAAGCTCCGAACGACAAAACTCACATTTATCGTAGCTTATAACTAGCCCTGCATTCTGTAGACGTAGTAGCACTTCACTCAATACTTCTAGATGTTTTTCAAAGGTTTGCGTTACAATAACAACGTCATCAAGATATACGAATACATGGTTATCTAATGTTCCACACAAGACCCTATCAATAAGTCTCTGCCAGGTGGCAGGGGAGTTTGTTAGACCGAATGGCATCCGACGAAATTGAAATAACCCTCTCCCAGGTACAGTAAATGCCGTATACTGTTTGGAGTCTTCTGCCATTGGTACTTGCCAAAAAGCTGACTTTATATCTAATGAAGATATATACTTAGCGTCTCTGAGCTTGTCTAAAATTGAAGATACAAAAGGGATGGGATATGCATCCTTTTCCGTAACCTTGTTGAGTTTTCTGTAATCAATGCAAAATCGATACTCACCATCCTTTTTCTTCACCATAACGATCGGCGAGGACCACGGACTAGTGGAAGGTTCAACGATACCGCTTTTCAACATCTGATCAAGCTCGGTGTTTATTACTTTTTGAATAACTGGAGAGACCGGGTAATATCGTTGTTTGATCGGGGGTGAGTTCGTATTTATGACATGCTCTACAACGTGGGTTTGACCCAATCCCTCACCCATTTTTCCCCTAGCATCTCGTAAAAGGTCATCAAGCTGCCTTTTTTGATCTTCTATGAGCATCGATCTGGATTCCAATGCGCTAAGTCGGATTTCACTTATAACTTCCGTGAAGTTCCAGCTATTTTTATTTAAGTTTGCATTGATAGACATTTTCCTCCAAAAATCAGTCCCAAGTATAATTTCATGAGGCAGAGATGGAATGATGAGAACTTCCAAAACTTTTACGTTACCTTCCAAAACTATGGGTAAATTTAGATTACCGTATACTTTTACCTTATCCCCGTTCGCAAGTGTGGCTACGTCTACATTTGCTTTCTGTATCTTGAGTTTTAGTGGACTTAATTTACGCCAACCAACTTTACCAACTACCGTCTTCGAAGCACCTGAGTCCAATAGTCCAACCATTGGTATATCGAAAACGGAAACTTTGAGATATGGCCTTTCATCATCTTTCACTCGTGTGAAAATAAAATCTAGCATGGCTGTTTTGAAAGACTCCTCAATTTTCCCACTCTCACAATTAAAAACATTAAACTTGCTAACTACTGCGGCTCTATTGGACACCTCTGAGCTCAGGACACCGCTCACTACTGAGCTCCCAGTTCGTTTCCCGAACTTCTAGGGCGGTTATTAGTACTGTTCTGTTGATTGCAATCAGGGCATCGACTCCTGGTAACACCCAATTTACCACAACCAAAACAACGACGGGGCTCTCGACAAAAACGAAATGTATGACCTTCTCTATTACAATTGTAACATTTGTACGCGGGTCTTGTGCTTGCTTGGGTTGCAATAACGGCAAGATTCGGATTTTCACATGAGACATATGCAAGATCAGGTTCCATTAAATGTGTATTACGTTTAGATGGAGGAGGTACGAAGCCTTCTACTGAAACTCGTACAGCTTCAAGCTTTCTACCTTTAATTACTAAATCTTTCATAGAATCAACTTCACATAAACCAAGCTGACTCTGGTAGAAAGGACTTATATTTTTCCTCAAGATTCGCATCTTCTGGGCCTCAGTCATCGGATCAGTCAGTCGCGAAAATAAAGTTGTCATTACTGCTACATAAGTACCTATTGGCTCATCTTTCCCTTGTGTACGCCTTTTGATCTCATCCGTAAGGCGTTCATCATAGTCTATGGGGAGAAATTCTTTACGAAGTTCTTCTACTAACTGGTCCCAGGAACCAAATATTGCCTTGTTCGCTCGGTACCATATAAGAGCACGACCACTAAACAAATCTAGTGCTGATTTAAATAATTGTACCTTCGAAACTCCCCGAGCTTCGCTTAACTCTGTCACTCGCTCTAGGAAGCAACTGAGTGACTGACTCGGCTCGCCTGAGAATTTAATGTTCCATTTGTAAACTGGAACTCTATGGGACATTCGTGGAGCAGAAGATATCGTTTGATCTAGATCGTCTTCATTGTTTTCGCCCTCATCTGAGGAGACACTTCCTGAATCATCTTCAACTTTCGACTGAAGTGATCCGAAAACAGAAACTAACTCAACTTTCAATTTTTTCTTAATAGCTGAATGCTCTGTCTTTTCGGGTTTCATGCGCTTTACCCGATCTAATGACCAGTTGATCTTTGCAACAATCTTTGCGTAACTCGCAGAAGATGAATCACCCGCAAAAGCTTCTATCATACTATTAATCTCGGAAACTTTACTTTTTAACGCTTCTACATCTTCGTCAAAGGAAAAAGGGTATTGCTCGGCCCTCAAAACTTCACCTGTCTTTTCCATTTTCAAGGCACTTCTTAGCTGTTTGCGCATTTCATCTACTGCGCCAACCTCTAAACCTCGGACTAGCAGCTGGTAAGATAGTTCCTCTTGACTAAGGCGGTTAACCTCCATTTTACTTTAAAAAAAAATTTTATCGGGACTTGAATTAGCGTTAAGAAATCAAAACAAGGAATCTGATGTGCAACGGCTGCTTATTTAATGGTACCTTACGTTGAAGAAATTTGACGATCGAAATTAAAAATAAAGCTCGTATTTTATTTACTATACTTAGAATTAGAAATTATGTTTTTATACCGAAAGTCTGATTTCCCAAACTTCAATGATTCAATTACTGGCTAATCTGCAGAATACTTTAAATTATTCGTACTATATTGGAAAAGAATTCATTACTTATCATCTAAATTAAACTAAATCGCAATTAATGGTTATTAAAATTATTATCTCCATCACAAGAAGATCACGCCAATCCACTAAAATCAAAATCTACTAGTAATCTGGGAATGTGATTCCAGTTTAAGTGTTAAGTATCCTTCTCGTTTCGAAATTCATGCTATGGCTACGAGGATCTACCATCTAGTATAAGAGATAAGAAACCAATTTCAATAAATCTCTATTTATTAAATGAGAAAATTACCACTTTGTTATGAATGTCGATCCAAACATGATATCCTATGTGAACTATTTAAGACTAACGATGAGAATTGTAATTTAATAATTAGAAGGAACTCGTTAACTTATTAATAAAAATTAATTTCATGTTATTGCGTAAATACGTTAGTATAAAATATAGAAATTACAGGATGCAGTGCAAAATTTCAAAGATAATTTCAAAAATATTATGAATATCATCATATCATTATCAAGTGGAAAATTTAAGTTCAGTCATTTTCTGCACTTTTCCAATCTCATGTCACAGGAACGAATCTAAAATAATATTGTGTTTTGATGTACAGAATTCGCAGGCCCTTTAGTTATTATATATATATATATATGTATAAAATCGACGAGAAACAAATATTATTAGAAATAAACTTCTAGTATTAATTATGTTTACTTCAACATTTCATGCTTATAGGCTTATATTATCAATAACTTCTTATAACAAGAACACGCTGTCATATATTATCACATTATTCAAGTATTCAAAATCGATACTTTTGCTTTCCACGATATTATTTCCTTCGTATTGAGGGGGTTTTGAATCAGAAATTTCACGTTTTCCTTTTGATGCAAGTCAGGAGTATTAGAATGTCCACGTTATGTACCAACCTCTTCGAGTAAACTCAGTATATACTTCTATAGTACCATATCATGCTATATTACCCCAAGGTTGCAACTAAAGTTACGATCCTGTATAAAGGTTGTTTAACAAGAAGAACCCCACTAACAATACTAAATATGCTTGCATTTCTACTTAATAGGAATTTGCTTAATGTAATCACTCAAGTGTCTTTGAACTGCAGAAATATCCTCAAATTAAAGACCTAGTATATACAGGCAGTATCGAATATAGAAAATAATTAAAAATCATTAATCCGTAAAACTCGATTAACTAAAAATGGTAGAACCCAATTTTAAATGGCAGGTTATAATATATATATACCTACATAGTGTGCGTTATTATATATACTGCAGATTAAAAAAAACAAAAAAAAAAATTTTAACTGATTTTCTTTACTGAACAAAATTATATGTATCACCTGTATGCACGTGAACCAAATTATTACAACACAATTACTCAAGCTCACAGGGCAAATATTTTTAAACTTTCATGTAAGCTCAAGAGATAATGAACAATATATATGAAAAATGATATTCTCACCTTGAATGACGTTTTCAACAAAGAATTAGTTAATTAATTTCGCAGCACGATTCGTATAGTATGTATGTGCTTATTTATCAAGTCAAATTCAATTAGGCCGGCAAGTAAAACCAAAATTTTCAATCTTCCGCTACACTTGATGCTCATTTAGGGCCAATATTTTTCTTATTAAGCACCTTTTTATATTGATACAGGCATTATCTTATATATAGGAAAACTCCGATCACGTGCACTTAGCGGTGCTTGCGTTAATTTCCTCTTTGATCACACCTGTATATATAGTTCACTTGGAAATCTCTTAATCACAGAACTGGATCTTACTTTACTAAAAGCACTACACAACTAAACAGCTATCGATCAAATCCAAATTCCCGAAACAAAATTGGCACTATTACTGAGGGATAACAGCTGAACTTGAATTGGTGACAATTAATGAGGAATGCAATGACCTGCAATACCCGACCGAAATTGTACGAAGAGTCCATGCAAGGCTTGCATGACCCCGTTATCAGATGCTGCAAATTGTGAGGCAGCAGAAATTGAATTTTACTGAGATCTGAAAACAATGGCCTGATAAAAAAAATCTAAATAATTCATTGGCACCAATAGAACTGCAAAAAAACAATTTTAACAGCGATTCTGTGATAGGTTTAGATTAAGATCAATCTTATACACTCACGCAATGTATGTATTAATGTTTTATGTTGAAACGTGAAACGATGATTGCAAATTTCCCCTTAACGAATTATATCGATTTGGCTTTTAATTTTATTAATACGGCGGTATCTTTTCACTTTATTTTAAAAATAGCAAGACATGCATAGGCAACTTTTGCCAATTTTTGTAAATTATCAGCTCTTTAGAAATTATATTAAAATTACCAACGGCTTATCAAAAGGAATTTTACATATAGAAATACTACCGTAATTCGTGCAATTTTCACAATTTAAAGATTTGTGCACACATTAACCACTCTGATGAATATTATAAAATTATTGTTTTACCCAACTTTCCAGGTGTAATGATTGTTGTACTGCTTCTTTATATGCACTTTGGTTATTTAAACAAAATTTGTACAATCTTCTGAATTTACTAGAAGATGATGTTGTTTTAAAGCTTCTGGCCCCACGTTGGGCGCCAAAAATGTTACGCTGCCCTTGAAGCGTAAGTGATGGTAGCTCAAGTGGAGGAGGGTGGGGTTCAATACGTGAGCAAAATTTCCAGAAAAGTTGGGTCTTGTTGGGCGCCACGTGGTTTTTCACGACACAAAACATAAAAAGATACCACGAAACTTTTGAATGACAAAAGGAAAAGGAAATACAACCAGCACTTCGCGGAAACTTAGATTTATTCACTAAATGGGCTTAACGAATGTAACGTACTTTTGAAAAATATTTCCCCACTAAGGGAAGACTACAACTAAAATTTAATTTTATAAAAAAACTGATTACTTAACTCTTAACTCGCCAGATCAGCATGAAGTACCCGTTCTCCTTGTGTCTTAAGCCCGCTTAATCCCGCTTCTCCAGATATTCCCGAAAACTAACTTGATCCACGCTTTTACTGATACTCAAGTGAAGAGCGACCTATCGCCACTACAGGAAGCAGTCCTAACAAAGAAAAAAAAATGGCAGCAACCACATTCAGTCCACTGAACTTCATGGCGTTTTCCATTCTAGCAGTGACTGTGTGAGCGCCAGCACTTGAATATTCAAACTTTGAATATTATATACTGACTAGCTCCTGGCGGCAGACTAGAGTACGCTTCATACACTTATTTTATTATTTTGGAGCAGTTAGTACTTTACCTACTGCTGATTTATATTGTAGGAATTACTGGAGAAGATTTCATTTCAATAAGTTCGATATATCGACTAATCTTCATGCTGAACGAGCTAGTACAGTACTAGTAAAAATTATAAATACGCATTCGTACATTATTTCCATCTGGTTAAAATTCTTAGGTCTAGGATCCGACAAAAGTCTTTTTTTTCCTTTTAACTTATAGTAGCAACTACCAAATGTATAATGATTTTTAATGTGTGTATGTGTATATGCGTGTTGAATGTACTTCTAGTTAACTCCTGTTTTGTCCCTGTATGTAAAGTGTTGATGCATTTATTTGGTGTGAAGCCGTGGCTGCGCAGGTGTGTATATGTGTAAGTGTATGTGTGTGCATGCCTGATGTGTTTGTTTCTGATCTTGTTCTTTGTTTATCCATATTCCCATTCTCTACTTATCCAATTTTTAACATATCCACTAAAACCTAAAAAGAAAAATCAACGCAGTATTAAATGTTACCAGAAAAGTTTATGAGCAAGACGAACACATAACATAGTGTATTAATGTAAGGGTTAATTTGGATTAGCGAATTCTTTCATAGCGATTTTGTTTTTTTTCTCTTTATTTTTTTTTATTATTTTAAATGTTTCTTTGATATAACATGTACATGTATACATACTCACGTATTAGCTTGATTAGTAATATATACGCTATTACAGTGACGTAGTTTTTTTTTCCTATATATCTATGTATACGCGTCATGATTATCAATATATAGGCTAGTATAGTAACTTAATGTTTTTTTTTTAATATATCTATACCTATATACCCGCTTATGGTTCATGAATTGATTTACAAATACCCATATATTACGCCTTTGACTAGTAGTGCGACCCTTTTTACTTTTGTGCGTGTTCGGGGAAATAAATAAATAATAATGGCCATGTGCTAAGTTTCATGTTTTCGTTTGGTGTCGGGTTTGGATAGGGTTTTGGAAGCTCGAGATGCCGGGAGGATAAAGTAACTGGCAGGCTCACCTCGGAGTATGAAGAGGGCAGTGGTGGATGATGCAAGTAGCCCAGTGTGACCCATCATTCTAATTGGTGTCACCTCTGCTATCTTCAAGCCCTTTTTTTTGTTTTTTTTTTTTTTGGTCTTAGTTTTATTTGTGTCTATTTCTTCTACCTTCCAAAGGTACAGCAATAGGTAGTTGATCGGAGAGCATAAAACCTACCCAGCCCTGCGCTTGAGCCGGCAAAAGTCTGTACCTGCTCATCTCATTGTCCCTAAATACCAACCAAGGGGCAAAAAGTAGCCATAGCAAGTCATCTGTCTCGCTGAGTTCGAAGGTCGGGAATGGGCCACGCTCAGAGGGGAACATGACTGGCTAGCCGGTTACCATCTGCACTTCGGAGAAGGAATGAATTATTTTATTTGTCTTTTGCACTAGATCACTTTCCTTACTCGGAATTTAACTTTTTCTCTTGTTCTTTTCCTCTTTACCTTTCAGAAAACCACACACTATCTGTCTCACTCTGTCTCACTTACACTTCATGGAATGACTCTCCGTCTCACTCAAGCTAGAATCTTAAAGTTACGCTCTTAAGGCAAGCTTTGGGTACACTAGAATCAATTTTAGTATGTGAAAAGAAATTTTTCGAAACTGGGTTTCTTGAAGAAAAATTTTTTTTTCCGTAATCTAAGAAATAATGTAGCAAGTGTTGTACCATTTTAGAATCCTTATTAAATTCGTCAACTTTTAAAGTTACTTGCCAGACTGGCGTAGTACATTTTTTTTTGCAGTGCAGTCAGTTCAAATTCAACGAATTATTAATTTTATATTGTTGGTTCGGCAAAATGTGACATTTTCTTCCAAGCTGGAGCAGTTGGCTTAGAACTTAAAGCAACAGGTTACATAAGCACTATTCGGGATTACATAAGAAAAATAAAATTGAAAAAAAGTAAAGATTTGTAGCAACAGGAGCTAAAAGCCATCACAAGGTGTACATTTTCTCGAAAACAAAAGAAATGCCTATAATTTGAAAAATACATGACTTAGATTTTTTTCTATATTTTTCTGGTAACTGTTACGATTTGGTCTATCACCCGGTTCCTGCTTGACGTCGACTTACGGGACACCTTGTATATATGTGTGTATTGTCGCTTACCGTTCAGGTGTAACAATTTCATTTTGATTATTGAA
Organism: Dioctria rufipes; assembly: GCA_963924295.1. Taxonomy (NCBI): domain Eukaryota; kingdom Metazoa; phylum Arthropoda; class Insecta; order Diptera; family Asilidae; genus Dioctria; species Dioctria rufipes. Next base: position 121,182,795 of record OZ002742.1, read on the forward strand.
TATACCTACCTTTTATAATGTAACTATGACGCTGTAAGTTTTTTTCGCTCTCCTTTACTCTCTCCCCGAGCCCTCTTTTGAGATGATGGTCAACTAGGCTCCCTCCTCCCCTACTCAACTCTTCTTACAGATCATCAAAGGGACACTGAACAAAATAACTACTGCCCTCAATGTCATTGATTTAATATAAGGCAATGCAGCTGAAGGCTTATCATCTGCGCCTTCACGAAGGTAATAGTGAGTCCGTTCAGGACCGGATGTGTGCTTCGTCTCTTGGTATGAGTCGGCACGATATCTTTATTTGTATATGGCAGGTGGCGGCGGCAGGTTTTCGTGGAACCCCCCCCCCCCCACACACTCTCAGCAAATAGCCGAGGTGCTGCCCTGCGCTTTAACGCTTCCACTGAGTGAGCTGTCAGCTCGTGCTGGCACTCAGGACTTCACTTCCAAATCAATCACTCAGCATAGTTCCATAACAAGTTAGCGTATAAATTCGAGGCGCGTTAGCTAGTATAGTTCGAATTTATTCTAGGGTATATCATTTTTATACCCTAGACACACAGCACGATCTAATAAATTATTAGTACTTACTATTCGTTTAAATGCCGTCTGTCACATAGTATATGTCATTATAGCTCGAAAATAAGATGATAATGAAGTAGATACACTAATGAAGTGTTTTCCTATAGCTATAATGAGGAAAAACGTCCTAGATTTGGCATATAATGTAAATCTGGAGCTCCGCTGTGCATCTGTCGATTTGAAAAATAAGAAGAAGAAATGAAAAGAAATGCAAATCTCAAATTATATTATCAATATTCTTTTTAATATGTTTTTTCTCGAATAAAACACACACAAACTATAGAGCTTATCATAAGCATAGGAGACTTGCAGACTATGTAGTTAGAGCAAGGCTGCGATCAAATACCCTTAGGGGAATGAGAGATGGGAACGCCATAAACTGGAAGAAGGTGAATGAGATGGGTTTGGGATCCAAAGCTAAACAGAAATCTAAATTAACCCAAACGAGTTTTCCGACTACTTATGTAGTATGGCGGAACCGGTGCGACCGTCTCTGTCATCAGCTGGTCCAGCTGGTCATTCATTAATAGGGCAATGTCCGGGAATCTCTGACCATGAAATCTTATTTGCATCATTGGATCTACCATTATCTATTCCATTCCTCACAAAATCATTTCGCAATTTTAATGGTATTCAGCAGGATACACTCCAGGCGGACCTAACCAGTGCGGACTGGTCCCCTATTTATAACGAGCCGGATCCTGAAGCTGCGGCCATTCATTTCACAGACACCATCTGCGAAATCTTTGAGAGACAAGTTCCTTTGAAGACTATTCGGATCCATTCAACAAGCGAACTTATATACAACACACCGGAAGTTCTTTTGGCTTGTCAAGTTCGCAACATTGCATACAGGCAATGGAAAGCGAATAAAACACACACAAACTATAGAGCATAGGAGACTTGCAGACTATGTAGTTAGAGCAGGCTGCGATCAAATACCCTTAGGGGAATGAGCGATGGGAACGCCATAAACTGGAAGAAGGTGAACGAGATGGGTTTGGGATCCAAAGCTAAACAGAAATCTAACTTAACCCAAACGAGTTTTCCGACTACTTATGTAGTATGGCGGAACCGGTGCGACCGTCTCTGTCATCAGATGAATCATTCCAAGCAAATAATGTTACTACGTACGGAATCACTACTGAAACCTCATTAAGAGCTTCGGAAGCTCATAGTTCATTCTCAAGTTCAGGTGAATCTCCTGTAACGGTGCGGCCGAATATGCATATGTATGCAGATCACTCTTTTCCAGCTGGTCATTCTTTTCCATCTCGGATATCAGTGTCCGGTCATACCTCTGGTAGTACTGACGAGTTAAATGAAGGTCTGCATTCAAACCCTGATACTAATCGTGACCAGGGCAACTACAGGCCTCAGTTCAGTCTAAGTAACGTATCGGAGATGTAGGTTGTGAACGCTTTTCAGCGTGTCAAATCAAATGCTATGGGATACAAAGACGCTCCCATAAAATTCTATAAAAAAAACATTACCCTATATAAGTATTACCTGTAATCACTCATCTCATTAACAGACTTTTGACCTGCTCACACTTCCCAGGCAGGTGAAAGGTTGACATGATTACACCGATCCCCAAAACTGCGTCTCCTGCAAACATTTCAGAATGGCGACCAATCACCATTCTACCTGCAATATCTAAAGTGATTGAATTTATCATTGCTGACCAAATCTCCGACTTTATCAATACGGAGGGACTACTTAACAACAGACAATCAGGTTTCAGGCGCCTTCATTCTACCAACACGGCTCTTTTGAAAGTCACAGCAGATATTCGAGGCATGTACGACGAGTGCCTCTCTGTCATTCATGTGCTCCTAGGCTTTAGTAGAGCGTTTGACTCAGTCAGTATGCCAAGATGGTATCGAAGCTCGGTTCTCAATTTGGTTTCTCTCATACTGCCTGCAGGATGATCGACAGTTACCTGTCTGATAGACTCTTTATGGTCAGGTCATGGGAGAATCACTCAACATTAAGGAGAGTGGGTGCTGAGGTTCCGCAAGGGGCCATCCTTGCTCCCCTACTCTTCTCTCTCTTCATCAACGACGTCAGCGAAAATTTGAGCGGAATGGGCTTTCATATCTACGCGGACGACATACAATTCTATGCTGGAGCACGGATGGAGGAATTGCAGGCTTTGGTATCAAACATCAATGGGGCCTTAGACAGGATCGTTAGCTGGGCTGTCCAAAATGAGCTGGCGCTGAATCCTTCCAAAACGCAAGCAATTTGTTATGCAATTAGGCCAGAGAGAAGCACTCATTTGGCATCGCAGATCACTTCGATAACCCTAATGGGTCATAATATTCCTCTCGCAACAAAGGCTGTGAGAAATCTTGGTCTCCTTATGGATTCCAATCTCACTTGGAAAGCGCAGATCAACCTAATGTGCGCGCGAGTATATCATGGGCTGCGATCTCTATACGCAGCCTCACCCCATTTTGACGAGACAACTAGGCTAAGGTTGTTCACTGCCTTGATTTTGCCACATTTCCATTACGCGGATGTCGTCCTATATCCAATTTCACAGACCGGGTTAAACAAATTATTGAGGGCACTTAGAGCATGTTCCAGATACGTGTTCAATCTTCGAGGAAGATCTCATGTCGGCCCATTGTTGGATATCCTGATACCCGGATCATTGGAATGCATGTATGAACTCAAAGCGCTGGTATTTATACATAAGGCCAGACTTGGCCTTCTACCCGGCTATATAAAGAATCGCTTCTCTTGGAGTAGAAGGGACAACAAAAGGCTTATTAACCCAAGCATAAATACGCAGTTTGGTGGCAGAAGCATATTCGCACACGGAGTAACAAGCTGGAATGGATTGTCTGAGGAAATAAGGGATCTCAGCTGGCCTGGTGAGTTTACAACGAAAGCCTTATGCCCTCTTAGCTCTTAGGGATGTGAACCTCATATACATCCTCCCATTTGACTCAGGAACTTAATATATCTCAAAAACTTAATATTCTAATATCTGACTATCTCACTACTTACTACATCCTAATTTATCTATCTTATATCTTGTTCCGACAGGTACATGACCCTGACCAACTCGCTTTTGTTTATTTAATTTGCCTAAGCGATGGTTGTTAGGACGCATCTGGTCCTTTGCTTCAGGTTTTTTGATTCGCTTAGGGTTTTTAGCTTTTTGGGACGGTACACGGATATCTTGACAGTATCTCTGCTATCAGATGAATACGCGAAGTCATACTGCCGAACTATCTGTGGCACTCTACAGCTCACATAACCTGCCATACGTATGGCACATAATTTATTGTTCCTCAGCATTTGTAATGTCCGAGCAATACAGATGTGGTACGCTATCCTATTTTATTTTTACTATTCTATCCTATTCTATTTTATTTTTATTTTTATTTTTACTTTTATTTTTGTTCAGTTTTATTTTTGTTCCACTTTATATTATTTCATTTTATTTATTTTATTTTATTTTATTTTATTAGTACCCCATCTCGTCACATTTTCTATTTTCCATACGACCATTTATCCATATGATCACCAGATCAAAATTCCAGATTCCTTACTCAATAATTCATAATATTTAACAGGCTGGATATATTTCCCTCAACATATTTTCTTCAACATATTTACTCAACCTATTAACGTCACTTAATCCTCTGGTATTTTAATATTTTAATATTCTTTTAATCTGTTTTCCAATCCTAGATGAAACCATATGAATCTTGGTGCCATACTAATGTGTTGGGTTTAATGATTTAACTTAAGTTAAATGTATCTAATGTTGGAGCTGTTATCCTTATTGATGTTTGTGCAAGTATCTATGCTGATATTGGCCTCACTACTACTCTTAATAAATCTTAATTAATAATTAAGGATTAATGACTCATTGTAATGGAATTTGTAATCTATATATTTCCATAACCATATAAGCTGTTAATTTATATCTGTATAAGCTGTTCAAATAAATAGGTTAACTAAATCTTAATTGATATATTCTTTATTTTGCTATATTTTATGTAAGCTATTTGACAAACTCTGTAATCTCGTGGAACCCAGCGTTATACGCTGCTTTAAGCAGGGGTTCATAAAATAAATGCACTTTGACTTTGAATTAAAATAGATTTGATTATTTAAGGGAAAATGATATCATTATGTAAAAAGTAAAGATTAAGTATAATTTATGAATTGAAATTAGCTTCTTTTTGGACGTTACTGCTTCTTTTTCGACTAGGTTAGGTTAGGTTAGAGTGGCGGCCTTCGTCCGAATCCCTCCAATCAGCCTTACTTGGACCATTTGCGGTATATTGTGATATCAACTTATTGGGATCCTACCTGGAAAAGATACCTCAGATATAGGGGGCTCTAAAACTAACCACAAGGGTTAAAGAGCCATACCAGATCCCCAACTGTTAGCACCCCAATTTTGCAGAGCATATTCCTATGCTTGGCAAGGTTAGGGCATTTACATAGCAGATGATAAACGCTCTGAACTTCCTTCTCATCCATACAGCTTCTGCAGAAGTAATTCAGGTCTACCGGGGAATTCGATTCGATCTAGATTCCATCGGATCATCGTTTTTCATATAGCATTTCATAATATTTAGTAAAATTAATCGCATCGAATATTCTTCAATGACAATCAAAAATAACCGGCAATTGCTTTTTATTGAATTTGAAAAATCTTCAATTCAATTATATTAAACAGTAGAAAATGCTCTTTAAAATAATTCGATTCGATATAGATTTCATCGAATCGAATTGCCCGGTAAACCTGATTATATGGAGCTTGCATACGCTCTGGATGTTTACCAAAGAAGCAGTGCCCTGTAATAACTGCGACAATGTTACGCACATCATTACAGTTCCTCTTAAGCAGAGAATCGGTCCCCTTAAGTAAAATTCGGGCCACAACTGGCTTGAAATCGTGCATGTACTCAATTCTCCCCGTCTGCGATCTGCCAGCTTACAAGTCTGTATGTCTAGAATCCTTTTCACTGATTCTAGGAGTCGAACTATGGGTTCCTCCGCTAGGCAAATAGTCATAACGGAGCGCTCTCTAACCACAGCACCAGCTGCCTTGTTTGCAAGTATGTCACTGTGACCAGGCACCCAGCAGAGAATAACCCTGTGGTTAGTCCCCAGTTTCCCGAGCTCACAGCGACTCCATTGCACAAGGCGCGATCTAATGGTGTCCAAGGCCTTGATTGCAGCTTGACTGTCAATACATATCCTGATCAACTCTATCACTAGGTACAGCATAAATTGTTGACAGCAGCCTTGCTGCTTTGCTAATAGCCAGAACCTCCGCTTGAAACACACTACAGTAGTCCGGTAGGTGGTACGATTCTTCCATTGGAGGGAATGCTGAGTACATCCCGGATCCCACTCCCACATCCATTGTGGAGACACATACATATAACAGAGTCTTTTACCACACGATTATCATCACTAGGAATGCTAGTTGAGAACGTTTTCTCAAAGTCTAGTCTAGGGATGATATAATCCGTAGCTCCCCATATAGTCCCCAGGACAGAACTTCAGTATTCTACTCTGACCAAGGTAACACCTTTACAGCTCTGTATATTTGTAAGCCTCCTCCGGTCAGTCGCTTTCTCTAAAGCGTTTCATCACACTAAGATTCCAAATATGAGGATAGGCCACACAATAGCGGTGTACATGCAATGCACGATGTGAGGGTGAGTACTTCAACTTTTGCCAAAAACATTCTTGCAGGTATACAGTACAATGGCCGGCTTTTAACGCGCTCATTCACATTTATCCCCCAATTTTACTTAAGAGTCTAGTATCACTCCTAGGTATTTGGCTTCAGTTTTATATTCAAGAGTAATGCTTCACAGTTTTGGGGGAGCGAAAGGCGAAATAACTCTCCTCCGTGTAAAGAGGACTAGTTGGGTCTTTACGGGGTTGAGCCCCAGACCACAACTCTTAGCCCAGTTAAGCTTTTGCAATGCTGTGTTTTACACAAGAACCACGCAGATTCCAATGTGGGGGTGATTATCTAGAAAACATAAAATCATTCGTCAAACTAACAAGATTAAAGCTCTAGCTTTAGCAATCTTAAAAGTTCTTGTTAGTTCAAATAAACTAAAACTCATCCATATCTAAAACAATGCATAAATAATAAAATAATTGCATTGTTCGTGCATTGATTTCGACATTGGTAAAATTCGAAAATCAATCAAATTTTAGGTGTGTATAACTAACACATGATTGTAAGTAAAATTTGTGGTTCAGTAAACCAATCATCATTATTAATTTCCAAATTTATTGAATTCTCCACTCTAGAGGTACGGGTTTAATGGGCATTTCTCCCACCAATGCTCCCACTGGTCAACCAATAAGCGTTCAGTTATATCTTCTGTGAAGTATGTATCTTCTTAGATCCCTTCAACTGTTAAATGCTACTGATTGCACAACACACTATCAATGCAGAGATATGGAGACGGCTATGACATTTCGTAGATGGATGTAGTCCTGAGTAAAATGAAGTCAGAAGAAAGCAAGTGATGTTAACATCAATAGTGCATAACGTGTGATTTTATATTGGCTTAAAATTACAATCGCTATTGCAAGCAGCAAAAAATCTGAAGTCAACATCAAATTATTTCCAATTTCTTTCGTGTTTAATATTCTAAGCACGTGAAGTGTGCGTACCGTCTTTATAATTATTTCCTGTGCGAAGCTTATAGAACCTGCAAATATTAAGTTATTGCAAATTCAATCATCTCAATTTTATTGATTGTATTGTTTTTTTTTTACCAAATTGTCCCGATATAGTTTTGTCCAAAATTTCGTTTTGCAATACAAATAATGCAATATACGGCTTTGACAAGAATGAAAATATAATCGATCTTCTGTACACCTTATCAAAAAATGCATCTTAATAAGGCTTCATATTTTAAACGATTACATATCGTATTCATATAATCCAGTTTACGGTAAAGTGTTTCTGTTAACAAGGAAAAGCGTCAACCTCCTAAAATTGTTCACTTTATTTACTTTCAGCATTTACATTCTGAAAAATTGTACTCATCCCTCACATGCTGCTTTCCTTATTATTCTGGGAAATTTATAAAAATTTGAAAAAGAAATCTTAAAATTAGAAATTTAAAACAAGCAAGCTCAAAAATACGAATAAAGAAGGCTCTGGATCTTATGATTAGTTACACAATGAAACAGGCTAACTGGTCATACCGCAGGTGTCACTAGGAATGACTGCAGTTGCTTCATCGATTTCAACATCGTTCCTAAGGTGAGTATCAAAGGCGACGTCAGTATTGCCACTATCAATGAAGCTATCATTAGTTTCCTGACTACAGCTGCCAGCACTGCCACTTCGGCCATCATAGCAGCGTCGCTTGAAATCGCTCAACAAGAAACGACTTCCAAAATTGGGTTGATCAATTTTCACCGATTGCGTTGTGTTGCTATACAAAAAAAAAACATTCTTTTACTGAGCGATATAAATTTAGAAGGAAAGTTACCTTGTTTTCGAAAGCACTGCACAACCGTTGTCTACCGCCATTTGTAGCGAATAGAGTTTTGCAAGATTGCTGAGACTTTCATGTTCATGGATTTCCATATCGGGCAAACGTATTTGAGTCTGCCGCGCGTCCTGAAGAAATCGTGCCAATCTTTCGTTGACACTCGTCATAATGGTGAAACCTGGCCTCTCCTCACGAATTCGCCTACATCCTGCTCGGATTTCTCTTATTTCCCCCGGCTGACACGGGGGCGAAGAAAGAAAATGGTTTGATGTTTCTCCTGACATTTCACTTTCAATCTGCTTAACTGGGAATCGAAATTGTTGTGATGCTGCTCCCCCAATAGATGATGTAATTGCAATGGGCTGTGATTGTGCTGGCTTAGATAGAAGTGGTAGAGGAAAATTTGTTCCTGCCGGAGGCGATACAACTTCGTCCCCACTCATAAGGGTATCATCATCCCCGCCAGGGGCGTAATCATCAGATTTTATTTGCGGAAGATTTGATTTCTTGGTAAGTTTACGTTTGAAATCATTTTTCGACGCGAAATTTATCATTGCCTCATTTCCTGGCCAGTCTGTAAGTTCATCGTCTCCTTCCCGATCTGATTCATTTGTTTCGGCAGCCTCCGAGTCAGAAGAGCTAAGTGAGCTAGAACTAAGAAAATCATTCAGTCCACCACACTCCATAGAATTCGGATCATCAAATTGAAGTTGCGCTCTTAAGTGCTGCCGTCGAAGGCGACTGTGCTTATGCTTTCGCCTTGAGGACATAGGTTTAGGTTCACAAATGCTGCTAGGAATAAGTTGCTTTCCTGAGCAATGGCTCACTGATAGGCTCAACGGTGGGCAAACATTAAAGTTTGAAGTGAAACAAGGCGACTTTTGATCCAGTCGAAGAGCTGCATCTTCAGGAATAGTCTGATTCAGAATAGCTTGGCCTTCGTGAATTGTTTGAGAAATTTTATGAGTCCCATCCACAGTATCTTTAGCAACCGAAACAGAAACTGACAGCTTTGAGTTAAGCACAGGCGTAAAAGAAAATCCTGCCGTTTCTGGCTTTCTCTGCTGTTGAGAAATTCTTTCAATCTTTGAAACAATACTTTTATTTAATGGTAGTATTCGATCACAAGATGGCTTTATTGCCGACGAAAAACTCCGAGTTCGAGTCTTGTGCTCCTGGTATGAATTTTTCGGTGTAAAGATATCCCTCTGTCTTGGAACACTTGACGAGTGCGTTTTCCCATGCTCGTGATCGTAGTAACGATCCCTATGTGAACGCTTTCGTTTACCACAAAAAAACAAATTTGTACGATAATTTTCCTGTGTTGTGTGTTTAAGAACACGCTTCTTTACAGTACCTGTAATTGGAAATACAGGATTAACCATATTTTCACCAGCTGCTCCTGGAGTTGAAGGAGTCGTCTCATATTCCACAGCCATTCTCTTAAATTTCCTCTTTCGTCGGGTGTTCGGCCTGAAAAACCTTTCAGAAAGTTTCAGTAATATGTACTTACTAGAAAGAAATGATAATTACATACCTCGCAGGGCTAAAATTTTCATTGAGCGAATCTGATTCAAAGTTCCCAGCATGTCTACATTTTAAAGACAACCGCAAATCATGTCTATCATCGGAATCGCTCAGCATGGAGTTTGTAAGACCGTCTTGATTCTGGTTATTTTGAATCTCATTTGGAGCATCTGTAGGACTACTGGATGAGTCCTCTGTGGGTTGTGGAGCACAAGCTACATAAATGCAAGTTAAAATTATAAAACAAATCACCAAATAAAGGAATTATAATCATCACAATATAAAATTTTGCTTAGCAAAGTACTTACGCAAATTCCCTGTTGAACGTGTCCTTCGACGTTGACCCCACCTTCCTACTCGAACTCCTCCAGATCGAGAAGTTTCCTCTAACGCTATCGTTAAATCATGAGAAAATTGATCCATGGTTTGCATCTTCCTAAGAAATAGCGAGTTCATTAACTCGATTTCAATTTTAGGGGTTTCCTTCAGAACAGTAGCAGAGACAACTACTTTGACAAAAGGTCCAACATCCTTTTAGACCACTCACCACTGACTTGACAGCGACGGCACTTGGCGATACTTTCTTAGGGTAATAAATCAAAGCCAGCACACTTAACACGCAATTTCTTTACATTCCCTCTGTGCATATAACAACGTTTGACTTTGATCTTGCACAACAAAAGTGGAACAATTTGATCGCAATTAGATTCATGAAATATTATCACAAACTCAGAATTTTCCTCAAAATCCTTCAACTTTACAAATGTACAAATCCTCAGCTGTCCACTTTTCCTCCACTGAACTATAGCGGTAACACAAAAACAATCATGGCTAGGTCAAATTGATGTGCAGATACCCAGCATTGCCATATTTCCTATTTTTCCTTCTTTTATTTTCACCATATTCATTGTGATTTATCCTTTTCATCGAATTAGGTCGAGTTAGATTGGAATTTTGGACGCGAGGCTAGCGTCGCGTGCGACGAGTTGAAAAAAAATATGCTATCAGATTGAACGCATTGACATTTGAGTTTCCCAAATTTGTTTTGAATTTTTTGTTATAAATTAGCTCACATTTATACAAATTACACAACAAAAATTTCTCAAATTCCTTTTTTGCCTACAGAAATAAAAAAAAATCTAAATCAAATCGGGCAGCAGTACAATCTCCAAAATGTTAGGTTAAATCGACGCGTACGCTACGAAAAGTATGAATTCGCCGGATTTTTTCGTCGCGGGCGTCGCTTGCGGTGGTTATCAAACACTCCCAATACAATGCATGCTAAGCGAGCTGTGGGTTTGAAATTTTCAATCTGACTCCAGCTGTATTCTGACATTGATTCATGCAAATTCATTTTAGTTTATTTTGTGGTTGATGAAAAGGATAAATCAAAATGAATATGGTGAATATAAAAGTACGAAATGTCAAAATATGTGACTAAAATATACGCCTAAGCTACGACAAAGAGATCAGAATCACCCCCTAGAGCGTGATTCTGGAGGGTGATTCTGATCTTTTGTCGTACTTGAATGTCAAAACATACGACTAAATGAAATGAACTTTTCTACTGTTTTTTTCGTGTTTTTATTCAGGTCAGCAACCGTTGTATGAAGTCGAATGAACTGAAAATGTCACTTCACATTACAAATTCAAAATAATATTTCGAATTTAAGCACTTTTAATGCTCTAATTAGGTGTAGAATTTTTATTTACCAGTGTAAAATTTTTGTCACAACCTCTAGGAGCAGTTGACTAATTTGTCGTATATTTAGTCGTGTTGTTTGACGTTTGTTCACCGAAAATTCATTATAGTTCATTTTGTGGTAGATAATAGTGAAGACACAAAATGAACTGTGTTGAAACAAAAAGTACGACTAAATATGTCAAAATTGACGACTAAATAGTACGACAAAAGATCAGAATCACCCTCCTGATCTTTTGTCGTACTTTTTCTTTTAACACAGCGTATATTTTGACATTCAAGTATGACAAAAGATCAGGAGGGTGATTCTGTGCGTTTTGTCGATCTATTTAGTCGTGAATTTTGACATATTTTGTCGATTTTTTTCTTCAACACAGTTCACTTTGTGTCTTCACTATTATCTACCACGAAATGAACTATAATGAATTTTCGATGAACAAACGTCAAAAAACACGACTAAATAATCGACAAATTAGTCAACTGCTCCCAGAGGTTGTGACAAAAATTTTACACTGGTAAATAAAAATTCTACGCCTAATTAGAGCATTACAAGTGCTTAAATTCGAAATATTATTTTGAATTTGTAATGTGAAGTGACATTTTCAGTTCATTCTAAGTCATGCAAGGGTTGCTGACCTGAATAAAAACACGAAAAAATCAGTAGAAAAGTTCATTTTATTTAGTCGATTATTTTGACATTCAAAATCGACAAAAGATCAGAATCACCCTCCAGGTATTGTGTTCATTTTCCGGATAAATTTTGTATGGAAATTTAGCGGTGAAATTTAGTTGCGAAATATTTAGCCAAATTGCTAAGGAAAGTGGTGTTGTGTTTTATCAGCTAAAAGTTTGTTTAGTTTTGACAAGTAAATGGCAGTAATATCAAAAATCATATTTAACATCAGATTTATCCGCTCAATACCTTTTTTCACGCTAAGATTTTGACGTTTAAAGTTAAATGAAATTGGAATACAAGGGCGGTGAATTTTTATTATTTTTTTCTGCTAAAAAAAATCCGTCTTCATTTAGACAATTCTTTTGAAAAGAAATTAAAACAGAAAGTATAAATAATATATTCTTACTATTTCGAAATGGGTAACTGCAATAGCAATCCAAAAGAACACGAAATAATATAACAAATGCACGTCAGCTGGTTGTCAAAAGCAGCCACCTACAGTTCAAAACAATGAGTCTGTTCAGAGCAACACGCTATAGTGACTATAGTCACTTTTTGCGTTCAGAGCAGCCAAAAAATAAGTTTTTTCCCCTCGCTTTTGACAGAAAAATGTGTTCAGAGCGGACGGTTTATGGCGATTTCCATAGATATTTTAAGAAAAGTGCAAGTCAATCAGTAAAAAACGAGTTCATTGGAACAACTTTTGACACGATGAGAATTATATAGTAGCTCATATCCGTATAATTTGTCAGATTGAAATTTTCTGGAAAAAATAACAACACGAATAACGTAAAAATTATGAAAATTGTTACTTGAAAGATTTTGCGTGATTGCGGATGAATTTGGTAGAGTAATAGTTGAAGATTGATATGTAATGCTCAATGACATTCAGTTGTGACATTTCTCATGTAGATGTGTACGTTTTTCGGTGTAACACCGCCGATTTTTCCAGTGTAGCAACAGACTCATTTGACTTTTAGGCCATTAATCATTGCAAATTCATTTTAATTTATTTTGTGATGAAAAAATCAAAATGAATATGATAAATATAAAAATACGACAAATTAGGAAATATGAGACTAAAATATACGCCTAATAGCGATTTCCATTGATCAAGTCTTCTAGCAGAAGTGTTACACAGAAATTGTTCCATTGACCTGCACTGCACACCGAAAAACGCACACATCTACATGAGAAATGTCACAACTGAATGTCATTGAGCATTACATATCAATCTTCAACTCTACTAAATTCATCCGCATTCACGCCAAAATCTTTTAAATTACAATTTTCATAATTTTTACGTTATTTGTGATGTTATTTTTTCCGGAAAATTTCAATCTGACAAATTACACGGATATGAGCTACTACTCCATTCTCATCGCGTCAAAAGTTGTTCCATTGAACCGTAACCCCCGGGGGTTACGATTGAGCTCGTTTTTTTAATGATTATCGCGCACTTTTCTTAAAATATCAATGGAAATCGACATAAGAAATCAGAATCCGCCCCGCTCCTACCTGCAATTGGATGAAATCGTCCGCCCTGTTAAGAAAAATTTAATGAGATTCCTAGCTACCTGAATTGGCAACACATCTGCTGAGGCAGTTTTTTAGACCTCGCCTTCTACATGGTTTCAAGGAAGTCCCGAAGCAGGTTCCCCGGTAGCCATGTAATGCCATCACAAAATAATGTCGAAAAATTGTCCCAAAAAACAATAAATTATTGTGAAATCGAAATCTTAGAATATATAGCAAACAGGAATGGTGTACAAGTACTTACACGCCATCCCTATTCTAAGAAACTTGTTAATTTGTAAAAAGTAAACAAAGGTTTTGAACGAAGCATCTGTGGTAAAAAATGTTCTTTTTCGACTTTATTTTGAAATAATCCACTTATTTAATTTATATAAATCTTGGCTTCTATTACCAAAAAAGATAATTAATCTCGATTTCGATGGGACTTCAGTGCAACACCAATATTGCACTTTTGCCAGCAGTGCAACACTGGAAATGTTCGATGGGACAATTTTTATAGCAGAAGTGCAACATGAGGTTTGCACTGACTTCCCCTACTTGGCACTGAATATTTTGTCGGTGTTACAAATGCATATTCAAGTTGAATTGTCATCTGCTCTGTCAAAGTATACTGTCGCGATTATTTGTGAAATTTTGGAGTTAAATGAATTAAAAAATTTTATTTGAGTAATCGGCCTAAAGTTAAAAAGAAATTCGTTTCTATATATCAATAAAGAACATTTATTACGTTTGACAGTTTCGTGTATATAATATGTGTGCCCACAAATACAAGGAATATGACAGCCATATGTTCGATAAAGTTCAGTGCTCCCAGCTCTCCGCTGCCAGAAAAAGTGCAACACTGAAATGCTCCCAACGAAATCGACATTAGATAGTGCGCTTGCGTGAAACACGATTTCCCTAGTTTTAATCCGATTTATATTTGCAAGCACTGACCGAACACTCCATTTCTATTTTTTTAATTAATATGAAGGTTTTAATAGATTCTACATAAAACTTTGCACTAAATAAACTTCAAAGACAAATAGTTTTGAAAAGAATTGATTCGGTACTTTTCTTAAATTTCATAAAAGAATTTTAAATTGAGTAAATATGCTCCTTACAACACAAAAGCACATTTGATAACTTATCACTCAGCTTTGACAAATGTTCCTTCCTTCATCTCACTTACTCCTATGTATAATGTCCTGCTCTTGGCAAATTATGCTCATCACTGACTTATAACAATGGACTGAGCGATTTGCTATTTCATGTGGCACAAAAATATTGTGTTTCTGTATATCACCGTTAGAGCACACTTTAAACCGTTTACTTGTGTCAAAGTAATATTTTAATCGCTTTTAAGAACTCTTATAAGAAATTAAACTAATTACGACTTAAATTTTCAAAAGTTCTTCTCAACTGAATCCTGCGTTGGTTAATAGTTGTTTCGAAAATTTAAAAAGAAAATTCACCATCAAGTTAGCCGGAAAATTCTTATTTTTAATTTTATTTTATATATAACCAGCTCAATCAATGCGTAATCGTTTGTTGGACTCGTTTTTATTAATAAAATCGTTTGTTGGTTCCTCAATCCTTCGCTAATTGCAAAAATAATTTACCTCAGCTAAACATGAAGCTAGCTACATCTGAAGCTAGCTACATCTGAAGCTAGCTACATCTGAAGCTAGCTACATATGAAGTTGTAGCTGATATTAGCCAAATTCAAATATTGTAGCTGGAGTAACACCAACATGATAATGAAGTAAAGTCATATATTTCATGTATTGACAATCAACTGTAGCTCCATCAAGTTGGTTGGTCAACTTTTACTTTTTTAATTTTTACCATGTCAACTTTTACTTTTTAAATTTTTTATTGCATATATCGATTGTTGGTCGTTTGTTGGTGATTGTTGGCTTAATTTAAACATTTGTTGGATAGTAGTTTTTCGAAAATCTAAAAAGAAAATTCACCATCAAGTTAGCCGGAAAATTCCTATTTTTAATTTAATTTCATTTATAACCAGCTCAATCAATGCGTAATGGTTTGTTGGAATCGTTTTTATTAATAAAATCGTTTGTTGGTCCCTCAATTCTTCGCTAATTGCAGAAATAATTTACCTAAGCTACAAAAGAAGCTAGCTACACCCTCCAGGAGGGTGATTCTGATCTTTTGTCGTACTTGAATGTAAAAATAAACGACTAAATGAAATGAAATTTTCTACTGATTTTTTCGTATTTTTATTCAGTTCAGCAAGCCTTGCCTGACGTAGAATGAACTGAAAATGACACTTCACATTACAAATTCAAAATAATGCTTCGAATTTAAGCACTTGTAATACTCTAATTATGTGTAGAATTTCCATTTATCAGTGTAAAATTTTTGTCACAACCTCTGGGAGCAGTTGACTAATTTATCGTATATTTAGTAGTGTTTTTTGACGTTTGTTCATCGAAAATTCATTATAGTTCATTTTGTGGTAGATAATAGTGAAGACACAAAATGAACTGTGTTGAAAAAAAAGTAAATAAAATATGTCTAAATTCACGACTAAATAGTTCGACAAAAGATCAGAATCACCCTCCAGAGTGGTAGTGTATTGCTTTTTTTGCTAAACTAAAATCCCATTTAGATAATTCTTTTGAAAAGAAATTAAAATAGTAAGTATATATAACTTTTCTTACTATTTCGGGATTGAGGAATTGAAATAGCAATCCAAAAGAACACGAAATATTATCACAAATGCACGTCAACTGATTATCAAAAACAGCCACCTATAGAAAATTTTAGCCGTAAAAAAGGTTCCTGGTTCGATTGTTATAACTTCGAAGGGTTCGACGTTCGATAATCGGTATGTTGTAACACTTTCGACAGGCGATAATTTCGATATAATATCACTGACTTTTGCTGAGAGTGATAGTACAAGCTGGAAGTAGCATATGTAAGCTAAGCTTTAAACATATGTAATGTAAACTAGCCTTAAGCATATACGCGCTATATTACTTACTCTGTTTTCTAGCAATGTTCGAGTAATGTAAATCAGCCATTATGCGATAGTTGTGTAGCGCATCAAACATTTCATAGATGCACATATGTACACAAAAAAAAAAGAAAAACAAGCTAAGCAAGCATTCAAGTTCAATAATTTCATTCACACAGATTTTCGTTCATAAATTGAGCAATGTGAATGAAATGAACTTGCAAGGGCAATGCACTTCAGTGCAACACACGTCAGTTTACTGACACAACATTTCACACCATTCATGTATTACACTGACCTCAATGAACCCGAATGCTTGAAAAGCTTGGAATGTGCATTGCGACAAATTCTTGGATGGATTTGCGAATTTTGATTGCGCTACTCCAGGTCAATAATCTATATTGCAATGTATTGCAATAAATTGATTATTTAGTAGATTTATACGTTAGGTAGGGATAGCAAATAATGATATAAATAAGTTGATTAGAATAAAGAGATTCAGAACGTTTGAAGACGGAAAAAGGTGTTTTTATTGTCAATTCCTCCAGTAACTTCGGCAGTCTTTGACGCCATACAGTGCTAATATCGGCTGAGCATTCTCGCCTGCACTCCACAATTTATATCGGCTGAGCATTCTCGCCTGCATTATACGAAGACATTCGGCTGAGCAATCTCGCCAGAAGATAGGGCAGTCTCTGACGCCTTCAGTTAACAATATCGGCTGAGCATTCTCGCCTGCTCCACGTTAAGGTATTCGGCTGAGCTTTCTCGCCTGAAGTATACAAGACGATTACAAGTGTAACCATTACATGGCGATCCTGCACCACGGACCAGGAAAAAGCAGAATCCAAGAAGAATTACAACAACAAAAACTAGAAATCCAGACGCGGGACCAAAACCAATCACAATAGAAGAGTATAGAGCCAGGCAAACTCAGAGACCACAGCCAGAAATAATCCGACAACTCCAACAACGACCAAAAAGGACAAGGGCAGGAAAAGCTGTGAAACACAGGAAGGAGATAGCAAATTTATATCGGTTGGCGAATTTGTCAGTAACCAAGAAGGAGAAGCACTCTTTCCTCGAGACGGTCAACAGAAAAAACCAGGAATTCCGAAGATGTAATGGGATCAAAGGAGTCAAAACCAACGAATATCGTGGCAAACAATGCAGCAGCAGCAACGACCACAAACCTTTTCGTCAGCACCTTTGAGGACCACATCCTAGACATAAAATATCTATTGATTAGTATAATCTTGATTATCATATTAACCATAATTCATAATTACATGAAAAAAAAAATTAACTCATTTATTAATAAAAAGGTCAGCAGAACAATACAAGTATAAGATGATATGTATATACAAATAAAATAAATATTCATTACATTAAATAAATAAATATAATCCAAGATATGACGTAGTTTTGCAATGAAAAAACTAACAGCTATACTAAAAGAACTAGAAAGGATATTAGAAAATTTTAAGAAGACTCCATACAGAGAATATAGTGCAAAGAATCTGTTATCAAAAAGAGATAAAACAGATGAATTAAAAGCTGAATTCAGAGAGATATTAAGCGAACTATCAAAAGAAGACAAACAGATAAGTCAGCCAATAATAGATAAATTTCAGGTAGTACACGAACAAGTAACAGCACTCATCAAGAATTTCACAAAAAGTACGTAACAAAATCTGCAACGAACAAACACCGACAACACTGTTAGAACTTCGGACACTATTCCAGAGGATATTCAAATCTAACAAAAATCCTCTTAAAATTCAAAGTGAGTTAGCTAAAAGCTATCAAGGTGAAAGACCAGTACAAGACTTCGCAAGCAAGATCGAATCACTGGCAGCAGAACTAAACAACATTCAAATAATCGAACAAGGAGAGGAGAACCGACAAATAATTGCTAAACTGAATGATCAGTTAGCACTAAATGCTTTCAAATCAGGGTTAAGAGAACCATTTAGATCCACAGTATTTGCAGCACAACCCAAAACCTTATCAGCCGCTGTACAGCTTGCGACAGAGATTGATGCTGACAACAGACAATCAGGAAACATTTTGAGATTCTCCTCACACCCAGCTCGATTCACAAACTACAATCGCAACCAAAGCTTTCACTCAAACATCAATAGAAGAGGACATAGCTTTCAAGTTAACAGAAACTCACGGGGGAACCAGTACAACATGAATTACCAAAATCAATCAAGGAGGAACATCTACAACCCATCAAGACAAAGTCACAATGAAAACACAATACAATTTAACAATGCACGCACACAGAATAGAACAAATAGAATTCCAGAAACACGGAATCAGAATCGTCCATTTAGACGAGTAAATGTGTTGAATTCGGGAAACGGACAGGGAGTCCCCGAAACACAATTTTCAGGGGACAAAGAATATTAAACCCACAATGTATGAAGATACATAAATTCACGGTCAAGGACCTGACCAACTATGTAAATATAAAAGGCGATGCAATATCAAGGAATGCATCATGGTTTATAGACACGGGAGCAGATATATCGATAATTAAGAAAACTAGCTTAATAAACCACTTAGAACTAAGAGAAGAATCCTGCAGAATAACAGGAGTAACTAATGGTCAAATCAAAACAGTAGGAACAATAAACATAAGATTTAAGATTGAAGGAGATCTATTAGAGCACAAACTGCATGTAGTAGAAGACAACTTTCCAATATCAACTGATGGATTAATTGGACTAGACTTCTTGACCAAATTCGGATGCAAATTAGATTACGAACAATACATTTTGACAATTTGCACAGAAATTAATAACATTGAGATACCGATCATGACTAAGACCCCAGAAGTAAAAACCATCACAATTCCAGCAAGATCGCAAATGTATCAAGCGATGGACATTAAAGTAAAAGAAGATAGCATAGTTTTGAGCCAAGAACTCCAGGATGGAATTTTTATTGCAAATGCCATAATTCCAGCAAAAGGAATCATTCACGTCAAACTGCTCAATACACTAGAGCAGGACATCAGTATCAAACTACCGCAACTAAGAATTGTGCCTCTCACAGAATACCACTTCATAAGGAAGGTGAAATCAATAGATAACGATAACGATAAACGTTTCGAAAAACTAAAAAAGGAATTAAACATACATAACCTAGACGAAAAAGCAAAAGACTCACTGTTCGAAATATGCAGAAACTATTCAGATATATTCCATCTAACGGGTGACACACTAACAATGAATAACTTCTACACACAAAAGATAAGTATGACAGATCACACTCCAATTTACATAAAGAAGTACCGCTTGCCACAAGTGCAAGGCGATGAAATAAATAAACAGGTAGATCAGTTACTGGAAGAAGATATTATTGAACCCTCAACAAGCCCATACAACGCCCCTTTACTAGTAGTTCCAAAAAAAGGAACTAAAGATGAAAATAAATGGAGGATGGTAGTCGATTTTCGACAATTAAACAAAAAGATAATGGATGACAAATTTCCATTAACCAGACTCGAAGACATCCTAGATAATCTGGGGAGAGCAAAATACTTCTCAACCCTAGACCTCACAAGTTCTTTTCACCAGATCGGATTGCACCCACAATCACGACCTGTAACCGCCTTCTCGACCAACAAAGGTCACTACCAATTCAAAAGACTACCTTTTGGATTAAAGATCTCCACTAACAGCTTCCAAAGAATGCTTACAGTAGCTCTAGCAGGTTTAGATGCCGAGACATTTTTGTATGTCGACGACATAATAATTTTTGGATGCAGCTTGCAGCACCACAACAGAAACCTATGCAAAACTTTCGACCGATTGCGTCAATATAACCTCAAATTAAATCCACAAAAATGCAACTTCTTGCAAACAGAAGTGGTTTACTTAGGCCACCTAATCACCAACATGGGAGTAAAAACAGACCCCACAAAATTCGATAAGGTGACCAATTATCCAAAACCCACAAATGCAGATGAAGCAAAAAGATTCACGGCCTTCTGTAACTATACTATAGAAGATTCGTACCCAATTTTGCATCCATAGCCAAACCCTTAAATCTCTTAGCCCGCAAGGACACACCCTTCATCTGGACAGAGGAATGTCAAAAAGCTTTTGACACCTTGAAACAGAAACTAACCAACCCACCGATATTACAATATCCAGACTTTTCAAAACAATTTGTTTTAACAACAGACGCATCAAATTTTGCATTAGGCGCAATTTTGTCTCAAGGAGAGATAGGCAAAGACCTACCTATTTCCTACGCAAGCAGAACTCTGGATAAACATGAATTGAAGAAACCAATTATAGAAAAGGAACTTCTAGGAATTCACTGGGCAATAAAACACTTCAGACCATACCTGTATGGAAAAAAATTCACAGTCGTGACTGATCACAGACCTCTAGTAAGTTTGTTCACACATAAGGATCCATCATCAAAGATGACAAGAATCCGTTTAGAACTATCTGAATATGACTTCGACATAATATATAAAAAGGGTTCACTGAATACAAATGCAGACGCACTATCCAGAATAAAGCTCAACTCGGATATGCTTAAAGAAATGATACCAACAGCGCAAATTAAGATAACAACGAGGAATAGATCAAAAAAAGCAAAAGAATCAGAAGCATGCGAAAAAATTGAAGATATTGAAAGTGTGGATGAATCGTCAGGCCAACTTTTCATCTACGAATGCACCTCAATCTCCGAAATAAGAAATGTAAGACAATTAAAATTCATAAAGATAAATAAGGACGTCCAGAAAAGAAAGTATAAAGAAAAGAAGAGTATACTCATATCAAAAAAGGAAGTTGCAATCGAGTACTGCGATAATCCGAATCTGAACTTAGGATCGATATTGGAGAAGCTAACTCACGCGATGATTGACAACGAAATTCAAATGCTAGCAATCTCAAAAGAAGAAGAAATATTTAAAAAAGTCGACATAGAAGAATTTAAGAAGAAATTTAATGATCTGCAGAAGCGAATTAAAATAAAAGAAAAGAAAAGTTTGCGCATAATAATATTTAAACCCCCAAAAAGGATAGTGAACAAGGAAGAACAACTGAACATAATCGAACAATTTCATGACACTCCACACACAGGTGGACATTCAGGAGTCAAACGCACAATTAACAAGATCAAACAAAGATACTGTTGGAAAAATCTCAGCAGAATGGTGAAAACTTACGTAAACAACTGTGAGAAATGCAAATGCAATAAAATAATAAGGAACACCAAAGAAAGAATGGTAGAAACAAACACACCAAGTCAAAGTTTCGAAATATTAGAAGTTGACACGGTAGGACCCATGAACCAAAGTAAATTCTACAGATACATTCTGACATGTCAATGTCAACTAACCAAATATGTAGAAGCATTCCCCATGGAGAATAAAGAGGCCAAAACAGTCGCAAAAATATTAGTCGAAAAAATAATCTTAAAATATGGAACATTCAAAATTCTAAAAACGGACCTAGGCACCGAATTTGTCAACCAATTAATCGCAGAAATATGTAAAATTTTCAAAATAACCCAAGTCACATCAACTCCGTTTCACCACGAAACTCTAGGAGCCATTGAAAGGAATCATCGAGTACTAAACGAGTACCTATTATCAATAGCCCAGAATGCTGAATGGGATGAATGGTTACCCTATTACACATTCTGCTACAATATCACACCTCATTCCGAAACCAAAATATCACCATACGAACTGATATTCGGAAAATTAGCCTCACTTCCAGACACCATGGATCAAAATAGAACAGATCCGATTTACAATCTAGAAGATTACTCAAAAGAATTGAAGTTTCGCCTACAAGAAAGCCAAAAAATAGCTAAAGCACTATTGGAGAATTCTAAAAAGAAAAGAAGCAGAAAATCTGATGAAAAAACTAACCCACTAAAAATTAAGATAGGAGATAAAGTATTATTAAAAGTAGGAAATAAGAGAAAGAATGAACCGCCATATAAAGGTCCATATATTGTAATTGATACAAATAACGTTAATACTAAGATAAAGATAGATAGAATAATAAAAGAAGTACACAACAATAGGTTGAAAAAATTTTAAAGTTCAACATCAGTATCATGTAACAATTAAAACAACTAGTGAATAAGAATCAAATAAAGTACACAAATTATTTTAGTAGAAATGTAAGATAGAAAATTACATCATAAGAATAAGACAAAAATTTTCCTCTAATCAAGCAAAATTTTTTTTTCCATAAGAGGAGGGATGTAGCGCATCAAACATTTCATAGATGCACATATGTACACAAAAAAAAGAAAAACAAGCTAAGCAAGCATTCAAGTTCAATAATTTCATTCACACAGATTTTCGTTCATAAATTGAGCAATGTGAATGAAATGAACTTGCAAGGGCAATGCACTTCAGTGCAACACACGTCAGTTTGCTGACACAACATTTCACACCATTCATGTATTACACTGACCTCAATGAACCCGAATGCTTGAAAAGCTTGGAATGTGCATTGCGACAAATTCTTGGATGGATTTGCGAATTTTGATTGCGCTACTCCAGGTCAATAATCTATATTGCAATGTATTGCAATAAATTGATTATTTAGTAGATTTATACGTTAGGTAGGGATAGCAAATAATGATATAAATAAGTTGATTAGAATAAAGAGATTCAGAATGTTTGAAGACGGAAAAAGGTGTTTTTATTGTCAATTCCTCCAGTAACTTCGGCAGTCTTTGACGCCATACAGTGCTAATATCGGCTGAGCATTCTCGCCTGCACTCCACAATTTATATCGGCTGAGCATTCTCGCCTGCATTATACGAAGACATTCGGCTGAGCAATCTCGCCAGAAGATAGGGCAGTCTCTGACGCCTTCAGTTAACAATATCGGCTGAGCATTCTCGCCTGCTCCAAGTTAAGGTATTCGGCTGAGCTTTCTCGCCTGAAGTATACAAGACGATTACAAGTGCAACCATTACAGTTGTCATGACTACTGTCAAGTCAACTCAAGAGCACAACAGTCGTGCCAAATAACTATTTTGTACTGTATATATTAAATAAATAACTAATCTTAGTAAATAAATGTAATCATTTATTTACATGATGCCGAAACCCGACCAACTCAAGCAATTAAACCTGACAAGTTATTAGTTTGAAGTTGAAAAATGCGAAATCAGTTGATAATGGCTGAAAATAGCGTAAATTTCTTGCGTCCACCAAAACCTCTAGTCATCGAGCATGATAAGGACATGTCGAGACAATGGATACTTTGGAAACAACAATATGCATACATATTTTGAATTGCAACAGAAATTACGGAAAAACAGCAAAATATTCAAATTGCGACTTTCATGTCCTCAATAGGATCTGCAGCACTTCAAGTATATAGTTCACTAACGCAGCCACTTCCAGTAGTTGATACACCGGAAGTATACTGGGGTATGATTTTTTTTACCAAGGATAAACACTACATTTGAGCGTTATAAATTTCATCAAATCCAACAGGATGATGGAGAAAAAATCGACGAACTTTTATCAAGACTTCGTCTCCAAGCCCAGAATTATGCGTTTCAGCAACTGCTGGACAGCATCTTACAAGATCAACTCATTATAGGTGTTAACAATGAAGAGTTAAGACTGAAACTATTGTCGCAAGTTATAACCTTGCAGCAAGCTATACAAAGTTGCTAAGCCACAGAGACTGTGCAAATACAGTCAGACGCAAATCACTTAAGGTGGGCGATTAATTAATTCTAAAAAACTCTAAAGCCTTTGACTGTAGAAATTGTGGTAAAAATCACGAAATTCGTAATTGCCCAGCTTACAAGCACACATCTAAGAAGTGTAAACGAAAGAATCATTGGGAATCGTGTTTTCGACAAAATCAAAAAAGCTATGATAATAAATATTCAACAAAACCAATACATACAGTTATACAGCCCAGAGAAAGTAGTGATGACAACAGTGATACCAGTGTTATGTATATTGGTACAATATCAAGTAAAGTAAGAAATGAAATTTTGTGGATGGAAACTATTAAATTCAACTTTGGTAAAGAGTGCAAAATGCGATTAGATACAGGATCACAATGCAATGTGATCCCAAAAAGCTTAATTAAAAGTACAGAGACAGAATTAAAAGAGTGTAGTGTTAAGCCTTTGATATCTGTAAGTAATCATAAAATTAAAGTACTAGGTGAAATTGTGCTTAAATGTGTAATAGTAAACACAACATGTAGGGTTGCATTTAAAGTAGTGAATGAGAACATTTATCCAATTATAGGTGCTAATGCTTGTGAAAAATTAGGGTTAATAAAAAGGATTGAAACAGGTTAAATAGAAAAAGAAATATTTGAAGGTCTTGTTTGCCTGAAGAACTTTGACATGACATCGACCTAAAACCAAATCCAAAGTTTTAAATTTGCCCGCCTCGTCGAGTACCATATAAAATTATGGACGAAGTAAAGAATGAGCTAGAAAAAAAGATCAACTTAGATGTGATAGAGCCTATAAAAGAGCCGACACCATCAGAGTCGCCAATGGTTGTAGTAAGGAAAAATAACAAAATTCGAATTTGTATTGATCCGACAAATGTCAACGTAAACATACTCCGCCGATATCATCCCATTCGTACTATCGAATCAATAGCAGCAAGAATAAGTGGCTCCAAATTCTTCACACTTCTAGATTGCAAACGTGGATTTGGACAGGTTCGTGTAACGGAAAGGACAAAAAAAGATATTGACATTTGCTAACCCATGGGGTAGATACTCCTGCAAACGGCTACCATTTGGCCTATCATTAGCTCCAGAAATATTTCAGAAAATAATGCAATCATTATTTTCAAAATTAAAAAACGTCGTAGTTTCTATAGACGATATTCTGATACATGCTAAAACAGTGAGCGAGTTACGTAATACAACCAATGGAGTGTTACAAGTAATCCGAGACAACGGCTTAAAAATAAATAAAGAAAAAAGCAAATTCGAACAAACACAAATACGATTTCTCGGCCATATCATCAGCAACGATAGAATGTCAGCAGATCCAGAAAATACAGAAGCAATCTTCCGTCTGAGTCGCCCCACTAATCGCAAAAAATTAGAGCGAATCCTGGGTAAGCTCACATACTTAAGTAAATTCATCCTAAATTATTCTAAAACAACAAAACCACTACGAACACTGTTAGAAAAAACTGCGCATTGGATCAATATCCCATGATCAACAAAACGCTTTTGACAATTTAAAAGTAATAATAATAAAAACAGCAGCCTTAAAATTATATGAAGTTCAACTGCATTGGGGGCGGTACTACTTCAAAAAGGACAACCAGTTGTCTACGCATCTCAATCATGGACCGAATGTTAACAAAGGTATTCCCAACTGGAAAAGGAAGCACTAGCAATAAAATTTGGATGTGAAAAATTTCATGAATACGTATGGGGCAAGCAATTAATAATAAAATCCGACCACAAGCCATTGGAATCAATATTTCACAAGCCACTACATTCATATCCACTGTGTTTACAACGAATTAGATTGAGCTTATTAACATAGAACTAAAATGTAATCTACATAAAGGAGTCAACAATGCTTTTAGCTGATCCACTAAGTCGTGACTGCGAAAATCTAATAAACAACGATCTAGAGGAGAGCGAACTACAAGTCCAACTTGTACTATCAATATACAATGATGAACTTAGAAGACTGACCAAGTTAACAAAGACTGATGAAACGAGTAAGCAATTAGCATCATATATTCTCAACGGTTGGCCTAACAATATAAAACAGACTGCAAAGTGTTTACAACCATATTAGTGCTTCAGGGATGAAATATCAATTCATGACGAAATCATATATAAATCAAATAAGGCGCTAATACCAGAAAAAATGCGACCTGGCCTACTGAAGCATATTCACAGCGAATACTTCAGTTACGAAAAATGCGTACAACGTGCAAAAGAATGTATCTTCTGGCCAAAACTAAAAAAACATATCTATGACTACATTCAGCAATGCAGTTCTACCAAGTGCATTAAAGAAATAATAACAAGGATCAACCTGGGGATAAATTCCAGTTTACCAATTTGAAATTGCTGCCACTGACCTGTTCCATTTCAAAGGGGACGAATATATCGTAATTAGTGACAGTTACTCAGGGTTTATCAAGCTCCAGAAACTACAAGAACCAACGACAACTAACGCCATAAACTATTTTCTAAACGCATGGCATCCCGAGAATTTTAGAATCGGACAATAGTCCTCAATTCACGTCACTAAGTTTTAAAACCTTTGTAAAAGAATGGAAGTTTGATCACCAAATAAGCTCACCGCATCATCCGAAAGGTAATTGCCTTGCAGAAAGAGCGGGTCAGACATCAAAAAACATTTTGGAGAAATGTTACTATGAAAACACCGACTATCAACTGGCAATTCTCAACTTTATGAATACACCGAGAGGAGAATTGGGTACACCAGCACAACGACACTACTCAAGACACCTAAGGTCAACAATACCACCAACAACATTATCACTCTTACCTGGCCAGTTACCAGTTAACGAGGTTCCGCTGGAACTGAAACGAGAGCGTGAAAGACAAAATTACTATAGCAATCACGAATCAACGAAACGATGACCATTTAACATTGGCGATAAAGTCCTAACACGAATAGATAAGAAAGAGTGGAAACCAGCAGTTATTGCAAAACAAATTCATCCCAGGTCTTATCTAATCAAGGATGTAGAAGGTCACGTGTATAGAAGAAATACAACACATCTGAAGAAAACGGAAGCAAACGTTGAACAACATCCTAATGTCATCATAGAAGTCGAACAATAGTTTATAGATGAACAGAAACTAATGGAAGCAGAAATTATCAACATTGATAAATCAATATCATCACAATCAAGCACAATTAACAAGTCCCAAGAATTACCAAGGACTATATTAAATCATTCACCCAGGCCAACGAAGTCTTGAGATCCACAGTCAAACAATCAACCAGGCAGAATTATCACACCATCAGGAAGGATTGTAAAGCCAACAAGCCGACTTGATTTTCCTTATGCGATGGTTACTATGACTATTGTCAAGTCAACTCAAGAGCACGACAGACGTGCCAAATAACTAAAATTGATTCTCTGACTGATAACTACTGCATATCTCCCATAAACATACTCCACGAATCCGCCTTCAACACATTCTTTCCCAACTCTCCAAATCCACTAACGAACACCTTCTACACATAAGTTTTATTAATTAATTACAGAGGATAACATTGTACCTCAAATACAAGTTAGCTATGCTTGCTGTATTGTAAATATACTTATTAGAGTACCATTTGTAACTATTTGGTTTACGGAATTGGCCGACACAATGTCTCAGAATTCTTCTTTCAAATGTTTCAACTCAAAAGCGACATTGTAATTTGCATCCAAGACATGAAACCATATCCCAAGATGGGCGAAGAAGTTATTTGTATAATAGTGATTTGGAACTTTTATATAAATGCTTTGAGTTTAACAGGGGTCTTAGAAGGGCTGCTGCCCGCTTTTGCTTTTTTTTATAGTTTTCCTCGCGTTGTATTGTACTCATCATCGAGTATGGTCACTCATCTTCAGTCAGGATAAAAGTGTCATCAGCATAAAGAATAGCTGACGGTTCGTTGTTAAGAGAATTCCTGTAGGGCAAGTCATTAAGAAAAATGTTGAACAAAAGGGGGCTCAAGGGTGTAACGTTCTCACGGTTGGTCTTGCTTTTCACCGATGTGTATAGCACCAATTCAGTTGTTTTGATATAAAAAATCCGATCTGCATTAATAAGTTTAGGGAATGTAATACAGATCAAAGTAGTAGTTGTTCTATGGGAGTTCTGGCCAACTTTTTTAAGCCTCCAGGATTTCACCACAGATGGCGTCACCGTCGCTAGGCGGTTTGAGCCCATACAAAATGTAGGTTTGCGTCTTGGCTGTATTGGCTTGTGTCGTGGATACGCCATTGTGCCTTGGATGCACTATTGTGTCTTGGATGCACCATCGAGTCTCGACTGCGCCCTAGCGGGATTAACCGGTACTACCGGGATGTGTCATTTGATCTTGGCTGCGCCCTAGCGGCATTAGCCGGTACTACCAGCATGTTCCGGTACTACGGTTTTCTTAGATAGATATGTGGTGCACCTAAATGTAGCCTTTTTTATTATAATTTTTCTTAAGCGCTTAAATGTAGGCTTTTGGTTTTTGAACTAATATTAGTAATAATTAAAGTTAACGCTAGGAAATTTTTGTTCATGCCAATGGATTCTAGATGGTTGGGGTGTTGGTATTAGGGGGACGAAATTTTCATCAAAAATCCTCTACGGGCTCTGGTTTTCGAGATATTAGCGATTTTACCTTTTCAGATATAGTTAATATTATTTATAATTCAAGCTACCTAGGATAGTATTGTTCATGCCAATAGATTCTAGAAGGTGTTATAGGGGCGGGGGTTAGAGGGGGAACGAAATTTTCATCAGAAATCCTCTACGGGCTTTAGTTTTCGAGATATTACCGATTTTACCTTTTCAGATATAGTTAATATTATTAATAATTCAAGCTACCTAGGATAGTTTTGTTCATGCCAATAGATTCTAGAAGGTGTTAGAGGGGCGGGGGTTAGAGGGGAACGAAATTTTCATCAGAAATCCTCTACGGGCTTTGGTTTTCAAGATATTAGCGACACCTGTTTGGGCGCAAACGCCATTTCTTGAGTAAGGTACCCTAGCGGCCTTACCCGGAACTACCAGCATGACTTAGTTTTGTGGTTTTCTTTTATTAGCGGGAGAGTTCTAGATATCGGCATGACGTCATCAAGGTTTTACTGCACCTAAATAAGTTTTCTTAGCAGGGAAGTTGTAGATATAAGCATCATTCGAATTTCACAACATGACATCACCATGAACAGATTCTAGAAGATGTCAGTTAGGGTTCTGGGATATGTGTATTGAAAAGTCTTATGTTTTATAAACATTTGTTTTTATTTCCAATAAAATTTCTTATTATAAAAGTATTTCTTATAGCACATTGTCCAATATGAACTTGGCAAGATGGCACATTTGTGTTAATCTCTATTAGTTTTCCACAGTTGTATTCATCTTCGACTATCTTCTGCATCCAATGAACTTTTTCAGCTCCCTTTACATATACGGTTTTCTTTCGAAGCAGTGGTTCAACTATAGTGTACAGCTTGTGATACGGTATGTAGCCATCATCACAGCGGAATCCATGAAAATTGTATTGAAGCCATTTTACTTGCCTCTTTTTTGCTGAAGTCAAATCTTTGTATCTGAATGGTGGTTGAAATATAAAGTGCTGCATCTGGTTTTCATTGTTTAAAATTGCTAGTTCTTTAGTGATGAATTCTAGCCTTATGTCAACAGGTCCAGTTTTTATTGTTTCATTTTGATGTGAGCAATCAATGACAGCGATCGGAGCATCGGTTTTGAACTTCTCCCATTTGAGGAATGGCTGATACTGATGACCATAATATGATTGTGTAAACTGTATATACATCTCATACAGCAATGCGTATCTGTTCACATCAAATTTCAAATTCAAATCATCATAGGGATATGATTCTGAGTTCAAATGAGTTGGCAGTGATAAAATTTGTTAGCATCTTTGGTTTTATCGTTCCTTCGATCTGTTTGTAATGCTAAGATGATAAATCGAGGTTTCTCCAGTTGAGTGGAAGTATTAACTGACCAGGTTTGATGCGTGGATTTCGGTAGTACTGGATACTCATATATGTCCCAGCTGCGGAATGGTACCTCTCCCGATAATTTTAAATAGTTGCAGCTTTTCATCGTCAGATACTGTAACATGCGGAATGCTCCATTGAAGTTTGGTAATTTCAATTTTCTCCTCACCTGTGAGTGATTTAATGGCATTAGCATCTGTCCTGCTCCGAATCAATATGAGTTCATGTTTGCAATTTATCAGAATTTTCTTGTAATCTTCAGCGAATCCCAATAAATATTTCAGAGGTACACAATAGTTAAACAGTCCATTGGTTGGTATAATGGATGAATCTGGTGACCAACTGCCGTTGAGTAGTATCCTGCTTACATTTGCATTTAGAGATACGTAGTTTTTTAATGTTGTCGCAATCCCAAGATTTCTTGTACGGTCGATTTCCACTGCATTCAATTCATAGCGTGTTTCCTCAAAAAGAAATGGTAGAGCGTTGTTAGCTAATTTTGCGGTTGCTGAAACGGTTCCATGCAGCTTTGTTAGCGACCCCTCAATGTAAAGAAAACTCCTGCTGGGTAGAAAATTCAAGTCCTGGTATTGTACAGATATACGGATTTCATTGCTGTTTTTAAATGATGTTAGAAATGGTGAATAGGAGTGATGTTCAAATTTAGTAACACTGTTATCAAAGCGAGCGTCTGGTGCAATATCTAATATTCCTTTATTCATTGTTTCAGCGTTAAGCCTATCGATTGTAAATATGTTGTATTTGCAGGTGTTAATGTAGGTTTTGACCGCTTCAGGGTTGTCCGCTGACTAATGATCTTGTCTGCTCCGAACTCGTGTTTATCATTATTGTATATCAACATGCTGTGCCTTCAAATGTAACCTGATGGTTATAGTCTCTCCTCTGAAGTTGATTAAGTCACCGTCTTGGTCAAGGAGCTTCAATGTTAGAGAACTTATACGTTTGGTGTTCACAGGCAAATAGATTACATTTTTGGGTACCTCTACTATCTTATACCCATGCCCCACGTTCGGTGAAAACTCGTGGAGATTGTGTACTTGTGTGTTGTTGAAGAATGATCCTAATATAATATTACATTCGATGCGTATAGTATTTACTTTTATGATGTTGACTGGCAACTCTGATGTATGAACTATATTAGCAGTCAAGTTTCTTTTACTGAATCCTAGCAGAGGAGCTATGGATTTCTGTTTTTCAAAATGTATTTCTTCAGTTGCCTTAACTTCACTCTTCAATGTATTATTGTTAGCCTTTATCGCAACCTTTATCCTTCTCCCTTCTTTATCCAAGTACCCTTGTACATATTTTGCTATATCATCAATCTCATAGGATCCAACAGGTATCTCAACAACCTCATTCCCTACATGAACCAGATTATTGCTCACATCAATATTTGGTATAGAGTTGTATGTTTGAAAATCAATTAATCCACAAACATAATCCGTTGCTAGCTCCAGCGGAGGAAAGTACTCAGCAGTGAGTAAAGATGAATTTCCCGTGAGAGTAAGTGTTAATGACATGGTGGTTGATAATGAACTGTTACAATTTCAATATAGATACATTTATTTATAGATAATAATTAATGGCTATAACAATTATACAAAAACTCTAAAAATAAGTGACCGCAAATTACTGCATCATAGTTCTGATAAGAACTGTAGTTGTACGTAATATTACTACCCAAGTAGTTTATGAGCTCCCTTGGCGGTTGGAGATTGCCAAAGCTATCAAAGTATTCGATGTTATCACCTTTCTTGTAGTACGCTACCCAGTGTGTACCTGCTCCAGTTGAGATGTCCAAGTTAACAATACCGCTTTCACGCTTCCATGGCTTTTTAGGTAGATTATCACACATAAATACTCCTCTGAGGTGTGGCAAGTGTGTGGTATACTTGTGAAGATCCAACTCATTTAGCGGTCGTTTGGGTAGCGTCTTTAATAGTTTTTTGGTTAAGGTTGTAGATAGAGTCCAAGTCCTTTTCTGTACGGCTTCAGGAACAGCCCGTTTCCATCTTTACCAACAGCTATAGTTTCCATTGCTTGGTTACGACGTTTGCTTTCTTCCAATTTTGCCTTTGCCGCACTGGTATCATTTACTGCTTTACCTGCTGCACCTCCCGATAGTGCTCCCAATGGTGAAAGCCCAGCAAACAACGGGATGAGCAACGGAAGTGCCCCGCCAACCTTTGGTACAGGTATCACTCGTGGAGTTTTAATTGATTTCTTCTTTCTTTTCACAATATTTTTAGCTGCACTAAGAGTTA
The DNA here is from genome assembly GCA_963924295.1 of Dioctria rufipes. NCBI lineage: Eukaryota > Metazoa > Arthropoda > Insecta > Diptera > Asilidae > Dioctria > Dioctria rufipes. The sequence goes on from OZ002742.1 coordinate 121,215,308, forward strand.
TTTTTGTAGCTTCCATCAAGTCTTTTGGTTTTTTTTATTTTTAAAATCTTACGTGCATTTCGTACTGCTTCTCGGAATGTGGGTTAGCGTTTATTTTTAGCCTTAAGACCCATACCTAGCTTAATTTTAGCCTTCATTGCGTTTGTTATAAGCCAAGCGTTGGCACGTTCACTCAAATTTGCGTCCGTAGATTTTGCACGCTGCCAGGCTTTTTCAGCTAATATTTTATCAGCCTTATGTCGATCACTTGTATCTTTATGTCGCGAGTATGCTATATCGTGTTCCTTGCAGGCTGAGTCCAGTGGATTAATGCCCGGATTTCCTCTCGCCAATCTTCGTTGTAACTTTGTTCCTGGCCCACAGTACTGGTATTCTGGTAGATGTAATTCTACAGGTAATTTTCTGATGACTGAATTTAATAGTCCTCTGCCCCCTTTCAAATATTTTCTGGAGCGTTTCGATTTGTGATCCGACAACTTATAAGGTTCCGATGATACTGTTGAAATGTAATATAAGCAAGTGTATTTATAGAAATGCCGTTAGTCTTCAATATGCGGTTCATTAAACAACAAAAAGCTTTTCCTGTTCGAAATGCTGATGTAGCTGTTATGAAAGTGAAAAAGAAGCATGGTCCAGCAAAACCGCTAATAGAAGAAAAAGCAGCCTAGGCGCAACATTTAATGTTTGACACCCAGAACCCTCACTGACATCTTCTAGAATCTGTTCATGGTGATGTCATGTTGTGAAATTCGAATGATGCTTATATCTACAGCTTCCCTGATAAGAAAACTTATTTAGGTGCAGCAAAACCATGATGACGTCATGCCGATATGTAGAATTCTCCCGCTAATAAAAGAAAACAGCAAGACCAAGGCATGCTGGTAGTTCCGGCTAAGGCCGCTAGGGTACCTTACTCAAGAAATGGCGTTTGCGCCCAAACAGATGTCGCTAATATCTCGAAAACCAAAGCCTGTAGAGGATTTCTGATGAAAATTTCATTCCCCCTCTAACCCCCGCCCCTCTAACACCTTCTAGAATCTATTGGCATGAACAAAACTATCCTAGGTATCTTGAATTATTAATAATATTAACTATATCTGAAAAGGTAAAATCGCTAATATCTCGAAAACCAGAGCCCGTAGAGGATTTCGTACCCCCTAATACCCCACCCCAACCATCTAGAATCAATTGGCATGAACAAAAATTTCCTATCGTTAACAATAATTATTACTAATATTAGTTCAAAACCAAAAGCCTACATTTAGGCGCTCAAGAACAGTCATAATAAAAAAGCCTACATTTAGACGCAGCACCCTCATGAGCAAAAAAAACTTGAATTATTACTAATATTAACTATATCTAAAATCGCTAATATCTGGAAAACCATAGCCCGTAGAGGATTTCTGATGGAAGGCACGATTTTTTTTTATATATACCTGGTGGCACAGTGGCGGGCTTTCGTGGAATCTCCCCACACTCTCCGCCAATAGCTGAGGCGAGCTAGCGTGCCGCGCTGCACTCAATGCTGTCCACCGAATGATCTGCCAGCTATGTTGGCAGTCTGGACTTCACGTCCAAATAAATCACTCTTCATATTACCATAAGATGTGTTCTGTGTAATCCGGTCCTGTTACAAACCAACTTTTACAAGAGTAGTTGAAGGCTTATCAAAAATAACTGGATGTCTTCCTAGTCAGTATATAGAGCCTAAAACATTAATCTACTTCAATGGTTTTCAACTACCAGATCCTGACTACACAAACCCTGACGTATTCGCCGATATACTATTGCAAGGTGTGTTTAACCGCTTACCAGTTCGATTTTTTTTAAAGAAAAGTACACGAAAAATTGCCCAGTTTTTTTTATTTCCGAATTAAAGTATACAGTTCATTTTAAAACCAATACAGCCAAAAAAGTTCATTAAAAAAGCATATCTTAAATAGCAGTTAATATATTAGAAATTCCATATCACTATTAGTGAATTCCGAATCGCTAATTTTTATTACAAACTGTTTTCGCGCAAGTATTCCGCTGATTTTATCAAACGTACTCACTTCCACTATTTGAAAGAATGTACTGAATACCTATATATATACAAAAACGTGCTCTAGAAAGAAACTGTATAACACTTAAAAATTATTAGTATACCTTGCGGATCATTTACGAACTAAAATGTGCCGTATTTAGGCATCAAAGTATTATCAAAACAAGTGAATGGGCGAATTGCAGGTAAGTCGGAAATGAATATTTTATAGCCCGTATGTCTTGCGGGCTAGTCTGATCGGTCTAAGGAAGTGTTCCCGCATGTCATAAGGGCTAGACTGGTAAGTGCCCACGGATACCCAATAGCACAAAACACATCACTTGAATGGATTATTAGCGGAAGAATTCCTGTTGACAGTACTATACACAAGAAAAATACCTGAAGGTATCTTTGATTGTAACATAACCGAGCTATTGGAAATAGAAATTTTATTACGAAAATTCTGGGAAGTAGAAAAATTGCCATTGAAAAAGTGTTACAGCATGAAAAAGAAATTTGTGAAAAATTGTTTGAAAAAAACTCATTATAGGCGACTTGATGGCCGTTATGTAGTGCCCTTAACCTTTAAACCTGAAACGTCACCACAATTAGGTATTATGGCTACTTGCAGATTTCTTCAAATCGAAAAGAAATTTGAACAGAATCAAAGTTTGTTCGAAAACTATAAATTATTTATATAAGAAAAAATCTCACAAGGACACAAGGAGAAAATTGGTACCTTCTGCATTAACAACAATACTAATGACTGTGAAGAATGTTTTTAACCACACCACGCTGTAATTAAAGAATCTAGTAGCACCACAATATTACGAGTAGTTTTCGATGCATCCAGCAAAACTACTTATAATAGCTTCTAGAATGATGTGCTTCTGGTCGGACCACCTCTTCAGCAAGACCTATATAACATACTAATGAGGTGGTGAAAATACTCCATTACAGCGGACAAAAAAGTATCGCCAAATATTAATCGAACCTTCCCTTTGTCCATATCAAAGAATATTAGGGTGAAATAATCCCAGTAAAGCCAATTGAAGAATACAAACTTTTAACTGTCACCTATAGCATATCTCGCAATTCGAACACTAATACAGCTGGCACATGACGAGATGCAAAACTTCCCGATAGCAGCACACAAACTAATCTCTGCATTTTATGTAGATGACTTGTTGACGGGAGCCGACAGATTCGAAGAAGCAATCACATTACAAAAACAAATATATAAATTATTGCATGCTGGAGGATTTAATCTACAAAAATGTGGATCTAACTGCGAAAAGTTAGGTATTAAATCATACACCAATCAAACATCCTGAAGTTACCATAACCTTTCATAACGGGTTTGATAACACTATAAAAGCACTTGGTATTGAATGGAATCCGACACATGACACATTCGGATTTAAGGTATTGTTAGCACCCCTGAAAACAATAACAAAACGTAAACTACTTTCAAAAGCATCTCGACTATTTGAACTCTTAGGACGGCTTGCTGCTACGGTCTTAGTAGCTAAACTCATGTTTCAAAAATTATGGATCGATGGATCACTTGGGATGATGCTCTACCTTCGACCTTACATAGGCAGTGGTTACAGTATAGAGCAGAATTACCTAAATTAGAACTAATTAATATCTTAAGATGGATACAATGTACAAACAATAAAAACAGCCATCCATATATTGAGCTACATGCATTTTGTGAAGCTTTTACCTTTTCTTACGCGGTAGTAGTCTATTCGAAATGCATTTTGAAGGATGGGAAGACAATCATTACATTAATAACTGCTAAAACGAAGGTAGCTCCTATCATACAAATAAGGGTTCCTAGATTAGAGCTATGTGGAGCTCATTTGCTTTCTAAATTAGTAATTAAAGTAAAGAATTCCATGCAGATTACCAACGTTCCAACCTATTGTTGGACCGATTGATTTAACGTGCTCGCATGGTTACGCTGGCATCCACAGTAATGGCGAACATTTGTTGCAAACTGAGTCAGTGAGATACAAGAAAGCATGTCTGTAAATCAATGGAACTATGTGAAATTAGCAGAGAATCCAGCGAACTGTGCGTCACGAGGAATGTCACCAAATGAATTAAAGGACCATCCCCTCTGTTGGAATGGCACATTTTGGCTGCAAAAGGCTAAAACATTTATAAGCATTTATAGCTGCATTCCGGCGATTTACAAGTCGTCGAGGGTTTTGTAGTGTCATTTATAGTGATCGCGGGATCAATTTTATAGGGGATAATCAGACATTAATCAAGACGAAATTAAAAAGTGAATATGGGTTGTCATTAAAAGTCATTTGATCGCTTACGCAGTACGGCACACAATGGCATTTTTTTTTATTCCCTCAGCCTCCCCAAACTTTTGTGGGTTATGGGAAGCTGGAGTGAAATCGGTGAAATATCATCTTAAAAGACTAAGTGAGTGTTTGTTGACCTATGAAGAAATGAATACCATTCTAGTAGTTATTCTAGGAGAGTTCTGGATCACTTTTTTGAGCCTCCAGGATTTCGCCATCTGTGCGCCACCGTCGCTAGGTGGTTTGAGCCCATACTAAATGTAGGTTTGTGTCTTGGCTGTATTGGTTTGTGTCTTGGCTGTATTGGTTTGTGCCTTGGATACACAGTTGTGTCTTGGGTGCACCATTGCGTCTCGACTGCACCCTAGCGGGATTAATCGGTACTACCGGGATGTATCATTTGGTCTAGCGGCATTAGCATGCTGGTAGTACATGCTCCGGTTTTCTAGCGACATCTGTTGGGGCGCAAACGCCATTTCTTGAGTAAGGTTCCCTAGCGGCCTTAGCCGGAACTACCTGGCTTTGCTGTTTTCTTTTATTGGCGGGAGAGTTCAGCATCATTCGAATTTCACAACATGACATCACCATGAACAGATTCTAGAAGATGTCAGTGTGACATTAGCCGATACGCAGCGACATCTGTTTGGGTGCAAACGCCATTTCTTGAGTAAGGTACCCTAGCGGCCTTAGCCGGAACTACCAGCATGCCTTGGTTTTGCTGTTTTCTGTTATTAGCGGGAGAGTTCTAGATATCGGCATGACGTCATCATGGTTTTGCTGCACCTAAATAAGTTTTCTTAGCAGGGAAGTTGTAGATATCAGCATCATTCGAATTTCACAACATGATATCACCATGAACATATTCTAGACGATGTCAGTGAGACATTAGCCGATGCTACCAGCATGCTCCGGTACTACGGCTTTCTTGGATGTGTGGTACCGTTCCCTTGGAAGTTTTTTGCTTCACTTTTAGCCCACACGTGGCAGCATGCTACGGTTTTGGGAAGTTTTTTGCTTTACTTTTGCCCACACGTGGCAGCATGCTACGGTTTTGGGAAATTTTTTGCTTCACTTTTTTGGATGTGTGGTGCGGTGTGATTTTTCTTGAGCGCCTAAATGTAGGCTTTTGGTTTTGAACTAATAATTAAAGTTAATAGTAGGAAATTTTTGTTCATGCCAATGGATTCTATAGGGGGGTATGTGAGGGGGATAATAAATAAAAATCTCCTTATTTCATTTTTTTGACTATCAGAACCAGCTTAACACAAGCTCGCTGCATGGACACGTTTAATAAATAAACGGTCAACAATACATGCGTTTCATCATTTAGTCGGTGTTAGTACTAGTATGTTACACTAAACATAAACCAAACACCAGATGAAATTACATGCAGAAAACATTAAACAAAATAGATTAAATATTATATAGACGTTTTTTTAAAACATGCTTAGAAACGTCGAGAACAAAACGCTCAGCCATATTATTAACAGTAATACGCATGCGATTAACAGGTTCATACATGCTAAAGTTAGACCTTGAGGAATTAACATGCAACAAAGGTAGCCTTCTTAAATTGTGCCTACTATCACGGAAAGAGATTTTGTTAAGTAAAAATGGAGATCCAATATTCTCGTTTAAGAGTTGATGCACAAACGTTATATCAGCAACCATACGACGTTTCTCAAGCGAGTGCATATTTAAAAGCTTCAAGCGATCCTCATAGGGTGGAAGAATTAATGAATTATTCCAGGGTAGGTGCCTGAGAGCAAATCGTAAGAAGTTCCGCTGAACAGACTCGATACGATCGATGTGTATACCGTAAAATGGAGACCAGACCTGGCTAGCGTATTCAAGAAGTGGTCTTACAAAGCAAGTGTACAAACGCAATGTTATGGTAGGATTTGAAAACTCTCGGGACCAACGTTTTATAAAACCCAGCATAGAACTACTCTTTGATACTGTGTAGTTTATATGGGAGATAAAATTCAATCTGTGGTCACATTTGACACCCAAGTCACAGACAGAGCTAACACGGCGAATCGAGGAATGCGAGAACTCGTAATCATAAGTGATTGGTTTCTGATTTCTATGGAAAGTCATAATCTCACATTTGTCTATATTTAGTACCAAATTATTACTTTTGCACCAGTCGTAAAATTTGTGAAGGTCAGCCTGTACCTGTTCACAATCGCTAACAGATTTAATCTGAGCGAAAAGCTTAATGTCGTCAGCATATATCAAGACTTTACAGTGCCTCACAACAGAGACAATGTCGTCAATAGATAGAACAAAGAACAACGGGCCCAAGTGACTACCTTGAGGCACGCCAGACGAAGCCTTCAAGACTCTAGAGATGGAATGGCGGAATAAGATTTGATATGTTCTGTTATCTAAATAAGACTCCGTCCATTTTAGAAATGTTGGGGGAAACCCATACTTTTCCATTTTAAAGAGTATCACGGAGTGAGATAACTTGTCGAACGCCTTACTAAAGTCTGTATAAATACAATCTGTCTGGTAGCCTTTTGCAAACCCGCAAATGGTATCCGAGACAAATTCCAACAAATTAGTGGTTGTAAACCTGCCGGAAATAAACCCATGTTGGTTTGAAGAGAGCAAATTCTTACAGGAAGATGATAGTTGAGAGTAAATAATAGATTCGAATAATTTGGGCATGCAAGATAATTTTGCAATAGGTCTATAGTTAGAAATCTCATTTTTACTACCTTTTTTGTGGATAGGTATGATAAAGGAGTTTTTCCATAGCTGCGGGAAGCAACCACTATAGAGCGATTTTTGGAAGATAATTCTCAGCGGAGCTACCAGGGCGAGGCAGCATGACTTAAAAAAGGCTGGAGGGATCCCATCAGGACCAGTTGTGAAGTCATTTGGAAGCCCATTAATATGAATGAGTATATCCTCTTCTGAAATTGAAGGGATAGTGAATGAAACGTTATGGGAATCGTTCATATGACTGAAGTCGCTATTTTGAGGATGAAAATTTGACGAGGCAAAGGCATTGTCAAAAAATGAAGCAAACATATCGGAAATTACAGACGAATCATCACTAGCAGAATCCTTGTACCTCATGGTATTGGGGTAGTTGTCAGTTTTTTTCTTCATATTAATAAATTTAAAAAAGATGCGTGGGTCACTAAATAATTTCGTACGCATCATTTGAACATACTCATCATAAAGTGTAGAAGAAAGTTCTCTGAACTCATTATATGATGTGAGGAAGTTGTTGTGAGTTATAGTGTCCTTGTCCCTCATATAACTTTTCCACAGTTTATTCTTCCTATTTTTAAGACGTTTCAGTTCTTTATTGAACCATGGCGGTGATGTTTTATTCAACCGCTGACGTTTGCGGGGAATACAAGAAGTAAATAAATCGAAAAGAATTGCGTAAAACTTAGAAACATCTTCATCAACACTATTGCAAGACAGCAGTGTGCTGAAATCAATAGAGGCAAGTCTACTGGAAAGTTCTGAAAAGTCAGCCTTTCTAAAATTGAAAAGGTATTCCGCTTCGTCACAATATGTGAGGTTTTCGGTTACATAGCAATGTGTAATTAGAAGAGGGGGGTGGTATTTGTCAAGAGTAGACATTATAACTGGGCTAGGTTCAACTAATAAGTTACCCGAGTCAGTAGAAAATACCAGGTCTAACTGCCTACCCATGTCATTCTTAACATTACTGATTTGGCTGAGACCAAGAGATGAAATAGTGTCAAGGAAAAGTGATTCCCTTGTTGTCAAGTTATTAAGTGGAAGATAGTCATCGTCATCATCATTAAGTACCCATTGTATATTGGGTAGGTTAAAATCACCAATAAGTAGTAATTCGTCAAGAGGTTCCATCTTACCATGGATAAAATTAGATGTTAAAATGAGTAGGTCATAAATATTCTGACCTTTGTCGTCGACGATATTTATGGAGTCTGGTGGAATATAGCTACAAAGTATGTATAAGTCATATTTTAATAGAGACACCTTAAGAACTTGTCAACTGTTCAATGTCGAGAGTGTTGGAGAAACTGGGGAGCTCAACTAGGTTGCAGTGGTTTTTGCAGGCGAGGAGTACGCCACCGCCACGAGCTTCAGAATCAGTATACCGATCTCTTCTAAAAATTTGATAAGAATTGTCAAAGATTTCAGCATCGCGAAAACCATGATGCAGCCAAGTTTCAGTGAAAGCAACTATATCAAAACAATTTGCAACAGAGGATTTAAAGATTTCTGCAGTTTTTGTCCGAATCCCCCTTACGTTTTGATAATAAAGGGAGAGCAACTTGAGTTTTTTGAGATATCGCTGCTTTTTTTAGCTGTACTTCTATTTTGGTGCCCAGAAGGTACGAACAATTTAGTAAAAGCGCCAGAGGGCCAAAAAGTGGGATCCAATAACTTATCCTGCTCATCCGCGGACACAGTTAGAACAAAAGATGCAACAGGTTTAGAGGATTTACTAATTTTTCGACAAGAAATACCATCTGTTGCAATATTCTTGGACTTCAAATACTTCAATATGTCCTCGCACATCGTTTCTGGAGAGAAACGGGTGACAAAAACACTCGAAGGTTTAGGTACCGTTCTCAAAGAGGCACCACTACCATTTCCTAGACAGGACACAGATGAAGTATCATTCGATACTGTGGAACGCTCCCTCACTTCAGCTACAGAAGCAGATGTAACGAGAGCCAGAACACCGCTTGCTGTAGATTGAACAGTGTCCTGATTTGAAAGAATCGCCTCATTGGGGCTATGTTGGCGTCTTCGGTGGTTCCTCTGCTTTTTGGCTGGTTTACTACGATGTGTATTAGGTACCGGACGGTTAGAGTCTACTCCTTGCTGCACGAGAGGTGATGGTTGAGAGTCAGACAATTCCTTATCCACTGGAGATAATTTCTTGACATCAGTCGCCAAGGAGCTGATAAGTCTCGAGTTTTCGGAAACAGCAGATACCCTGCAGTATTTATCTCCAGTATAGTTTCATCAGTAATTGTGCTGTACCGTGCAGGAAGGAAAAGTTGACAGTCTTCCAAGTCCAGGATGATACGAGATCCAAATGCAGTCTTACATCTTCTGGCGCCCAGAATCTTGTATTCCTTATTAAATTCCATTTCAGCTGTCTTTAGAGAAGGTGGGTACTGCTCCAGCTTCTTCAGTTCCTCCATTTCGTTTGCCATTTATCGTTTGAACTGCAAAATGAAACTGATTGCAAATCTGATTCAGCTCCTCAATTTATAGTCATGGTTCCAAAACAAGTTTAATCCTGCTTAAAGCAAATTTGCAATATCAGCACATTAAGCTGAATGATTCATGTAATTTGAAACCACACGTCCTGTAAGCAACCCAATTCTAAGAATTTTACTGATCGAAACGTTTCATTGGAATTCGTAAACATCCTGTTGTAAACAAATTTAAGCAATATCAGCAAATGATTCATGTTTACTCTTTTCAAGTAATTTGATACCGCACTTCCTGTAGGCAGCCAAAAATTTTATTGTTCCAAGAATTTTGCTGATCGAAACGTTTCATTAGAATGTAAACAAATCACATTTTCATGTATGCATTCATGTAAACAATCTTATTTGCAAATTCAACCAGCAGAATAAAGTCATCAAATTAATTTGAGTGATTTTCTTATCGTGTAATTCGATATCATCTCAGCCTATAAGCAAATTCGTTGGAATTCATCCTGTGCAATGATTATTGTAGCAGCAGGATCATTCATGTTTACAAACCGTTGCTATAAAAGCGCAAGCAAACTCTTGGGGAGTACCAGTCAATCTAAGTGATTCAAAGTGTTAGTGCCGAATAAGAAAAAAAATTAAAAATGTCTATCACAGTAATAAATGAAAGTTTTTCATTAATTAAGAAATTGCGAGAAGATGTGTTGAAGTGTTTAAGTGATGCAAATTTTGTGAATAAAAACAATATTATTAAAGAGTGCAACAGAAACATTTGTAAATATCAAGCAGTATTTCGAAAGTGTAATAAGAATGCTAGAAAACGACATTTGGACAGTTGTATTGCTCAAATTAATTCGTTGAGATTGTTAATCAAAGCTCCCCATCGAGGTGGAGGAATTAATCAACGATTAATACGAAGTGATTTTATTAAGTGGGAAGAAATAAAAACAGCATTCGTAGGTAGAATTAGGGCAGGTGTTATCGTGAATATAAGCCACCTAGATCCTAAGCTGTTTATGCAAGATGCTTCCAAATTACTTGCTCGCCGCATTAAGAATACATTAAAACAACAATATCATATTAAAGTTGCTACAACGTTTTGCGGTGAGTTTATTAAAGAAACTGGTGATAATGAAGTTATTAAAGACATTAAGTACTTCCGAGCAAGAACTGCCCCAATCAGTGTGGAGGATAATTTGAATGAGTGGTATAAATTAAATATATACGACCCAATACTCACTCAACTAGAAGAGTTTCAAGAGAAAGATAGTGGTTGAGCTCTGCATTCTATAATACATTTAGCGGTGCATATCAACAAGTTTGAGCCGATTCGGGGATCATTTTATGTACCTCTGCCAAAGGAGATTGCGTCAAAGAAAGCTTGCATTAATTTAAAAAATAATGATGAAGCCTGCTTCGCGTGGGCAGTAACATCAGCGCTATATCCTGTAAATATTAACACCAATAGGATCTCATCATATCCACATTATTCTACTGTGCTAAATTTAACTGGAATAACATTTCCCATGACGCTTAAGCAATTAACGCAATTTGAAGGCCAGAACGATTTATCAATAAACGTGTTCATCCTAGAGAAAGAGCGTTTCTTCACCACAGTTCCAGTTAGACTTACGAAACACAGGATGGAGCGACATGTAAATCTCTTAATGCTGCAAGATGACTATGACCAAGCTGATGATGATGAAGATCATACGGATGATGATGATGATGATGATGCCAGCAGATATCATTTCTGCTGGATTAAAGATCTTTCGCGTCTCATATCGAAGCAAACTTCGAAGCGTAATGGTAGAAAGTATATATGTCAGAGATGTTTGCTCTACTTTCGCTCTGCTGAAAAATTAGAATCACACACTCCTGAATGCGAGAATCAAAACGATTGCAGAATTCTGTTTCCCTCAGAGGAAAAGAAATGGTTGGAATATAAGAACTATAACCATAAGAATCCAGTCCCGTTTTGTGTGTATGCCGATCTTGAGTCAATATTGAAGCCGATTCAGGGAAACGATCAAAATACACGGCGAATCCAGGAACATGAATTTCACAGCATAGGGTTCTACTTTCACTGCAAACATGATGCTAAGCTCTTATATTACAGAGCATATCGAGGCAAGGACTGTCAACAATGGTTTGCATTAGAATTGCAAAAAATTGCCTCCATAGCTGTACAGGAAAAGCTAAACATCAGGCCAATGCAACCCTTGACTAAAGAGGAACGGCGTTCACATATGGAAAATACTTGCTGCCATATATGTGAAAAAACGTTTGCAGCCGATGAGGAACGAGTCCGGGACCATTGCCATTTAACAGGTAAATACTGAGAAGCATAATTCAATTCATTTCTTTTCATAAATTCTTTTAACAGGAAAATACCGAGGGACAGCGCACAATGCATGCAATCTGATGTATCAAGATTGCTCCATAGTTCCAATAATTTTTCACAATTTATCCGGATATGATGCCCACTTCATTATTAAGGATATAGCTACATCTTTCCCAGGAAAAGTTGATCTCTTACCAATAAACAAGGAAAGATATATTTCGTTCACCAAGCACATGGACGGCAGCTACATAAAATTCAGATTCATCGATTCCTTCCGTTTTATGGCTGAATCTTTAGATAAGTTATCATCATTGCTGCCGAGGGATAAATTAAACACTACAAGATCAGTATGGTAGGGATTGGATGATGACACTATCAAACTTCTTACACGCAAGGGTGTCTTCCCATATGATTTTATTGATGACTGGGGTAAATTAGATTTCCGGAGCTTGCCAACACAGGAAGCGTTCTACAATAAACTGACTGACAGTGCTATATCTTCTGAGGACTACAATCATGCTGAAGAGGTCTCGCAAAAATTTGAAATACAAACACTTGGTGAATATTCAGATCTATACCTTAAAACTGATGTTCTCCTATTGGCCGATGTGTTTGAGAACTTTCGAGAAGTGTGCATGAAGACATACAATTTAGATCCATCACATTATTACACCATGTCAGGCCTAACATGGGATGCTATGCTAAAATACACTAATGTGAAATTAGAGCTGATAACCGACGTAGATATACTGCTATTCATAGAGAGAGGCATTCGAGGTGGTATAAGTCAATGTTCGAACAGATATAGTAAAGCCAATAATAAATATATGGATGATTTTAAGCCTGAGGAGAAAGAGAAATACCTGATGTATTATGATGTGAATAACCTTTATGGATGGGCCATGTCACAGCATTTACCAACCGGAGGATTCAAATGGGTTGATGTTCCCAATATTGTCGTTTCCGAAATTCCTGATGATTCTCCAACTGGATACATATTCGAAGTCGACTTGGATTATCCTCAACATCTACATGATAAGCATAAGGACTTACCGTTTTGCTCTGAGCATGCAGCACCACCTGGAGCAAAATTAGAAAAGCTTTTGACAACATTACATCCAAAAACTAAATATGTTATACACTACCGAAACTTGAAGCAATGCTTATCACATGGACTCATCCTGAAAAAAGTGCACCGGGTACTTCAATTCGACCAATCAGCTTAAACCATATATTAAATAATAAAAGACTTAAATACCACCAAACGGATGCAGGCTACAAGCGATCATGAGAAGGACAGCTATAAGAAGATGAATAATGCAGCTTTTGGTAAGACCATGGAAAATGTACGCAAGTATAGTGATATCAAGCTTTGCATGAAGTGGGAAGGTCGTTATGGTGCAAAAGCTCGGATTGCGGCACCCAACTTCCACAGTGCAACGATATTTGATGAAAATTTAGTTGCTGTGGAATTAAGGCGACTCAAAATATTATTCAATAAGCCGCTCTATATGGGAATGGCAGTTATGGAAATTTCGAAAATATGCCTCTACGATTTTCACTACAGTTTTATGCAGCGTGAGTATGGAGATAAATGTAAAGTCATGTATACTGATACAGATTCTCTAATATATGAACTTGAAGAGAAAAATGCATATGAGCTTATGGCTGAAAATATAAACAAATAAAATGAATAAATGAATAAAAAGATTCCCGGGCTAATGAAGGATGAGCTGAATGGGAAAATAATGAGCGAATTTGTAGGCTTGCGCTCAAAAATGTACAGTCTGCGTATAAACGCTGGTAAAACTGTAAAAAAAGCGAAAGGAGTAAAGACTAATGTAGTCCAGAGGCATATCAATTTCGAAGACTACGTTGAATGTTTGAATAACAAGCGAATATTAACTGCTAATCAGAGCTCCATAAGATCTCATCACCATAACGTATACACTATTAGTCAAAAAAAGATTGTATTGAGTCCCTATGATAATAAGCGTCATATTATGAGCGGAGCGACGGATACTCTACCATGGGAACATTACTCTATTTCATCAGATCAACAAGTAGCAGCCGCAGAAAGAATCTAAGTCAAATGAAATAATAAATGTATTATAGTTTCATATATAGTTATAGTTTTATATATATATAGTATTATAGTTTCATTTATTCAAGTAATTTGCATTATAACTACATGTATAATTGTAAAATAAAAAAGTATTGTAATTGTATTATAGTTATAGTTGTTTTTCAAGATATTATAAAACATCTTTGTTATTAATCCAAGAATTGTGTTTTGATGAAAATCCGAGCCATTTAACGTAAGCTTTATCTCCACTCTTCTTTATGATTTTCTCTACGAGATATAGGTTTGGGTGTTTAACTTTCAGCAGCTCCAATTCATAAAAGCCTCCTGTGATTGGATTTCCTTGATAATCTTCCAGCCGATATGTGATGGGATTTGTGTTTTGAACTTTAATAATTTTAAAAATCTCAGCTGTCCAGTATGGTGTATAGCCTTTCTCAAATATATGCTTGTATTTGCTGATGCGTACAAAATCTCCAACTTTATACTTTGCAGGAACAACAATCTTTATATGACTGTATACAGTTGAAAGCAGTTGTTTCTCATTGGAGGTGTTGATATCACGTGGTCTCATTTTCGTAGTTCGATGTATTCTTGAGTTGTATTCAGTGAGCAGTTTCTTTACCATACCAATCCACTGATAAGTTCCATTAAAGCTGAATTCCTTCCACATCATATCCTTCAGAGTTCGGTTAAATCGTTCCACTATTGATACTTTGAGGAAACTGTACGTAGAGTAATGATTAATTGCATGCTTCCGCATTAGATTTTTAAAGAGGCTGTTGTAGAATTCCTTTCCATCATCAGTCTGCAGGTTTTTAGGTATTCGTCCCTCGCTTAATATAGATTGCATGGCATCTCTTACTTCTACACCAGTTTTTCTTTTAATTGGAATTGCCCATGCATATTTGGAGAAGGCATCAATTACTGTCAGCATATAGCGGTAACCCTTGTTCACATACTTGTAGGGATCCATTTCAACCAAGTCTACCTGCCACAAGTCATCTAGTCCTTTGATAATCACACGACGTCGTTTAAAATTTTTTCTCGTTGGTTTATGCAGCTCATTTACCACTTGTCTCTTACTCATCGTAATTATAAATGAAACAGATTTCTCAAGAGTTTTTACTCATATACACCATTTTTTGGTGTCAAGTCTTTCTTATTTATTACTGAAGTAAACAGATAGTTTTCAATCTTTGCGATTTCGCCATTGATATATAGCGTTAAATTTGCCACCTCTATATTAATAGTTTTTCTTATTTCTTCCACACTTATTTTAATTTTCTTGTCAACATAGTCTTTGGTAGTAGCATCATCATTTTCAAGGGGCTCACCAAGTCGTTTTATACACTTTGAGTTCAGATCGTAGTCTCCGTTTATCGTTAAATTAAATCCAATACCCCGCTCTCCTTGTTCACCAGCTGGACCCTGAGCTCCTTGTTTACCAGCTGGGCCTTGAATTCCTTGTTCACCGGCTGGTCCCTGAGCTCCTGTTGGTCCACGTTCACCTGGTTTCCCAAGATATCCTCGCTTAGAGAAACGTCCAAACTTATCAACGCTCATCTGTAGATTGTGAAGAAGTATGGTAATGAGGTAAATAAGTAAGTAAGTAAGTAAGTATTTATTTAAGAAGAGTACAATAAGACAAAAGTCTTTTCATTAGTACTACTTAAACTAACATTTTTCAACACTAAGTAGTATTTAAACTATAATATCTGCTTCTCGTAACTCCTCCAGGATAGATATAATTGCATTGTTGTGACTGGTGTTTCCAGCCTGCTTTGATGCCATTAGAAGGCGCAGTCTATCCACTAATTCATTTGGATCATCCCAGTAAATGTGATCAATGTTTTCTTTAGGCAGACGCATTAGACCCATGCCTTTATGCTGTATAAGTTTACTGATTATGGCTTTATACTTAGCCGCTCTAGTACCTTTTATTTGTCCATCTTCAGCATAGTCACGTTTATATGCATCGGTATCTCTCAAAATAGATCCATAATTAGTTAAATCCTCTTTAGTATATAGACTTTTTACAGGATCTTTCATAAATAGCAGCTCACATAACCCCAAAGTTGTTTTATAGCTCTTCTCCTTGATAACGATATTTCCTACATCAT
Source organism: Dioctria rufipes (assembly GCA_963924295.1). Classification (NCBI taxonomy): domain Eukaryota; kingdom Metazoa; phylum Arthropoda; class Insecta; order Diptera; family Asilidae; genus Dioctria; species Dioctria rufipes. Next base: position 121,231,397 of record OZ002742.1, read on the forward strand.
CAACATCAAACGTTGAATTACCGATTCTCCATGCGTTGTTATCATAGTAAACTCCATAGGTTGGATCAATTTTAGGGCTATTAGCAGTGAATAGCTTTAAATAGTTTGAAACTATGTATCCAGACGTATCGGGAGAGGTGACAGGAGACCTTCCTGTTAATGTTCTTGAATGTTTAGGTGTTGCGAATTTTTCTTCAGATGTTAAGGAATAATCTCCATAATTTATAGGTGTGCTACTAGCCTCCATTTTCACATATTTTCGTTTTGGAGGGGTAAAAGGTTCCACAATTTCGTTGTCTTCTTCTTCTTCTTTTGGTTCCAATTTGAGTGGTGGCTCGTTTTTGACTCTTGTTACAAACTCTTTTAAGGGTTTGGTGATTGGCTTGAAAGTTTCTTCAATTTGAGCTTCTGCCTCGTTTTTGACTCTTGTTACAAACTCTTTTAAGGGTTTGGTGATTGGCTTGAAAGTTTCTTTAAGTTGAGCTTCTGCTTCAATCCTACCCGTCTTTAGAGCTTTAAATTTCCTTCGCACTGCATTCCTGTCTTGATGATTTCTTTTAATAGGTTGAATAACGGCTTTTCAACCAGGTCTGATAACAGGTATACAGCTTTCCAAACAGCTCTGATAACACCTTAACAGCTTTCCAAACAGCTCTGATAACAGCTTAACAGCTTTTCAAACAGCTCTGATAACAGCTTAACAGCTTTTCAAACAGCTCTGATAACAGCTTAACAGCTTTCCAAACAGCTCTGATAACAGCTTAACAGCTTTCCAAACAGCTCTGATAACAGCTTAACAGCTATTAAACAGCTCTGATAACAGCTTAGCAGCTTTCCAAACAGGTCTGATAACAGGTGAACAGCTTTTCAAACAGCTCTGATAACAGCTTAACAGCTATTAAACAGCTTTTCAAACAGCTCTGATAACAGCTTAACAGCTTTTCAAACAGGTCTGATAACAGGTGAACAGCTATAATCTATTCAGCAGGGGCCACAGGATTCCGTGTGCTTTCGGCTGAGTTCCAACTTCGACTTATGAATATTTCGCATGTTTCATCCTTTTATAGTACAATGAAGGTATCAAATCCTTTACGGTAGCGCCCCTTGTTTAATGAGCTGTCCTTATCAATCATCAAGAAACCATATTCATCCTTCCAACACTCAGCACAGGCTCTTCGAAATTTATCAAACTTCATGTCTGTATTCACATGATCATTATAGATATGTTTCAAATTCAAGTCATCTTGCTTGAATAAGATGATTAAATTAGCATTGTCACGTATTAAGTGCTTTGGTATATGCGTATATGTTTGACAGAGATAGAAGCTATCTATATCTTCGTAGCGACCCATGCAAAAATAGGATCGCACATTATTTTGCTTTTCACATGCTACATCATCGAAAATAAACACTGAATGTGATTTGGCTTATTCTGGAGGTAGAACGTCGCAGTTGTTTGAGAATGTATAATACCCCAATCCTGATATATGAGTCATCACTCGCGTCAAGTATTCATACTTTGGTTGATGTAAAGATTTTGAATATATGTAAATATTTTCATATCTCAGACCATTGGGATGTTCCAGCAAACTTATCATAACATTAGTTTTTCCACAATTCGATGATCCAACAATGATGCTCCTTATACTATTAGGCAATAGGGGGCTATGCTTCTTTTTTACCTTCATAACACCTACATCAGCATTTCGAACAAGAAAAGCTTGTTGTTGTTTAATGAACCGCATATTAAAGTGTCGTGTCCCAAAAGCAGTTAACAATAAAACAATTAAAAACACTCGAATTACTCATATATAAATATTTATTCCACGCAGAACTGACCTATCCTAATATATCAAACAAAGCTAACCCGAACCGAAACTTGACACTACGATGACTGAACACTGAACGGCACTCGCCAGACCAGTCATTGGTATTTTATGTCCGATACTCGGAAGTAAACTTTCTTTGCTCACAACGCGGATGTAAACAAACGACAACAACCTTGTCGTTTGTTCTACCGGTTGCAGCACCTGAGTCGCTTAGTCGTAAACAATCGCCTTACATAATAATTACCATGCGAGGTAAATTATTATCGTAATCGTCGATTGCTCCACTAAGCGCTCATCGCAGCCAGCTGTTGGGCTAATCAGCAAAACAACCGACAGTTGCAGAACAATACCATGCGAGGTTATTGTTTAGCAATTGCTGATTATTTCGCTGTAATGCCCTTAGCTGTTGGAAGAATCTTCCGTATATTGGGCCATCACATCCCTCCCCCCTTGGAAAAACTAGTTTCCGCAGGGAACTAGATCTGGAGAGTGCAACAGTCTTAATTAAAAACATTTTTTAATCTTCGTTCGGTTCAGATTACGCTTTTCTTTTACATTTTACATTGCTATTTTAATTTTGTTATCTTTCTTATACTTATTACATTTCCTTCTTTTCTGCCTAACATTTTCTTTAAACATAATCTTTTCTTTTTCCATTGTCACAAAAAAAAAAAAAATTCTATATATTACTTTTTACACTTGTTTTTCATTTTACATTATTTTAGTATACTTTTTGGTAGTACATTTTCATTACTTTCTACTTTAATTTTCTTATTTTCTTATCTCTACTACAATTTTCGATTTTACATACAGATGTGAACATGTGAACATTTCATTTCTTTTTTTATTTTCTGCTCATACTTAATTTCTTTCTTATTACCTTTTTACCACTTCCTTTTAACTACTTTATAATATATCCGTTTCTTTTAACTTTTGCTTTTGCACTCTCAATCATCCGCTAATTTTGATATACTTATTTATCCAATAAACTTAACACTTATTTCTTTTCAAACAATTTTCTTTCTACTTATTCATTTCTTTCCTTTACAAATTTCACTTTAACCTCTTTCTTTTTATTTCCTTATTTCTCTGTTTTGATGTCTTCTATCACTTCTTTCTGATTACATTTGATTTATTTTCACTAATAATTTTTAGCTCATCTGTTGCTTGACAAAATTTTCCCTCTTTATAATATATTTTCTATTCGATTCCTAATCTTCTAAAATCTATTGACGTTTATAATGCTCTTTTTTCACAAAGCCAAGTATAACATTATAATCCTAATACTCCTGTGATTGCTCCTGGTTGCTTCTTGATGAGTGTAGTTCGTTGCGTGCGGTCTTGATTTCAGGCTACTAAAAGCTAGACCATATCTGTGGGATAAACTAAGTCCTCTTTTTCTTAGTGGGGCTGCTCTCCACGGGATTGTTAAAATGTATTTCCAATAGCGGAATTTTGGGTAGAACGGATTATCAACTTACGCTTGAGCTGTTTTGCTTATACGAATGGTCATTGTTTCCTTTAGCCATACTGGAGGCTTCTCCTTTTTTGTGCTCATTCTCATTGACCTCTGAATCTCTAACTTGTTAGATATTTTTTGTACTATTTCTAAATGTACGATGGAGTTCTCCCGATTATATCAAGAGTCCATCCATACATGAAAAAAAATAGACTTGCTCTCTCTATATGGATCTCGTAATGTACTTTTTACAACTACATAGCATTCTACATGTTTCCCAAATCTTTTGATTTAATATTGACTTATTTGGGTATAGTAAAATCTTCCCGTTACTTTTAACCCCTTCCATTTAACTAGATGATCTTGGGTACTTAACTTCTTTGAATCCCTCAGATATCTCACTGTCGGTGTAACTGAGCAAGGATGAATATACCATGCTTTTCTCGCAGTAATTAGAGGTGAGATCTAACTTCTGACTCCTCCCGAAGTTCTATTGCTTTTAAACTTCATCGGTCCCTTCCTGCTTTTGAAATCAACCTTCAGAATTCGGCCAATTTATGCAAATAAGAAAGTCGTCGACGGTGAAAGATTCACTTTTCTCAAGTGCTCATCATTATTTTTCCACCCACACTATTGGTCTGATGCTTGCTCCACGTAGAATATACAGGGATAAATTGATGTCATGATGCAACTGCTACTTCTGCTTCCGCTTCGTCGAGGTTGTTTTACACAGTTTATAAAAATTTCTTATCGATTTCCCTGTGTTTCCCTTATTCTATATTTTTAAGCCATAAACATTTACTACATATATTTATTTTTTGTATTTACACTTTCATACATATATTCTTCTAACCTAATCTTGCTTATAACTTTGCCAATGATTTACAGATTTTTTGCTTCTACTTTTTTTTTCAAATAATGTTTTTAATTTTTTTTTAATTTCTCCTTCGTTTTAAGCTCTTATTTCTTTTCTTTTCAATCTTTCCTTAACACCCTTCTTAACTTTTTTTTTCTTTACAAAACCTCTTTGTTTATATATCAACATTTTAACATATTCTATTCCTTTATTTTCATTACTCTTTCGTTTTTTTTTTTTTATCTTTCTTGCGCCTGCTTTTTAGCTTTCCATTTCTAACTATAAACATTTATTAATTAGCTTCATACGTTTCTTATTCTTCTAAATTTTTCTTTTTTAAATTTCTCTTTCTTTTACATCTCTTATTTTTTTATTTTTTTTTAAACTTCTCTTTACATTAAAATCTCCATTTTTTCTTTTTTATTCAATTATTCTTATATTCTTTCAAAATCTCTATTTTTTTTCTTTTTTTTTGTTCGGGTAATTAAAGAACTTTCTTTTCTAATCTTCCTTTATTTAAAATTTTCAAATTGCCATTAAAAAAAAAACATTTCCTTACCTTCATACCTTTTATTTTATAGATTTACCTTACATGGGATCCATTGGGTTAACTTTTTATATCTTTTCCATATTTTTCGGCTCATGTTAAACTCCGCTTATCGAATTTCTTCTGAAATTAAAGGGAATTTGTTGGACATATATTTGGTTAAGACCCCCGATTCCTGGGTCATAACCATTACTTACCTTGTAAGGGGTTATTGAACTTGCAGTAGAAGTCGCATTTGCAACATGAATGAAGTTTCGTTCCCCTACTTTCCTACTGCCTTGACGTACTTCTGTCCTATCCGACTTACTATTATATCTCTGAAATTTAAACTTACCTTTTTGCAGAATCCCCTGGGCTTTTCGTATTTGCCAATAGAAATTGTTCCTACTCTTGTAGCGCCATGCATATCGTTCAGGATACTTGCGAGGTCCGTGTTGCCCATCCGAGAAGTTCATGTTTTCTTCAGGATAGGCTCTTGCATTAGGAACTCTTACAAATGCACATCCATCCTCGAGGCTATTTCCGCTGTGGCCATAATATTCATCTCGCCTCCTCCTCTCCTCCCTAAATTCTTCGATTTTTACCTCGCGAAGTCTCGCACTGTCGCGATTTGTCTCTACACTGGTGGTCTTAACTTTCCATTCGTTTTCTTTGCTATTAACACCTGTACTGATGATTTCTGCCACGCTCCTTTCAACCTCCTCTATTCTCGCTTGTAAAGGGGTTCTTTGACTGGACAATTGCAGAGTATTTGGTACAACTTGTCCACTAGCTGCGACATTCTCGAAAACCGCACTTTCTTCCTTTGCCTGGCCGACGTTTTGTATCCATAATTTCCTATTTACACAGTCGATGATAGCTCTGTCCCTTAGGAAATCCATTCCAAGTATCCCGTCAGCAGGAATTGAATCAGTATCACCAATGGCATTAAATTGACAAGCCTGCTGTTTGTTATCTATATGCAAGTTCGCCTGACAAGTGCCTATGGACCTCCTAGCGAACCCAAAGAGACCTCCAATTGTTATTTTCTGTTGTGTCTGCACGGGCGTATTTCCTTTTATTCTGTTAATCTTAATTAAACTACAGGTGGACCCAGTGTCAATTAAAAGTCTAAACTTACCTTCTAACGCTATGTCCGAAGGCACTGTGATGACAAACTTACTCTTGGAACTCACTTCTTCACTCTCCCTCTCGGCTAAATACTTTTTCAGACAGTTTGCCGTATAGTGATCGTGTGTTCGACAGAATTGGCAATAAGGCCCTTTCCGCCCTGAACGGAATTTATCTTGGATGCCAGTTGCATAGTTTGCCACTCTGACGTGATGAATTCGGCAATTGGATTCCGTGTCGTGTCCATATGCCTGACATTCACTACAGAAGAGTACTTGTTGGCACTCTCTCGCAAAGTGTCCACGCTGTCCGCACTGAAAACACTCAATAGATCTGGGAGGTGTTCTCCTTGTCGAAGATGCTTGGTATCTTCCTGATGACACTGACCCTGTTCTGGGTAAGAACGGTCTCGAATTCTGTCTGGGCTCGCCTCTATAACGATCCCCCGTTGCCCATCTGTTTGTTTCACTTACGGTGTTCGACTTTCGGTCTTCTTGCCATACTCCCGATTCTCTCACTGGAAGTCTTTTGGCATCCTTTTCAAAATAACTGGCTTCCTGTTTCACTTCATCCAGTGACTGAAACTTGCGCCCTGTTAGGTACACTTGCGTGGGTCTACTCATCACACCCGATTTGAAAGTAGCTACAACATCGGCCTCCAACTCGGCTAGTAGTCCCTTCTCCCCTCCAGGATATTTGGCCGAAACAGCCTCTTTTATCTGATCGCGCATTTCTTTCATTCGATCCGCATACTCCGTGATGTCCTCTCCAGGTCTCTGTCTACATTCCAGCATTTCAGTGCGTAATTCACTGAATGATTTTCGCAGCATGTATGCGGATTTTATTGCTTGCTGTAAGGTTTCGAAATCTTTCAGTTCCTGGGAGCTTATCATGTAATACGCATCATCCGTCAGCCGATATTTTACACATTTCATGAAAATAACTTTTTCTGCGGCTTCCAGTCGGTCATAAAGATCTTTACAGCAACACAGAAATCGATATACTTCCTTCGCTAGCTGTGGAGATCTTTCACCAGAGAACATTGGCACGTATTTTGACACCATGTCCATAATCTTATCATATGTATCTGCCATCTTGTACACTGTTACTGATTTCTTAAATATTTCCTTGTTTTTAACTCGTTCTGGTACTTTCACTTTTTCACTAATACCGTTTATACTTCATACCTGTAAACCGAAAAATTAGTAGAACGCGCTCTAGAACAAATCTTTCGCAAAACTCATATCCTTATTATAGGTACTAATCGACTACCAATACTCAATATAATGTAAACATTCAAAACTATCATACTATTAACACACTCAATTCAGCTATTATGCGTACATACAAACGAACATGCTCAACACTTTTTTTTTTTTTTTATTATTCAGATGCACCCAATGAGAATACGACAAATCATACTTTACTTAAAACTTTCTACCTAATTAACCGCGTAAAACCCGAATACATTTGTCCAAAAAACAAAGATCATTTCGTAAATATGACACGACGTTATTACGACTATCAAAAACCCGATAAATTAAATAAACGCGCGTACGACCAACGCCTAAATCGAAACGTGACGTTGAAACTGGTGATATTCTTATTACCAACTTTCACTTATTTTAAAAAAAAATCTTGCACCTTACAATATTGCCTCTTATATATTGCTCCGAAGTTTTATCGCATCTTAAAATTAACTCTGTATGTATGTATATATGCTTGGAGTAGCTAAAAGTAGCTTTGCTCCCAATATGTGTGTGTGGAGTAGCTAAATTAGCTTTGCTCCCAGTGTGTGTATTTGGAGTAGCTAAATTAGCCTTGCTCCCAGTGTGTGTTTGTGTTGAGTAGTTGATGAAGATCAACTCCTCAAATAATGTAAATAAGTGTAAGTTCCAATTTCACAAAAAAAAAAAAACACAAAACACAAAAATTCAAGTCACTTAATCTAATACTTCTTAAATGCCTGAAACGTGAAAGAATTAAATATAATAATATATATAGGTAAATTATTATCGTAATCGTCGATTGCTCCACTAAGCGCTCATCGCAGCCAGCTGTTGGGCTAATCAGCAAAACAACCGACAGTTGCAGAACAATACCATGCGAGGTTATTGTTTAGCAATTGCTGATTATTTCGCTGTAATGCCCTTAGCTGTTGGAAGAATCTTCCGTATATTGGGCCATCACAAAAGACTAACGGGATTCCTATAAGTACACCTGTTTATATTACATTTCAACAGTATCATCGGAACCTTATAATATGTCGGATCACAAATCGAAACGCTCCAGAAAATTTTTGAAAGGGGGCAGAGGACTATTAAATTCAATCATCAAAAAATTACCTGTAGAATACATCTACCGGGATACCAGTACTGTGGACGAGGAATAAAGTTACAACAAAGATTGGCGAGAGGAGATCCAGGCATTAATCCACTGGACGCAGCCTGCAAGGAACACGATATAGCATACTCGCGGCATAAAGACACAAGTGATCGACATATAGCTGATAAAATATTAGCTGAAAAGTCCTGGCAGCGTGCAAAATCTACGGATGCAAATTTGAGTGAACGTGCCAACGCCTGGCTTATAACAAACGCAATGAAGGCTAAAATTAAGCAAGGTATGGGTCTTAAGGCTAAAAATAAACGCTAACCCACATTCCGAGAAGCAGTACGAAAAGCACGTAAAATTTTAAATGTAAAAAAACCGAAAGACTTGATGGAAGCTACAAAAATAGCTCTTAGTGCAGCTAAAAATATTATGAAAAGAAAGAAGAAATCAATTAAAACTCCACGAGTGATACCTGTACCAAAGGTTGGTGGAGCACTTCCGTTCCTCATCCCGCTGTTTGCTGGGTTTTCAGCATTGGGAGCACTATCGGGAGGTGCAGCAGGCATAGCTAAAGCAGTAAATGATACTAGTGCCGCAAAGGCAAAATTGGAAGAAAGCAAACGTCATAACCAGGCAATGGAAACTATAGCTGTTGGTAAAGATGGAAACGGGCTGTTCTTGAAGCCGTACAGAAAAGGACTTGGACTCTATATACAACCTCAACCAAAAATCTATTAAAGAAGCTACCCAAAAGACCGCTAAACGAGTTGGATCTTCACAAGTATACCACAAGCTTGCCACACTTCAGAGGAGTATTTATGCGTGATAATCTACCTAAAAAGCCATGGAAGCGAGAAAGCGGTATTGTTAACTTGGACATCTCAACTGGAGCAGGTACACACTGGGTAGCGTACTACAAGAAAGGTGATAACATCGAATACTTTGACAGCTTTGGCAATCTCCAACCGCCAAGGGAGCTCATAAACTTCTTGGGTAGTAATATTACGTACAACTACAGCTCTTATCAGAACTATGATGCAGTAATTTGCGGTCACTTATGTTTAGAGTTTTTATATAATTGTTATAGCTATTAATTATTATCTATAAATAAATTTATCTATATTGAAATTGTGACAGTTCATTATCACCGCCATGTCATTAACACTTACTCTCACGGGAAATTCATCTCTACTCACTGCTGAGTACTTTCCTCCGCTGGAGCTAGCAACGGATTATGTTTGTGGATTAATTGATTTTCAAACATACAACTCTATACCAAATATTGATGTGAGCAATAATCTGGTTCATGTAGGGAATGAGGTTGTTGAGATACCTGTTGGATCCTATGAGATTGATGATATAGCAAAATACGTACAAGGATACTTGGATAAAGAAGGGAGAAGGATAAAGGTTATAATAAAGGCTAACAATAATACATTGAAGAGTGAAGTCAAGGCAACTGAAGAAATACATTTTGAAACACAGAGATCCATAGCACCTCTGCTAGGATTCAGTAAAAGAATTTTGACTGCTAACATAGTGCATACATCAGAGTTGCCAGTCAACATCATAAAATTAAATACTATACGCATCGAATGTAATATTATATCAGGATCATTCTTCAACAACACACAAGTACACACTCTCCACGAGTTTTCCCCGAACGTTGGGCCTGGGTATAAAATAGTGGAGGTACCCAAAAATGTAATCTATTTGCCTGTGAACACCAAACGTATAAGTTCTCTAACATTGAAGCTCCTTGACCAAGACGGTGACTTAATCAACTTCAGAGGAGAGACTATAACCATCAGGTTACATTGAAGCCACAGCATGTTGATATACAATAATGATAAATACGAGTTCGGAGCAGACAAGATCATTAGTCAGCGGACAACCTTGAAGCGATCAAGACCTACATTAACACCTGCAAATACAGCATATTTACAATCAATTGGCTTAACGCTGAAACAATGAATAAAGGAATACTTGATATTGCACCAGACGCTCACTTTGATAACAGTGTTACTAAATTTGAACATCACTCCTATTCACCATTTCTAACATCATTTAAAAACAGCGATGAAATCCGTATCTCTGTACAACATCCGCACTTGAATCTTCTACCCAGCAGGAGTTTTCTTTACATTGAGGGGTCGCTGACAAAGGTGGATGGAACTGTTTCAGCAACTGCAAAATTAGCTAACCACGCTCTACCATTTCTTTTTGAGGAAACACGCTATGAATTGAATGCAGTGGAAATCGATCGTACAAGAAATCTTGGGATTGCGACAACATTAAAAAACTACGTATCTCTAAATGCAAATGTAAGCAGGATACTACTCAACGGCAGTTGGTCACCAGATTCATCCGTTATACCAACCAATGGACTGTTTAACTATTGTGTACCTCTGAAATATTTATTGGGATTCGCTGAAGATTACAAGAAAATTCTGATAAATTCCAAACATGAACTCATATTGATCCGGAGCAGGAGAGATGATAATGTCATTGTATCACCCACTGATGTGGTGAAAATTGAAATTAATAAACTTCAATGGAGCATTCCACATGTTACAGTATCCGATGATGAAAAGCTGCAACTATTTAAAATTATCGGGAGAGGTCGCCCGATACAAATACCATTCCGCAGCTGGAACATATATGAGTATCCAGCACTACCGGAATCCACGCATCAAACCTGGTCAGTTAAGACTTCCACTCAACTGGAGGAACCTCGATTTATCATCTTAGCATTACAAACGGATCGAAGGAACGATAAAACCAAAGATGCAAGCAAGTTTGATCACTGCAAACTCACCGATGTTACAGTTCATTTGAACTCAGAATCATATCCCTATGATGATTTGAATTTGAAATTTGATTTGAATAGATACGCATTGCTGTATGAGATGTATATAAAGTTTACACAATCATACTATGGTCATCAGTATCAGCCGTTCCTCACATGGGAGAAGTTCAAAACCGATGCTCCGATCGCTGTCAGTGATTGCTCACATCAAAATGAAACAATAAAAACTGGACCTGTTGACATAAGGCTAGAATTCAAGGCATCTGAAAATATACCGGCTAATACAACAGCATATTGTCTGCTTCTACACGATCGAATAGTGGAATACAGTCCGCTGACAAGTGAAGTTAGAAAGTTAAATTAAGAAGATGGCTGTCATCGTAGACGTTCAAGGATTCAAAACTAGTCTCAATGAATTTATCACTAAAGAACTGGCAATTTTAAACAATGAAAACCAGATACAGCACTTTATATTTCAACCACCGTTCAGATACAAAGATTTGACTTCAGCAAAAAAGAGGCAAGTAAAATGGCTTCAACACAATTTTCATGGATTCCGCTGGGATGATGGCTACATACCGTATCACAAGCTGTACACTATAGTTGAACCACTGCTTCGAAATAAAATCATATATGTAAAGGGAGCTGAAAAAGTTCAATGGATGCAGAAGATAGTTGGAGAGAGTGAAATCATTATCAACGTCGAAGATGAATACAACTGTGGAAAACTAATAGAGATTAACACAAATGCGCCATCTTGCCAAGTTCATATTGGACAATGTGCTATAAGAAATACTTTTATAATAAGAAATTTTATTGGAAATAAAAACAAATGTTTATAAAAGATAAGACTTTTCAAACACACATACCCCAGAACCCTCACTGACATCTTCTAGAATCTGTTCATGGTGATGTCATGTTGTGAAATTCGAATGATGCTGATATCTACAACTTCCCTGCTAAGGAAACTTATTTACGTGCAGCAAAACCATGATGACGTCATGCCGATATCTAGAACTCTCCCGCTAATAACAGAAAGCAGCAAAACCAAGGCATGCTGGTAGTTCCGGCTAAGGCCCCTAGGGTACCTTACTCACGAGATGGCGTTTGCACCCAAACAGATGTCGCTGCGTATCGGCTAATGTCTCACTGACATCTTCTAGAATCTGTTCATGGAGATGTCATGTTGTGAAATTCGAATGATGCTGAACTCTCCCGCCAATAAAAGAAAACAGCAAAGCCAGGTAGTTCCGGCTAAGGCCGCTAGGGAACCTTACTCAAGAAATGGCGTTTGCGCCCGAACAGATGTCGAGTAGAAAACCGGAGCATGCTGGTAGTACCTGCTAATGCCGCTAGGGCGCAGTCAAGACCAAATGATACATCCCGGTAGTACCGATTAATCCCGCTAGGGTGCAGTCGAGACGCAATGGTGCACCCAAGACACAACGGTGTATCCAAGGCACAAACCAATACAGCCAAGGCACAAACCTACATTTAGTATGGGCTCAAACCACCTAGCGACGGTGGCGCCATCTGTGGCGAAATCCTGGAGGCTAAAAAAAGTGATCCAGAACGCTCCTAGAATAACTACTCCTTCTAACGCAATTATGTAAGCTCCGTAGTGTCCATAAATCGGAGGTTAACCAGAAATATATAAAATCTTTACTATTGTATAAATTACTCATTCGATTCTAAGACGCTTTGGGCGCCAGGTCCGCAAAGAAATATCACCCACAATTGTTGGTAACGTGACGTGGCCGCATCAGGTTTGTAGGGTCGAAAGCACATTCCGATGACGTCCACAGTACATTACGGGACCACGGTCATTCACACCTCATCATTGATACTCCTCGTACCAAATCCATGGAAAACCCTTTAAGGTTGCCGACTAAGGCTCGTCGGATAGGCGTGGATAGAGATTAAGTACTCAGAAAAAGGAGATCTATTGGATCAAACAAGCCGCTGCCCTATCGCACTAACGTCGGGAAAGCATCCTCAGATCGTCCACTTAATCAATCGGTATTGAATTGTTGCCTACTAAATCCACGAACATAAGGAAAGGAACAACCCAGTGCCCAACGCGCTGCTCACTTACCCAGGACATACTGGAAATCGAATGCGAGGACATAGAGGACGGTGTGCACTAAATGGCTATCAATTACTCCATAAGTAATTCACTCTTTTAAAATTTTATTTTAAGTCAACAAGAACAATAACGAAAATTACTCATATTTATGCTAATCTAATTCGGTGCTCTCAATAACTACTCGTGGTATTGCACTAATTCGGTTAAATTTAGAGTTCGTTCCGTTTATATGGATGCACCATAAAAAAGTTAACAGGTATCATCTGATGGTGGCACCCGACGAGTTAAAAATTCACGGTACTCGATTTCAGAGGTATATATGTATTTACACGATATTAACTTATTAGCAGGCAATAAAACGGCAACAAGTTTCTTTAATAACTGGAATAATTACTGCTAACAAGTGAGAAGGATATCTTATATCCTCGTGGAAAGATGCTGAATGTAAGCTCTGATGCCTCAATTCACGAATATTCAACTTGGATTCGGATGGAATTTCAAAGCCACCACTGACTGTTAGCCTTGCCTCGTCAATTAAGTTTTCATGTAGGTACTTCATTATAATATGTTCCTATATGACTACTTACTACTTGCGTATCCTTGCTTAAATATATATATATATATATAAATATGTATATAGGTACTAATGTTGGTTAGGAAATATATATCAAATTTAACTGGCATTAATAACAATATAATCAAGTTACTATACTAATGTACTCACCGGCGATGCAAATGCGCATGTGATGCCTGTGATTAGTAGAAAAAGTGGAAAATATTTCATGCTGTAAGTACATCTATGTAAGTACTAATCTACGCACAATTCTGGAGGCTAATATTGAGGCGGAATTGACATCTCCTCACTGATCCGGGCCGCGAGTGGCTGAATAATTGCCAGGTGAATCTGTGAGTACAGATCCAGCCTAAATACATTTAAATGGGCGAAGCTCTGTCGTTGCTCTGCCTATCTGCAGCCAATATTTCCGAAATGTGGTTTATTATGCTCTTGTTGCCGACTTGAAGCCCTGCTGTAGTTCCGCCTCACCGGGGTTTTATCTTTTTAAATTTCCCTGCTTGACCGTAAGGACTTGCAAAAATTGAGAAAACTATTCCGCCTTCCCGTTAGCTAAAACGACGTGCTCATGGCAACAGTAACGTCGTCGATTTTCCCTACGTCTGTTCTAATCACACGTCGAAGTACAACATAATCAAAGCAGCTCGGTGCGGTTCAGTGTTGTGATCCGATTTTAAGTGACGTTTGCATTGGTCCGAAGCCGAGGACGCGTTCAGCGATTTTAATGGATGGAACAAAATGCAACATACCCACGCTGCACACATCAGGAATTGGCACGCCGCATTTGGCTCTATTTGAAGCATATTAATTCGCACAAAGCGAACACAATTACTGCAGCCCGCGAGAAAATTGGCGCTTCTAGAGCAGGCACCGTATAGAAGCTTTTCACAGCTGAGGCAGCAGTTTTGTTCGAGTGAAATTTATATTGTACAAAGTACAATCAATTACTGATGTGAGAGATATTCTCAACGTTATTCTTGTTATTCACCCAATTTTTAAAAATCCACAATACCGCAGTAATTGTATGAAGTTGCATTGAATATCATTTAACGTAGGACAATTTCATTTTGGTCAACACTATAACCGGTGAGCGGAACCGCTCGTTATAGAACACACTCGTAACATTCTCATCAAGTATTTTTTCTGAGGCTGAAGCTTCTGAAAGGGATATGACGAGCTTCTATTGTATACTCTTATTATTATGCTGTGTACTATCAGCCAAGCCTTCAGAACTCCCCGCCCCTTTTTTCAGACTTATTTTAAATCAAGTGGATTTAACTGCTACTTTTAGCTACTACTGCTGCGAATGGAATCGCACCATGTGGGATGGAGAGAAAAGAAACTGATAATATTGGACACTCATACACTCGGGAGAAAACTGATCTGAACTCTTACGTTTGACTTGTATCGACCGCTAGGTAGGGGTGGGTCCTAAGCGGCACATGGATATCCTATTGTTACCAGTTAGGCTAGTTGGATGCCTTTTTGGGGCTACCAGAAAAAAAATTATATTATGTATGGGCTGTCTCACCCCCTGATTCACGCTTGACGGGCTTAAGGTCCTTTGCATGATATATTCCTCTTAGGTCTTCAATTTCGTAATAAGCGGAACCAACTGCCTGTACAATGCGGCATTTTAAAAATTTCTTGTTTAACTTGGCATTGTAATTTTACTTTGAGAAAAATTTCGTTTATACACCTCTTGCCCAGGAAAATATTGTCTAGTTTTGCACCTAAATTTATAGTTTTTGGCATGACGTCTCTGGGCTTTTCTTAAATTCTCGATTACTTTGGCTTGCATATGACTGCAGGTTTCGTTAGGATCGTGGACACGAATTTAACCATTCTCTAATGCTTCTAAATGTCGTAGCAACTCATAGGTAGATCTTTGGGGATCAAGCCGCTTCTTGGTAGCCGGCTTGTTCGTTGAGATGGGTGTCTTGTAATCACCGCCTTGCTGATTGTTCGTCGAAGTCTGGCGAGACCGTAGCTAGACACCGATGTCCGGATCCGCCCAATTACTAGGGTTCTATGTTCGGAGGGTAAGTCACCAAGAGCGTCAGCACCTGTACCACTAGAAAGAAATACCAGTTTATATGTTACTGTTAACTCCTGCTAATAATTGTCATACGGTTAATATAATGGTCCTGTTTGCCCTGATGACAACATGGATTCGAATTTTCGCAAGTGTAGCGGAATGATGAAGAGGAACTATAGATTCCGCTAGCACGCAATCTGGATTAGTGTTGAGGTAGGTAGCCGTCGGGAGACGATAGATCCTGATTCGGAAGACAATCTCAAACACGGAAGTCCGCTCAATTCTTTCTTCACTAAAATAAAGGGAATTATATATATAGATTTATTGTCTTTTATTTCCCTATGATATTCAAGAGTTGTATAGATTGTTGATCCTTTTATTCTTTTCTTTCTGGTTCTGAACAATTATTTACAGATATTTGAACATTACAAAGATGACTGAAATAGTCTCTGAATTATTTATAGATATTGAACACTAAAAGATGACTGAAATAGTCTCTGAATTATTTATAGATATTGAACACTAAAAGATGACTGAAATATTCTCTGAGTTATTTATAGATATTGAACACTAAAAGATGACTCCAATAGTCTCTGGTTAACAAGCGACTGATTAAAATTTATTTTTCTCTCAAGGTGGCTGTCGCATTAGATATTCGGAAACCTTACAAATTCGGTATGGTTGCCCAAGGTCGCTTAAGACGTGCAGATGGCACGTGTCAAGCCGCCACAGATCCATGAATAATCATATGGCAACCAAAGGTTAGGAAATACGGTGTGTATTTTGTAGAATCGTGTTGTACGTTCCTCAGAGCGCAGCTTATATGTGATATGTGCTGGTCCCAACCACGGTGGTCATTCCTGATGTACGAGCGAATAGCGGATAATATAGTACGATTTACCCTTTCCGATGCGTTTGCTTGTGGAGTTGTACACACCATTCCTTTTATGCTTGACTCCATACCTCTTAAGGAGTGCTTAGAACTGACTAGAAACGAACTGCGCGCCGTTATCAAAGATCAAGTTTTCCGGAACTCCGAAAAGGTGGAAAATGTCAACTGCCAGGAATAAAACTATTGCTTTCGCAGTTGCCTTCTTTACCTCTTTAAGCATTATGAATTTAGAAAATTGGTCTAGGACAATGATGAGAGCAGTGTTACCTTAGTATGAGGGTATGAACCTAACAAATCTATATTTATATACTACCAAGGTCGCGACGAAAGTGATGGCTCACCCATTGGAGGTCTAAGACATTCATTTGGGGGCTTTCATTCCTTAGAAGTTTGGCACTTCAGTACATATTCCTTTACCCGTCGGACCATGTAAGACCCGTAATAAAGCCGTCTGAGTTTCTCCGCAGATTTTGTGCTGCCACAATGTACCGACAGGGGAGAATCGTGTGCAATTTTAATAAGATGTATGACTAGCTCTTCTGACGCGCACAATTTGCAAGTGTGCCGATCAACCCCATCTTCTGAAATCGTAGTTGTCCGTTTGTAAATTAACCCATTTCAACCCTTTAATCAGGAAGCCGTCCCACATTGTCTTTTTTTAGATAATGCTCTGTTTGAAACGCTGCGTGGTTAAGATCTAATTCCGCAGAAGTAACGAGATTACCCACTTCTTCCATATCCACCCCTGACAACACATTCGCCACAACATTTTCTGATCACTTTTTATGTGTAATTTCGAAGTCATATCCTTGTAAGTTTAGGCTCCATATTGCCAAACGACTTGTTAGATCCTTTTGTCCCATTAACCACTTGAGACTCGCATGATCGGTTATAATCGTGAAACGAGGTCCCTCCACATAAGGACTGAACTTCTTCACGCTCACTACAGCAGCTAGACATTCTAGTTCTGTCAAACTGTAATTTTTTCGTTTATTTTCTGAGACATGAAGGCTATTGTATGTTTATTGCCTTCCTCGTCACGCTGGAGGAGTACACTGCCTAACCCCGTCGATGATGCGTCACACTGAATGACGAATGGTCGGTTATAGTCTGGGTTGGCTAAGATAGGTGCTTCATTTAAATACTTCTTCACCTCACTAAATGCTTTTCTGCTGCCTCTGACCATTCACCATTTGTTTTCTTTTTCAATAGATCAGTTATGGGGGAAACAACAGATGCATAATTAGGTATAAAACGCCTATACCAGCCGCTTAAGCCTCATCGAATTTGTCGGGCGCTTTTCGGTTGTGAAAAGTTTACGATAGACGAAATTTTCTCAGGATCTGTTTGTATGCCCTTTTCGCTGATTATGTGATCCAAATACTTGGTACGTTTCTGACAGAATCGACTTTTTTCGATGTTGTTTGTTAACCCAGCCTTTCTAAGGCACTTTGCTACCCGACGAACAATCGGGAAGTGCGTTTCGAAATTTTCTGACAATAACAAAAGATCGTCTAAATACACAACCATATCCTCATGCAGATCATAAGGTATTACTCTATTCATAAGTTTACACATCGTCTTAGCAGAATTTGTTAAACCAAAAGGCATAACTACAAATTGGTATAATCCGCGCCCAGATACAAGAAATGCAGTTTTATCTCTAGAAGAGGGTTCTAAATCAATTTGCCAAAGTGCATCCTTCAGATCTAGACTAGAAATATACTTTCCTTCCTTAACACGTCCTAAAGTACCACTCATGTGTGGTAAGGGATATGCAACCTTTTTCGTTGCTTCATTTACATTTCTTGAATCTAAACAGATTCTGATTTTGCCGCCCGGTTTTTTCACCATCCCAAGTGGGGATGCCTATTCCCTTTGGCTCTCCCCTATGACGCCTAAGCTCAACATTCAGTCTATTTCCGTATCTAATACCTTCTGTATTGTCGGATAGGCTTGCTATCTCCTACGTCAATAGAATGTTTAACCATCGTTGTTCTTACCAAGCCATTCTTGCAGTAGGAGGAAAATTCTGCAACTATTTCCTCTAGCTTCTGCCTTTGCTCAATGCTCAAGTCACACGCATTATCTTCAATTGGTACTTCAGACACTATCAAAGGAGAGATTTCAAATGCAGGCCAGAAATTTATTCCCAATATTAACTGTCGTGTTAAGCTTGTTATGATATAGAATTTGACGTCCTTGGTAAGATTGTTAAAGAGTACAGGCAAGAAGATAAACCCCAGGATCTCTTGTTGGGCCCCATCCGCAGTTTGAGCACTTGCATCAGTGTGTAAAGCAGACCATGGCCTTTCCAGTTGTTCTAGCATATCCAAGTCTCCTTCTCCTAAGCAACTAATGCCAGCCCCACTATCTAGCAGTCTTCGTATTGGCTTATCTTTTATCTTAATTTCTATTATAGGTCTTCCATCTGGGTCAGTTTTAATCATGGTATTTGACAGTAGTTTCTTTACTTGGCGACGGTCTCTGAAATAAATCCGAGACCTTTCTACTCTTGACGATGGACTGGTTACGACCAATTTGGGGGTTTTCAGAGGAGTTATTCTCTGTTCGGATCTGTTTATGGTCGCACCATCTATGTTCTTTTGAACTTTTTGAGGAGTAAATGAAGCCTTCGGCGGGTGAAGCCGAACTCTCCTAGCTGGACCCGCTTTCTTGTTTCCCTTCATACAGCGAATGCAGTTTGGTCGGACAATATTCCTTGCTCCACAAGTATAACAGAAGATCTTTCTTATTTTGTCCGAACAATCTACAAAGGTATGCGCTATATCTTCGCAATTCCAACATATGATATAAGTGTGTTCTCTACTATTCACGTTATCAGTAGCCAAAATATCATACTCAGCTAAGGGTTCTTGGTCGAGACCTTCGGGGTACTCCACTGACTCGTAACTCACTTCTTGTACGTTATGTCGACGGAATCTTAGTTGATCTTCAGCAGTTTCTCGATTTGCTGACATAACTGATCCATCTCATCTAAGTTATTAAAGTCTCGTATTATTAGCGTTCTCCGTAGGGCAGGATGCATATTAGTTTAACTATTTCCAATAATTCATTCGGACTTAGTGGCTGCCGCAACCGCAGCGCGAGGCCTTCGACCTCAAGCCTAAAGTCACTGAAACTCTCACGTGCTTTTTGTCTTCGAGATTCGATTAATTGTCGAATGTCATAATCGCTGTGAGAGTCCTCAAGTTCTCTGTGTATGGAATAGCATAATTTATATCAATTTGCATTGGAAAATTTGCGACAAAATTGCAAATACCAGGTGGCAGCACTCCCACTTAGTAATTGATGTATGGCCAGTACTAACTTATTTTGTGGTGCTCCATCTGCTCTAGCTTGGAGACCCATCGAATCTTATCTGCCAACTAGTTACTGGGTTAGAGCCACTGTGTCCCGAAGACTAACTATATTCTTCTGGAAGATTAGGTTGCCCTTTGCATGTAGGACGGTGGCTCTGACGGTGCAGAGGAGGTGCCTTCTGCTGCAGCGGTGAATGCTGAAAATCGCCGCGGTTGGCAGAGTTTGCACCTTGGTAGCTAGTGTGAGCTTCTTGACCTCGCATCTGTGAGTTCGGATTTCCTCCAAATTGTTCTTCCAAATTGTTTTGTAAGCTTTTATATCTAAAAATTTTTCAGATTCTCTTACCTAATTAGTATCTTGTAGGCAGTGTGTGTGTGGCAGCATGCCTGGTAGTGTGTGTGTCGAATGTTACAGTCTAGTGTCCTTGTTCGCGTTACGTAAGTAGGTCCTTAATGCATTGAGAAGTATGTTCGTATCCTCCCCCCTATAAGTGAGGAGTTCTGTAGGTGTCTTTGTAGTACCTAGTTCGTTTAGTAGTCTCTGTAACTCGATGCACTGTTGCATTACATGGACAGCAGTCATGTTAGCATTTAAGCAGTATGGACAAGCTGGGATCGGTGGTCTAAGGAAAATGCAGATTTTCACTGGCAGGAAATGGCTCAGTCTTAGTCTGGCGACCGCAACCATGTTCCGCCTTGGTAGGTCTGGCATCACTGGTTTGTTTTCAACTGACTTGTAGTGACTTGCCAGAAATGTGACCGATTCGCGCCAACTGACGCTTCTGGTGTCATGTTGTTGTTGTCTGAGATAAGCTCTGGCCGCCTTGTAACACGGTGGATTTGTCATCTCGAGTGACGAGCGAAGCGCGCTCTTAGCGGGACCGTCCGCTCTCTCATTCCCATTTATCCCCACATGGGCTGGGCACCACGCTAAGGTAATTTTCCCAGTGTGCAGGGAGTTCCTAATATTAACTGCCAGCCGGTTTTTGTTTTTTATGTTTTTTATAGCCTTTAGCGAAGAAAGGCTATCCGAAAAGATGGCACATGTTCCCACCTGCTTGGAGGCCCACCCAACAGCCTCCCAGATAGCCGTTAGCTCCGCCGTGAAAACATCAGTCCATGCTGGCAGTTGGTGTGAGGATGGTAGTTGGGCAGTTCGGTTTTCGATCCAGACAGCAATCACTACGTTCTCCTCGTCCTTCGAGGCGTCCGTGTAGATATTAGTGTCTGCTTGTAGACGTTCGTATGTGTCTTATCTTCCGGTTTCTGTCTAGTAGCTTATAATTTTTATCGTTAAGCAGAATTCTCCCAGTAAGGACCCTCCAGGGCGGGACAGAGAGCTTTGGATTGAGCTGCTCTGGGTTGAAGGCAGTGGTCTTAAGGCTGGTAGGGATATTAGTAATAATTCTAGCTAAGCTAGGACTGGTGCGCTTGGAAAGAGTGGAGTTTAGGGATAGGATGTCTAGGGCGAGGAAGCGGAGTGGGAAGTTAGGGTTATGGAGGGTCTTAAGGAGAAGGTTGCCAGCGAGTTCCTCTCTTCTTTGGGTAAAAGTTGGGAAGCCTGATTCCATGAGTAGACTGTCCATTGGAGTTGTACATAGGGCGCTAAGGGAAATCCTGACTGTGGCATTTAGGGATGCCTGGACTTTGCGGATGTTTAAGCGTGTGGTGAACCCATAGATCGTAAGGCAGTAATCGATCTTGCCAACCACTAGCTGCTCCGCTATTTTGGTAGCCGTCTCTAAGGGAGGCCCAGCGTTCCTTCTACATATAATTTTTATGAGGTTGTTCCTGCTTCTTACCGCTTCTACGACGTTTGCAGCGTGCTTTGTCCAATTAAAATTGTGCGAAAAAACTAGCCTGAGAATTTTGAGGGATTTTTGTAAAGGGATAGAAGCAATGTCCCCTTCAAAGGCGCTCTCTGCACATTTCCGTCTCCGACAAACATGCAGAGCTTCGAGCTTATTAAAGGAAATTTTGGCTCCATTCGTGTCGGCCCAGACTGAGATCAATCTCAGAGCTCCGTTGAGCGCGTGGTTTACAAATGGAACCTCACCAGAAGCATAGCAGATGATATTATCCGCGTAGATGTGGTAGAAGAGATTTGGCACATGTTCCAAACTCTCTGACAGGGAGTGGATGTATACATTAAATAGGTCGACTGAGAGCGAGGACCCTTGTGGGAGTCCGTTTATTAGGGTGAGGACGGATGAAAAGTGTCCACCCACTCTGACCTTAATTCTCCTTTTAGTAAGGAACGAGTTGACGGTGTCGAAAAATCTCTTCCCCAAGCTCCATTGCTTGAGTTGCCGGAGGACAGCGTGCTTAGGTGTTCTGTCGAACGCCTTTTTCAGGTCAATGGACAGCACAACAGAATGCTTTTCCTTACAGAGTGCGCTAGCCAGGTTGTGCTCCAGCTCCTGAAGGAGGGACTGGGTACCCCTTCCAGGTCTGTAGCTCGCAACTTGTGGTAGCAGCAACTGCTCTAATTTCCATGACAGTATGTTGGCCATCAGCTTCTCTAGGATTTTGGATGTAGTGGAAAGGAGGGATATCGGTCTGGTTTCGGACGGGTTAGGAATCTTGTTAGCAGTTTTTGGGATCGATCTGATCTCAGCAGTCTTCCAGGCCTGCGGAAATTTGCCTAGATCGTAGACAAGATCGTAGAGTCTTTTAGATCTTAGTAGCCAGGCAATAGGTGCCTGCTTAAGCATCCCAAAAGAGATATTATCCAGACCGGGAGTGGATCCTTGGAATGAATTAAGGGTTTCCCTAATTTCCTAGAGGGAGAAGTGATCGTCAAGGGGGATGGGTGGCTGGATGACTCTAGTCTTCGTGCCGGTCTCCCCACACGATTTGAACTGGTTAGTGTAAGAAGTTGAGAAGTTTGGGAGGCGTTGGGTGTTGGAGTAGTTGGCCATGTGAGACGCCAGTGTTTCTGCAATTAGCTTAGGGTCCTGAACTATTTGGTCCCCCATCAAAAGGCCTGTGATGCCTGCCTGGGTGGGGCGTCCGCAAATAACTCGGACCGTCCGCCAGTTGTCTCTCATGGGTGTGTCTGAGTTTATGCTATCCGCAAAGTCCTGCCATGCTTGCTTTTTAGCAATTCTAATTTCCCTTCGCATGACTGCATTTGCCCTGCGGTACGCAATGGCATTTGCCGTATTAGGAAGTTTCTTAAACTTCTTCCAGGCCGAGTCCTTCCACTGAATAAGTAGTCGGACCTGAGTCGTTAGCCATGGAGGCTGGGTTCTTGAGACTGGATGATTGAGCGGGATGCTCTTGTTGGCGGCGAATCTAATAGCTTTCATTAATATTGCTGCCACAGACGTTCCACTGAAGGATCGTACAATCCTCAATGTGGCTCTGGACCTGATTTGGGTAATGCATTGTGTGGAAAAGTAGGAATTGGATGAAGATTAGAGAGAGAAAGTCGGTGCCAACTTAGAAGAGGGATTGAGGGGAGAATTCGTAATGCTTAGATCATTTCATCATCAGAGACTTGGAGTGTGGTCTGATTTGTGTCTAGTATTATGGTGTTTGGTGAGAAAATAGGTGTTTGAGGGTGTTCGAGGAAAAGTGCAGAGACTTGTGTAAAGGTGTTTGGGGATAGCGAAAGTAGTTTGTTTGCATCTTCGGGGGTAGCCGCCCCAAAGGTATAATTTGCGCCAGAGTTAACGGCAATGCTCTCAGGATCGGGTACAGTGGACGCCATAATTTTATGTTCTCTATGTTGTCGTCTTGGATGATGAGTATGCCATCGGAGGAGTCTGCAATAGAGATTTTCTCGATGTCTTGTTTATCTTGAGAGGGAGGGTTTTGATTTTTGTATACTGTAGCTGTCGTGATGATTCTCTGCGGAGTAGTTTCATTAGTATCTTTTGTGGGTATACTATGTGTACGGTTTCTAGCTGAACGTTTGAAGTTGTTGGCCTGAAGTTTTGAGATGGTGTTGTTTTTATCTGGCTTAGGGTTTGATATAGCTGGAGGAGTGTTGGAGGTGTTTTTGTGTGGCGTACAGCGTAGTGGGGCAGGGTACCATCTGCGTATGAGTAGACTCTCTAGGCAGCAAACGATGCTGGTAGGGGGGGGTGGAAGCAGTCAAAAGTGATCTGGAGGGCTCCAGTTTGTGTTTTGATATTATCTTTTTGACGCATTAGTTTCTTCACCTCAGTGACGGATTTGTTTTTTTCTTTTAGACCGTCCAGGATATCTTGTTCAGAAAGTTGCTTCAAGTTTGGAGCAAAAGCTATGCCCTTAGACGAATTAAGTCTGTGATGGTATTCCATTTTAACATCGTAGCCTTTAACCTTGGTGAAGTTTTTGATGAGCTTCTCGGCGGTAGATTTTGATGGGAAGAAAGCTAAAAATTTGCCGTCTCGCAAGGCCTTGCAAGAGCGGATGGTAGGGGAGCAATGCTCTATGTGATTTGTGACTATGAAAGGCTTGAGATCCGTAATGAGTTTGCTTTTGTCGTTTAGAGATATCAGAACATATTTGGGGTCCGACCCAGTGAAGGTATCACTGAGTGATTCCTCCAAAAAGGGGAACACAGACCATCTGGTCCCATGCTTGTCATTCTTTCTAGCCAACTTCGTGGGCATGGAGCCATCCATATCCAGTACGGAGTAGTAGTTTGGCGGCCCTCTGTCCGTGCTCATGTTTACGCGCCCACTAGGGGCGTTTGTTTATTGTACTTCAGTGAGAAAACTAGATATCGTATAGTACGTCAAAGGTTTTGAGTCTCTGAAAAATGAGTCTATATATTAAGGCCTTTCCCTAAATAAGTATAACAAAAAAGAAAATATAATATAATAACCTACTGCTATCCTCCACCAGATATTTACAATATAATACTAAAAACTAAAGCTACGTTGTATAGTTCTTGTATGGCGAAAAAGAAATGAAAAAGTCACATCCGGCGAAAAAAAAAATTCTGTTAGATCAATATGAGGAAGTCTATCCTATTTGTTGATTATTATGTACGTGCGGAGAAATTGGTTGTTACAGATTGAGAACAACTAGAGGTTGTTTGGTTGCTGCATCCAATAATTAGGTCATGTGTCCTAGGTTGTTTATTGCTGGTGCTGCTCTTCGTCCAAATTTAGGTCAGTTTTGCGCCTCGGCTATTTTTGATGAAAGCTAATTTTGAAAAGCTGCAGTTCTAAAATTCGGAGTTTCTTTTTTCGGAATATTCTCGAATTATGCCGCTTTGGATTCGGGTTCCTCTCAAATTATTCCGCTTTGGGAAATATTGTGGCTGTTCTGCTGGTGTAAGTAATTACGTGATTAATCGCTGATTTTGGGCCTAGATATGTTATCCTCCAATGGCGTTGTATGATCGACCACCACGTGCCTTTGACAGAATACGCGGTGTTGGCGCGATCCTCCCACGCGATAAATTATGAATTTTAATTATGTTATTACTCACTGTAATTAAAGTCCCGTAAAAAAACAATATGACCCAATTGTAGCTTAGAGTCAGTAGATAAGTCTTGATTGCAAAAAAAAGGTACAAATACCACTGAATATGTAATATTCTTACGATTTTAATCTCGCACTGTGGTGGTAATCCGTCTTCTGCAACGCGATTGACCTTATTTTTGAGTTAGCGATATTACCCTCTGTCTTAGCTTGGGGATTCCTGTCTCTATATATTGGATTGCCCAGCTCTAAGTGGAGCGTAAGCTAACTTGCAGCCTGGTCCATTCGTCCCTCTCCATTAACGATTTCTTTCGGAATCTTCTCGAGGTCGGGTCTTTCTCCCTCTTCCTCAAACTCCTGAACGGACCTAGGCTTTGGAGTCGATGCTTTGCCTAGAGATTTCACTGACTCTTACTCTCTCGGCTTTAATTGCTCTTTTACTAAAGACAAGCTTTCTCTATTGCCCTCTATAAGGTAGAAATGCAGAGCGCAACTTCCTCAACTTGAGCTCATACTTGAGCTCGTCTGGCTCAAGGTGCCTAACATCTTTCGCCCAAATTTTAATTACTCTTTACTAACTTATTAAATAAATATTCTCCCTTTTGTTTTTCTTGTTCAATGGATTTGCTAGTTTATAAGTGTACTAATTTGTAATTGCAGCACAATGATTAACACTGCTTTAACGAGGTAGTACTCCCCCCGCAACGCCATATTCTTAATATATATACATACTTGATGATCTCAGTAGTTCAATAAAACAAAATTCGCTCTTCGGTCGGTGGGTAGGTTCTATACTTACTTAATAGTTCAATAATTCGCAAAAGAAATTCTACCTCTTTCCAAATGGAGAAGAAGGAGGAATAAAAATTTTCAATCGAGACCCGCAACCAAAACCGTGTTTGTATATTATAAATTCATTACAATTAGTGCACACCCTCCTTACTGCCAACTTGAAGGGCGCGACCCCAAGACCACTCAACTCGCGGGTCTAACTTCTCAGAAATTTGGCAACGACCACACTGCTAGCATTCTCATCCCGATAACTACTTAACGACCTTGCCTTTTCCAGATTCTAAATTAAGTCACACACCTTAATACAAATACGCCTGTATGGTCTATTCACAATAGCTAGATCCATCATGTTGACACTCCGTCAATCAGTCATTCCCTCTCCTTAGTTTCCCTTGCTGTGTGATTAATAACGCCTTAGAATAAAAATGCTAGTGGCAAAGAAAGAAAATTGTTGTTCCTTCTACAAGACTATCGAATTAGGTTTATGAAATTCGTGAAACAGGAAAAAGCAAAAAATTAATTTTCGTCGGTTAACTGGAAAGTTTAAATAAATTTTCTACAGAATTCAAGGTAAGATTTGCCTGCCTCTATAGGCAGGCTCTAGTGTCCCTGAATTAACCAGTAATAAAACAAAAATTCGGAGACAACACAAGTTGCCTCCTACCTTGTATATGCCAAGGCATAATCAATTTGATAAAATAAAAAACCCATTGGGCCCCACGTTGGGCGCCAAATATATAACATTTGGGCTGCTCGTAAGCGCAGTAGTGTCCATAAATCGGAGGTCAACCAGAAAAATATAAAATCTTTACTATTGCATAACTTATTCATTCGCTTCTAGGACGCTTTGGGCGCCAGGTCCCGCAAAGAAATATTTCCCACAATTGTTGGTAACGTGACGTGACCGCATCAGGTCTGTAGCGTCGAAAGGACATTCCGGCTACTTCCACGTTCATTCGCACCGCATAATAGTTACTCCTCGTACTTATTCCATGGAACCTCCTTTAAGGCTGCCGGCTAAGGCTCGTCGGATAGGCGTGGATAGAGATTAAGTACTCAGAAAAAGGAGATCTATTGGATCAAACAAGCCGCTGCCCTAGCGTACTAACGTCGTAACAGCATCCTCAGATCGTCCACTTAACCCATCGGTATTGAATTGTTGCCTACTAAACCCACACACCTAAGGAAAGGAGCAACCCAATGCCCAATGCGCTGTTCACTTAGCCAGGACATACTGGAAATCGAATGCGAGGACATAGAGGACGGTGTGCACTAAATGGCTATTAATTACTCCATAAGTAATTCACTCTTTTAAAATTTTATTTAAAGTCAACAAGAACAATAACGAAAATTACTTATATTTATGCTAATTCAATTCGGTGCTCTCAGTAACTACTCGTGGTATTACACTAACTCGGTTAAATTTAGAGTTCGTTCCGTTTATATGGATGCACCATAAAAAAATTAACAGGTATCATCTGATGGTGGCACCCGACGAGTTAAAAATTCACGGTACTCGATTTCAGAGGTATATATGTATTTACACGATATTAACTTATTAGCAGGCAATAAAACGGCAACAAGTTTCTTTAATAACTGGAATAATTACTGCTGACAAGTGAGAAGGATATCTTGTATCCTCGTGGTAAGATGCTGAATGTAAGCTCTGATGCCTCAATTCACGAATATTCAACTTGGATTCGGATGGAATTTCAAAGCCACCACTGACTGTTAGCCTTGCCTCGTCAATTAAGTTTTCATGTAGGTACTTCATTATAATATGTTCCTATATGACTACTTACTACTTGCGTATCCTTGCTTAAATATATATATGTATATAAATATGTATATAGGTACTAATTTTGGTTAGGAAATATATATCAAATTTGACTGGCATTAATAACAATATAATCCAGTTACTATACTAATGTACTCACCGGCGATCCAAATGCGCATGTGATGCCTGTGATTAGTAGAAAAAGTGGAAAATATTTCATGCTGTAAGTACATCTATGTAAGTACTAATCTACGCACAATTCTGGAGGCTAATATTGAGGCGGAATTGACATCTCCTCACTGATCCGGGCCGCGAGTGGCTGAATAATTGCCAGGTGAATCTGTGAGTACAGATCCAGCCTAAATACATTTAAATGGGCGAAGCTCTGTCGTTGCTCTGCCTATCTGCAGATAATATTTCCGAAATGTGGTTTATTATGCTCTTGTTGCCGACTGGAAGCCCTGCTGTAGTTCCCTACGTCTGTTCTAATCACACGTCGAAGTACAATATAATCAAAGCAGCTCGGTGCGGTTCAGTGTTGTGATCCGATTTTAAGTGACGTTTGCATTGGTCCGAAGCCGAGGACGCGTTCAGCGATGCACACATAAGGAATTGGTACGCCGCATTTGGCTGTATTTGAAACGAACACAGTTACTGCAGCCCGCGAGAACATTGGCGAACTTCCATCTTCTAGAGCCGGCACCGTAGAGAAGCTTTTGACAGCTGAGGCAGCTGTTTTGTTTGAATGATATTGATATTGTACATGGTACAATCAATTACTGATGTGAGAGATATTCTCAACGTTATTCTTGTTATTCGCCCAATTTTTAAAAATCCATAACACCGCAGTAATTGTATGAAGTTGCATTAAATGTCATTTAACGTAGGGAAATTTCATTTCGGTCAACACTTTAAGCACTGAGCGGAACCGCTCGTTACAAATTGAGGTTTGCTTGAATTCTCGACCCTCTGTCCTTTAACTAATGATCCCGAGGACTGTACAGGGCTAACCCCAGGCCATTTATTAATAGCCGATGCCTTGCTTTCGCCACCAGAGCCAAATATGTTTGCGAATACATACAGCTTCTTCAAATTACTGAAGTGGCTGCAATTATTTCAAATTATTTCACAGTGTAAAATTAATGTACTTCAATCTGCTTATCGCTGCGGAATATCCATTCATCTATCCCTGAATGCCTTCTTATCCCTAACTGTGTGAGTCTGGAACAGGCTACCATCTTGTTTTTCCTTGGGCTTATAATCTGTGAAGCTTCAAGAGTGACATACATCAGCACCTCAGTCACTTTTCTCATATCCCCTAATTATTTCTTGCCATGAAGTGCTTTGCATCATACTCTTGAGCTTGGTTGCATAATACAAAAAAAAAAAACGAAAAGAAAAACAAACTTCTAAAAATAAATGAAACAATTTTTTCGTGTTTAATTTTATATTCATTTTTGTTTTTCTTTATTTCTACAAAACATTGGTGTTTTTAATTACTGAATTACTCCGTTTTTTTACAACTTAATCTGAAGCCTTAATAACGAACTTAAAGTCTGTATAAACAATGGAATTCAAAAATACAAATTAAACGCTAATAGAGGATTCATTTAAACCTGGTGATTTTAACAAATTTAGTACTAAACGCGAAATATAGGCACATAAGAAAGTCTCTACAAATAAATTTCTTCTTGTAATTAATTGTCTTCTTTAGTATTTTAACCAAAGTGTTCTAGTATTTGCTAGCGATGATATGAAGATACTTTTATCTATGTTTAACTTACATTATATATGTGTATCGATAGCAGTTATATTACAATTACGTTCTTCTGCGTATGTGCCATGATTGTTTTTCAAAGTTATGCAAAAATTTCAATGCTGAGGCAATAAGATCTTTTTCGTATTCGCTTCTGGTTAATTCTAATGATATTGCTTTTTATTTTCATTTTTCTAATATGCTTCGCTAAATGGCAATGATTTTAAAACCGGGAGCTTATGAAATTGCTAAGGTATAAAATAGCAAAAAAAAAAAAGTAAAAGAGTAAAAAGTCGAAATAATAAAAAAGTCCGGGGCATTTTTAATTCGCGGTAGATGAGTCTTAAATTTTGACTTTGGGATAAAAGTAGAAATAGCTCTACTTACGTGCCGTATCCGTTGTGTACCAGGTATGACTGCAATGCAAACAAGATTCTTTTCACAAGGTACTGGGATTGCCCCTTTGTTCCTCACCCATCCGTAAAAAAAAAATTGATGAATTGAAAATTTGCAAAGTTATACTATGATATTTTTCTTTTTCTTTCTAGTCTAAATATTTTCAAAAACTTCGTAATAATTACATTTTTACAAAATTTAAAGTCCCAGAATAATATTTCCTTAAAAACTTTCAAAGATATTTATTGTGGTATCTATAGTATTTAAGTTTTTGAGATTGAAGCGATAGTTCTAAATTTAACTTCACATTAAAGTCGTAAAATCTAATTATTTTTTTTTTAATTTTGTTGTGTAGAAAATGCTGAAAAGCATAGTGAAGAACACAAAGGTGATCCATACTAAATATGGTGATGCTGTATATAGAGGACTACGAAATATTATATATATATATATAACATTATTCAAGTGTGGAATAAAAGTGTTTACATACACATAATGTAAAAGATCTAAATTCGTAGCTCTACAAAATTGAGAAATTGAGTTGCTCCATAAAAACCCAATTTTTCACGAACTTTTTGGTAATTGGTTAGGGAATTGCGCAAAATTTAAGTTTTGTTCGAGAATGGTACAAAGTCTTATCGCGTTTTCTTTGACACAATATTAAGTTGTAAATTCTCTTGCAGAATTGTCTTGAAAATATTCCTTCGACACAATATTAAAGTAATCAACAGAGGCACCCTTTTCGATTTTAGTTTTCTAACCGAAGAAATATTGTCGGTATCGACTGATAGGAACGAAAAATTGAATGTTGAAGGAAAATATAAAAAGCAAACGAATTTTGTTTTTATTGAAAACAGTTGGTGTGAGGAAAGGCAGATTATAATAAGAGGGAAGGCTCCATTTCTATGGTAAGATTAACGATAACGTACAGAAATTGCAGGTTATCAGAAAATGTGTTTTGTTATTCAAATGATGATAATTCACCAAATTGTTATTCATTATGATGTTCAAACTTTTGCTATTATTTTAATAGCTCTTTCCAGTATTACTGATACCTATAAACGCAATGTTGTAATAAACAAAAATGAATTAGCTGATCTAGTGCTCCATACCAAAGTGCAACTTTCGTATTTCGCAGGAACTGCCTGGCAACTTTGTTTAAGGTCCCATGGAAAATGCCATAATATTGCTTCCAATACCAGTCTGTTCAGTTCAGTTGACTTATCTCTTTAGTGATCTGCGGGTCACATTCATTAGACACAGCCCATATATGGGAATTAGATTTTATTTTATAGTGCTGATAGATGAATTGTAGATAAGCGCCGGATCCGATGGACTGAAATTTTTTACACCCTCGTATAAGCCCATGGCCCATATATGCGAAAAACAACTTCAAAATCAATACTTGAATAGATCGGTGACCATACGAAATTTAATACGGGCATTCATCTAGGGTATCATAAGAATTGGTCTTAGACCAATTCTAGCTTTTTTACTTGTTTATTTATTAAAGCAGTTCAACTTGTTGAAATTTCCCCAGTTTTTGAAGTTCACTACATTCAAATCAGCTAAAAAACATGTTATCAAATGTTAAAAGTTGCGCTGGAGTAGAAACTATTTCTACCCCAGCGTTTGCTCAGCGCAGTGGGCGCAGCCGACTTCACCATTGGAACATGCCCAACTTCTTCTCATGTATTCTACAGGAAAGCTCAAACGCCGGCTGCGCTCGCGCTCGCACTGTGTTTCAAAGTTGCGCTAGAGTAGAAACTAGAGCAACCCCAGCCAGCGAAGTGGGTGCAGCCGACTTCACCATTGGAACAGGCCCAACTTCTTCTCATTTATTCTACAGGAAAGCTCAAACGCTGGCTGAGCTCACGCTCGCACTGTGCTTCAGCTTTTAGGAAGGAACACTCGGGCATCGACAATCCGTCGATCGAAATCGAGTCAGTAGTGTTTTGATCACGTTAGAGTGAAATGATAAATCGCCAGATTGAACATGATAGATCGATGATAAAAGCTAAATGTAGAGAACAAAGCAATGAGAGACACCGGCATTGGCTGGGATTCAAGTCACCTCGCGAATGGCTACATTAGGTATAATGAATAACACAACCAAACCATTGAATAAATAACTAATAAGGAAGAGGGGTAGTGCGAATACACTGTAAGTGTTTAAGCATTTCAATGACAGTGTGACCTACGGTCGGGGGGGGGGATGACAAGAGGGCCTCATTGCTATTTTGTGTCAGTTCAACATTCTGACATTTCATAATTTTGAAAAGAAGTTGTCGGATTTGAATTCGCGATATTGTGAAAAATAAATAATTAAACGTGATTTTTACGTAATAGTAGTGTGAAATGAGTGCGAAATATTCTTTTGTGAACGATATTTTATGTAATAAAAACTCTGGAGTCTTAAATTATCATAATGAAGTGCGCTGTGCTGTGCTGCAGGAACGAACAGAGTTATTGTCGTGGGAAATCATTCTTCAAGTAACTTTAATAGCTTTACTTATTAATTATAGTGTTTCTAATAAAATAAAAGTGATATATTTATAAAAATAAACAGCCATGGCCAAAAAATTAACATTTTACCAATGCCGGCTTGTTTGAATTGTCATTGGTTTCTAAATTATTCCAGTCATACAAAGGCAACGCCAAGAAATATTATCTGAAAATAAGGAGGAGCTAAAAATTTGTTTGTTTTACATAGGAATTTGGATTATAAAAAATATTCCCCTTCAAAATGTCAGAATTTCATTACTGCCATGACGAAACGAATACAAACAGAGCACACTAATACATTTCGCCGAGTGGCTTACGTTTTCACTCGATATGCCGTTTCCTTATTAGTTATTTATTCAATGAACCAAACAAGCAATTTCCAAACTACATATAAGAGATTGTCAAGGCAACTATTTTAGACTCACAAAAATAATACAGACAACGGTTTTAACGATCCGTAATGAATATTATCAAATTTTCCGCAGAGCGGCCAACAACAAGATCGTATACTGATGATCGTTCACTTCGATGAAGTAAAATATATTGACCTACAGCTCAAGGGGTAAGATGCCTCCAATATGTTGGAAATGGGTTAGGATAACCATATTTCTATGAACTAGGAAATAACTCTGTAAAATGTGAAAGGCAAAATAATTTGTGGAGAGGCTTAGCACAGGAGCAGTTTCATTTAAAAGCATTTGTCGAAATTCATCATGTTCAGTCCTGCAGTCTTAAGGCCCTCTCACATCAAAAACAGGAACCGAAGAACTCAATTTATTCCACGTTAAAACAAGAGTTGTGCTCCAATGATTAATAAAATCATGGGAAATAGGATAAACTAAGAATTTTACTGAGAATATAGTTATATTTATTTCAGATTTTTAAGAAAAACACAGCTTTTATGTTTTATCGGCCGTAAAACTTTTTCGGTGGAAAAATTCGACCGATAAAACATAAAAGTTGTGTTTTTCTTGAAAATTTGAGATAAATATACTATATTATTAGTAAAATTATTAATTTATCCTATTTCCCATAAATTTTATTAATCATTGGAGAAGAAATCTTGTTTTAAAGTGGAATAAATTTAGTGTTTCGGTTTACATTTTTTCGATTCTTGTTTTTGATGTGAAGGTGCGTTCTTACATACTTGAAACACCTTTTTAGGACGAATATGAGTAAGCCCTTACTTAGGAGAGGGAGGTAAATTTTAGTGAGTTTATAATCATTACCAGCTGTTAAATAACAGGGAAGTGGTTGAAGAATTCCTTGACTTAACAAGTCATTAAGGCTCTTACTGACTTTCTTTATTCTTTAGTGAAATATATGTTTTTCTCTGAATGGTGGAGTTGTTTGTAGGCTTGCTTTAAATTTGGAGTGGAGCAGAATTTAGCACATGACTGCCCCACCACATTTTTGCTAGGGGTGGTTGGGTATAGGGATGAAATGGAGAATTAGGCGAAATTTGGTTAAGACAAATTTTTTTAAATAATTTTGTTAGGAAATATTTAAAAATGTTATTACGGTTGGGAAGATAACAAAGTAAGCTTAAGATTAACGGAAGCCATTTTTTCTGTACGAATAGCAGTTTAGGGCGCAGTTTTACATAAGAACATTGCAAATATTTTAGAATGTTGGGACTAAGTCTATTTCATAGCTTGAGAAGTATTGCTCAATGTATTTGTATCCCAACATATACATAAGTAAAACACAGAAAAATGATGTTGCTTTGTATTCTGAATCTAATCCAAGCATAATAGGTGGATTTGAAGTCACATACTAGGAAAAAGCCATTTTGGGGAGATTTCGAAGTCACATACTAGGCAAAATCCATTTTGGGGAGAGTAAGTGACATAATATGCTAACCAGCGTTTTACTGATCAGTTTCTGAAAAAATCTTAATCAATTTCTTATACTGTACCCAAAGCTATGGTAGACAGAAAGTTTTATTAAAATAATAAGAAAAAAGATATAAAAACTTTTGAAATGGTTCTAGCAATAATTGAGTGTCTACCTTGTCTATAAGATTCAGCGATAAACCAAAATGCAATTCTGCTAAGTTTTTATGCAGATTCAGCTAGAACTAGGTGAATTGAGCCAATGGAAATAAGAGTTGTTGTTCGAGTTAAGTGTGCTTTAAATTGCTGATATGAAGTTCGACTTAAGGAAATGTTTATAGTTCTAACAATAATTAAGAGCTTAACTCCTCTTGCTGAAAAAAGGTGCAAATAACGAAAATTGACCCAAACTCATTTTAACTCAAATCGACTACATGAAATTGCGACATTAAAATTAGAGCTATTCAATTTCAACCTGTAATTAATCACTGATCAACCGCATAACAGCACAATTTAAAAGAGGCATTCAACTGAGTTTTAGTAACTCTTGTATACAGACCTAATATTTTAAGTGTTATTAAGTATCATATTGTTGTAAGTAGCAGCCTGGTCCTTTGGCTGATATCGATAGAGCTGACCTCGCACAAACTATCTATGGAACATGAGTCAATGTGATACCTATCGGACCACAATCCTCGCATTCAAACTTAAAAAGAACAATAGGTATACCAACTACTAGCTGGAGTGACGTTATTTGTTTGTAAACCGTGGTTTGTATTAAGCCTACCTTGTATTCTGTACACCTGTTAAATAAATAAGTCCGTTGGGATACATTTTATTTATCGGCAGGGCTTGCAGATAGTGTGTAAAATAATTATAACTCCTCCTAAGTAGTGTAGTTAATAATAATATTACTAATTTGTTGAATATAACTAAAATAACAAAGAAAAAAAATGAGAAAAAAAAATTCAATTTTTAAAGCTCCCCATTTTTTCTTATATTTTTCAAATGGCAGCAAAATTGCGTAATAAGTTTTTGTGTTATAAGCTCTCCTTTTGAAAGCCTTTCAAATACGAAAAAATGTACATGAATCATGTATCTTGCTGTTGTAAATAATGTAATCTCATATCAAAATATTTGTAATGCCTACGAACTAATTTAAATTTCTCAAATTTTGTTCAAGAACAAAACTGCGAATGTTCCTTAATATTATTATTTGTCTACTTTGATTTTATTTCCTTAAAAAATCCTTACTAGAGAGTATCGACGTACTTTTATATAATAATTTATCAAGTCTAATTGTGTTTGTTGTGTTTTTGTTTCTGTAATTATATATGATTATTATCTACACAACGAAGCGTATTATAGAGAAATGTTCTACGATTTGTTTTCATTTTAAGTTGAATGTTTTTTTGTTCTGCTTTTGTATTTCAGAGTACATATATATACCTACACACACACATGGAAATTTTTAATAATTAACAGAATTTTAATTATCAGTTAATAATGTTTTTCTCGACCTTTTTCCGTAAAATTACACTTACGTACATAAAAAAAATTCGTATGCATCACGCTTTCACTAGTAAAAAATACAAAATGTTTGGGGTGGTATAAAATCTTCTTATTCTGTATAAAATGTTAGTTTTAAGATTCCATAAATTATTTCGTTTTATGTGTGTAAAATTTTCAAATTTTTTTGGTACAAATTTATTGTTGCCTTGTAGTTGGGATTAAGTTTTTTTCTTAAATAACAAAAATTCTACGAGAATTTCGTTACAATTTAATTTACCGTTTTTTTTTTTTTACATTGAAGTAAATTATTACTGTATATGTAGTGACTTTTTACTTTTATTTATGATATAAGTTTGTTTTTAAACTATGATTTCGTATATTTTTCTAATTTCGTTTACAAATTTCTTATTATTTGATACATTATAAATATTATGATTTGCTTCCCAAGAACAAATGTGATAGGAATTTTTTTAAATTTCTTTTTTATTTAACATTCATTAATGTAAAAAGTACAAACTTTTAGTTGAGTATATTACAACTATTTTTTCTTTATAGTAGGTAAATTGACTTAAATTGCAGTCTTGATCTTTAAAAAAAAACGACTAGAACAAACCATGTTAATAAGTTAACAATATTTTCATGATTCTGTTTTAAGAATTTAATTATGGCATATATTTTGGTGCTATTCAATGTCTTAAATAGATTCCATTTGCTCAGCTAATTCCAAAATTGGACTCTCACTAAGTGGATGCATTGGTGGTGATAGGGGGTGATTCGTATGCGACCATGATGGTGGGTATAAAGCAGTTGATGTCTGAAATTTGTAAACATATATATATTATTTTACGGGGTTTAAATCTGAGACCGTAATCATTACGATCAAAATATGTTAGTAAAAATTACGCATTAATCATCATCATCCAAATTTTACTTTTTCAATCATCAATACAAATTAAAATATGAGTTTTAACTTTGAAATCACTAATAATCATTACATCTGAGGTTTACGCCATTCACTCAAGAATAAAACTCACATCTAAGTTTTTTGTCTTAAAATCATCAATAATCATCAGACTTGAGTGTTATGTTTTTTGCTCAAAAATAAAAGTCAGGTCTGATTTTTATAATTTAGAATCAGATATAATCATTATCGGTTGAGCGTTATTTTTCCGATAAAAAATAAAACTCAAAACAGTATTCCAAGTCCAAATTGCATGGCAAGTTATTACTAACTTTGGTTTTCGGTACTACTTGGTTAGTAGAATACACCAATAATTTTCATAATTTTTCAGCTTTTTTTAATGATATTATAAGCCTTTTGTTAAGATTTATGCATGTAAGAACGCTTCTCATAACAATTGCGGGAGAACGAAGCAATGTGAAGAGCTGAAACGTTTTTTGGGAACTCAGAATATGACTTTAGGCATCTAGTTTGAATATGCGCAAAATCGGATGACGGGAGCCCCCTTTTCCACATTTGAGGGGGTTAGAAAATTTTAAATCTATAATTGGAAGGAATTTGTTTCATAACAGTTTCCTGCAGCCTTCCTTTTCTATTATCTCATTGTTTTGTGAATCAAAAAATAAAAAAACACATGGAAAAAGGTACAATTGCTATAAGACCAATTTTTATGATACCCTAGATGAATGACTGTATGTAATTTAGTATGGTTACCCCTCTTTGCAAGCTTGATTGTTAAAGTGGATTTTTATTTCTAGAATGATTCGTTGGGCAGTGAAAATGATCATAACCAATTTCATAGAATTTAGTATTCTGAAGAAGTTTTCCGTACAATAGAAGCGTCTAGGACTGACCCTTCTTATTCATACAGTACACGTAAAAGACCTAAATTGTAAAGACATAACAAGAAAAAGTTGCCCGATGTAGTATAGTTTTCAAAATGTATTTACTATTTTTATGAAAACGCCATGTACAAAATTTCAGGTCACTACGTCTATGCTTTTTCAGGCACTGTTCAAAAATATAGTGGCAAACGAAAGTTTTTGGCAACTCTACGAAGGAGTCTCCCGATTGGTCCCATTTTGAAACTTAAATGTACAAATTCCTTAAAAGCGGTGTACGAAATTTCAGCTATTTATGTGACCGCATTCTCGAGTTATTGTGAGGTTGAACAGACAGACAGACAGACAGACAGACAGATAGACGCACGGACAGACAAACAAATAGAGAGACATGCAAAAATCAAAATAACCGTTAACATTGTGAGTTCGTGTCCAATCCAGTTTATTCTAAAACGGAATGACAAACTTAGTATACCCTTTGGGATTTCACCTATAGTATCAAAAGTGTTGAGCGTTTGTGGAGTACGTTGTAGTCAATCTAAAATAAGCTTCCATATATAAAAGCCAAAGAGCGCAATGAAAACAAAATACCACAATTTATTGCATATTTATGCTTTATTTTAACCAGACTTTTTTCAGTTTTAGCATTTAAAATTAGCTGCATGAACAATTTGGTCCTCCTTCTTCCTCTTCTTCATTTAATGATAAATAGTATTCTCTATAAAATACAATCACAGTTTTGCTTCCAGTAATTTTTCAAAACTAATTAAATTCCTGACCTTCTGTTTCATAATCCTTATAACACTCTAAAACTCTTATTAAATGAATACACTTTGAATTAATTCTTCACATGTAGAATAATTGTTAATTATCACATTTTGGAGTCCAAATGAAACCATATATTCTTTAATGTAGTTGGCTAGCAACTTCTGTAAAAATTCCATATTTTGCAGGGGCTGCTGAAAATCTCCTGCAAGCCATAGAGGCTGATACCTCCGTATTTCAATAGGAACGTTTTCCATAAATTCTTCGTGTTCCTGTACCCGAGCAAACATAGCAAATAAATACATTTCTGGTAAATTTTAAATATCACAAGTCAACTAATTAAAAGGAGAAATTAGACTGCTCCGCAAGTCACTTTAATGAAACAATGAATGGTTATGAAAATGCGAAATTCGTAAGTTCAACTTAACTCTAAATTTACTCGACTATATCCAGTTTCTTTAATTTAACTAGCATTTAGAAATATTGAAAATAAATGGTGCTATAGCCGAATTTCATATTTGGCATTGCTTCGTTTTGCACTTCTAACATAATTACAGTATTGTTTGTCAATTCATTGATAATATTCTCATAATACGTAAAAATGTGAATCATTATGTTCGGGCAGATGAATAACAATACATAGATTTAGATATTGTAGAGTTTATTAGAATTAGCTTACATAGTTGCTTGTTTTCTGTTCCTAATAATAATAAGACTATTTAGTTCTGTAGTCTTTCTGATTACGTTTAACTGAGTGGGTTATAAATAAAAAATTGAATTTGTGAAATTATTTAGTTGAGTTTGTTAACAATTAGGATATTTTTGAACGGATTACTGACTGATTGTGAATTTTTTTATTGTGTCTAACGAATACGAATTTACGAGTTGGTAATCGCCAATGGACTACTTAGAAAAATCTGCCGAAAAAGAAACATGTTTATAAAGAGACTTTTTCAAATACGATGGTGAGAAAGAAGAAAGTGTGTGCAAAAATTGTTGCAAAATCTTTAAAGGTAGCTATGCGTGTAATTTGAAAAGGCTATAATGCATCTCTAATCACCCATCATTGAAGAATGTAAAGCCATATAAATCATATCATATAAATCACATCTCCCTGATAGAAACAAGAAACCGAGAGTTGAACAAACTTGCATAAGTTTGTAAATCATTTCATTCAAAACGTAAAAATTCGTAGTTCAATTAACAAAAATGAAAACATAATTTTCATTTAACAAACATACAAATATGTATGTAATCATTTTATAATTCATTCATATCACGGTAAAAACTAAGCTTATCAGATTACCGTGTGAGCAGAACGTTGAAATATGTATGTACAGTGTACTAGATAGCATAACAACAAGGAAGAGTGTGGATTGAGGCACTCAGCCAGATCCGTAAGTAATTTTGGCTCTTTAGCCTTTTTACGAATATTGCGGCGACACGACATTTATCCAATAAAAGTAATTGTAAATTTCATCATGAACAGATTTGTGGACTTCGGAATATCCT
Source organism: Dioctria rufipes (assembly GCA_963924295.1). Taxonomy (NCBI): domain Eukaryota; kingdom Metazoa; phylum Arthropoda; class Insecta; order Diptera; family Asilidae; genus Dioctria; species Dioctria rufipes. The sequence continues at coordinate 121,271,331 of OZ002742.1, forward strand.
TCCAGAAGTTGGTAATAAACATAACAAGGCACATCGTTGTCAATCAATGATTTGTACAGTGAGTACGAGCTAATGACTGAACATGAAGAAGAGAACGATCAGAAGGTTAGTTACGTGTGGAACTATCGGCGGAAGAAGTAAATAATGCTTGTGTAAGTTTGGATACAAGGGAATCGTTGCCGTTTTCTGTTCTCGATTGCCAGGCATTTAAAGTCTTCACAAGACAAATTTTGAAAAGAGTTAACGTTCATTTCATCACTTTCAAAAATATTATGGACTTCATCACTTATCAGGCGAAAGAAAAATATAAAAAATGTGTAAATGGTCGAATAGTTTGTTTAAAAGTTGATACTGCCACTCGCCATGACAAATCCGTTTACGGAGTCAATATTCAATATATAGAAAAATTTTCGTGCAAACTTTGAGCATCGTAGAACTAAAAAGACGCTAGACAGCAGAAAAGTTAAAGTTGGAGATTGAGAAAATATTAGAGGAATTGGTCATGACAAAGGCTCAAATATATTCAATAACAACGGATAATGGACGCAATATGATAAAATCAGTTGAACTTTTATCAACAGCATATCCAAATGCTGAAGATAATGAGGATATGAAAGTGAAAGCGAATTTATCGCTCACAATATCTCTTTAGATAACGTTTATTGAGTTAAATATGCCGCTCATACATTGCGGCTAGCAATAAAAGGCTTTTTAGTGGAAAGTTACAAAGACACCATAAGTCATGTTCGTCAAGTAGTTGAAGCCTTGAGAACACCAGTTTAAAATAGTTTTAATACAATTAGTTATAATTTTGCTACATTTAGATACAGCATATCTATATCCAATTTAAGAAAGCCACAATTAGATGTTGTGAACCGCTGGAATTCTACATTCACCATGCTGGAAAGAATTCTTGCTTTCAAAGATTTTTGAACTGAACATCTTGAGGGTAGCTTAACCATTTCGGCCATAGAGTGGGAGGAGATAGGGGACTTTGTTGCAGCATTAGGTCCCTTAAATTCAGCATCATTAAAGCTCCAAGAGAAGCAGCTCCTCCTTGGGGACTTTTATAAATTATGGCTCGAACTCAAGGTAGATTTGCGAAATGTGGGCAGTACCATATCAAACAGGATACAGAAATATTTGGAGCGTAGGGAACCTACAATAGTGGAGAATAATACTATGATTTCTGCCCTGTTTCTAGATCCAAGGCTTCGCCGTTTGCTAGGGAAGGAAAAGAAGGCTCTGGCAAAAATGCATTTGAAAAGCATTGTTTCTAGGATGCTATCTTTAAAAAAGCTATGTAAAGGTTATCCTAATCTATGTCTTCTGCTTCGCTTTTTTATACTAGCTACCGATGTCACACCTAGAAAGCTTTGCACAAGTATACAAGTTAGTTCTTGCTTTTGTCTCCAGAGTTAATCAATACTTAGATAAGGGCTTTCGTGGTTTTGTTGCTCATGATAAATGTCGAGCAAAGCAAAAGAATTATCATAAGTTATAGCGTTACCTATATGTAAACTTTATAATAGCTACAATTTTAATAAAAAGATGAGGGCGAAAACGAAGAGATGGGTTGGATCAGACCCCTAACAGATAAAGCATTCAATTTCATTGGTAGTTCTTAGTTCGTACATACTTTAATAAAACTAGAATTTTACCGACTTAGGCTTCCATGATTGATATCTTCTTATTTTTATTAGTCATTCCACACGAAATCCGACCATCTCCGATTTTGATGAAAATTTCACAGTTTGTAGGGAATACGGAAATAGCTCACCATATTTTCTTCTCGCTAGGGGATTAGAAATTTCTTGATTTAACGATAATGCTGCTATTAGGATTCATTTGGTATTTGAATCATAAAAATCGCATGTTCCACTCTTGACATATGATTTCTTGAAAATGATGCTTCGTCGTTAAATCACGAAATTTCTAACCTCCTAGTGAGGGCAATATATAGGTGAGCTATTTTAATATTCCCTACAAACTGTGAAAGTTTCATCCAAATCGGAGTTGGTCGGGTGATCGGTTTTGTGTGGAATGGCTGTTATATTCATTAATAACGTGAACATATGTATAATGGAATCTTTTTGAACACCTATGTATAATTCTTGGCTTATTATATTATTAATGTAATATTTTATTATTCTAGAAACATTTAAATAACGAACTACCATGCCCATCCAGAGATATGGGAGAGAGTCCAGTTTTTATCGACGAATCTTCTGTTCAAACTTGTACTTCCCTTTTAGGGCAATAGGTTGATTCATCCTCAGAAGATGAAGGTGAAACTTGCGTCGACATTGAGTTGATTACAGCAAGGAACGAAATCGAATCATACAAAGAAAAGCGAGTTGACATAGATTCGAACCTATTGGACTATTGGGAAGGCAACGAAATTTTCGTAAAATGTTCGTATCTTATCTAAATATTTTTTGTTTGCATTTCTTGAAGATGCAACAGAACATCCGCTAAATAATAGGAATAATATTATTACACAAAACAATGAGATAATGGAAAAGTAAGGCTGCAGGAAACTACTATTATGAAATAAATTCCCAACAGTTTAAAAGAATATTGTGAATTCAGTTCCGAGCTAAAGAAATGATTTATTTATAGGATGTAGAAAGGTACGGGTAACATAAAATTTCTTGATCTGTGTCTAATCTCTTTTAATATACATATATAAGTATCTGTACCTACAAAGTTTTAAATTTCAAGAATAAATTCCTTCACATTTACAGATTTTAAAATTTCTAACCCCCCTAAAATATGGAAAAAGGGGTTCCCCTCATCCGATTTTGAGCATATAACTAAATTCATATTCTGAGTTCTCAAAAAAAAAATTCAGCTCTTCACCATTGCTTCGTTCACCCGCTATTGTGATGAGAAGCGTTCTTACATGCATAAATCTTAACAGAGGACTTATAGCAACTGTGAAATCTAGTCTCGGACGTGGGAGGGAGTGCCGGTTTAAAAAGGACTTTTATAAATTCAAAATATAAAATTTTTACTTTCAATAATTCATTTGCTTAAAGTAATATCACAAAATTAATTTAAAAACCTAAATACTACGATTGAATTCAATAAAAATTCCACAAAACTTCGAATAAATCAAAAAGATAAAAAATCAAATTAAAAATTCAAGCAAGACAAAATGGTGTTTTCCTTATTCCAACGATATTCCCTGTCTCCTTCGTGCCTTTAGTTCTGAAAACAGAAGAAGAGGACCAAAATCAATTGTCTATCATTAAAAGAAAAGAAAACGTTGATGCTCCTAGTGCGTGAGGGCACAATGGTAGCAAATAGTTCTGTAGAGAAAAATTAATTCAGATTAGTCTCTGAATATAGATTTATTATTGAACCCAAGGTGGTATAAATCTGTTTCTATATAGTAATTGCATTTTTATGGTGCATGCGGGCACAAGGGCAGCAAAATTACTGTTGCTCGTGCGTGAAGGCACAAGGGTAGCAAAGTACTATAGTCGGTAAAACGAGTCAGATTAGTCTCTGACAGTATTCTGCACGTGCGTAGAAGTGTAGCAATATGCTACTATAAAGAAGAAGGGCAAATTAGTCTCTGCATCAAAATTATTCTTCTGTAAAGGTGAGCAGGAGATGTAGCAGATTAATCTCTGCAGCAGAGTTATTCTTCTGCTTAGATGTGAACAGGAGATGTTGCAGATTAATCTCTGCGCAGAATTCTTCTTCTGCTTAGGTGTGGGCAGGAGTATTGCAGATTAATCTCTGCGCAGAATTAATCTTCTGCTTAGGTGTGGGCAGGAAAGTTGGAAATAATAGGATTTTCAGATTAATCTCTGAAATATAGAATTAATCTTCTATACTGAGGTTGGGAATAATATTTTTGTCACTCAGATTAGTCTTCGAATCAGATCAGCTCTGAACCAAGAATGATTTTCTGCTGCGGCTCATCGGCTTTATATAGCCGCGGCATCCAGTTATGAGCTCTCGCCTCTCGGTGTTGTATTAACGACGTTTATTGAATTTGATGGCTGAGGCGAAATCAAATGATTTGACGTAATGCACTATGTGACCTTGCGAAATGTAAATATACGAGATGGTGTTATACTTTTGAGGTAAGTTAAAGCTTTTGTACAAGTTTTTTTTTATAAATAATATTAATTTTAAACTTATTTGTTGGAGTATTTGGACATCGTTGGACTAAAGGAAGGAAGTTCCCAACTATTAGATAAGTGGTTTTTTGTTGTATATCTTTTTCCATTTTCTTTAGGAGGAAATATTTCGTTACGAGAATGATTTGAGAATATTCTTGATGAAGTTTACAACGAGTGAATTCAAATACGTCGGTGGACGGAACAACAACAATAAAGAAAAGCTGAAAGATTATGAAAATTATCAGTGTATTCTACTACCCAAGAAGTACCGAAAACCAAAGTTAGTAATAACATGCAATTTGTATTGAGTTTTAGTTTTGATCGAAAAAATAAAACTCAACCGATAATGATTATTTCTGATTCTAAATTATAAAAACCAGACCTGAGTTTAATTTTTGAGCGAAAAACATAAAACTCAAGTCTGATGATTATTGATGGTTTTAAGACCAAAAACTTAGATGTGAGTTTTATTCTTGAGTGAATGGCATAAAACTCAGATGTAATGATTATTAGTGATTTAAAAATTAAAACTCAAAACTTATTATTACAAGTTGTTTTTTTTTTTATTAATTATATTTTCGAATTCTACCGCATAATGAAAGTAGATGTCAGATTATGTGCACGTAATGCAACCCCGACTGATTTTTCATATCCCTTGTAAAATGATTTTTTATAGAAGAAATGAAAAATAGTCATTATTTTCGGTCCCTGGTTTAAACATGAAAATTTCAATAAAATTTGACCATAATATATGAAACGGACGGGAGCATTTCACATTTTGCCTTTACCTAAATTTTCGAGTGCCACATAAAATTGCGGAGAGTATCTTATCTCTGTACGTAGAATATCGACATATGTATGTGCATGAAAGCTAAATAAGGGAAACAACTACAAGTATCCACATATTAATTCGCACAAATATAATCGAATTCTTAGAATGATTGGGTCTTTGAATCAGCTTCCTACCTATATGCTTTTGAAAAATTTGCATTTTTGTACGATGTTCATATGATCACTTTTCTTTTACGCAGGTTAGCCTGGATGGAGTTTTTGAATTCATCTTTCGGGTAACATGTAATAATCCCATATTTATTAAATTGATATCGACTATTAATTTTTCTGCCATGGCATAATTAAATATTAGTACCTACCATAATATTCATGTCTGCATATCTTATATCTTTTGGCCACTTTTTATCCAAATTTTGATCAGCTTATATATCAGAAGATAAAGTTGAAAGTGGATTAACCGGGATGCCCGGTTTCCGGGATAATAGAACGGTTAATAGAACGAGTTCGTAATATAAAGGAAAACGCGTTTTGTTTTATAACAAACTCAAGTTTTAAAACTAAATAAAACACTTCACAGTAAAAACAAATCGGTGTAAATTTACACTGTTTGTTACGCGCAATTTTTCGGGCGTAAAAACACTAGTTCAGTTTGGGCGTGGGAAACAGAAAACTAGATTTTAAGAAAACACCAAAGGGAACCAAGTTAAGAGGAGTCAGTACCAAGATTTGCAAGTTTCATACATTTTTCAATGCAAATTTCTGGCAAACTATTTGTACCAGAATAATGATTTATATCTTAAATTAAAGGTAACGAAGAGGCCTAGTAAATAACGTCGAGAAAAATTTTAAAAAAAGTATTGGAATGGAGATAGTAGCTCGGAAAATTGTAAAAAATGGTAAAAATTGATTTTTTTCAAATCAAATACCTATTAGTAGGTATTCTCATTTCTATAGATTGTGACTATTTTCGAAAGATAAAGCCTAAATCTAGCAAATAACGTCGAGTTTTTTCATTTTTGTGGCGCTTTCTTTAATTGTTTAACTCTAATAGTTCTTGTTTTTTCTCTCGATATTTCACAGGCGAGAAATTGCAATATTTTGTTGAAAGTTGTAGAAATATAAAGCAAAATAGCATATTTAACAACTATGTGCAAAATAAAATTTAGAAGAGTTCATTCTTGTTAAAAAATTTCAATTTCTTTTAACTGCAAATTTTCATTTTCGTCTTAAATTGTCGCATGTTTGGTTTCTGCCTTTTACGCTAGATGTCTCTAATGTGATTTTTGGTCTAGGTCTACGCTAATTTTATATGAATTTCCATACTTTCGGGACACAAACCTACGTATAGTAAGTTTTATTGCCTACAGGCTCGCTGGTATCTAAATTGAAATTTTTGCTGAGTACTGACCCCTCTTAAGGTCTGACAAAACAAAAAAATACTTAATGGTCGCCACGAGATTTTCTTGAGGTAACACAAAACTCTGTTTGGATTATGGAAACGATATTTTTTCAACACTCCTTAACTAATATTTTTTGAAATTATAATGATTATTACAATACTAATCATGCAAAATAAAAAAATAAAGGAATATGAAGGATATTAAACTGTAGCTGAACTTACAATTGCTTATTTTTTCCCAAAACTTTGATGAAAAAATTCTCGCATTATATCTCTTCTCCCTTTGCCAGGTAGTAGGCAGGCAGACCAAGCAATCTAGCTTCAAAGAATAATCAGTATATGTTTACATGAATAATTGAGTACTTGACTTGAAATCCCACAGGTAGGACGGTTGAATGAATTAATTCCAATTACCAGACTTGAATTTTTCTTGAATTTAATTTTCCAATTACTGAAGTTGAAATTTACGCATTGAATGAGCGTTTTTATGATATTTTGATTACGTCAAGCATACTTCAAGTATACGTCAAGTATTCATGTAAACGTACTTATATGTCTCAGAAAACAGAGTCTGTCGCTACAACAAATAAATGCAGAACATTACCACACCCTTACGTCTCTATTCTTCTCCTAAAGTCACAAAACACATCATCACGACAGAATAAAAGAGTTCGTTTCAAGCTTTGGAGTTTTCAACTTTGATGACCTATAGCTTTAATATTTTTCAACTGGTGGTAATGTGGCACACGGAGCGAACAGAAATGGTTGCATATTTTGCATTCTTCTTGTCGCTTCTTGTAATTTTATTATTCTAAGCTATTATACATATACATTAGTGGCAATGCACCACGTCAAATACAATTTCTACATTTCTATTTCATGGTGGAAACTAGACCTCGGGATAAGTATCCGGAAGGGAAAACTCACATGAACGTTGTCACATCCCTATTTACTGGGCGAGGTGGAATGTATTCAGTTACATACAACTTACATACACACACACACACACTCTCACACACACACACACACACACATACACACACACACGCACACATACTCTCTACAGCTTTCACAACCAACCGGACGCTTTGTTAAAATCCTCAGTAAAGATTGAGATGAAAAATCTTCAGCGCGATAGTTGTAGGATATCTTCCAGTTATCATCTTGGGAATATTTGAGCAATACAACTGTATGAAAATCGCTAAGTTGCTTAAGCAATAACTAGATGATATGAGTGCCGTTGCTTCCAATTTAAGTTTTACCTTTTTTCCTCCAGACGAAAAGAGGACGATAAGCAAGGGCAAATTTTTCTTCTTAATTTCGCCTTGGAGAATGCACTGATGAAAAATTTTAATGAACGTTAATAAGCGTTCGAAGTGGAAAACTGAATTTTTTTCATGACGTCTTCATAATAATTGCAAATACGAGTTCAAAAATGGACTGCATCGGCCGACCCCTTTTTGTTGTTCTCATACAAAACTTAAGTTTTTCTTTATATATTTGGAAACTGCCTGAGAATGCGTCGATGTGGAGAACTCATATTTTGTATACAGCATTTTCATGAATATTGCAAATACAAGTTCAAAAAGTAGAAAAGCTAGAATTGGTCTAAGACCAATTCTTATGATACCATAGATGAATGCCCCTATAAAATTTTGTATGGTCACCGATCTATGCAAGTTTAATTTTGGAAGTGGTTTTTCGCATACATTTCTAGAACGGTTCGTCGGACAGAAAAAAGGATTATAACCAATTTTATAGCATTTCGCATTATGAAGAAGTTTTTAGTACAATAAAAATGTCTGGGACTGATCGTTTTCACAGTATATGTAAAAAACTCAAATTTTTATATGGCAACACAAAGAAGAGGTTACCCGATTTATTCCACTTTTGAATATTTTTTTGCTACTACTATAAAAACAGCATGTACCAAATTTCAGCTCTCTACGTCGACGCCTTCTCTGGTAGTCTGCAAATATATAGTGGAAAAGGAAATTTTTGTATGACAACTCCACGAAGGAGTTGGCCGATTTGTCTCATTTTCGAACTTAATTTTACTTTTCCGTGTACAAAATTTCAGCTCTCTAAGTATACGCGTTCTCGAGCTATCGTGCGCACAGACGGACAGACAGACAAACGGACGGACGGATATGTAAAAATCAAAATAACTTTTGATATTATACGTGGGTGTCCAGTGCATTTTTTCGACCATCATTATTTTGAGATGTTACAAACGGAATGACAAACTTAGTATACCCTGGAGGGAGAACCTGAGACAACCGAACACTTTTTGTGTGAGTATCCGGCCTTTGCCCGGAGCAGACTGGATACTCTAGGGTATGTCCTATTTGTAGATGAACTGAAAAACCTTTCTAACCAAGACCTGATGCGCTTCATTAAGAGGACAAGAAGTTTTTTGTGAATGGGTTTCTAGCAGGTCAGCACAATGGGCCGCTATGGCCTTCGTGCTTTTGATAGGTTTATCCTGTTCCCCTGCCTCTTTATAAAAATAAAATACTCTATAGATTTCATCTTGGGTATAAATATGGACCAAACGGGGACCCCTTTTTGGTGTTGCCATACAAAGCTTCAGGTTTTCATTATATATTTGGACACTGCCTCACGCGTGCATATAGAGAGCGGCAGTTCTCTGCATATGCCTTTTTTACAAAAAATGAAAATTTCAGTTCAAAAATAGGACAATTCAGGCAGCTCCTTCGTAGGGTTGCCATAAAAAAATTTCGTTTTTAACTATATATTTGGGCACTGCCTGAGAACGTGGCGGCGTTGAGAACTAAAATTTGGTACATGGTGTTTTCATAGCAATAGTAAATAAAGTTACAGAAATGGTCTAATTCAAGCAACCCCTTCTTGGTGCTTCCATACAAAACGTTAGTTTTTCACTATATATGTGGACACTGTGTCATGCGTCGACGTAGAGAGGTGACATTTTGTACACGAGCCTTTTATAGAAAAATGTAAATTAACTTCAAAAGTGGGACCAAACGGGCAACTCCTTCGTAGGGTTGCCATACAAAACATTTTGAACGTAGTGTTTTCATAGCAATTTAAATAACATTTCAAAAATGGACTAAATCGGGTTACCCCTTCTTGGCATTGCCATACAAAACTGTTTTTCACCCTATACCTGGTAGCCTTCTCAGGCAGCTGGCAGGGGCATTGAGGTCGGGAACTCATATTTTGTACACGGTGTTTTCAAAAAAATTGCAAATACAGTTCGTGAATGGAACCCATCGATCAACTCCTTCGTAGGGTTGCCATACAAAAATTTCGTGCTTTACAATATATTTGGGTACTGCCTGAGAACGCGTCGGCGGAGAAAGCTACACACACACACATACACACACACGCACGGGCTTACAGACACAGATTGAAACCCTAGGGTACAGTATCGCGCGATCAAGTCAAATTCAAATCATAGCTTAGATATTATGCATCTTTAACCACTCCTCCTCCACCCCCAACCATCTACGTATCTATATTATGATCAACGCCGACGGGCTCCTCCTAGTATAATATAATACATTACTCCTCTCATTTATAAAGCTGTATTTCAAAATAATCTAATTCTTTCTATTACCATGGCGATACTAGTGAGACATTTTGCGATATCACTGTGCTCTCTATCAGGAAATGCTCTTGTGATACTTCACCGTGATTCCTCAGCGATATCTTCTTCTTATATTCAACAGATATTGTTTTCGTATTCCTTAGATGATTCGAAAGCAATTCCTAAAGAAGTATTTCTTTCGAATTCTCTGGTTAAAACGAAAGCAATTCATCGAGAAGTATTACATTTCTTCCCGAAGGAGGTGACCTCCGTAAATAGAAGAAATATTTTTTACTTTTTAGTGCAATTTATTACATTTTCGCTAAAAACATAATCTATCTAACATATGCACATTTATACTATCTAATCCATCTAACATGTTCACATCTACGTTCTCTTACAAATGTTCTTGGATAATTTTCCTTTCTCTGTGGTAAGTAGTGTAGAAGATTATCGCACTATAATGTAAGTACTTTCATGTCAAAAAAGTTTACATGAAAAATCTGGAAAAATTCATTTGACATCAAAACCCATATAACGGTTAAACATACAAAATTGAAATGCTCCCAAAAAATATGTAAAACATTATGCTAAAGCGTTTAAAAGAAAAATCAGCCCTTTGTACCAACCTGCATCCACCACTGTACACAAATTCTAAAATCAATCATTATCACGATAATCGAGTGAAAAAAGTCAGTTAGAAAGTTTCTCACAGAAGAAAAGCAAAATGTCATTTAATAAAGGGTTTTCCAATAAGAGGTGTTATTTTAATTAGCCCGCTATTTCGGTAGATGTCACCTTTGGAGCTGTCATTTTTTGACATTTGACAAGTAGAAACAACGTCATTAATAAAAACGATCACGATTCAACAACGCATTGAAATTATTAATATTCACTATAAAAATGGAGAAAATGTGGCAGAGACGCTACGTAAAACTCGAACATTTTTGGGTCGTCGTGAAGCATCTTGTCGGACCGCAATACAGAAATTGGAAAAAAAATGCAGGCTGTCGGGACAAATTAGTGATGTGAAGAATAAAACCCGTGCACGTCGCTCAAGAACAGTCGAGAATATTGCTGCTTTAGCCGAAAGTGTTGAAGAAAACCCAGGTTTGTCCATTCCTCGTCTTTCTTTGGAATTAGGCATTCCACAAACGTCATTACACCGTATTTTGCATAAAGATTTGGGTCTTAAGGCTTATAAAGTTCAGCTAACACAAGAACTCAAGCCGGCTGATCATCAACAACGTCGAGTCTTTGCTGATTGGGTCCTTCAAATGCATGAAAATGATCTGGAATTCCATCGAAAGCGCATCTTGAGTGATGAGGCCCATTTCCACCTCGATGGCTGCGTCAACAAGCATCTGTCGCATCTGGGGCTCGGAAAACCCAAGAGTTATTGTTGAAAAGCCTCTCTATCCTCAACGTGTGACTGTTTGCTGCGGTTTATGGTCCCGCGGAGTCATTGGACCTTACTTTTTCGAAAATGAGGCTGGAGCAACAGTTACGGTGAATGGATTGCGCTATCGACAGATGATTAATGATTTTTTATGGCCGGAATTGGATGGTATTGATCTGGACAACGTTTACTTTCAACAAGACGGCGCTACGTGCCATACAAGCAACGAAACCATTGATCTTTTACGGGAAAAGTTTCCGGACCGTGTTATCTCTCGAAGAGGTGATCACAATTGGCCACCGAGATGTTGTGACTTAGCACCTTGCGACTTCTTCCTTTGGGGCCACGTGAAAGAGAAGGTCTACGCCAACAGCCCAGCGTCGATTCAAGACCTCAAAGATGGAATTCGTGAGGCTATCGAGGACATAGGGCAGCCACTTTGCGATTTGGTTGTGGGAAATTTCATGAAAAGGATATGGTGCTGTAGGCGTGGTCGTGGTGGTTATTTGGCTGATGTTATTTTCCATTATTAACGGCATACCTTATAATGAAATAAAGATCCGATCATTTATCTCAAAAAATGGCATTTTTCTCTGAATATTAAAATAACACCTCTTATTGGAAAACCTTTTAGCACTCAGCAAGAGCTTTGATTCTACATTTTTTTATCAGATCGGAAAGGTCTTCATTCATTCATTCATTCTAAATCAAAAACTCCATGTAAATCCATCCACATTTACTACCTTGAAACTCTTTCGCCACGAACGTCGCCCTTACGGACAAAGTTATTTAGTCTCGGGTTTGTGAGTAGATAAAATTTATTTGAAAATAATTAATTTTATGCAAAAAAAAATACGATAATAAGGCACTAATTGCCAAAATAAGCAGCTCACAAATTTCATCTTCACTAGGTGCTTTGAAAAATCATCAAAGAAAATGTTACTTTATTCATGTTAAGTTGTCAATACGTATATGAATCTTAAAGCTTGTAGCGCTCATGTAATTTTTAACATTCATTCTTTTCAATGCATTTTAAAAGCTTACATAACTGGTTGTGTCCATTTTATTGTCCGACGAACCGTCCTAGAAAGAAATACGAAAAGCAACTTTAATAAGTTAATTTGCACTTTTAAAAACAGAAGGGGACATTTATCGAGGTGTCGGCGAAATCGGTTTTAGACCAGAGCGACATGCAAAAATTTCCTTTAATATTATGGGTAAATGAACAATTCGTATCTTTATCCAGTCTTTATGTTAATGCGTTATAAATGGAATGAAAATCTTACTTTACTCTATGATTTCAACATTAAACGAGTAAAAAAGCTAGAATTGGTCTATAAGACCAATTCTTATGATACCCTAGGTGCATGTCCGTATGTAATATTGTATGGTCACTTCGGTGTGCAAGTATGATTTTTGAAAAAAAATTTCGCATATATTTCTAAAAGGGATCGTCGGACAGTAAAACTGGTTATAACCAATTTCATAGGATTTCGCATCTGTACATTAAAACCGTCTAGGATTGATTATTTTCGCAGTATATGTAAAAATCCTAAATTTTTATATGGCAACACCAAGAAGGGGTTGCCTGATTTAGTCTATTGAAATTTTTTTGCTATTACTATGAAAACATCATGTGCCAAATTTTAGCTCTCTATGTCGACGCATTCTCAGGCAGTGCCTAAATATATACATAGTGGAAATCGAAATTTTTGTATGGCAACCTCGCAAAGGAGTTGCTCGATTTGAGTCATTTTCGAACTTAATTTTACTTTTTTTTAAAGACGTGTATAAAATTTCAGCTATCTAAGTAAATGAGTTCTCGAGTTCTGATGCGCACAGACAGACAGACAGATAGACGGACAAACAGACGGACATGCAAAAATTATAATAACTTTTAATATTATGCGTGGGTGTCCAATCCATTTTGCTCTACCATCATTATTTTTGTTCGTTACAAACGGAATGACAAACTTAGTATACCCTATAGATTTCATCTAGGCTAGAGTATACAAATTAGAAAATGAATGGAACATTCTTTTTTATTAATTCAATTTTCTTCCAAATCACTTCAAATATCTTCAAATAAAATATAATTAAATATCAATAACCGTATGCCTGTATTCCTTTCTATTTTGACCATTTAAATTTATTTCTTATTTTTTAAATAACTTTCAAAACGACAAATAGAAATCTCAGGTTACTTGACCCATATTATCCCAGTCTTGCAATAACGCAACAAAAGACACGTGCAAATAAATGCATTTTTTCTTTCTCTTTTACGAAGAAAATCATAACGGTAACTTATTTCCAATAAAATGACAAAACTTAAAGATAAAAATTATTTTTGCCAGTTGATTCTTCCTTATTGCGAGCAGTCGTGTTGTATTTCTACAAAAAAAATGTGTACGTAAAAGATCATGAGCATTCCTGGAAAAGACTACTGGTAAGTGCGCATTTATGAAATTATTATATCTTGGGGTGTTCTTTAGTGTCTACAATTCACTGCTGATAACTTAGAAATTTTTGGCTTGCAAAAATTGAAGTTATGACTGCTAAAAGCAATGTTGTGATAACGTATCATTCGGAATAGAATTGCCTTGTTTTTATTTATGATTATTTTTTTTTATATCGGAAAACCTTTATTATTGGCTTGGCGGAAATATTGGATGCTATTGAGTTAAGTGAAATAATTAGGGATGAAATAGTAATGTTTGCTAGAGAGTAGACGCATTTGATATCGGCTCCTGTAGTTTTTTTAATTTGAGAGTACCCAGTTTCAATTTAATCCACTTTTTTCAATTACAATTAATTATACTTACTTATCTAATCAGTGGTGCACTCAGTCAATTATAAAAGTGACCTTTTTATCCTAAAAAAGCTTTATTTTTCCGATTGAATCAAAATTTTTGAAGTGCTCTACCTCATTTGGTTGGTTCCGCTGTTCTCTTAGTTTGCAATGGCTTCTGCGCAGACATGCTCATCTAAGGGGTAACCAAAGGACACACTTCGAACTAGCTCTTTATCAGAAGACATCAATCCAAAGATAACTCATAGTACTGCAGCTGCTGCTGGTCGCAGCAAACGAGAATCAATATGGATGCTGACATCCCAGAAATGGAGCAAATAGCTTTTATAGATCAACTGGAGTCTCGTATCCTATATAAAATTAATGATCTCTTCGTACAACTTGAAGACCGCATACTGAAGAACGAACGATTGGCTAAATGTGAGCATACGCTATCCGAGTTACTAGCTAGCAATAAAGGCCAAAACACATCGAGGACGACACAACAAAGTCGCCGCAAATTGGTTGCTGTCAAAGATTCGAATATATGGAAGTCCCATATACTTAACACAATGAGGGCGACGCGATAAGTTGCCAACAAAAAGTTTGGGAAAATCTCTAAATTAGTCGCCAACATAATTGATATTTCTGTGTGGACAGTGAATAATTGACATTCATGTTATGTGGATTTGGATATTTTTATGAAACATAGTAAATTAAAAGATAATAGTAAATAAACTAGTTATTAAAAACTTGTATAAAACTAATTTCATTTATTAGTTTGACAAATTATGGGTTTTGAGGAGGAATTAATAGAGGAAATGAGGGAAAAAGTTATATTGTGCAATAAACGTCATCGCATGCATAGAAATCTGTTCTTAGTCTTCTTTTTAGTTTTTTCTTTATGGTTTGCAATTTTAAGTAAGACGCATAAGCTATACTAGCGATTTTCTTTTTGCCATTTCTTTTACAATATATCAAACTGTAAAAAACATTTGTTGAGGTCGCGTTCACTGTGTTTTAAATGAGATATTATCGCCAACTAAGTTGCCAACATTGTTGTGTCGCTCTCACTGTGTTTTGGCCTTAACTCTGTTTGTCAACAAACTGATAATCTCCATCGAGTCCAGCGACTCAGCGATGTAATTATTTTGTCCGGGGTATTCCATGCAGTTCGAAAGATAATGTAACCAGAATCATCAAAAATATTGCTACAATTGTGAAGCAATTCAGCTTTCATTGATGCTTTGCGCATTCGGCGCATTCGGCGCATTCGGCGCAGAATGGCGCAATTGTTTTTCTGCATTTTTCTGGACATACAGAGCAGTGTGCTTTCTTATCCGTCTTCCACAGCTGCAAGAGCATGCATCTTTCTCAGCTTGAGGGCTTTTTGTACTACGAGCACTATCTATGCTAACAAAAGTTTGCCGCCAACAAACAATTCTCTTCTCCGGGAAGCTCTTCAGATACGTAGATTGGCGAAAATTCACTCTGCTACTACCAGAGAATGGACTGCTATACATTAGGAAAGAGAAGGATGGCTCTCTGATATTTTTAAGTTTTCCCCCTCAGAAACGTTCAAGCCAGTGTGTATAATGTTTTGAGATATTTGAATTCCTATTTACGTTATTCTGAAATTTTTTCCTTTTTTATTTTTTTTCTCTTTTCTTTTTTTTAATTTTACAATTAAAAATGTCTTTAATTTTATTTGATATCTTTCTCGGCGTAGTTTGTTATAAATTATTTAGTTATTCCTTTTCTTTTGTAATAAACAAAAATTAGATAAATTCCATGTCTGTGGATAAATGCATTGACCCCAGTACAAACTAGTATGAGTACACATAGTGTATAAAAAGGTTACATATCTCAAATGTGTAAGCCTATACATGCTAAAAGCAAAAGTTTATATTTTCCTAAGGTATTTCGTATTCTCATAATTTCATTTACATTTACATCTTGTCTGGAATTTATTTGTAGATCGTTCACAAATATTTTCCTCTACCTTAAATTCCTACATTATCTAAAGGTACGCGTCGCATTACATTTCAGTCTGGAAAGTATTTCCCAGACTGCTCAGCTGCCATGTCAGCAATTTTATCGTGAGAACACAATGTCTCCTACAAATGAGAATACGAAGTACTGCAGGTAACTAATTATATAAATAGAGTAATTATCATCATAATAGCAATTATAATTTAGAAGTGCAATTAAGAGTGTCCCCCACCAGTGGTAAGACCTCATAACTTGTCCCAAAATAAAGTCAACGCTTTCAAAGGTTTTTAGTTGTCTGATTCATCATATGGTCCATCGAGGCACGCTTTGTTAACGAACCAGCGTAGCAGCACTAGCTAGGCTATATCCATAGCAGCTCCAGTTTGGCTACATTCATGCCGATATCTCAGCAGTTGTTTTGCTCCAGCCTGTGTACGGCAGAAAAAGTAGCAGCATCAGCTTCGCTATATCCATAGCAGCACCAGCTTGGCTACATTCATAGCAGCCGATATCTCATCAGTTGTTTTGTTCCAGCCCCTGTCAGGCAAAACCAGCATTACAACTAAGAGTGCTGTACTTGACTGGAAACGAATTTTCGGATACAATTGCCGCAACTAGAAGACCTTGGCAGCATTATATTCTTAAAATACCTTAATTAAATTAACTTCCTTTACAGTGAAAATAGCAATTGGCAATGGATGATCTTGCGGGCGAAATACGTAATGTAAAAAGTAATCTTAAAAAGGATCTTCTGGAACGAAAGAATGAGAAATACTTCAAAGAACGAATTGTGAAACTGAACGATTTGTGGGATGAGTTCGTGCTCAACGACAACGAGCTTCAAAAATCTTTTAATGAAAACAACGAACATCCATATTTTCAAAAAGATTACTTCAATCAAGTAGAAAAGCTTTACCAAAACATAAAACAATTATTAGAAGCAGGTTCAAATGAACTAACAACACAAAAGGAACAGACATGAGGAAAGTGGCGGAGGTGCCGATGTATGTCACTCTTGAATCTTCGCAGATTGTAAGCCCGAGGTAGACTGTTCCACATTCGCACAGTTAGGGATAAGAAAGCTTCACGAAATTTTACTGTACGGCTGAAAGTATTTTGCAGGGTGAGAGGATGTGCGCGGCTTGCAGCGCGAGTATTGCGTGCAGGAATTAATCTAGAAGGGATCAGATTAGATATTTCATCAGAGCATTTGCCATGCGTGTAGCGATAAAGGAGCGAAAAACATCCAACATTGTGGCGGTGCTTGAGTGAGAAGATATGACAAGTTATCGCCAATGAGCTTAAAGGCTCTGTTTTGGACAATATCCAATCCAGCCCAGATGTGAGAGTTGTATTCCAATGTAGGTCTGATATAGGACTTGTTGAGGAGCGCTTTATTTGATAATATTTCTTATACCTTTTCAGAAATCCAAGACTTTTTGATGCTTCTTTGGCAACAGAGAAGATGTGATCTATCCAGCTTAATTTATAGGAAATGCTAATGCCAAGAATGCTTGGTGACGGTGAAACTGAAATTAAGACTAAATCAAATGAAATGGAAGTGGTTAAATGGTGATATTGTTTTAATGAGATGAGACAGCTTTGGGTCTTAGATGCATTGAATTCGATGAGATTCGCTTTGCCCCAAGCGAGGATAATATCAAAACCGTTATTCAATGGTTTAGTCATGCCATCACGTTTGACACATGCGGCATTCCCTCTGGAGCCCGCAAGAGTATCAAAGGAGTAAGCGAAATCAATGGTACTGTCATCGGCAAAGCTATGGATGGGATTGAAAGTAAGGGAAAGCAGATCATTAATGAAAATTTGGAAGGGAGACGGAGAGATAACAGAACCCTGGGGCACACCGTCATTTATTGGGTGAGGTTCAGATGTAACGCCATCTAATACAACACGTATTTGGCGACCATATAAAAAACTTTCAATCCATAATAGAGGAGTACGGAAAGAAACAAGTGTTTTAAGTTTGGCTAAAAGGGCAGGATGCCAGGCTCTATCAAAGGCCTTTGAAATATCCAAAGCAATGATTTTGGATTGACAAAAACTTTTGCGACTTCGGTTCCAACGTTCCGTAAGAAAAGTCAGCAAGTCTCCAGATGAGCATTCAGTCCGGAAGCCATATTGGCGATCGTTGATTAGTTGATAAGTTTCAAGATACTTCATTAATAATGATATATTCAAAAACCTTTGAAAGAATCGAAGTGATTGCAATTGGTCGATATTTCTTGTGAGTATTTTCCTTTCGTTTAGGGTATTGGAGTTTTTCCTTTTCTGCATCTAAGAAAGCAAGACCAAAAGGATCCATATTTTACTGTCATACATAAATCTACTGAATTTACTCGCTATAAATGTTATCAAAGCACACCACAGAAAAAAATTCACTAAAAAACCCGTTAAATCTACTAAATTCAGTCCAGTTGGGATAAATGTTACCAACGCACAGCAGAAAAGCAATAACAACTCATTTTGTGTGTGCAGTGCTAGGCTTAGTGCTATGGTTGGTGCGGGAGGCGATGCAAGGTGTGATGCGCCACTGTGGCCATAGTGTGATATTAGACTAAGCCTAATGCATGTCTTCTAACTTCACGAACATTAGAAATTATTTTAATAATGTAAAGCTGCGCTAAATATAAAACAGTTTTGTGTTCATGTTCTTATGATAAATACTTAAAGGGAGAATTGATTCTACGTTAATGTTTAAAGTATTGATTTTTCACTAATTTCTAAAGGCATAGGTATTTAGTTATTAATTCAAAGAATTTTCCTAACGACAATACGAGTTAAATTACACGCAAAGTGGAAGGGAAATGTAGAAGATTTAGTTTATTTAAAAAGAGTAAATATTCAATAGGAATTGGTATGCATACATATATGCATATACGCATGTAACTATACTGATCTGTACGCTTATAGTGAATTGGGATATAATTACATCTTATCAATATGAGCCTGTCTTGTTAACTATGAACAAGATAGGCTAAATTTTATAATTCAAAATTCTGGATGAATAACATTTATGTGTCAGAACTGCTTCGAATTATCAATAGAAATTTCGTTATCCCATACCTAACGAGCATTTGTCATGTAATATTGTCTATACTCACTAATCTACGCGACATCTGTCGCCCACGACTATACACTTCGGATACAGGAAAATGCTTATAGGTACTCACCGGTTTTCAAAATGTCGTTTGCTAAGCTCTAAAAGTCCTGGAGTCATGTCTGAAAAAATATGTCCTTTTTGTTTTTATATATAAACTAACTTTAATCGTGCGTAAATTGCTAGGCACCCGGAATGCCGTAATCTCCCGTTTCCTAGATTTCCCTTGATGTTTCGTAAGTTGTTGATGAGCATCTCTAAATGTAAGAGAATGACGATACGACACATTATATTTGGCTGCATTCATAGTGAGGCGACGATTCTGATTGTTTTTTTAAGGCCTCTGCTAATTGTTTCCTGTTGTTAAAACCACTTTTCACAAATTTTGAACGAACTCTAGATTAATGTTCCCGTTTGTACTCGGGTTCAAGTGGAATCAGGTACATGGCTACTCGATTTCAAGATTTTCGATTCCAAAATTACTCTGGTACCCGGGTACCTTATTCCAGGTTACCCGGGTATCCGGATATAATCGAATCTCGATTCCGGATATCCCGGGTATCCGGGTACAATCAGGTTTTTAATTCGGGAATTGAATAATAATAAAAGAACTTAATTCTGCTACCCGAATCGCGCTTTGCTTGATTTTCCATATTGTTATAATCTAATGGTGAGAGTACTAATTTCCCTTTGATTGTATGATTGTTTTGGGTATAACTGAGTTGAAATGAACTCTAGTAGGCTACATTAGCCGTAACAAATTCTCGAGGCAGGTGACAGTACGGCAGTAGTCGTCTAAAATTCTAGGAGAACGGAGGTGACAGGACGATGGGGCCTGTGCTGGTAAATTAGGTGAGGTTTGGCGTTGCTTTGCTTGTTGTGTTAGCCTGTAGTTAGTATTTGCTTTTAATTGTTGTGTTTGCTTGGGACGGAAAGTGTTGGGAGGAATGAAGACAGTCTGGTGTATTTGGAGTGAGGTGCGCGTTCGTTCCGTACCCATGGCGTTCATGTTCGTACATGTTTGTTTATAATACGGACACCTGGCTACTCGTTCGCCACAGTGCGCCTGCCTGTATATTTCGCCGACCACCTCGGCATTGAGTCCGTTCTCCACGTCTATGCCATTTCCCAAGTGTATATGTGTGTTTGCGTTTGTTCTGTTTTTTATATTATTCCTCACTGAGTATCATAGCGTGCTCACTCCTCTATTTAATTTCAGGAGGGACAGAGAGAGAGACAGTCGACGGGCCCAGAGGCAAGAATATGCCTGTATAAAATTTAATTAAAAGTTTTTTAATGTTTTTTTGTTTTGTCATTGAAAAGAAGCCCATGATAAAAACTTCAGAAGTGGGATTTCACTCTGGCGGGTCGTGCGTTGTCTTTTTCTGTCCTTCAGCAAACAGAATTTTTACTAGAAGATAGCATGCGTATTGTGCACCGCGGACGAATTTTCATCTCATCAATATAATGTGAGTGACATTCAGTTCAATTGTTTCAGCCAACAAGAATTGTGAAAATTTTGGTATTTATTTTAACTTAGTGCTGAACAAAATATTAAAATAATTATTTCTATTAGTAAACTAAATACTTGGGATGAAAGCATCTAACATGACGGCACCTAACAATTGGCTTGTTGAATTAATTCAACCTGTGGTCAAGAGGGTAAGGGTAATCATTGTTCCAACAGAAGAACTCTCCGACGTGTCTACGATTCCTCCTACTGATTTATCCGTGAGCTCTACGCTGTCTCACATGGCAGAATTAATGAACAAATTAGCTACGAACGTACATGCGATGGGTACTAGCCGTCATCAAGTGAGAGCCGATGCCGACGTTATTCCTTCATTTTACCCGAACGATAAGGATATAGATATGCAACGATGGTTAATAAAAGTTGGAGAATTGAAGCAAATTCACAACTGGGAAGACGTCACAACAGCATATTATGCAACAAGTCGACTTAGGGGCTACGCCCTTACATGGTACAAAAGCTTGCCAAGTGTAAAATTTACATGGAGCGACTGGAGAGAAAAACTCTTCAAAGCATTTCCGGTGAAACGCGATTATACCAATCTGCTTCAGGAAATTATTCAGCGAAACAAACGTGGAAATGAATCCATCCTGGGATACTTTTACGACAAATTATCTTTATTGAACTCATGTGAAATTTATGGCCGAAAAGCCGTTTCGTGTTTAATTTCAGGTATACATGATTCAAGTATTCAGGCTGCGGCGAAGGTAGGCGATTATGACGTCACTGACAATTTATTGCGATTTTTGAAAACTTTAAATGACAACCAACGTAAGGAGAGAGCTGAAAATTTGTTAAAAAAACCAGTTTGAAAATTCGTGCGACGTTGGCATACATCGCCTATAAAACATTCAACGAGAATGGCAAATGCCAGCAACAGCTCACGGAAATGTTATAATTGTGGAGAACGCGGACATATGTCATTTTCCTGTCCTAGAAAGAATAACAGCTCTTATCCCAATGAACGGAATAAAATCTCATCAATGTTATGGAAGAGTGGAAACACCAAGCAGGTTATGTTAACCGAAACAACTTAACAGTCAGGTATGAAATATTTTATGGATATAAAATTGAATGACATTCTCCTTCCTGCTTTTATTGATTTGGGGTCCGATTGCAACATTATTACTGAAAATCCCTTCGTAAAACTAATCTGCGAGTTAGGGGCACAAAATTATAAAAGGTTTGGGGGGTCGTTACGAACATTAGGAGAACTAAAGAACGTTAGAGTCCAACTCGATCAGGCATCAGCTCTCTGCGATTTCGATGTGGTAGAAAACAACTATCAAGATATTTCTGTCATCATAGGGCAGCCTTTCACAGAAAAGCCTCACATTCGAATATTCAAGGATGATAAGCTGTTGCTGTTGTTGTTGAGCACCGACCAGGGAAAAAAATGCAGCACGTAGATGCGATGAGCAGAAATCCTGTATATGATTCTCCACCGGAAGAAGCAGACTACATACTGCTTCGAATAGAACAAGCAGACTGGGTGCTTGCTGGTCAACTTAGTGATGAAAAGATTAAACTGATTCAAGAAATATTGCTAGGCAAGCCGTCTACGAATTACGAACCCTCTGTCCATAGGGATTATTGTTTGGAGCGAGTATACAGGAAAACAAGTACGGGTAAGCAATGGAAAATTCCTAAGACTTTGCGGATACAATTTGTACATGCTTGTCACGGCGATTTTGGCCATTTCAGTATGGACAAGACATTGAATAAAATATGCGAGACGTACTGGTTTCCAAAGATGCGGGAGTATGTTGCTCGCTACATAAGCGCATGTATTCCATACATCTTGCATAAAAAGGCCAGAGGTAAGCAAGAGGGTTTACTTAATCCAATTGTAAAAGTGAAAGCTCCGTTTCACACAATTCATATGGACCATTTAGGTCCATTTAAAAGAAGTTCGAGTGGCAGACAATACATTATCGTAGCCGTTGAATCATTTACAAAGTTTGCATTAATGAGAGGAAGATATGAATTGGGAGCATGAGGATAAAGGAGTTGATCCCCGTAGCAAAATCGAGGACGATTTAGGCGTCAGGACGGCCGAGTTGTTATAATCTAATGGTAAGAGTACTAATTTCCCTTTGATTGTATGATTGTTTTGGGTATAACTGAGTTGAAATGAACTCTAGTAGGCTACATTAGCCGTAGCAAATTCTCGAGGCCGGTGACAGTATGGCAGTAGTCGTCTAAAATTCTAGGAGAACGGAGGTGATAGGACGATGGGGCCTATGCTGGTAAATTAGGTGAGGTTTGGCGTTGCTTTGCTTGTTATGTTAGCCTGTAGTTAGTATTTGCTTTTAATTGTTGTGTTTGCTTGGGACGGAAAGTGCTGGGAGGAATGAAGACAGTCTGGTGTATTTGGAGTGAGGTGCGGGATAGGCTGCGCGTTCGTTCCGAATCATTTTTCTTGAGGGGGTACTACGTCCAGCTCACTTGGGGGGGAGGGGGGGGGGGAGGCGTGCCCACCCGTGCCACTACCTGGCTACGCGGATGTTGATGTAGCAGTAGTGCACACTGACATTAGCCAAAAAATATGGCTGTATGCTGGATGCCTTCGAGTTTCGTCGATGCCTTGATGAGGAACTATTTGAAAAGTGTGGGACTCCGTCACCGACGACTTTTCAGGACAAATAAATTCCTTCTTATTGGCCCACATATAATATTAACAGAGAAATTTGCAAAATTTATTCAAGCCAAACAATAAAACGTTGAAGTTCCTGTAAAGTTTGACTACATGATAAATGTTATGGGACTTATCATGTCCAGCTTAAAGAAGGATTTTAGTCCTTATATTACTAAGTATGTATATATTTTTTATACTTTTTTATTGCTTCTATCGTTGTAAAAACTTTGTTACTTTAATTAAATAAATAAATAAATAAAATGTAGTCTTGATCTTAAATTCACAGTGTGTGTTTTCCTAACACACAATTTCTCTACTATTAGCAAAAAAAAAAAACACTTCAAGCTTTATAATAATTGATGATAAAAAAAAAAAATTTTGAAAAAAAAATAATTCGGGATGAATTTGGTTGACGCAAGTTTTCTTATGCACAATGTGTTATGGTGGAATTATTAAGGAGACCCGTTTTCCATTCCATTCTTCGATATTTTTTATTCAAATAGTTAAAGTTAAAGCCTAGTAGGCACCTCGAGCGAGAATAAATCTTGCTTAATTGGACGCTGAGCTGTGGAGAATAAGCAACTGAAATTTTTTAATTTGACACTGCTACATTCATACAACTGTTCACTTGATATTTCTATGCAATTTACCTTTTGAGGTCTGTGCTTATTCTTTCCTTTCCTCAATTTTTCAATTTAATTAGTGAACCAAACGAAAAAGACACTTTGCAGAATTGGTATATGGTTTATTTTCGCTTCGTCCAGGAATAATTCAGGATGTTTTTTTCTGTTGGAAAGTTGACCTTTCGTAGTAAGCATTCGTAAAAAGTGACAACATAAGAAATGCATATATAATACGTCTGCTCGCGTATTAATTTTTGCGTCAATGCATTTGCAACTACACATCTGTTCGTTTAATTTTTTGTGCAAAAAATACATGAATTTACCTGAAGTTTTCAGCTAATGCACTATATTTTGCAAGAAAAGCTGACAGGTGTCATAAGGAAAGTTTTAACCAAGGTGCACTTTTTACATATTTTCCACACCATACGAGGAAAAAAAAATGTATAGCTAGATGTTTAGTATCTTGAGATTTTTAAAACAAGAGTTTTATTGCTCTGAAGCCTAGGAGAAAATTAATTTATCAAAAAAATGTAATAAAGTAGAAGGACGCCATTTTGAAATTCGGAATTTCAGTATATAGACATATCAACGCAGTGAATATTGTGTAACTGTAGATGCGTCAGATGAGAAAATGTCAATTGCTTTTGCATGTATAATCAGCATCACCTTTGGAATCCTGCCTGGAAAAGGTATTTAAGAGCTAGGGGGTGCGATGAAACTAGCCACAAGAGTTGATCAACCTTACCTTGTCTCTTATTTTCCCCAGTTCGTAGAAAAAGTAGCTAGCTTCTACTCTTAGCAAGGTTAGGGCATTCGCATATCAGGTGCTGAACGCTCACAACCTCTACCTCGTCCATACAGCTTCTTAAGAAGTCATTTTATGGAGCTTGCATGCGGTTTCCATGCTTGCCAAACAGACAATGCCCGTAATAATGGCACTAAGATTACGCACATCATACCAGTTCTTCTCAGCAGAGATTCAGTCTTCACAGGACAAATCTCGGCCCAAAGTTCTCCCCATCTGCGATTTGCCAGCTTGGAGCCCTGTACATCTAGAATCCTCTTCACTGATTCTTGGAGCCAATCTATGGGTTCCTCTACTAGACATATATTCTTGGCAGAGCCCTATCTGGACAGGGAATCTGCTGCTTCGTTTCAAGGTACCCAGCAGAGAAAGACTCTGTGATCTAATGGCGCTCGAGACCAAAGATTTGATTGCAGCTTGGCTGTCAATACAAATCCTGACGAATCACTCACTAGGTAGAGTAAAGTGGGTAGGAATGCACCATTTTTACTTTTGGTCACGTTTATTCAAAAACTTTTTAAATCTGAATAGATTGTTTTAGTTGTCAACGTTGGTAGGTGTGTTAAGCATTTAGTAAATTGATAATTAAGCTTCTTAATATTCTCAATTTGGCGGAAAAGCCCTAAGTTTAATTGTACTCAAAATGGTGCATTTCTCCCTAGTATGAGGAGAAATACACTAGGATATGGGTAAAAATGAAATAATAGATTCCTAGGAGATCGAGAAAAGATCAGTAAATAGTATGGTTTTACATACTAAGGTAATCGAGAGAAAATAGCGAAACTGGTGCATTTCTCCACATCTTCTCATGGTGTATTCCTACAAATTTGTTCGTTTTGTATTTGTAACCAATTTTTTTTTTATTCTACACTTAATCGGAAGCAATGTTAAAACAAACTAAACATTTCACGGTATATATACATATGTATATACTACATTCTTCTACACTTACCACCTGTTAAAAAATCTTCAGTAAAAAAAAAACTATGCACCAAAAAATACTATTCACTTGACTTGAGCATGAGCATTAAATATATCAGTTCATGATTTCCTTAGAACGGAGAGGAATAATTTGGAATAGCGTATTTTTCCCCATGGTTCCTTTGTAGAAACTCTACCCTATGTCATAAGTTGTACGGTAGAGCCATATGTACATAGCCCAATTTTGTATAGTGCTCTTAATGATTTCATTCTAGGCTTCAAACTTAACAAGTTAAAACTAAAACATATTTTCGGATGAAATCTGAAAGCTTGAGAGCCGCACATAACAAGTGTTTAGTGACAGCTAGAAAGTATATACCTGTAACATAAAATCTGTGTCAATGAAATAATATAAAAATAAAATAAACATTAAAATAACAATGACCCTATTCGTAGCAAGCCCAACTTTTAGAAAAAAATGTTTGTATGATATACCATTACCAGTTTCTACTTAACTGACGACGGCTAATTGCGTGTAGAGCCTTCGCATCAATAGAACATTTAATAGTTCTGCGATTATCAATGGCAAAGAAATTTTAATGTTATATATATATATATGTTGCATGCTGTTTTATACATATAATATTTGCAAAATTCAAATCTCATTATCAACCAACAGGCAATATAATTTTGCCATAGAGAAAATTATAGAAAAATTCAAATTTATTAAAGCATGTTGACGCAAAGTATAAAACCAATTCATATGGTAACTTAAGCTTGAATTTCTTATCAATTGTGAATAAAGGATTTTTCTAATCTTTTTGCAGATATTTAGAATATAGACTCAATTTAGTATATTTAAAAATCCGACCAGTGATTGTTTTTGCAGTATATGTGAAATATCTAAGAATCTTCCACTTTTTAGCGCATTTTCGAACTTAAAAATTATTTAAAATTTCTATAAAATAACGACAAGCATAATTGCAAAAATCGAAAAGTTTTGTAGACTAATACATTTCTATGCGTTAAGAACATTAGCAAAACTTAAAAATTCATAAAAATGAAATAAAACTCAATCAATTCATTCAAAAATTTTGTAATTATTGCATTAATCGCTTAGCATTCTATTAATTTATTTAACATAATAATAATAATTATTATTAAATGCAATAAATGAACTTAACTAACAAAGGTTAGAGCATATAGCATCCAACATTATGTTAACAAAGGATGAAAATAAATTGCTAATAGGAACTACAAATCTTGATCAAACTGTGTTAACATTTCTGAATAACAAAACAAAGCTGTTAACAAAATATATAAATAAAACAAAATCCATACACATATTTTTGGCAAAAATATTTAACAAAGAAGTGCGATATGTATATACAAAACTTAAGCAAATATATTCTTACTGTTAAATTTGTATAAAAAGTGGCTTTCTACAAAATTTTAATTAATTATTTAAAATTAAATTAAGCAATTATTACAATTTATTAATATTTTGCATAGCTAAAAATTGGGAAGTTTTTTAAAATAATTAGAATGTACATGGTACATTGTTTATCGATTAAAATATAAGTAGTTACTTTTACTGCTATATATAATTTAGTTATATTGAATTATCATATGATATTCATAACAATCACCTTGACTTATTGAGGGAAACTTGTGCGTATGAAATGCTCGACAGAAATCTGAGTTATCATGTAACGGAAAAGTTTTTTGTACACAGGAACAGATTACAATAGACGGCCGAAAGAAGTAGGTATGAGTAGTATAACATGTGTCTCCAGCAATGCGCGACATTATAGGAAATTTCAAACTAAATGTGAAATCATAATGTAAAATAAATGGAACGATTTTATAGCTTAAGTCCTTTCATGTTAAATTTTTGAATATTGTGAACTTGATTTCTACAATAAAACTCATTGCCAACTAAAATTTACAAGTCCACAAATTTCCTAAGATACCGATAAGAAATTAATGTTCTTCTTTGAAATAATAATACATATAACAAGAAGCAACAAAAGACTAAATAATCTGCAGCCAACGCTATCGCCACGGCAGAATAAGAGTTTCGTTTTAGAATTTCGGGTCCTCGACTTTGATAAGAAACTGAAGGTGGTGTCCAATTAAGCATTTCTCATGGAATTCCTTTCGTTATCCATGTTACTTTTGACGAGTTTACGTAGAAATCCGTACGATTTTCGCACGGAATTCTGTGCTTCTGGCCAAAGAGAACTGCGTGGTTATCTAAGTCTTATCTTTTCAATTTTTTTACTTACTTAAATTAAATTAATGTCAAAACACAGCGACCCTGGTTCTTTGTGCAAACGATACGGATTTAAACTATGAGTTCATATTTGCGTCAAACGAATACTTAGGTGGATTAGAAACGGAACGAACTTTTAATTAAAAAAAAAAAAAGATTAACATTGTAAACCAATCGCGAGTAATCGAGTAACCGCCATTTTTAATAATTTTGTAGACCTTTGTATCTTTCTTTCTCTGTTTCTATTCGATGGCATTTTGCAAGTACTGCACGTATTTAGTATTTTTGCATAATGGACGATTGAGTCCATCAAACATTTTGAGAAAAAGGAATTATTTGCTGGTAGAACTTACGCATGTATTTATTATTTATCGGTGCACGTTTTCGTCTTCATTACTGCTCGAAGAAAAACTAAGTAAAGCATACTTTCCAAATTTTAGATCTCGATTCTCTCTCAGTTTGAAACACCGTTCACAATATTTAACGGCAACGGCAAAGCGGAAAGTGAAAGCTATCTGTTCACAATATGAGCGTGTAATTTCGAAATAAGCTGTATGTCAAATTCTAAAATTATTTGTATCGGTTTGTGCTATTTTGGTTTCAAAATTAAACAATATGAAGAAATTATACATATTTCTTTAAATAAAAAAAAAAAAAAATGCAACCATGCTAAAGAAAAGCTTTGAGTTTGTGGAATATTCCCTTATATATCTTTTGTTTTTCAGGCAAGTTTCAGCATGTTTTTAATTATAAAATATATCCTGTTTCAATGTAGATATCGAACTTTGCTTTAAAAATAAGCACGTATCCAGTATGTGGTTTCAGGAGGAGGGGGTCCGAGAGTTTCTGTTCCTCAGTCTGTAGATATGAAAATAACAACTATGCAAAAGATAGTAATATTCTTTTATTAATAAAACTTATATATGGTTGGAAAATTCAGCGAAATAGATGTATGGTACAATTATGCGTCGCGAATGTCGAAGGTTTTTGGTTCAGGCCTTGATATAAAGGTTAACTAACAAGTATGGCCTTTTCGAAGCGTCAGTTTTGAGCTACTTTATATGGTGCTCAATTTCTACTTTTGAATTTCCATATAAAATAATAATAAATTTTCCTACTTCTTTGGTATAAAATCGTAAGATTATCTTGAAATGCGGGAAGACATATTCCCATCAGTATGATTATCATAGTTCGTTGAGACTTTTGAGATCGCCAAAATTTTGTAAGAAAGGCATAAAGTTCAAACTCCAAAAAAGAATCAGTTATGTATCATTTTGATTTCTTTCAATCTTATGCTTTTCGTTTTCCAGGGTACGACCCCCCTCCCTTGTTAGGAACTTTTTCGAGAACGGCAATCGAAAAGTGAACATAGTTTCTACTTTTGCGTTGTCGTTGATCAGTAGTTGATAAGTAAAACCATAAACGAATTTCGATTTCAGGAACCCAAATAAGTTTCACTTAAGATTGTGCATAGAAGTTTAAAATTATATTAGCTAACAAATTTTGAATGAGCTTTTAGATATACTAAACCTTTTGTTTTGCATTCTAATGTACTCAGAAATTCAGATATAGTAAAAACAAAAAAAACAGATAAGTGCGAGTCGGACTCGCACATAAAGGGTTCCGTACCATCGTAGAAAATTTAACACTATGTACTTTTAGATCGAACAAAAAGAAAAGTTTGTTGTATGGGGCCCCCTTTAATTTTTAACTTTATTTGATTTTCATTATTTGACGGACAGCGGAGGCTTAGTAATAGGTTCAGGTTGGTACCCTTTGGGTACGGAACTGTAAAAAGACCTCTACATTTAACTTTTCCATTGCCGCTGAATTGTGAACGACGCTTAATCATGAAATACTTGGATTTTCAGTTTGATATTTCTCGCAGTGGCGTTAAATATTAAAAACAATGAGCACTGTAAAAAGGTTTTGACAGAAACTGAAGTCCATTGAACATTTGCTGTTAACGTACTGCACTAAAAGTGTAACACTCGTAGACCGTAGACCCGAAGACTATGTTCCCATCGAACACGCTATACATTTCCTTTTAAAATTGCGGACGGACCCTTTCTAGATGGGATTTACTAATTTTGTACTTGTCCGTTTGTTTATGCGTATAACAGAGTTGAGAACACCCATTTCTTTGTATTCAGTTATCTCACTTGGCATAATTTGGATTAATTAAGGTACTTTAAATAATCGAATCGATTATATGTAGTAACAAAATTTTAGTTAGAATGTGATGTGCAATTAAAAAGCAGCTGATTAATTCCAACTGAGAATCTGAGATACTGCTCAAAGTTTTATTTAAATTGTCTTACTGAGATACCACTTACCGAAAGGCCCTATTGTAACAATATCATATCATTTGTAGCAACTGCCAAATTTTAGGATGATTAAAATGTGAGTTATACAAAAAGTATACAATATTATATGCGGAAAACGACAATGGGTATTTTGGATCCAAATGTCCACCTCCAGCACCAATAATGCCATTTAGGAAGTATTTGTCATTACAACAACTTTCAATTTAAGATAAATGCTTAATATTGTGAAGGAATATAGATAGTAGGTATATGAAAATTATTCCGTTAATGGAGATTTTCTTTTTATTTAATTGTATTTAATTTCCGCAATTCGCTCTATTGACCTTATCGTGCCTGACGTCCCAATATCTTTTTGTTAGTTTTATTTGGTACCTAGCTTATTATGCCATTTCGGATTACTTTACTACTTTTCGATGGGGTTGTTTATGAATTTTTGCTTAAATGCTATTGAATTTTAAGTGTTAATCATATTGAGCAAGATGGAATTGCATGGAAAAGAGTTGGATTATTCTAAACTTATTCAGCACTTAGACGGAATTATCAACTTACTCAAACATTATTACAAAATAACCCTGGAGTAACCGACTACATTCGAAAAGCACTTAAGATAAGTAATTTATTTTTTCTTCAGGAAAAGATAAAAAATTAATAAGCATTTGGAAGAAGTTCTAATGTGTATCTATTATGTGTTATGAGTTACGAGTATTTGCAGTTGGAGTTCAATAACTGTGAATATATCAGTGCAGTACAATAATTGCTGGCAAAGATCAGACTATGCGGCCAATTAGTGTGAGATTTTGGTGCCACTTTCACCTCAACAGGTTTAATTTCTAGAAATACCTGAATTCTCATGTACGCCGAATACTACTCAGGATAACAGTCATTTGTTTTTTTATTTTGAGTACAATAACGATTTAAGATATCGAAAATGATTCGGATCAATTTATCGCTTAATAAATCGGATGATTTCAAAGCCTCATACATCATTGATGTTATCGATAAATGAAAAGCGGTAGAACTTACAGGAAGAAATATGACATATTTTGATAATCTAGGAGAGATGCGGCATAAGTGTTTTATATTACTGGGTGGCTAGACTTATAATCAGTTTGAACAACTTGTAGAGCAAACACCATCATTACTAAGGGACTAACGAACAGTTGTTTAATATGAGCCAGAATTCTGGAAAGACGATTTTGCACCTTATCATATAGGATACGATCACATGATTAGAATGGATGTAGAGTAGAACAATCTTCAAGTGGGAAGTGCTATATATGGAAACCCAAATTCAACGATGGACGAAAGAAAGGCAATAGTCATTATGTTATTCCATAGGAAATGGATTGGATTTCAATCAATTCACAAATTTTGTTTTTCTTTTCAGCAAAAGAAGTAGTTATGAGATAAGAATTCAACTTTTTGTTGTTGTTGTTTTATTTTGCGATGCATACTGCCTAAATTAAAGGACTTTCAAATCTTAAAAACTATTTTTGGTCTACTGCTATATTAAAAAAATCATAACTTTGGTTATGATTATCACAGAGACACGGTCTATAGCTTATTTTAAAGAGAAAAGTAGAGTGTTTCAGGGATAATTATTATATATCAATGCCTTTTATAGAAAAAATTAAGGATAATAAAAATATCGTTTATCCTTAAATATTTCAAAACGCATTCTTTTAATTTTTTCTTATTTATTTTTTAAGTTAATGCTCATAATGTGATCAGTTAAATTATTAAAGCTGGGGTCGCAATGAGTTTAGAGAAGAGAGTTTGGATATTTGAAAAAATAAAATGGGTGTGATGTCCTTTAGACTATATTTTTTTCTACTTTAAAACATAGAAATAATTACCTTGGACAGCGGGCGCGGAAAAAATGCAAGGATAAATATATGTGGAAGCACAATGATGACGACACAAAATGGGTTGAACACAAAAGCTGCGTTCTCTTTTCACTGACCAAACATGGTTCAGTTTAACTTAAAGAAAGGATCCGGTTTCTATAGTTCTATCGTCAAGATATTCTTGAAAGCACAGCCAAAGATATACAAAAATTGAGCATTCTTGATTAGCTCCTCCTCTGTTGTGTTTAATAAAATAAGAAAAGTCTGCTTCCCATATTCATCGTCTATGCCGGTTCTTTTGTGCTATTATCATCGCCAAAGGAAAGATGACTTCGTTTTAGTCCCATGGAAATTTAATCATTATATTCCGGGTGCAAGCAAAAGTCTATCCCTTTTTTCCTTACACCAGCCAATTCGGCGCTTGTAATGATAAATGCAATCGAAGTTTTGTGAGGACTTAAAATTTACTAAGTTACTTGTCTGCTAGATGTAGAGCTCGTGTTTATTTAAATGGGGTGCATTCATCATGTAAGAAAGGCGGCCAATTAAATAACTCAATGCGGCACAGTTGAGCCTTAGCGCCACTTCTAGCTATTCGACTTAGTTATATTGCTACTCTACCTTTAAGATGACGGAAGACTCTAGTCAGAGAGATCTATAAGATTCAAAATAACGGAAATCTTGCAATCCACTAAGTTATCAATATAAGGGATTCCTACCGAATAAAATTACGGAAATTTCTTGTTGCAAGCATCTGCCCTCGTGGGGTTGAACTTCAATATTAAGGAGAGGTGAAAATGAACATAGGGGAATTTCTTGTTGAATATAAAACTAGCTTCAAGACTTGCTTAAGAGAAATGGAAATAAAATTACACCATCGGGCTCGGTGCTGTCATTGTAATTTTGATAGAATTTGGTACAATTCCTTTACATTCTGAGCAGAAATACTTTATTATCGGTTTTCAAAAATGTTGATTATAAATTTCAAGCGATTTCGTTTTGCCAAATATCTCGTTTGACAGAACAAATTAAAAAAAAATCTGTAGGTACCAGTAGGCCTGAAAGGGAAAAATTTCCAACATTGAGCCTAGTGGCTAGGCGGCCTTGAGACTAGCTGCTGGCTTGGTTTTGTGTTGTATCATTTAAAAACCCGTGTTGAAAATTTTGACAATCAACGCCTTGAGAAAGCCTCGAGACCTTGACGTGTTTCTGCCATAACATCCCGATAATCGAGAGCTCCAATTCTTCCGTGTGCGTTTTAAGAATAAATAACAACTAATCAAGATTGTGCGGTTTCCTTGCTCAAATCAGATGCATATTATTCATAGACATAGCTGTAGGAAATCAGGCCAAACTATAGACCAAACCACCGGAATGCCGCCTTCGTAAGTTTCCAATGCTTCCGACGCCAATCTTCACACCAGTTAACACCGAATGCACTAATCTCATTACCTAGCCTATGATGTAATATTTAAAGCTCTTCTGCTTTTTCCGTATGATAAATACATAAATGAATAAAAGCTGAGCTTGCTAATACCTTCATGGTAGCTGTGTATGTAAGAAAGATGAAGAGAAACAAAACAAAAGTTTAGTGGCCTGTAGACCAAGGTTGCGTTGTACAGCTAAGCTTTTCAAGGAGGTCTACACCGGTGCAGTGCAGCTTTACGTGTTTTTGTTGTTGCATTACAAACAAAACCACGGAAAGCTGCACTGCAACGGTGTAGAACTAGTTGAAAAGAATTCAGCAATTAACTAATTTTCAACCAAGAGCTTTCCTGTTTTCACTGCTCATATAGTTCATAAAAATCGTGCGGTGCGATTTTACTATTATTAGGTAAATCCAGGCAGTAAGGCGTTAAAATGTTTCATAAATTTCTCTAATCTACATTCAAAGCCAAAATATACAACAACGAAAAGTAAATAATTTCATAAAGTAAATATTAAGCCAAACAAAAGTTCCGCTTGCGTTTAATTAACTCAGGCTCAATGCACAAGTGATCAAACTTTGGATTATCGGGAATGACTAAACATGACTAACCTAATTTCTCTAGTGGCTAATGGCATGGGCAAGCAACTACTGACTTGTTGTTGTAAATACCTGGAAAAGAGGAGGGTGGGCTGTCGCCCAATTGTCCAGAGATATGGTGGTCCCATCACTAATTTGACAGGACGTCTGCATAGATCCTGGTAGGGTGTTCCAGCAATCACCACCTGATAAATGTTGATTATGGGGTGCCGTTGAATTCGGTACCTGAGTTATTTGTTGGTGCTGCTGCTGGTAATTGGTTGAAGAAGGCGGCGGTGGGGGATTGGATTGTTGCTGCTGAATATGCGATGTCTTCATTAGTTTCGGAGAGCCTGTTGCTGATCGGGTGGGTGAGTGATTGTTTGAGCCGTCTGAAGAGTGGAGAGTGCAGTTTGAGTTGCCTTCGACAATTGCCTGAAAAGCTAACAAGTC
The DNA here is from genome assembly GCA_963924295.1 of Dioctria rufipes. NCBI lineage: Eukaryota > Metazoa > Arthropoda > Insecta > Diptera > Asilidae > Dioctria > Dioctria rufipes. Next base: position 121,305,957 of record OZ002742.1, read on the forward strand.
CTCAGATTCACTTTCGCTTAGCGGAAGTGGTGGTAAAATTTGTGTTTGCTGTGCTATTTTATAGCTTTGTTGACGGAGCATTTGCCGTCTACTCAAACTGCTTTCGAGAGCTACCTGTTTTTGGAATATTTGTCGCTTCTGTTGCAGCAACCGGTGCTGCATTAATTGTTGCTGTAGGGGTGGTTTTTGCAACTGTTGTTGAGTGATGTTAGCTGCTTGCGTTGGATCCTTGAAATCACGCTCGTGCTTCCCTGTGTCATTCTTCATGTAACTGATGAAAGAAGTTATGTCGTTGTTTTTTGGGGCGAGGTAGTCCGCTTGCTTGAGAGTGTGATACAATGGGTTAATATCCATGGCAGTTTTATTGGGATTCACGTGAAATTGACTATGTTGTATCTGACGTACCGTCATTTCGTCTGGTGGCACATTGGATTGATACTGGGTTTTGAGTTGTGCAGCTTCTTTTTGCAAGATATGTAGCTCTAGTACGCCTTTCGCCTTGTATGCCTCAGACAGTCGTTGACTATTGAATGCAACATTCGTGTTAAGCGGATGCTCTGAATGTGAGTGGAGGATACCTTGAGCGACGAGTCCATCACTGGCTCGCCTCCCCTCCCTATTAATTAAGAAGAAACAAAAAACAAGTTTTAAGCACAACTCGGGTATTTATGTTGACTACAATTACCTGAAATCTACAGGAGATCTCGTAATAGCTCTACAACGCTTAGTTCCATGTTGGTGAGTTCCAATTGGATTATGTCTGGAAAATGTACATGGTGATTTTGCTGACATTGATACATACATGCAAGGATGAAGAGCTGAAGAACCAATTGATCTCGTTGAGTCTGTTTCTGCTGTTACAGTAGCACTGGTAGCGCATGATGGAAGACTTCCGGCTAAATCACTCTCAGATAGATTTAAATCTAAACTTTCGAATGTAGAGAAGTTGCTTCTGGATGATTCACAGCTCAAATTTTGGCTCAGACTCTTTGAATGAAAATTCGTTACAACTCCACTGGATGAACTACTGCTGGCGTATGAGTTCAGTCTCTGCATTGGCGCCGGAACTGTGGGAGGTGCTTCGTCCATTTCTGAATATTTTTTAAAAAAGAAAATTCCGAGTGTTCTTTGTTTCTAATTGTTTTTGTTGTGTCTTATTTCTTATTTGAGAATATTTCAAGCAAAATTTTTGCTGTGCAAAACTGAACTGGGTATGAAACCTCAGCAATTGAATGAATTGGAAATGATCATGATTCGAGTGAAGTTTCAGTAGTGTGTTAGGTGTTAGGGTAGTATTTGTAGGAGTTAGAAAATGTTGTATGGTGTTAGATTATAATGTGACCTGCCTATATATGTATGTATGTACACTGCACTAACTACAAACATAGATATTGGAGATATTGACCTCTTAACGTACCTCCCTGGTCAGTGTCGCATCCCTCATCCGTACTTGAGCTATACTGTTGGGTTATTTGATTGTATCTTGGGTGTAATGAAGACAAAGCCTCTCCGTCTATAGGTTGATGGTAGGAATACGGTGGTATATTGTGTAGACATTCCTTGTATGTTGATGTAGTACGTGGATGATCACTGCGGAAAAAAAAAACAAAAAAGGTACTGAATATGCTAATAATTTCCAATTTTTTTTTTTTTAATTTTGACGTATAACTTAATTTATGAAGCTCATAGAATCGACAAAATATTTAAGACAATAGTGTGCAGAAAAAAGTAATTTACTTCAAGTTAAGGGAGTATCAGAGCTGTTGATATTATGTATATAGGTACAGAGTGGCCCAAAAATTTTTGGTTTTGCAAAAGTGTTAAAATGTCTAAATGCTCATTCAGAATTTGTTAGCTAATATAATCTTAAACTTCTATCAAAATTACAGCGAAATTCATTAATGCTTAGAGGTCACTTAAATCGAAAATAGTGTATTTTTGGCTGTTTTTGACTTTCAGGAAAACTGCTGCAACATTTTCTGTCATAACTTTTTAATTTGACAATATTTTTCTTATTCTTTTTTTTAAATTAAAGGCAACTCAGTTATGAACTTATTGCTGTAAAAGTCGTTTTAGAAAATTAAGGTGTTCAAAATTTCAAAAATAAACTAAACCGGGCATCCCCTTCTTGGTGTTGCCATACAGAACTTTTGGTTTAGACTTTGTTTAACTTTTATGGTATAATATTATTAGTTTTAAGACCAAATGTAACTTCTTCTCTTGTTCTTTTATATAAATCATTTTGTTACAGTGAAAAAGTTTATACTCTTATCGACCGGCACATATTTTTTGTAATTTGTAAAAATGCTTCACATTCGAAAATACCATTTTGAAAACAATTCATACACTATATGACGCCTTTAAGTAGTATTCGTTAGAAAGATAATCGATTGTGATAACGTTATAGTAGAAAAAGTATACGGGCGTGCCACTTTTTCTTACAAAAAAATTTACGCGATGTCAAAAAATTGGAGTTTCCGGTCCGCATTTTCATTTTGAAAAATTTGTAAAAGATAGATGAATTTAATTTCCTAAAACGACTTTCACTGCAATAAGTTCATACATAAATTAAATCAGAAAAAAGAATCAAAAAACATATTGTCAAATTAAAAAGTTATGACAGAAAATGTTGAAACAGTTTTGCTGAAAGTCCAAAACAGCCAAAAATACACTATTTTCGATTTGGGCGACCTGTAAACATTAATGAATTTCACTGAAATTTTGAATACAAGTTTAAAATTATATTAGCTAACAATTTCTGAATGAGGATTTAGACATTTTAACACTATTGTTTTTTGGGCAACGCTAAGTAGAGTTGGGTGGGGTAAAACGTGCCGCGGGTAAGAAGTGCCACCGTTAATCTCTCGTAGTATAAAAGGAAAATAAAAAAAGAACGAACATGCAAGAATGCATTTGGTGTAATTTTCGCCACATAGACAGTTGCTGCCAGGAATTAGGTAAGAGCGCACATGTAATTGTGCTACTAATTTGGCAAAAAGTAAAAAAACATCATGACATTTTAGTTTCTTGCTGAATGTGCTAATCATGGTTAAGTAAAGTAAGGACCTTTATATTGTTATTTTCTTTGTGAGAACTCGGATACTACTTAAACCTATAAATGCTTTGTTGTCATTGTTTTATATTTAAAATCGTGTTCTTGCACCGTTCGGGGTAACATGTGCCACGAGGGTAAGTTTTAGGAATAATGCGTATAATAAAGACTAAAAGTTATAGCTACCTATTTAAATATTAATAACAACCGGAATTGCAATGCGGCTAGAAAGATTTTTCCAAAAAGTAAATACAAGACTAACAATTTAAAGTGATGCAACTAAAATAAGTTTAGACTATCATATTAAAATAAAATGCTCGTCTGTGTTGAATTTTTATAATTATTTTTAAAGTTATGAATAAATATCGAAACAACGTTTGTTTCTTTCTTACCAGGTTGCAAAAGGTAGAATTTTTTACCCGTAAGAGGGGTAAAAAGTAGCGAACGACTTGCTCATTTAATATCAATTAATAACGTGAAATAATTAAAATTTTTACATATATTTTTTTGGTATTGGTACATGAAACCCTAAAGATTGTATGTGTAAATTATCATGTAATTTGATCTAAAAGTCTATGATATATTTCAAAAAGTGGCACTTCCAGCCCCACCCTACTCAACCTATACCAAGAAAGTCTCTAAAAAGGTTTAATTATATAAAAATTTGGTAATCGTGAGACCTTCAAGTTTACTCGCTTTTAAGATTCAGACCACGTTTACGGATCAACTAAGTAAGCAAATAAAATTTGTATCTAGATAATTTTTTGAAAAGCTCACCACTTCCCAGATATCGACAATCTTGCATTAAAGTTTTCATCACTCTCATATAAAAGTATGTCGATAAAAAGAGCGAATATCAAGTAAGTAGTTTCTGACGGCATCAAAAATCGCAATGATAACATTATGAAATTTTAGCATTTTTATACCCTGCAACAAGGATTATCTATGAATTATTAAAAAACCACTTTCCGTTAGAAATGCATTAGCGCTTTAGTTGGTGTAGTGCGCCACTTTGTTCCTTATATGAATTTAGCTTACTTTTTAACAAAGGATCAGGTTTCTGCGACCCAGACTTCAATTCGAAAATTATAAATGAATTTATCAGCTTTGCAAAAGTAAAAAATATAAATGATTTCCAGTCGTTGCTAAAAGCTTAATCTTTTTTCACGATTACGCACGTATCGCAGTCGATTTTTCATCTCTGAAAACTTGTTACTTATAAATTTGTTGATCTTTTGTTAAAGAAATGATTACTAAGAACTTTGGGTAGCTCTTTATAATGTACGGCTCTGTTACAACATTATGCGAGTTTTTCGAAAAATGGAATTATCAAGTTTTAGAAAATAGTAACTCAAAACTATTGAGGACATAAAATTAAAATTGTTTATACCAGGGACCAAAAATAACTATTAAACTATTATTTTAAATTTTTGGAACATAAAATCACGTAGAAATAATGATCGGATCTTTAAATAAATAGGGCCTATGTTCTCCTCATTAAGTGAACTTTCAATTTCTGGCGTAATTAAAAAAGTATAACGAATAAAATAAGCATTGAACCCAGGGGTGTAGTTAAGAATTTAGGGGCCCAACCGGGAAAGATTTAAATATACATTTAGAAATGGAAGTCACAATTTCTAACTCCTCGTATATAGTCGATACTGTACTTTATAGAATGCAAAACATTCATAATTGAGAGCAGAAAGTTGTGGAAGATATAGATATTCCTAATTAAGTATGGATATGTATTAATACATACACACATATTATATAAGTAAAGTTAAAATTTGTTATTTATAATAATATTTTTCAAAAATACTATTAGAATTTTTTCTTATATCTGATATATAATATTATAAAGAATATGTGGTTTGAATTTTATCAAAATCGGTTAAACAGATCTGAGGTATCTTGTACACCAGTTTGAAAAACGTAGTTTCGGGAAAAAACTCATAAAAAAAAAAAACTACTCCCTGCCGCGCTCACCTCTAATTGCTATAACTTCGGAGATAATTTCAATTTTGAATTATTGAAATGGGTAAACGCTTAAAATATTCTTGAAAGTATAAACAATTAATCTAGCAAAAAAAAAAGAAACATTTAGATTTTTTAGAAATCTCAGGACTGTGTATCCTCTGAAGTCAACACATACAGACGTAGCAAAATCTATGACTTCGGAAATAATTTGAATTTTGAAACGGTTAAACACTATGAACAATTTAGCAAAAAAATTTAGATTTTTTGAAAATCTCAAGGTGGTGTAAACCCTTTTTTTAGAAATTTACAGAAAATGTTTCGGCAGAAATTTTATTCACTTTTGGTGGCCGATAGGAGTTATTTTCAGATTTTGCATCGATCTCCAATAACATTAATAGAAATTCTAAAGAAAAAATTTTCAAAAAATTTCTAAGATAAAAATGAGGGCTTCTCTACATCAGGTCGAGGCATCGTTAATTTTATATTAGAATTGGAGGCTTCATTCATGTATGTATATACTACACCTACTGCATTCATACATATTATATCATTCACGAAAACCATCTAACGTAAATAATGCAAACAATTTTTTTTTCTTATTTCAGGATATTTTAAAATTAATAAAATAGAATCCTCAGAGAAAGCGATGTGTGCAGTGACGTTGTTATTGTACCTTAATTGTTATAGCACCTTAATGGTTAATCTTTGATTATTATTATTTTCTTTTCTTTATCGCTTAACTATTATTTCACAATTTCTTTTTTCTTTTTTTTTGTTATGATAACTTTTATTATAATTCTTGTCAATAATAAGAGTCATTTTATTAGGCGATTTTTATAAATATAATATTTGCATATTATTTAAAATGAATCCGGTAAACCAAAAAGAAGAAGAAATTGTTAATTAATGGTAAAAAAACATAGTCGAAAGATAACTAGTAAAGTGCAGTTGTTATCATAGATAGGTATTGTAACAAATACGGTTTTTACATATATACATTCAGAAATACAAATGCCATAAATGCTATATCTACAACAGTTTTTATTAATTGCAAAATTGATGTGGCTACTTTGTCCCAAAATTGCAATATTTTTTTTTTTTTTTTTATTACACTTCTACTAATTAAAATTTTCATTTGATGGTTAATATTCCGTAATCCGGACTTTTTTTAATTACATTACATTTTGCAAAATAAAAAAATTTTAAACCATTTTAAGGTTCAAATATTTAGCTCCAAGAAATCATATTCAATTTTTTTTCCTCTGTCCTTAAGTAACATTAATTAATGCCAACGGCTCTAATTCTTAATATCTTACTAGCTTAAAATATTAAATTCAGGATGATAGGAACTTACCTATAATTAGAAAATTTAGTATCTTTAGCACAGCCAACATTATCACTATGTCTTAGGTCACCTTGAATACCATACAAGTGCCCTGGATTAAGTTGCGCAGCGTAGCGAGCAGCTTCAGGAGTACGAGCCTGTAATAAAAACGTATTTTTTTATGGATTTCTTAAAAAAAAAAGAAAGTTTGATACTGCTATATAAAACTAAAAATGTGAACATAAATAATTAACAATTCATTACATCTGCTGTGACTAGCGGAAGTGGGCTTTGCTGCAGGGTGTAGAAAAGTTTCGATGCTTCAGCAGACATTTGAAAAGCGGTCGAAAAGTTGTTAGGTAAGTTAGACTTCGAGTCAAAACTACTCGATGATGTCAAACTTCTTGGTGGATTTGATGACAGCGACGGTCCACCCTCCATAGTGTTCACTGATGTTGAATTCAAGTGACGATTTGGATCAGATATTGCAGTTGCCTGGTTGTAAAAAAAAAACAAATTAATTCGTCTAATAAAAGGTACTATGTGCTATATATACTAAGCCTTTACTTACTTGTTGCAAAAGTCTTCTGCAGTCTTCAGAACTCTGTTTTAAGATCCGCTGGTCTAAACCACACGACAGTAATCTATTTGAAGCCACTCGATGTGTCATTTCGCGGGAAATATATGCATTACTTTCTCTTATACTGGGATGATTGCTAACTACAGATGAATAAATTGAATCTCGATCTCGAACAGCTAAAAATGCTGTTGAATTCATTCCAGAAAGTTTACTACTACTACTGCAATTATTACTATTGCTGTTGTACATTAAGGAACCCCGGAAATATTGATTACTGCTATTATCACGCATCAAATATGGAGTTTGTTCTCGTATGTTTGTATCACGTAATTGAATTTTTGTTGTTGGCAGTGGTGTTCCAAAGTTGCTCATCATAATACTGCCACATGTGACAACACCACTGGCAGGACGTTCTGATACATTTATTGAAGCTTGATGGCGAGGTGATGGTGGAGCCTCTCGTGCGTGTGCTGTAGTCGTTGTGGAAATGCCTAACTTTCGCATAGCCTGTTCAGCAATAGTACTCGGTCTACGCCTCTGAGATTCTAAAGAAGGATGCTTACATGTTGTTGGCAACCCTACTGGATTACCCATGTGGCAGAGTCCAGCGCTGTCTTGTGAAAGGGATCGTGTTCTAACTCGATCGTGAAGAAGAAGATATATTGCAGCTATGTGATCATAGCTATTTTTCTGCGAAAATCACGAGTTTTAAAATAATGGAATTTGGGATTCGATTAAATTGAGAGCGTTGTACCTTTAAACTTTCTTTGGTCTTTTGAGGATCAATTCCAACAAATTCGGCCATTATTCGAAGAATGTCTTCATTGGGCTCTACTGTAGATGTTCCACCTGGATGATTGCATGAGATTTCTGTAACTACAGGAGTTTCCATAGCTTCTGCTAACATCCAGCGATGTCTTTTTATTTGATCTATAGTATACCGACGGGTTGGATCAAGTACCAACATCTTTCGAATTAAGTTCTCGCAATCTGAAATCAAAAGAAAATATTGATAAATGTGTAAAATCTTTAAAGCTATTCTAGCTTGCAAGTTGAATTTCAGTCGAAGATATTTTCATTTTTTTGTAATACAAGATTTGTATGAGAATAAATTCGCTATAAAACGTGTCTCTATTTTTAGATCTTGAATCAATATGACCATCCCCCCCCTCCCGCACAAGATAATATATTTTTACGACAACAATCCATCTGTGCCATTTCTACTCCAAATATGGCAAACACATTATGCACACAGCACAAAAAGCCCACAGCTAGAGTTATGTCATCGGAGCTTAATATATTACAGCGCCCCGAAAACGTATATTATGTATTATTCCATCTTTCTGGTAACCCTATTTCCAGGCATTCATTCATTTGACGTCATTCACAAAAACCTCCCCTTACTCAAAACAAATGCCTCGTAAAGAGTAAACTCGCGCTCTGCTAGTTGAGTTAGTTACCAATTTCCACCAGGAGCATCCAATACAGCTGTTGTCCTAGGCACTTTACAAGGCTGAAGCTTTCGAAAAGTTTTTCAGTCATAAAGGCTATTAACCTCACCCATACTTCTGGAATTCGGTCTATCGCCTCGCCTTCCAAGCAATAGATTCAAAGAACCCTCAGATTCTTTCAGTGATAGTGTTTTTTTTTGTGGCGTATGTATAACGAAGCCCCTGGGGTTAAGGTAGTTTCCTTTTTGTATTCTCAGATGATAGTGGGAAGGGATTGTGCGTCATTCTGTCTCACAGAAGCACCCTACATAGGAAGGCAGTATCTACATATTTGTTACAGCTCGTTTTCTTTAAACTGTGGGAACACAACGACCCTAAGGTTTTCCCCTTGGAATTTTGCTTTGAGGGTTGACAAGGCAAATGCGAATTTATCGCCACTTAATTGTCATGAATACAAAAAGCTCTTTCTATTTTGGGTACCGAATAAGTGGTCTGTTGTAATTATTTTATAGCAAACTATGTTGCTAACGCCCCAAATTGGGCCTATTTAAGTGACGTCAACTCTTAGGAATGTCTTTTCTCATCGTGTACCTCATGGCTGCTCTTCTGAAGTTGAAGGATGGAATATAGAGTATACAGTTGTGTTTCGATTGCTTTTTAGTGTTCACTTAATTATATTTTACATAATTCGTGAATTAATTGATGGAAGTGTATATCAATCCTTCAACTAGCAAGCAAGAAATTCTCGACGTGGTTGAAAGGACTACTTAACTCTTAAAAAATATAATAAATCCTGGATAACTGCGTCTACATACACAATACTCAGTATTTCCATCTATTGTGGTTTTATGTTCGACTCCATCAAAGTAATATGCAACATATTTTGCGCATTCTGGGTTTTCCGACCTTTCCTTTCGAATTTTCCTAAGACCGCTTTAGAAACCCGACTATATAAAATGCTTTTAAGTGCACCGTAATTCTGAGTAGAGATAATCGAGTGAACTTCGATTGTGAGTGGAATCCGAATTGTTTTCAGGATATTATCACATGCATTTCGACTGTCACAATATAACGACAACATTTCTCAAGCTTAGCCAATAACAAAACGAACAATAGCCTGCTGTCGCTTTCTAATTTATCAGAGAGCAGCCAAGTATCTATTAACGCATTTAGTTCGTGTACTAATAAATCGCGGCTAATGTATAGATATCGAGAATACCTCCGCAACATGGTTGACAGGTATAAGGTAACCCTTTGCTGGGTTCTGGTTCATAATACGATACCGAGAAAGGAGGCCGCCATGTATTGGCTAGAGATATCCCAAGTGTGGATGGATGACTCTCGAACAAAAGGATCGGTAAAAAGACCTATAAATTCAGCTTGGCAATTATAGTTGAGGTAATTTCATAATCACAGGGCAACTATGCCTCAAATATAAGCATTAAGAAAACAATACCTTGTTGAAGAGAAATCGACGAGACGTTCAGAGCATCATCGGATTGTCACAGGATACTGTCTCTTCGGCACATATTCTCAGCGACTACACGCTCCCTATATCAACTTCTTTATGAGTTGTTTGGTTGAAAGGGTGGAGATCGTTCAGAATTGATAATTCATTCTTCAGTCTTCTTCACTCTTACATGCAATCAATCGCTATTCGTCATTGCAACTAATATGATTATATGATTAGCATAATTTTATACTACAACCTACCCAGTAAAAAATAATTCCATAAAGTGAGTGGCAACAATTTGTGCCACAAAGGTTAGGTATTTGCCTGTAAGATTAGGGAAAGCCCCACCTTGGAAAACGTAGATTAGGTTTTTATCCCTAAAATGTAGGTAGGTTCTCTCCCTCAAATGTAGCAAATTTTTACCCCCCCCCCCCACCCTAAAATTTAGGGAATATTTCCTAACATGTAGGGAATTTTCAAATTCTTTTTTTCCCCCCTAAAATTTAGGGAATATTCCCTAAAATGTAGGAAATATGTGATAGCGCCATACTCAACCATAGGTGATAGAACACCATCCCTTTAAAAAACATAAGAATGAGCTGAATTAGCTCAACAATGTATGATTTGTTTTCAAAAGCAATGTGTGAATTTCTAAACGAAAATATATTTCTATAAACAATATACCATAATCCCTAATTTATTAAATGCTCTCTTCCTTATATCCAAGAGAGCTTAGCATTTCCGGATTTTTACTTTTTTTTTATTTTTTCTGGTGCCAAATACCTAAATTCATTGAATGTTTCATTTATTTGGGGAAATTAAACTGATTTTCCCTTTATAACAGAGAAAATTGCATTTATTTATAGGGAAAAACGGGTCTTAAATGTAGGGAATAGTCCTACGATGTTTTTTTTTACAGTGTATGTATATATGTTTACACATTCCAGATTAGGATGAGTTTTAGGTTCTTGATGTATTTAAAAACTTTTCTGGGAACTCTCTGTCTTATATTATTTGTAGGTGGGAAATTTCTCGTCTCTATAGGCTGACTATATGCTGAAATTAACTAAAAATAATTTCAATGAATTTCTATAAGGCATTGAAAATGCAGAAAAAATCTAATTTTTCGACCCAGCGATTAGAGAGGTCTCATCAGTATAGTTATCTCTGATCGCTTACCATATCGAATTTCTATGATAGGCGATCAGAGATAACCATACTGATGAGATCTCTGTGAACACTAGGTCAAAAAGTTCGATTTTTTTTTACTCTACTATTACTATTATTAGACACAAAATTATCTTAGTGAAATAGTATTATAATTCAAGGTAGTTCCTATTGAGAGATATTAGCCTTACACTTTTTGGGATATTTACTGATTAGTACTTTGTTTTTAACGGATATGCTCGTATACTATGTATATTGTGACATAATGTCCCATAACAGAGAACTTTAGTCTTTTCCCACTAATCTTCGTAGATTTGTAGTTGCAGCGATTATTTCTGGACGAACTAAAAGTAATTCCAAACCTGGAGCTGATCTAGATTCGCGTTCCTTCTAATCCCTTCGTGCTCTAACTGTAATACCAGAACTACTTTGCTGTTCCTTACAGAGGTGACTTAATACGGCAGACATTCCCGAACGAGCATTGATCTGCAAATGAACTGCATGAAAGTCTAAAATATAGTAGATCTTCATACTATGCAGATCCTTCCCATGGATGAGTCGTGCGCAAGGTTCTCGTGATAGCCTTTGTAATAGAGAGTTTGGCCTATATAAGCCTTTTTATCTACTCTAAATCAAACTGGCTTTTTGCTCAATTGGATTTGCAGACCTGGCGATTTGAAAGGATCATTTCAATTGATTTAATTCGAATTGGAATTATTGGACATGATATCTGACATATAAACCTATGTATCAAGGCTACCCTAAATAGCTGAGAGAACGAACAAGAATCCCTTTATTGGGAAAGGCTAGAAAGATTTCGTCAAGCAAAAAAGGTTATCGACACATCTGGCGGAAAAACAAAAGAACTCTTACTCCTTAGGAGAATAGAGCTTAAAATAATTACAGAGCTCTTCTCAGACCTTGCGGTATCACCTAAACAGGGCGGGATCCTGCTCTGCAATTGCGAAGCATTGGCCACCTCGAACATGCTCTTTCTCTACCAAACTACGTGTGGAATCGTAACAGTCTCTTAACAGTCTAAGCCTAGAGAGGGAGTCAATTAAACGGGGATTCACAATAGATCTTGCAGCTCACAGTGAATGCGTGTCTATCGCCTGCACCTGCCCCCCGCCCCAAATCAAATCTAATCTTGTGAATGTAATCCGAATAGCATTCTGGTGAGTGTCTACGAGTAATCTTTTATTAGGGTTTTATATAAGACCCAAAAGCCTGTCCTTTTCATTACAAATGCCATACTAGTATATGATTTTACTTGACTTACAGCATATAAGTTTCTGCATCATAATCTGTTCGCAGTAACAATGACAACTACCTAGGTATATCGAACTTTTACTTTTTCTTTGCCACTCTAAACACGCCTATCAAAAATAACACCTAACTTATGAAGATGTCGACCCATTCCTCCAAATGGTCATTCCCTCGGTGTCATACGGTGTTAGAAAACCCTCTACTTTAGTACCAATCACTAACAGATTAAGATTAAGATTATAACGCACTCATTCAAAATTTAATAAGCAGGTGTTTTTATTTTTAGCAGTTTTAGTATGTGTATACTTGCGCCAATTTTGGTTCGAATGGCTACCTATAATTAAAAACCTTTTAGCCCAGTCAAATAAGGCCAAAAAAGTGGCAAACCTCGGAATGGCAGCGAACAAGCTGTAAACTGGTATAAACCTTTGTTTGGGCATTCTAAAGACTGGGAAAAAAGTCTCATATAATCTCGTGTCTGCGTCACCAGATATTCAAGGTCAAAGGTCGCGAAAATCGGGGTTTTTCAATTATCTGGTTTTCTATGGAAAATACGTCATTTAAGGTCATTATGAAACTCGTAGATTACAATCCTTTTCGAGGTACAGCGCGGAAAGAGCAAGCGCGCATCCGTATACAGGCGTATATAGCTTATAACGCTATGTGAACGCGGGGTCAAGAATTTTATTTTTTATTTATTTATTATTAAGACCAAATACAAAATAGCGTATTAAAAATTATTCTTGTTCGTCCACAAACTGTGGAACATAGTAGCCCTATTTTTCTACATCCACAATTTACGTACAGCCTTTCTTGCAATTGCAAAAAATCATATTCAACAATTCTTCCGGTGCTGGTGTCAATAACGTCGTTATTGTCTGTAAAAGCTCATTCTGTAAAGTCCAACTCCATTCCTCAGGTTGCAAATCTTTTACCAACCAAATTTGAATCTGGAAGTAGACTCGATAGATGTGTTGTTGAGCTGCACTTGTGAGTGGAAGAGACGATAACTGCACCGGCCTGTTAAGTCTCGTTGCTTTTAAAAATTGAAAAGTCTATATTTGTCGCGTCGTATCGAACAAAAATGATGGTTTCTCTATCATCTTCAATAACTATGTCAACAATTTGCAAAATCATTTCGGTTCAATTGTTGCTGTTGTATTCGACGGATACTCAGCCTATAGTAAGAACATAAAATCAATGAAACAGTTGTGACGATCCGCTGCTCTTTCAACATCTTATGAAGTTCGTTTTGATGAAACAATGATTGTGGCGACTAGTCAAGAAAATTTTTTATCCAACAAATGTAATAAAAAAAATTTAATTGAAATGCTTATTGCGCAACTAAAAACTGCAAACAATGCTACAAAACAAGCCAAAGATGATGCTGACATCCTTATCATCGAAACAGCTATTGAGGAATGGGGTGGACTTTACAGAATAAGCTTTTACAGTTGATAACGACGTTATTGACATCAGCACCGGAAGAATTGTTGAATACGATTTTTTACAATTACAAGAAAGGCTGTGGCGTAAATTGTGGATGTAGAAAAATAGGCTTACTATGTTCCACAGTTTGTGGCCAGTGTAACGGCCAAGCATGCCTCAATGCTCCATCAGTACCAAGTGATTTCGATGGAGTAGGCGTGCATGAAGTCCTCGAGCTTGGCGAAACAACTGTAACGGATATCGAGGACGATGATAATGATGTCGACATTGGCATTGGGTTACCGCATGACGAAGACGACGACGAGCAAGAATAATTTTAAATACGCTATTTTGTGTTTGGTCTTAATAATAAATAAATAAAAAATAAAATTCTTGGCGCCGCATTCACATAGCGTTATAAGCTATGTATATACACCTTTATAAGGATACGCGCTTGCTCTCTCCACGCTGTACCTCGCAAACGGGTGTAGATACAAAAAATTGCTTGAAATGAAAATTGTAGTTCTTTTTGTAATCTACGAGTTTCATAATGACCATCAATACGTATTTTCCATAGAAAACTAGATAATTGAAAAGAAGCCGATTTTCGCGACCTTTGACCTTGAATATCTAGTGACGCGAGATTATATGAGAATTTTTTCCCAGTCTCTAGAATGCCCAAGCAAAGGATTATATGAGAATTTTTTCCCAGTCTCTAGAATGCCCAAGCAAAGGTTTATACCAATTTACAGCTTGTTCGCTTCCATTCCGAGGTTAGATGCTTATTTTACGGGGGTATTTTTGTTTGCAAAAAAGTAAGCTAAAAATTTCTAAAATGTTTAAACAAATTTTAATTCTAGGATACTCATCATAAATACATTTTTTGTAACTTACCTGAGGACATAAAAAATGGAATCCGAAAACGTCCAGATAGGACTCGGTCACGCAACGATTGTAAAGTGGAGCCATCAAAAGGGAGAGCTCCACACACCAAGACGTACAGCACCACACCAAGTGACTAAAACAGGAAGGTTGAAATTTTTCAGATGCAATAAGTCCACCACCGCAGCGCAAGAGTAATAATGCGACCCATGACAATAACGTTGTTCCATCGACCATGGTCGTTAGCATATAGTTGAAGGTGAATATGTAGGTGCAACCATTGTTGTTATCCAACACGAAAGGCAAGCATATGAAAAAGAGTAAGAAAAGTTTCTGTGAAAAAAGTTAAGTTTGTGCAGTCAACAGTCAATGTAAATACATAATATGAGTATGAATGAGTAAAATCCTCCAGGATATGTGTGTATGTATTGGACAAAATAAAACAAACAAACATTCGAGTGGAATAAATTACAGAGCACTTATGAGGCTTTCAAGTTTAGTGAAAAATCCTATATGGAATTCTAAGTCCGAACTATATATTTCCTTCTTGTTATCATCTACTTTGACCTAAATTTTATTCAATTACTTTCCGACTGTCCGCAAACTGAGTTGTTTACCACCCGAAGAAAACTCTGTTGTTGAGTTTTTGCCTGTACATCATCATCATGTAAACATTTTTTTTTTTACAGAGATTTCGACATAAGCTTTGGGGCAATGCCAAAAGTAAAGGACTAAATGAGCGCTATGGCTTTTACAACAGAGAGAAAATACTTTTTACGTTGGACTGACTTCTAAGACCCAAACTTAATTCGTTATTAAAGAAGAAAGTAAGGTGAATAAGATCCTTTTCATTAAATTTTAACTTTTTCTGATTTTTTGGGTTTTCTTTTATCAATGCCAGATTATTTCTATGAAAATTGTAAACTTCTTTCCATATTCATAGCTGAAACCAAAGCTTAAAACTAATTCCCATTTGAAGAAACCTTTAGTTATTTGTGTCTAGCCATTGCCTTTTTTACTGCAGGTCGTGGCGCTAAGATTTTCTTTACTTGCATATGTATGAGAAACGTGTTGTTTGAAAGCTTTTAGCACTGCGCATTATTTAAAAACAAACACGTTTCATGCTTAAAAATTTATATAAAATAAACAACGCTTCTGGTGACGATAATTCTAACGACTATTTATAGGTCACACTGTTTATTTTTAGGATAAAGAAAGTGATTGTTAGTATTTCAACCAAATTGAAGGTGTTTCCGCATTTTCCTAATCTCTATACAATTCAGTGTGAAATGAGAGTACTGCTTTCACTCAAGACGAAAGTTTTTTTTTTAAACTTGAACTCTCTTTCCCCCACAAATCATGAATATGATTTTTTAATGAATGACAAATTCAAATGCAAAAAAAAATAAAGTTATGAGTTTAAAATTATAAAATAATTTAAAAAAAGTTTTTAACTTGGAATGATTTAAAAAATATCTCCTAATGAACAAATAACCTACCATCAGTTTTCGGTAATTCTTTCATTCTTACTAAAACTCTCCATTTCTAGAAATCTGATATCTCTGAAGAATGAATATCTGCAATCTGTATATGCATAAATTCTAAAGTCATAATGTCAAGAGAAATACAGATTCTAAATTTTCACTATTTAAGAGAATTTCAATGAAATTTTTTCTCCAATAAATATTTAGTTTTAAATGATTGAAAAAATTTCTAATGTGGGAAATAATATCGAGTCCAGAATGCAGTTCATACGGATCATGATTATGAAACAAAATTTTTCCACATATTTGTAATTTTGCAACCGTATTTAGCTATTAAAAAAAAAAGTGTTTTACGAAACACACGTATCATAAACAGTCATGTTGAGTATAAATGGAGAAATATGCAATTGGTAGCGCGGAAACTTTTAATGTGATTTCTGTAAGGGTAAGAAATTTAGTATTCTGCTGCTAACAATGGCCAAGTTTAAATTTTCACTGGATGGAGTATAGAAACAACCCAAGGAACAAAATAAAAAATTATTAGTCTTTTCTCCAGAATCAACCATCCTCGTCCTTTTATTTCAATACCTTGATTTTGTTTTTTTTAATGATCGTAAAGAACCTGGGAGGTGATATTTCTATCTATACTTTGAAGGCTAGTACCAGAATCGATATAATCCAATACTCCTGTGATGCGGTAGAACCTGATTCTAGTAAGTATATTTTGAGTACTGCGTATCGATCTCCAGGTATTTTTACGGAATAAAATAATTCATTTCCATGCACTTATGGCTCACAAATACAGGAATGTTACAGTTGAAGATAATCTAAATATTAATATTCCGATTTACGGCGCGCATACAGACATTTTTTATCTTTATAAACTCTTCGCTTAAGTATAGTAAAATCTCTTCTTCTTCTTCTTTTCCTATAACTGAACTAAACCTTTCTAGTTTTGTCCCCAACATGACTCGACAATTCACAGTTCACTTGTTCACTCGTCAATAAAAGTCATTGAAATTGATGATGGGTTATCGTGTGTATTATTTGGAACTTATCAATATCTACTAACTTTCCCATCAACATAAGGATCTCAAAATGATGATTCGAAAATGTTAGCAAAACGAGTCTGGCTAACCGGAGATTCAATCCGGAAGAAAACGAAAACAATGTTGAATAACACGAGCAGCAGAGCAACAAGGTGGAGGTTGTTAAGAATTTCTATTAACTTGTTAGCATAATAACCGAAACTGGGGATACAGAACAAAATGGAACTCCAGAGTATCTTAAAACTATGGCTGTTCAAACGATTTATTTATTTTTATTTATTTAATTCAATACTTAATCATGGAGCATCTGATTACATACTTATAATTAAGTTCAACTATAAAAGACGACACTCAATCCCCTCTTTCGGTCAGCATTGCAGGTACAAGAAAGAGGATCAATGTGTTGTAAATTCTACATAAAAAAAACTAGGTACAATTAAATACGACTCAGAAATTTACAATTTATCATGCTGCTAAGCAACTCAGTACACTAATGTCTAAATATAATCAGTATACTAATGTTTAAATCTAACTAAAAGTTATCCGCTATTTACATAGACCCTACTACTACAAGCTCTTTACAAGTATCAGCAACACTACAACTACAAGCTAACACATACAGAGAATCAGTACTACATACACAGGGTGTTCCGTAAGTCGACGTCAAGTCGCAACCGGGTGATAGACCAAATCGTAACAATAACAGAAAAATATAAAAAAAAATCTAAGTCATGTATTTTTCAAATTATAGGCATTTCTTTTGTTTTCGAGAAAATGTACACCTTGTGATGGTTTTTTAGCTCCTGTTGCTACAAATCTTTACTTTTTTTCAATTTTATTTTTCTTATGTAATCCCGAATAGTGCTTATGTAACCTGTTGCTTTAAGTTCTAAGCCAACTGCTCCAGCTTGGAAGAAAATGTCACATTTTGCCGAACCAAGAATATATAATTAACTGACTGTACTGAAAAAAAAAATGTACTACGCCAGTCTGGCAAGTAACTTTAAAAGTTGACGCATTTAATAAGGATTCTAAAATGGTACAATTTCTTATTTTCTTAGAATACGGAAAAAAATTTTTTTTTCATCAAAAAGCCCAGTTTCGAAAAAAAAATTTTCATCTACTAAAAATTAATCTAGTGTACTAAGTTTGTTATTTCGTTTGTAACACCTACATAATAAGTATTTGAGAAGTGTTTCTATTAAACTATATATTACACTAAGAAATAGTAATTTTCAAATAGCGATTATTATTTCCCACCACTAATAACAGCTTGCAAAATATACTTGCAGTGATAAAATGTTTCCTCCGATTAAACAGTTTTTGCTATAAATATTAATGTATTTACATCTAATATTTTAGTGTTTCCATGCAACATTAAAAAATTCGATGATACTTTATGCAGCTCAAATACTTACATTAATTGCTGGAAACGCTTTCCTTATTTGAAGGAAATAATATTCAAGGTCAAATAATGACGTTAGTAGTGGCTACTATCTCAAATATGTGAGGCAAGTAGTACTTTTTAACATCTTGTTTGCAGAAAACGCTCCGATTTGTAAATACTTGTAAGCAGTTATAAAATTATTCATACAAACATGGAGTATTTCTCACAGATATTTATCACTTGCCCCAAAGTCGGTAATTGACAGTCTGGCACGTGCTTCTGTTTTGGTAATTTTGCAACTGGTAATCAAAGTGTTTGGACTTACATTAGTGCAGTGCAGTGAAAACAGTGAATTTTTTGAAAAGACTATAAAGAAGCCTAAACGAATATTTGGTAAGTGAAAATATTTCATATAGCTTTAATATTGAAAGAAATTTTAATTGTAATCCTTAGTATTCCGCCTTCAAATATTATATTTTAATGCGAAAGAAAAAATTGTTTTATTGGAAAACTTCTCTTAATCACAGCATATTAAAAGTGTCTGCAATGTTGCCTACTTTACCTATAAAAAGCAAAAAAAAAAAATTGAGTATTTCGACCCAGCGAGCAGAGACGTCTCATCAACATGGTTATCAATGGTCGCCTAACTGAATATCATACAGATAAGACCTCTCTGCGATCGCTGGGTCATAAACTTCAATTAGTTTTTTAATTTTTTTCATTTTCAAATTCATTGACTCTTTCAATGAATTTCAGTCTAAATGATGAGAAATTTTTCAACTTACTTTAAATATAGGTTATACTGTTTTATAATATATAGGTCAAGATTGTCCGAAAAAGCCAAACAGAGACTTTCGTCGCTTCAGGAAGAGGGGAGTTTTCATACGATATATTCTACAATTCCGGTACCTAACTAAATTCATACATAATATTGGACAAATTTGGATTTTGAAAAATTTTCACTAAAAATTATTTCCTTAGTTGAACATTTTAAAATATCTAGTAGCTTCAAATTTACATATTTACGAAGTAGCGCGGAGATTATAAAAAAGTTCTTTGTCCCATACGTCAAAAGATACCAAGATAATTTAATTCTGCAAGTATATGAAATTATATCGTGCGATGGAATTGGCGAGCTTGCTGAAAATCCAATAAAAACGGAAGGAAACCTAAATATAACAAATATTTTTCAATCAACTTCAACTACAACTAATAATTGTGAGTTTCTATTTTATTATTTTGAAAGTCTTTTATAGACTTCTCTATGCCAATACAGTAGTATTGTCAATATGACTAAGTTTATTTACGTATCTAATTATGTATATGCGTTTAAAAATTTAAAATATCATCATTCATTAATGTTTATATTATGAAACTCGTAAATTTTAATAAAAACAAATATTATTTGCACAAAAGAAAACTTCAAGACATAAGCAGAAGTCGAAGATTTAGGAGTCATCGTATTAACAGAGGCCAGGAATCACCTCCAACAAAAATAATAAGAACAATTTCTTGTCTTGGAGAAGATGAATTTTATGAATTTCACAAAAAACAATGAAGCAAAACAATACACTTGGAGGGTAGAAGTATGTCTTTTAGTTTATTGTATTATCAGGTCATTAATTTTCAAAAAAAAATTTGTAGGAGATTCGAACGCATTTTGAAAAACCATCAAGGAGATTTTGTATAAATATGATAAATCGTCCCATTCCTTAATAAATCAAGATAGTATCGTTATTTCAAAAACCCTGATAAATTATATATTGAACCGACGTAAGTACAGAAATACGATATCTTGAAAGTTTTGCTCCAATAAATTAAAAGAATGGTTTTGTTGTAGAATAACAAAAGAAGATTTTCAACAAGTGAGACGAGAATAATTTTATAATATATAATAACGGAACTAAATGTAGAAGTGTTTACTATACTATACTCCTGAAGAATTTGGACAGGCAGCAAAGGGAAAGCTTTTTAATGTTTATTTTAACAAAAAAAAAAAAAACTTTATCTCAAGCCGGAATGATCACACGTAGCAAAATAGTTCACAAGGCTGACAGCGTGACAGCTTTGTCGCCACCAGCCACTGCAACAAGTTCATATTAAGACTTAAGTATTGACTCCAGCATATATTTTCTTGAAAAAAAATGTCTCATCCTGGGAAAAAGTTAAAGAAGAGTAGAAGAAAACTTATACTAGAAAAAAAACCATTTTAAACACAAAACTAATCACTGCAGAATATATTGAAAAGTTTTTGGGTCTCGCTGAACCAAAACGATATGAGTTGGTAAGTTTATATACCTATAATTACAATACTGATCATATTTTCATTGTTTCAAAATTGTTTGAAAATTTTATCAGTAAGAAGACCAGATCATTATTTTTCTATATAACATACACCATTTTTTTCATAGAGAGGATCTCCGATTATTAACGGTAACTTTTGGAGTTCAAAGTGTCCCGTTTCTTGCTATTCGGACATTGCAGCAATTTGCTGAAAACGAAAATCATCGTTTCCCCATAAGATTTAGTATTATATCAAAAGACCTCTATGTAGATGACGTTTTATTTGGGGTAACACGGTACAGGAAGCTATTCATGCCCGAATGGAAATTGACAACATTTTAAGGGCTAGTAAATTTGAATTGCAGAAGTGGGCAGCCAATGACAGCAATATTTTACAAACTATTCCAGAGAAATGACGTTTAGTTTCTGTTAGATATTCATTCGTTCATATGCATTCAATCGAAGAACATAGTTTTATAAAGTGTAAGCCCAATTTATCAAGGCAACTAAAATTCAGAGTTTTCATTATTGTTAAGTCAATAAAGTAAAGAGTAATAATACGTATGTTTAACCAAGAAAAGAGGCATTTATCAACTACTTTTCCCTACCTCAAGTTCCCAAAACAACATAAAGTTAAATATAACGCTGCTTTTTCATCCCATGTATCTCGAAGAATTATTATGATCTTATGATGATGATATTCTATTACAAAAGCTTCATGATGATGAACATTCTAATAATCAAACACCAAATAAGTGAACAGGCTATCAACAATATTCATGTCTTCTGTACTACAGTCAAAGACCAAGTTTTCAGGCTTGATTATATTTCCTAGACTACTTACAATATCTATCTCTTCAGTTAATTTAATCCTCGTCTCTTCAGTTACGTATATATGCATGTGTACACTGTACTAATGCATACTACTTTTATACTTTTAATATACGATAATATTTTTGACATTTTTCCTAACGATCATTTTCCTAATTTCTTTTGACTTAATCAGAAGAGAAAATTTTCCAGAAATCAAATGAAGGTAAGCCGAAGAGTATTTGTAATCTCTCCATCACTGAAAAGCTTTCTTTTAATATCTAAGCTCATCCGTAAGACTTCTTATAAGTACATTTCTTACAGTTTTTTTTTTTTTGCCCAATTGGAGATTTCAGAAAACTTGTGATGCGGTCAAGGATGTAGAAACGTGACAAGAGTTAGTAATATACGAGAAAAAGAAAATCCTATTTGTTTCCTGTTAGGAAAAATAGCTTAAGAAGGACACATTTCATTCTGTGTTATAAGTTTTTTTTTCTTTGTTTCCTATCAACATAAATTCAATTTTGTGTGGAAAGCAAGACTTCGGAAAACACTTTTCTGTTAAAATCAAACATTTTTCGCTGCCCGTTGTTTCCATTTATGTACATTTTGTAGTGTCAGTGGAAACTCCCAAAAGGATTTGAAAAAAGTTTATCACAAAAAAGCAATGCAAGTTACAATTGTTGGATATCGAGACTGGGAGGAGTTTCTGGTAGTTGTTTTTTTTTTTAACTATGTGAACCGATAATTATATAGATATCAACATCCCTGATTTAATAACTCTGGATGTTGTGCTAAGTATCTATTTTAAAGTTTTTTTCCGTACGTAAAATATTGAAAATTTTTTACGAAAATTTTGAAACTGTCTGATAATCGAACACCTTCTTCCAAATTAGTTCAATGCAGAATACTATTAGTTGTCTATAAATTGATATAAGTGTGATTTTAAAGTGGAACTTATTGAAAAGTCTTGTAAGAAGTTAATAAATATCTGAAAACCAAACTAATAACAGACTATTCAACAATGCCAAGAAAACAGGAGCTTGTAATTAACGCTGTTGAATGTAACAAGAAAAAAAAAAAGGATATGAAAGGAATTGGAGAGATATCTGCAAAGAAAATAATAATCTACATCAAGTTGAAATTTGTCCCATGTAGAAGGACTATATATAGGTACTAAGCCTTTAGAAATAAAAATTAAGATTTTAACTGGCATTAATTTTAAATTAAAAAACTTTGTTAGAGCACACATCCACTGCGAAATAACTTAAAAATATGTTTTGTGAAATTATTTAAAATGGAACAACTTTAACCTAACATTTTATTTGATTTTCCTAATTCCATGTAGATTTCTCCGTGTTTTCCAATTATTTTAATGTAATATAGGAGTAGGCTTGATTAAGGCTGGGTTACCGTTCATGGCGATGAAAAATTGCACTTTTGTTTACATAATTTTAATAATTTTCAGCTGAAGTGAGTTGTCAAAGATTTTTTTATAATGTTAAACTTAAAATGCATTTTTCTGGGAACAACATCTTTAAGCGCGCGGAGCACACTACAGCTTCAAAAGATGAACCGATCCAAATGAACCTTTATGCAATTTAAAGTATATTCAATTCGCGGGGTCATCAGGAAGCGATATTTGTCAAAAAATGATTTAGATATACTTTTTTCGTCCGTTGAAGAGAAAAATGGTTATTTTTTTTTTTAAACGGGCTGACATTTCCTTATTCAGCGGTTTTTTTTTTTGAAAACGAAAACCGATAAGGCCCCTAATTTCATTTAGTTTAATTAATTAATAAAATATTTGTTTCGGATGAACTGGCACAACTGTGGAGCTCCCCGCGCAGAACAAAACAAACCGTGCACGGCTTTGTTTGATGGGAGTTTCAGCCACCATTTTGAATTTTTTTATAAATAAAATAAGAATTTACTCTCCATTGATAGAAGAATAAAATACGTTAAAACCCATTTCCAAAAGTATTTATTGTATGTAAAAAAAAAAAAAAAAGAAAATTCCAATGTTCATGAATTTTTCATGCCTCTCGACGGTAACCTTCCCTTAATAGAGGGGAAAATATCAATGGACAGTACGTAAAAATTATTATGACCAATATGACGTCGCGCAGATGGATTTTGATGTAACCTAAAAAACAGGGATTTTGCTTCGAAATGCTTTTTCGGGTTTGTCTACAAAACCAGAAAAATTTTCGATTGCTCTCTAAATTTCTCGCTGGAATGGGGTTGGATAATATAAATTTAAAACTTATTCGACAGGACAGCTTTTAGACGAAGAAATGGTTTATAGTAAGTATTGCATAGAGATGATAAAATAATTTTAACATTACAAGCTAAACTACGATATGATGCTTCGTATAATAAAACCAATACAGTAGGTAATAGTGTAATACAATGATTAGGGCGGGCATCTCATGTAGAAAAACTTGGAGCCCGGAATACTGAGATAGTTTTCTCGTATGCCATTGTCAAGGAATAGAGGAAGTTCGTTTTCACCGTCCCCAAGAGCCTTCAGGGCAGGAAATGGGGAGAATTTGTTTAATTGCCAGGAATTTTGGTTACAATCATCAATTTAGTTTTACGGATCAACACTTTTGGTCAGTAGTAAATAACACCTAATAAGAAATAATGCTTAAGAGGAGTCAGTACCAAGATTTGCAAGTTTCATACATTTTTCAATGCAAATTTCTGGCAAACTATTTGTACCAGAATAATGATTTATATCTTAAATTAAAGGTAACGAAGAGGCCTAGTAAATAACATCGCGAAAAAATTTTAAAAAATGTATTGGAATGGAGATAGTAGCTCGGAAAATTGTAAAAAAAGGGTAAAAATTGATTTTTTTCAAATCAAATTCCTATTAGTATGTATTCTCATTTCTTTAGATTGTGACTATTGTCGAAAGATAAAGCCTAAATCTAGCAAATAACGTCGAGTTTTTTCATTTTTAGTGGCGCTTTCTTTAATTGTTTAACTCTAATAGTACTTGTTTTTTCTTTCAATATTTCACAGGCGAGAAATTGCCATATTTTGTTGAAAGTTATAGAAATATAAAGCCAAATAGCATATTTAACAACTATGTGCAAAATAAAATTTAGAAGAGTTCATTCTCGTTAAAAATTTTCAATTTCTTTGAACTGCAAATTTTCATTTTCGTCTTAAATTGTCGCATGTTTGGTTTCTGCCTTTTACGTTAGATGTCTCTAATGTGATTTTTGGTCTAGGTCTACGCTAATTTTATATGAATTTTCATACTAACCAACGTATAGTAAGTTTTATTGCCTACAGGCTCGCTGGTATCTAAATTGAAATTTTTGCTGAGTACTGACTCCTCTTAAAATAAGGAGGGAAGAAGTACACAAGCCTAGCCAAGAAGAATTCACATGCTTTGTGAATTCTTGCATTTTCATAAGAAGCCGAACATGATCTCTTCAAAGTCAATGCTCCAATAATAATTTTATTAGATTTCATTATATAAATATGCATAATACAGTACTTCCATATTCATTCTTAATTACACTCCACAATTTGCTTCGTAATAAATTTTGATGTTAGATAAATATCAATTAAATTTTGTAAATATCAACTTTCCCAATTAATTTCTAGCACTTCTTAATTCCAAATTGACTTATTCACAATTCTAACCATAAATTCCTAATTTCTGCACATTTCTCAATTTAGTTCAATTCAAACTCTCAATTCATAAATTCTTGTTTTGTCATAACTACAGATAGTGTTCAAATATGTCATTTTCCGCTTCAAGATAATGAAATTGCAATCAACTCGTGCTATGTTTTTTAAATATTTTCACAGAGATTACCAGATATGTTTTTAGGGGCAATACGAAATAATAATCAAATTACATAACAATATTTTGCTGAAATTATGAAATTTACGGAAATGGCTCCATATTTGTTAGGAGCGTCTCAGTTTACACGATTTTTATAATATACCTATATATATATACTATAGTTCCTTCCTGCAAGTAAGATTTATTTAAGATTATTCCTAACTGTATATATTTGGGTAAGAAAATCAAAGAATGAACAAAACCATAATGCAAACATAATTTTGTAAAAGCTCATCATAATTGTTGACGTGATAACTTCTGAATATCAACTTCTTGACGAACCGTTCATTTTCGGCTTGACAAATACGATATTTTATAAAAGAGCAGCAAGCAAATTTCACCTTGCATTGCTATGAAAACCATTTTTTATACGGCAATTCTTTGATTTTGAATATTTTTATTTGTATGTTAATAGCAAAGCTTAGTAATACCAACAGATAGCCTAAGTTAAAAATTTTCATAAAATCTATGTGGAAAGTATTTCAGATTATGTACGAGTAGTAAGCGAACGCAATTTCAACCAATTGCTGGCATATGTGAATAATTTTCTTATAGCAACCCCAACTCTACGAAAGTGTTGCTGGATTTCACCCATTTTTTAACTTGCATATATATGCATATGTATATATATATAAATATATATAAATCTATGTATATATAGTATATGTATAACAACTACAACTACAAATTAGCACAATGGGCCGATGTGGCCTCCGTGCTTGGGTTGGGTATCTCCTCTTCCCCCTGTTTTTTAAAATAAAAAAAAAACATATGTATAAATCAAACTTTTATAAAATAACTGTGACCACTATTTCAGATTGCTAATTAGACCCGAGTTATCATGACTTGACACACACAAACAAAAGGAATACCATCATGATTTTTGCAATGTAAATATATGTATATTGCATGCATAACAAGTAATTTAATCAAGCATAATTTGAGGTAAACAACACTATGACATTATTTGTAGAAGAAATAATACAAGCAATTCAAGTGATTATTCTGTGTTTTTTAACTAAAGTTCTAGTGATTACACGCGGCCTATGATTATATTTAAAAATAAACCCACATACACACCTATAGAAATCAAGTCGAAAAAATGCAATAAATATTGTGTTCCATTAATTTAGTCTGAACTAGACTTCTAGCACTTCACGTGTCTAGAAAATTTTTTTTTTTTTAATTCCGGAAATAATAAATTTTATATTATTGTGCGTCACTAAAATCAAAGAAAAACTTTAAAAATATATTATTGCAACGTACGTATCTTAAAAGCAGCTTAGCCAGGTTATTTTTTACAAATTTAAAGCAACGAAAATCGTTTTATAGCGGTGCACTTCTAGCTCATCTCAAGTGAAATAATGAATATTTAGTATCCCCGGTATGCTTTAATGTGATACTTGGTTTTAATACGAATTTTTAGGCTCCACATATGTACTTAAGAGGAGTCAGTACCAAGTTTCATACATTTTTCAATGCGAATTTCTGGGAAAATATTTGTAGCAGAATAATGATTTATACCTTAAATCAAAGATAACGTAGAGGTCTAGTGAATAACGTTGGGAAAATAAAAAAAATTGTATTGGAATGAAGATATTAGATATTCTAAAAAATGGTAAAAATTTAGGTTTTTTAAATCAAATTCCTGTTAGTAGGTATTCTCATTTCTTCAGATTGTGACTATTTTAGAAAGATAAGGCTTAAATTTGAATGACGTCGAGTTTTTTCATTTTTAGTTGCTCATTTTTTAATTATTTGACTCTAATAGTACTAATAGTACTTTTTTCTTCTCCCGATATTTCACCGACGAGAAATTGTAATATTTCATTGAAATTTGGTTAAATACAAAGCAAAATAGTATATTTAACAATTACGTGCAAAAAAGTTTAGGACAGTTAATTCTCCTTAAAAAATTTCAATTTATTTGAGCTGCAACTATTCATTTTTCATCTTAAATTGTATAGTTTTGTCGCATGTTGGGTTTCTGTCTTTTACGCTAGATGTCTCTAATGTCGACACAAGCCTACGTATAGTAAATTTTATTGCTTACTATCGCTGGTACCTAAACTGAAACTTTTGCTGAGTACTGACTCCTATTAAGATTAAGTTTAGATAAAAACTAACTAAAATCTTAGAAAATTAGATGATAAATAGAAAAATAGATTTTTCACATATGCAGATCTAGGTAGGTACCTATCTTGAAAAATTGTTTACAATTGGGTAGCAATTAAAAAACGTGCACCTCACGGAGCCATTGAGTTGTCTTAAAAAATTTCAATTTTCATACCTATTGATAAAACGGCCTGACAAATGCGAAAAACAATATATGCAATAGTACGAGCATATGCCCGGTAAAAGGAGGCAGCTATTTTTATCTTGCATTTCATCCAGGATTTAGTACATTATATTAATAAATTTTTCTGAAATTCTTGAATCTATTTCTTTAAATTTTTCCGGTAGAAATTTGAGCCACCGCAAAATTTTGTTCATCGAGTGTAATTGAACAAATTATGGATTTCATGTGGCCTTCAGTAATTGTGCAAAATTTATAAAAAATTTTAAATACTGTAGACTAATAAGAAACTTGATACTTTGAAATGATTTCAAATTTATTGCGGAATTTTTTTCTTAACCAATCAATGAAAAATTTTGAATTTTTTTTCCAGGAAAATGCAGATCATTTTGTTCAAAATATAAGTTATTAGTGCAGTTGCTCAACGTTTCGTGCCCAGACGTGACCCTTCTTCACGAGCTTTATAGATAGTTGTAGATAAGTTCAATTTATAAAAAGTCTTATTAATAAAACAGAGAAATATTATAAGAAAACTAAAATCATTACAGATATTTATTCAAAAATAACTATCCATCACATAAAATCCACACCAATAATAAAAAAAAAAAACAATAAGAACAACCATTTCAATAACTCATCAAACATCCCGAAAAAAGCAATAAGATTGAATAATACTAATCCTATATTTACATCAATTCCATTATCCTTAAAAATCGGAAAAAGTATTAAATCCGAGAATAACCATTTGAAAATAACATTTAAGCCAATAAAAAACAGTTACACGAAAACCAAGGATCCGATACCTACGCAAGAAAAAAAAGGAGTGGTATACAAAGCTGAATGCGAAAACTGCGTTCATATACGTAATCTAGATGCTATCAAAACTACTAGATTTTATTTCAATATAAAGGATAAGATTTGGATAAAGCTCTTTTAAACTTCCGTCGAGATGTTCGAACGACAACTATTTGAGTAACGCATTGTTGCCTGGATGAAGAGAGCGACTACAACCAAGAATGCATCTCATCCGCGTAAAGTTTTGGTCGAAAAGTCGACAGAAAATTTTGGGGTGAAACATTTAACTGAATTAAATTTTTTTTTTTTTTTCAAATTTGACTAATTAAATAGTTTTAAGGTGAAAATTTAACAGAATTAGGTCACAGCCAAAATTAATAGAATGTAAACTGAATTTTTAGCTAAATATTTATAAATTATCTCATATGAAAGGCATTGTGAACCATCATAATAACTGGTACAAGATCCCAAACGTTTTAGATATAGCTAAAGCCTTACCAGATGTAATTATAATGTTTGCTTGAATGTATTTTGCACAAGGCTATAGCTAATTAGCTAATTATAAAGGACTGCGAGACGTAAAACATTTGGATATATTATTCGTTTGAGCTATTTTTTATGTACTTAACATAAATATTCCGATTTTGAATATTATCAATTGCGTAACTAAGTCTGATCCGGGTTTAGCTGCACCTAAGCCGTCTGGGATGTGCAAATTCAGAATAAGGATTTCTGCTTTTATTTGAGGCACTTTTTAAGCAGTTAACTTTTGATTTTGAATACTTTCCCTATTATAAACTATATCTGTCATATTGGCTTTCATATGAAATAATTTGTAAGTGCTTATGTAATCCAAAATTTCCCGTCGGCTTTCAGTCTCTATGAGGAATACAAATTGGCTGACCTGAAGGTTCTCAATATGTCATTTATGTTGTTGTTACAGTTCACTCAAATATCCAAGGGACCAATGTTTCTAAAAATCTCTAAACATTTCCCCCATTCCTTATACGATATTCTTAATGGCTGTTCATAGGTGAATCTTAATGTTTTGACTACACATTATAAGTGGTGTTTCACAGCTTGCCAAAGAATCACCTCCGAAATGCGGGGATTTCAGAGGAATAAAGTGCTACTGGATAGTTTCTTTGATGCAAAATTGATTGATTGCATCATTAACCACTAGACCCCTTTCAGCCCCCACACAATCGGTTGCATTTTCGGTGTAAATACTCGTAAATCTTCATCGGCGTGAAATAAATCTTCAAAGGGACGCTATGACGGCTGCGGATCGTAGATAATTTCTAAATCTACCACCTTTGTAGCGAGGCACACGTATACAGCACATGGTTCGAGTCTGAATAGAGAAGGAGGTATGGAAGGGTGAATAGATATTCATCCCCATTGGGTTGAAAGGACTTTCACAATGCTCAGATCGCAAGTAAATTTTGAATTGAGTTTTAAAATCAAAATACTTGTACCTATGTAAGAAATTATTTCGTATCAAGAAATAATGTAGAAAATCTTAATTAATCTAACAATAACAATTTTGTTTTATCGAGTGTAGGCCAAAGTTAACATATTATGAGCTGATTATTAATTTTATGTTCGTATACCACAAAATTTCAATGCACGAATAAGTAGTTGTGGAACCATATAAAAAGTCATCTTTTCATTTTGCTTGATGTAATAAAAATCGATGTGCATGTTACACTCGCGGAAGAATTCTAATTCACACATCACGTACATGCTCCATCTGTAAACCTCTAAAGAGCTAAGGTAGATACTGAGTATAAACAAAAAATTCGATTGAGAGGACGTTCTAGGCTGAAAAAAAAAAGGTTTGGTGAGTATGTGTTCAATAGATCTAAAGTGAGATCCATAGCAGAGATGATCAGATAAAATATCATAATTTGTCAAGTAATTCCTACACCCAAGATTTGAGGACTCTGTAGTATGTACTGACGCATTCTAAACCACTATCTACATAAATAAAGAGTAAAAACGAAATTCTTGTATATCAACCCTATGAAGGAAATGCCTCCAATAATACAAATTTGAAAGACAAAATATATAGTAAATCTCTAGGAAAAAATTGAGGCCTTCCCTACATCGTTTTTTTGTTTTTTTTTTGTTGTTTTATAGTGGAACGAGGTATTGCTGGCTTACCCCTTGGTTACGTCAGCAAGTCTAGGCATCGTTGATTTTATATTAGAGCGAGGCGTTGCAGACTTTTGTTCTGCTTTCCCAGTCTTTGTATGTACTACGATGTCTATGTCATAAGCCTCTTATTATGGCTGATTTTGTGTGTATAATAAATAGTTGTTTATCCACCTGTATTCCTGTCAAAAATGCATGTGATGGAGCCTGATGTTTTATCTGCGGCACAGTGCTTAATTTCACTTATAATGAAGATATGACCTCTGAAGCTGGACATATGCGCGTTCAGAATATGCCTTTTATGAAGGCTTTGTATTTAGCAGTAGAGATAGAGATTCTTCGATGATTGTCTGTCCTACTACTTATTTTTGGATAGAAGATATTGGAGATCGCAATTAATCAGAGATAACTTCATCATCCCGTAGTACGTATATGTATAGTAAATATTATATAGTTCCATAGTTCTGTAGTTCTTAGAGAATATTCCGCTCAATCGCATCTATACATATATATGTATTAAATGTAAGTTGGGTGATTGCTTGGTGACGATATTATTGTCGCATAAAATCTATGTCATACGTTTGCCACTGAGTGGAGGAAATCTCTTTCAACTTTTACAAGCACAGATATGAGTAGCTATTAGACGTGCTTTCTTAAAGTAACTCTTTGTATCTTCCAAGATATTTAATCCGAGATTCTATGGCTTAGGCAATGTAGTTCAACACTACTTATCAAAGTACTTAGTTCCAACATTTACATTCTTAAATCAAAGTCAGCATGCGATTAGAAATTTAAGAAAAGGCAAGAATCTAACTCTCTCGTAGTTAAGCGATATCAAGGGTGCAAAGGCATCAGCATGTTACCACTAAGAGCAAAATTAGACCCATCCCGGCTTGCTGTAAATTCGTATATCTAAGTATATTTGTTATTTGGTTGTATGGTAGAATAGATCTTTGTAAGTTTTTATGTTTAAGTTCATTTCGATTAAACAGAATATAGAATTTCAACAATCTAATAAAAACTCGAAAATAACCTTTTCCCGGGGAGAACCAAATGAAACACGTCACTCCTGCCTGGGGAATATTATCAAAACTGCTTACGTCAATATCATGACTTCTACCGTGTTTCTCTAATATAAGGCGTTACATAACGAAATCAATTCATGCAAGCATACTGTATCGATCCAGACCTCTACATCAGGCTAACGGGCTAATTTCCGTCATTTGTTAAAAAAATTTACCTATTAGGTGACGATAAATTTAGTCAATCATCACATGTCGTTTTCGTGAACAATTTACGTTCATATAATGAAAGTGAAAGTTCCCTTTGATTTCCTTTCAGATACTTACAAACGCTAGGGCATACATTATTAATTTTATATATAATATTACTGCTTTTTACTTACTGCTCTTAAGTACTTAATTAAAAGGTACTCCCAGCGCGGCAATTCGTTGTTAGTTCACTTTACATGCGGCAGTTCCCCGTAGATTAGATTTTTGAAACGTTTCCTCTTAAAAGTGGTTAGAAAATCATTTAAAGCTTAATAACCGCATAAGGGAAAGCGTAATAAAAAAAAATGCGCCACTGGGAAGTAATAAAAAACGTTCAAGGCTAATGAGTGTGGGATTTAGTATAGGTGCCATGAGAATAAAGTCACTTTAATGCTTGTATCATATAAAGTATTGGTATAGCGACTCTGTCGTTGGCTGACACATTATGTCGAGCAAAAAGTTATTAAAAGAAAGAGAAGTAATTCGACGATATGTACTCCGCACATCAAATCTGCACATTCAATCTCAATTAGTTTATAAATATCATTGAAATTGAGTATATTAGACATATTAGATTTGATTTAAGATGATTTCTGAATATTTTGTGTTATTACAAAGTTTCATGTTTAAATCTGAGCAATATCCAATTATACCTCATTCGTGTTATTTCGTCATCGATTCTGTCTTGGGGTAATGGCGTCCAAACCCTTTGGTCTGATAGTCGGTATTTCGACTGAATTTGTAGAGCTTGATACAGAGACCCCGGCGGTCCGACTCGACGTTGACATTTTTAAGCTTCGTCAGTGAAAAAGAAAACACGTGCGCCATAAATTTGGCGATGGCCACATAAAAATATGGCGCTTGGTGGTCAGATTGAAAATTCTATGCGCGTAACATCCGTAGCATGCGTTGACAGGTATGTATGTATGCTTTTTGTATATGGAGTGTGCAATGATGATAATGCGTGCGTAAATGCGTTGACAGGTCAGTTAAAATATGGCTTTTACCAAATAAGAAATGCACTAAATAAACGCAAAAGTTAGTTACTTCTAAGCTTTCCCTACAAACGCAGCGCTTCTAATTTTTGAAAATTTAAATCTGGTAATTTTAGCGGCGGTTAAGTGTTTTTTTTTTTAATACTCTTTATTATCTAAACGAGAATTGAATAATGGACAAAATTAAATCTGGTGAACTAATAATAGAATTAGTAAAAAGCTACGAGTGCTCATTTTTAGGTCCTTATTATTTCTGAAGGAATCTGTTTGGGGATATGGGTGTTTTTATGGATGCCTTCGTTAATTTTTACTTCAAAATACAATACATCAAATATTTCTTTATCAATTCTAGTTGCAACTGTGAATTATTTTGGATCACCTTCTTTAAGCTTTTGAAATGTGGTTGCAAAATATTCAGAAATATTTCTGTCTACCAAATATAAAATTATTGAGACCAAATCCAAAATATCGTCAAAACTATGCATTTTATTCACTTTAATTTTCAAAAATTTATTATATTATAATAGAAATGATAAATGACGTTTGTGGACCTTAATTTCTTTGTTAGCCTTGAAAATGGTCTAAACCAAAGACCGGATCTTTTGAAAATAAACAATGACTTAAACAACCATATCATTTGTTTTCTGAAAAAAAATGGAATACCGGGTCCTATAACACCATGCACATCACATTTAATATATTACAAAATTTAATAATATAATTTAATAATATATAATATAATATAAAATATAGATGTTAGCAAAGTTGCCAACGTTTGTCAATGCAGCTGTCGACGCGTTCATTATGTTATTAAATCGATATCGACGCGCAATACAATCAATACGCAACGAATAAAACACACGCTTCGCTAACATTGGGTTTTCCAAAAATTAAGCAAATTTCTACTTTTCATCACAAACGCATTCATTGTTATGGAATCTGAAATGTCAACGTGTTCAAACTGACAGCATATTTTTTCCAACTCGTCGAATGCGACGTTAGCCTCGTGTCCAAAATTCCAATCTAACTCTACCTTTAAGGGTGGCCGTTTGTTTCAAGAGAATTATTGCAATGTCGAAAGTAGATGTAATACCTAATACAAACTATTATATTTTTGGTATCCACTTAAAAGTCTTATCACTTGTATTACTTACAGCTTTATAAAAGTCGTTTTTACACTAAGCACAAATGTAGTTCTAAAAACGTGTATAAACAAATATCAGCTGTTAATACTTTCTTTAGCGCCATTGTTGTTATTGCAAACAGCTTACATTTTATCTGTTTAAACAAAGGAAATATATTTTTTTATACATTTATGTTCAGTACTTGTTAATAATCACTCTTGACTTTGATTGACTTAAAAACGGCGAAAAATAGAGAACCTGGGTGCGAAAGCCTCAGGTATGCCACTGTAGATGCAAGACATGTATTCTTATTGCTAACCACGTGCAGCTTTACACTGAAAATAAAAACGACCGTAATATCAATAAATGCAGTTCAATAAAATATTTTTCATAGATTCAATGAAAAATTAATTGACACAATAAAAGTTTAATTTACATTTTCTCTGTTGTTAGGAACAACTTAATTAATACCATGAAACTGCGTTTATTGATTTCATTAAGTATAATAATAATAATCATATTTTCGTAGATTTCATAAATATTATTTATTAATCCTCTGAACTTTTCCTTTTCATGGGCATTTGCTTTGAACAATACAATTTTTTTTAATGTCTCAAAAAGGCAATTTTGTCATTGAAATAGTTCCTTGTCTTTCATGAATTTTTACATTGATCGTAGGAATGTTCCTGCTTTTCTTCTTAAAAGTATTTATTTCCTGTTGAATAATCAAATATTTTCTCGCTATAAGTCCACTGTATACTGTTATTAAGCTTAAGGAGATCTATAAAGGAGTCATAAAGCTGTGTGCCTGTTTTTGGGAGCCATAATTCAAGGAAAGTGCAATTTTACATCTCCTTTAATGCAGTTTCAAAATTTGTTTTGTTTACCATTGATTTTTTTAGAATTATACTAAAACTTCTACCAATATGCAGTGTTTCTTTTGACGTAAAGAAATTGCTAAAAGGGCTGCCAGCCATCGATTTCGAATTTCATTCAATATCAACGGCGGAAGTTTGAAAGTTTACCACAAATAACCTAAATATAAACTTCTAAACGGTTACCGACTGGTAAGTAACATTGACACGGACCTTCGCATACTATTCAAAGAACCAATTTTGGATAACTGAACGGTATCAAAAAATGTATAAATAAATAAGCTACTAAAAATCAAGGTGTAAAAAAACTATGTAAATTCTAAGTAATAAAGGCAAGAGAGAAAGATTGTGCATAAAGTCAGTAATCGTATTTGTAGAATATACGTATAAGAAATTTATTGCTCTAATAAATATAATGCATTGGATGAATGAAAAACTTGATAAGATTAGATATTGTACCAGTCATAGAATCAATTAGCTTATTTTATTGAATTAATGAACTCTTCATTGAGCCTTATTTGTAATGCACCTCTGATCGTTACCAGAATGAAAACATTCATTGGTTGAAATTAGGTACAAAAAAAAATAATTTTTCAGACAAAATTATTTATTGGATTCACCTATCTTTTTGGTTCAGTGTACCGAGTATACTAATTGCCAGGATATTATTACTATCTCTTAGCAAAAGCAGAAGTGGCAGTGGTCATAGTCATACATGTCGAACTCCGGAATGCGCGTTGAAGCTGTCGGACAATCTTATATTGGGAAGAACTCTGCATGTTGAGTTAATTATAAAGACTCTTATTCAGTACAATTATTATCGTCTGAGCCCACTACTTAGGAATTGCCAATACTAAACTACCCAACCTTCCTATTTTCAATTTTTCCCACTCCCTCCCGAACTAACTCAACTAACTGGGTAAGGTCAAAAGCTATGGCTGACGTACTGCAAAAACCATAAAATAGAAGTTAACGAAACAAAAAGTTGCCAAATCAACAGGACAACAACCAACGAGAGCGGAAACTACGACAACATCGAACTGAGAGCCAAAGAAAAGCCCCAGAGACGAAAATGAAAAAAATATGAAAATGTATTCATCAAGAGAGAATCATGCAAGAATGCAATGCATTAGGAAAGCTTCAACTTCAACTTCAATTATTATCTGTGATATTCCGTGACATTGTGGTGAGTTCCATGAGGTGCCAAAGGTCCTATTTCATAGTCCACAAAAGTTGGATAAAATGGGGACAACTATTCCGTCGACCTCTTCTTTTTTAAATCAACGCATTAGATTTCTAAATATACTCTGTTCCAAAACTATACACAAATTTGAAATTTTCTATTTTCTCAAGAAGAAATAGGTACAA
The DNA here is from genome assembly GCA_963924295.1 of Dioctria rufipes. NCBI lineage: Eukaryota > Metazoa > Arthropoda > Insecta > Diptera > Asilidae > Dioctria > Dioctria rufipes. Next base: position 121,342,302 of record OZ002742.1, read on the forward strand.
CCTTGATAAACGGTTTTCACAATATTGAATGACACTCAAGACTGTTCCCAGCAAACAATTTGGCGAGATTTTGCCAAAAATAAGGAATGAGCAATAGTTGTGAAACAGGGACAGTATTATGGTAATAAAGTGTGTATATGATTGCCTCTCCTTCAAAATCGAGAAATTAGCAAGCCTCGTGGAAAATCAATTCAAGAAATGGAAAAAAACGTGGAAAACATAAGCTTTATGCAAGTTTTTGTTTCTGTTTGTTCATTTTACAGCTATAAAAGTGCAGCCCAAAAACACAATCGTAATTAAAAGAACAAAAATTATAATAACCTATTGTAGAAATATATAAAAAAGATTGACCTAAACTTTTATGAATTACAAAATATCAATCCAGACACATGTTGGAATTGGTAAATTAAAAGTAATTTACTCAACCATCGCAGTTGGCAAGTATATATGTATGTCGTAGACATTTAACGTAACTCAGCACTTCACGAAAAGTCTAGACACTTCATGAAAAGTAGGCAGATAGTGTAACGGTTTTTACTTAGCCACTTTTTACATTATGTGTCTGATATTTTTAGTCAATTCATGAAATGCTAAAAGCCTTTATGTCGATAGTGTAATACCACCCGATATAACCAAATACTAGGAGAGGGAGATGTGTGGCGAAGGGACAGGTCACACCCAGGCCTGCGAGACACACACACACATATATATCGGGTGGTATTACACTATCGGTATTCGGCAATATCGATTTCGAGGGTTATGCTTGCCCATGGCAAGTTATTTTCGATTCATTTGGTTTGCTGGGTTCTAGCGCACTGATCAAATACTACAACTTAATGTCATAATGGTATTTGTAAATGACATTTCAAGAAATCGGCAAAAAACACAGTGGTATTCGTTCTCGAAACAAACGGAAAATTTCAAATTCGTGTACAGCTTTGTAGTTTTGAACAGAGTATACAATGACTAATGATTACCTTCGCAATGAGTCTGGTCGTCTTAAATATCGTATAGAAAATCAAAGGGGATACAGGAAATCAATAGGTATGATTGCAAAACGTGATTTCCTGTATAGAAGCTATATATAGGGGAAGGTGTCCTATAATGACATACCCTTAGCATTTTACCTTTTGGATTTTAAACTTTTATATTTAAGAACACTTTAAGTACAAATTTAGCAGCTTACGGGTGTTTGCTTTCATGTTTTGAAGAATGTTACACATTAAAACAAAGACAAGATTTTCTTTTTTTAAAACTTCTGTATGTTTATGTTATATTTCTTTTGTATTGCTAACCTTGAAAATAACATAATTTTTAGAATCCATGAGTAAAATGCCCTTGGCCAAGGTATGTTTATTTGTCCTTGGCACAGGTATGTCATTTTATCAAAATGATCAAGAGTAAAATAAAATGATTATAATAACATTATTATTCATCACATATATACGAATGTCACATCAATTGCTTTTTTAGAATAGGAGCAATCCGGCAAAAATAGCATATTAAATAAAACTAATACTTAATACCGAAAAAACATACTAATCCCTGTAAAAAAATACTTCAGCATTCACTTTCTTTTCTTTTCTCCACTAATGCGCTCCAAGATAGTTTTGGACACTACTATTGTTGTTGTCGACTGCAAAATAACTAAAGAATACGACCAGTATTATTAGGAATACGTCGGACACGTATATTTCGTGGAAAGGCCAATGTGTCGTTTTACCCGACTATGTTATTATAGTCTACCTTCCCCTATATGCCTATATATATATGTTTATGGAAATCTGAAAGCGGAAGCTGTGGTTTTTGCTTCAATTCTAATCAATATATTTAAACAAACTGGTAAAACCGCTACTGCTACTTAATTTCTTCCGTGTTATATTACTAATTTTTCGGAGTAAATTCAACGTCGCATTTAACGATTGTGTTAGATTCATTTACTATTTTTATAAACACAAGAAACCTCATCAACACCAGCTTTTTAATTTAAAATACTCTGAGTACAACTGCCTATCCATAGTTATTTACGGCGCTTTTCCACTGGATGTGCTTAAGAAAAATACGAAATATGCGAAAGGCTTTATACAGCTTACATTTGAGGAGAAAGCTAGTGTTGACAACGGTTCCGTTTTATAACAATAGCAGATAAATGAAAAAACTAAATTAGAATGCGGAATTTTGACTATGTCAACTATGATAACTTCGAAATGGACATGAAGAGAAGTAAAAGTTATATACCGTTGGAAAGCTATCTATATAAAAAACTTTCAAAAATTATCATTCTAGATTGCATATTTTCAAGGATTACATGGTTACTAATAAGATAAGCAAGAAAAATTGTAAATCCCTCCCTACTTCCAAAGATACATTGTATCCATACAATTGTTCGCTTTTCTCGACATCTCCAATGACCTGCTAACATTAATTAATCATTGATATAGGTCATCCTGCAAATATTGAATTCTTTCAACCAAACATTTTGATTTCTACGTAGTTCTTTTATTGTTAATTTGTTAATTAGTTCCATGTAATCAGTAAAAAGAAAAAAAAAACCATACAAATATAAATTGGTGGCGATTATAAATGTCCATGGGTATTGTATGCCTGAAACTGATAAAAAATTTATAAAATAATCCTCCTACCGGTACTCTATTTACAAATTTTAATGCAGTTTCAACTATGAAATTTTTACCTCAATAAATACTTTATTTTAAAACATTTCTGATGTCGAAAACAATATATTTCGAGTCCATATTTTGCTAAAATTTGACATTTTTCTTAAATACGGGATCCAAAAAAAGACAAAATCGATTATGGTCGTATGCGCGATTGTACCCACTAAATTTCTTTAAATATTGTAACCTTGTATGCTTATCGAATTAAGAAAAGAAAGAAATTTGTGTCACATAATATAAAAGATAATCATCGTGTTGTGTAAAAAGTTAAGAAATGTACAATTAGTTCCGGGAACATTTTTTATGCCTTTTTCGGAGGTATAAAATAGTAGAAATTTTATATCTTACGGCCGTTCTGTGTAACAAACATCGGAAGGTAATATTAGAAACGAAAGACAGCGTTATTTGGAACGTTCTAATGGAACCTTGATTTAAATATAAAAATTTCAGATTGACTAACATGAACAATACTTACTTTTCGCCGATTTCGTTCAGCATCATACTCAATAGTTCCCATATGGTAGAAATTATGAGATTTTGTTATAAGTTAATTTTTGAAATTGAGCTCAACTGTAATTACTAATTTATTATCAGTCATGCCATACTTAGGAACTAATTTAGTTCAATGAGTATGAGGAGGATTTGCAGTAGATAACGCCATATTAATTCGATTTTTCAGATTTAATCATATCATATTTTTAAAGAATGTATTTTATTTTATCGGACTTTCTAATAATGGACAGATTTACATATTATTCCTGATTTTTGAATAACGTTGAGCAATGCTGACCTTCTAAGAAGGCGCGGGGGTCGGGTTCCCCACCTCTTTGGTGCGCTACTGCATATAATTGCCAACCTTTTATGCACATATAAAAAATATTGTATTTATGTCAGGTCAATGTTTGCTTTGATGGCTTTTTTGTTCACACTTTTCTTTCCTCTGGAATTTCAATCCCGGTATTATTGGTATAAATGGCAATTCATTTGTCAACGGGGTGCTTACATCATTTGGTGACAAATGTCACAAATTTGTTCGTCTCAATTTCAATCGTTCTTACCAAATTGAAAAAGATTTTCTATTTGAAACTTTCTTTGCCTCCCCATTAGCACATAATTACTTTCTCCGAAGTGAATTACAAGAAGAAACTAATGTTTTTATTAAATATTTCAATATATTCGAAAGGTTAGTCAATATAACACGAAAAACTCAAAACTGAATCGTTGAAATTGATATTTCGTCGATGATACTGCATAACGCAAGACTAGAAATATCATAGCCGCCTAATCTCATACAGTAGTAAAACCCTATTTTCAAGTTAATCTTAACGTAGCTAAGAAACTACAACTTATTTTATCAATTTATTTCTAAAATCCAAAAATATGATATTTCTCGTTCTATCCAAGAGTTCAGTAGTAATAGTTTTGTCATTATAATAAAACAAAAAGAAGTTTAGTGTCTGCTGAAAATCTTACTTTGACTTTAACTTACGCGGTAGTGACATTAGTAGTCTCGCGGTTATGCACTATCACCGACGATTTGTCTTCAATTAACGTTGCAACACAACAAGCTCCTCTCAAATCGGCTATATATATGTTGTTAATCTATGTATAATGACATCGAGCATAGCTTTGATACGTTATTTGATAACAGATTTTCACCAGCGAGTTTGTTTTGAGTTTTTCGTGATATATTGACGTTTTGAATTGTGCAGTGATAAGTTGCAAAAGCAACACCCGCTAAAATATTTAATAAAAACATTGTTTGTTCATGTAAATCAATTCGGGAAAAGAAATTAAATGCTGGTTCAAAATCAAAAAAAAAAAAAATTGGCAAAAACGATTGAAATTGAAACGAACATGCACCCAATTGACAATCGAATCGGCCATACTTGTTAATATTTGTACCATGGTATTGAATAATGGTTTTAGTTATTGATCTGATTTTGCAAGCAAAGTCATCCTCTAGGATAGTGGATACTGAAAACAACCCGTTCATCTTATCCATTATGTATAAATTTTTGAGAAACTCTACTGAAAATGTCAGTTTTTCTCTAATAAGGTGATAATTTTTGTCATTCTTTATGAGAAGGATTAATTCTCCCTTAAAAATCTACTAAGGATGTACATGCTCTAATAAATTCGTGTTTCTTTCAAAGCTTATTCATTATGTGCATAGCTTTTTAATTACTCCCTTAATTATGGCATTTCAATTAATTCTCACAATCTGTGCTTTAATCCATACTAACCTAGGTACACACAGTCAGAAAAACTATCTCAAAAGATAAAATTACTCACCCAAATATCAATTTCCGGGCCGGTATACTTTTTTCCCTCGAATACTTCAGGTGCAGCATACGGCGGTGATCCACACCATGTTGCAAGGAGTTCACCGTGTTTGTACATGTTGGAGAATCCAAAGTCAGCAATTTTTATATTCATATTCGAATCTAAAAGGAGATTTTCCGCCTGAAAGTGCAAAAACAAAAACAACTCTTAACAAGATTTTACACTTAAATATGTATGTAATATTAGACGTATACATATACATATGTAGGTACACAGTATGAGGAACTTTGATGCATATTCAGCGCTTTGGCTAGGCTTAGCATATCATTTTTTTCTGTCTTAATAGTAACAAAATAAAAACGAAAACTGGATAACGAGCAAAGAGAGCGCTATAAGAAGAATGACTTCTCGTTAGGTTGTTCACCTTAAAACGTGTATTATATATTATAATGAGAAACTTCTTTTCGTCAGACTATAGACCCGAGGCATTTGGTAACTTCCCACTAACAACGAAGACTGTAGCAAGTGCCCTTTAAGAAGGAAGCATGCCTGCTCGAAGGAAATGACATATACAGTTATGACTTGTAAAATTTCCCTGTACTGTAGGTACATACCTGTATGTATACAATGCCATAATAGGAGGACAACCCTAAGGTGAGCAGGACTTTCTCACGCCTTTTGTATAAGATTTGATCTTACTGTTGACTTTCATCATAATGTCTCGGTTTAGTCTTTATGAAAAGCAGTTTAATTAGAATACATAGGTATAGTCGATTTACCTGTTGAGGAATGCAAGTCTTTTGTTGTGCTGTATTATAGGTTTCTGTGTTCTCTTTATTTTTCATATTTTAATTTTAAGATTAAAATATTCAGCTGTTTTTTAATAAGTGAAAGAATGTTTTACATTTTAAGTGTGAAAAGTAAAGATTGGAATGGAAATACATATTTGAATTTCAAATTTATTACATTATTATAAGTAAGCTTCTATTGCTTCAGGATTTGCTTACAAATAATATTTAGTCAATTCAAAAGTTGAGAATATGAAGTTGCGATGTACCGCATCAATCTCAAAGTATTTAAATATTTTGACCTCAAACTAAAGTAAATATTTCAAGGATGTTAAATTGGTTAAATGAGCCCGGGTAGAATATTTAAATCGAAAAAAAAACACCAATAAAGTTTTCCGTGGATGATTTTTTTTTTGTTTTTTTTTCGAAAAATGTTTATATCTCGGAAACTCCTTACTTTGTTCCCAGATTCTATAAAAATCATGCTTAAGAAGGACATTTTGTGCTAGGAGTGTCGTTTTGACAAAAATCTTAGTAAGTAAGGAGCTTTGAAATTTGAACATTCCATATTTGTGTCTGAAACTAGGCTGGGTGTCCATATTTTGTTAAATCACTGATTTCAAGTTTCTGAAGATGTTATGGAGAAGTTTGTCCTGCTGGGAGATCAAAGACAATTTTAAACTAGGGTGGTTAAGAAATCCATTAATTGAAGTTTTGGGAAGCGGATCATTTAAAGAAATGACTACTATTTATAGACGACATTACGGAAAAAACCTTTATTATATAAATTATTATATATTATTATATATATTATATATTATTATATATATTATATATTATTATATATATTATATATTATTATATATATTAAATAATTAGAAATTTGGCAAGCTGAAATTTTGCAAATGGGATACGAATGGGATATTTCGCAAAGTAATAACCAGTTTATTTTGAATATATCCTTCATATGGAGAACTTCGCAAAAAAATGTGCACAGCATTCGCTGCAGATACTAAGTTTTCACAAAATGAGTAGTAAAATGAATTACAAGTGATAAAAGAACGTTTCAGAAGTTGTTTTAACTTCGAAGTACTTAAGTATGTATTTGTTACAAGAATTCATTTCGGTTGAGGATGATATGATAAAATATATATATAAAATACTATGATAAAATACTTCTCGACAGAATACTAATTTCTGAAATTAGTAACCAGGTAATGGGGCTAAGCCTGACTTATTTGTTAATGATTTTAATAATACCATCCCTATGATTGTTCAGTTGGGTCTCCACCTGAGCAAAATTGCTTTTCTGCAACGTAACATATGGATTGGACAACCTTGATGTTGTTAGCAAATCATTTGTCTAAGGACTTCATCCGATTTCCATTTTGCTATATACGTTCTCATATTCCATTTTCCAAATAGTTCTCTTGTTTATAAAACCAAAGTTGTCGGTGTTGCATCAGTCTGGCTTCAGAGATAAATTCGGTAACCTTCAGCTCAATCTGCTCTATGGGAAACAAAATCTTAGACACTTAGTCCGACCCAAGTGGTTGTTTGTCATGGGTCGTCATGGGTAGGCATCGGGCTACTATAAATAAATTCAACACAATATAATGCAATTCTCCAATTTTCTCCAAATTGTTAAAATGTGCCCCTATTCATTGGATCATCGGAGAGTGTCCAGAATATATGGAGGATGTGACGACTACATTTCATAAAAGTAGGGAAGACGAACAAATGTAAGGTACCTTTCATGTACTATACTCCATTCTGCTTTTATTCGAAAATGTTCCAAATTATTGAATAAAGCATTATCGTTGGCCGGAAAAGAAATATAGTATTGCGCTGGATCAATTATGCAAGAAAAAGAGTCAGTCAGTGTAATTCAGACGAATTCGGTTGAACTTTACAGACTATAAATTCACTGTTTATGATCACGCCTTTGATAAAAGAAGTATCTACGATACTCTAAATTTAACAAATTAAATAGACACATATTAATGGATTACTGTCGATGATCGTATTACGTTGTAATTAGAATTTTTAATAATAATTGACAATCTTTATATTTTACGGAATCCATTGAATTGTGTTGTAAACTCTAGGACATTTTCGCGCTAATTATAGTGACCCCATATAAATTTATGTACGTCACCTACGAATTAACCTTAACTTTACAAATTATGGTACTGGCTTTATTCATCTGAATATGATTGAAACAAAGCTTAATTGTAGGGTTTATTTAAAATTGTTAAAAAAGATTTTGTTCTCTCAAGTCCCAGAATATTTAGAATACAATAATCTCATCACGGTGGCAGTCCGGTCAGTAGGTATTTATAGAAAGACGAAAGTGTCTGGATTAAGAATTAGAATTAGAATTAGAATTAGAAAGCTGAAATTTTGTGCGGGGGCTTTAAAAAATAAGTAAAATTAAGTTCGAAAATGAGACAATTCGGGCAACTCCTTCGTGGGGTTGCCATACAAAAACTTGGTTTACAACTATATAGCTATTTGGACACTGCCTGAGAACGGAACAACATACAGAGCTGAAGTTCGGTACATGGTGTTGCTATAGTAATGGCAAATAAAATCTCAAAACTGGGATAAATCGGGCAACCCCTTCTTGGTGTTGCCATATAAAAATTTAGGTTGTTTACATATACTGTGAAAACCATCAGTCCTAGACATTTTTATTGTACTAAAAATTTCTTCAGAATATGAAATCCTATTAAATTGGTTATTATCACATTTTCTGTCCGACGAACCGTTCTAGAAATAAATATATGCGAAAAGCCACCTTAAAACTCAAACTTGCATAGATCGGTGACCATAAAAAATTTTATACTGGTGTTCATCTATGGTATCATAAGAATTGGTCTTAGACCAATTCTAGCTTTTTTACTTGTCAAAATACAGGGTGTTTTGTCCAGCCTTTTTTCTTAATCTCCCTGCAACGCCTAAACGGTTGATATTCCCCCCCCCCCCGACATACAATTTTTTGTTTGGCTATCACCTCCTGCTCTATTGACCTCCTAAGGGGAAACACCCTGTATACCTTACTTAACAAAATAATAACATAGTTTTGATTTCAAAGTAACTTTACCATTTTATGCTCACTAACTGTCAGCTGAGTAATAATTGCATGTGTGTATGTGCAGCCGGAGTCCGAATCTGTAGGCAGCTACATTCGATGCCATCATCATGGTACAGCGGTATATATAACGATTACTCAGCTAGGAGTTTTTCTTTGAGGAATCATAGTCATTTGGTTCAGATAAATTTTTTTAAATAATTTTGTTAGGAAAGGTACAAGTAAAAATTTTATTTCGGTTCGGAAGATAGAAAGGAAGCTAAGATTACCACAACATCATTTTTCTGTGTAAATAGTAGTTTAGGTCGGAGGAGCTATTCAACAAACTTTTGTTAGTTTTACAAATATTTTAGAATGTTAGGGCTCCGTTGGGGTGCTCATGTGGTAGTGAGGGAGTCTGTTTCATGGCTTGTGAATTATTCTCTAGGGTTTTGGCTAACCTCATTGAATCAGTTCTTGACAGAGTCTCCTTAAGCTGAGAAATTTACTAAATATGCGACCAAGCACTTGGGTTGTAGCGCGCCGATGCATACTTAGCTTGTCCGTAGTTATTCTACGCCCGGTGGCTGGGTTTGGGTTCAATAGATAATGGACTATGAGCGATGGGTAATCCAAAACTCCTGTGAACTAGTTGTGTCGCTTCTTTACTGATTTATATTCTTTGTTTGGACTATATATATATTGGAAAAATTTTCATGGCATTGCGTCGACTGTGATTGCTAAATACTGCCCTCAAAATACTGTAAAATATTTATATTTGGAATGAGGCACTTCGATTAGATATGCATGCAAATGAAATAAACATAAAATATGTTCAGAGTATAATAATGCATCGTTTAAGACATCTTTCATGTCTGTTCATGTCGGGTCTAATATTCTAATATGGGGATTCCCCTTTGATGCATATGCAATTACTTACCGACGTGCTCCGGCTTCGAAACATATTTTTCATAAAGTGATTTAAATATAACTTCACCAGGTTGGCCAGGTTGGTATCCTCTTAAGAGGTCTTCCTTCTAATATTTACCACTTGATGATGACTTTGGTCGCTTTTGTGGTTTGATTTTAAACAAGGCTCCACTTGCAATTCTTCAGCGCATATTCGTGAACATCAATCATCAATTGTCACCCTATGCAGATTCTTTGCGAATCAAAAAACATAAACAGGTTGGATACAGTTGGAATAAATTTAGAGATATGCCAATTATTTCGTGGCTTTCATGTTCCAATGAGCGACGTTCTTTTTTACTAGCACTAAAGAAGCATCGATCAAATTAAATTGAGCAGCACTGAAGGTTTTTCAATTGACACTCAGCGAAGTTTAACATCAGAAAATAATGCGCTCTTCCGTAATGAGTTTGCTCGAACAAAATTAATTTCAAGTTGTATTTATCAGAAGTGGGAAGGGAAGATATTTTAAGGACAAATAAAGATAGTCCAGCTTACAAATATGCAAGGGCCGTCGAAGCATCTCTTCATGAAATCATCACGAGACAGTAATCAATATGCACCACATTAGTGCTTGTGTAACTTTAGATTTTTCAGTAGTTTCTTCTTTGATACTCATATTTCTCTTTTAGTAATCTTGTTTTTTCCTCTTTTTCCTATCATTTATTTATTAAATTATGATCTCTCAATTCAGTGAAATATCTGTTTTTTCTTCGTAATAGTTTGTATGGCAAACTTTCTACGCTACCCCGCGCCTGCAGTGTTTCTCTTCATGATTAACAATAGTCTCTGATCGAACAAGGTAAGAGTGATGTTTGATATTCTGTGTCAACGCTCTTGTGGGCTGAATGTCATTTCTATTAGTGCTACGAGACTAAACCCGAAAATTGATGAACTACAGGAAATTTTCGTTGGGTCAAGTGTTAATGTCATATTGATAAGTGAATCATGGTAACACGTAAGAATTCCATCTTCGTTAGTTTCGTTGGCAGATTATAAATTGCATCGGAATGATAGGAAAAATTGAGTCGGCGGATGTGTAAGCTTTTTATGTCCGAACTAATCTGACCTCAGGTCGAAATCAATCAAGCATACTAGCGTGCCTTTGAATTCCTGTGTGCCCAAGTAAGTTCCAATAGAGAAAAATGCTTATTTACAGCTGTTTTTTGTCCACCCGCATATTTTAACGTTGAGAATGCTACTCAGTTTGAATCTGTTATGTCTAGTTTCACTCAGAGTTTCTTCAATGTTATTATTGATAGCGATTTCAATGTTAACATGCTTTATGCGAGCAACTCTACTAATACCTTTGAATTTTCAATGCAATCATTACACTTAAGTCTTGTAAATAATCAACCTACCTATAATTTGCTAACGAAATTAGCTTCCACACAAAATTTTTTCACGTCAGCTATTTCTTTAATAGCTGATTTTTTGGCAAATTAATTACAACAGGTGATTGCGGATGATCGTCTCTCGGAATTACCACTCTTAAATTGTCATCCAGGAATATGTTTATATGCAGACGATGTACAACTCTATCTGAATAGGCCGATTGGATGGAAGACTGTGTGGACCGACTCAACTCTGACTTGGAGCGAGTATTAAGATGGGCGTCCGCAAACCACCTTATATTGAATCCCTATCAATGGTCTTTCATAGACAATATCTTCATATATATTTAAAAATCTCGGCTTTTCTCTGAGCACCTCAATGAGCTGCTGTGGTCATATAAACGTATCACGGTTAAAAAAAATTGGTATAAACTAAGCACATTTTTTATACATTCGAACTTGTTTTTCCAGGAATCTAATTTTTCATGTAAAATCTGACCGGCACACTTACGCAGTATGTAATTTTGCTTCGTACCATGATGGCAAATACTTAACTTTAACTTTAACTTTATTTACTATTTTTGTATAAATGATTTTAAGATCTTACGGTAGTACATAGACAGGCAAAGAAAGTCGGATATCTAACTAACTCTAATAATGCATAAAGGAATAATCAATGCAAATTATATGGAGAGACACAAGAAGTAGTATACATTAAATATATACAGTGAGCAAAAAAGAAGAACTGTTTACTAAAAAATCTAAATCTAAAATGAAAATAAAAATAATAGACTGAAAAAAACCAAGGTAAAGAAAATAGGTATAGGAATGGACGTTCTTGGATAAGACTATGGCCATGAGGACTGGGCAATATGGTATATTATGGTAAGTTGGTTTGTTAAAAGTACAATATTTTTTTTTTTAAATAAATATTTAGATTGTTTCATAAAATTAACGTTTTGTTTTTGTAATTAAAAATTTAAAAATGTTTTGATTTCGATGTCAGTATACAATTTATTCAAACTTTTTATGGACCTATATGTATATTATTTGTATACAATATTTACACCTATGTTTTTAACCGTGTAATAATTCGAAAAGTATATGGTGGCCTTCGAAGGCTGTGGTTATCAGCTGGTATACTTACAAAGCCCGTACGTTTAAAACTCGTTAAAATCCTTTTATTGCCATATTTTATTGGATCTTTTCTAATTTTCCCTCTTGACATTCTTCTTGCGGTAGGAAACTGGAGGTCCCTTTTAATGATTGTACGAGTTCTGTCTCTAGGTTGAAACGATTTGATCACATTTCTCAGTTTCGGTTCGAAGGCAGTTACTTTTTCTTCATAGAATTATATATAAAAACCGTGTACCCTCTTACGTATATGACGAATTAGTTTTGTTTTCCTGTATACATCTTGAAATTTTATCATTTTAATTCCACGACAAATATGTATATTCCATAATGGAAAACTCTAACCATGTTTGAGTAATACGTTTTTGGAATTCACTTACAAAGATCTAGGCGTTGGAGGCTTTTAGATGAATTTTATGCCATTGACAACTTATGATCACATAATTATTTCACTAATACTTAATGGTCGCTGCCAGAGATCGAAATTTTGTTAATATTTTTCTTTAACCATTATTATGTTCAATTGAGTTTATATATATACTGAATTTTCCTATCATTATTGTTTAATTTTTATATTATTATTTTCATATATATCCTCTTTTCGTATACTTTCAACTTTTATTTTTTTTATTTTTTATTTTTTTTATTTGACTATTCTCTAAGGTTATTATTAGGTTTAATTCAATACATTTATATATTTAGTTATAGTAGGTGCAGTTAAAGAAATAAAGAATTGAATTGAATTGAATTTCAATTTTATTTATGAATAAACTTTTCTATACGTTAACGCAAATATAATTTTTACATTTTATCATATTTTAAATTTTTTCGTTTTACTAATTTAATATTAATTCATTACTTTTCTTGTTTTTATGTTCTTTGGGAACCTTAATCAAGCCTGTAAATTGATAAGTCTTTCTTTATTTTAAATCGACTAATCATTTTTGTAAAATTTTATTATTTATACTTTTCATTTTCGTATAGAAAATGATTTTTACTGTATTGTGTACAATTTTCAAATAAAATTGAATTGAATTGCGTTTCTTAAGACTGATACAAATGTGATCCATCTAGTTTTTGGTGTGATCATCCATTTAATGTGGCGCTCCTGATATGATATACTTACTTTTTTATAATCTTCTCATGCCCATTAATGCTCCCAACGTTTTGCAAAACATTGACTGTTAAATCCAGTTTTCGAAATGGAGGACCACACAAATTAAATAGAAATAAATAATACTACAATGTGTTTTTTTGTTGTATCACTGAAATAAAGTTTATTTTACAAATATTTTTTAATTATGAAATTACTCACGAACAAAAATCATACAAAAGGACAGAAGGGCCGTTCTAGATCACAATTATACTCGGACTGCTTTAGAAGACGGGAACGTTGTTTTCGTACTACTGTGTCTTTCGGATGCATTACATCAGTGTACAGGGTATTTCCCATTTTATGTACTTAACATTTGACGATTTTGCTTTCTAATTAATGTCACCACTATGACTATATATCTGTCTTATTGGGATTTCAACAGGCAATCAATCCCTTTGACTACGATAATAATCAAGTAAGTCAATTGTAGCAGTATACATGAACATTATCAAAACAGTTATATAAAAAGAAATTATGATTTTAAAGCCAAAGATTAAATTTTAAAATATTCATGGAAATGAGGAGCAGGTAACCTAAAAAAGTCATGTCGATAAGCATTCAGCTTAAAAGAGGTACATATGCAAGTGAATATTTTTATATAATGAACTTTAATATACATTTTGTTCCTTTTGTCGAGGAATCATAGTAGCGTGATATTCCACCTTGTTTTGCTTCGGTGATCAAATACAGAATTAGTTTCCACTTACTTTTCTTTATTACGTAATGCCCAAAGGAATTTCTGATTATGAAAAATTCCGATGTTCGTCGTTAACAATATTATTTCCGTGACAATATGCCCCAAGCATATAATCGTTTTCATTTTGCACATTTAGTATACATAAACTTCCATCAATTGCTCATCTGCGTTGCAGTGCAAGATATTCCGGAACTGTATTGCCGAACATTTTACTCTTATCATTTGGTTGTTGGCTGTAATAGAGGTCATCGAGATGAATAATAATAAAAATATGAACTATTAAAGCACAATGCAGACGGTATTTTCTATGTTTTCCTGTCATTATGGAATACATTCTGGAAGCAAACTAACGGAGGACGCACATGGTCCATTCAGAGTATAATCCTTCAGCTGTGTTGTTCATTTAAGATACCATTAAGAAGACTCAAGTTTTAAAATGAGCTTCATTAAACAAATTAAGTGGGATATGAAAATGATGCTAGGGAAAACAAAAACGCCTATAAATAATGCTATACACTTCCCGTCAACTATACCTATAAGTATTCAATGATTATTTTCAATAGCTTTACAAATCAATATACGCATATAGTTCCTTCCTGATATTCTAACGTTATTGTGGACTTTCAACAAAAATAAAAAGTACAAGTACCTAAAAATTGCAATTGTCGGGAGCTATATTCAGCATTGCACCAAATACTTTCCAAGAAAGGAGCAAATTTAAAGAAAAAGTATAAATTGATCATTTTTTTTACCGCCCTATTGTTTGAAACTCTCTAACTGGAAGATAGCTATAATTTTAATTATAACTAAGTCCATGTGGGATATTGTTCCAGGCTTCGATTATTCCTGTGAATATTAACTTGGGACTATCGAACGGTCTTCCTTCAGCATATATGGCATATGTATCTCATTTTTCAATAATGTTTAGATCGGGGAGAACTGGCCACTACATTCCATAAAATAAATGTTTACTCGGCCAACCACTTTTAGAGGCTCTTTGCGGTATGACACTCGCATTATCATCTTCGAATTTTCATATTTTAGATGTAGAAGATACTTGTACTTTTGTATCATTAAATTTACTCCAAGGACGACTATATTTCCTAATCTTGGGTGATGGGTAGAATTTGAATTAACATTCACTTTTCAAATTCATTTTAATATATCATACCTATGTAAAAAAAACTTCTGGGTTTTCTTTTTTCTTTTTCTCTGAATCTGCTCTCTGAGACCTACATATTTTAATTTAGTATAAACACTTTGGCTCCTGTTGCTAGATCGCCACTCCCTTTTTCGGCAGATCGATCTGGCTCCATATCAGCTCATTTGATATGATGATGTTAAAAGTAGCATCAGCCTTAAAACGCCCTGTCCAAAAAAGGCTTCTTGGTGTTTGTTATTGCCTTAGTACTTTCTTTATTTTATTAAAATTCAATTCCTTTAGCTATTCATTCAAGTTCTGGGTTTTCTTTCCTTTATATACTCACTTTTATATATTTCTGCAACTTAACTTCTTACTTATTACGCTTTTCTTATTATTATGACCTTCTTGCATCTGCAAATATGCAGCAGTTTTTATGTATTTATCTTATTCTAGCGTTTAGTCACTTCTGATCAAATTGACCAACATTAAAAATGCAAGTATCTATGACCAGTCCCGCACTAACCATTATTTTCGTTTACTTGTTTGCTATGCATCTACAAGATTTAAAAATATATAATTAAAACATAGTTTTTATAACTCTCCTGGCTCCTGCTATTTCACACATTTTCTTATTATACATTAACTAAATTTTTCTTACTACAATTACAGGTGTGTCTACCTTGATTGACTGAAAACTGAGGTTGAGACCAGGGTTGCAACTTTGGTCCAATTGGACCAAAATTGGTCCTTTTTTCCTTCTGGGTCCCACTGTCCTTTTTTGTTTTTAAAATAAATCTTTTTTGTTTTCTCTATAAAGAAAAATAAACTTCGTTCTTTATTTCTCTTTCTGCAAATCCACATCGCTCCAAATCATTCTGAAACAAAATAGAACGAGAAAATGAATGCCGCTAGATAGAAATTTCCCTATGTAGAAGATTTTGAAGTCTGCGTCTGACACATGAAATTAAGAAGAAGATTTTTCAATTGTCTATCATTTGTGTTGCGAAATTGTATTGTTTGTTCTTACTTATGAAATTAATTTGGGAAATCTGACTGTGCTTAACATTTATAAGAGTATCTTACATATAATTACTGAGCCTAAAATAAACATCCTGAATTTTCTTATTCTGCGTGGCTATATTCATATTTTCTCAAATTAATCGCGCCAGTGAATAAATAAAGAGAAAATCTGAATATCATCTCCCCTTATTGTATTGCATGGGTCAGTAAATTTATAGGTTTGTTATAAGAAAATATAATAATCCCAAAAACAAATTGTCACAACATCAACGGCGGTCAACAATATTTCGGAATCATCGGAGAAGTTAGCACTTAGCAATTGAAATATTAGAAGTTTTTTACTCTCAGAATTCAGAATTAAGTGACATTCACGATGTTCATCCACATCCTATCGAGTTTAAAAATCGTAATTTTCAGGAAAATTGGCAGAAAACCCTTTCGTGGCTTGAAAAATTACAAGAGAAGTGTTATTGTAAGGTATGTAATAAAACGCTTCAAAATGACATTGGTCATTTGAACCGCCACAGTACAACACCACTTCATAAGAAGAATTTTGAAAACAAGAAGAACCAAGTTTTAATTAAATCATTCTGTGACACAGAAGAGGAGACTTTAAAACGGCAAATAGAATTTTTAGAAACTACCATGGTAATGTTTTGTATAATTCACAGCTTGTCATATCTAATTACGGACTATTTGCCAAATTTATTGCGTGAGTGTTGTCCAGATTTAAAAATTGCAACTGCTGTGCGTTGCAGTAAGACTAAGGAAAAACAAGTAGTGGAAGCTTTAGACATAAAGGGTAGAGAGAGTGTGCTTGCTGGTTTAAGAAATAACAAATTCCGATTGATAAGAGATGAAACAACTGACGTTTCTGCTAAGATAGCCCTCATTTTAGTTGCGCGCTACTTTAACAAAAAAATTAGGATAATTAAAGATCGATTTTTGGCCTTAATATAGAGTTAGTTAGAGCTGACGCTGAAGCAATATCCGAATCATTATTAAATTTTTTCGAGAAATTTTATGTTTCTTTGGCAATAATATGATAGGATTAACTACCAATAATGCCAGTGTAATGGCAGGGGAGCTAAACGGCGTGCAAAAAAAAATTAAAGCGCAGAAACATAAATTTATTCTTTATCAGATGCACTTGTCATTCACTTCACCTTTGTGCGTCTCATGCTACAAAGAAACTACCCATTGCTGTTGAACGTCTTTCAAGAGATATTTTTAACTTTTTTGTACATAATGCAAAACGAATAAATATTTTAAAGAGTTTCAAGCATTTTGTGAAGTGCAATCACACAAGATCTTAGGTCTATCACGTAGAATACAAAAATTATTTTCTTTTCTTATCTTATATATTAAAAGTAATAAATGAAGTAAATAAAGAGTTCCAGTCGGAAAAAGTACGGTTGCCCAATCTATATTCCCAAATGGAATCAAATTTTAAGTCAATAGCAGGCAATTTTCTAAGATGCGGCTGACTATATACGTTCGGTTCCGTATGTTTATGAAATTGATTTCAATGATAGAACAAAGTATGTCCAAGTTGAAGAGATTTACATTGGAACAAAGACGGAAATATATATTCAAAGTTCAAATATTACCCGTACAGAAAAAATTTCAGCTAAAACAAATATGCTTAGTTTCATATAGAATTATTGAAACAGATAAAAGCGCGCTTTGATTTTAGTAACAGTATTAAATCTAGAATAATCAATTCTGCCTTTATTGTTAAATTTTTCATATTTAATTAATTCTGATATTGAATTAATCATTTCTCAATGGAGATTACTTCAAATATCACAACTTCATGTTGACTGCAATAGTGAAGTAAATTTGTTTTGGAACAAGGTTTATGATTACAAAAATGCGCTTGGGGAATCTTCATTCGAAGAATTATGTAACTTTGTGTTTGCTCTTCTAACTTTACCTCATAGTTCTGCTGCTGCCGAAAGGAAATTTTCAGATTTTGCTTTAATTAAAAATAAATTAAGAAACAGATTAGAATTATCGAGAAGCAATAATATAATGGGAGCAAATGACATACATTTACATAGCTGCTGTCCGATGACAGACCCGTTTTGAACTGCTTTTATTTAAGAAAGACTTTTTATACTTATTACAATAAAAGAAAAATATAGATGTATTATTATAAATAAATTACAATTATGGATTTAAAAAATCTGCAAAGCTTTAAGCTGTTTTAGTTATTTTTGTTATAAACGAGAGTCGTTTATTTTATGTATACTATTTACAAAACCTTTTTCGAATCCAAAATGGTCTTCTTTGTACATTTTGATTGGCAGCCCTGGTTGAGACCCCCACAACAAGGTCCATTGTTTACCCTCCCAACTTATGAGTACTTCCTCAGAAGTCCCAACCGGACGCTCTTACGAATTAAAGTATAGGCTCCCAGCCATCCTTGCCGGCTTCATGTAGTGTCTACCTTCATTCTCGTTTCAAAAATATACGGTAAAAGTAATTTAAAAACTCGTGTCTCAAGTTTCTTACTTGCGGAACTTGGCTAAAAGACAGGTCAGATATATATGTATTACATATGCTGTGTCACAAAGAACCTTAAGTGACATTTCGAATTCATATTTGGAAACATGAGTGCTCAGAAAAAAACAAATTTTGCTTGCATTAGGACAGACCACATAAAAATAGATAAGGAAATCTCCTCATAACCCGGATCGCTTTTTCAAAGCTCTTTAACTGTATATTCAACCAAAGAAAGCTATCAATAATAAATGTTGCGAAGAAGTAATGTAGCATAACACAACAAAGAGAGAGAGAGAGAGCGAGAGAATGTATAGAATTTTCTATTAGGGGGCCATTAGGTGGTTTTAATTCGGAGCACTTTTTTTGAGATTTTCATATCTAGATGTAAGTTGTCTCAGCATTAGGGAGCAATCAATAAGAGCAAAGAAAAAGGAAGCTAAGGAAAACGTATATAAGACAGTGTAAAATAGAATATAATACTTATTTCATTAGTAGTACAAAAGATAACATGATCCTAAACGAAATAGAGAGGAAATTGAAAATTTTAAAAGATTTTACGCTGATGTGATGACACAGGCCTGTTTTATCGCCAGCTTCCAAAGAAAAGCATTGCTTCTAAAGGTAAAGATGTAATGGTGGGCAAACTGTAAGAAGTTGAAGTCTTTAGTTATAGGAAATGCAGCCAATCTGAAAGTTTTTCAACAAAATTCATTAGGCCCGTATCATGACTAACCACAACAATTTTTAAAATTGCCTTAATTCCCTAAAATGTGAACTAAGACTGATTTCAAGCGAACATCAGAGATCCAACTGTTGTACAAGTATCTTGGTTCCTGGATCGAACTAACAAAAATGTTACTCAAGGAATATGAATCCTAAATGGGATCACAAAAATGTGATGCAAAAAGTCAGTTCTTTTCTTGATTGAGCTACAAAAATATTACGCAAGGACATATTACACCATATGCTTGCATAACAAGCTAATGTAAGTCCTTTGTTGCTTGACAATACTGTGCTTGCAGCACATGCATAACGGTACACTTTATGCAGAACCGTTCACAAGCCACATGTGACAGTATCATCTATCTTTGGTGGGTCATGTTAGCGTAGGGGTAAATGTTAAATTCAGAACAATGATAAATAGATTTACATTAGATTTAATGAGAAATTCATTTGCAGTTATCCTTAAGTACCCTAATTTACAGCTAGCAACTCATTTGTACTGTAGATCTATAAATTTCCTTTGTGTCTATGAAATTATCACTAATCAAATTATGTACAAAATTAAAGCAAACAAAGAACAATGCGCATATGTATTCCAGCTAACCCAAATTGGGAAATATAATTTGTTCTGCGCAAGGTAAATTAAAATTAATATTTAAACTATTATCACCGGAAATATGGCTAATTCTAGAAAAATTGAGTATAATCACTTTATTCAACATATAAATTCACTTGAAATTTCACAATAAAACTATCACCAATTTGTGTCTAGATACAATTCAATTACCTCCACCTGAAATTGCATGTAAGCTTAAGGCAGATTTTAAGCCGATTTCACAAATTGTACAAGTTGAAAAACTGAATAAAAAACCGAATGCTGATTGTTGACAAGATCCTGACTGGTTGAAAGCGATCCCTGCAAATGCTCGGACTTTTATGGGGGCTGAGCCGCCATCTTTTTCATGGAACCCGCAACCATAATGAAACTTACTAAGAATATTTTATCTTTCATAAGGTGTAATTAATATCATTCGACGCGGAATTTTGACAACTATATTTTTCCATTAAAAAAGTTCCTTTATTAATTTCATCCATTTAAGGTAAAAATTCCAAATTGTGCTATGATATGGCGCATATTGTCGTCCATGTTGAGAGAATTTGAATGTTTATTTCCCGTAAAAAAAATTTGACAGTTCTGCGATGCTTTCAATTTCGTTTCAAGGTTAAAGCAGAATTTACATTATGATGACATGCAAGTTTTACAGAAATTATGAGGGAGATAGTACATCGTATACGGAAATTTATTTATGAGTGACGAGAGAAGTAAACGCCTTCTGTATTTTTTCCAGACCTCGATTTGTCAATGTGTGCATGTCCGGAACCATAAAAAGAGCTCAACCATAGTAAATTTTACTATACTTTTATGGCATATACACATCTGTCAAATCAAATTAATTGACGAAATAAATAAATGTAAGTTTTTCGTGTGTGTGTGTGTGTTGAGAAAATTCCTTTTTCTAGTAATTTTATACCCATTATATGTCTTTAGGGAAGATTTTCTTTTGGTGTATGTGTGTGTGTGTGTGTGTGCGCGCGCGCGCGCGCGTGTGTGTGTGTGTGTGTGTATGTGTGTGTGTGTGGAGAAAATTCCTTTTTCTAGTAATTTTATACCCATTATCTGTCTTCAGGGAAGATTTTCTGTTGGTGTTTTTTCGCGGAAAATCATCGCGGGAAGTAGATTTTATGTAACAGATTACAGATCCCTTCAATAATTCAAGATTTTTTATTTTATTGAGTTATTACGCGTTTAATTTTGTTAATATATTTCAATTTTGCATTAATTACTTTCCCTTCCGACAACTGTCAAAGGGTGAACAAAGGGTGAACATTTACATGAAAATTCCTTTAAATTGTTCGCGGGAAAGTGTTTCCTCATAATTAATAGAGCACGATCATATTTCATTAGTTGGTACAAATTTCAAGTGATGGAAATTTAAATTTAACTAATTATTACTAAATTTCCATTTCCCATAGACTTGCTGTTGCTTTTTTCATGCACTTTGTTTTTGTTTAGTTGCATGGGGAAATTGGAAATTTTATGATTTTTCTTTCTAAGTTAAAATTCTTAATCTATAAGTTCTTTGAGATGTAAGTAGGTAAGTCGGTACCTTTTGTTCGTGGGAGGAATGTATATCAGTCGGCTTCACTAGCTTTGATTTAAGTTCAGTACTTCAAATTTTGTGTATTATTACTAATTATTTCTCCATTCTTTTCAGCCTTGTGCATCACTGAACACCAGGGTCTTAAACTTGTATAGCTCTTACATATACAGGATGTATCAGATCAAGGAGCCTTGCGATATGCCACACGATTCCTTAAGGCGAGCTGATAAAAAATATCGTCCCATATACCTCGGTTGCTAGGAAAAGCCTCCTGAAAAATTACAGCTATTGAAGATAAACAAAATACATCGTAGCTTCCTTGTTATGCAACCTACGAAGGTAAGCTCAAATTATAGTAAACCGTCTAAGCTTTTCAACGAATGTCGAGCCATTATTATACCCCTTCATGTCGCTAGTTATAGGATGCCAAAGTCAAAAAATGCATACAGGTAGGAACATGCGTAGAATCAAATCAAAGGTAATATTATGAAGTTTCTAAATCTTGCAAGAAAATATAACGGTTATTAGTCCTTTTGTGGGAAAATCGTTAAAATTAAAAAAAAAAATAGGATTAATGTTTTCCATAGATTTTTTAATTTGACGTCTTATAACTATCTACATGATCGGTATTTTTTGGAAAGCTTGGACGGTTTACTATCATCTGAGCTGAAAACAACATTCATAGATTGTACAACAAGGAAATAACGTGGTGTTTCGTAAAAACTAATATATTTTTTCAAATGCTTGTAGTGCCTCGGGGGTATGTGCAGCGAATTTTTTATCACCTTACCTCAAGAAGCAATCACGTGTTATAACGAAAGGCACCTTGATCTATGAATAAAAAAATGAAAAACAGTGAGCAGTAGGGATATCAAACAATGGGTATAAAATTAAAATAAAGCTTTTTGTTTTTACAATTATGTTGTACAAAAGCTGCTATTAGAGCAAAAAATCTCGAAATTTATTTAAACTTGTAATAACAGAAAATTTATATCAAATTACTTACTTTTAGGTCGCGATGTACAATTCCCCGATTGTGGCAGTATTCAACAGCTGATAGTATTTGCCAAAATTTGAATCTTGCTGCTCTCTCCGACATTCGACCGCATTTTGCAATATAATCTAAAAAAAAAACAATCAAAAACAAATCTCATGTTTACCGTTTTGTATCAAATAAAAGAAGCAAGTACTCGATTGCACCTACCGAATATCTCTCCCTGACTGGCGTACTCCGACACAATGTAGATCATGTTCTTGGTTTCCATTACCTGAAAAGAGAATAGCACAATCCGGATTAGTTACAGTCGAGTGAATTCTGGTCAGGCGTTGTTTATTGCGAAGCTATATGTAATCTGGGTTGGGTTTCATTCACAAGACAGAAATCATTACACGAATCGAATAAAGTGAGTGTGATTAAATGCGTACCTGGGCAAGATTGTGTCATCAAAGATATTCGTCATAACATGTGGAGAAATCCGATAACTGACTGTGTTACGTAACCACCATAGATGTAAGTTGCAAAGGTCTACATTAGGCAAAGAATTTTTCTTTTATTTTTTGCTAGAAAATTCTCCTTTAAATTTAGTCGTCATTTCACACATGACTATCTCACAATTCAAGTCGGGGTTCGGATGTTACATGAAGGAGCACTTTCTCCACACTGCACTACATTAAAAGGCCCTTTTTTCCACCAGTAGAAAACAAGTGAAGAGTCTAACGTAAAGTAGGCCAAGTGGAATTAATTTGAGTGTTTTCGTTTCTAATTGTTTAAGAAAGGTTCTCCCAGTTATGCGGATCTATTATGAATTTAAACAGATTTTCCTTAAAAACACAATTCCATATGAAACTCTATAAAGTTCAAAAAAACTGAAATGGAAAGTTTAGTTCTAATTAAGATTGAAAAGAGGCGCGAGTTAAAGGGAATAATTGGGACGTTCGCTTTTAATTTATTAAAACTCTGAAGAGTTTCTGCATAATATTTTATTGCCCTACTTTTCGAGAATTTTGATCGTGTATGATAATCATGATGACTTGGAAAGTTTTAGATTTAATTGGTAGATTTTCTTTCATACTATGGTGGACCGTTTAGGTAGGTGGATTAAAAACAAATCGTTATCGAGATTTAAAATTTAATTATAGCAGTCTTTTTCTCTTTTGTTTTTACATTTCTTGAATTACCTATTAAATCTATATGTATGTATGTTTCGTACGCGGTTGACTAGGGAAATACGTCCTTCTTTATAGAGAATTTTATTACTCTAACAATAGATTTTCTCGTGACCGTTAGAATAAAAATCCAAAAGCAACTAATAACTTTGCCTCTAAAGCTCAATTTTCCTCAAAATAATGTTATTAAAATAATTGCTTGCAAGCACCTTTAAAAATTACTATTTCTTTTCATATTGCGTGTCCTATAACTTCGCTCAACGCTTGAAGTCGAATCGAAAAATTTTCTGAATAAAATTATGAAAATGAAGAGCGGAAATATATATTTTCAAAGCACTTATCGTTCCATAGCACGTAAAGTCTATAAGAGAGGGAAAAACTGAACACGAAGATTTATTGGGCACTTATAGTTATATACTTTACAGCAATTTATTAACAATAATAATTTCCAATAAAAAGGAATTATTTCATTGACATAGAACTGCATACACGGTGTTTTCAAGATATTTACGTAGGGAAGTTTTTGGTGATCTGTGGTGGATCTCACAAAATCAGAAAACTCTAAATGACACAATTGATGGTGTCAACAACGGCTGTTCGGAAAGATTTATATTTGTAAAAGTCGGATACTTGTTTGTAGTTTCTAAGCCTTATGGTTAAACATGCGGTAGAGCTCTGTAACGGTTGCAACCCTAAAGGAAGTTTCCAGAAAGATGTTTTTTCTTCTATATTATATAAGGATATTTAAGGATTTCATGGCGTGCAGATATGTTAAAAAATATGTGTCGAAGAGGGAGATATGCCATTTCGAAGCAAGGAGAGGGTTTTGTAATTTTGGGAACTTTTCCATCAATATGTACCCTGTTACTTTCTTCTATATAAAATCTAACTCTAAATTCTCTATTCTTATTTTATTGGGAATTTTAGGATAGTAAAGTCAAATATTTGGAAAATGTTTCTTATTTTTTTACATGCTGTTCATGCAAAAATGTATGCTTAAGAAAGCAGATTTGGAAGGAAACCTCAATGGATTCTACATATGTACCTACTTTCATACAACATTTTGTGAGATTTGTTTTTTTGAAAGTTTAGACAATTTTCTATCATTTGATATTTATTAAGATTTTTAAAGGGTGTTACAGGTCTTAATGGAAAAATATATGTGAACTTCCCTTTCGATGAAAGGCAGCATCTTATTTTCCCTTTCTTTATATCATTATTTGCACATCCCGACCAGAGCTTTCAGTTACAACAGCTATGAAAAACTATACACAATATTTTGTTACAGTTGTTAGTATTTTTGGTAAAATTCTTAATACCGTTTTGAAAGTTATCATCCGATTTATCAAAAACTCACTTAATTGAAATATGAAGTAAGGTTTCCTTTAAAAACTTCATGTTTGAAGTGAAAATGTAATGATTTCAATGTGCTTCTTTACCGGGATAAGTCGCTGGCTGTTTTTTTAATAGACTTTTCGAATGCCGCATATCTAAATAATACTGTGTTTTTTCATAGGAAATAATGGCAATAATTTCGAAAAAATATCTTTCCCCTGAAATAGAACCAGAAGTGCAAACAAGAGAAACGAAAACGTTTCGAAGTTTGTGTCATTATTTTCTATAGAAAAGTGACTCAATATCAGAGGTTATATTATCTACATTTCAACATTTGAATATATGCATCCCAAACAATTTTACTGAACACGTTTTAGCAGCATTTAAATTATTATTATTATTTTTCCCGTATATGTTAATTTTCTAAAAAAAATCTAATAAAAAATAAATTGGGTAATAAAGCTGTTTGTAGATTAAAAATTTAAATTCTGTGTATCGAACTAATTAATTGCATAATTGATCATACATTTTTTATAATATATTTACTGAATTAATTGATCCTCAATTCTTTGAAATCAAAATACACAAAAAATAAGACAGTAAATCAAAATTTTTGGATTTTCTGATATTGACGAATGCCCGTATACGGTTAGAACTTTTGGTATAAAGTAAAAACGTATTTATACTTTTTAATTTATGAACGATATACATTCGATTTTTGTTATTGAAATAATAAATCTAAGAAATATTAATAAATTTTATAAAATTTCAATACAAATTCTAGACTAGAATTATATCAGTTCGAGTTATTAAATGAAACTTTTATGTCTTTATAAAAAACTATATAGCTTTTAAACGAAAATCACATTAAAATGATAAATAATCCCAGTATATTACAAATTCTATAAATTTAATACATAAAATATATGAGTTATAGAAACCACCGTTATCTAGCTTTGTTAAATTTTTGATTTCACATGATTTACGTATAAATTTTATACCATTCGATTCTTATGATTTGAGTTCGCAAGTACCTACTAACGTAATTTGTATCGGTTTGTATCCAGTAGTCGGTGTTAATGAACGAGTGTTTGACAGTATATAAAAGTAAAAATACAACCGGGGTTTTTTCTAACGTGCGAGAATAAGAATGAGAAACGGATAGTAAAAGTGGACCTTGAATATTTGGATTTTCTATATTCTAGTGAATTGTGTGTCATGTATATATGTTTGAAAAGCTGTTAAGCAGTTATCAGAGCTGATTGAAAAGCCGTTATTCAGTTAATATCGAAGATGAATGAAAATCTATTAAAAGAAATCATCAAGACAAGGAATGCAGTGTGAAGGAAATTTAAAGCTCTAAAGACCGGAAGGATTGAAGCAGAAGCTCAACTTGAACAAACTTTTAAGCCAATCACCAAACCCTTAAAAGAGTTTGTTACCAGAGTCAAGAACGAGCCACCAGTCAAATTGGAGTCAAGATGAAAAAGAAGAAGAAGACAACGAAACTGTGGAACCCTTTACCCCACCAAAACGAAAATATGTGAAAATGGAGCACACCTATAAATTATGAAGATTATTCCTAAACATCTGAAGAAGAATTCGCAACACCCAACCGAGATGAAAAATAAACGAACTCCAGAAAAAAAAATTGAAAACCAATGCTATTTCCCTATGCTGAAGAGTGCTGAAAGTAATCTCGTATCCCCAAAATGATCTCGTCTCTCCAAAACTCGAGATGCGAAATAATCGAACTCCAGAACAAAATCTAAACTCTATGATACTTTCCTATGCTGGAGAGTACTGAAAGTGATCTCGTATCCCCAACCGTGCATTTTGCTGCTACGTGTGGGCACAAGGGGAGGAAAAACTGTGTCCCAGAACCAGCATAGCGTAAATAATTATTTAAGAGTTGTTTTTATTTTTATCAATTTGTTGTGGCCAACAGAGACTAATGCCTTAGCGAAGTCTATCAGAGGTTTTAGGCTGTTTTAATAAATTTGCAACGAATATCGACTATAATTTTAATCAGGGCCAGCTGTTCAGCTGTGCTTCAAACGAAATCTAGACTCTAG
Organism: Dioctria rufipes; assembly: GCA_963924295.1. Lineage (NCBI taxonomy): Eukaryota > Metazoa > Arthropoda > Insecta > Diptera > Asilidae > Dioctria > Dioctria rufipes. The sequence goes on from OZ002742.1 coordinate 121,369,547, forward strand.
TTTATATAACAGATTAATATTTCGCAAATAAGAGGTTTATGCAATATTTTTTCAAAAATCTTACGCAGATATGTCACTATGCATATCGAGCAATGATCTTTCATGTTAGGTGATGTTTTTTTATGCATAGAAAAAACGTATACAAGTTTCTATTTACTTGGAAACACCGATGTTAAAAATAGTTATTTCAAATATATGAGTAAATGTACGTATCACCTAAGATGTAATTTTGGAGTGATAGCAATTATTATTGTGGGAGCCACGACCATAATCGTGTCTCTTCCGCAAATGTGATCTTGAACGCCTGTCTGATGTAGGCCACCGCAGTCTTGAAGGCTGACTATGACGTCCTAGAAAGATAGCAGCAACGCCTGTCTGGTGTAGACAACTCCTGTCTTGAATCACGACACCCTTGAACACTAGCAGCGTGCCTTGACAGTCTGTTTAACGTAGGCAGTTGGGACCATGAGGATTTTCTGAGGCGTAGACAATGAAGTATCTGAAGTATGGGCTGCTGAGCTACCTGAAACATCCAGATCAAGGGAATCAGCTTCTGGACCTGAAATTAGATTAGAGGTCCCAAAGTCTGCTGGATGGAGACTGAGGGCTGACGGAGGTTTAATCGGTTGAACAAGTGTGCCTCTCCAGTCCCAACTGTCGCTATGACAATTGACCCTATATTGTCCTTAATGCCAGCGTCCGGAAGAAATGTAATGCTAGTGTTGCTTGCCTGCTAGCAGCTGTTAGGCTGAATCAAGCCGCATATATTTTCTATGAATTCAGTTCAGTTCCGAGGTATCTGAGCTGCGTGTAACCATAACAAAAAAATGCGAAAATGCTAGAATTGGTCTAAGACCAATTCTTATTATCATAGATGAATACCCGTATGAAATTTCATATGGCGACCCATCTGTGCACGTTTGAATTTTGAAATGGTTTATCGCATATATTTCTTGAACGCTTCGTTGGACTGTAAAAATGCTTATAGCCAATTTCATAGCATTTCATATTAAGAAGAGTTTTTAGTACAATAAAAGCGTCAAGAACTCATTATTTTCACTCCGATTTAGTCCATATTTGAAGCAATATTTACTATTACTATGAGAACACCGCGTACAAAATATCAGCTCTCTACGTTGACGCGCTCTTTTAAGCATTATTTTTACATGTGTACAAAATTTCAGCTTTCTACGTTCACGCGTTGTATAAGGCACTATATATTTATAGCAAAAAACGAAAGCCTACGAAGGAGTTACCCGATTTGTGCCATTTTCGAACTTAAATTTAATGTTCTTTTTAAAAGCCCGTTTAAAAGCCCTTCAGCTCTCTAAATGGACGCATTCTCCAGTTATCGTGAGGACACACAGACGGACGGATGAACGGAGAGACGGACGGACGGACGTACAAACGGACATGCAAAAATCAAAATAATTTTTAATATTATTATCTAAAGGTTATACTAAGTTTGTCATTCCGTTTGTAACACACAGAAATAATGATGATAGAGCAAAATGGATTGGACACCCATGTATAAAATTAAAAGTTATTTTGATTTATGCACGTCCATCCTCCGGCTGTCCGTCCGTCTGTCTGTCAATCCTTACGATAACTCGAGAGAGCGTGTACTTCGAGAGCTGAAATCTTGAACATGGGCTTTTCTTAAAAAAAAAAAGTAAAATTAAGCTCAAAAATGGGACAAATCGAGTAACTCCTTTGCAGGGTTAGCATAAAAAAATTAATTTTTCCCTACATATTTGGACACTGCCTGAGAACATGTCAACGTAGAGCGCTGAAATTTTGTACATAGTATTTTCATAGAAATAGTAAATATAATTCCAAAAATTGACTAAATCGGGCAACCCATTCTTGGTGTTGCTATATAAAAATTTAGGATTTTAACATATCCTGTGAAAATAGTCAGTCCTATACTATTTTAATGTACCGAAAAGTTCTTCAGAATATGAAATCCTATAAAATTGGTTATAATCATTTTTGCTGCTCGACGAACCGTTCTAGAGATTTATTAAAAAACCAATTTAAAAATCAAACTTGCGCAGACGGGTGACCATACGAAATTACAAACGAGCATTCATCTAGGGTATCATAAGAATTGGTCTTACGTTAGACCAATTCTAAATTTTTTACTTGTTCTCTAATAGCATTATATCTGTGCGTTACAAACGGAATGCCAAACGTAGTATACCCCATAGATTTCATCTAGGCTATAAAAATGCATAATTGGTTAAAGAACGTAAACATATCATGTTGCCATGCTACAAACAAGCAATATGAAAAACCTAGACGTAAAATGGATTCGTTCATCGCGAGTTGAAATAACTCAATAAGAAATAAAAAGCTTTTTGCACTGCCGATTTGATTAAGCAAATCATCATTAAAATCACCACAAATTGTGATGTATCTGTTATATAGGGTACCAGCACATAAGAAGATAAAGGTTCCACCTATAGTCAATTTAACTACATATATTGGGAAATTTGTGCACAAAACCTACCAGTAGTTTCCCATTTCCAACTTAAAATTTAGAAACAAATGACACAGGCTCACAAGAATTTCTTAAGAGATATTACTAGCTCGCCCCAAGTCGATCATTCCGATATATATACATATATGATAATTAGGAAGGGATGCCATTTCATCGCGAATGAGGCTTTAATCATGTTTCAGTAACATAAATCATATATTTAAGTAGCATTTATCAAATTTAGATAGCAATCTTTGAATCTAAAGTGGCATAAACTAAACCCTGATATTGCATTGCAACAGATTTTGAGCACATTTCAAAAGTACTCATGAAACTATCAACATACAATCTAAATTCACCGGAATAGGATATAGTTAAGTAGTAGTAGCAGGAAAAGTGTGAACATATTACATACAGCTTCAAACCCCGGACGAGGCGGCTGTTTGTTCCTCTTGTTTTATGATTTGATTTAGAATCGTTAAAAATGAAAGTTCTTCAAATTCTTGTATTCTCCATCTATGACCTATTCCGACAAGTGTGGCTTCGATTCCCGTTCGGGAAAAACTTGGATCATATAACGAGAAGGATAGGCTATGCTGTGTGTTTCTTGCGACACGTACGGGTAATAACAAGAGGGGTATCGCCTTGTTATTCGTCAGTTTGACAATTCTAATTTATTTCTGACATTTCAGATTTTATGACAAGAAGCTCGGGTTTGATTTAGCGATTTTGTAGTAAATAACTAATTAAAAGTGATTTTTATTTAATAGTAGTGTGGTACAATAGTGAAATATTGTTTTGTGAACGGGATTTTATATAATTGAGACTCCGGAGTCTTGAATTATCGCGATGAAGTGCGCTGTGCTGTGCTGCAGAAACAACCGGTGATATTCTCTCAGGAAATCATTTTGCAGGCAAGCTTAATTCTTTTAATAATAAATTATAGTGTTTTAAATAAAATAAAAGTGAAATATTTTTAAAAATAGACAGCCGTGGCAAAAAATTTTAACATTTTCCAATGCCGGTTTGTTTGTTTATAATTGAATTGTGATTGTCGCCTTAAGTTACAGTAACCATACAAAGGCAACGCCAAAAAATATTATCAGAAAATAAACGGGGCACTAGAAAAATTGGTAAAAATGCAAAAAGTTATAAAAATATTATAAAATTATAAACTTAAAAATTAATTTAAAAATGCTGTGTTATAATGGGATCTCTTCTATTGAAGTTCTTCAATACTTAATAAAGTTTCAACCAGTAAATTATTCGCCCGGTGTGAGAATATATTAGTTTACTACTTCCATGACTAAAACGCATACATCGATGCGGTTCTACTTCATGCAAAAAAATGCTTAAGTTTTTCTTCCTCTTAGCCTATCCTTTTTGTTATTGATCTAGGGGGGAAAATAAAAAAAAATGAATTTACAATTTATTTGTGCGCTATGTGGTTAATGCCAGCTGAAAGCACATGTGGCTTAGTCAACGAGGTAGTTATTACATAAACAAACATTTGTAGGTACTGCAAGCAATAGAGATAAGACATCGACTGTGTTTCAGCTGAAGAGCATCTTGATGCTACTCATAGTTCCTATGAGTGGGTGAGTGATTCATTAATGAAAATTTATCTAATTTGAGTCAATCTCAGCATCACGTAATGAAAGTGCCTTCCCTGTATATTTTTGCTTATTTTTAATGGGGTTTACAATTAGTGGCTAATCGGATGTTGTGTTAAATTTCACGATTCGCTTGACCTGAAGCACACATATTGGCGGCAATAGTTGTGCATATGTTATTAAATGTTTTTGCTAATTTTCATCAGGCTAATGACGTCGGCCATTTATAATTACACTTCATGCTTTTTTAATCCCATCCCTTATTATTAGTCAAGAAAATTCCGGAAATTTATAAATTTCCATAAAATCCAGAATGCTGTTGAATTAACTCGCACCACTTTCATAGATAATTAGGTACCTACTTGCTAACCTTCATGAAATTTTCAATTTAAATATTATGAGCAAAAGCATGATTAATAAAAATTTCATCATTTTTAATCTCTGATCTCGTTAAGATCCCAAGTTGAAGTTTTTCCATGTTTTAGTGGATAATATAAGGAAGAAAATAAAAAAGCAATGAATAAAATTCAATTCAAATTCAAATTTACTTCATTAGGATGCTACAAGATTACAATCTTTTATCTGCATCGTTAACAGAAAGTGGGTTACTATAAGGGTAAAAGGAAGCCTAAACTAAACGTAAAACTACCTGATCAAGATAATACAGGATCAAAAATTGAATTAGACTATATCTAAAGGCATACATTATAGAGTGAAACTACGAAAACAACATAAAATACAATAAAAAAAATAAATAAAATAAAAATAACATAAAGATAATCAAAAAAACAAAACAAGAATAAAACTATGCTAATCTATGCAAAGATGTGGCACTGAAAGAAAAAGAGAAAAAAAAACAAATTCAATTAAGAAAATCAGTTACAAGTTTGCTGAATGTGCCGATAATGCTGGCTCTTTGAATGTTATGGGGCAACAGATTCCACAGAGAGTTAGTTGAACAATGTTAGAAACTTCATAAATAGCAGTACGAAATCGTGGCATCGAGAGTTTATAACCCCTGGTTGACCGTAGAGGGCGGACCATACTACTTAGATTACGAGTCAATGGTCAATGAAGAGAAGACAGTGCATTTAGATTTGCTTGGATTAAGTTTCAGACTATTTACTTTAGACCAGTTGTAGATCTCATTCAAATCGTCGTTCATTCGAGCCGCACAATCTTCGATTAGTCCTATTGGACGACTTAAATAAACCTGTACATCATCAGCATAAATGTAAATATCAACATCACGTACTACTTGCGGCAAATCATTGATGTACAGGCTGAAGAGCAAAGGTCCCAGAATAGATCCCTGTGGGACGCCGCTGCCGAGGGGGAGAAAGACAGAATAGTTATTATTATCCAACACTACCCTCTGGAAATGTCCACTCAGAAAGTCTCCCAACAGGCGGATTGAATTTCTAGAGAAATCAAAGCGGTGGGATAATTTTTTGAGCAGGCTCTTATGGAAAACACTGTCAAAAGCCTTAGAAAAGTCTAGGAGGGCCAGAATGGAAATTTCTCTCTTGTCCAATGCAGCGCGAATGTCGTTTGTGACCTTCACAAGAACGGTTTCACAACTATGCCTAGGTCGGAGTCCAGACTGCCAGCAACTCAATAAATCATTTTCCATTAAATAGTGCTGAATCAGCCAATACAACAACTTTTCAAAAACCTTTGAAAAAAAAAAAACAGAGCAAACTAATGGACCTGAAATCCTCTGGTGACGTAGCCGAAGCCTTCTTAGGAATTGGATTGACATTCGCTAATTTCCAGGCTATAGGGAATTGGCATTTTGTGATGCATGAATTAAAAATACGAGATATGGGACCAACATGAAGTGGAGAAATGGAGCGAAGAAACTTAGTGACATGTCTTCAGGCCCCAAAGCATTCGATTTGACAGCAAAAATTGCTTTAAGCACCTCATCACCAACAACTCCTCGAAAACTAAAGCCATCGACGTCTTCACGTATATTGAATGCAGCAATACTTTCTCTGATTGCTGATTGTGACGGAGTGATTCCAGCACAATCCGATGATTGTTGGTTGCTAGCAAAATATGAGTTTGATTCATGAGGAATAAGATAACTTTGAGATCTTTTCTTACCACAGACGCCGGCGGTGCACAGGCTGCTCCACAATACTTTCGGTGGAGCATCAACGTTAAATTTCCGCCTATAATAAGCACGTTTAGCTGCTTGGATTTTTACATTTGTTTTATTTCTAATACGTTTGTATGATTCACGACTTTCGACGTTCCTCAGTCTTCGATATCGAAAATAAAGATATTCCCGCTCCGCTATTAGAGTCTGAATTTCTGTGCTAAACCAGGGGCAAGATGTATTATTTATCTTCTTTTTGCGTACAACACACAAACATCAGCTCCAGTATTCACTTCCACACACAAAAATTCAACAGGACCATTCGATTAAGTTGCTAATTCGCAAAATCTTGTTTCACATACACCGCTACATCGACACCAATGACAATCATTTCTGAGGACTTCGAATGAAGGAATGGATATTAAAGAAGATGGTATATCTTCACGCAACCACGATTCACTTACAAGAACTACGTGAAGTCGAGCACAATGGAAGTCTTCCCTCAATTCATCAATCTTCGGAAATATGCTACGTGAATTAAAGTGACATACGTTAAAATCTTCGGTCCGCCCAAAGAACACCTTGAGCATAGTTCCAACACTATTCAATGGCAGAGAATTATGACCTATGGCAACTTTTTATTACCAATCAAGCACCCGGCACATTGAGGAAACGACGTTCTCAAGTGTATATAAAAGCAAAATCATGCAATATAAAATTTACGAGAGGCTTTGACACATATGCAGTGAGATAGCGACTGACATGAAAATAAACAACTTATTAGTTTAGCAAACAATAGGGAGGAAAGTACTAGCATTGTAAATTGAATATGTATATACTAACTAGAGAAGGAGTATAGAACCGTTAGAACACAACTACTTGACAACACACGCCAAAATAAATTTTACTTACTAAACACCTGTTTAAAAATAAATATTACTTAATACACGTTAAAAAAAAACAAACAAAACAAAAAAAAAAGAACAAAAAAAGAGCAATTAACTAGATAAGTTGAGAACACCCTACATTGTATTACAAATTTTCTTCTTGTTGCCGTGAACTACAAGCTCCTGCATTATCATCTTCATTTACTACACATACCAGTAAACTCATTGACTTTAATGGCTGGTCATCCTTCTTTACACATATGTAAACCTCCCCCGCCTTGTGAATGCTGAGAAAATTTTATTATCTCTCCTGTACTTCAATGCGCTTTGCAACAATTTACTATTATAGTTGATGAGACTCTCAAAAGCATTTATTTTTGTGTCAGACGTGAAGTTGTGGTCGACGTCGTTTAGTTAAACCAAATCTCTTAAATTTATATAAAAATTCTCTTTGTTCAACAACAGAGGGGAACTTGACGATTAGCGGGGCAATTCTACGATTATTTTGCTGGTGCATCGAGTACTTTGCACGGAAGGCAAATGCAAACGATGACAGTGCATGATTTATTTTATTTGAAATATTCATTACCAGCTGCTGGGGGTTTTCACTTGGGTGAGAAGGAATGCCGGTTATCACTACGTCTGTTAATCGATGTAATCGTCGGATGTCATTTAGCTCGTATCGCACCTCTGCTAATTCCTTTTTAAACTGACCCCTGTCGTCGTCTATCTCTGCAATTTCTGCATGCGTATTAGCTACAATGTTATTAATTTTAACCGAAATGTGTCCTTCGAATTCTTCAAACTTTTCTGAAATGATTTGGATTCTTTTGACATCTTCCAGAACCTCTCGTCGCAACGGGTGTATGCTGTGCAGATGTATCAGTGCCCGCTTTCACTTTAGGTTTTACACTCTTGTTTCCACTCATTATGTCGAAAAAAGGCGGTAGTTAATTCAATGGTCACAAATAACACAAATTTTTGGTCAAGTTATTCACGGCGACGTTTCACAAGTTTTCCTGGTGTAAAACCGGCAATAACTCGCGGTTATAAGCCAAAATTGAGGAGCTGTAAATAAACACGTCTACTCTGCTATATGACTGAATTAATAATAGTTTGTCATCTAGGATATTCTAGAATAACGGATGAAATCCTTATCCTGATGGTACTTTTCTTAGATAGCTTAAAATCCTAACTTTCAAATGAGCCATATTTCACTGTTCTAGCATGAATAGCAAAGTATGTTATGAATTTTTAAAGAAGACAAGGACAGCATTTTCCGAAATTATAAAAAAATGATATAACTCTTTAAATACACAATGTATAATTATTCTAGCGATTTTGCGAATTGTAGAATTAGCTGGGCTTGACTCCGCTGTAACCCGTGTGCTATTCATATGATTGAAAAATGTGTCCAAAAAGTTACTGGCGCGAAAAACTAGTTTTCGATAGCGTTTTTCCAATATAGCGGCGTGAGCGGTGAAAACGAATTAGGACACCAAGCTGTACAAATCTACCAAATTTCAACTTTCCTTGACCTTTTGTACCGAAAGCCCTTTTATCTCTTCAATGCCTAGACTAATAGGGAAAATTCTTAATTTATTTTGGTTTTCACAAACCCTTCAAGTATTTAAAATTTCAAAAAAAAAAATGTGTGGGATGTGAATGAATGCTTAGTTAGTTACTAAGTGGGCTATTATGGGTGTGTGTCGGTCCGCTAAAAACTGCTGTCTGCCGATGTCAAAGAAAAGGATAAATGAAACTTTCTTCTATTGACTTTACGAGCTTAGAATTAAGAAACAGAATGAGATATCTTGAAATTATACGAGACAAAAACATGATATACATACAATCCTGGGAGACATGGCGAGTAAAGCTTGTAAAGTTTTCGCCGTATGTTGGAGAGCTATAGTAATAAAGTGAAGTACAAAATCTCGACCCTCTAGATGTACACAAGTGTTAAAGAATATATTTTAACACGGCCATGCTGGCGCCGATATTCATGTTTTTCACTGTGAGACACCACTCGAATTCACGTTTCGCTTCACGGTACTATCGCATCCGACCATCTCAGATTTGAATGAAATTTTCATAGTTTGGAGGGAATAGCAAAATAGTTCACTCACATTTTTGTTTCCTCCTCCCCCCCCCCCCGGTCAGAAATCATTACGATGAAATATCATTTTCAAAAAATTATATCTTGAGAACAAAGGGGAACAACAACGGGGCAACCGATTTTTCTGATTCAAATGTCAAATGAAGCTTCATGCGCTATATTTTTTATAAAACAAGAGTAAGAAAGCTAGAATTGGTCTAATTGTAAGACCAATTCAGACTAATGATACCCTAGATGAATGCCCGTATGTAATTTTGTATGGTAATCTCTCTGTTAAGTATGATTTTTGAATTGGTATATATTTCTAAAACGGTTCGTCGGACAGTAAAAGTGGTTATAACAAATTTCATAGGATTTCATATAATGAAGAACTTTTCCCTACATTAAAACCATCTAGGACTGATTGTTTTCACAGTATATGTAAAAATCCTAAATTTTTATATGGCAACACCAAGAAGGGGTTGACCAATTTAGTCCATTTTCAAAATTTTATTTACTATTGCAATAAAAACACCACCACGTATCCAATTTCAGATCTCTATTTCGACGCGTTCTCAGACAGCGCCCAAATATATAGTGAAAAACGAAATCTTTGTGGCAACCCTACGAAGGAGCTGCCAGATTCAGCTCATTTTCGAACATAAATTTACTTTTTTTTTAAAAGCCCGTGTGCAAAATTTCAGCCCTCTAGGTGAACGCGCTCTAGAGTTATCGTGCGGATGGGCGGACAGACGAACAGACGGACATGAACAAATCGAAATAACTTTTAATATTATGCGTTGGTGTCCGATCCATTTTGCTCTACCATCATTATTTCTAGGTGTTACAAACGGAATGATATAGATTTCATCTATGGTATATGGTATATGGTATTATTCACTAGAGAGGACATCTACCACTTTTTTGTTCTATTTTTATTTTCAAACTAGAAGCCTTATCTATCTATGTATGAAAAATTGCGATGGTGTTCGGCTTCGTTAGAGCATGGTGTTTTTCAATAGAGACTTAATTAAAAAAAAATTTAGCGAACCATACAGTCTAATTTTTTAGTTATTCCGAAACGACTGGGAATAATGCTTTTGGGTATTTCTTATATGAAACATTATAGATAATACATAATTTCAACAGAAAAAAGTGGTTTAAATGTCGAAAAATTTAGCAGAAAGATGGCTTTGAAAGTAATGTAATGGCCGATGAAACGTAGTATGTTACAGAAATTATCTTAGATTCGGTTTGTAGAATGAAATCGCATCTACATTTTGTCCCCTAATCACCTATCTAATTAGTTTTTAAATTCGATAATAAGTTTCGAAGATAACTCGAAAAGAAAGGAAATCAGTCTTTTAAAAGTGGAAAAAGACCGTTTTTGAGTGTTTGCAAAGTACCATTATGTCGGCGAAATTTGCCACCCAAACAAAACATGTTCACAACAGACCGCTAATGCATATGAATGAAAGAACGGGCAAATTATATGAAAAATGATGGGGGGGAGGGGGGCGCATACAACCGAAAATGCCAAAAAAACCTTTTTTAATGGTAAAATCGTCCGCATGAGATTTACAGGATCAAAAACAGAACTCCACCACTCGATCACACTCTCTTCTTTCTTTAATTTAATACCCCATACGACCCATTTTGGACAACCTCTATGTGAGTGGTACAACCCCCCAATTCACGAAATACTATTATTAACAAATTCTGCTGTTATATATTTTTATGAAAAATATAGGGCATTAAGAGTCAATTGGCATTTGAATTAGGAAAATCGGTTGTTCCGTTTAGACATGATTTTTTCAAAAATGATGTTTCATCGGGTGAGAGGAGCGGGTGCGGCGTGGTAGGGGAAACAAAAAATATGTGTGAGCTATTTTGGTATTCTATACAAATTGTGAAAGTTTTATCCAAGTCCATTCACAAAAAAGACACATAAAACTTATTTCTTCCTTTCTAGCAACGCAACAATGGTACATGCCGCCCCATAGGACAGTTCATCAAGTCCCACCAGGTGGTAAATACCGGCGGGAACGTGTTAAACTACGGAGCTGTAATGTAATGGAATGCTATGGATTTTGTCAGCCATCGCAATATATTATTTTTATTAGTGATATTTTAGACACTTTCAATAACTCTATCTCTTAAATAACTCTAACTCTTCAATAACTATATTTTTTTTAGTTCTCTTCATTGTTTACTTATTCTTATGTCATTAATCACTAAGTTGTAACATGCTTCTATTAGTATACCGCATGAAATTTTATAGTGCTAGTTACTTTTAACCCTGTAGGTTTAATTATTTCTGTTTTTAATTTTGCAGTCATCTTTTCTAACTTTAAGGCGGTAGGTACTTAATTTGAGAAATCTGTACACTATTTTTTTAATTTTCTAAATAAATAAATAAATTTATTTCCGTAGTATATAAGGCGCATTCAAGTCCTCTAATTATCGGGCTATCAAGACTATCCTATGTATACACCCCATAAAAATTCACATTAAGGAAAAGAAGATCACCGGTCATTAACCAGAGTAGAATATTTCTTCTGGCAACCAACTGGGGCAGAATGGGAATCACATTCGATACCTCGGCCTTGAAGTACCTAACCCTCAAAGAATAACAATGGTGCAGGCGTATTCTGCGAGAAGCTTGATGTGGAAATGGAAAACAATAAAATTACCATCTGATCGGACAGTTAAGCTGCTGTCAATGCCTTGATTAAACTTTTTGTCATCTACTTATCTCACAGTTCATTGAAGTATTTGTTTTTTTAATTACAAGTCACACTAATATTTAGGGAAACGAAAAACTGGATGAACACGCACGAATTGTAGCGAGTTCGGAGATTCTTCTCGCATTCTGAAAACTCTAAATTTACATAAAATACTATACAAGAACTATGGGGGGAAAAGAGAGCCCCAAATGCTATTTAAATACCTTGGTAACCATTGCCACCGGAAACTACTCCCTCAGAGGACATCTACATAGGATAGGAGTAATACAGAGAATGTGGAAAAAAGTCCGAAACAATAGCTCACTCTTTTGAATTTTCTGAATATAAATTTTACCTGAATTTATTTCGGGGGAGTTGCGAAGCATATTTTGATAAGAAATATCATGCTAAAAATTAAGTCTTTCCTGCAAATATGCATTTTATAAATTTACACGTCTGTCTATTCTTTAACTATCGTGCAGTATTTGAAATGTTAGATTTCGATGTTAATCAAATAGCCAATTTCAAAATTCTACTGGCATTTCATTTGTAGAAGATTATTATCAAGATAATGTCGATATGCGGGGGTCTGTATTAAATATTTAGATGACTATAAAGGCACTTCATTCCACTACTTTCTAGATAAAGTTTTTGAGACCCCCTCAGAATTCTGAAACCATGAATGAACAACAAAGTTATCCTGATGTGAATACCAAACAGGAAGATATATGTATACAAGGTAAATACATATTTTGTAATTCGCTATCCAGGAAAAAGTGCAGAATACTTTTTGAATTTTACAGCGAAATTATGATGAATTTGAAAAAGTCACCTATAAAATCGGCTATCAGGCTTATAGCTGGATCAACTGAATTCATTAGACTCTTATACAATAGATAGTACGCGCATTTGAGTAAGTAATAAAAAATATATTTCCCTCATGGAATGGACCTCGCAGAGCAATTATTTGTTAGCAACTGTAACTGTAATAATAGAGAAAATATTCATAACCCATGTCCTAACCGTTATTAAGCTACAGCGTTACATATACATACATATATGTACATAACGAGATTTATCCGGATAATTCCTAAGGTTAAGAGCAGCTATTCAACTGTACGAAAAATTATAAAACACGTGCCGACAAGCGATAATCCATTATAAATCACAAAAAATGGTTTAAGTAAAAAAAACAAAAAACGTGCTTATAAAGTAGACTCTCTTACCTGGTACAACTTAATTATATGGGGATGATCTAAACGCTTCATGATATCAACCTCTCGGTAGACTTTCTGCAGATTGCTTGTGTCCAGCTGAGATTTGTCGATAATTTTTATAGCAACCTGAAAAAAAGAATAAGGAGGTTAATGAACAGTTGCTGCCGAGAATTCGAAGAACATGCACTTGAGACTTCTCAACAAATGTAAGCCGATAAAGAATCAAAGAAATTTCATTGTCTCCAGTCTTTATAAAGAAAAGCTATCGTCATTCCATTTGCGCTTTTACTGTAGTGCTTCAAAATCCGGATATGATAATTAGAAAACTGTGACATAGAACATGAGGGAAGCGGTGTTTTTACGTTCTGTTTTCGTTTTCTTACGTGCTCTTGCTTGCTGCTCATTTGACTAATGACTTTTAAGTGATAATTTTAAAGCCTTCGTTGAAAAAATGAATGAATAAACTGCAAAAAACTTATATTTTGTCTAATTGTACGGCCAATTTCGATAATACCCAAGAAGAATACCAATACAGGGTGTTTCAAATTCAAACTTCAATACTGAAATATTTAATAGTACTCAAGTAAACAGTAAGCAAATATAATTATAAAGTGGAAGAGTAGTTTTAATGGTTTCAGAAATACAGAGTGACTTGGACTATTCTATATTAAACACCTTGTAAATTAGTAATTTATACACGATAATACTTGATATGCTGTTGAATAGAGAACTCTTCGACCTTTTCATAAAACTTGCAACTACTGAGATAAAAGTCCTCTCAACAAATTTTTTTCAAGTAAGTTTTACAAAATTGGAATTAGGAAAATTGTATAGAGTTTTATTTTCGAAAAACAATACTGTCTGCGTCTCAATTTCAGTAAAGAAAAAGAATAATGAGTTGTATGAGTTGTTTTTGTTAAAAATGATTTTCGCATTTATTTTTAGAATATCTAAAACAGTTTCACATATTTTGACACTCCGAACTACCTTCAGTATTTTAAAAATGTCTGGGACTGACGCGATTAAAGTAATTTTTGAAATCTCTTCCGAAATTTTAATATTAATACTGCTCCAAAAAGTTATAGACTCAATTTTTATCAGAGTTGAATTTAGATTGTGTTAAATGTCGTAGGTATACAAAATTTCTAAGCACATTCTCGAATTGTTCCGCGGACAGAGAAATGGCCAGACAACAGACAGACGGTAAAAATCAAGATGCCTTTTATATAAATCTAAAAGAGAATATACCTAGAAGTATACTACCAACTAATAAAAGAATGAACAAACAAGACCAATTCTTATGATACCCTAGTAGATGAATGCCCGTATGAAATTTCGTAGGGTGCCCCATCTGTACAATTTTGATTTTTGAAGTTGTTTTTCGCATATATTTCTAGAACGGTTCATGGGACAGTAAAAATGATTATGACCATTTTCATAGGATTTCATATTCTGAAGAACTTTACAGTACAATAAAAACGTCTAGGACTGATCGTTTTTACTGTATACGTAAAAAACCTAAATTTTTATGTGGCAAGACCAAGAAGGGGTTGCTCAATTTAATCCATCTTTAGATTTTTTTTTTTTTTGCTATTACTATAAAAACACCATGTACTAAATTTCAGCTCTCTCGCTCTCAGGCAATGTCCAAATTTATAGTGGAAATTTTTGTGTGGCAACCGCACGAAGGAGTTGCCCGATTTGTCTCATTTTCGATCTTATTTTTTTTTTTTTTTAAGTGCGTGTACGAAGTGAACGCGTTCTCGAGTTATCGTGCGAACAGACGGACAGACGGACGGACATGTTAAATCAAAGTAACTTTTAATATTAAGCGTGAGTGTCCAAACTATTTAGCTCTGCCATCATTATTTCAAGGTGTTACAAACGGAATGACAAACTTAGTATACCGTTTAGATTTCATCTAGGGTACAAAAACATAAAAGTATGCGGCGAACAATTGCCAAGTAGAAAAAGAAGCAAAATCTCGAGTCATCAGTAACCCAAAAATTAACTAATAATCGGAAATTCCCTACTTTTGCCGTGGACATAAAAAAGCATATGCTTCTTAGTACCGACGTGAATTTTGTTCGTAATCCAAATCATTTCGATGCATAGTGTATGGGTCATAGTTTCTAAAGCTTTTTTATATGTATTTTGGAACCTAGTTATGTATTTAGATTAGTTGCTACGGTAGCATTAGAGAAGTGCGACACCTTCTGTGATATCGAAACATTACGTGAAACTAGTATACCTAATTATCTTATACTTAGTAACTGATGTTGTAACTCAGGTTCGTTTAATGGCCGACTATATTTGGCTATTATTTGTCTGGGTGTTCAGATTTGTAAAATGACTAATTGTAGATGGGAGACAATAACAAGCTGCGGCTGCAATAACTCAAGGTAGCTATTGCCAAAAATATGTCCCAAAAAAACAGAAGTTCCACTAATTCAATAAACTTAGTGTATCAACTCCTGGCTAGTTCTAGATACCTCGAAGTCCAATGAACTTTCAAGTAGATAGATTCCAATGAGGTGGTATCACAACAAACCACTCTGATGTCTAAATATAGATGACTGCAAGTTATTTCTGTGGACGCAACTATCACTCAATCTAGCCTACGCTACGAGAATTTATTAACATACCTTTGGCCTCCAGAGACTACATTTTTGGTCCCTGGAGTCCAAAGAGACTAAAGAGACAAAATCTCTAGACAATTTTTTGATTTTCGGTCTCCCGTGCTGTATTTCAAAAAGTTTGGACAGAAATTTTGTTTCGTCAATAGAGTTTCGGTTATTTTTGAAAAAAAAAAAAAAAAAAAAAATAGTAATAACAAAATTTGTTGTGTTATCCTTTATCCCGTAAAATTTGTACAACAGGGATATATTTTTTTACGCTTTTCCGTCTTCGCATTACATAAATTCTTTCTAATTGTCAAGCCTTTTAATTTACAAAGATCTCTGGAGATCTCTAAAGACGAATATCAAATTTCGTGAATACACTTCAGCGACGTGTATCTAGAAACTTTTTTCTTATGGCCTCCAGATACTTAATTTTTTGATCTCCAGAAAACTGGAAATCAAAAGAACCTGAACAATAAAAACGGTCATTTCCGTAAAAAGAATTGTTTCGTAGGTACAAAGTATTCCATTAAGTGAATTAAACTCTTCTTCAAAAATTATATACTGGATTTTATTAAAAACTCCTAAGCGACGCCCACCAGAGTTTTCCGAATCCTAAACAGCCTTCGCTTGAGTAGAAATCTGTTTAATCATCTGCTAACAAATTAATGGTGTTTGCCTATATAAAAAAAAACTAAATTTATCATCTTTTCTAAGGAAGCTGAAAAATAATCTCCTCCAACGTCTAAGATAGGGCAAGTGGTATTAAGCACTGAATATATACGCAAAGAATAAAGGAACGTGACAGTCGATAATGATTTTCGGGGATAACGACATTACTATATACATACACACTATCGATTAGAAGAAATTTCTTGAAAGGAATTACCACCTAAGCAGTTTTTTTATTTTCTTAGGAAAACGAGCAAAATGTTTCTTGAAGGAAAAGATTGATTAATTTTACTAGCGATGTCCAGAAATATCCTTTAGGGTAAAAGTAAAGAGGTATTACGAATTTTAGAATATTAGAACTTTATTGTTCCTAATTAAATCTTCTTTATAATCCACTCCCGATTTCAAAATAATTAGCAATCGAAATTATATGTATATACATATGTAATAAAAAATAAAAAATAAGATAAAATATATATTATATATAATAAATGTTCTTAAAAATTAAGCTACGTTTTGAAATATTCAAAATAGATAATTTAATATGTGTTAACACCAGCCTTTAAACAGTTATTAACTCATAACCTATTCAGGTCACACCGAAATTAGACGATATTTTGTAAAATGATGTGCTAAGGGAACAAATTATCGTTGAGAATAGGTTTAGAACTAATAACTCTTAAAGGGCTTTAGATAGCACATTGGATGTAATAGGTCATATTAAAGAAGAGAGTCTACAGTTTACAGTTTTTATAAAAAAAGTTATGTTTACGACCTTTTTGCAAAAATAATAGAAGTTAAATTACAAAAAAAAAAGGTAAGAAAATCCGAAATTTTGAGTTTAGATAACCATAATTCTTGAAAGGAGAGGGGTGTGGGGCTGGTGGAGCAGTCGTTTGAAAGGTCATGGAGTTTTGCATACAATGAGCATGCGACCATGCACCCTGTAGTTTTTAAAATACAGGATGTTTTGTGAAAAACTAGCTTTTTTTCTTAATCACCCTGTAACTCCCAAACGGTTGATATGCCCCCCCCCCCTGCCATTCAATTTTTTGTTCATCTAGCTGAGTACTATCACCTCCCGCTCTACTGACCTTCTAGTGGGAAACACCCTGTATATAGTGAGAAACGAAATTTTTGTATACATTATTTCTCTGCATTACAAACGGAATGACAAACTTAGTATACCCTATGATTTCATTTAGGGTATAAAAATGTTAATCGTCATTATGATAAGAAGAAAAAAATTGGGAGGGCAATAAATTCCATTCAATGTGTGCTATTTATGTTCTTGATAGTCAAGACAACCACGAAATTTATGATTAAAAATCTGCGATTATTTCTTAAATCAACAAAAAGTTTGACGGTCTAACCAATGTCGGAGCTAGACCTTAGAAAAATTTAAAGAAATTGTAACAAACTCAGTATAATTTTAAATCAAAAAGGACATTTAAAATTCACCTGAAAACTTTGCAGTTTTCTTTCAAAACTTTTTTCACTTGCAAAATCTTTTTTCTGTATTTTTTAAACTGTTGAGTTAGAATTCAATCTTTTATGAAAATGTGGAACCAAATGGTTTAAAAATTAATTTTCGGAGAAGAATAAATATATCCTAAAATGCTTAGTTTAAAATAGGAAGAGTTTTGGCATGGCACGGCATCTACTTTTGCATTTGCATTTTGTTCACATTTTAAAGGGAATATTAAGTTTAAGTTTAATTTGTTTTCCATCCTTAAAACACCAACTTTTGTTGTAAATAATTAAAGTATGGTAACTAACTAATGTGTATGATATTTTTTTAAATAGCTTAAATAATAATTTGTTTACTTTTTAGGGTATTTCAGATAATTACATAGTTATATCTAATATGCACTAAAAAATGAAATTTGTTCTTTTATTAATTTTTTTTTAATAATTACTTTTTCGGCCCCGCCAATAAAATCGCTCCCCTAAGTGTTCATCGAAATGTTAAAATTGAATTTAATAAAGCACTTTCTCCCTTCACGGCAAGAAGGAAGGAACATATTAAATTTAATTCCGTAACTTTCTCTCTCACCAGCATCTTTCATCCTGATAAAAGCTTACCACCGAATTCAGCTTTACGACTATTATATAACGCAAAGTTCATGTCAGGATTTAAATATGACATACGCTATAAGTGTGGAAAAGAACACACCAACGCAAACTTTTGCTGCAGGTTTCCACTAAGTCAGGGGAAATTTGACGATAGTCAAGATATTGATACAGATTTTCAGATAGCGCAAATAGAAACTGCCAGTAACGCCAAAGGAAATTCCTTGTAAACTGCCAAGGATGCTGATTGTATTAAGTACTTAAATTCCTTACAGACGAGAGGACCTCGACCAAACGGAGAATTAAATGAATTTTCTTTGATGGACGGCTGTGTTTTTAGACGAATTCGTGCAATGATCCCTAAGTCCTTACAAAATAGAGTTCTGAAAGAACTGCATACAGCTCATTTTGGAATAGTTAAAATGAAAGCTATTGCTCGAAGTTACGTATGGTGGCAAGGAATTGATGCAGACATTGAGTCCTTATGTGACAAGTGTGTAATTTGCGCAAAGTTCAGAGCCGATCTTGCTAAAGCAGAAGGAGTTTATCTTTTTTCCAAGTCGCTTTTGGGCTGAACTTAACAAGAAAAACCATCAAACTAGCTTTTGGTTCATTTAGTGTATTATTTAACATCCCACATTAATATATATGTATGCTTACAATTACATATGAGTGTGTTTACACAAATTTGTTTTATTTGTATTCACTATTAATCTTTACTCAGTTTCATTAATGTCACTTGACTTCTCTTAACCTTGGAGAGAAAACTGGTGTTTGTATAAAGTTTTTATTGGAAGTAGGGTTTAAACATGTATCAGTGAGGCGTTTTTGATCTTTTGAAAGATATATAAGACCAGAATCGCAATTCTGCGAAAATTTCAAAATATTAAGGATAAGGACCAGAAGATAGTTATCACTTTATTGTCTAATTAGTTAGAATTTTCCCATTATTAAGAGAATTTATTCACTTGTGCTTTAATCATAATAAATTGAAATTGACATTGAAATCACAAACTATATGATAACTGGATCGGCACAATAACGGCAGAGTAGTAAGTACGAGGCGAGGCACGCCTTGTTATGCCTCGATATCGTAGAAAAAGAAGATAATTATGTGATGATAGTTCATCGTCAGATATCTCTTATGTTAGAAGGAAAGCCGAGCAAAACTTGAAGAAACAGGCCGATCAAATGAAGTCGATTTCTGCTGCCATACATCCTCCGGTTGATGTAAAAGGTAATATTATTATACCTATTCCAGATGATGATAGGGCTAAGGCGCGAACTTATGACATCTCATTGGAGTCGTGCTCGAAAGAAATGAAGAAGATCTGTAAAAAATTGGTAAAAGGTGACAATCAATATTATTTTAACTCAGTTTAGGGGTAGCGCAACTACTTCTCTAGAGGGAGAACAATTTAAGAATTGCAGTGAGTTAGAAACCAAGGTATAACAGCTGGTAAACCCAAAACGCTATACAGTGTTGGTAAATGAACTCCGAGTACTATATCAGATGCCCGGTGAAACATTGACAGATTTCGCGAATAAAGTCCATGCTTTATATAAAAGCTGTCTGTCCCGAATTTCCCAATGATATGATGGTGAGGCTGCTACAGCAGTATATGCCGAGTTAGCAGAGACAAGACACAAGTAATGAGTTGACCTCCGTACTTGAGAAGGTCCAAAAATTAGAGGAGGCCGAAAAACAGGCAATATCTATAGTTCATAACCCCATAGGAATAGGGTTAATGAATCCAATAACTGCAAATGGCTATTCGATGTTCACAAAATGCCGAGTTCCTTCATTGAACCTCATCCAAGAAATCAATACCAAGGGAGACAGGGGAATCCAGCCCCCAGCTGGTATGAGAACAACAGACGGTACCTGAAAGTAAGGTGCAGATTCTCAGTCGCCAAATGCTTTGAAAGGAAAAAGTCAGGGCTTTGTACAAATTATCAAAACTAAGGGCACGTCTCTCCGAACTGCAGGAGGAAATCCGTTAACCAGAGACCACAAGTAAGCTCAGTGCAATTCGATGGAAGAGCGGATTCACAGGTAGTAGCCCTTCAGATAGATATGAGTTTGGTCAGAGAAAAGGGCACACGTTAAATAATTCCCGAGCAAAACAAGAGTGGAAGAGTGAGATATCTGTACGGAAACAAACAAAAACCCAATCGGAAAACTAAAAATAGGCTTACGTCGACACCACGAAAGCCTAAATGTTGATGAAGAAAAATGGTGGCAGCCAGTTCCAAATCCTAAGTGTCCAGTAAAATAGCAGCTATATGCACGGTCGAACTCTTAGTCGACATAGACGCTGACCTTAGCCTTTTAAAAAAATCTACGTTGCTATCGAATACTTCTGTCAACGAAAGGAATAAAACAAGTCTCAATTGTACCTTCAAGGAAGGCGAGATGCCAGGAGGAACATGTGAAGGAAAATCCTTACTAAAGAATCTGCAAACATGCTAATTCTATGTGGTCAGAGTTGGTGATGAGGATAGCGTTCCATATGATGCTTTATTGGGCTATAACTTCCTGTCCTAATAATGGACCCGAACAGGACATCATTCTCTATACCACTCAGCTCTCACTCTGGTTAAGAGGAATTGAAGCAAAATAGTAGTTTCCTCTATGGACTACGTTAGAGCGATCATAAGTCAGGAAACTGAGCCTGGTAAAAAATCGGTTACACAAAACACAGTGCCACTGAATCAGGTAACTAAGGGATGTTTTTCCAAACTGAGCGAAAATATACAAACCAGTCGAAGCCGCCACGTAAATTTAAGATTCAGAAAGCATCCCACATCCCTGCACCTGCAGAAAAGCTTGTAAAACCACGTATCTTTATAGGAAACTGTCTGACAAAGCCTGTAGATAAGAAAATAACACTTTCTCTACTTAATGTCAATAGAAATGACCAAAGTTTTGATATTTTAGATATGGAATGAAACCAATTTTAGATTACGATATTATTGCTTTAAAAGATTTTAGCGCGAAAGCTATAACGCCTAAGCTTGCAATGCCGCCTCAACACCAAGGTGATAAGCACAAAAAAGCAAGTTGGCAAAGTAAAGTTAATGCGAGAATTAAAGCTGGTGCGTTCTGCATAAATACTACGAACGAGCACACGGTGAAAGTTCGAATTAAAACGTTGGAGGAGAAAATCTTGTGGGATGATATCCTGAACAAGGAAGAAAAAAAGCGGTTCTTGATACATGCCATGAGTACCATGATATCTTCTTATTACCAGGAGACAAATTAACCTGTACGAAATCCCTATCCTACAAGATCATTCGCCTATTAATCAGAAGATGTATAAACTGCCAGAGGAACAAAAAAACATAATACGAGATAAAGGGGAGGAAATGTTACGAAATGACATTATAACTCCGAGCACTAGTCCATGGAATTCACCCCGCCTTGTTGTACCCAAGGAAGAAGGTGCAAATGGGTTGAGTACTATTACAATAGGAGATGCATTCCCACTTCGTAGCATCGAAAATATATTCGACCAACTGAGTACTCCCGATATTTTACTACCTTACCATTTACATTTTGAATTCGAATGAATGACGTTTGGACTTAAAAGGGCACCAACAACGTTTGATAAATTATGTATTAACTGGACTCCAAGGTTTTAAATGTTTCGTGTGCTTGGACGATACTGTCGTATACAGAAAAAATCTTTTAGACTACAACAACAAACCTCGGCAGGTATTAGAAATATTGAAATTGAACAATTTAAAACTGTAAATAGAAAAATGTAACTTCCTAAGAAAAGAAGTTATCTACTTAGGACATAAATGCTCGAGTAAAGGGGCTCTACCAGATCCCTCTAAGCTAAGTTGGGTAAAAGACTTTCCAAAGCCGAAAACAGTGAGACAAATTTAGTCGTTCCTGGGATTAGCAAATTATTACCGAAAGTTTATACCCAATTTCTCTAAATTCCAGAACCACTTAGTAAACTCTTGCTTAAAAATAGTTCTTTCAAATGGTCGGAGGAGTGAGAAAAAGCCTTTACGGAACTAAAAAAATGCATTAAGAGGAGTCAGTACCAAGATTTGCAAGTTTCATACATTTTTCAATGCAAATTTCTGGCAAACTATTGGTATCAGAGTAATGATTTATATCTTAAATTAAAGGTAGCGAAGAAGCCTAGTAAATAACGTCGAGAAAAATTTAAAAAAATGTATTGGAATGGAGATAGTAGCTCGGAAAATTGTAAAAAATGGTACAAATTGATTTTTTTCAAATCAAATTCCTCTTAGTAGGTATTCTCATTTCTTTAGATTGTGACTATTTTCGAAAGATAAAGCCTAAATCTAGCAAATAACGTCGAGTTTTTTCATTTTTAGTAGCGCTTTCTTTAATTGTTTAACTCTAATAGTACTTGTTTTTTCTCTCGATATTTCACAGGCGAGAAATTGCAATATTTCGTTGAAAGTTGTAGAAATATAAAGCAAAATAGCATATTTAACAACTATGTGCAAAATAAAAGAGTTCATTCTCATTAAAAATTTTCAATTTCTTTGAACTGCAAATTTTCATTTTCGTCTTAAATTGTCGCATGTTTGGTTTCTGCCTTTTACGCTACATGTCTCTAATGTGACTTATGGTCTAGGTCTACGCTAATTTTATATGAATTTTCATACTTTCGGGACACAAACCTACGTATAGTAAGTTTTATTGCCTACAGGCTCGCTGGTATCTAAATTGAAATTTTTGATGAGTACTGACTCCTCTTAATTAATTCACCCTTATTAATATACCCAGAGTTTGACAAGCCATTTATATTAACCACAAATGCTAGTGGAGAGGCACTTACTTGGAGCTGTTTTATCTCAGGATGAGATTGTCCAGGACCAACCAATTGCATACGCAAGTAGGACATTGAATAAAGCGGAACGGAACTACTCCACCATGGAAAAAGAGCTATTATTATTATTATTTGGTCAACAAGAAACTTTCGATGCTTCTTGGACTAAAACTTACAGTCTATGTATACATATCACTAGCTATTTAAAGGAATCTTTAACACTAAAGATCCAACCTCCCGACTAATCAGATTCCACCATAAGCTCTCACAGTATCCGTACAATATCCAATGTAAACCAGATGGATATAAAGCAGATGCATTCAGCAGAATACCCAGCAATAATAGTGAAGAGCCTGTGAACAATAGGAACAAATGATAGAGATATCGCGGACAGCGAAACCGAAGAACCTAATAACACTAAAATGATTACAAGAGCGCAAGCCCATCGTTTAGGAGTTACAGGGTGATTAAGAAATAAAAAGTTAGTTTTTACAAAATACCATTTATCTTAAAAATTGCAGGACGTACGGTAACAGCTAAGAGCTTTTTATACGCAGAACTTCATGGCCTTTCAAACGACTGCTCAATCGGCCCCGTACTCCTTTCCCATCAAGAATTATGGTTGCCTAAACTAAAAATTTCAGACTTTCTTACCTTTTTTTAATTTAACCTCTATTATTTTTGCAAAAAGGTCATTAACATAACATTTTTTTATTAAAACTGTAAACTGTAGACTCCCCTCTTTAATGTGGCCTATTACACCCAATGTGCTATCTGAAGCTTTTTAAGAGTTATTAGCTCTAAACCTATATTCTCAAACCTATTTTCAAACCTATTCCCAACGATAATTTGTTCCCTTAGCACGTCATTTTAAAAAATATCGTCTAATTTCGGTGTGATCTGCATAGGTTATGAGTTAATAACTGTTTAACGGCTACAGTTAACACATAAGGTATAATATGTCAACCTATACACGTAAATTCGGATGATTCTGGAAGCCGAAACTTTAGGAATTATCCAAAAATGCATGACAATAATGAAACCGTTACAGAAGTAGAATCGTGTCGTGTATGGGACGAAGAATTAACCAAGCAAGTTAGAAAGATAAAAATAGATTATGTGTAGGTAGGGCCAGCAAATTTCTGTTTGGAACTATGGACAATAGGGACGCTCAAGAGATATATACCAAGATAATTTACACAAATAAAGCTCGAAAATGTTCATTTAATGGAAAAGCAAATAAGTATTGTAAAATCTAATTTCAATTAAATCCATCAAGCTTTCACGAATTTAACTATAGTACAAGAAAATTTGGGCGACCGATTTAATAAACTGGTGAATACCAAAATAACGAAAATTGAAATAAGAAATGTGCACATTAAGATAGACATAAACGCAATGCTAATCTACATATTACACCAACTTTAACAAATATACCAGAGAATAATAAATCAATTCACGCTTTACACCAACACACAGTACAGTCCCTCATATTATCGGCAAGAGATATAGCGGAAACATACACCGAGAGAAGTCAAAAAGGGCAGACCAATATCCTCGTAGATTTCAAAATTATGAATCAAATAGTCCAGACCGACTCCATACAGGTGAAAGAGAAGCATTTTATTAGGATACTTCTACCACTTCACGAAAACATTATGTAGACCCTTTCCCACTTCCATTACAACCGAAACGTCAGGAATTCTTCAAATTGAATTGGACTACTTCCTAAATAACACTTAAGCTCATCAATATCTAGAAATGTTAGATAGAGACTTCTAGATACTTAATGAAATATGTACTTAAAAAATATTATAATAATAGTTCTGTTTTATTATACCCTAGATGAAATCATAGGGGTATACTAAGTTTGTCATTCCGTTTGTAACACCTCGAAATAATGATGGTAGAGAAAAATGGATTGGACACCCATTCATAATATTAAAAGTTATTTTGATTTTTGCTTGTCCGTCCGTCCGTCCGTCCGTCCGTCCGTCTGTAT
Source organism: Dioctria rufipes (assembly GCA_963924295.1). Taxonomy (NCBI): domain Eukaryota; kingdom Metazoa; phylum Arthropoda; class Insecta; order Diptera; family Asilidae; genus Dioctria; species Dioctria rufipes. The sequence goes on from OZ002742.1 coordinate 121,394,859, forward strand.
GTCTGTGCGCACGATAACTCGAGAACGCGTATAATTAGAGAGCTGAAAATTTGTACACGGACTTTAAAAAAAAAGTAAAATTAAGTTCGAAAATGAGACAAATCGGGCAACTCCTTCGTGGGGTTGCTATATAAAAGTTTCGTTTTCCGCTATATATTTGGACACTGCCTGAGAACGCGTTGACGTAGAGAGCTGAAATTTCGTACATTATGTTTTTACTACATTAGCAAATAAAATATTTAAAATGGACTAAATCGGGCAACTCCTTCTTGGTGTGGCCATATAAAAATTTCGGTTTTTTACGTATACTTTGAAAACGATCAGTCTAAGACACTTTTATTGTACTAAAAGCTTATGCAGAATACGAAATCCTATAAAATTGGTTATAATCATTTTTTCTGTGCGACAAACTGATCTAGAAATATATGCGAAAAACAACTTCAAAATCAATACCTGAATAGATCGGTGAACATACGAAATTTAATACGGGCATTCATCTAGGGTATCATAAGAATTGGTCTTAGACCAATTCTAGCTTTTTTACTTGCTATTTCATTAATTTTATATTTTATTTTTACTACAAAATTGTCATTTACAGGAAAAAAACTGTGGTACTATTGACTTGACATGATTATATCTATTTCTAATTTTTCTTTCATATTAACTATTTTGCAATCTAAATTGAACCATATGCTTCTGTTTGGACTTTTACTGAAATTATATCATAGTATTATTTTCCCAGAAATGTGTATTTTATCTATCTATTTATATTTATAACATTCTCAGTTTTTCACAAAATATTTCCTTCTAGTTCTTACCCCGCAAATAGAGACATATTATTATCCCACTCTCTCCAGTTTTAAGTACAAATTCCATGCAATGGGTCATCTCACACGAGTATTCTTGATGCAGTATGTAAACAGGTTCTCTGGGGAAGAGCTGAGAAGAAGCAAAGACAATGTGTCTTTTTTGAATTGTATCAATTAATTATGCAGTCTTTTAATTATTACTTGACTAAATTATCGAAATGTTACCGTTTAGTTACAAGTTCAAGTTCCCTTTTGTTAATACAATTACTCATTTTCTCAATAAAAAATACGATGACCTGGTACAATATGGTATCATATGAAGACAGAGTTCTGGAGGCAGAATGGCACTTTTTTAAAACCTGATATGGGAAAAGACTTACCGATGCTTTAGGAGGAGTTTTAAAAAACTTGAGCAAAAGCTAGCTTGCAAAATAATGAACTTCAAACATCGAAACACATTGCGGTGTTTCACAAATATATTAAAAGTAAATTATTTTCACGTTTCAACAAAAGATTACACCGTATTGAAAGAAAAATTTAAAATAGATATAATCGTGTAAAGGCAACAGGAGATACTCAAAAAACTACCACAGCTTTATGACAATAGTGTTAATGTTAAAGAATACTCGTTTTCTAATAAAAATAAAATTATAAATTTTATGAAATCATAAATCAGAACTATTATTATAATACTTTTTAAGCACATAATTCAAGTATCAAAAACAATAAAAAAATTTTTTTATTTATTTTACCTGGACTGGAATCGAACCCACACTTGTTAGAATCGGTCAAAGATGGAGAATAGAAGAATTTTAAAAACTTTTAATTTTTAATGATTCTAAATCAAATCATAAATACAGCAGGAGAAAACATCCACCTCTTCCGGGGTTTGAAACAGTGCCTTCCGGTTGCCGGGCGACTGCTCTTTCCACTGAGCTAACGAAACAGAAGATTTTCCCTCTTGTATTTCTTAATCTGTAACTAGCCTACTAAGCCACATTTCGATTTCAGCTGGCATTAACCAGTAATATAACAAGCTTATGATATCTATATCATATGTAATTCTTATGATCTGCATCTAATTTAGAAAGCATATATCTCAAATTAAAATAAGAGATTAAGTTCAAATTCACAATTATTACTATGGTTGAGGTACAATAAGATAACATATGTTTTTAGTACAGAAACGATGGACAAACTAGTTCACTTAAAACCTTAATCTAAACACATAATGTAAAATATAAAATCCAAATCTTAAATATAAAAATAAGACAAAAATATATATACATATAAAATTAAGGAGTTATAAAATATAATATTATGAAAACTAACATTGAAATCATAAATTAAAAAGAAACGTATATAACTCGATCATTGCAAGGACCACCCACAACAAAACGGAAGCAATTTTTAAGCCGTAGCAGTGTCACTCTATGCCATCAACTTCCAAAACCTATGAGTCGAGCCCACAAGCTGAGCATCAGCTGGTAAACTATTCCAGAAACAAATATATATATAAAATATATAACTGCACATCATCATCATATATGTGAATTTTGCAGTCCCCTATAACCTCAGGAAGATTATTGATATACATACTGAAGAGCAAAGGACCCAAAATAGATCCCTGAGGCACACCACAAGTAAGAGAGAAAGTATCAGAAAAACTGTGTCCTGTTCTGAACCGCTGAAACCTGACAGACAAAACACTGTCTTTAAGGGAAACTGCAGTCGAATGAAACCGAAAATTAGTGGACAACTTAGCAAATAATTTAGAGTAGCTTACCGAATCGAACGTTTTAGAAAAATCAAGTAAAACAAGGACATATCATTCATCTTTATCTAGCGAGCTACGTATATCCGTTGTAACTATCACAAGAGTCCTTTCGCAACTATATGATTTGCGGAAACCAGATTGGCATGACTTTAGCAAGTGTTTAGTTTCAATCTATTGAACGATTTGCCATGGTCAATAACTTTTCCATCACTCTGGCTAGAAAGCATAAGAGACTGATTCGCCGGAAACTCAGAAGTAGTGATGCAGGTATTGATTTAACATTATAACAGTGTGGAGTATCCAAGGTAAAATTTTTTTTGTATAATTCTAGAGGAGGAATACCATCAGGGCCAGCTGCCTTTGTCTAATAGCTCAAAATTGTTTGTATAGAAACGGATTGATAAACTTAGTACATTGTATGAGGTTCCACCAAGAATATAATACAGTGAAAAACCAAAGTTGTTTATGGCGACACCAAGAAGGAATTACCTGATTTAGTTCTAATTTTATGAAAACGCCTTCTACAAAATTTCAGGTATATAGGTTTTTTTCTCCTTGAGCTGGATCCGTAGTAAACGGTTCAGACGTAAAATACTTTAAGTAAACATAAATGTGTAATATTGCCATATGCCAGATTGTTTTCGATTAAATAATAGTGTGCTTATGACAAAAAACAAGTATAGTTTTCACATAGGTATCTGTAGTTTAAAATTAAATTTAATTCTGTTGTTTTTAAAAATATAAATCAAAAGGAAGTTTATACAGTTCATATAAAAGTTACAATAATACTACTTTTTGAAAAGTTTATGTGTTTGTTCCGGAAGTTTCTAGCTTTGTCAGACTCTTTCCGGTAATTATCCCACGCTTATTCAAATAAAAGAAATTCGCTATGAATCAATCATTTCCATGCATTGCAAATATAAGCCACCGAGACAAATTAATATCTGAAATCTTTGTTCTTGGATTATACATGAGCCATATAACAATAATTAATAAAGTATGATTCATTTCCCATGATCTGTGAGAAAGGCAAAAATTATGATTAAAAAAAAAATATCAGGTACGTTCGACTATCTGCTATTTACAACAAAAATTCAAGAACATATATATATATAGATACGTCGGGGAAAGAGGGCAATGTATTCTAAATAGACGAACAAAACATGCCATTGCAAAGCAAAGTTAATGGCGTGCGAAAATGACCTTAAAACCAACTTGGAGGAATTATAATTTTTTTTTTTTTAGGGATTTGTTATAAAATCGCTGTACCACCACCGCAACACTTAATTAAAATCTTTTCGAGAGGCGATAAATAAGATGCAGATATGATCGTTTTTCACTACTTCATCTTCACCCACGACCATGGCACGACAACGTTTCATTGCGCGAGTCGACATTAATTTTCCCTCAAATTACGTCAGACACCGGCTGTATACGAGGAGAAAACGTCATGCCGAATACTTGAGGCTTGACGAGGAATATTTTCCCGCTGTTTAACGTGCACTGTTTAACACATACTATCAAGAGAAAAATCCATGCGCTGTGCCTGTGGTGCTATAATTATATATGAATACATACATATATACAAGTGGATTTTCTTCATACGTAACGTTAAACAACTACTGGCATGGGAGGGCACTGGGGCCGTTATGCTTTTGTAGCACTCTATTACTAGATAATTACCCTTGACGTTTGCTCTTGGCTAAGTTACGAAAGACTCGGAATCTTACTTAGTTGTTGTATACCACAGTCATAGAGATAGACGCCTCGCTAGACGAACAAGTACGCCGTGGATGCGGTCAAGTGTTCAAGATAGCGCCGGAAAACATTATGCAATTTAACCCAATTTTCCATTTGAAGTTTAATCGAACTTCGAATGTTATTGAACTTGTTGAATGCGAGTGCGAGTGCGAGCCCAATGTATATAAAAACAAATACGAACCTTCGGCCGCCCCGGCACGAGAACATTGGACCTACGTCATTCTGGCGCGAACTGGAGAATTGGTACCAATTTCTCTGAAAGTGCCGACTTATAATAAATTGACGCGCAACATCATGCGTCAGAGCGATTTGGCGGCGACGACAAATTTAACCACTGAAAATCTTCGAGTCATCAACATGCGTCGTGAAGATTTGATTTGATTTTATTTTATTTCATTTTACCTATAGATCTCAAAGCGCGTATTTTTTTATGGAATAAGCATTATCAAGCACTTAAATTAATTACAGAGTTATGTAAGTTATCTGGAAATTTCTGTTTTGCTTACTAGCGGCAGTTCTGTTTGTAATTTGAGGAAAAAGATGATTCGATTTTTGAATAAGTTTGAATGAATTTCAATTGACCAAACTAGTGTTATTATAAATACTTCCCACAAGATGTAATGCATTGTTAAAACGTATGTACCTATATGTTTAAAAATTTATTATTGCAATACTGGCATCTTTTTACTACAATCTATCCGGATTTTTTGTGGCAGAGCTCTATAGTTCCAGTCTCCCTTTGTCCGCTCCTGAGAAATAGAGGAAGCATATAGATCTTTAGTTATAACCTTTTTTCATATACAATATTAAGAACTGTAGGTATGTTAAATGCCTGATCGGCGAAGAGGAATACCTGAGCAACGTTAAGATGAATTTTTTCAACCCTCTTAAAAAAAAACTTAATTTCAACGCCTTCGATATTCGTATAGTCAGTTGGTAGTTCTATCTGGAAAGTTTTCCGAGAGTTTTTGATATTTTTATAGATTTTGACGTGCTCTTTTCGATTTTTTTTTTACTTTGCCACCTCGTATCTTTGCCACTCGCGCCTCATATTGAAAAAACTGCGCCCAAAAATATTTTTTTTTTTAACAATATCTTCTTTTCGATGCATTTTACGATAAAAATAGTTATGCAATAAATTAAACTAGATTTCCTACGCGTACGAGCGTAGTCTACTCGTACACGCGTATTGGCGAAAAATCACAATGAGGGTATTAAGTGGCGCGCGTTTTCCCAGTAGACCTAATCCACATCTAATGCACTAATTACGAATTTAGTGCATTCTCCGTTGCCTCGCTATCTCTGATGAACCAGCTGGCAGTTTGAGTGTGGTGAGAATTAGCCCATACTTGCTTTTTTTCCATCCCAATCGCTCTGCATTTTGTTCAACTCCATGCCACTGCTGGACCTGTTGACAGGTTCGGATCGAATGTTGTCGTGCTTCTGTTTGTGTCGGTAGTAGCAATGCAATATTAATATATAATATTATTATTTATTTTTGTATGCTGATTTTGGAAAGCATGTGTATCTATAGTCCTTTAATGACATGCTTTTAATCTGCAACCGCATAATGCAAGGAGGAAGCATTCTTAATGTTCTACAATGATTTTTGGGTCAGCATTTTTGAACAAAGAAAGGACTCTCCCGATTTTCTGAATCACTGAATTATGAGATTACGATTACATGGGGACGTCGATAATTGAAATAAATCCCTTAGATAAGCAGGTGTATCACAGTTTAATAGAATAAAAAACAAAGAACAAAAAAAAATTAATAATCTTTAATTTAGGTAAGAATCTAGGGCAGTTCTATAAAGTGAGACATGGTCAAATCTACAGAGATGAAAACTCATTAAAGACAAGGAATTTTAATGCCGCATATACTATCTAATTGTGGAAATTCTTGCTGAAAGCCATATCCTACGCATTCCAGTATACATCTTACTAATCACCATGTTAACATTATCGCAACATTTTATCACACTAATTAAAATAATTCTAAGATTATTAACTCTATTATGTAATGGCAGTACAATGCCCTTTAAAATTATTGTGTAAACATCAATCCAGGGATGTGGCATAAAAGGCAATTTACTTCGATTTAGCAGGGTTAGGCACTAATCCATTTAGTAAAAGTCAATCATTTATTCTATCCAACTCACAATTTATTCGCGCAATACAGTACTCAAGAAGTCATATATCTGTGTACTAAGATATAACTGCACATCTTCGGCGTATAAATGTACTTTTACATCTTCTACCACTTGAGGGAGGTAATTTATAAGCAGGCTAAGTAACCGAGGGTGGAGAACTGATTCTTGAAGAATACCACAGGAATGGATAACGAACCAGAGAGTAATTGAACTATCTTAACTCGCAGCTGACTATTAATTAAAACTCCTTAATCAACGCAATCCCGAAAGAACTGAACCTAAATATGATGGAGATCTTCTGTAGAAGCTTTGAAAAATCGAGAAGAACTAAGCCGGTAAACTCATCCTTGTTCAACGTGGACCTTATATCTGCGGAGACTATTAATATTGCATTTTCACTGCTGAAAAAAAAAGAATAAAGAACAGATTACCAGTGCGTAAGTAAATTGTTGCTTTTCACGTATTCGAGAATTCGGTTACAAATTACATTCTCCAGCCCTTTCGATAAAAAGCACAAAATATTTATAGGTCGGAAATCAGATGGCAATTCTAAAGCTCAACCTTTTTTTCGTATAGGCTGTGCTTTAGAATTACCATCTGATTTCCGACCTATAAATATTTTGCGTTTTTATCGAAAGTGCTGGAGAAAGTAATTTCTGAACGAATTCTCGAATGCGTGAAAAGCAACAATTTACTTACTCTTGCTGCTTTCCAAGCTTTAGAAAAAGTAGATGACAAATTTTCTGATAGTTATCTGAAAGTCTAAATTTTATTGAATTACGTTCCTGTGTATTTAATAAAGCAATTAAAATATGATAGATAGTTTATACACCAAATTAAAAAAAAAGCTTCAAAAATTTTTTGGGGAAAAATAATTACAAGTTTCTCTCAAAAAACCTAAAGGGATTATAGCACATACTGAAATTAATATATTTACCTTCACATGCCCCCATATCAAAATTTTCTGAATAAAGCAGAACCATTCTCTGAATTAAAATTAAAGTAGTTTTTCGTAAAAAAAAAGTTTGGAGTTATCATTTTGCAAATATGTACCTTCGGCATTGACATTGCACGTATGAATATATTTCAGGCAGTATACACTCTCGGTAACACTTGTACTTTTTCTTCGGATATTCTCACTATAGGAAAGTCAAGCTAAACTTGATTGGTTTATCATTTAAAACTTTACATTTGAAAATTTAGAAGAATTATGTATTATATGTATACAAATAATTTTTAAAAAATGTATCAACAATCAATAAAGACATTTTTTAATTAATTAAGAACTTTTGATATTTCGTAGCACCCAAAGTATTTGATGTATATTTACTTTATGGAAATTAAAACTCACAAACTTTGAAGATTTGATTACTAAATTTTCTTTATTTGCCAATTCCAAATTAAAAGTTTGTAGACTAACAAAAGTTTCAATTTAATTACGTTTTGCCTTTTTCCTCTTATATTAGCATAATTTAGCCTTTTAGCTGTTCATATGAAATTGAGAATTAAGTACATAAAATTTAATATTTTCTTATGTAAAACTTTGCCAATGATTTTGTTGTTAAAGAATTATGACTTTATAAAATGTAAAGAGATTTTGATTGTTTGATGCTCCTTAGTATTCCATTTAATGTCGGTATCTTCTGGACTTCCACAGTAGAAACGACCTATTCAACGACGATTCGTTGTACTAGTACCAATTCACCTGCTGAACTGGCGAAGGAAAGATTAGCTCCACGGTATACTGGCAGTAACATGGTATGACTGCTCTGAACCACGGTAGGCCATATTGAGTATCACGGCATCATACGATTGTACTACAGGTCTTTTATATCAATTTTTTTTTTAAATTTTATATTTATAGTAATGGAATCCTGAACAAAATAATAACAATTAACGGATTAAAATTCTGTATTTTCTTACCTGATCGTTTATAAAAAGTATTACTTCTCTTAATTAAGCTGTCAGGTAATTATATATATATATATATATTTTTCCTAATATTGTAATTTTTATTTACTATAATATTATCCACTTTAGTTATTGAAAGTTGTTACCAAATAATTTATTTTAATAAATTTTCTGAATTCTTCATATAACTTGTGATACCGTGACGTCACAACTCAAGTGTCAGAATAACTAGTAGGTAAACTTGTTACTCTGTATACCGTGGATTAGCTTATTGTGTATTTATGGTTACTGGCGACAATACTTTCTATGATTGCATATTCAGAAGTGCCAGCGTTGTGGTCTTTAGCTTCCACATATAAAATGCATTGGAAATATATTCGTAGGATTAGGTGTCTGAAGATAAGGTAAACTCTGGTCATGGTTTAAAAGAAACTTAACCCAAATTCGTATTCACTATTCTTTCGACCAGCTAAACATTAAGGGTATGCCCAAATCCAAGTATTATAACAGCCAGTGACGTCACACAACAAGCTCAGCTATTATAAGAATTAGGCAAAGACGAAGGTAACCTATCCGAATTCGTGTGCTAAGCTTGATATATGACGTTTTATAAAGAACTTGTGCTGTTTTACGGGGTGTTTGTATTTCTCGCCCCGTGATTAATCAACTTGAAAACAAGCTTCCTTGTCCCTGAAATGCAAAATGTGTTAAGGAGGATTTACATTCTGGTTATAATGCGGGTAATTCCTTCGTAGGGTTGTCACACAAAAATTTAGTTTTTCTCTATAACGATTTTTTTCTAAAAAGTGTGAGGGCGTTAGCTTATTGAATCGCTACAATACCTCACATGTCGCACTCCCCTATAGTTTTCTGTGGTAAAAACTGTCAAGGGTCAATATAGAATATCTACGTACTTCCAAATCATCCTTCTGGATGAAGAGCTAAGAGAAATTTTCAGTAACAATGTTTTAATTGTAGCACCAATAAAAACTTACTATACTTGTGAACTTTTTATGGATATAAAATTTTAAGGATACGCACACATTGACAAAACGACAATTGCAATATGTAGAAACAAAATTAGAAGAGAAATACTTCCCAAGCTATGAAATAGACTCTCTTACTAATCCATGAGAACCCTAACTTAGTCCTAACCATTGAAATAACTAACAATGAAACGGCATATCGGGTGAAAACCTAAGCCACTCGGTGAAATGCTTTAGTGTGCTGTGTTTGTATTCGTTTCGTCATGACAGTAATGAAATCCTGACATTTTGAAGGGGGACACTTTTATACCCAAGATGAAATCTATAAGGTATGCTAAGTTTGTCATACCGTTTGTAACACCTCGAAATAACGATCGTAGAGCAAAATGGATTGGACACTCACGCATAATATTAAAAGTTATTTTGATTTTTGCATGTCCGTCTGTCTGTCTGTCCGTTCGTCTGTGCGCACGATAACTTGAGAACGCGTATACTTAGAGAGCTGAAAATTTGTACACGGACTGTAAAAAAAAAGGTAAAATTAAATTTAAAAATGAGACAAATCGGGCAACTCCTTCGTGGGGTTGCCATACGAAAATTTCGTTTTCCACTATATATTTGGATACTGCCTGAGAACGCGTCGACGAAGAGAGCTGAAATTTGGTACATGGTGTTTTCATTGTACTAGCAAAAAAAATTCAAAAATGGACTAAATCGGGCAACTCCTTCTTGGTGTTTCCATATAAAAATTTAGGTTTTTTACGTATACTTTGAAAACGATCAGTCCAAGATATTTTTATTGTACTAAAAACTTCTTCAAAATACAAAACCCTATAAAATTGGTTATAATCATGTTTTCTGTGCGGCAAACCGTTCTAGAAATATATGCGAAAAACCACTTCAAAACTCAACTTGCATAGATCGGCGACCTTACGAAATTTTATACAGGCATTCATCTAAGGTATCATACGAATTGGTCCTAGACCAATTCTAGCTTTTTTACTTGTTTATAATCCAAATTGCCATGTAAAATAAACAAATTTAAATTTTTAGCGCCCCCTTATTTTCAGATAATATTTCTTGCCGATGCCTTTGTACGACTGACATAATTTAGACAGCAATTACAATATGAAATGTCAGAAATGTTGAACTGACGCACAATGAGCAGCAGGCCCTCTTGTCACCATCCCATCATAGATCATACTGTCAATGAATTGCTTAAACACGTACACTGTATTTGCACGGTATCTCCTTCCCTTATTAGTTATTTATACAATGGTCCTAACATTCTAAAACGCTTGTAGTTTGATTTGAATAGCCCCTGCGGCCTAAACTACTATTCATATATTTATAAAAGCGGTTTTCTGATAATCTTAACCTCGCTTTCTTAACATCCCTACCGAATGACTACGATTTCCCAAACAAAAACTCTCAGCTGAATAATATTGCATATATGTTAATGTGCCATGGTTCGATGAATTCGAATGAGTGCCTGCAGATTGGGATTTCAGACTACGGCTGCACATACACACATGCAACTACTACTCGAATCAGAATAATTAAGGTTAAAATTGCTGGAAGACTACCTTCCTGTATGGATAGTAGTTAGGCTATATAGCATTTATAAAATCGTTGGCTAGTTACTTTTTCATTAGAATCAATACAAAAAATTTAAGAGATTCGTCAGCACGCACATATATGGATTTCCGTTTCATGGCTTAAGAAGTATTTCTCGAGGGTTTTGACAGAATGCGTTTACTTTCCTCGTCACTTATAAATAAATGTCCGTATACGATGCACTATTTTACTTTAACTAGTTTACTTTAATTCAATTTGCCTTTTAAAAATTACTTCACTTCATAACATATCGGCAAATGAAATAACATTATCTTTCACCACATATGCAGTGGTGTTCTCTAATAACATGCCATCTGGTTTCGCCGACTTCTGTTACTATGACAAAGTTTATCAAATAAATGAAATCAAAATGGTGCATATTGTAACTTTATTCAGTGGTAAAATGAAATTTCTCAATGTTGATATTCTCCTTACCACTTTACCACATCTTGTAATACACCACCAGATGCAAAGTCTCTGGGAGATGCCACAGCATCTTTGAATTAAGGGCGTTTCTCTGCAAATCTTCAACATGACCAGCCTAGTATTTTCGCCTACACTCCGCAAGAATTATCATCCTACGTTTACAGAGTAACCAACTCTACGACGATCGCGACGTCCGTGTGTGTTCTAATCAAGTAATAGTAGTGTGATTATGATGCATTATTTTCCGGATGTAAACAATGAGCTTCCATTTATAATGTTTGATGCACTTCAATTGGAAGTTATTCTACATGTAGTTCTGCGCTTGTATTTACCTCTGAGGTATGTAGGTATTAACATAAAACAAATGCGTAAATGTTTGACTTACCTATTACCCCTTACTCAGTACTTTATCACTCTTTAGCATTGAGAGTTTATCAGCGGCAATTTATTTTTTACGAATACTATTTAATTAGGGTCATTATCAGCTTATCAAGGTTGTAAAGCGACAAAGACAAAATGATTCAGCCACGGCCATAATCAAAAATAAAACACAAACTTTCGTTCCGAATAATGAGATTACTTGTGATTACGCTGCTGGTAGACAGAATCTTTTCCAGGCATCCAACCAAATTAAAAATAATTGTAAAATTGAAGGATTTGCTAATTTTCCATTTTACCCCGGACTTATTAAATCTCTCAAACTGTGGAGAAGTTCTAATGAAAAAATTGTTTCATTTCCTCGCTTTAATTTACTGAAATTTGACGTCGAGAGTCACTGACGTGTTTGGTTCTGTCAAGAACGCGAGCATCACGTACATTTGCTTGTGGAAAATTGTGAAAATGCCCGTGTAGAGACTGGAGAGTATACTTAACTTGACTAGATACCTTAATACACTACTATGCTAAGGCTTATACCTATATATAAATAGTATCTACATTCTTGAACCTACACAAGGCTTTGAGGCAAATTAAAACGCAGTACTATTTTGTTAGAAAAATCCATTTTTTTCCTACTGCCAGTTTTATTTTGTCCATAACTTAAGTTTGGTAAAATTAATGATTTTTGTAATGATTTCAAAATTTTCTAAAAGATACGTTAGTTACGTTTAATGGACAAATAGTTTTGTTTGGAAGATTATATGAAAACCCTTCTTACTAAAATTTAAATAATTAACTACGCAATCAGTGGGTTTTTATTATCCTGAGCTGTTTAACACAACTACATTTCCATTAGTTTAGGTGGAAATGTATTTAACTCATTTCCCAGGGCACTGAAAATATGTCACATATAGCGAAATTGCGACATCTATAAATGAATTTATATTAAATAGTATAAAAACAAGGGAACAAGTTATAATTGGTTTAAGACCAATAATATATTATACCTCCTACCCTAGATAAAAAATAAAATGAAAAAAGTGAAAACCGAAAGTTTTGTATTGCAAAAATAAGGAGGGGTTGCTCGATTTAGCCCATTTTTGAAATAGTAATTACAATATCAGCTTTCTACGTCGACGGGTTCTCATGCAGTGTCCAAATACGTAGTGAAAACGACACTTTTGTATGAACGAAAGAGTTACCTAATTTGTCCCATTTTTATACCCTAGATAAAATCCATAGGGGTATACTAAGTTTGTCATTTCGTTTGTAACACATCGAAATAATGATGGTAGAGCAAAATGAATTGGACACCACGCATAATATTAAAAGTTATTTTGATTTTTGCATGTCCGTCCGTCCGTCCGTCCGTCCGTCTGTATGTCTGTGCGCACGATAACTCGAGAACGCGTATAGTTAGAGAGCTGAAATTTTGTACACGGACTGTAAAAAAAAAGTAAAATTAAGTTCGAAAATGAGACAAATCGGGCAACTCCTTCGTGGGGTTGCCATACAAAACTTTCGTTTTTCACTATATATTTGGACACTGCTTGATAACGCGTCGACAGCTGAAATTTCGTACATGATGTTTTTACTACATTATCAAATAAAATATCAAAAATGGACTAAATCGGGCAACTCCTTCTTGGTGTTGCCATATAAAAATTTCGGTTTTTTACGTATACTTTGAAAACGATCAGTCCAAGACATTTTTATTGTACTAAAATCTTCTGCAGAATACGAAATCCTATAAAATTGGTTATGATCATTTTTTCTGTGCGACAAACCGTTCTAGAAATATATGCGAAAAACTTCTGCAGAATACGAAATCCTTTAAAATTGGTTATGATCATTTTTTCTGTGCGACAAACCGTTCTAGAAATATATGCGAAAAACAACTTCATAATAAATTCTTGAATAGATCGGTGACCATACGAAATTTAATACGGGCATTGATCTAGGGTATCATAAGAATTGGTCTTAGACCAATTCTAGCTTTTTTACTTGTCTAACTTAAATTCACAATTTTTTTTAAATTGTCGTGTGTAAAATTTCAGCTCTCTAATATCGATTTCCATCGATAAGGTTTTTTAGCAGAAGTATTACACTTGTCTTGTAATGGTACACTGAAACCGTTCTATTGGCGTACACTGCTAGAAAAACTGTATTTTAAAACATTATATTTCCATAAAAAATTAAAAGATTATTAGTAAATATAAACATATATATGTATTATGATGAGGTACTGAATTTTTTCTTAGCTTAACACATTCTTTGATTCTCTTGATATCATTATTACAAAGTCTTATAACATGATCGTGGTATAACATTATAATTACCTATACAACTTTTCAAAGCTCCTTAGCCACACAAATAAACCTGACATTTTTTTGCAATCCCTTTCTTTCAATAATTTCTATTTAACAAGATCAAAATATTTACTTTTACTCAAATCATTAATGAAAGCGGTAGTAACAAATCGGAGGGAAATACCGGAGCAGGTATTTTCTGCGAGGACCCTCACATGGAAATGATCATACACCTTAAAATTACGTCACGATTTTCCAGGCGGAAATTAAGGTCATCCTTGAATCGGGAAAATATCTCCTCAACTGAGATACTGAGAACTAAGAGATGGCTATCTGCTTGGATAGTCAAGTGGCTGTCAAAACTTTGTCCAAGGTATATACAACCTCCAAACTGGTACTGGAGTGTAAAGCCACCCTGAATTTCCTTTCTCGGTGTAATGGATGCCAGGTCACAGCGATATAAGCGGAAATTAAAAGGCGGACGACAGTTACATTTAAATTTTTCTTTTATTACCTAGTTTTATTATGTTCACCTTGAAATCCAATTAACGAATTAAATTAGCATACAGAAAGTCTAACAAAGATGACAAGGTATAATAATTTAATTTCTTAACTTTAGATGAAATTGACTTGAACTGGTTCATCACATAAGGACCACGTCCCAATAATTAACTGAATTCCAAATATTGGTGGTTTGCCCAGAGGACAATACTCCATGTGTCACAGACATGAAATGGTATTATAGGATGGCTGTTTAGGTTGTTTCGTGTAGAACTTTTGCTGAAAACATCATATATGTATATGTGTATTTATATATCGCTTTATAAATGCATAGAACTGGACCACACATGCAACCAGCTGAAGGCAAGACAAATAAAAAGTGAAAGTATCACATTAGGTATGCCTACTAATTGAAACTGGTTAAATAAAATTAGTCTAATCAGAAATATGTATTAATCGTAATGTATTGCTGCTTTTATTTACCAGACTTGTTCATTAGCCTGACCACAGAACTAATGCATATATATTTTAATATTCGTGTGGTAAAACTTTGTGCAATTATTATTAGCTAAGAGAAAATTATATAGTAGATAATAAAAAAATTAGCTATCGTAAAACCAAACAAGTAAAAAAGCTAGAATTGGTGTAAGACCAATTCTTATGATACCCTAGATGAATGCCCGTATGTAATTTCGTGAGTTCACTCCCCTCTGTGCAAGTATGATTTTTGAAGTGGTTTTTCGCATATATTTCTAGAACGGTTTGTCGGACAGAAAAAATGATTATAACCAATTTATAGGATTTCGTATTAAGTCCATTTTTGCAATTTTATTTGCTAGTACAATGAAAACACCACGTACCAAATGTCAGCTCTCTACGTCGACGTGGAAAACGTAATTATTGTATGGCAAAGCCACGAAGGAGTTGCCCGATTTGTCTCATTTTCGAACTTAATTTTACTTTGTTTTTAAAGTCCGTGTACAAAATTTCAGCTCTCGTATACGCGCTCTTGAGTTATCGTGCGCACTGACGGACAGACGCACAGACCGACAGACGAACGGACATGCAAAAATCAAAATAACTTTTAATATTATGCGTGAGTGTCCAATCCATTTTGCTCTACCATAATTATTTCGAGGTGTTACAAGCGGAATAAGTTTTTAGATATTTTCCAAAAAAATTATATGAATTCATGCGGCGCTGATATCTCTCAAGTTAAATAAATCCAAGCATCTGTACGAAAATGACGCAAATAGCTGCGTGCATAACCTAAAATCGGTATACAATCACCTTACAAGGGTCACACAAGGTTAATCTTAGTAAAGAATAGAAATTTTTTTGTAATATAGATGAACCCAAAGATGTATGTATGTATATTAATTATGCGAACAATTTTCAAAATTACTGTTTCCTCAATCAGTTTTTCTCATAGCGAAAATTTCGCATATTTATAAAAACTATATTAGTTGGAAAACAAAAATAACAAAGATGTCGACACAATTGTTTCCTATTCATTAGACCTTTCTCTATCATAAACACAAAGTTTAGAGGTTAAATTTCACACACCTCGACCGTGAAATTTGTTTATTTTAAGTTGTTTATTTATATTCGCCGGCAAAAGGGGGATATTAGGGATTTAAGATGGTGTGAACGTCCGATGTGCGCAAATTGTTAAATTTAAATCTGCGGTGTCGAATCGATTGACGGACATTCAGAGGTAAATGCAATATTTTTAAAGCATATGCAAATAATGTATGTAGGTACATATATACTAATATTTCTTAATTATTCTAATATAGAAGCAAATCTACTTAGAGAATGAAAGCAAGCCATTAAGGTTAAGCTATTGTCAGCGATAGTACCCTGAAAAACTCCACACATACTGTAAAAGCGGGAAGTAGTAGTGAAACTGATTCATAACAAAAGTATTCCACTGAATTCACCGAGGTATTTGCCTTCTAGCTTAATTTGACTTTGACTTTGTACGATACACCTACACCGCGAACTTTATAGTTATTTATGTATATATATATATATATACTATGAAAAAAAAGCTTCGCGTATCGACGAAGGAAAAAGCAAATACAAAAACGCCTAAGAAGCCAAAAATGTTGTATAGGTGGAACGCAACATTTGATAATATCCACACAAATTTTCTTATTTGCGCAAATGCCTTTCAGTTTGCTCCATCGTGATAATATAAATTCATATTTGACGTCACAGTGACGTCAAAGTGTATAAGACAAGGAATGTCACACACAGCGCAGCACATAAAGATAGAAAGTCAGTCAAGCTCATCGTGAAAATGTTTTCATTACGTACATAGATTAGCAGCCAAGAAGTGAATTGTTGCTTTTTATATTTGCCTAAGGAAAGAAATGGAGTTGGTTAGTCAATAATTACTTGCTGCGAAGTTTTGTGCATTATCTACCTACGTTAAGAAATTATTTGCGGTTGGGTTATTGCGTCATTATACACACAAATGCTTTAAAGTTAATTAATTAATTAATCGGCTTCAAGAAAATATGTTCCTAAATAATCTGGACACATGGCGCTAGTTCGTATTTCACCCAAGAGATCCTGAAGTTTTTCATTAGATATAGGAACTCAATATAATTCCACTAACAGCTTCAGCAAGGCGATATAATCGAAGAGCGATACGTATGCTTGTTTGAAAGTTATTAACTGAACGGTTTTCGAAATGCTGTGGAGTAATTTGGTAACGTTACGACACATTATTTTGAAAGACGTAATGCACCGTCATATCTAAAAATCTGAATACGGGGTGATTTCTCATTAAGAGGAGTCAGTACCAAGATTTACAAGTTTCATACATTTTTCAATGCAAATTTCTGGCAAACTATTTGTACCAGAATAATGATTTATATCTTAAATTAAAGGTAACGAAGAGGCCTAGTAAATAACGTCGAGAAAAATTTTAAAAAATGTATTGGAATGGAGATAGTAGCTCGGAAAATTGTAAAAAATGGTAAAAATTGATTTTTTTCAAATCAAATTCCTATTAGTAGGTATTCTCATTTCTTTAGATTGTGACTATTTTCGAAAGATAAAGCCTAAATCTAGCAAATAACGTCGAGTTTTTTTCATTTTTAGTGGCGCTTTCTTTAATTGTTTAACTCTAATAGTTCTTGTTTTTTCTCTCGATATTTCACAGGCGAGAAATTGCAATATTTCGCAAAATAGCATATTTAACAACTATGTGCAAAATAAAATTTAGAAGAGTTCATTCTCGTTAAAAATTTTCAATTTCTTTGAACTGCAAATTTTCATTTTCGTCTTAAATTGTCGTATGTTTGGTTTCTGCTTTTTACGCTAGATGTCCCTCGATGATAGGAAATGCAACCTCCAATGTTACTGGTGACACTTAAATGGTGCGACCACATAAACAGTTTTGTATCTAAAATCTCTTCGCAAGCTTTCTGCCTTTACTAACTTTTACCTTTGTCTACAAGATTAAAAATCGTTAAATATTTAGTATGCCTAATTCTTACCTGCGGCTGTGAACTCTATTAGCAACTTGACTCTATATCAATGAGGAAATTGATTGTTGCATTCAACTCTGCTGTCAGATATGTATACAACCTGAGACGATATGATCACGGATGTGGTCTACACTCATATCTCAATTATCGAGCGGTTCTATTCCTCTTTAATTTAATTTGCTCACATAAACCTGAGTACAAAATCAGATTTGCTAACTCTAACCGTACGCTAGCCTTGCTGTTGACTTGTGTGGGCGCTGTTGCTACAGGACGAACATTTTTTGTCGGGACCATCAGGCTGTAAAATGATCTAAGGCATGGCAGTCGGGACAGCTTCCGGCGAAATATTTTCTTACATTTTTCGAAATTATATCTAAATCTAAACTAAGCTACATCTACTTAAAAATTTAAAATCAATCTGTAGGTATAAGTTCATATACTCGTATATATGTATATATAATGATTGAATTTATGAATTTTCCATCATTCCAGACTAAATTAGAAATTAGCATTTAATTGTTTCTTTCTGTACACATCCGCCTACACTTAATTAGAAGTTAAGACTTAATTGTCTTTCGTTATAAATAATAATAAGAATAATAATAAAAATAATTTTTGAAAAACACAGTTTCGAGTGAACAACAAAACCATTGCAATGTAATGTTTAAATTTGACAAGCAAAGATTTTGTGGCTTTTTCTGCAAGTTTACCGACATCCACTTTTCCCTCAATAATCTCATGCCCTGAAACCCACATACATAGAAACAACCCTGTTTCTGCAGATCAATTGTTTGAGGATATTACAATTACAATTATTTATTTTAAAAATATTACAATAAGACAAAACTCTTCACTTAAGTATATTAAACAAAACAAGTTATAAGTCTATAATAAGAGAGTTAGACACTCGAGAGAGCCAATATGAAATCATAAAATTGCTACAACGAAGGCAAAAAATAATTACAATGAAATAAGCAAAATAATGAGATAAAGAAAACAATCAGAGATTACTAAAAAGAAAGTTAAAAAATATAGTGCGAAATTTTTCAAAAACTAAAGCTGAACAAAGAAGAAAAGAAAAATATCCCAAATCCGTGAGTGTGCTGAATCATTAAGGTGGACGCAGAAAATCACTGATCAAGCGAAGGTACCGATCTTGTACGCTGAATATTAGGTGGAAGTGTATTCCAAGAGCGAGTTATGTGGACAAAAAAAGAACCATCAAGTACTGAGTGTTTAAAGCGAGGGAAAACTAGATTCAAATGACTTTCACTACGCATAAAATTAATAAAATCGAACAGGTATGAAGGTACGCCACTGTACAGAATTTTATGGAGTGATAGCAATACTTTACGCAGTAAGTAAATGTCCAGAGAGCAATCAATGATTTTATTCCTAAATGGAGTAATGTGGTAAATCTGCACAAACCAAATGCAAATCTAGTGCAATCATTGAAAGCTACTTCCAGTTTCCGCTTGCATGCGGCACCTAGTCTAGGAAATATCAAGAATCCAAATGCAAAAAGTGATAATAACAAAGACTTCACCAGACTTATGCGTGTAGTAGGTGAAAGAATATTGGCGTACAACTACAGCCATCTAAGGGCTCCGTACTCTTTGCTGCCTTTACATGGTCACGACAAGTCAGTCTAGAATTCAAGAATAAGCCCAAATTTTTTACCCGACCAACAAAAGTCATCGGAAAACCTTCCAGAAGAATAGGGGGTAGGTGTTAGGGATCGATATTGTATCTGTACAAGAATAAGGCCACCGACTTAGTGGGGTTCAATGAGAGTCGTTATCTTTAACAGAGCTGTCTCACAGTTATGACCAGCACGGAAGCCAGACTGCCATTGACTGAGAAAATTATGTTAGAACAGATACTGTTGTATTTGTTTAGATATGATTTTTTCCAGCACCTTAGCTGGGAAGCATAATATGCCAATTGGTCTGAAGTCGCCGGGCTCCCTTGCAGAGGAGTTTTTAGCAATTGAAAGCACCACAGCTGCCTTCCAAAGTGATGAAAATTCACTGCAAATTCACTATAAAGAAGAACAGCAGCTTAACAAAGCCGGATGATAAGTTATCCGAACCTATTGCCTCTGAGCGAATAGAGTTAATGGTATCAATTGCTTCATTCGCATCAATACAACGGAAGCTAAAACCAAGCCAGAGTTACCGGGGCGTGTCGAAGTCCAAATTTTTATTACTGGTTACTCCAAGTCTACGAAGTCTATGCGATAATTTCTTCGAAGGTATAGTACTGTCCAATTTGTCAGCAAAGAACGTTCGCTTAGCACCTCGAACTTTTCTATTAACTAGATTTCGAGTCCGTTTGAATGCCAGTAAGATGTTCTCTGTTTTAGTCATTTTGTACCAGTAATGCAGGAAATCGCGCTCTACAATTAAATTTCTTATTACGGAGGAAAACCATGGGCAACGATTTGCAGCAAGTCTTCTCGACTGAAGGGGAACATACTTGTCAAGCAGATACAGAATTTTTGCGTTGAGGACATTGACTTGCAGATCCAGCGGAGAAAGCAAGGCGGACTGACTATTGTTCTGTCCGGTACCCGTATCACGCTCAAGACTGATATTCCAGTCAATACTCCTACACTCCTCATATAAAAGTTCGAAATTTCTCCTTTTATAATCGCGAAAACTAATAACATTGTAGAGAGATGGAGGGCTGGCGAATGTCATACTTTAAATATAAAAAATCGTGATCAAAAACTGATGGGGGAGTAAGCTGGCCGTGACGCAATACAGCTTTAGAATTGGTTACAAGTATAAGGTCCAACTGAGAGGAGGAGGTGACCGAAGAGTGAATTTGACCATGATTTAGTAAATTAAGATGAAGTGAACGGATTGAAGTACTGAAAGGAAATTGTCAGTTAATATGCAATTATCAAGAATATTAACATTAAAATCGCCAACAACCATCATATGCAAATATCTATGTGATAAATTGAAGTTGCTGTGCTCAAGTTCACCAGCCATTTCCACGCTAAATTGTCTGGGCGGGCAATAGGCCGATACTAAGACTCATTTATCAAGCCCCGTATTTATCTCCACACAAAGGAACTCCAATGAAGAGGATGCGTGATATAAGATCTTGGACCTAAAATTGTCCCGCACATATATGTCCACGCAGACACCAATCTATGCACTCTGTCATTACGTAGAAGTTTAAAACCCGGTAATGAGACCAAAAGCGTAGGGACATTTATATTTAACCACGATTCACTAATAACTAATACATGCACATTTGTACGAGCAAACATCTCCATTAACTCGCCTATTTTATGTTTTATGCCCTCAGAGCATTTAGGTAAAAGACATTTAAACCAGCTTGATCACCATTAAGAATATTAGCCATGGTTCTTACCTTGACGCACGAATCCCGAAAATCATCCATTAAAGTTATACATAGCGTACAACAAAGTCAGACAAGCAATCATGATCCATTGTGGCAAAAATAAGACTGTAAAGCTAATAATGAAACTGAATAATAACACCCACAGATACCTGGAATATCATAATAAATGAGAAAAACTGAAAACTAAAAATAAGAATACCATAAAAAGTAAAGAAGAGTTTATTAGAGAAACAGAGTCCAAATTAAAAAAAAATATATATAACAAACATTGAAAAAAAATTGAGAAACTAAATCGATCATAAGTTCGAAGTTCATGATTTACATGCATCCCCGACTGTTTTTGGAAGCGGTAGACGCCGCAGATGCAAGCGTATGTAATTGCTCTAAGTCACGTACTTTAGTAGGGGGATTATTGTTCACAAATTTTACATAAGCGAATCCATTATCCACTCCGAACTGACTCTTCGCTGTCTGAAGAACTTGAGGGCTTCACGCAAGAAGCTGCTGTTTATTGGTGTGAGACTCTCATTAAAAAAAATTCGGCTATCTGACGTAAAGCCCTTTAGGTCACTTAATTTTAGCTGCTTATGAGCTTTTGGCGTCGAGAAGAATGCTGTTCTCTCATTGGAACAAGAGAAGCGAATTAAGAGTGGCATCACAAGCCTACTATTATTATTATTGTTATGGCTAGACTGCGTTCTACGACGGAGAGAATAATTTTCTTTATCCAGCATCGAGCAGCGTCATACAATCGATGACTTTAATCAGACTTCATTGTAACACCCTTATTATTCATTATTGCATTAGGCAAATACGTCCATAGTTAAATATTTGAACACCCTCGTTTATTTGACTGATTTGCCGACCAAAATACCGAAGAAATTTTTTGTTTTTCAATTAGGTCAAGTGCCTTAAAGGTCATAAAAGAACCCTTCATAGCTAAACGTAACACATAAAGACTTTTAAAAAATCACGGAAAAACGAATATTTCAAGTGGTATTAAATAAGCTTTTCTAACAGTTTTCACCATCCGTTGCAGTCCTTCAACATAGAGCGTGGTGTATTTTAAGTTTTCCTTTAATTTCGAATTACAATCCTGCCACTTGGAGACTAAGTGGACTAAGTGCGCTGTTTTATCGATAAAACTAATCAATGATTAATCAAACTGTCGACCAATTACTTTTGTTTCTTTGAGAGTTTAGATGCCTCTACTCTTAATTCAAGAGTCTTATAGATTGAAAAAAAAAAAAATTGAAGAAAAAAGTGTTATAAAACGAGTATGACATTTAATGGAACGTACTAATCAGAATATGAACTTAGTACACGCACTGAGTGAAGTAAGGATTTTATTATAATGCTTTAAGTCGAGATATGACAGCGGAAGAGAGCCACAAAAGTTTATAGATAGAATACAATTTACAAAACCCATGCGTGTCATCACAGAAGGAAGGCAGTACAAATTCGAAACACCCTTATAAGGCGGCATACATTTTATGCGATGATGTTTTAGTTTAACTGTTTGAACAGAGCACGTTGGATGTTTCCACCCGTGAAAAAAAGAAGCGAACATTAAAGGATTAAACATAAGAGTACCCTGACGAACGTATGGCTCACAAAAACAACAAAATTAAATAAATAAAAATGAAACAAAATTGAACATCACCTACATATGAATGACATTAGGGTCGTAAGCTACAGATGTCAGTTATGTAATTTATAAATATGGAATACAGAATTCAGTGCTGTTAAAATTCATAGTTATGAGAGAATGCTGGCTTAATTAATTTCCTTTCAAAAAATTCCTCGAATACCATGAAAAAAAACGCAATTTGCTTACTAATTCCTTCGAAGATCGTAGCTCTAAGATCTTCAACACAATTCTGCGCCTCAGAGAAGAGTGTGGTAATCAAAGCGTGATTAAATGTTCCAACAAGCCACACAAAATCTACCAGTTACCATCAGATCATACCTAAAGAAGTTGGCCGCAATGAGAGGCTTCATCGGCATTACTGTCATCCACTAATAGATGATAACCTGGATAAAGTTTCAGTTACAGGATATAAAGCTTTAGGATAAGATTAGGAGTATTGGTTATAATTCAACATAAGCATAAACCAAGAATCTCAGACCTTAGCGATCATGGGAAGGGAATTAATCTGTGTTAAGCTGGACGAATAGAAAAATACAACAAGAGTAACAATTCGAACAACAAAAACACTCCAATTATTTTTTCCAAAACAAGAATCAACAAGCAGCACGAATTGTACAGCAAACCATCGCGGCACTCTACGGCTAAAAGATCTCAAAGCCTCAAAGCTATTTAATAATGATCCTACACCGCTTTGCACTATTGGGAAGTCTAGAATAGTCAACGACATCCTCGAATAAAAAAGGTGTTAGAATAATGAAATCCTTTCTTAAAAAAAACAAAGGACTGCAGCTTGAAATCCACAATCTGAAACTGGACGCAATTAAAAGCGAACGGGATTTGGGACTAGGAAAAAGTCACTGCAAAAGCAAGCTGAAATAGAAGACGAAAATCGTTTAGGTGTGCAAAAGAATGAGAATAAATTCATTTCGATGACATACCTCTTCTTCGCAGTACTCTTGCCTTAGAAACACTTACTGGGCAATTAACTTATGCATTGTAGAAGGAACCAAGCGGGGAAAAGCTCGGAGCGCTCCAATGGAACTCGGTTTGGAGCCCTCCCTGAAAGCGTGAAAGCGTAGCAGAAAGAAAATATATATTGCAAAGCGTCAAGTGCTCTAAAATTGCTCCAAGTGTATGATTAAATGAGTTTTGGTATTAAACTGAGTTGTTCATATAATCAAGTTTTTCTGAAAAAGCTCCCTCATGCTTCTAGTTGCCTCTTCCCAAATCTTTTCAGGAGCTAGCAGTGCTCAAATGGAGTGCTGACTTTTGCGGACATACAATGGTAAAAAGTATGCAAAGAGGTACGAAAAGCAAGCGCTCTATGCTTCCATAGGAGCTTTTGGAATACTCCAATTCCCGCTGGGAATAGTGGAGATCTGACACCAGCATTCAAATCTTGCTGCGTTTCCCATGACTATCGGTATTTGCAGATTAAAACTCATTGGATGAATCTATGATTATTAAAGTCACTTCAACAAGATAGAAATTTGTAGAAAATTACATAGCACCTTTCATTTGTGAAATATTTTCGTGTACTGCACTTTGGTGAAACAAAAATCTACAGGAAAGCTCGATCTATCTCTAAAAATTTGTAGCTTATGAATTACAACAACAAGTAACTTTTGGTGAAACAATACAATTACGAGTTTGGAAAATTTTATGAAACTATAAAAATATCAGTTTTCCTATAGTTTTTCTTGAAAAAACAGAAGACGGCAGGAGTTGACAAATACATAGGTTTACTGGTCGAGAGTTGATTACAGAGTGATTTTATAAAAAAAAATCTCATCTTGATCGACTGCACCAGACTCTTTTACATCGATTGATACATCAAACATTAGGTAATCGATGTAAACCCTGATAAGGATTAATGTAATGCACTCACTTAATTATTTGAATGGTAAATATGTTAGATAAACAAATTATTATCAATTCGCTTATACATGGCACCCTACAATGGTTACATAAAATAATATTACAAATACTTAAAAAAAAAGAGTTATAGCCCATCCAAAAACGGATCGTTTTAAAGCTCGCTCCAATAAGAATAAATCTGAAAAAGCCTAACTAAAGTTTTCAACTGAGCGATGAAGCAAAAATTAAGTAATTTTCCAATTTTAAGGGCTGAATCGAAACTGAATGGAAAATTGGCGAACGTACGAAAAAACTTAAGCATAAGCAACTTTGACAGTTTGTGTAAATAGTTAGTCATACATAAGGAAGCATTCGTGAAAATTTTAAGACTTTAATACGCTGGTTTATTTATCTTGATGTCTTCCATTTTCATCAGGTTTAGTTAGGCGAAAATTCGAAATTGATGTGGGTTTAAGTACTCGCGGTTATTTAAATTTAATTTATTGTGACTTTGTTCTTTGATAGCGCTAAGGATTCGTGACTAGTATTCAACTATTATTTCAAAGTATTGTGTAATTTAATAATTCAAGACAAACAAAATTAATTGAAAAGCGATAAGAATAATTAACCTCCAAAAATTAAATTATCTATGCGTAATTTTGCAGTTTCTTCTTGACAATATAATTCAAAAAAAAATTCTGAGCTCATTATATATGGTAATCCTCGACCAGCTCCCGACAAAATATTTAGGAGCTTTCAAAATTTGTCATGGCGACACAAAATCCATTCACGTATGACAATTTGACAGTTAAATAAACTGCGCTAAGCTAAAATGTACTGTATGACCTTTTAAATTTGGTTTTGTTGTTTATGTCTTTTCTAACATTCGCGTCACAAGAAATTGACCGAGACAGCTTTCAAAACAATAGTTATGTTATATTTTGACATGCGATAAACCAACAATGTTACAATATTCTCATTGTGTTTTAGGCTTTAATTTTTATTTAAAAATAGCCATTGGTAATGAGATTTTTGAAAAATATGCCTAATCCGAACAAACATTTATATTGTTCCGCTTTAAGTGATGATAAAGACTGTCGTGTGTCTCATAGAATGATCATTTTAACTTCATTTCTTAATTTATTTAATAAGCTTGTGAAAATATAATTCATGAAGAAATGCATTTTTAAGTACTGAAATTTTCAGCTTTCTCCATTTTCTACATAAAAGTTGATTGTGATATTTTTATGTGATCTTTTTTGTAAAATTATGAAAAGCTTGATTTCAACCGGAATAATAAATGAAATCAAGAAAACAAAAATAAATAAATGAAAGATGACGAAGAGTCCACTTTCTTTAAAATCGTTTTTATAATTACTTACTATTATTTTCACAAGTTTTAAACTTGTTATTTGCCATTTCTATAAACGAAGGAAGATGATCATTCTTTGCGGTTGAGTTACTCAGGTGTAAGAAGACTTGGCATAACTATGACGTTGTTTTTAATTACATACATATGTTACAATTTTATCATATTTAGAATTATAATATCAAGTATTATAAATTGCTTGCTACGGCTAAATATGTATATTAATTTTTACAGTGTGATTCAAAAATTCATTAATTTAAGAATTAAATTATTTCAATTATATCCAAATGAATTTTTTTTTAATAATTTGCTTGGCAACAATTAGGCCTAGCACTTACCTCATTTTTTGTAATCCTATGGCGTGCTAACTTGACAACAGCAAAATTTCCTTTCCCAATAGTGCGTTCGATATCATAAAACCCAACACGTATGGGACCTTTATTCTTAATGCTATTACTTGTAGAGATATTTGAACTAGCACCAATACAGCCATTAGCAGTTGAACGTGCAGTTCCAAGGATACTGTTGCTAGCCATTACAACAGAACTGGCACCAATAATAGGACCAACAGTGCCATTAACAGTTGCACAGCTTGCATGTGTTAGCACAGATGATGGGGCAGAATGTAGTGATGCGGACGGGGCAGGAGCACTAACACCTCCAGCTGCAGCGATCCCATTGCAAAGGGGCACTGTACTTCCAACAACTCCTTGTGGCCCATTGATCGCTGTACTTTCGCGTTCTCCCCATTTTTAATATTTATTAAAATTGCACGAACCTACTATATATATGTATACTATATGAACACTCGCGACGAACAATTTTAGTTTGCTCCACTAATTAATTTAAATCTCATCACTGAGACGTATCACTCTTTCATTATAAATATCATATTAATACTAAAATACTATCACATTAAGAAAATTTAATTTAAATATTTTTATGATAGTATGGGCACTCCTAGCTTATCATGTCCACCGCTGGGCTTTTTTTCTTTGCGGAGCTGGAAAAAAATAAAAAAATATTTATGTATTATAAATTATTGTTGCTTTATAGAATATTTATTCGAATTAACATAAACAGATAAGTAGAGCATTTCAACTTTTTAGATAATGATAGAGTGTGTATCATATAATTTTCCTCGACTCAACTAATTAATACATATCATGATTTTAAATGCATTGGGAATATATCAGACTCGCGTAAGTGGTAAGGACACATAGAAGCAGTAGTTTAGCTCTAACGATGTTATTAAACATTTTGTCTCTACTCATAAAAATTATTTTATACAATTACTGGTACTCCCACTTAAATTTTTTTTTTTTTTCGTTGTGTAGATCACGATCTCTGTCTGATGCTGGCGGGCCAAAGAATTCTATAACGAAGCAATTTCCATCTTTATGTTCCAGTCCATGACGCAAAGCGATTTTGTTACTTGCAAAAGTATTAGAGTAGTACTATTTCGTACTTCTTTTAGCATTTGTTCTTATTGAAAATGCATGAATTCATCTTTCGGCATAATATAAACAAACCCCCGTACTATACGGTTGGTTGAGGAATTTTGTTGTTTAATTCTTTGTGCATTTATCAGTACAAAATTCTAAGTACTTTGTTTAAAAAAATTGTTTATATTCTTTCACTCAAACACATGAATTTACGAAAATGTGCCAAATGACAAAATACACAGAGAAATTAAAGCTCAGTTAAAGTGGGAGCAAATACTTCTTAAATAAGATTTACTTTTCTTTTGAAAATAAATAGAAACCTAATGTATAAATTATACTACTACAAGGCAACAAATTTGCCTAAATACGCTAATGTTTAAATTACCTTTGAATAATAATTAAAAAGTTATGAAGATTAAACACAGAATACCGTTACCGCCCTTTCAATTCACAGCACAGTGAGCAAGCGCAACTAGCAAAAATATGAGCAAATGTGTAGCTCTGCCGATTCATTGATTAAAAAAATCCTTTGGGTCACGTTTGAAATGAAAAAATGAATTATTTAATATGGAAGATGGGGAATATTTTTAAATTGATGGAAGCATTATGGGATAATATAAAAAAAATGGTTACCGTTGTTTTTGTCTTTCTTATACTTAAGAAGTTACTGTGTGTTAAACTTTGCAAGACTTATTTTTTTCTTATAACTCAATAGGCAAGCACAAAACTCTGATTGCTTTCCAGTGTGGTCAACCAAATTCAACACATTTTTTTTTCATTTTTATGTGTAGTTTTATGTTTAAGTATAAGAATAGAAACAATTTTATTAAACGAAGTACTTAGAATTTTATACTGTAAAATGCATAAAGAATTAAACAATTAAATTCCTCAATCAAACTTTTAGTACGAAGGCTTGTTTACATTATGCAGAAAGTTAAAGTTGAAAGTAATGCATTTTTCCATAAGAACAAATGCTAAAAGAAATACGAAATCGTACTACTCTAATACATTAAAAGAATTTGACGTTACGTATCAGAATTAAAATATATCCAGTGCAAATTTTAGCAAAGAATAAATTTTTTACTTCTGGTAATCCTTTTATTTGCCGCAGACGTACCTATCCACACTTATAAGTTCGGCATGTCTGTAATAAGATTAAAAGCTCTTTTGAGGCAATCTTTTAAATAACTAATGTTTTTTTCCCTGTACTTTCATACATATATCTTATATGTACTTAATTTCTGCCCCATGTCATTTGCTTTCCATGCTAAACATTACACACATCAAAGAAAGTATCAGTTGCAGCTCCTTCCATCTTTTAGCCTATTAGCATCCTGTGCTTTTTGACAAATAGAAATGATCAAATATTTGCTAATTTATATATTTCAGGAAACCCGGGTAAATGAATAGTTCCCGGACGTTAACTGCTTAGTGCATTTATACCATCGGTATAATTTAGAATATTGTTTCGATCGAATAAATCTTGACTTCGAAAGGATCTTATGCTAGTCGCCGTGATCTTTGTAAACAGACACGAAACAACAATGTCAACAATGGGAGTTCGGAATTCTAGTCTCATGTATCACTTAAGTACACGAGCTTATTTTTCTAAAAAGTATGGAGAGAATAATAATTTATTGTGATTATTCACGATAAATATGGAGAAACGCTGTCATTTTTAATTTCCCTAGCTCTTATAAACTCGCATAATGACACCAGAAACTCCACTTTAGTCACTTGACAGATTTTGTGGTGTGAATGGCAAAAATTGTCAACTTTTTCACGAAAATTATCAATATGAATATATGTGAACTTTTTAAATATTATGGAAAATAGAGCAGTTATCTTTAATTAATAAGATGTCCAGTATCATAGAAAATGCAGGACGGTCCGTGTCCTTTGGCGATGAGGTAATTGATTTTTATTCCAACAAAATTTTATTCAAGAGTAGAATTGCATTACGTACATAAGGCGGACTGCTTACCTAAGCTCTAACTTTATATAATTTCTACAATAGTATATGTTACTTGCCTAAGTAGAGTTCACTTATCATTAAATAACTGCATTATGACTAGGTTTCTTGGCTGTTCTTTTGACACATATATTAAATGCACAGAAGTTGCTTTTCTATTTAAATTAATAAACCAAGGTCAACTGGCTATTTCACTACCTACATTTAATTTTGATGATTGACGCGAAATTTCTATTGTATGATCTCTTGTGACCATAGGCCTGTCCAGGAATGCTTTTGATATCACTCTTCCCATCGCAGGAGTGCCGTTTATATATGAACCGTTGATGAATTCAGGAATTCCTTTTTTCATACTTTATAGTTGCTATGGGATTGTCATGGAAGCAATTACAATAACCAGTTTAATCTTGTAATTTTGCTTGGTGTCTACATTTAGATATATTAGCTACTCTATAAGCTTTTTTACTGTCTACATTTATTCTATTCTTTTTCTTTAGTTCTATATAGAATAATTAAGTATACGTAGAAT
Organism: Dioctria rufipes; assembly: GCA_963924295.1. NCBI lineage: Eukaryota > Metazoa > Arthropoda > Insecta > Diptera > Asilidae > Dioctria > Dioctria rufipes. The sequence continues at coordinate 121,425,190 of OZ002742.1, forward strand.
AGTAATCTTATGCTTACCTATTTATTTTATATATCGAATACTTATATATATCGCATACAAAATAGCTAGAAAAGATTTATAAATCTTGTTTACTTAAGCAAGAAATACATAAACTGCTCCAGCTTGTTCTGCTGCCAGTACCGAGATATTGTGGGTAATGAAATTGCTGATCACTTTAGAAGGAAAGCTGCATTTATGTTAAGCCACTTTCAAGCTATAGGACTACAAAAACACTAAATACGCCTATCAGTCTTATTAAATATCATAGCGAATAAGTGATTGATCATGTGAACATAGCTTTAAGAATTGTAACATGTGGTTTTCATACATTATTTCTAGTGCTGCTCTATCAGATAGCATATGCAACAGCCAATAATAAATAGCTCACAGTTAATCAGGTGAGGTGCCTAGACGTCATTTTGTCGTTAATTTAGGCTGAAATCATAGAATGAAGGCACACGACGTAGATTTATTTTTAAATAAAAAGCAATGCTACAATTTGAGAAAGGGTAAACTATAAGCCAAGAACAAACACATTTACTACCTATTAACAAGAGGGAACTGAAGAGTAAATAAGTTAATAACTGACCTCCTGCGTGAGCACTTCCCTGTACTAATTACTTCAAATATAAATATGTAGGGTCTTTTAACAAAAATTCCTGATTATAATTGTTAATAACCACTAAGAGGTGTTCCGACGACGAAAGCATTGTTCATACTTTAGCTGGAAGCTTAAGATCTATGTACGAGAACGTGTACGAAATTTCAGCTTTCTAGTTAAATGTTTTCCCAGTGTCCCAGTATACATGGTGTATCCCCTTAGGAGGTCAATAGAGCAGTAGGTGATAGTACTCACCTAGCCTAACAAAAAATTGTATGGCAGGGGAAGCGGAAATATTCACCGTTAAGGGAGTTGCAGGGTGATTAAGAAAAAAAGCTAGTTTTTCTCAAACTATCCTGTATTTTCAAAAGTTCTGGGCGCACGAGCACAGGTAAGAGCTCATTGTATGCAGATCTCCATGGCCTTTCTAACGACTTCTCAAGCAGACCCATACCCGCTCCTCTCAGGAGTTACGAGGGTCTAAATTAAATATTTTGGATGTTTTACTTTTTTTTTTAATTTGACCTCTATTTCTTTTACAAAACGGTCATTAACATAATTTTTTTTTATTAAAACTATAAACTGTGGACTCACTTATCTTTAATTTGACCAATTATGCCTTATGCGCTATGTGCAGCTAGTAAAGAGTTATAGCTCAAAACCTATTCATGTCATACCGAAATTAGCCGATATTTTCTTTAAATTACGTGTTTTCAGTCAGTAAGAGAACAAATTTAGGTTTGAGAATAGCTTTCACAATAGGTTTTGAGTTAATAACTCTTAAATGGCTGCAGATAGCACATAGATCATAAAGGGCAAATTAAAGAAGAGAGCCTACAGTTTATAGTTTTATAAAAAAAAGTTATGTTAACGACCGTTTTGCAAAAAACAAAGGTCAAAGTAAAAAAAGCTAAGAAAATCCGAAATTTTTAGTTTATACAAGCATAACTCTTGATATGTAGGAGAGAGAGGTGCAGAGTTGGTTGAGCAGTCGTTAATCTATATGAGTATTATCACCTCCTGCTCTATTGACCTCCTAAGGGGAAACACCCTGTATATGTAGGTATGTTTAAACATTACACACATCAAAGAAAGTATCAGTTGCAGCTCCTTCCATCTTTTAGCCTATTAGCATCCTGTGCTTTTTGACAAATAGAAATGATCAAATATTTGCTAATTTATATATTTCAGGAAACCCGGGTAAATGAATAGTTCCCGGACGTTAACTGCTTAGTGCATTTATACCATCGGTATAATTTAGAATATTGTTTCGATCGAATAAATCTTGACTTCGAAAGGATCTTATGCTAGTCGCCGTGATCTTTGTAAACAGACACGAAACAACAATGTCAACAATGGGAGTTCGGAATTCTAGTCTCATGTATCACTTAAGTACACGAGCTTATTTTTCTAAAAAGTATGGAGAGAATAATAATTTATTGTGATTATTCACGATAAATATGGAGAAACGCTGTCATTTTTAATTTCCCTAGCTCTTATAAACTCGCATAATGACACCAGAAACTCCACTTTAGTCACTTGACAGATTTTGTGGTGTGAATGGCAAAAATTGTCAACTTTTTCACGAAAATTATCAATATGAATATATGTGAACTTTTTAAATATTATGGAAAATAGAGCAGTTATCTTTAATTAATAAGATGTCCAGTATCATAGAAAATGCAGGACGGTCCGTGTCCTTTGGCGATGAGGTAATTGATTTTTATTCCAACAAAATTTTATTCAAGAGTAGAATTGCATTACGTACATAAGGCGGACTGCTTACCTAAGCTCTAACTTTATATAATTTCTACAATAGTATATGTTACTTGCCTAAGTAGAGTTCACTTATCATTAAATAACTGCATTATGACTAGGTTTCTTGGCTGTTCTTTTGACACATATATTAAATGCACAGAAGTTGCTTTTCTATTTAAATTAATAAACCAAGGTCAACTGGCTATTTCACTACCTACATTTAATTTTGATGATTGACGCGAAATTTCTATTGTATGATCTCTTGTGACCATAGGCCTGTCCAGGAATGCTTTTGATATCACTCTTCCCATCGCAGGAGTGCCGTTTATATATGAACCGTTGATGAATTCAGGAATTCCTTTTTTCATACTTTATAGTTGCTATGGGATTGTCATGGAAGCAATTACAATAACCAGTTTAATCTTGTAATTTTGCTTGGTGTCTACATTTAGATATATTAGCTACTCTATAAGCTTTTTTACTGTCTACATTTATTCTATTCTTTTTCTTTAGTTCTATATAGAATAATTAAGTATACGTAGAATAGTAATCTTATGCTTACCTATTTATTTTATATATCGAATACTTATATATATCGCATACAAAATAGCTAGAAAAGATTTATAAATCTTGTTTACTTAAGCAAGAAATACATAAACTGCTCCAGCTTGTTCTGCTGCCAGTACCGAGATATTGTGGGTAATGAAATTGCTGATCACTTTAGAAGGAAAGCTGCATTTATGTTAAGCCACTTTCAAGCTATAGGACTACAAAAACACTAAATACGCCTATCAGTCTTATTAAATATCATAGCGAATAAGTGATTGATCATGTGAACATAGCTTTAAGAATTGTAACATGTGGTTTTCATACATTATTTCTAGTGCTGCTCTATCAGATAGCATATGCAACAGCCAATAATAAATAGCTCACAGTTAATCAGGTGAGGTGCCTAGACGTCATTTTGTCGTTAATTTAGGCTGAAATCATAGAATGAAGGCACACGACGTAGATTTATTTTTAAATAAAAAGCAATGCTACAATTTGAGAAAGGGTAAACTATAAGCCAAGAACAAACACATTTACTACCTATTAACAAGAGGGAACTGAAGAGTAAATAAGTTAATAACTGACCTCCTGCGTGAGCACTTCCCTGTACTAATTACTTCAAATATAAATATGTAGGGTCTTTTAACAAAAATTCCTGATTATAATTGTTAATAACCACTAAGAGGTGTTCCGACGACGAAAGCATTGTTCATACTTTAGCTGGAAGCTTAAGATCTATGTACGAGAACGTGTACGAAATTTCAGCTTTCTAGTTAAATGTTTTCCCAGTGTCCCAGTATACATGGTGTATCCCCTTAGGAGGTCAATAGAGCAGTAGGTGATAGTACTCACCTAGCCTAACAAAAAATTGTATGGCAGGGGAAGCGGAAATATTCACCGTTAAGGGAGTTGCAGGGTGATTAAGAAAAAAAGCTAGTTTTTCTCAAACTATCCTGTATTTTCAAAAGTTCTGGGCGCACGAGCACAGGTAAGAGCTCATTGTATGCAGATCTCCATGGCCTTTCTAACGACTTCTCAAGCAGACCCATACCCGCTCCTCTCAGGAGTTACGAGGGTCTAAATTAAATATTTTGGATGTTTTACTTTTTTTTTAATTTGACCTCTATTTCTTTTACAAAACGGTCATTAACATAATTTTTTTTTATTAAAACTATAAACTGTGGACTCACTTATCTTTAATTTGACCAATTATGCCTTATGCGCTATGTGCAGCTAGTAAAGAGTTATAGCTCAAAACCTATTCATGTCATACCGAAATTAGCCGATATTTTCTTTAAATTACGTGTTTTCAGTCAGTAAGAGAACAAATTTAGGTTTGAGAATAGCTTTCACAATAGGTTTTGAGTTAATAACTCTTAAATGGCTGCAGATAGCACATAGATCATAAAGGGCAAATTAAAGAAGAGAGCCTACAGTTTATAGTTTTATAAAAAAAAGTTATGTTAACGACCGTTTTGCAAAAAACAAAGGTCAAAGTAAAAAAAGCTAAGAAAATCCGAAATTTTTAGTTTATACAAGCATAACTCTTGATATGTAGGAGAGAGAGGTGCAGAGTTGGTTGAGCAGTCGTTAATCTATATGAGTATTATCACCTCCTGCTCTATTGACCTCCTAAGGGGAAACACCCTGTATATGTAGGTATGTTTATAGTGAAAAACAAACGAAATTTTTGTATGAAAACCTTAGGGCAGAAGCACCTGACCTGGCTTCCCTTATGCTTCCTCAGAGCTGGCTTTAAGGCTTGCTTGAGAGAATTTAAAACAAAATAACACCACCGGCTCGGCACCGTCACTGTCATTTGGATATTAAAAAAAAAATTGTTTGACAAAAGTCGGCCTGAGAGGGTAAAATTTCCAACATTGAGCAAAGCGCACTTACAGCTAGCTTTAAAGCTAGTTGATAGGCTTGGTCATGTGCTGCTTCATTGAAAAGCCCGTGCTGGTAATTTTGACAACACCTCGAGAAACCCTCAAGGCCTGGATGTGTTTCTGCTTGCCTATCTACGAATCTGGTCTTATTTTATTCATGGAATTACCATGTTTACGTTGACCTAGTGCTATTTAGTTATCATACGGGCGGACGGACATGCAAAATCTATTTTTGAGGCCAGTCCGTCCCTTTAACTCGTACACGAATTTGTCTGTCTGTATATTTATTTATATATTCTTTTTTTACTATTTTCGACACTCTCATAGACCCACTTTTCGTCATTACAGCGAGCTGAAATTTGGTACACAGGTTCATATCGCGTGACAATTGAATCTGTAAAAGTTTGAACCGGAAATTTCCATGGAAAACCCGGAAAATCGGGAAAAATAAATTGAAAATTCGGTATAAATTTGATTAGTGATAAAACCGTTTCAGGAAAAATGCAGAGTTTTCTGAATTTTCTGAAAAAATTTTCCGGAATTTTTCGACTTTTCCGGAAAATTTTCCGATATAAAAGTTTTCTAAATTATGCAGGATCAAGTTCCCTATCAACTGACATCATTACTTTCTCTCCGACAATGGTAAAAACTAGCAGAAAAAATCGAGGCAAATTCATGTAAAACGCTTTTCCGGAGTTTTTCCGACCAAGGAAGCGTTTGAGCGTTTTGCAACCTAAGACAAAGTTGTAGAGCGAAATGAGTTGCATAAAGTTGCTTTTGTGGAAAACTCCATGGAAAACCCGGAAAAGCGGGAAAATCATCGGGAAAATTTTCATCGATATGATTAGTGATAAATCTATTTCAGGAAAAATGCAGAATTTTCCGACTTTTCCAGAAAATTTTCCGACAAAAAATTTTTATAAGCTATGCGGAATCATTTTCTTTCTGTCCTACTGGCATCAATACTTTCTCTTCAACAATGATGAAAACTTGCATGAAAAATCGAGGAAAACTCATGTAAATTTTTAAAAAAATTTCATAGTAATAGGAAAAGTCTGTGGAAAACATGGAAAATCTGGAAAATTCATGTTATATGGGATCAAGTTGGAATACAGCTAAAAAGCGCTGTTTAAAACATAATTTGAATTTCAGAAAACCGTTGCAGTACTTCAGCGATTTGATACTCGAATAAATTTTTTGAAAAACTGGTAAATCAGTGTCTTTTCAGCCGTTATAAAATTGTTTTAAAATATCTCCATGCAGCACGTAATAACAATTTAGTTAACGTGAAAAAGGCAGAAAATAAAATAAGTACAAAACGAGTTTTCAAACAAAACTGAGGCCAAGCCGCATGAAAAAGTAGAAAATAAACTTTTCTTCACACACAGAAGTGGACTCAGATTTTATTCGCTGACAATCACCGATATATTTCAGTATGATCAATCAGAGGTAATGAGTGATTTGATTCATGAAGAGAAAGAATATTCAAGAAAAATGTCCCAATCAAAAAATCTGATGGGATTGAAAGTAAGGGAAAGCAGATCATTAAAAAAAATTAGGAAGAGAGACGGAGAGATAAGAGAACCCTGGGGCACACAGGCATTTATAGGATGAGGTTCAGCTGTAACGCCATCTAATACAACACGTATTTGGCGACCAGACAGAAAACTTGCAATTCATAATAGAAGAGGAGTGGAGAAAACAAGTGCTGTAAGTTTGGATAAAATGGCAGGATGCCAGACTCTATCAAAGGCCAAAGCAACGATTTTGGACTCAGCAAAAATTTTAAGACTACGGTTCCAACGTTCAATAAGAAAAGTTTCCACATTTTTGTCGTCAGCTCTTAGTCTAATCTCCTCACATAGAGGCTCAACAGAAATATTTATTAAAGCTTCTTCCATGTATTTGTTGTTCTGACAATAGCGTCGTTGACTTTTGTATTGAGATGAGGCACTTAAATACTATATCCATTCATAAAGAAGCTTGGGATATTAACACCTCTCTCTAAGAGTCGCAAGAAGAAGAAACATTATAAAATTGCCTAGTTGTAGTAGTTACAAAGTAATAGTCACAAAATTGATAAATGATGGTATTTCACAGAGTATAGAAAACAACATATATAGGTACTGGATAAAACTTAACACACGTAAACGTATATTTAATATATATCTGTATTTGCAACACTTTTACACTAGTCGGGGGTTACAAATTTTTATTCTGATGGTGTACGACATACAAAGGACTATGTAAAATTTGCAAAGCTTTTGCAATGACTGCAGCTATTCGTCCATTTTGCATCACTTTTGTAATCTTTTTTTATATTCATTACTAATAGAATAAAATAATAGAATTTGCAATGAAAAATGATATTGCGGGAGGTAGAATGAGTTACAAATATAACACAATGTGGAAATATCGGAGTAAACATTATCTTCAACCTTCAGGACTTTTGGAATTTCTTTATGGAAGTTATAAGAAGCTTTGTTTTTCTGCAATTTTGCGCATGCTTCGGACCTCGATGATGAGTGAAAAGTTGATAATGGGTATATATTCCTTAAATCCGTCATGGATGGATCCTCTCAACTGTCCGTAATCTTGCATTATACAGTCGTCAAATGATACTTCTTAAATTCCCAACCTTTTTGACCGCTGGCCGAATGCTTGGTTGTGATGCTCTCTACGTTTACCAATACATTTGGATCTTCAATTGTGTAATTCTGGCTGATGATAAGGCACATTCAACCTCGAAAGAGCTCTTCCTGTTTGGTACGTGATAGAATTTTGTTTTATTTTTCTGCAATTTAATTATTGAGGTTTTACGTTCGTACAGTGAAGTGTACATTACTTACATATATAGTCGTATAAGTACGGAACACTCAGTTTAGTAAAACACATTATGGTAATCATATGAACGAGCTGTCCGAGTTGGGGAATTTTCGAACTTACATCTACAATTATCATAAAAAAAAATCCTTCTACATTATTTCAGTCATCTGAGCTAAGTTCTTAAGTCATGGAGCGAAAGGAAAGAAGCGTGGACGAACAAATGGATGAACGGACAAACAACAAAAAATAGACGAACCAGCAAAAAACCGTCCAATGTCAAAACAGGCAGACGGACAAACACTGGCCCCTACGGACAGACAAAGGTAAGCCTAGTATAAACAGGATAATAGGATAATGTATAGGCAGGGTACAAAAAAACATTACTGACTGATATGCTCTATAATATGCAATTCAATACAACTTTCCAGAAATTATAATTATTTCCACTAGTGTAGTTTAAATAAAAGACACCATATATCCAAAACAGAAAGCATCCACAAGTCGTCGCCCATTTTTATTATTGAATAGTAAAAGTAAAATATAAGCTTCAAAATGTTAAGAAAAATCAACAACTTAACTTATCACAAGAAATGCATATACCTTACTTACTTTGTAAATTAAACAAAAACAAAAAAAAATAAACAACAATAAACATTCAAATGAAATTCCATGACCAGCATTACACAATAAAATTTACCTAAGCTCGAAACGTGTACTCAACATGTTGCGAATCACTGAAAATTTGAATACCATCACTCCTATATTAATATTTTAAAGACCGGTAACAGATACGACAATTAATAGAACATTAATACTACTAGTAGTACTACTGATTACTGCTAACTTTGTCTACCGAAGTTAATTCCAGTTTTCTTTCTTTGATTTATTATTACACATGAACATATTTACAGCTTGGGAAAATAGTCATCAGATCCGAAAATATATTTTTAGTCTTTGTTTAGCACTTTGTTGGCAGCAGTATACTATTATTAGAAGAAATTCAAAGAAAACTTGACATTCTTTATGTTATTATATCTGGAGAAATGAAATAACATCGCTTCCGGACTAACGCTTATTGTTGGCGATTGTCACAGTAGCTGTTACGACGTGACTGAATTGTAAATTTACGGCAAAACGATTTAATTTGTAACGCTAAAACTTTTATCTAGAATCTTTTCATCTCGTCCAAGCGATGTATTTAAAGGTAAAAGATCATATTTTTGTCTGTCATTAGTGGATCTATATAGTCAGCATAAAGATGAACTTAGCACGAATTGGATCTTACATAATTTTGGTTGGTATGTATCAATTTTATTATATAAATTACAACTATTTAAATGTTTCCACGTTTCAAGGACTGCTTCAGACAGTATGTGCACAGAACAGTTCAGCTAATCAACCCCTACTTGAAGTGTCCCTATCAAAGACACTGGCTGATGTAACTGGCACTTTAACTGGACTTGTTGGAGATCTGCTGTGTAAACCAATTAAGGCATTGTCTGCAATAACCAACGATATTCTTGCATTAGTCAAACACTTGACATGTGGAGTGTTAACATCAGTAAACGCACTGGTCGAAAAATTACTTCTTCTTATACGTAAATTGGAACTACTACCCATCACCGAGAATTTAATTTCGGAAATAGGAAAATTGATTGAATCAATTGGATGCAAACCTCTTAAGCCGATAACTGAACTTCTTAAGGAATTGTTAGCAGTTGTGAAATCATTAGCTTGTGTAAAATTACAAGGAATTGAAATCAAACTTGATAAATTGCTTAATCCAGGAGATAAACCTACAGAAACAAGTTTAATTTCATGCCCAACAACAGGACTTATTGGTAACTTGGGAGGACTTGTTACAGATTTATTGTGTAAACCTATCAAAGCAGTGACGGCCTTAACAAGTGATGTCTTAGGACTGGCTCAGAGCTTAATTTGTGGAACTGTGAAGACTATTAATGAACTTATTACAGCTCTCTTCACATTTATAAGGACGCTACCCTTATTGCCCATCAAATCAATTGACGATCTTTTAAAAGAAGTGGAAGCATTTTTGGATAATCTTGGCTGTACAACATTACAACCAATTAAAGTATTAGTGATTGGTTTATTGCAGTTAATTAAAAATCTCGCTTGTCTAAAATTGAGCCCTATTGTTAAGCTAATTGATGAACTGGGCGATGTCAGCCAGCATCATCCGGTACATGCCCATGATGCAACAAACGAATTACTACAGTCCCTGAAAAAACTAATTGAAGACCTACTCAAATTGAAAATTGATTTAGAGTGCAAGCCAGTGAAGCCAATAGTCGAGTTGATAGAAGATTTGCTTTTCCTTGTTAATAATTTATACTGTGAATTATGTCCTAATGACTCAAGGGAAATAATCTCCGAAATTATAATTCTCATAAGGAGTTTGGCTAATAAACCTATTAACAATATTCAAGATTTAGTATACAAAATAATGGATATCTTACAGAAGTATAAGTGCACACACCTGGAACCGATAGAGGATTTGATTGAAAAATTACTACTATTCATCAAAAATTTATCTTGCAAAAAACTTACGGCCGTCAACCAATTACTTCAATCTACCACCTTTACAACTTAGTTAAAATAAATTTTCATGGCACTCGCTGTAAACCAAATTATTGTTTTCATAATGAATAAAAGTATTATTTCGGCGCTGTATAATGCAATGTTTTTTATTTATCTTGTTTTTCTTCTTTGTGCTAAATAACTGAATTAGTTTAGGAAATTTACGAACTACTTTAGCTTTTTTCTCAGAATAATAATTACTCCCTTTTTCCCAATGTTTTAGAGGAAATCTCAACAACACTAAGCAGTGAAATTAACATTTCCATAATATTTTCAACCATTTTCCGTAACCCGTATTTATTTATAAAGTTAATACGATAGCAAACAGATAAAAATCCATTTACTTACTACCGTTAGGTTAATGCTAATTAACTGCAAAGGACGAAAAAAATGAAACAATTATTAAGCATACACAAGGAACTTAAAACTAGATATAAACATTAATTTCATTAGAAAAGAATAGTATTAAATGAGTATAATGCAACTAGAGGTAAACATGAAAGTCATAGACTGCATAGTATCAAGAAAGCTGAGAAAATATTCCTTTATGCAAATCAATTTAACTAAAAATCAAGAATAAAAAACAAAGATAAAGGTTAAGTTAAAAAGGATAATAGAAATAAAGAGTTAAGTAAATTTAAAACTAAAAACTGATGTAACTTTCAACAGTATAATGTAATGTAAAGTAAAGTAAAGTAAAGTGGAGATGGCAGTAGAACGTAAAACGAAGGGAAGAAAGGAAGCATATAAGAGTAAAAATTGAGGAGAAATCAGTTAAGAATGGAGAAATTATCTAGAACATTAATTTCAGGCTGAGCTTAAAGGACCCGAACCTGTCACTGAGTATATCCATATCATTATATAAACCATTGTGAGCCGTTTGAATCCTAACCAAAGGTAACTTGAATCACAAGTTGGTATCTATATGAAACGTAGATAGTTGTCGAGTTAAACGGATAGGAACGTTGGTTTTTAATTTGGACAATAGCTCAGAAGAATCAATAGAGCCGTCCAATATTTTACATAACAAAGTTTTGTCTAGATAGGCACGACGTGCTTCTAAGGATACCATGCAATATCTAGTCAATCTGTCGCCGTAATGTTCATATAAACCAGTTAGTTTAAAGTGCAAGTACGTAGTGAATCTGCGTTGGACACTCTCGATTTTATTTATTCCATGGAAAAGGGATACCAGATTGGGGAAGCGTATTTTAGTATGGATCTAACTAGAATAGTATACATAGTTTTATGAGTAGAGATCTGCTTGAAAAGCCTAGCGCACCTTAAGATAAACCCCAAAGTTTTAAGAACTTAATTGGTGATAATGTTAATGTGCGAGTCAAACAATAGCTTACTATCAAATTGTACTCCCAAGTCATTAATTTCTGAGACACGGGTGACACAAAGAGTGCTCAACTTATATTCCTAGTACAACGTAGTGCGTATTCTTGTAAAAGAAATACATTTGCATTTGTCCAGATTTAAGGACAATTGGTTTTTGCTACACTATGAGAGTAGCTTCTGTACTTTGTTTGAGTTAAATTTTAAAATAATTGTCAGTAGGTAGTTGATATTTCAAATTTCTAGTTTAAATAATTCAAAATATTTTACTACTGCATGTAGCTACGATTCAGAGCTACTGAAATACAATGTAATTTTAAAAATTAGATGGGGTAAAAGTAAAGCCTCGTATCATATTATGCAACAATTCTCTTGAAACTGTTGTACATATACTTTGTGGTGTGCGTACATAACCAAAATCCAAATTCCATACTTATACATATGCATGCATACTTACATGTGAGAAGAAGTTGACTGTCTTTTCAAAACAAAATTAAATCCCATCTATCTTGCAATACACACATAACTAATACATATGTACCTACATCAAAGCGCAATTATTATCTTTCCATGTTATTTTTGTTTTTTGCTTGTCTTATTATTATATTCATGCCAAAATAAAATAAAATTATTGCAAAAATTAATCTTAAACATTCATATAATGCATGTCTTTCTTTTGAAATAATTTCATGTAAAAAGAACTTTTCAACATTGAGGAAACGTAGACTTACAACTAGCTGCAAGAATATTACGCTCGGTTTGGCGCCTTTAAGCCAACTGCAACGCTAAGTTTGCCGTTTGAAACCAGGTGCATCTTTGTGTAGAGCTTTAAAGAGAGCCGCAATTATTGGCTTTACACTGCCGAAAAATACTTTTTTCTTTTCTTTCGGAAAATCTAACCTTTTCTGTCGCTTAATTTCTTTGACAAAATATGGGAATTTTTATTCCCGGACGGGAATCGTGGATTCGATTTCGTTAGAATCGGTCAGAAATGGTGAATAGAAGAATTTTAAAAACTTTTATTTTTAACGATTCTAAATCAAATCATAAATACAAGAGGAAAGACAACCGCCTCGTCGCCTAGAAATCGGAAGATCCCGGCTTGAAACTCAAGACGAAGCGGTTGTTTTTTCCTACTGTATTTATGATTTGATTTAGAATCGTTTAAAATAAATGTTCTTAAAATTCCTCTATTCTCCAAAATTATTCATTCATTCATTCGTTCGTTCATTCATTCATTCATTCATTTATTCAATCATTCATTCATTCAGTGGGAAGTTTACCTCTGCGGAAGTTTAACTCTGCAGCTGTTATTACATAGTGTTGTGCAGTACATCCCATGTCAAACACTAAGATTTGTCTTTACCTATTATTCAGAATGTGTGGCATATTGAATATGGTAAGGGTGATGTGGGTTTTTGGTTAATCGCTGCTACAATTTCTAAAGCTCTGAATATTACATATAATGTAATATTAGGAAATTGGCTCTTCAAAAATTTGGCAATTATTCAACTTGGTTTTGTATTGGCTAATTAAAAAGTGCTCGAAATTTTGACAACGCCCAGAGGAAGCCTCTGTCAACAAAACTTCTTATTAAATATAAGAGATTGAGTATCTGTTGTCAATATTTAATTATAGAAACTCTTTTTGAACAGTTGAAACGTTAGACGATATCTAACAATTTTTTATTATTTTTTTTTACGGTCAACTCGCTGGAATATCTATGTGCATTATTTTCCATCAAATATGAGACTGACGAAAAAACGGGAGTTTTCCTGCTATCTCTAACTCAATATCTACTAACACTGATAATATTAAAATTTAAGCATTAGAAACCTAAAAAATCTGAGGGACGGTATTTTTTGGCACATTTTGGACTACATATACCTACGATATACACGAAAAATTATGAAATTTTTATTTTGAAATCCTTGAAAACACACATCAAATATTATTATTTTCAGCTGCGAGTTTTTTTTTTTTTTTTGTAATCGTAGTCATTTCACTAAGATAAGTCTATTTATCTTCTATCTTCTACATAAATAAAAATATAAATGTTCGTTTGTTCAAAATCTTAAATCTCAGAAACTTTTTTAAAAATTACTTAAATTTATTTCACTCTGATTTTCTGTCGTATTAATATCACTTTAGGGAAAATAATGTGATAAAAGTATTCTACCCAGATGTTTTTATAACTCTGATTAACACCAAATCCCTACAGGTAGAACAAAAGAAAAGAAAAGAAAACTGCGGCTGCTCACTTTTGTTTTATCAGTAGCGTACATGAGGCAATTGATTTTTATTAATATAGATTCATTACAGCTTTTAGGTAACACTACATTTTTTACAGTGTAGCTTTAAAGTCCTTTTCAAAATGCATATTTGGATAAATCTAGATTTGGCTTGGGCTCAGCTGAAATTAACGCAGGACTATTTAAAAGAACAATTGTAAATTTGAAATAAATTTTGCAGTACTTTAATTATGAAAAATTGAAAACTCAAAGAGCATAGCGATAAAAGTAAAAGGTTTTATTTTGATAAACGTAGTTCTTCTGCGCCTGCAATATCTTATATACCTCGAAATTTTATTTAAAACGTGATTACTCCATAACTCATTTTAGATACTCACGACTTCACGAGTTGCTTTAGTATTTATTATCACGCCCCAGTAATTCCGACAAACATGAAATTTTTATTACGGAATGTAATACAATCGATAACACTTACTTATTTTTATCAAAATATATATTACAAAATTGGCAAGTGTATTAAGATATGCAGAGATCTCCGAATATATATTTTAACAGCATAAGTTGCAAGTTTATGTTATTCAGAGAGAAATAACTGTAGTGGATTCTACGAGGGTAAAATTAATGAACCGTCACTTACGTCAAAATAGCGTGTCTATTTATACCCTAGATGAAATCTAAGTGCCTGTCATTCCATTTGTCCGTTTGTCTGCATGTCTGTCTTTCCGTTTGTCCTCTAGGTAACTCCAAAACGAATTTACTTATAGAGCTGGAATTTTGTAAACGGCGTTTTTACAAAAATTGTATATTTTAGTTCGAAAATCGGATAAATAGGGTAACTCCTTAGTAGGGTTGCCATACAACAATTTGGTTGTTCACTACATATTTGGACATTGCCTGCTTGAGAACACCTCGACATAGAGAGCTAAAAGTTAGTGCCCTACGTTTTCATAAAGTCATTTCCAAAACTGGGCAAAATCAGGTAGCCCTTCTTGGTATTACCATACCCGTTCGAATTAGGTACTTAGTGAATTATTGGTCTTTGTTCAGATTCTAGGAAGTAAGCCTTAAGCATTCAGAGAAGTATCTAATCAAAATTTAAGTGAGTTGAATAGTTCTAAAAATTTTTGGATTAATTAAAAACTGTAGCAAAGTTCTACTTAATACTAACAAATTAAAATATGTAGTGGAAATAAAATACTTTTCCATAATGGTTAACGAATTTGGCTTAGAGCAAACAGAGTTTTGGCTTAAGGCTAACAGAGCTTGAAAAGTGACGTAATTTAAGCTTATCAACGGTTCGAAAGTAAAAAGAAAGCAATACTATCCGGGGCTATTTATGTCTCATGCTCTTTTCATTTCTTAATTTTAGTTTTTAATGTTTCCGGTTTAATCTTTGTTATATGAAATAAGGCAGAAAAGTAGAATATAGTCACTAAGTCATTTAGAGAAAAATAAATTTCGCGATGAAATATGTGCAAAGCGGACAAACTAATATAAGAAAGAAGTCTTATATAATTCTAAATAAAAAAAATAAATCTGTTAGCAGCGGTTATGAACGAAGAGCCGATCGACCGAATTTAAATATATTTAAATCTAATCCAAATTTCAATAATATTCAAACATGCGGACGGAAGAGTAATTTTATAAGAGTTGGTTTTATTAGTAAAGGTTGTCGTATAAGTTAACACAAAAACATTTTTTTCCGGTAACTATGAGACTGGCGAAAACAATGTCAATTTTCGATAATATCAAAATTTTAGCTTTAGAAAGCCAAAAGAACAGGGGAGCAGTATTTATTCGCACATTTTGGACTATAAACTTATAACCACTTCAATGAAAGGTTTGATTTTTTTTTTTTAATTCTTCAAAGTAGCCCTTTCAAACGATACCACATATACACAAAAATTTTGCGGGAGCCCAACCACCTTAAATTAAAAACAAATATCAGATAGTACAGTCCTCTGGGGGTAAATTACTAAGATTCAATTGAAATTTCACTAGTTTCTCATATGCATCTGCTTGCAATTCTAAAATCTTATTCATTAACTATCGAAATATGTGCATGTTATAAAACCTAACAGTCTGCCAAAGTTCAACTTCCTAAGTCACGCTGTTTTCGAGAAAAACGTCTGTGACAGACAGATAGACGGATGCACGAGCGATATTACAAGATTTTCGTTTTTTTCCTTTTATTGTACGAAACCCTAAAAAGACTTAACCAAAATGAGATCTGATCAGAAATTTAATGATTTTGTTGGTAAGTCTGAATTTTTAAAAAAAAAAATTAGAAATCCATGTGTTAATTTTAATGATTGTAACAAGCAATCACTTCAATCAATGAACAATTTTAGTTAGTACATAATCACATCAATTTTCTGTCAAAAAACAGAAAATGTTAAAAAAAAAATATGATAATTTATAAAAGTATAAAAATAAAATTGCACCTTAATTGTAATTTTTTGATTATTTTTTGTTTTATTTCTTAATTATTATTTCAGCTCAGTTAAAATAATTTGAGACCAACCGAATAATTAAAATATTGAATTCTAACTACGAATTATACCAGTTTTAGTATTTTCACTTTAAAATTTTATTAATTTGTTTTATTTAATTGGTTTATAACTTGTTATTTATTCGAATTAGCGTCTTAAAAAAACTTTATTAAACAAGTAAAAAAGCTAGAATTGGTCTAAGACCAATTCTTATGATACTCTAAATAACTACCCGTATGTAATTTCGTATGGTCACCCATCTGTGAAGGTTTGACTTTTGAAGTGGTTTCGCGCATATATTTCTAGAATGGTTCGTCGGACAGTAAAAATGATTATAACCAATTTCATAGGATTTCATATTCTGAAGAACTTTTCAGTACAATAAAAACGTCTGAGACTCATCGCTTTTACTGTATATGTAAAAACCCGAAATTTGTGGATGGCAACACCAAGAATGGATTGCCCAAATTAGTCCATTTTTGAAGCTTTATTTACTAATGTAATGAAAACATATTGTAACAAATGTGAGCTCTATACGAGCACGCGTTCGCAGGCATTATTCAAATATATAGTAAAAGCTGAAATTTTTTAATGGCAACCCTACGAAGGAGTTGCCCGATTCGTGCCATTTTCAAACTTAAGCTTGTATTTTTTTTAAAAAATCTGTATGCAAAAATTCAACTCTCTACTTCGACGCGTTGTCAAGCACTGTTCAAATATATAGTAAAAAACGTAATTTTTGTATGGCAACCCTACGAAGGATTTACCCGATTTCTCCCATTTTTTAACATGAATTTACGTTTTTTTTTAAAGCCCGTATACCAAATTTCAGCTCTCTAAGTGAACGCGTTCTCGAGTTATCGTGAGGAACGACAAACGAACGGAAAATCAAAATAATCAAAATTTTATTTATTGCATTGCATTGATGAAATCCCCAATGATTAATCGAATTTACATGAAAGATAGTAAATTTAATTTTCAGGACACATTTTTGAATTTCCTGGTTTTATAATGATTTAGAAATGGCTAGAAGTTTTGTATCTTGTAACTCAAGAATATAGGTTATTCATAAATAGATAGAATGGATAAACTTAGAGGAATACTATACAGTTAGAAAGAGAAGACAGGTACAGGCAAGTACAACTATTTTATGCGATATTGCCTCTTTTTCAGCTGTTTCCTCGAAGGATGACAGGCTGGAAAGACTCTGCACTACCTACTTTTACAGTTTATTTAGTGTGCTTGTCATCTTAGAAATTTCGTCATACAATTTCTAAACCTTTTATTGAGTAAGCTCTCTTTCTTCAAAATTAAAACGACATTTATGCGTAAATTCACTTAAGTCGGTGAACACTACAAATCAGCATCCAACAGACTTAGCTTCACTTCAATATGGTTCTGGTTTTGTGTTGCGTTCTGCTGTAATTCACCAATAGTTTTATTATTTATTATACCGCCCCTGATAAGTTGAATTAACACTATATCTCGTATTTTTGTTTGTCTTATTAGATGATGCTTATTTATTTTATTGAAGTAGGTACTTGTTAAAATAAAATAAAATAATAAAATTAATAAATTATATCTCTTATATTCCACATGGGCAATGCAAACATGGAACTGTTGTTTTAGAAGTTATAAATTACTAAGAATTGTTATATAATTCTGTATTAAAATGCTACTTAGATAACACTGCTTAAAGACTTATAAAAAAAATTTATGTACAAGTCACGCTTTCACCACTTCCTAAAAAATTTTATAACTTAAACGAAGTATATAAAGCCCATACTCACTCAAAGTCTTCAAAGGTAAAACTGAAAATGAATCTCCAGTGCTACTTTTTGCTAATATCAATCTTCATTTGTATAAGTACATTCTTTAAATTGTGTTCTAAACTAGCTTATATATATATTTTACAGGTCTGATATGGTCCGTTGAATCTAAACCTTCTCCCTTATTGGAGGGGTTGCTTGGTCGTTGAAGTGAAAAAAGGAAATAACAAAATGGCTGAAATGGGAAAAGCTAATCTTACTGATCGTAATGGAAAAGCATCTTGAATTTTATTCACAACATCAATAAATAAATATATTTTCATTAATTTCGGATAGTATATTTATAGAATTAAGACGAGTTACCTTCTTTCAATACCAAAATATGGCAATAGTCTATGTTTGCTTTTGCATCTTCAGATGATTTTCTAAAGCAATATATGGTAGTACGTACACGGCATTATTCGGAATATGATATAATTACATTATGTCTACCAATATAACTCAGTAGCAGTTACCTTACCAGCCTTTTTACCCAATCGTTTCTCAATTTGTTACAGTTTCAAACAGCAAAATTCAAAGGTCCTTCAGATAGGTTCTTTAGGCACTTTAATTGGATATTTTCATTTGGGGATTTCTTCTGGTTAGAAATGTTTTTGGGTACATTACAATTTATAATTCTTAAATGTTTTTGGGTACATTACAATTTATAATTCTTTATGGCTGGATATTTTTGGTTGTGAGGCAGATGATGAACGCATTGCTCGATTTCATACACAGAGAAGAAATCCTTTTATTGTATAATAGCACCGACCTTGAACATTACGTCGTCGGAAAACAAGGCAATAGCACAGTCACCAGCAGTAGCGATCAACTTTTCATTAAATTCAATAGTGAAATATTTATAGGTGGGACTATGCGGGCATCCACAATGCAGAAAGGAACAATCAGAAAAGCCAGAATTGGTTTAGAACCAATTTTTACGATACCATAACTAGATTAATACCCGCATGGTCACCCCTCAGTGCAAGATTGATTGCTAAAGTGGTTTTTTGAATCTTTTCTAGGACAACTTTGTCGTACAGTAAAAATGTTACAACCAATTTCATATGATTTTATATTATTATATTATTATATTTTTCAGTTCAATAAAATCGTCTAGAACTGATCGTTTTCACAGTACACGTAAAAAACCTCAAAATTTGAATGAAAGGGTTACACGATTCACTCCATTTTTGAAATTTCATTTACCTTTATTTTATGAAAACACCGTGTACAAAATTTCAGCGCTCTACGTTGACGTGTTCTCAGGCAGTGTCGAAAGATATAGTGAAAAGCCTAATTTTTCTATAACAACCATACGAAGGAGTTACCCGATTTTCTTTTTTTTCGAGCATAAATCTACAATGTAAAAAGGTCGTATGCAAAATGTCAGCTCTCTAAGTACACACTCTAAGTTCTCGTTTTATCGGAAGGACGGACGGACGGACATGCAAAAATCAAAATACCTTATTAGGACTGGGTGGCCAATCCATTTGGCTCTATCAGCATTATTTTTATGTGTTACAAGCGGAATGACAACCTTAGTAAAACTTGCCCTATAGATTTATATAAGCTATAAAAGAAAAACTGTTATAGATATGCAAAATTCAAAGAGATTTTTGATTTTATGTTTCTCTATCTGTCATGTATTCTATATGTTAATTAAAACCGTAAAATCAGGGCAGTATAAGATTTGCGAACAATTTTCACAGATTATGGCTACACAATTAGTAACCGGAAAAAAATTGGCTGACTAAATTTTATCAGGGCTGAAGAACTACAATATCGATACGAAGTATCTGCGAGGCCGTGGTTATAATGGTACAGCATTTAAAAATGGAAAACTGAAAGGTGCTCAATTCTAATTCAACGAAAAATACGACATTGTTTTTGTTGCAAATATTTTGTTTACTGCCTGTATCCACACACAAGTACAATAGAAAGATCATTCTCAACACTTTGGAGAATCAAACCATACTTAAGGGTAAATACGCTATGGGAAAAATCCGCTCAAAAGGTTTTGCCAACCTCAACCTTCATCGAAAAATAGAAGTTTATTATAGCGAAGTAGGGTTTAAATGAAAAAGATTCTAGGAGGGTTGATTTGTTAATGTAAAATATAAAAACTTAAAAATTATAAAAAAACAAAAAAAACATTAAAAACAAAATAATTAATATTTTAAGCTAGAAATAAAAGTGCGGGCCTGGGTGGGACCCATTTTTTGCATAAGAGATACACGAAGAGACCTACATAGGTATCATTAGATGGGCGAACAAGGAATCAGATATATAGATTATGGAACCATCAGCCGTGAATGGAGATAGATAGATAGGTGATGGATTTTCTACGGGAGTTTCCGAATGAGATCTATCGATGATAATTCGCGGGATAGTACTAAATAGTTAAAAGAAATATTTGTAAAGTTCCACCAAAATGAAGTGCGTGTTCCTGAGAACGCCGAAGTCAAGGATGAGTGGAGTCTAAGAGAGTACTAAGAGATGTTCAAAACGACCAAGCAACAATTGAAAATTGAGGGTCTTTTAAGATCATCGAAGAAGGAGTTAGCCAGGGCCCGATGTCTCCCTCTAAATATACTACGTTCCAATTAAAAAGGATGTAGGTTAATTTGTTTCAATTCATCCGTACATAGTCATGTTTGCATATACTTATATTACAGTCATAGAAAAACATTAAACATTTTTATGTGTTGATTCTGTACATGTAATTTATGTGGTCCATAAGAGTTCTCTTAATTATATCGTTAAATATTTCAAAATTTAAGGCACTTAGCCCAAAATGGTCGCATAAAACATTGACAGAAAAACATCGTTTTCGCGCTCGTTAAATGCTGCCTAATAACTTGAAGACTGTCAAATGTAGCTCTTAGTTTGTTGGAAGAATCAGGAAGCTAAAGTGATTTAAAAAAATTTTGCATTTTATATTTCTATTTGCTCGTTCCGAATATTGATTTCAGATTCGGATAGAAGAAGAAGAAGTTTACGTGTTCTGCGATCTTATGATGTATTATTTTGAAATTATATGTTGATTAGTAATTATTTATTTCTATGTTTTAGCTTTTAGTAAGGGATAGTTGGTACCTTCGTGGAAATATTGAAGGCGATAAGTATGTACTTCAAAATGGGCATCAACTAGTTTGTAGCTCCTGCCCAAATTAAAACCCGTTTCGACTGAAAATAACATATGTACGTAAAATAAAGTCATAAACAATTTTACGATACTATGATCGAAAATGGAATCGTCTTGTAACTCAAAACAGCCAATTATGTGTTGTCTGT
Source organism: Dioctria rufipes (assembly GCA_963924295.1). Lineage (NCBI taxonomy): Eukaryota > Metazoa > Arthropoda > Insecta > Diptera > Asilidae > Dioctria > Dioctria rufipes. The sequence goes on from OZ002742.1 coordinate 121,446,604, forward strand.
AAATCTCAAATAATAAATACTAGAAATACTTTAAAATAACAAATGAAATATAAACTAAATTAAATGAGACGGTACATTCATTCTCCTCAGTGGTAACGATACTTTTTACCGAAAAAAAAGAAGCAATTAAAAATCAATTGACAGCTTTTCTTTCAAATTCAAAGTAATTTATTTTTCTCCTCTTCTATTAAATTGGAATGGTCCTTCATAAAGGCTAGGATAAAATAAAAGAAACACGATTTTATTCGCGCAAAATATTTTTCGCATTTCGAATGCAGGCATGGACGTGAAAGCAGTGCAAATGACGTGAAGCGCCATTATCAAAGCAATTGTATCCTAGGCTTAAGGTAAATGAAGATGCGGTCTTATCATTCTATGTAGAACCTTACAGTGATTGCCAAGTGAATAGAAACTGGTTACAATCAACGCGACGAAGGTGGACGCACCGACTGAATTTTATACGTGCACAATATATACCTGTATTTAGTCAGTACCAGAACCTCCTGGGAGCTTTTAATTGTGCTTATCTAGAGGAAATATTCATTTCACATTATCATCAGACTTCAGATTTATTCGACAGCTGCACTTCTTCTAAATAAAGATAGTACGACAAACGGTCTAGATTCATACTACATGTATATGCTTAGCCAAGATTTTGAAATGACAAAGTTTATTAGCTGCCTTCCTAATCCCTTAACAGAGTTTCTCCGAAGTCGAGACCAAGCTAAATCGTAAATGATAATGGCAGAATCTTCGAGTAGGGAACTAAAGGAGGCGACATGTGATGAAAAAAGCATAGCAACTATCATTTTTCTTCTTGTTTTGTCGGGGTGCCAGAGGCGGCGTTAAAAATTGTTAATGCCTTAAATATCACAACAAATTAATGGCGCGAAAATTCAAACACATTTCTTAGAAATTCCGCACAATCTTCCGCACCACCCACTGACATGTATATAAATAGACTGACTGATCTTCTATTTCATGTGGCATCAGTTTTGTTTTCAGCAAGTATGCTCTCACTGACGATATATTTAAATTATTTGCGAATTTACTTATATATGCATGTCAGTGGGATTTACTGAATTTACCACAAAAGTAATTTAAAAGTATTTTCCTCAACACGACTTGTGTATCTAAATCTTCGAGCATATATAACTCCTTTTTATATTACTATCACTTAGTCCAATAGCCATTAACCCCTTCCAAAAAAAGTAAATTATCCCTTTTGTAACTACGTCTATGCGCGAAACACACTTCGCGGCTCTTTGTTTACAAAAAAATGTGACAATCAAACACCCTGCCAAAATCAAGATGGCGAAAATTTTTGGCTACGCTGCCATACATATACTTTACTATGGGATGTCGTTCTTTAAGTTCTCTCCTCAAAGGGTAGAATCATTAAATTTTATTTTAAACTAAGTTTCAAAACTAATAAAAGAGCTAGAACTTGATAAGATCCGTATATAATTACGCGTGGTCACCAGTCTGTGTCAGTTTGATTATTAAAGTGCTTTTTCGCATCTATTTATTTCTAGAATGGTTCGTCGGACAGTAAAAATTTCATAGGATTTTCATTATGAAGAACTTTTTAGTACAATAAAATGTCTAGAACTGATCGTTTTCACAGTATACGTAAGAAACTTCAATATTTCAATGGTAACACAAGAATGGATTGCTTGATTTGGTAGTTCATTTTTAAATAACTTTTATCAACTTACAAACCCCTGACTAAAAATCTTTGTGCCTGAGCGCCTGAGCGCTTTCGCGCCTGAGAGTGCCATTTGTGACGAAAGAGTTTAAGAGTAATAAAGTGGATGGATTTATATGGCGTTTTCTGATTTAGAGTGAGGTTTTTGGGGGTTTTGGGGTGGAAGGGGTAACTACCACACTTTGGATTGCCCAATTTGAGTCGCGCGTATGATATGAGTCGAGAGTGGTGAGTCGAGATTGGAGAGTTGAGTTAAAGTTAAATTTAAAAAATTTAAAAAAGTTTAAAAAAATTAAAAAATTACAAAAAGTTAAAAACAGTTAAAGTTAAATTGTGATTCGAGAGTCGAAATTCAAGATGCGAGATTCTAGAGTGGAGAGTTGATAGTGGAGAGTGGACAGAGTGTATAGAATTTATCACTACAAAGTAGAAAATAAAATATATTAAAAAAAAACTTTTAAAATTAATAACTTTCATACATAAATTATACAAAAAAAATTCTTTTTCTGTGATATACACAAGAAAAGTTTTATTGCAAGATATGAAATGCTCAGATTAAATCTTAAAATTTGGGCATGAGTTGACAATTGTGATTATAGTTATGGATGCCAAAACTTTTAAAATTTAATCTGAGCTCTAGCATTTCATATTTTGCAATAAAACTTTTCTTGTGTATATCACAGAGAAAGAAAAATTATTTTTTTACTTTTTAGTATAATTTATGTATGAAAGTTATTTATTTTAAAAGATTTTTTAATATATTTTATTGCAATTGTATTTATTATTTCTATGAAAATATGGTGTACTAAATTTCAGTGCGCCACATCGATGCGTTCTCAGGTTGGCAGTGCCCAAATATACAGTGAAAAAAGAAATTATTGTATGACAACCACACTAAGGAGTTACTTTATTTATCCCATTTTCAAACTAAAATCTACAGTTTTTCTCGGCTTAGCGAAAGGACGGACGGACACACAGATAGACGGTCAGAAAAACAAATCTACAAATGGACATTCAAAAATCAAAATAACTTTTAATATTATGCGTGGATGTCTAATCCATATTGCTCTACCAGAATTATTTCTATCCGTAACAAACGAAATGACAGACTTAGTATATACTATACTGGGATTTCATCTAGCATATAAACAAGCACGCTATTTTGACGTAAGTGACGCTCCATTAATTCTATTCTCGTAGCTGCCACTATACAGTTAATTCTCTCTAATATAGATTTGCAAGATATGACCTTAAAATAATCATTCGGAGATCTCTACATATTTTAATACACTTGCCATTTTTGTCATACTATACATATTTTGATAAAAATAAGTAAGTATTATCGATTATATTACATTGTGTAACAAAAATGTCATATTTATAGGAATTACTGCGGCGTGACAATAAATACTAAGGCAACTCGTGAAGTCGTGAGTATCTAAAAAGAATCACGTTTTAAATAAAACTCCTGATAACAAAAGGTATATATAAGATATTTCAGGCGCAGAGAAACTAAGTTTATCAAAATGCGGTCTTTTACATTTGCCGCTGTGCTCTTTGTAATATGTAAGTTTTCAATTTTTCATAATTAAAGCACTGCAAAATTATATTTCAAATTTACAGGTGTTCTTTTAAATAGTCCTGAGTTAATTTCAGCTGAGCCCAAGCCATATCCAGATCCATATCCGAGTGGAGCCAAGTTTGTTGGACGCTGATTTGATAGTATCTGCCGATTTTAGTAAAACAAATGATGGCATAGTGTATATTGAATTTGAAAAACACTTTAAAGCTACACTGCAAAATATATAGTGTTACTTAAAAGCTGTGATGAATTTTCAATAAACATTTTTCTCATTATCTCATGCTTTCTGTGTAATTGCAATAAATTTTAGGGAAATATTTTTTATCGGGTAGAGATACAAAAGCTATATCTAGAAAGCACTAATATTTAACTAACCCTTATCAACATCCTCTCCATTGAGAATAAATAAATCCACGGAGAATCTTAACCATTTCCAGCACAATTGAATCTCTATTATTCATATAACTATTTATTAAGCAGTATTTTAAAAAGCGGTTTATTTTTTTGTATGTATATGCATACAGATTTATGAAGATGCACAAAATTTTAAAACTTTATTATTAACGGCCGTGGTGAACATTTTCAACAAACTTAACAATTCATTCCAGGTACAATTTTGACTTAATGGCCTAATGTTATCTAACAGAAGTATAGTATCAATATTTATTAGATCCATTGAAGTACAATTGTTTGCGGCTTTTGATGTGACATGAGATTTCGTATATAACCTAGACATTTTATATAACAAGTTTTGATTCCAGAATTCCTAGATTATAATAGCTGCGTTTCTTTATCTCTCTGATCTGATCCGGTTTAATTTTATGTACGTAAAATAACAAGAATGCGTGATCCATTGTTGTTGTTTTACGTACAAAAAATTGAATCGGATCAGATCAGAGAGTTAAAAAAACTCAGCAAGTATGAAGGATATCATTTTGCGACAATTATCTTTTTAATTCAAATTCTTATTATAGAAGTAACCAAGAGTTCGAACATAATTCATACATATGTATGCATATCAAGGACATCCAAAACAAACAATCATCATAGTGGCCTGTTCTCAATTTGTTGAAGTCTTTACAAAAATGTTTAATAATGTTAGGGAGAGCAAGGTAATAAGAACGAAACTGTGGGCAGCTTATCCAATCTCTTTCTTGTGGGACTTATGAATTTAAATATCCAAATAGAAATTTTTTGTAATAAAAAACCACATAGTACCAAGCAGAATCGAGTATTTGACTTATAGATCACGTGCCTATAAAACAGGAAAGTTCTACATAACAGTAGACTCCGATATTTAAAGGTGAATACCAGAATACGACACGGATGTTTACTTTCGTTACTAAGTATTACTTTCTACTCTTAAGGAGTCTTACAGATTTTGATTATGCTTATGATATCTTGATATCTGTTTGATGTTCAATCAGCACCAAGATTCCAACAGAATTTTTCAGAATCTTAGCACTCTAGACAGACTGTTTCCATAATGACTTAATTTTTAATTAAATGTCATACAAATAAGGGGCATCAAGGACTCTTTTGGGAGGTACATTTCGATTCAATTTAAAAGACATAAATTTTTTCTTCGTATTAGTGAAATTGCAGTAATAGTGCCACCTACCGTCATTCAAATGAACTGAATTTATTGAAAAGTGAAAAGATTTTCCAATAAAGTCAGCAGCGACACCCATCAGCTAATTACGAATAAAACCTCTGCATCTTTTCTTCTCTTTTTGGCTTCTTCAAGAAAAAAAAAGATTCTCCTGTATAAATGCTTCGCGACTACAGCAAATACTCGTAAATTTTCTTGAAAACATTTAATTAAATTATTGAATGCTGTCATGATCTTTACTCAGTGAGGAACTGTGACATTTCAGATGAACTAATAAGTATACCGATTTCCACGATTAAAGTTTTCTTGCAGAACTATTACTGTTCTTGCAGTGGTACACTGAAATCGTTCCAACGACGTACACTGCTAGAAAAAGTGTACATCAAAATGAACCTGTAGTCGCATCATATTCCGACGAACATAAATTTTAAAGCGGAAGATTATCATCTTTTTACTGTGGACTTCACGTCCTTCGAGAAAGAATGTGCCCCCAATACAATACTTCTTCATGAGTTGCTTTCGAATAATCTAGGGAACACGAAAGCAATACCTGTAGAAGATAAGAAGAAGATATCGCTGAGGAATCACGTTGAAGTATCACATGAGCATTGCCTGGAAGAAAGGATACTGATATCGCCAAAATTTAACTTTATAAATTATTTTATATAATGTATGTAGGAAACTTTACTATAACTTACTCCGAATGCTTTACAGAATGAACAGACTGAAATTTTCAGATAAAAATAAACATAAACAGACTTATATTCCGAGAATGATAACTGGAAGATATCTATATATGGTTTTTCATGTCTATGTTGCATACGTTTCGACATCCATGAGTATACATTTTTCATTCTTTCAATGAACTTCATAATCGTGAAAAATGAGGAACAAAAGTGCTTTAATAATAATTGATGAGATATACTGCAGAAATGAGAACACATTTAAAATAAATATAAAACACGAGATGGGTTTTGGTAAGGAGTGAGGTAAGTGAGGTGAGAAAACGTAAGTATACGATATTCTCATGAAAATTTACTTCGAGAATTTATAGATATGTCAATTTATGGCCATAAAAATATTGTACGTATGGATCGCTGTGATTATGAATATTTACTCTCAAAAATAGGAACCCCTTTTTATAAAAGAAAATACGGTAATGAGAGAGTTTATTTCTCTAAGTGAACATCTCAGCGCAACATTATGTGTTCTCGGTTCAGGAAAAGACTACCAAGATTTAAATTTTTTAACTGCAACTTGCCAAATATCCGTATTACGCTTGCATAGCTCTATAAACTCCATCCAAAATGCTTTATTATTTTCACTACTCTACAAAAGACATCGATTGAATGTCGAAATGAAGGTCAAAGCTACAATCCACAAACATTTGTGTGTGTCATTCATCAATTTTCATCCCCAAACATCAAAAACTTTTTAAATCCGTCACGATGATCATTCAATGCTATAATTTTCATCATTTTTGCGTTATTCATGTTATTGTTTTTCGCAGCTACTACAAAATTCTCATCGCTTTAAAAGTTGATCCATTGAACTCGTTTTTCAGTAATTGACTTCACTTTTCTAGAAATATCAGTGGAAATCAGTGTAATTTTCGTGCACAGTCTGTCACATCTTCATATCCTTGAAATGACTGCATTTTGTCCGGCAAAAATTAAAAAGATACATTATTAACACAAAGGTTGAATTCTAAAAATATCCTGGGATGCCATGGAAAACAAGATTTTAATATATCAACCCTATTACTTCATCTACATAAGTTAACAACAAACTGGAAAAACTTTACTATATATAACAGAAAAGGGAATAAAAAGAAATGATCCTTATCCTTTGGCTTTTCACCATTGTGCATATCTGTAGATTCAAGGCATTTTACAGAAAGAATAATAGAAATAAGAACATTTTTTTTTTTTTTCAGAGAATCTGTGATATTTCACTGAGAGCAATCGATTAAATTATTTGTGACACAACGGATAGATATTTTACCAACAACATATTTTCCTTAAACCTTTCTTAGATCATACATTGTTCATAATTTTTAATCTTCACTACAGTGGCTGAAATTCTATTGGCAAATTACCTCAACTTTTTCTAAAAAGTATTAAGTTTTATGCAAATCTGTCAACAGGGTATCGAAACTTTCACAAATATTTCCCGGTAATTTGTTTTCTTAGAAAAATAATTCGTATATTCTTAGCAGAGACTTATTTCAAAATTTCACGAATTTCTAATTTGTACAAGATATAAACGGTGTTTGCAAGCGCAAATTCCATTAGCACAGTGTATTATTTTTCAGAAATACACCTCAAATGCTTACTTGAAATATCATATCTTTTGATTCCGCAGTGCAGTACACTGTAGAACAGGGGTGGGCAAACTTAATACTGGTATGATCGACATTAATTTTTCTTATATATGTGCGATCGACTTCAAAAAATGGGTTAAATTAAAAACAAATAAAAATTTATTAAGGTTTTTATTAATAATAATATATTAAATACATTGTATTTACTATTTTGCGCAATACACTTTATTGATAAATATAGTAGATTAATTTTTGATGTAAATGCGTGCCATTCTATTTCATCAAGTGGCCATTAGACAGAGAACTCCTAAATTGCAATAAGATGCGATAAGTGGAACCAAAAAGTTCTAATATCCTTATTGCCACCGATTTCAATAATGGATATGTTTCTTCTGGAAATAAATTCCAAAAATAATTTTCATTTTCACGTGCTTTCAGAATTATATCAGATAGTATTGTTAAAATTTCTAACTCAAGATCCGATGAAATATCCTCGTTATCGAATTCTCCAAAAGGAAATGAAATAAATTCAAAAATCGGTTGAAGATTATTGAGATTTGAAAATCGTCTCTCAAATTCTTGATTAAAACTTTCCAGTTCAGAACAAAATATTTCAATATTACATTCACCAGTAAGTTTAATATGTTTTGCTAAATATGGAAAATATTTAAAATATGGCTTCTCAATTGTGAGGCAAAAAGTTTCAATTTTGCTTTAAAAGCATTTACCGAACTGAACAGAATAATATTTTTTCCTTTTCAATGTAATTTTAAATTAAGCGAGTTTAATGGCCCATAAAATCTGTAAGAAATGCTAATTTTTTTTACCCATACTGGATCTTCCAATTGTTCATGTTTTTCTCCTAATGTGTCCAAAAATGCAATAATTTCAGGCAAAATATTTAGAAATCTTTGCAAAAAGCTTCCTCGGCTGAGCCAATCTTCATCTTTCGAGTCATTGTCTTCAAATTGACTACGCGAATAGACGCCTCCTTAAATTTCGCGCTCTTATCGAATTAGCAATTTTCACTGTCACATCCATAATATCATTAACATCCAATATTTTTGCGTATAAGACATTATTATGAATTATGCAATGAAATGATATGAAATCAGGAAACTGTTCATTTTGTTTGCAAAGGGATAAAAATCCATTACTTCTACCAATCATTGAAGGTGCTCGGTCAGTAGACAACCATTTTATGCAGAGGCAAATTTGTAAAATTGAGTTAGGGTTACCCAATGTAGTACACTGTTATGAATAGTTTGAATGGATTTTGAAGGTATTCAAGAAGATTTTGTCGTTCGGATAATCCTACAATTTCTCAATTTTTGTTTTTAACTCATTGTCTTAGTCGCACTACAATAATGCATAGCCAATGTTCTTTTTCCCCATTCATACAAAAGACATAAGTATACGACATTATTTGTTTCTTTATAGAAAAAATGAAAAATTTGGAAATTTGGAAATTAGTCATGTCAGTTGTTTAATTTTAAATTCATGCTTGAACGTCTGCTAAATTTTTAGTACACATTTTAAATTAAACGATTTGAAATTAACCTAGTAAATTATTTAAAATGTCTGCGACCGACTGTCTAACTGTTAGCGATCTACCGGTCGATCACGATCGACAGTTTGCCCACATCTGCTGTAGAAGATTGCAGGTGATTGCGAATTGATTTGACTTGAAGCGTGCATCAAAGTCCAAAAAAATTTTGAGACGTAGGGGTGCCATGCCCATAATTCTAACGCTACAGATGCCAAACGTTGCTTCGAAGTTTATCAAGTTCTATTTTGATATTTTGCAAGTATTCAAGTCATGGCCATTTGATTATTTTCTCTATATTTTCAAATCCTTTTCTATTTCTATTCACCCTACAAATCAATTTAATTCACAATCTCCAATGCTCTGCAGTACACTTCACGGAACCAAAAGAAATTTTAATAGAACAAGTAAAAAACCTAGAATTGGTCTAAGACCCATTCTGATGATACCCTAGATGAATATTCGTATGTCACTTCTGTGCAAGTTTAATTTTTGTAGTTGTTTTTCGCACATTCTCGGTACATCCAAATAGTATAGGACTCATGGTTTTCACAGTATACGTAAAAATCCCAAATTTTTGTACGGTAACTCCAAGAAGGGGTTGCCCGATTTAACACATTTTTGAAGTTGTATTTACTCTTTTCATAAAACCCTATGTAAAAAACTTCAGGTCTCTACGTTGACTTGTTCTCGGGTAGTGTTAAAATATATAGTGAAAAACGAAATTTTTGTATGACAACCCTACGAAGGAGTTACCCGATTTGTCCCATTTTCGTACTTGACTTTACTTTTTCTTTTAAAAGCCCGTGTGCAGCTCTCTAAGTACACGCGTGCTTGAGTTTTCGTGAGGACGGACGGATGGACGGACATGTCACAAATCAAAATAACTTTTAATTTTACGCATGGGTGTCTAATCCATTTTGCTTTACTATCATTATTTCTAGGTGTTACAAACGGATTGAGAAACTTAGTATACTCTATAGATTTCATCTAGGGTATTGTATGTGTCAGCGTTAGGATCATGTGACGATGAAATAACCTGAAGAATATGGAAATGGAAAAAACCGTATTCTTTAAGGATCACAGATGAATAATTTCGGACATTCCTTCGCAAATTAACAAGATCAACCAAAGCAATCAGTAACTTTCTCATATTAGGATAAAATTACGATAAGAAAAGGAAATTTGATCAAAACAAAAAAACAGCGGATCATCAAAAGAGGCAAATTTTGCAAGAAGTCAGAAAAATTCTTGCACATCGACTCAAAAGTCAATTTAACATGTTAGTTTCTTTCTGTAAGTCGTGTTAGACAGATTTCACACGAATATAGAAATCTTAAATAAAGAAACGCAAAAGAAACGTCCTCTAACTAAAGTTCATAAACTGACAAAGCTAAATTTTGTAATTATGAGATGGTCCAAAAGACTCAATTGGACGGACCCGATGATTTCCAATATTCTGGCATGATTTAAGGAAGCCAGAGGAAGTAAGAATGAGGCCAAAACCTTGGAAGGCGAAGTGTAATGATTTGGGCCGGCTTCTCTCTACATGGGAAATCACAAAGTGCATGGGTACATTCCCGAATGAATGCATTTGAAATATACCGAAGTAGCATGACTGAAGACCTTTATCCGTAAATTTCATGTTTCAGCATGGTTATGCAGCGATACATGCAGCTTACGTTGTAAGAACTTGGTTCCAGGAGAACAATATAGAAATTCTGTCTTGGCCTACGAGAAGTAAAGACCTAAATCCTGTTGAAAATTTGTACGGCATCATTTCTAGGCGAATTTATTCTAATGACCGTCAGTTTAACTTTGTACAAGAGCTGAAAAAAGCAAGGAAGGAGTCCTGGAGATCCGTTACACTCCCGCTCCAAAAATTGGTTCATTCAATGCCTGACAGAATGTCCTAGATAATTAGAAAAAGCGGCGGAAATACTAAATACTAGCTTAAAATTTTAAAGAATAAATTCGATTAGCCAACTATAATCGAGTTTCCGCCCAAAAAGCCTTTATTTCCAAAAAGTATGTGTTTTAGTATGTTTTCTTATACAGGGTGTCCAATAAGTGGACGTCAAGCCGGAACCGGGTGATAGACCAAATCGTAACAGTTACCAGAAAAATATAAAAAAAAGATCTAAGTCATGTATTTTTCAAATTATAGGCATTTCTTTTGTTTTCGAGAAAATGTACACCTTGTGAGGGTCTATTAGCTCCTGTTGCTACAAATCTTTACTTTTTTCTCAATTTTATTTTTCTTATGTAATCCCGAATAGTGCTTATGTAACCTGTTGCTTTAAGTTCTAAGCCAACTGCTCCAGCTTAGAAGAAAATGTCACATTTTTATTGTACTGAAACAAAAATGTACTACGCCAGTTTGGCGTATTCGTTTCCGTATTCGTTCGTGTTATTTCGTACTTTCGACTTTTTGCTTCGTTTATTGGACTTGCAGTAAAAGAGAAAGTTTATAAAAATTCAATTGAAAATTTAACTGAGCTTCGACAAAGAATTACGGAAGCAGTTGAATTTGTCAACAACGGAAGAATTGCCTGTCTGATAACCCGATCTTTTTTAAGAAGATGTCGAGCTTGTATTGAAGCTGAAGGAAGGCAGTTTGAACATCTTTTGTAAATAATAGATCTTAGCATCCAAATAATTGGTGTTTAACTTTAAACTTAAGGAAAATTTGTCCTAAATTGAACAAAAAGTGAACATCTCTAACATGAAAGCGTCACTATCTGTCTCATTCACGCTTCATGGAATGACTCTCCGTCTCACTCAAGCTAGAATCTTAAAGTTACGCTCTTAAGGCAAACTTTGGGTACACTAGAAACAATTTTAGTAGGTGAAAAGAAATTTTTTGAAACTGGGTTTCTTGACGAAAAAAAAAATGTTTCCCGTAATCTAAGAAATAATGTAGCAAGTGTTGTACCATTTTAGAATCCTTATTAAATGCGTCAACTTTTAAAGTTACTTGCCAGACTGGCGTAGTACATTTTTTTTCAGTACAGTCAGTTAAAGTTCAACGAATTATTAATTTTATATTGTTGGTTCGGCAAAATGTGACATTTTCTTCCAAGCTGGAGCAGTTGGCTTAGAACTTAAAGCAACAGGTTACATAAGCACTATTCGGGATTACATAAGAAAAGTAAAATTGAAAAAAAAGTAAAGATTTGTAGCAACAGGAGCTAAAAAACCGTCACAAGGTTACATTTTCTCGAAAACAAAAGAAATGCCTATAATTTGAAAAATACATGACTTAGATTTTTTTTTATATTTTTCTGGTAACTGTTACGATTTGGTCTATCACCCGGTTCCGGCTTGACGTCGACTTACGGGACACTCTGTATATGTACGTTTTATTTAACTACATTAACTATTTATGTAAGATGTTAATAAAATACGAACAGAATTTTAATATAAGACTTGCTTATATTTTCATAATCTTGAAAAATATGCAATGGGCTAATGGAATTTCCGCCACTGTATATCTTTTTAATTAACAATTTTTTTTTTTATTTTCAATAAAAGTAAGTATACCTAAAAAACGCAATTGTTTCATAATTACTAAATGACGTGCACAATTGCTTCTTTCGCCGCAAATGACTTTAATAAGAACAGTACAAATTATCATAATTATTATTTCCAGTTTTTTTCTTGTTACTTAAATCAGAAATATGAATATCTCCATCAAAATCAGATATTCATCCCATTTCAAAACAAGAAACTGTCTCAGCATATAATTCTTAAGTAACGTTAGTATTTCTCATACCTACATTTCAACCGGACAGAATGGTTTTAAGGGTAAACGTACGAAGAAATTCGAGACTTCTAAGCGATTGCAATCACTCATGTTCTCAAATCCCAAAAGCTTCAAGAAGCATAGCAATATTTATGTGTTTTAAAGGAATTTAATACTGTCATGGGTTGAAGTTTCACGCAAAAATAGAGAATATGTCAGAATCAATCTATATCCAATATCCATCGGGTATGAAGTCTTGCATTCAGATTAAATTACACATTCTTTTCTATGTATGATAGAACATCAAACAGAAAGTGTTTGCAAGTAAACAAACAATTCAAAAATATTCTAATAAAATCCAGATATTTACTGAAACAGTTTAATTTTTTATAGATATTTTATATTACAAAATCATGAGAGTCACAAAATTGTCCCATGGAAACCTACGCCACTGTTCTACTTAGAATGTTATGTTTGGGTTCAATTTTCAATTCAGTAGTAAGGTAGACGTAGGGCGGTTTTCCGGGTATAGAAATTTGAGGGTGGGACATGAAGCGCATCTGCAAGCCCTTAAAAAGTATCTTTGCTTTATTGACCATTTTAATAGAGCTTTTTTAATGTTTTTTATTTTTTTTTTATTTTCTTTCAAACAAATGGAAAAGTTAAATAAAACATAAGCATGTCCAGACATGTGTCAATCTACACAGGATTTAGTCGTTCGTGATAGATAAGGAAGTTTACATAAGTCTACATAATATCTAGGTGTGTGAAGGAGACTGAACAATGCTAAATATGTACATAGGTATGTAGCTGTAATATTAGTATGTGCGGCTTTTTCACAAGTAAAGTATGTGTTGTTATAGATTGTAATTTACAGATTTTAGATTTTTAATGCAATTTTATAAAACTTACATGGTTTGCGTCAAATTCAATCTTTGTTATTCCAAATATTAACAAAAACTATTCTTAATCATTTGTTTTTAAATTGCACAATTCATATACATAAATTCACTTAACATTTTTCTCTGCTTCTTTTATACCTTAAGTTTGAAATCGATCACTTGTGAGAGCTTAGGTTTCCATTTTTCGCACAAAACAAAGAACAAAAGCAAAATTACAACACTTCGCGACTATACCTACTTAGTACTTGGAAAAGCCTTACTATATTTATACAATAAATTTTATTCATCCTGAATGTTGAAATTTCGTCTTCTGAAAACTTTCTTCAGCTGCCTGAAGTTTGATAAAAACGGTGACCATAAAACTAGGTAAGTAAAATACCGGGTGAACAATTTAGAACAAGAAGATGAGTTACATTATATTTTATGCCAAAGTAACAAAGCAAAGGGAAACATCGCAATCTCGGTTGCGATAAATCCGACTGGTCCAAGACCAACGGTTAACCGAATCAGACTGAAGAATGATCCCTGAGAAATATCTTAGATGGAAGCTTTTTCTCCCCAACCCAGAAATGTTGTATTATCAGAGCTCGGCTGACCGAACACAGAACTAAATGGAATTGAGCATGCACACTGCGCGAATACAAAACATGACATGATTCCTCCTTTCCTACATCTATAAATTCAATTCAACTCAAGTAAATAGTTACACACAAAAAAAGCTCAAGATTAGATTGCTTCTGGGAGCATGTTTAGTACAGTGAAGAGAGATGTGAATGTAACCGAACATTTTCAGATCAGTACAATAGTAGAAGTTTTGGTTTTGTTTTTTTCATTAACGTAAAATCCGTGCAATGCAAACCACCCCAGATAGAGCGACAAAAAACGTCAAAAGATAACATAAAGCTTGGTAGTAGGTGTGGGTGGTACAGTCGAGTATTAAAGAAAGCTTTTAGATTTATAGCAGTGTACGACGTCGATTATGTATAAGAGTTCGTAGTAGCGTAGGTGTATTGTCCGGCGTACTTCCGCATGTTCGGCTGACTCTCACGTCTCACCTCAAGCTTATATTTCTTGATATCAGGTGCAGGTGTACTCATGAAGTTATGTCAGAGAGGCCAGAATGAATTTAGAAAATACATTACCTTAATCACGAAGCTTTTATTAGATTTTCTTGCCTTCTGATAGTGCAGTGTTGTGCTCGTGCTCGTAGTTAAGCGAGCTATAATTACAAAGAGACACTTTAAAGTAGATAAGTCAAGTAGGTGAGGTTTTACAATGTGATACAGTGATAGCAACCAGAAGCTACAAGACAAAAACAACGTCGGCATTTTTATTCGCGGACGTAAATAGTTAAGAACAACAATCTGGTTGCTATGGCAAGCAAGTACATTCACTACACCTACAGCAGCACATACATACCTTTATAACCTATCATCAAATATTATTTAACGAGAACAAAAAGCTGAATAGTGAGTACCAGAGTACGACGCAGAATCTGGCGGTAATCATGTCTGATTATTATTTTTCAATTCCACTACGATAAGATGTTGAGTTTAAATCGGAATTGCCAACTTTAGAAAATTTTTATGGGCTCTTGATAGATGCAAATTATAGACGTGCTCAGTAAAAATGAATCACTTTCGAAGCAATCATTAATTTTTAAACTAACGAAATTAAAAAATAAGTGCTAAAAATAGATCCGATATAATAATAAGATAGGAATAGGATAAATTATAATGAATGATAAAGAAAGATAAAGGATGATGAGAGATTGATAAACCAGAAAATTTTAGTGTTGTTGACCACACTCACAAATGCTATGTGGAGGATATGTATAGAAATAGTACAGGAAAATTTAATAAAATTCCTTGACGCCATCGAAGATTATTATCTGAGATATATAAGACAATGGACGGCAAAGATGTAAAAATTTTTAGTGCAGGGAGAGATTTCCGTTTGGGTTCTGATCGGTTGCCAAGCAGACAAGGGCCGCGACCTAAATGATCTTTTGTGCTATACCCCTGTCGCCCAGTCTACGCTGCTCGCTCTTTTTAAGAAGGTTATTATCTCACTAATAAGGTCAGTTTTCCGGGGCTAACAAAACCTTGTCTAGACATTGCAGTCTTTGGTGAAAAGTTCAACGCATTCGCAGAGCACGTGCTTTGTAGATTCCACCACTTCATTGAACAATCGACAGGTGTCATCTGCAGTTTTGCCCAGTTTTTTTAGCATGTACCCAAGTGGGCAATAGCCATTAATAGTGCCAGTGAATAGCCTGATCTGGTGCTTATCTTACCACACTTTTTTATTTGTATAGATAATTAATAAACTTCTGCGAGTGGATTAGTCCAGGAAGGTTCTGTCAATGTATCTGGTGAGTATTTTCTGTTTTGGGCATTAGTTCTCCTCCTACGTGACTTTTTGTAAGGCCGCAGGATCCAGTAAATTGAGATTCCGCTCCTTTCCTGACTAAGTAGTCAACGGTCTCCTCAACAGCTTAACACTTAGAACGGCATCCTTTTTTTTTTTTTTTAATGTATAGGAGTTAAGAACATCATCAGTGTTAGAGCTGATGAAGGGCTAGTCCTCACAGTATCTGTTATTCCGAGGTATGCAAGCATAACCCTCGAGAATACTTCACAAGCCACGAAACAGACTCTCTCACTACAACATGAGGGCCTAAACGGAGTCCTGACGTTCTAAAACATTTGCTGTGCTCTTATGTAAAACCACTGACATGTATAACATATAAACTGCTTGATTTTCCATTCCATATGGGTCCACTTTTGTTGTAAAGGGTGTGAAAACTATCTTAATTTTAAATATATTCAAAATTATTATTTTTATTGGAAGCTTATCTCCGATAACATCAAATATGCCTTAAACTCGATTTCTAAGGAAATAAAATTAAGCAATTTTTGCCTGCCTATCCCTAAAACTAGTTATGGGGGACTGTGCAATTTTAAGCGTTTTTAAAATTTCCTGTTCGACGAAAAAGAATGTATGTAAAAACAAAAACGAAAACCTTTGCTTGAATTTCTTTATTTAAACGAAAGAACTTGTATAATGAGATGTGATCGATAGCGGGAAGTACGAAAAACTAAAAAACTATACAGCTTTGAGTGATCATAAACTCGAGTTTGGTATTTGAATACAATGCAAGTACAGTTCAAAAATTTATAACAATAGCCATATCGTTGAGAGTGATGATAATCTAGGCAAAGAACATTTTATATATAACGTTACAGATTGATCTAAGAGTAACAATGTTAGAGTGAATTTAGCTGGAGAATTTAGACTTACGTAGGTGAAGTCTCAACATTCTCCCCGCCATGAAAGTGGTCACTTTCACCATGCGAGTCATCGATCGGAAGAAGGCAGAGCTTGGCTATAGCCCGTTTCAGGATTGCATTAGCAGTTTTTACTGTGGCTACTCTGACATGCCCGTCCTCACCAACGTGTACATCGAGGATTCTCCCTAGCGGCCATTTTAGAGAAGTTAGATTCTCATCCTTGATGATTACTAACGAGCCAATGACTATATTCTTGTTAGCGAATCTCCATTTGTGTCGTACTTGTAGAGTCTGAAGATATTTGTGACTCCATCTGGACCAGAAGTGTTGTTTTGCATAGGTGATTCTCTGCCATCTTGTTAATCGATTGACGTTGTCACCCCTTCTGTCGATTTCAGGAATTGAGCATAATGGACTTCCTACTAAAAAGTGACTAGGCGTAAGAGCTTCCAAGTCATTTGGGTCGTTCGAAATTGCAGTTATTGGCCTGGAATTTATGATTGCTTCAGCTTCACAGGCAAATGATCCAAGATCCAAGACGACAAATGAGATGCTACGCTGATTTAATTGAAGATTCCCAGAGGCCACCGAAGTGCCGAGATCGCGGCAGTATAAATTTCCATTCAATGCTATCTTGAAGACACATTGGATGCGAAAAGAGAGCGCAATTCCTTTAATTTATTGCTGGCTCCAACGAAGTTTGTAGCGTTATCCGACCAAATACGGGATATCCGTGGTTAAATTGGAGACAACTTCGAGATGGACGGCCTTTGTAGTAAAGCATATGAAGAGGCATATGTAAGCCTTCGTTGGCTTGCGTCCTCGGATGAGATGACTGACAAAAAATATGTAGCCAAAAACATTTTGTAATTTAACGAAAGAATTTTTGTAAGTGCAATTTTCGATGAGATCTGCAGCCATTGATACGATGAGTGAATTTTCAATTCTATGATTAGAAGATAACTGCGATGATATTGTTTCTGCTGGTGCTTTAAGCAGCTCTTCTTTATGTTTTAAGAAGTTAGGGCCTGTAAACCACATACTGCATTTTAGCATCTCTGCAGCATTAAGTCCTCGACTAATGAAGTCTGTTGGGTTGTTGTGTGATTCAACATAGTGCCACTCGAATTTTTCTGTTAAGTCCTTTATTTTAAATACCCGATTGGACACGAAGATCGGTTGCTTAACGTTTGAAGAGGATGCGATCCAAGATAAGACGACTTTGGAGTCAGACCAGCAAATTATCTTGGAAAAGTTCATGCGGAGTGCAACTAAAACACGATTTAATAGTTCTGATAACAATAGTGCTGCACTTAACTCAAGACGCGGTATCGTAATAGGTGTTACCGGCGCGACGCGTGATTTAGTTGTGAGTAGATATACCGTGTGGTTGCCCAAAGAGTCTATAGTTTTGCATATATACAAGCACCGTATGCTTTACTGCTCGCGTCCGCGAAACCGTGATTTTCGATAGTTGAATTCCGATCGAGTGCATGACGTGGAATTCTGATTGTATTAATTAGTTCCAATTGCTTATACAATATGATCCATACAGTTTCTAACTTTGATGGCAATGATTCATCCCAAGCAACTCCAAGCGACCATAGATGTTGCATGACTAATTTAGCTTTTAGAATTACAGGGCCTATTAATCCCAGCGGGTCAAAAAGTCTTGCAGTTGATGACAAGACTGTGCGTTTAGTAATTCATTTTTGGATATCATGTGCACTAAATACATAGCGAAATTCATCTTGCATAGGCGCCCAGATCAGACCAAGAGTTTTAATAATTTTATCTTCATTAATTTGAATGAACCTTTCTAAATCGGTTTCAGATGATGTCGCTAATAGTTTCTTACTGTTGGAGCACCACTTTCCCAATTTGAATCCTCCTTCATAAAGAAGATGATTAATCTCTTCCTTTAATCGTAAGCCCTGCTCAATAGTATTAGCTCCCGCAAGCATGTCATCTACATAAAACGAAGTTAGCAAAGTGTCCCGTCCAAGGGGAAAAAGGGCACCTTCATCGTGTGCAAGTTGCTGAAGACATCGGGTTACGAGAAAGTAAGTTGACGATGTTCCGTATGTAACTGTTTTTAAACGTTATGCTTGCAGAGGTTGGGTTGTATTATCGCTCCAAATTATACATTGTAAGTAGCTATCCTCATCAGATGTATTCACCTGGCGATACATCTTTGTAATATCGGCGGTTATGGCATATCGATGAGTTCTGAATCTAAGCAAGATTGAATAGAGATCATCTTGTATGGTGAGCCCAACCATTAGAATGTCATTTAGTGATTGTCCTGTTGAGGTCTTGCAACTGCCATCGAAAACCACTCGAAGCTGGATAGTGCTGCTTTGAGATTTTAAGACACAATGGTGCGGCAAGAAATAATGTCTTGATGGAAGCCTTTCAAAAGGTATTGGTTCCATGTGGCCTAATTGAATATATTCTGCCATGAACTTTGAATATTCGTTGAATGTGCTAAAGGACTTTTTTAGTTTTGACTCTAAGTTCAGGAATCTCTTAAATGCAATTTCAAAAGAGTTTCCTAAATTTAAGGGATCTTCACGGAATGGCAGGCAAACTTGGTAGCGTCCCGATGCTAATCTTTTATGATTCCGTGCGAAATGCTCTTCGCATTCCTGCTCTTCAGCGGATATTGATTTGCTTTCCGACTCATTATTTTCTAACTGCCAGAATTTTTTGAGGGTATGGTCTAATTGGTCTGAATGGTCGTTTGTTTGATTGTTGGTTATTTTAAAGCATGATTCCATTGAGAGGGGCCTCGTAGAAGGTCCTAAAACTATCCAGCCAAATAGAGTCTTTTGTAATGTTGGTAGATTTTCTCCCAATTTAATTTGTCCCACTGTCAATAATTCAAAGAATAGACCAGCCCCTATAAGTAAGTCAAGCTCCTGAGGCACGTTGAAATTGGGATCAGCTAGGCTACTTGCTATATTCTCTGGGATCTTGAAATGATCGGCAGTAATAAAACTATCTGGTTGACTTTGAGTGATTTGAGGTAAAATGTATACATCCAACGAAGTAGTAAAGTCATTAATTCGAGATTTGATGATCACATGCATTAAGATTAGAGCGTTCCCCGAATAAAGCAACAGCTGTTAAAGAAGATTTGTTGGGTAATAGATCACTCGCCTCTTTATGGAATTGTGTTACGACGAAATGTGAGCTGGATGTACTAGCTACATGCGGATTTAGCATAACATGATCTTGAGATGGCTGCGCCATATGCAGTAAAGTATGATGTTTGAATGTGCAAAGCCGGCACCTGCCTGATTTGCAGGCCTTAACTCCGTGACCACTTCTAAGACAATTAATACATAGGTTTAAACGCTTGGCCTCATTAAAACGAGAAAGCGGACTAAGAGCACTAAACTCTGGGCAATTTTGAATTGCATGCTCATTATTCTTACACATTGCGCATGCATTCTTGATATTAGAGGCAAGTAATGTCGAGCTTCTTGTTTTAATTTGAAATTGCTTATTGCTATTACAGGCTGGGTTAAAGTCTAATTTTCCGTCTGAGTGTTAAAGTCTAATTTTCCTTGAACGATATAAATGAGCAAAGCGTCAGCGATTTGCTCTTTGTTTCCTATTGATAACAAGGCGCTAAGATGAGCGTTGATTGAATCGCTAAGTAATCTGAGTTGTTGGAGAGAATTCCTTTCGACAGGGCGTAAATTAAAGATTTCTGATATGTCCTCTTGAAAGATGAATCTTTTGTTTCCAAATCGTTTTTTCAGTAAACTTAATGCGGACTCATAATTTTTACCAGTGACCTCTAAGGAACTAATTGGAAGAAGAGCTCTATCAGACAGACAAGATGTTAAATGCTGGAATTTGTCGATTTCACTCAAATCTTCATCGATATGATTGTTAAACATAGAAATAAAATCAGGCCACTCCGAGTATTTTCCAATAAATTTTGTTAATTTAACTTGCGGAAGTGATTTGGACCGCGTTCTAGACGAAAGCGTTATATTTCCTTCAGGTAATGCGATTGAAGTTCGCGGAGTTAATTTATGAATTGCGCGCAAGACCTTTGTCTTAATTTCGACATAAGTGTCTTCAAAGACCTTACGTCTATCTGCAGTTACTTCATCGGAATCTAGGCACTCGATTCGTGTTTGGATTCGATTAAAGCTTTCTAGATAGCCTTCTAGTAAACTCAGGCGAGTTTTTAATTCGAAGATATCTATTTGATCTGCTTTAGAAACGATATAATTTTTCATTTTAGTCTGTTGACCTTGAATTGCTCTTCTTTGTATGCGCAATTCCGATACAACCTTGACCGAGTTATCTCCACTAGACCCAGCTTCTTCCCCTGCCTTGTCGTTGCCCATTACAAATTTCAAGCAATAAAAATAAATAAATCTGATAAGAATTCAAGGCGATTACGTTTGAAGAAGCCTGTAATTATGCCGCTGTGTTGCAGATGTAAGCAGTTATCTCAAATGATGACGATTACTGGCGTAGCCACGTAGTTCAAATGAATCATGCACAAGTAATAAATTGAAAGTACTTACGGAAATCCAGTTACATTCATGCAATGCAACATACAAAATTTGACTTTACCCTTTATGTGTAGATGTATGAAATTTGACGATATTTTATGCTCCTTGCTTAATTAATCCTCTATATCCTATTAGAATCACAAAATTTGTTTTTTTTTTTCATAATCACAAAGAGTATTAATCGACATATGTACATAAATATGTATGTATGCACATCAAAATTTTCACTTAATGGGCGCCACAGCACTCACTTTTCACGAGACTTATAAAATTTTGATTGTATTGTTTGTCTCACTTTACGTAATTACGAGTTCAGCGATAATACCGTTATCCGGCTCGAAGGACATTATGTGCAATTTTAAGCGTTTTCAAAATTTCCTGTTCGACGAAAAAGAATGTATGTAAAAACAAAAACGAAAACCTTTGCTTGAATTTCTATATTTAAACGAAAGAACTTGTATAATGAGATGTGATCGATAGCGAGAAGTACGAAAAACTAAAAAACTATACAGCTTTGAATCATGAATCATTAATTCGAGTTTGGTATTTGAATACAATGCAAGTACAGTTCAAAAATTTATAACAATAGCCATATCGTTGAGAGTGATGATAATCTAGGCAAAGAACATTTTATAGATAACGTTACAGATTGATCTAAGAGTAACAATGTTAGAGTGAATTTAGCTGGAGAATTTAAATTTACGTAGGTGAAGTCCCAACAGGGACAGAGAAAGGATTATAAATGTTGTAATGCCATCTATTTCTATTCTATATATTCATTTTGAAAATTAACTGAACTAAAACTGAACTCTGGTGGATTTCGTATAGAACTTATTATTTCAAGTTCAGTGGAATCCAGTCGTTAAACCCAAAAGAGACAACTATAGAAAAGTGATCCCGTGATAATATAAGCGATTTCAGTAGTGTCAGTGGTCTATGTTATACAGACAAAAGTTTGATTTGAATAGCTCCTCCTCCCTAAACTACTATTCATACAATACAATGGTGTTCTGATAATCTTCAGCTTACTTTCTTATTTTCTGAAGCGAAATAAAATCCTATACCTTTCCTAAACAAAATTATTTAAAAAAATTTATCTAAATCAAATGACTACGATTCCTCAAACAAAAGCTCTTAGCTGAGTTAACGCTCTGCGGTCATGGCATCCCGTGGGCTGATGATATTGAATGTAACTGCCAACAGATTCGGATTCGGACTCCGGCTGCACATACACACATGCAATTATTACTCAGCTGAGAGTTATTGAGCGTAAAATGGTAAGATTACTTTGTAAAAAAACTATTTCATTATTTTGTTGAGTAAGGTATATTTTTTTTTTTAATTATTTTCAAGGCAGGGGGACAGGAGACCCTATCCCAAGCACGGAGGCCATAGCGGCCCATTATGCTGTCCTGCTAGAAGGCCATTCACCAAAACCTTCCTGTCCTCTTAATGAAGCGCATCAGGTCTTGTTGAGGCAGACCCTAGAGTATCCAGCCTGCACCGGGCGAAGGCCGGACACGTACACAAAAAGTGTTCGGTTGCCTCTGGTTCTCCCTCCAGGTAGGACAGACACTCAGGCTGGCAGCAACTGCCATTCGTGTTAGATGAGTGTGAAGTGAGCTGTCGCCGGTGATGATGCCAACCACAGTTCTACATTGTTTCCTTCTGAGCCCCATGAGAAAATCGGAGATATTCCAATTAGGCCCATCAAGAAGCAGTTTTGTACACCTGAAAGTGCTCAGGTTCGCCCATCTCTGCTGATGAGAATAACCGCCTTGATGAGAGAGGTGCTCGAGGTGGCAACGCCTACGGCGGGTTCCGGTCCGAGGAACGGAGAATCAGAGCCAGCCCTAGCTAAAAGGTCAGCCCTTCATTCCCCATGATCCCCATGTGATCCGGAACCCATAAAAGGGACACCTTGGTGTGGATATACAACTTATCCACAGACGACCTGCAATTCCCCAGTAACTTAGATGTTATCCGAGGGCCACTCAGAGCCATCAAGGCTGCCTGACTATCCGAAAGGATAGCAATGTCCTTCCCCTCGATTTGCATATCAAGGGCTAACTTCGCTGCCATTGATATGGCGAAGACTTCAGCCTGGAAGACTGTGGTGTGTCTACCAAGTGAGCAATCCATCCTAATATCAGGCTCAGAAAAGTAGACACCCGCCCTTTTTCCCTCATTAGTGAGAGAGCAGTAGGTGAAAATTTTTAAAGCGGATCGGGGAAGGCTCGATAAGGCCCTTCCCTCAGTCCACGATTCCCTTACAGGAAAGCTCACAGAGACGCCCGAAACGAAGCTCAGGTACCATCGCATCACGTGGCATTCTAGCCGGAGGGTTTTCCATGTACAGCCCATGCGCCAAAGGGCAATGAGAAGAGCCAGTCCAGCCATCCTCCCAACATCCTCATGAGCGCAATCTGCCTGATTGACAAGATCCGGGGGTGGCAGATTAAGTAGGACTCACGAGCAGCAGTAGCCGTAGATCGCATGGAGCCCGTAATCGCAATCCTCACAAGCGTCCTCGGCCACCATAGACAGGAGGCATATGTAAGCATGGGTCTAATGATCGAGGTATACATCCAGTGCACAACCCTCGGTCTCATGCCCCATGTGCAACCAAAGGTTCTCCTACATTGAGCGAAGACTTAACTTTTTCCTCTACGTGCAATCCCCATGTAAACTTCGAGTAGAGGAAGACTCCAAGGTGCTTGACATGAGGAGAGAGCGGCAGAGTGTGTCCAAAAAGCTTTGGAAGAACAAAGTACCCAAGCTTATGTCTTCTGGGAAGAGCACTCAAGTGGTTTTTGTGGGGTTTACTGTCATATCATGACGAGTGCACCAGTCCTCAACAATGTTGAGGCTTCGTTGCATGAAGGCACAGGCAGTAGTCATGCTGTGCCTGGAAATGAGCAGAGGGATGTAATCCGCATACGCTTCACATGAGAATGAGAATCCCACGTTTTTCAGCACAGTGATGAGTGAGTCAACCAACATACACCAGAGTACTGGAGTAAGTACGCCACCTTGCGCGCAGCCTCTCTCCACCAGCACACTGAGAGAGGTTCGGCGCCCACCTCCACAGTTCAGTATCGTCGTCTTAACATTTGGTCGATCCATCGCACTACAGTGCGGTCAACACCATGTCGACGGGCTGCCTGACATAGCGACTCGGTGGTGGCGAGTAAGGTATATAGTAAGAGTAGCTTTTGAGAAGGTAAGGAACCAAGCTGTAACCCAGCGGGAAATGGAAGCGCTCAAAGACGAATACAAGAGCGCTTCTTTCGAAGCTCGCAGCGCTTCCCTAACGTATCCTTGTTCATATCGTTTTAACTTGAGAATGTCCGCAGAGAGAAGCGATCAGATGCAGTTCTTGGGAAGCGCCCCTAGAGCGCTTGTAGGGTAGCACTCTTGGAGCGCTATTAGGGAATACAGAGGGAATCAGGATAAGGACTTTACTAAAAATTTCAGTTGTATGCTGAATTCACTCCATTTAATTTTTAATCTATACGAATTACAAGGCCATATTTTTGCTAAAAATAGCAATATTGTTACATTATATTATTAGAAAAATTTAATTTACCGTACACTTCAATTGACTACTAAAAAATGCAAATTCTGCTGCACTTTCAGATGCATATGAGTCATATTTTCACAACAAAAAACAGATAGGTTATGAATAGGCCTAAACTCAGAGAAGGGGTCTACTTCCTCGCAGATTCTTTTGGCTATGGTAAGAGAGCACTTCGGAAAAGATTAAAACTTCTGTTGCGCTTTCAGATGCATACGAGTCATCTTTTCAAAAAACGAATAAACCTAATCTCAGGAAAGAGATCTTCTTCTGCAAAGATTCCTTTGGTTATGGTAACAGAGTGCTTCGGAAAAGATGTTTTCTGGATATGTTGTGGAAGCGCTTCCCCTGACAAGCGCTTGACATATTTCCCGCTGGGAAATTACTAGAAGACTATTTTCCTGTATGGATAGTAGTTTAGGCTCTATAGCATATATAAAGTCAATGTTTGGCACTTTTCCATAAGTATCAATATAAAACATTTTAGTGAACTGCCAACGTACTCATAGATTTCTGTTTCATGGCTTGGGAGGTATTCTCGAGGATCTTGATGCAAGACTTTGTAGTTTTTGCAACTTCGCTTGCACTATCCTTTCCTTTGTTTTCGTTCACCATATAAGGGCACCATTGGTAATGATAGGTCTAACGATAGTGGTATAGGACCAAAAGCTATATTGGATTCGGTGCGGTGACATTCTGTATAACCTTTCACAAATCCTGGTTCCAAGTAAGTATTTGATCGAAATCCATAAAAAGGTTCCGTGCAAGGAGGTTACCTATAAATTAAGTTTGCTTCTCCTTGTGAAAGGAAGATGCAATTCTCAAAATTAAAATTAAAAAAAGTGCATAAGTTCGCAAGAAATAGAATTGAGTTTTTAATAACACAAACATTTAACACGAGGTACTAACCCGTAAATGAGCAATCCTTTAATTTAGTTAGAAGCACTAACACATGAAAAATGTACAAAAATGGCACCAATATTATGAAATTTTGCACTAAACCTGCATCCAAAATATAATATAGTTCAGTGATATTATATATAATTTGAAATGTGCAACATAAAAAATGAAACAACAATATTGTTTAAGTAAACGTAGTTTTATTTTGCATGCATAATTTTTGTTTGGCTTTTTACATGGTAATTTAGTGATGCTAAAATGTGCTTTTTTTTATCCAATTAAGAGTAATTTTATTTATAAAATATTTTGTTTAGATTGCAATAACATTTTCAACACTGTTGTATAGTTTTGTGATACTTATGACAATTTCCAAGAAATTTTAAAAATATGTCCGTCTTGAATGAGTTTTGACTGATTTTGAAAAACTGCTTAAAATTCGTGCTATCAGAGGCAAGTATGCTCAGTCCATAATACATAATCTGGTTCGGAGTGGTAAAAAAGGATCTGATTAGTTACAAATTTTGGTGTTGTTAGGTACAAAACTTCTTACAAATCAAACAATATAAAAATAATTTTACCATTCTTTTTGCTATGAAAGGAACAACTATAAATCCCGGTATATACAGGGTATTATAATGAATAGATATATGTAATAGTAATGTGCATCACAATAATTATATTCAGTTCAGAAATGACGCATCTGAAAATTGGAAATTTCGTAATTAGCTCTGGGAGGCTTTAATATGGCATGATACGGCAACTTATACTTAAAAGATTTTCCATGCTCTAGTTCTTTCTGAGGTTTAAAGCAAAAGGATTATGTTCTTAGATCGAAATTCTTCCATTGTCATCGTTCCATTGCCAATACCATTGTACCAATACAAAGATATTGCAGGCACATTCTGTAGTTTGGGCTCAGTGACAAATAATGTTGAATCTCCGTGATTCCACCTCTGTTGAGAGCTTAATAAAACTTTGCATTGTGCACGTCCTTCACTAGTCATGAGCAGGGCTGTCACTTTTGTACAATTGTACTAAATTTGGAACATTTTTGCTACGCTGAGTGATTGGTTTTTACGTGAAGTCCAACCTGCCAGGATGAGCTGACAGATCACTCGGTAGACAGCGTTGACATGAAGGGCGGCACGCTAACTCGCCTCGGCTATTGGCGTAGAGTGTGGGGAGGTTCCCCGAAAACCTGTCGCTACTACCTGCCATACACAAAAAAAAAATCGTGTATAACAAAAACCGTCGCACACATCCACCCATTTGACAATGAGGGCAGCAAATTGTTTCAGTGTCCCTGTACTGACGTGAAAAGAGAGCAGAGGAGCGGACCTTTTCAACCCTTACATCAAGAGGGCTCCAGGAGAGTGGAAGGAGAAATGAAAAATAATCAATAATCCATAATTACGTTATAATCGTTCCTTTAATTTAGATATATATACGATCTAGCCAGTGGTTTTTTCTTATGAGCTATCTGCTAGTGAATACAATATTTGAAAAACTAAATTACGCTTAATGACATGCCTAGTGTGAGAGCTAGTCTCGTTCGTGGGACGGACTGCCGGTTTATAAATGACAACTCAGTCGATTTAACAATTCAAATATAAAATTTTTATTAATAAATACTTCAATGCTTATAACTATATCACAATTCATTTACAAAAATAATTCAGAAATAAACTAACCTACAAACTATTATAAAATTCAATACAAAATTCAACAATAAATCCAAACAAATTAAAAAATTTAGCAATAATTGTGACGATCGCGTAGTCCGCCTCCTTTAATTCGTCTTATTCTAGAAAAAGGAAGAAGAAGAATTAATCGTCTATGAGAAAAGTATTCCTATATAAATTAAAGAGTGCTATTTTTAGGCACACGGGCAGCAAATGCTACTATAAAAAAGAAGAAGATTGCAGATTATTCTCTGCGGCAGAATTATTCTTCTGCTTAGGTGGGCAACAAGATGCTAGTATAAAAAAGAAGAAGATTGCAGATTATTCTCTGCGGCAGAATTATTCTTCTGCTTAGGTGTGGGCAGGAGATTGCAAATTATTCTCTGCGGCAGAATTATTCTTCTGCTTAAGTGTGGGCAGGAGATTGCAGATTATTCTCTGCGGCAGAATTATTCTTCTGCTTAGGTGTGGGACGGTAATTGGAAATAATAGGAATTTCAGATTATTCTCTGAAGTATAGAATTATTCTTCTATTTTGGAGGTTGGGAATAATATTCTTGTTAATCGGATTATTCTCCGAATCAGATGAGCTCTAAACCAAGAATGCTTTTCTGCTGCGGCTCGTCGGCTTTATATAGCCGCCGCATCCAGTTATGAGTTCTCGCCTTTCGGTGTTGCCCTAGCGACGTTTATTGAATTTGATGAATAAGGCGATGTGTCACGATGTGACATTACAAAATGTAAATATACAGGAGGGATGTATAATTTAGGTAAGTTTATGATATTTTTATAGAATTTTGTTATAAATGATAGTAATTTTGTATGCTTTAGGCATTGAATCACTTTATTGGAGTGTTTAGAAGTCACTAGGCCAAAGGAAAGGAGTTCCCAACAATCAGATAAGTGGTTTTTCTTTTAATATATTTTAGTCTTGTATTCTTTGTGTTTTCTTGTCTTATCTGTTTAGGAGATATTGTTTTGGACTGCAGCGAGGGATCAAGGTGTTATTGATGATTTGACTGGGAGATTCTACGAGGGATTATGTGATATTGTGTTTCTGACTCTGTCCCAGGGCACTTCTGTAGTCTCCAATAATTTGAATATGATGGGAGTAGAGACTATTTTCCCAATTAGATCGTTCGGAATCCCATGATGAGTTTTTCTTGGTTCATCACTAGTTGTTTGCTGACCTTGAACTTCAGTCGATTGGCGGATCGGGAAATCGGTGAGCTGAATGGGAGGCTGATTACTGATGTTAATGGTGACGCATTCAAACTAGGTGTGTTCTTAGTATGAACCTGTGGGGTGCGTGCATCAATTATTTTGGATGCCTTGGCGAGCATCATCGTGTCTAAATCTGGCATACTTGTTGCTGCAGGTTTTTGTTTGGGTTGCTTAAGGCGTGTTGAAACTCCTGTGCAGTGATCAGTTGGTGTATCTTTAGCCTTTGGTTTGCTGCCGGTTGCTGAATATAATTCTGGCATGCTTAATGGCTTAGAGCGTAATGCTTTAGGAAGTCTTGGTCGAGTTTGTGTCCGAACTTCTGGCCGGTATTCTCTAGGCTTCGGTTTAAAATTGAGGCTGCCACTATTTCCTGGTTCCTTCAACAGTAATTTTTTAATTTTAGGTGATGCCAACCTTGCCTCAAATGGCCTTGCCTTTCGCTTGATTGGCGATGAATGCACAGGTGGTGGTCTGATGACGACTGATCGGGGTCTGCGTCCCTTCTTAGGTGTTGGAGGCAAAGGGCTGATAGGCCTGATTGGCTTAAAAGGAACCAAAAGTTCCGGAGGCGTGGGAGATAGGCCAGCGTCGACAGAGCCTAGAGACTCGGAATTGAAAATTTCTAATAACTCCTCCATTATGATTAAAGCAAATAATAAAAACAAATAAATAAAAAATAAAAAAAATGAAAAAATAAAAACAAAACTGAAACTACTGCGCGCACTTGTCACTGTTCAAAACTGAAGTGATTTTTGGCAGGTTTCGGAATCGTTTATATTTGAATATAACGGGTGTTTTGAAAGTTTGTACTGCCACAGAGTACTAGACTTTGGTGGGGATAATCGATGATTGTCCTGAGATGAGTTGGTGAAGGGGAGAAGATAGTTATTTGAAATAGGAGGGATGAGAGTATTTAATTCATTTCTATTATTGGATGAGGAGGAAAGAGCTCTGATGTATTTTGCTTCAGTTCGTATTACTGGGGGAATACTATTCTCTTCCATTGCTGATGCAGAATGAGAGATAGTCTTTGGATGATACTGATGCCATCTATTGCTGAGAGGCTTAGTTTCTCTGTGATCTAGTTCAGTTTTCATTTTATTATATTGAAAAGTTGCTGACACTGAACGAGATGGCGATACTCTTGTTTCATTTTTCCATTTTGTGTTGATGGTGGAAAGAGTTGTTAACGTATAGTGCTTCTTTGCTTCACTTTGTGTATTTCTGCAGTTTTTTCTCTGAGCAATGTGGTGTGGAGGTGTATTATGATTCTTGGTGAACACATATTCATATTTTGCGGGGGGTAGCAGTTTTCTTGTATGAACTTGATGTTTTGGTGAACATATTGGTGTGGTGGAGTATTCCCAAACTCTCTTTAGTTTCTTATCCGACTTGGGGTTTTTCGTAGTATAGGTGGATAACACAGTCGTCGTCGTGCTTTTTACTTCTGGTACTCCTCCGACCAGAATCCAGTCCAGTTCGGTGTTTTGGGCTGTAGGTGTATTGCTAGATGTTTGCTCCGAGAAGAACATCGATTTCTCCTGAAACTGAGAACGCAGGATCCGCAAGCGGGAGATTGTTTATGTGTTTCCAATTTGACACTTCGATTGTCTGTGTTGGAAGCAGATCGGTTATTTTTTGGATTATGAGCATGTTGCTCGCTATTTTAAAATTGTTTTGTAGAGAATTAATTGTGACTGTGGTCTGCTGTACAGCTGTATTAGTGGGAGTTGAACCAAGTCCAATTAATTCTTGGGTGGTTGGAGAACCTTTAAGCTGTAAGAGTTTACAGGCCTTTTCGGTCATAATAGACACTTGAGATCCAGAGTCTATTAATGCTCGGAATGTCATTGTGATTCCGAATGGTGAGGTGACATTTATCAGAGCTGTAGAGAGGAGAGCTCTTTTCATATTGGCGGTTAGAAAATTTTGAACCTGTTGTTCGTCATTTCTACAAGATAAGGGTGTGCTTGGTTCGGTTTCCATACTAGAATTTTGGGTGGATTGATTAGGTGATTCTGTCACCGAATCATTTTACTCATAGTGGAGCAATGTGTTATGACTTTTGTTACAGTGGTAACACCTTTTATTGCTTGTGCAATTTAAGGTTAGATCGTTGGGAGATAAGCAATTTTTGCATAAATGCTTATTTGTGACAACTTCATGTCGTTGTCGGGTTTTCATATCTAAATGTTTGACAATGAAATATGATATGGTCACCCTTGCAATAGCTGCAAGAGGACCTTTTTGTAGGTGGGTGCTTTGGTGTTGAACTTTTGCTTCTATTCAAGAATCCATAAGTTGGTTTTGGTGAGAATGGTTTTCTCTGTGTCGTATTTAACGACGTGGTTTTATTTCCTATCGTTTCCAGAGTCCGGAATCGAGACTCTAAGAATTTTGTTAATGTGTTTAATTCGGGTAATTCTGTGCTACTGTATAGGCTCTGCTCCCATAGTTGCTGTGTGTCTGAGTGTAACTTTTGTACAGTCAGATAAATAATTATGGGATCCCAGTTCTTAGTTTCTATTCCTAAGTTTTGTAGTGCTAATAACGCTTCGGTTATGTTATCTAATAACCTTTTAATATTGTCGGCGGTGTCATGATTTATGGTTGGGAGAGACAATAATTTTTTTAATTGTATGTTGACTAGGATCCGCTTGTTTGAGTAGCGTTCCTTTAATAGCTGCCAAGCTGGTTTATAATTTGCGTCGCATACTTCATAATGCCTGAGCAATTTTTCAGCTTCTCCTACTAGATTTGTTTTTAAGAAATACAATTTGTCAACGTCTCTTAAATTATTGTTGTTATGTATTACTGAGTTAAATAAATCATGAAATGAGATCCATGTAGAATATTCACCATTGAATGTCGGCAGCTTGATTCTAGGAAGTCTTTCGCTATTGCATGACATTGTGCTAGCAGAATTTGTCTGTGTGTAAGGTGGATTGCTGACAGATGGTGTTGGTGTTAATCTGTCTATGTCTTCTTCCGTGCTTGCTGCTTTCTCAATGTAATATTCCTGTACTTCGCTAAATATCTCCTTGGAGAAATATTCTAGTTGGAGATCTTGTGTTGTCACTCTCCTTTGTATAGACCTATGCCGAGTTTGGAATTCTTTCCACGTTTGTAGGCGTTTTTCTGTCGATTTGACAGTTTTCTTTTTTCCTTCTCTTTGGTGCCTTTTAAATAATTCTTCCATTAAATCTTTGACTTCTTTTTGGGACTGTACCAACTCTGACACAAAGTCAATGGTTTCGTCACCAACGTCAGATGAAATGGATTCGCCATCTTTCGGCATTTCTAATCGAGAAGCTTGAATTATGTGATATTAAGCAATATTTCAATTTTATATTTGACTGACTGAGTTATCCGGCTGGAAGGACCAATGTGAGAGCTAGTCTCGCTCGTGGGAGGGAGTGCCGGTTTATAAATGACAACTCAGTCGATTTAACAATTCAAATATAAAATTTTTATTAATAAATACTTCAATGCTTATAACTATATCACAATTCATTTACAAAAATAATTCAGAACTAAACTAACCTACAAACTATTATAAAATTCAATACAAAATTCAACAATAAATCCAAACAAATTAAAAAATTTAGCAATAATTGTGACGATCGCGTAGTCCGCCTCCTTTAATTCGTCTTATTCTAGAAAAAGGAAGAAGAAGAATTAATCGTCTATGAGAAAAGTATTCCTATATAAATTAAAGAGTGCTATTTTTAGGCACACGGGCAGCAAATGCTACTATAAAAAAGAAGAAGACTGCAGATTATTCTCTGCGGCAGAATTAATCTTCTGCTTAGGTGTGGGCAGCAAAATGCTATTATAAAGAAGAAGATTGCAGACTATTCTCTGCGGCAGAATTATTCTTCTGCTTATACGTAGGCAACAAGATGCTAGTATAAAAAAGAAGAAGATTGCAGATTATTCTCTGCGGCAGAATTATTCTTCTGCTTAGGTATGGGCAGGAGATTGCAGATTATTCTCTGCGGCAGAATTATTCTTCTGCTTAGGTGTGGGCAGGAGATTGCAGATTATTCTCTGCGGCA
Source organism: Dioctria rufipes (assembly GCA_963924295.1). Classification (NCBI taxonomy): domain Eukaryota; kingdom Metazoa; phylum Arthropoda; class Insecta; order Diptera; family Asilidae; genus Dioctria; species Dioctria rufipes. The sequence continues at coordinate 121,479,297 of OZ002742.1, forward strand.
GAATTATTCTTCTGCTTAGGTGTGGGACGGAAATTGGAAATAATAGGAATTTCAGATTATTCTCTGAAGTATAGAATTATTCTTCTATTTTGGAGGTTGGGAATAATATTCTTGTTAATCGGATTATTCTCCGAATCAGATGAGCTCTGAACCAAGAATGCTTTTCTGCTGCGGCTCGTCGGCTTTATATAGCCGCCGCATCCAGTTATGAGTTCTCGCCTGTCGGTGTTGCCCTAGCGACGTTTATTGAATTTGATGAATGAGGCGAAATCAAATGATTTGACGTAATGTCACGATGTGACATTACAAAATGTAAATATACAGGAGGGATGTATAATTTAGGTAAGTTTATGATATTTTTATAGAATTTTGTTATAAGTGATAATAATTTTGTATGCTTTATGGCTGATTTACATTACTCGAACATTGCTAGAAAACAGAGTAAAGAGTTTCGCCTTATCTGAAAATACTTTAGAACGATAAGGACAGAAGATATTCCAGCAAAATTTTACTGAGTTAAATGTCAAATTCCCCGACGAAGGGGATATTTTTACTGCCATAATTAGCCATAAAAAGTTCTAGCCAGAAGTATATTTTATGGCAGTAAATTTTGCTATTATGGCAGCAAACTCATACATATAACTACAAGCGGGTAAGAATATAATTCTTTACACGCACACAAATTAAAAATATTTGAAGAAAGTCACAGCACATCAGCTGGAATGTGTCAAAGTTTATTAAAATTTTTAAAAATTTTTTCCCTTTTTGTTTTTAAAAAAAGTTATTATAATTTTTTTTTTGAAAAATTTTTAAATATGGAATGTGTCAAAATTTTAAAGGGAATATTTTGTATTCTCTATTGCATTCTGTATCTGTATTGTTCTTGAAAATATGTAGTGCCTTCTTTTATCCGATTTTGAACTTCAGTATAAACGTCCAACTAATTTATGCAAATGACAAATTAATGAAATGTCACAAATGACACTTCGCTATAAAAGAGTGGGAAATAATGCTTTGACAGTCGATCACGTCTTCCCTTTTTCTAACAGTGCAAAGTAAGAAGACCCTCTCACTTACTTTCTCAGTAAAATCGCATGTTCGAGTAATGTAAATCAGCCATTAGGCGTTGAATCTCTTTATTGGAGTGTTTAGAGTCACTAGGCCAAAGGAAAGGAGTTCCCAACAATCAGATAAGTGGTTTTTCTTTTAATATATTTTAGTCTTGTATTCTTTGTGTTTTCTTTTCTTATCTGTTTAGGAGATATTGTTTTGGACTGCAGCGAGGGATCAAGGTGTTATTGATGATTTGACTGGGAGATTCTACGAGGGATTATATACTTGTAGGTGGACTGAACACCTAGTCTTAATGGTAAGCAATTTTTTGTTAATCTTTTGCTTTGTAATGCCATGATCTTACTATAAACCCCTTTTTTTCTTACTAAACATTCACACGAACACGCACACCCATACACACACCACGTAAAAACCTCTTTCCTATAGGGCATTATTAACCTATTCGTTTTTGAAAATAATTCAGTATGTAAGTTTTTTTTTTATTTTTTTTTTCTACCAAACAAATATATCTTGTATTTGAAATTCTTTCACTCAGAAAAATTTCTTAAGCATAAAATTAAGAATTGTTGGCTTAAATTAACCACGTTTCGAAATTCTTAATTGTAAGCCCGTCTGCTTACGTTTAACTGAAATTTAGCATGTTTTTGTTTTGAACCAAGAATTTTTTGTGTTAAATGAGCATCACATATACTTGTGTATAAGCATAGAAAACGTGGTTAAATGAAGCACGCACGCTACTGCAAGTAAGCCCTTGTATGTTGGTTTAATGTTGGTATGGCGCATGCTTAATTCAACAATGTGTGTGCTTCTTCTAACTGCACTCTCAATTTTGGTAAGTGCGGGTTAATCTGAGCATGAATAGTGCTATACGTAAACCTTGGAGTGATTTAATTTAAGTATGCCGGATGCTCAGTTTAAGAATATATTGGTTAATTTTAGACACATTTTTATATGTGTTGCTTCATTTTAGCATATTGGTGCTACAAGTGCTCAAGTTAAACGACGCTACACTTGATTTGAGAACGCCTTTCACGACTTGTGAGCATTTCTCTTACCGGCTTCATTTTGCATCTGTGAATCTAAGCAAAAGCATCTGTTTTTGGTGGAAAAGTAAAAAAAATTGTTTGGCGATTTTAAGCGAAAGTTTTGTTATTTGTGATATTGGTGGAAAATTAACAACATTTGTGTGTTTCGTGAATTTAAGCAAAAGTTTCGTGATTTTGGTGGAAAATTAAAAACATTTGTTTGTTTCTTGAATTTAAGCGAAAGTTTCGTGATTTGTGATTTTTGTGGAAAAATAAATCCATTTTGCGGACATTTAAATAATACAACTTTATTAATTTATGGTAAGTAATTTAATAAATCTTCTCATTTTATTTTTGTGCATGTAAGGTATACACAAGCCAAACCAATTAACTCCACAAAAAACTCGAAATAGAGTTAATGGTTTGGCCTGTGAGTATCTCATATGCAAAATATTATCCTGATAGATACATACGATAACAACTGTCGATGAAAGAAAAAAATTATCGTATGCAAAATTTCCTACATACGAATAAATCACTCGGCGCTAATGAGTCAATTCTAAACCCTCGAAAAAGAATCTTACTAAAATTAGCTGAAAACTTTTGTGAAATTTCATAAGACTTTTTATATTCAAAGCAAACATATTACATGCCTCGAAAAAGTAGAGGATGTCCCCGAGGAGTTCTTTATGATAGGCATAGAAATAAGGCAAGAAAATTACGTAGCAAAGATCTACTTCGAAAAGTATCAAAGGACACAGCATCTAATATCGAATCATCTAATAAAGAATCTTCAAATTCACCGGAGATAACAGAAACACATTGCGAATCGGATATAGGTATATAAAGTAATATTTTTTTTTTTTTTTATTATTTTATTTTTTTTTTTAAACGTTCAACTTAAATAAATTTAATTCATAGACGAAGAGGAATACCAGAAAATAAAATCTTGGCTGAAGTTTAACTACAACAACCAATATAAAAAAATAGCCAAAAAAAGACTGGAAGAGTTTCGCTCATCTCAACAGAATGATATATTTATGGAATGGCCAATGCTGAAAAGCACCAATGCGAATATATTTGTAAGCATTAAATTTAAACAATAATTATTATAACATAAGTTAATAAATTTTATTACAGATTGACATCGATTTCGACGTTCTATACCCAGGCAAAAGAGTTGATCTATTTCTGAAATGGAGTAGTTTCGCTTCAAAATTAAAACCGATTTTAAAAAGTGACTTGCGAGATCCTGCATGCATTAATTTACTTTCATCCCTTGACAAAGATTGTGGAGATGGTATGCTTTCAATTTATTTTATTTATTTAATATATTAAATTACTTCATTTTCCAGTAAACAGAATTCTTGCACTCAAAGTTTCACATGTATTAATAGTTTTAAAAAACACCTACAAACAAAACATGAAAAATTTATTCCTACAGAGTATTATCCCCTAACAAATAAAAAATATATATCAGATGAAAAATCTTGTAAAATTTAAAAGTTAAATAACCTTACGGAAGTTGAAGTTGATAAAGGGAACCTGAGAACTAATTTACACCAATGTGCAAAAAATATCAAAAATTCGGCATTAGATCTTACGTTACAGTTACACAATACCAATAATTTAACTCGAAAAGATGTTCTACATATTCAGCATTTAATAACTGATACTGTATTAAAAGAAATAAATGTGGCTATAAAATCGTTAGGACTTCTAGATAATAGTGGACAGAGAGTAAAGGACATATTAGATAAGTGCGTTTCTAATCCTTTTTTAGATTTCAATACCGAATACAAATTATTTAAACGTTTAGAAGAAACTGATGCCCTAAAATTGCAAATGCGTTTATAGAGGGAAGATATATAAAAAAGGGTTTTTAGTTGCACGTTCTAATGACATAACATTTAATTTACATGAAATCATTGAATGTTTGTTCGTTAAAAATTCAATATACTTAACTGTACAATATTATGAAACGAAAGATATTGACCGACATTTCAGAGCTTATAAAATTAAAAATAAATTAGATATCTATTCCATTTTTCATATAACTACGTTTACGAGTCCTCCACTTCATTCCTGTGTTTTACCAAATGGTAATCGATTTGTTAGAAATAAGTACTTTTATAAATAATTATCTTTGATTCTTCAGAATCAAAAGTTCTTATGTATTATTGACAAATGTTCATATTAGAGTGCAATATATTATGATAACTTAATAATAATGACTACACTAATGCTTAACTATAGAGCCATAAACTGCGAAAGCAATTTTTTGTTCTAAAAAACAAGTTGAATTACAAATATAAAATACCTAAATACATAACACGGTACCGTCTTTTTACTTGCTTTGTATATTTGTTAGTCTTGAATATTATTAGAGGTAAGTATTCGCTTTTTCACTACTATACATATTCAATTTTCTTTTCCAAGGATTTTCAGGATATACTCCGTTGTAGTACCTGGAATGGCAGAGCCTTGACCAATTTGAATAACCTCCGAAATGAAACCATTCTGTAATTCGCAACAAAGTCCACTATCAATCGAATTCCCTAATATTGATATAGGTATATGGCCGTATTTGTTACGAATTGTAGAAGTGGGTTAATTTTTAAGGTAATTAAAATTTAGGTCACCTTTTCCGTATAAATATATATATGCATAGTAATTTCAATCACGGCACATTCTTAATTCAACAAGCACCATGCTTATTATCAATACTAATTTCAAGGATGAAATGTTCTTTGTTTGACAACATATGTGCTTGATCTTAGTATTAATCTACGCTAATTTTAACTGCGTCACATACTTGATTCAAGTTAACTCATGCTAATCTTAAGCATTAATAGTTGTAATTTTAAGAACGGGGCATAGTTAATATGACAACATTCGTGCTCATTTCAAGACAGCCTACAAATTCTTAAACTGAGCATGATATCTGCTTACCGTAACCACGCACCGTGGTTGGCTGAATATTATTACCGTCTGTGCTTAATTTAAACCTCGTTTTTGCTTATTTTGAGCAATTATTTTTCTGAGTGTTGATAAAAGTTCCATTGCTCTCTGGGAACTAATGTAATCGATTTTCCAATGCGAGGGAAAAACATTAACCAACAAGTTGGAACACTGTGTGGTCTACGGTTGCTTAGTATTCAAACTTATACCTGCCCTCTTTTTACACGCAGTCCTATCTTTCCCACACAGATCTTATGTCACCTCACTAGACAAACCCTATCAATCAAGTTTGAAAACTTTATGATTTAAAAACAGCTGTGTACCGTTTGCACATTTTTGGCACTAATGCAAAAAACGAATAAATAAATTTATGCAAATTAATATGCCCTACCTATATCACAGTTACAATAGTAAGAATTAACATATTTCACCTGAATACAAAACGATATTTGTAATTTAATCAAAACTGAGTTTCAAATAACGCATATTAAAAATTAATTAATAAAATTTAGGGCAACTATAGCCTGCAACCTTTTCTCACTTATAAGTTATTCATTTCTTTCTTCGTCTATTTACTTATTTCATTCATATTGTAACTAACTTCAGCAATTTTCCAATTTTTTTATAATTATATAATCTATATTATAATCTGCAGAAATTACTATATTGATGTACATACCAAACACAATCTGCAAAACAGTTGACTGAAAGAGTTTAATTGTGTACTGCACCGTGATGAGTAGATTTTGCTAATAGTCAACGTATGGACATGTTTTTCTGCTAATTCCTCGTAGTCGCACCTATTTATATTTCAGAACTTAGCCGACCATGCTTGTTGCCCCATGTAATGCCAGGTAACCGGCAGTTAAATTCATCGGTAAATTCCTTGCACTTATGAATTCTTCAGCATTATGACACTTTTCAGCTGGACGAAAAGTGGTGCACCATTGAAGAGCAAATTACTGCATTTTCAGCCCAAAGTAGTCCCTTTTGTGTTGCTAAAATTTGCTCCAGGAGACTTCCACATGCGTTTCTTGTTGACTTACGACAAATTGGAGGAGCCTTTCTTAAAATTCGTACCGTTGTTACAGCTATTTCTATTATGCACAGATGGGATAGAATAATCAATGATTTTTCATTTTGGTCTTCATTAGCAACGACAAAGTTCACGGCTAAATAATGCGGCACCCTACTGTTATATTACACCAAATCAAAAGAATCCAAAATCAGCCGCGTTTGCTGAATGAGCAAAAATCGGTTGTTTTTCCTGTAGTTAAAGAATACAAATAGCTTTAAAACTCTGAATCATGTTTTCTGGGCAACTCACTTGATTTGTGGGATATTGCGCTATCTTGAACACCTGGACCTTTCCTCCGCGACATTTTTGATTCGCCTGATTATTTCGGATTACTTGATTTTCTCAATTTTCTTAGGTCAGCCTCAGCTTTCGTTCTTGACTTTTCTTTTCACGATGACAATCAAAGTACCAGGAAGCGTTCTTCTTCTTCTCCGCCATCCAGGTGCGTTCGGCGAGTATAGACACTCCGTCCATATAGAAAGCAGCCCGCGCTTACATGATGCCGCTAGCCTGAGTATAGCACACTGCTCCATGCAGTATGCTACGACCATAAAATTTTTTTAAAAACTATGTACGTACTACAGCATATAGTACCAGTAATGACAGCTCTTACGCGTTTGCTGAATAAGTGGAGCTGGACCTAAAACTAAAATATATAAGATACAAGATATAAGCCTGAATGGTAAAATTTAATTTAAGTGGCTTGTAAGACTGTGTGAGAGTTCCTTCTGCAAATTTTGTTTTAAAACGTTAAAAAACAATAAATTCCATCTTGGACGGCACGAAAAGAGTAAGACTCATAAAGAAAAGTTTTTATATAAAAATTGTTTCTTACAATGGGAGAGTGTTACTCAGCTTCTTCTAGTTCTACACATATTAATGAAAAAATTCTTGCAGAAATGAAATTAGTTTTTATATTGCGTACAACACAATTTGTCTACTTCAAAATTTATCGGAAGTGTGAGAAGTGTATGTTCAGATTCAGATGATGATAAATAAAATTATTGGTCCCTTTGTTAAAAAACAAACTATTTATAAATTAATTGGTAGCATTTTCTCATTTTTGATAAATGAAACAACGGACTTAACAACAAGTAAATAATTAGTAATTATTGCACGTTTTTTTGTTTTTTTACAAAGAAAAAAAATGTTCACACTTTTTTGGACTTATAGAACTCAAGACTTCCAATTCAGAACACTTAAGTAGAAGAATTTAATCTTTGTGAAACTCCTATTTCAAATGTCCATAGGTTTGTCAACGGATAATACCTCTATTATGTCTGGTCATATAACAAGTGTTCAAACGCGATTTTGTACCGAGATTACCCAGACACAATTTATTCGAATCGTCTTCAGCCACCAATAATGCACAGGAATTCTGAAGAAATGTGGTCGATTTAAATTCTAAGAAAAAATTCAATTTTTGCTTATAATGAAAAAATTATTGGGTTCCTACTCATGATATATTTAGCCGAGATCAGTGAGTTATTGAGGTTTGCTATGAGCTCTTCTCACACATCACTTTCTTAGTACTACCGTCGATAACTGGGTATTTTTTGTCTGTGATATAGGATTCGGTCAACAGATTATTAGAGCAAATGGCGGCTTTAAAGTATTAATTTACGTTATATACTTTTGAGGAACTAAATTCTTCCAATGCAAAAGAAATACTTGATTTTCTGTACGATCCGATTAATAAATTATATCTATTGTTTTTATCATATATTCTAAAAATAATTAATGGTCTTAATAAATTCTTCCAATCGGAGAATACTTAAATTCATCTCTTATATGATAAAATGAAAGGTTTTTTTATTGAAATTTTGAAGTTTATTAAACCAGAATATATCTATGTACATGTTGGTGTCAATAATAAATTGTTTCATCTATCTATATATTTAATGCATTTTGGAACTCATTTTGAAAAATCCTTAAATACAGTGACTTCGGAAGAATCTCAAAAGACAAATCTTAAGAAAATTTTGATGTCGTATTGTGTATACAAATACAAAAACGCTTTGACTTTAATAATGAAAAATATTAAATTCTTAAATATTTAGATATGAGGAATATTTGTACTGGTAAGCTCCCTCTATGTTACCAGTTTTAAAACATTTTCCGTTTTACGAAGGAGACGTAGAGATATTAAATAACCAGTTTAGGTTATTAATTGGAAATAAATATATTATTCAAAAGTACTTTAAAACTGATATTGTTAATTTCTAGATTGAGCCGAACAATTTTAAAAATGGAATAAATGTGCAGGTCTTTGAAGATATTTCAAATTTCATGTTCTCACTTTGCTCCTTGCCGTACAGTACAGCATCGGCAAAAAAAAATGTTTAACATTAAATTAAAAAAAAAAAAAACTAAGAAATAGCCTTAATGTGACTACTACAGAAAATTTAATGTTCCCCAAAGAAAATAATTAATGCATACTAAAGAGTCTTGCTGGAATTCTATAAATTCTGCAGAACTTGTAAAATTTGCTAGAAAGTTTAAAGTTATCGACGGAACTAACAAAATGAATTTATAATTTATATTAAACTTTACCAAGTTTTAAACTAAGTGAATTGCTATTACCTACTATATAGTACATATATATATTATAAATCCATGGTAATTGTTTAAATTTATATTTCAGCTTAGTTAATTGATCGCCTTTTAACACCCTGGATGAAATCTATAGGGTATACTAAATTTGTCATTCCGTTTCTAACACCTCGAAATAATGATCGTAGAGCAAAATGAATTGGACATCCATGCATAATATTAAAAGTTATTTTGATTTTTGCATGTCCGTCCGTCCATCCGTCCACCCGTCTGCCTGTGCGCACGATAACTCGAGAACGCGTATACTTAGAGAGCTGAAATTTTGTACACAGACTTTAAAAAAAAAGTAAAATTATGTTCGAAAATGAGACAAATCGGGCAACTCCTTCGTAGGGTTGCCATACAATAATTTCGTTTTCCACTATATATTTGGACACTGCCTGAAAACGCGTCTACGTAGAGAGCTGAAATTTGGTACGTGGTATTTTCATTGTATTAGCAAAAAACAAATCCAAAATGGACTAAATCGGGCAGCTCCTTCTTGGTGTTGCTGTATAAAACTTTAGGTTTTTTACGCATACTTTGAAAACGATCAGTCCAAGACATTTTTATTGTACTAAAAACTTCTTCAGAATACGAAATCCTATAAAACTGGTTATAATAATTTTTTCTGTCCGACAAACCGTTCTAAAAATATATGCGAAAAACCACTTCAAAAATTCAACTTCGGTGACCTGTGACCTTACAAAATTTTATGCAGGCATTCATCTAGTCTAGGGTATCATAAGAATTGGTGCTAGACCAATTCTAGCTTTTTTACTTGTCAAATATAAAAATATCTTAAAGGCTTTACTCGACATGTACAGTTTGTACAAAGTTTCAGTTTATTTTGTTTTGTTTTATTAAGATGAATTTATTTTATTTTGTTAAGTTGACTTTTTATTATGTTAATCTTTGTTACTTAATAAAAAAGTTTTAGTACGCAAAACTCGAATTTAGTATATTTTAGCAGAGGTTTTCAGCGCAATGCTGCAAAGTGACAGTTTTGATCATGAGCACCAGACCCTGGACCTGATGTAGAAGGCACTGACATATAATAAAGATGGAATAAGCGTACTTGCTTGAAAAATGGCACAAATATTGAACAGGCTATTCGTATTATTCAATCATTCATAAAATTATCTGTGCACAGTAGTTTGGAGACTGCTGCTGTACAGACATCTGTAATTTGTAACGGATATATGTTTCTAAAAAAATAAAAAAACAGTTGTTGTTGATGACGTGTTTATTGATAATAATAGTAGTTCAATTAAAGAACACCGAATTAAAAGTCCGAAATTTTAGAAATTTTGAGCCATAACTTCAAAACGGAGAGGAGGAGGGGAAATGTTTATAGACCATTGGAAAGATCCAACGATTGTCAATCTAACAAAATAGGGTGCCACGTTTAGCAGTTACAGGGTAATCTATAAAAACATACACACATACTTTTTTAAGTCCCGTTATCTCGGAAACTGTTAGGATTCCCCTCCCCCCCCCATACCATTCTTTGCATTCAAGTGTAACACCACATTAGGGCCACCCTGTATAACATTAACATAGTTCAAATGCTGTAAAAATTGTTTTTTATGTGCGCACAAATAATTTTTTGGGTTTTCGTTCCCACAAATTAATCCGCTTATCGCACTTCAAAATGTAAGATTATCCCAGTTCAGCAAGATACAAAAGAAAACACGAGTAGGTATTAGTGAATTATTATTTTACTTTCATTAATGGTTTCTTCTATGGATTTCCAATATGATCAATATTGGAAATCTGTTTGACGTCGCACAACTTTATAATAACTTTATAGAGATTAGAGTTTAATGATTCTTTTACAACTTTCTATTAACAGCTTTAACTTTATTACACAGCTTTTATTTAAACTATATTTCTTTAACCACTTCAGCTTTATTCTATCTCTAGACAACTTTTCCTACCTTCTCTTCACAACTTTCTTATTATTACTTTTTCAACTTAAAGCTTATTCTTCTTTTTACTTACTTAATCACTACTTCTAGGTGAGCTAGCACACATCCCTGTTCTGACACTTTTAGAACGAAGGTTGTAGGTATGGCGTTGCCAGATCCCACAATTTTGTGATGAAAATTCGATGCACAAATAATTTTGTGAAAAACTTGTTGTTCTATTTATTTGTTGAATGATAATTTTTTTTAATTTTTTTAACTGAATCATGTAAATAAAAGCTTTACAAATATGGAACAGTTTTTTTTTATTTTTTAGGAAACATACATATATCCGTTACAAATTACCGATGTCTGTACAGCAACAGTCTCGGTGCTACTGTGCATAAATAATTTTGTGAATGATTGTATGTCAGTGTGTAGAAGGCCTCAATATTTGTCCTAGAAATTTATTGGATATTTTTTCTTCAGAATTTAGACGATATGGGTGCTTGGGGGCGGCTAATAATTTTTATGAGCGTAGAATACTGACATATAATAAGAATGGACTGAGCCATCCTATCTAAATCCTATAGTCAAAAATTGCACAAATTTTGGCTAAAATCTCAAAATGTACACTTAACTGTAACCAATTTTGGAAACAGTACGGCTGTATTAATTGGAATGCATTGGAATTGGCTTAAAAATTCAGACAAATATATTGTTTATATACGTCTATCTCTTACAAGCTCAATGAAATTTGACAACAAATCTGCAGAGAAGCATATTTTTCAGTAATATTAAATATTAAATATTAATTAAAACAAGTTTAACTACCTAAAAAATTTTAATTTAATGCAATACTATTTTATAACATCTTTAGTGTTTCCAATCGACAAATAATAATAAATTATGAATCGGTGTGCAATTGTATGAAATAAAGGGTTTTCACAGTCTGTTCAATATTTGTGCCATTTTTGAAGCAGAACGCTCAGTCCATTCTTATTATATGTCAGTGGACCAAACATTGTCAATATTTCATGAAAACCGGTTTTCACAAAAGCGCGGGAAAATTTAATGAGAGTAAAACGTGAGAACTCCGCCCCTTCTCATTAATTTACGAAAATGAAATATTTTCCATTCTGTTTCGTTGCATGCAATTTGCACTTTCACATTTTTTTTCTTGATTCATAAAAGTTTTAAATAGAGTTTGATTTTTTTTTTTGATTTTTTTTCTTTCTTTCTTCCTTTTCTTGACGTGTGCATTTTAAATGTAAAACACTCGGAAATCTCACCTGCTTCTTAACTTGTTGATAAGTTAACTTTGCAATCGTTTTGCTATGAATAAATTAAGTGGGAGAACTCATGCTGGATTCTCTATGATATTTTCGGGAAAAATGAGAATTTTATTTGAGAGGAACTTCACAACTGCTTTCAGCATCTGGGCCAAAGTGAAATTTATCTTTTTTTTTTAAAAAATGGGACACTATGTGACCCAAAGTACATTATTATGAATAGTTTGACAGGATTTTGAGGGATTTAATAGGTTTTGGCGTTCGGGTAATCGTACATTGCCTCGATTTTTATTTTAACTCGTTGTATCAGCTGCACTACAATAGTGTATATCGTATATGTACGTATAGCCAAGTTCTTTTCCTCCATTCATGCAAAAGACGAAAGTATACGAAATTACTTGTTTCATTCTAAAAAAACACCAAACCATCTTTACCCGGGGGTTACACCTGCAAGTACACCTTGCATGCAAGCCTCTCTTCCAACACGATTTTTAACTTGACAGCAGAAGGCAGTTCGGTTGATGTCTTATCATCTTGCATGCAAGTTTATTTAAAAAATGGCATTGAGGCGTAAAGTCATGCGTATATTGGATAATTATAGCAATAAAAGAAGTAGCAGAATGATAAAAACCCAAGAAAAAGTTAAGAGGAAAGTGTTGGTAAATGATGTAATGCAAATGATCCCACAAAATCTCATTTTTCCAGAATAAGTTTAACAAATTCTCTCAAGCAACTGTATAATGTCAAATCACTATCACCTCAGCTGCCATGGTTTTTCATCATGCAAGTTTGCTGAAAACTAAGTTGCCAGCATGGCAGTACAAGTTACACGTGCAAGAAGTATGGCAGTACAGCTTGCATGTAAGCTGTACTTGCAGGTGTAACCCCCGGGTGATTTGTTATTAAGTTAACTTTGACGCTATTTAAGCAATAGACATTTTTAAAAATTGTTTCGGTATATTTTTAATCATTTTGGTGACCGATTGGACTTATTTCAGACACAACACTTTTATGTGTTCTATTGTCGGCCACCAAAAATTCATACAAATTCTAGTGAAAAAATATCCAGTAAATTTCTAAGAAAAAATTTAGGGCTTCTCTACATCAGGCCAAGACATCATAGATTTTATATTGGAGCGTGGCACGCACATCCGCCATTGCATAGACTCTAGAGAGAACTAAGAAAAAGATTTGTTCGGTGTGAAAACACTGTGGAGTTTCAGATATTCAATTCTATTTTAGAAAATTGAGTTCTATAGACAGCCTATACCATATGCCAGCAACATCTTTGTATTATACAGTCTTTGATTCTACTCCTTTGCTCTATAATCTTATCACCATGGTTGATATGATAGACACAACATTTCGTAGGTTTTATCAAGATCCCTTTATATGTTCGAACAAATAGTTTTATTCTCGTCATTATACAGCTATTTGAAGCGAAAACGACCAAAAAGGACTTGTTTTGGACCCGAACATTTCCGATTTAGATAAAACGTTCAGAGTTTGTATCGAATACAAAAATAGGTCACCCATATTTTGTTGTTTATAATAGTATTGAAGCTATTAGTCTTATCTATTTCTGCACAAAAAATTGCTACGGTGCTCGGCTTCGATTTGAAGATATCTATGTTTAAAGTCACCAGACAGGATGTTTCCTCCATGGTAGTCCATAGAGTGGAAGGTGATAGCTCTCACCTAATAAACAAAAAATTGTACGACGAGTGGGGGGGGGGAGCTTATCAAACATATTGGAATTGTACGACGGCGAGCTTATCAAACATATAGGAATTACAGGGTGATTACGAAATTATGCTAGGTTTTCACAAAACACCCTGTATCTTAAAAGTTCATACCCTCCTCAGAAGTTATAGTGGTCTAAACTAAAAATTTCGGATTATCTTACCTTTTTTTAATTTCACTTTTATTTCCATTAATATAACGGATTTTTTTTATAAAAACTGTAAACTGTAGACTTTCTTCTTTAATTTGACCTATTACACCCTGTGTGCTAACTGTAGCCGGTAAACAGTTACTAGCTCATAACCTATTCAGGTCATACCGAAATTAGACGATATTTTTACACCGTACGTACATAGATGAAACCTAAAGGGTATACTGTTTGTCATTCCGTTTGTGACACAGAAATAATTATGGTAGGGCAAAATGGATTGGACACTCATGCATAATATTAAAAGTTGTTTTGATTTTTGCATGTCCGTCCGTCTGTCCATCCGTTCGCACGATAACTTGAGAACGCGTTCATTTAAAAAGCTGAAATTTTGTACATGGACTTTAAGAAAAAGTGAAATTAAGTTCGAAAATGAGACAAATCGGGCAACTCCTTCGTGTGCTTGCCATACGAAAATTTCGTTTTCCACTATATACTTTGACCATGCCTGAGAACTCGTCGACATAGAGAGCTAAAATTTGCTACATGGTGTTTTCATTGTAATAGCAAATAAAATTTCAAAAATGACTAACTCGGGCAGCCCGTTCTTGGTGTTGCCATATAAAAACTAATGTTTTTTACATATCCTGTGAAAACGATCAGTCCTAGACATTTTTATTGTAGTAAAAACTTCTTCAGAATATGAAATCCTATAAAATTGGTTATAATAATTTATTCTGTGCGATGAACCGTTCCAGAAATATATGCGAAAATCCACATCAAACATTAAACGTGCATAAATCGGTGACAATACGAACTTTCAGACGGGCATTCATCTGGGGTATCATAAGAATTGGTCTTTTAGACCAATTTTAGTTTTTTATTTGTTTTTTAAATGACGTGTTCTCAGTCACTAAGGGAACAAATTAACTTTGAGAATGGGTTTGAGAATAGGTTAAGAGCTAATAACTCTTTAACGGTTACAGATAGAACATAGTTTGTAGGTCAAATTAAAGAGAAGAGTCCACAGTTTACAGGTTTTATTAAAAAAAGTTATATTAATCAACTTTTTGTAAACAAACAAAGGGGTCAAACTAAAAAACAAACTAGAAAATCCAAATTTTTTTTAGCTTAGACTACTATAACTCCTGACGGGAAAGGTATGTTCATATCTGGTTGGCAGGCCATGGAAAGGACACGAAGCTCTGCATACAATCAGCTTTAGACGGTGACTGTAAACCCTGTACTTGTTAAATTACAGGATGTTTTGTAAAAGCTAGCATAATTTCTTAATCACCCTTTAACTCCGAAACGGTTGATATAGCCCACCCTGCCATGTAATTTTTTGTTTGGCTAGGCGAGTACTATCACCTCCCGCTCTATGGACTACCATGGAGGAAACACCCTGTAAACCCAAGGTAACGCAGTATGAAATGAGAGCACTTCACTTACGGGAATTTCATGTTTTCTTTTACTGGGGACCTGTAGCACTTTTTTTATATTTATTTTAAAACTATACGCCTTTTTAAATTAGGCTGAATAAATTTCTCAAAATTTCCGGTGGACGTGCTTGTAGAGCCCCCTCTGGACGGTTGGATGGCCCAGAAATTTCTTGAAGAATTGACTTGCTGTATAGCACCATCGATTGTTTCTTTTTTTTTTTTTGTATATTTTAAGGTAGCAAATACAATGCACTTTTTTTACCTAACCCCACACCATGTTCCGCATTCCTGCCCAATTAACGAAAGTAACACTAACAATCCGAATTGTAACACTGCTTTTTCGGTATAGTAGGCAAGCACTATATGGTAGATAAGATGTGATTTGTATTTCTTATTCATCTTTCAACCAGCTGTGCAGTTGTGGCAATATAATAATTACATGGTGAGGCACAGTAAATAAATGAGATGAGTGATGTACTGCTGCATACATAAGCTATACGCCGGTATTATTTGTTCGAAGGGTGGAGGCAGCCATTAAGCAGATCTCCCAGGAGAAGCTTCAGATGCCCAGTGGCGGGCGTAGCTATGATTAGCAGGCGCCCAGTGGTGGGCGCAACTATAACTATCAGGCACCAAGTGATAAGTCAGCAGTCTGTTAATACTATGCATATTTAATGAAATATTCCTAGCTTATTTATACAGAAGTAAATTTGCTAGTATAAACTTAATTATAATTTGTACAACTACGATATGTAAACATGCCAGGAATTTGGGGCATGTTAAACTAAATCACTTACTTGCACTTATGCATTTGGGTGAATAACTTTATTAAGAAATGAATGAATGTGCACTCTTACGTTTTAAATTGATTTGTTAATCATTTGTACATCGCAACTACACTTCATTGTACTTTTTTTCAATACAACAATATTTTTCTCACTACACGTTTTTTAACCGCACGGGTAAAGTACGTTGTTTTTTAAGATAAACGATCATACGATAATTTTTCTGACTACTTAATTTTGAAAATAATTCCGTTTAAATTGTTACGAATAAAATATTTCGATCACTGTATTTATTTTTTTCATATTTTGCATTGATCTTACTCGTTTGGGTAAAACATGTAATCTTTTACTGAATTGTTCAATTACTCAATACGAAAATTTAATGCAAACCCAAAATCCCCAGTATCGGACCTGTAGACTAGGTATATTGAAATCTGCAGAAATTGAAACTTGACCTGTCGCTGACATTGCAAAGTGCCATTTGTTGTTACTTTAACCTTCAAGATAAGAATTTACGGAAATGTATTCTTTTCCCATCTTAAATCGAAACAATCCAAACATAAAATGACATGTATTAAAACAATGTACAATGGAAGAAGTAGGAAGGCATAATTTACAGCTAGGTAAGATAAATAATGCAGACATATATCTATAAAATTTCCAAAGACACAAAGATGAATATACGGTGAATTTTAAAAATCATACAGTCCATAATATAGATAAGGCTTATAGCTACAAAATAAAAATAAAAAGTACTAAAGGTCCTCAATAGTAAATAATACTATTTTTTGAAAATATACTATTATTAAAAAGCATCGTTTATCGAGAAAATTACTTTGTCGATCTGTCTTCTCATTTTAGTCCAAAAAGTTTTCCCTTTAAATAGTATCACTGACATAAAACTGAAGGAAGAACAATGGATTCAAGGAACGAATTGATTTTTTTAGGCTTGTCTTTGTTACGGGTAAAGCCTGAATTCTGGATTATGCTAAGTTTAGCCGGATAAAGCTTGGAGTATTCAACGTTTTTGGATAAAGTTGATTTGAAACATAAAATGTGATTAATTTCGGGCTTTATCCGTCTAAACTTAGCATTATCCAAATTTCTCTTGATAAAGCTGAAGTTGTAGTAAAAATAAACGAAAAGTAACCAAAATTTGGTTCGTTGCAAATAACATATTTTTGTCAAGAACAATAAATTTTGAAAATATGCAAATACATAAATCAGTATTTTTATTTCTTGACGCATACTGTGGTGACATTTGGAATTACTAAGATCGCCTGCAAATTTATAGTTGCATCTCTTTGTGTTGCAGTCTTGTTTACAGTTATATCTCCTGTATGTGACTCCTGTATGTGACTGAATGTTGGCGAGTTGTCGTAAGCTTTTTATTTCTCCTGATACCTCTAATACCATCAGCATTGCCTGATTTGTAAAATCTTTCATCTTCTACATCAACAATCACCATTAAAATATTCCTTAAGTCTCCTCGACTTATGTGGGTATCAGGTACCGGTACTCTGACAGTGTCTTTACAGAAATTCAGAATTTGACCGAACTTTAATTTTTTGGCTTGGAGTATCAAACATTATTTGGCATCTACTCTATTTTGAGTAATATGAGCCTCTCTTTTACAATTATTGCAAAGTCTATTTTCCAGTTCCGAGATGATACACTTTTCACACACTCCTTTCGTCTGCGTACCTACTGCGTAAATTTCATCGGATTCTTTATCTTCAGCAAGTTTTTTCTCCGTCGCAATATTGTTGTGCTCCACTAATTTTTATAATTCCTCTTCGGAACGAGTAAGGAAACTTCTTTCAAAAATAATGTTGTGCTTAATCCTGATTTCGCATCGCAACCAAAAATTTTTTGAAACCAAGATCGTTGTATACCGCCATGATGCGCTCTAAGAAAAGTCAACGAATTTAATATTTATTTGTATTCAAATAAAAAAATTTTTCTTATAACACATTAAAGAGTACCTGGTTTTCATAAATTGAACAAAACGTAATCGCTGTAATCATTGGTTGCAGTTTTCAGTCCAAGTCATAAGTATATTGTGTATGTCCTAATACGCTCTTTCTACTCTTCCTTGTGATTGGCTAATCCGAGGCTTTCCATGAAGAATCTGCAATCCAGACCACATAGTTCGTAGCTCTCCAATAATGAAATTTACGAATTCCCGGCCATTATCGGATTGTACAATATTTGGCGCTTAAAAACTACAAAAAATATCCAGTAAATGTTCGGCCACCTCTGCTGCTCTTTTAGACGTTAGTTAAGTGATCTTGATATACCATAATAAATTTGTTTAGACTATCTGCACTTGATTGCCTATCTACAATATTAACTTGACATCTACTGTTCATCTCTAAAAAAACCCAGGGGTTTAACGATTAGACCTTTCTTAGTCGATTTCTGTTTCTTTTGACATGAAATACAAAACTTCAAAAACAACTGTTTAATTTCTTGTGTGCAGTTTTTATACGTTTTGCTTAATTCAGAGCTAATTCGATGTTTTCAACCATGTTCAACAGAAATGTGAACTTCAAACAGGACCTCAAACATTGCTTTATTTGTAACATAATAGTTTATATTTGTTTCACCTGTAATGATAATGTTTAATATGATTTGATAAAATGTAATACATTTTCAATAGATTTTATATTCTTTCTTTTCAACACGTTTAAACAATTACCTTCTTTCAAAGGAACAATTAATTTTTCTACTCCTCCAACGATAAAGATATCAAATCGCAGCAGTCGTCGGCGCTGTAACGTTGTCAAACTTTTGGCTTCTTTCGCACTTTAAACTTGTAAATATATTTTATCCTATTCTTCGTCTATATAAAAGCAATTTGATTCTTTTTGCTTCAGCCATTTAGCAAAATTGTCGTAAAACATGTTTTTAAAAATTTCTTTCCGATTAACGGACATTCTTACCCACTAAAACTCACTACACTTGACCACCGGCTTGTGCAAGAACATTCCCACACTGACACACTAAAGCTCACTACACTTGACTAACAACATTCACAACACTGACACATTAAAATTTACTACTCACTAAAACTCACCACACTTGATGTAATGTTTTACTTTATTGTCGTAAGGTATGCTGGATATTATTCTGTCTTGTCAACCCTTGCTATACAATTCTCGGCACACAAGCATGCCAATGTACTAGATTTAATGCACCAATGGATGCAGAAGTTGATGTAAGGATTGCAAGAAGAATCCGGATTGGATTAAAAGCCTGCAGTCCGTCTTAATAACTAAACTCGATTGATTTATTGATTCATCAGTTATTTATATAAAAGTTCACCTTAAATTTTAAAAGAACAAACAAACAAGCAAAACAAAGTGGGGATTCTACCTTACAAATTAATTTACCTAAAGAATTTTCTAACAAATCCATGCTTGCTTGGCCATGAATTATGACGCTTTTCTGTTTATATTGTGGCACGATTTTTTTATCGGTACCTGACCCAAGCATTATTTACTTTCTTCTATGCACGTGATGATTTGTTAAGTGCGCTATGGTGTAATATTTTATTGTTTCCAAATGTGTATTTTTCACAAATGCACTTGTTCTAATAATTGCTTTAAATTTTGTTCGGTTTGGCCCAGAATTTTAATTACTTTTTTATTATTATTATTTTTTTATTACATTGCAAGTGTGACTCTGGTCTGTTTTGTAATTATGTGAAATGTGATTCAGATAAACATTTATGCGCACTACACTACCGCCTTGTGCAAGAATATTCACAACACTGACAAATGAATTAATCATTCAAGTATTCGATAATTATATAAAGAAAGTACACAAATTGTTATGCTCCGTTTCCAGAGCATAAGAGTGGTCTGCCGACTAGCTATGGAGAAAGGGTTGGGTGGTAAATTAAATTGATATATCACCTGTAAAGGGCGCCACGTGGTTTGTTTGAGTCCACGAACTCTATATAAGTTTGTTGCGGAAAAAGAAATAAAATTAAAGCCGCTCTAAAGTTTACGTTATAATATTTATTTCGGCTTAAAGGTATCAATTTAACTTTGGCATATATCTCTGACTTCTAATTAAAAGCACTCGTAACTCGTATGATTCCTTCGATAATTATAATGAAAATGAAATGTTAATTAGCATACAAGGCAGCACTCATTTAATAAATTCAACACAAAAAAAAAATATTAGATAAATATTAATTATCTACTATGTAAATATCAGAATGGCACACGGCAGTACTTATCTTCTCTTATATTCCGTTTTGCTTCTATTAATCTGCTTTCCCTTTTTTTTTGTTCTTAATCCGCCGAGATTTTCCTCCTTTCTTCTTCTCTTTCTTTTTAATATTTTCTTAACACCTCGCTCGAATTTGAATTTTTTTTTTTACTTTAAATAATTGTTTTCCAACTTTAACTAATTAATTTTTTTTTTTTTTTAATAATTTTCTCCACTTAAACTGCACACTAGTTATTGCTCCGAATTTTTATTAAAAACTGATCCCTTCACCTACCAAAGCTTTCGGCTTTATTGAGAATCGCCCCCTATTTTGGAAGTTTTCCAATATTTTCCAAAATACCTCGTAATCGATACTGACCGTTTGGAATCGGTTTAAAATTTTTTAATAATATTATATTTTTTTGTGCGAAAATAATTCTGAGGACATAAGCTTTAATCTGCTATATTTGAATATTCTACTAAAATTCGTTTTCATAGGAAAATTAGCGATTAAAGTTTTTGTTTGACAGCACCTTTCCCAATATTTTAATTTTCGTGAAATTTCTTCTATGAAGTAAATTTCTTTCTAAATTCTGTACCAATGTTTGCTTTGGGCTGGGACCAGCTCTATCCGTGTATTTTTAGTATCCGGGTTATAAAATTTCGGACGTAAAACGAAGTTTTTATTGTGCGAGGTTAGAAACGTAATTTTGAGATAATCTGGAGGAGAATCTAGACCGGGTAAGTTTAAAATTGATTTTCTCAACAATTATAACGCGCAGAATAGATAAATACTGCCTGACTATAATATTTTCAATCTTTTCCGCAGATTTCGTGTGCAGCCTTATTTGCTTCACATCATCTTGCCATTAAATAGGTATGTGATTTTATGTTATATTATTAGTAAAAATTCAGAACCTAAATCTAATAAATAAACTAATAAATTCATTATTCTAAATCTAACTAAACTTAATCTTATCTAATTACAGCTTATCGCATCCAGTATTATACCCAGGAATAAAGGACAATTCCAGTGACTGCAGCTCATCCTGAACATATGTAGGTATGCTGTGTATTGTATGTTGTGTTACGTTTATATTAAGGCATGACATATGTATCCTGTGTGTATAATTTCTGTTTTCTATTTCGTATGTTGTGTTTATGTTAATCCATCACGTACGAATCTTATATGTATGCTAATTGTTTTCCAGGCTGATTAGTTAACATCCATGATTACGAAATCCCGAATCAACCTAGCCGGTCTTTCACATCGTTGAAACCAATCGCTTAGATCTCTCCAAGTGGAATTTAGGTAAGTGTCATCGATATTCTATTTCTGAAATGTATAAAAGAAATTCTTTTGCAGCATCATTCCAGTTGAGAATGAGGACGACACGCTGGACAAAACGGACACAAATCAGGTAAGTATACATGCACACATAGATATATCCTAACTTATATAATCACTTCCAGGCTCAGGCATCAGGCGAGGCGTAACAAAATAAGACAGCATAATATTAACAGCTGGAAAGTATGAGTCATTGTTTATATTTTTTAATCGACAAATCTCAACTTTATCCAGCGGTGTGTGGCAAATACTAGTATTAGCCGTCTAAAACTCGAAATTCATCATTTTATTCAATATTGGGCTTTACCCGTAACATACATATTCGTTTTTGGGAGCCGCAGTACTATAAAAGAGAGCATACAATCTTGGGGACACGTTTTTTTCAATATGAATTGAAACTCTGTATGTACCGTATGATGCTTAATGGTACTATTTTGGGTCCATAACTATTATAAACGTCGACGATTACTCAACAGTACAATGGGCCGCTTTGGTCTTCGAGCTTGAGATAGGGTCTCCTCCTTCCTCCTCTTCGTTGATGTTTTTTTTCTTCCTGATATAAATTCATTGAGTCCTTAACTGTAATATTTTTTTTTCTTTCCTTATCTACTAGGCTAGGCCCTACTATCCTAATTCCCGCCGAAGCAAGGGAAACTAATATAGTGAAAGAAAAAAACAATTTAAACTGTACTAGCATAAGGCAACGTGACAAAACAAATAATAATCTATATATATAAATATAAATAAAAATTCAGATTTTTTTTTTAACCAAACACAACACACAAAAAAACTCCTTAACTAGACTTACAAGCTTCCTTATGGGTACCTGGCTTGTGCCAACCTTTCTCCTGCCAAGCGCCAACAGTGCCAATTTCTCTTCCATCTCAGCCAACGAGGTAAGAACTAAAGGAGATGCAAATGAGAAAATATCGCGTACCCAATTCTAACACAATGCCACTGATATTGTTTGTACATAAGCGCCGTAAAATTTGTTCACCTGTACACAATTGTACAACCTATGCGCAATTTTAATCGCTTTTATTTTCATATACTCAAAAGTCCTTACTGAATTTGCAAACGTGAACGTAAAAAAGTTAATAATTTTGAAGAAAAGTTCAGTGGTAAAAAGTTTGTGAGTATTATTTGCTTCGTGGCCCCTACGATTATTTCACGGGTTTTCCTGCGTCAATGCACCAAGCCCAAAACCATCCAAACCTAAGTATGGATTTGACAGCGAGGACCAAAAATGGCGGAGTGAAACATACACAAATGCAGGGCAATTTTGGGTACGCTCATATACACGGATCGTACATATGATTGCATCTCCTTTAGTTATTACCTCGTTGATCTCAGCTCAAAATTATCAACAAACAAGTAAAAAAGCTAGAATTGGTCTAAGACCAATTCTTAGGATACCCTAGATGAATGCCCGTATTAAATTTCGTATGGTCACCGATCTATTCAAGTATTGATTTTGAAGTTGTTTTTCGCATATATTTCTAGAACGGTTTGTCGCACAGACAAAATGATTATAACCAATTTTATAGGATTTCGTATTCTGCAGAAGTTTTTAGTACCATAAAAATGTCTTGGACTGATCGTTTTCAAAGTATACGTAAAAAACCGAAATTTTTATATGGCAACACCAAGAAAGAGTTGCCCGATTTAGTCCATTTTTGACATTTTATTTGCTAATGTAGTAAAAACATCATGTGCGAAATTTCAGCTCTCTACGTCGACGCGTTCTCAGGCAGTGTCCAAATATATAGCGGAAAACGAAATTTTTATATGGCAACCCCACGGAGGAGTTGCCCGATTTGGCTCATTTTCGAACTTAATTTTACTTTTTTTTTTTAAAGTCTGTGTTCAAAATTCCAGCTCTCTAAGTGTACGCGTTCTCAAGTTATCGTGCGCACAGACGGACGGACGGACGGACGGACATGCAAAAATCGAAATAACTTTTAATATTATGAATGGGTGTCCAATCCATTTTTCTCTACCATCATTATTTCGAGGTGTTACAAACGGAATGACAAACTTAGTATACCCCTATGATTTCATCTAGGGTATAATAATCTTCAAACCTTCATCCTCTTTTGTTTTACATCTAAGTACACATATATTTATCTTCTCAGGTGTTGACAGTAACGACGTCACTATGTTAAAAGGTATCACTGCGCGTAGGTAAATCCGCACAGAACGCTTGTCCTTAATAAATTTAATTGAAATAATGAAAGGTGCGGTAAGTGCGTAGGGAAAATCATATAATTTGACTTTACGCTTCTTTTAATCTCAATTATAAAAGTCCAATTCGCTACAGCCTTTATAATTCCAATCAATGGATATTTTTATACCCTAGATGAAATCATAGGGGTATACTAAGTTTGTCATTCCGTTTGTAACACCTCGAAATAATGATGGTAGAGCAAAATGGATTGGACACCTATTCATAATATTAAAAGTTAATTTGATTTTTACATGTCCGTCCGTCCGTCCGTCCGTCCGTCCGTCCGTCCGTCCGTCTGTGCGCACGATAACTCGAGAACGCGTATACTTAGATAGCTGAAATTTTGTACACAGACTTTAAAAAAAAAAGTAAAATTAAGTTCGAAAATGAGCCAAATCGGGCAACTCCTTCGTGGGGTTGCCATATAAAAATTTCGTTTTCCGCTATATATTTGGACACTGCCTGAGAACGCGTCGACGTAGAGAGCTGAAATTTCGCACATGATGTTTTTACTACATTAGCAAATAAAATGTCAAAAATGGACTAAATCGGGCAACTCCTTCTTGGTGTTGCCATATAAAATTTTCGGTTTATTACGTATACTGTGTAAACGATCAGTCCAAGACATTTTTATTGTACTAAGAACTTCTGCAGAATACGAAATCCTATAAAATTGGTTATTACCATTTTTTCTGTGCGACAAACTGTTCTAGAAATATATGCGAAAAACAACTTCAAAATCAATACTTGAATAGATCGGTGACCATACGAAATTCAATACGGGCATTCATCCAGGGTATCATAAGAATTGGTCTTAGACCAATTCTAGCTTTTTTACTTGTTCTCTATAAAAATGTATTTTTATGAAGATTTTATTATAGTTATTATTGTCAGAATTGTCGGACAATGGAAGATTGAACCTATCACACACTTGCCCCGGTATGTGGGGCAAATGTGTGAACGGGGATTTTTTTTTCTTTTAAAGATTAAATATTTCCGATGTTTAAGCGCCATCATATAATAGGTGTTTTGTGGACAATATTTATTTCTGCTTAATATTTTGCTCAAATATTTCTTTCTTAAAACGGGATATTAACGTAGGAATACCTAATTGAAACGAATAACCTGTAAATCAGATATTTTATTAAATTAACGAAAAAAAAAAGTACAAATTAACAAAAAACGTAGATAAAAATATGATACATTAACTTGACATAGGTTATTTAAAAAAACAAAAATTAGGAATTTTTTCATTGCAAAAACATAATAGTTAATAGTAGGTGTCCCAGCTGTGGTATAGCACTCGAAGTCTATGGATAGGTCATGCTTAGACAAGCACAAAATTGTATGGGGGGAGGGAATCCTAACAAATTCCGAGATAACAGGATATATTTGGTTATGTTTTTATAGATAACTTCTGAACGTTACACCTTATGATGATGATTTAAAAATTGTTAGATAGATAATCGTTTGACCTTTCCAATGGTATATAAATAGTAAGTAGTTAAATATAAAACTTTGGCCACAACTTCAAAACGAAGAGGAGGAGGGAGAAAATTTAGATTATATTGGAGAGGTCGAACGATTATTAAATCATCATCATAAGGTGTAAGATTCAGAAGTTACAGGATGATCTATAAAAACATACCCAAATATCTTTAAGCCCCGTTATCACGGAAATTGTTAGGACCCCCCCTTATAATTTTTTGCTTGTCTAACCATGACATTACATAGAAAATAATTTATAATTTTTTTTAGCTTACAGCGCTAGAAGAAGGTGTACACTTTCGGTATTTTGCTTTTGAATTTGTACAGCAGCTTTCTTCTGTTTTTCTATACTCTTCAATTTTTGGGATACAGGAGAACAGTTTTGCTTTTTTGATTTTTTTAGCATTTCTACGGCAGCTTTCTTATCTTTTTCTATACTCTTCAATTTTTGGGACACAGAAGAACACTTTTGCTTTTGTGATTTTTTCAGAATTTGTACAGCCGCTTTCTTTTCTTTTTCTATATTTTTCAATTTTTCGGAAACACGAGAACTCTTTTGCTTTTTTGATTTTTTTTAGCATTTGTACAGCAGCTTTCTTCGATTTTTCTATATTCTTCAATTTTTCGGAAACTTCTGAAGAGGTTAAAATCTCTGCTCCAGATGCAAGTTTACGCTTCCTAATTTTTTGTTGTGATGAAGACTGACTCACTTTTTCTAGTAACATGTGTTCAAAAGATACAGGTAATGCTTGAGATTCAGATGCCACATATTTAACAGTAGGGGTAATTGTCTGAATTGATGCTGGAGGTGTTTGTGTTGACTGTACGTTTTCAGTCGAAGACGGTTCCGCATAAAACATTCAAAAGTTATGTAAAGAGGCTCGAGTAGGAGTAACTATAAAATAGGAAAGAAGAAGATCATAGGAAATATTCACCAGGATATCATCACTACTTCGAGATAACTGTAACTGAAAATCGGTCAGCAATTGTCTAAGAGTAGCATGCATTCTAAATACTGGTGTTGGTTCATATTCCGATGACGGTCCTTTTCCACTCGAAGAGGAAGCCACCTACGATAACCAAACTTATGCTAAATTAATAGTTGGCTCTAATAACTTTAATAAGTGCTTACCTGTATATTACTAGTTTTGTTGGAAGGTATCGCCAACATACGTCGTACAGCCGCTGGCGGGAAATTTTCTGTCCGTATTACGTTACGATGAAAAGGAACGATTCCTCCTTTTTCGAATCCATTCTTAATTATCTTAGGATCAATATTACTCCAAACGTTTCCTATTAAAATTGAAAATTCTTTCCTCGGCAGTTTTTTGCCTATATTTTTTTTTTGCCAAGAAACTAGTTTTTCATCCCAACTTTGCTTCAATGATCGAAAGGCACTTAACTCTAGCGATTGTAATAAATGGCTAGAATGTGGAGGTAATTTCAATATTATTATATCTTCTTTTATTGCTGTTAATATAAGTTCCATCTCAATGTGAGTAGTGTGGCCATCGTAAATAAGCAAGACTGGTCGTTCTTTACCAATTGAAGGGATGAATATTGTATTGAAGTAATTCCTAAAAATCGTAGTCTCCATCCATCTATTTATGGAAACAGCATACGCTGTATTTGGAAAATCTTGATTTTCTGAGGCAATCCACTCATTCCAGAGGTTTTTCCCTTTAAATATAACCATTGGGGTTATCTTGTGCCCTTCAGCGTTAGCAGCGAATAAAATGGTGGTGTTATCACGTCCAGGACCACTTACTGTTCATGAACAAGGTTTTCCTCTTCCTCCAACTACCTTGGTTTTTAAAGGATCCAGACAAAAACTTGATTCATCTAGATTATATATTCTTTCTAGATGGTCTTTCAAGTTAGATTCTTCTATTATTTTTTCCAGCAAGTCGAAATACTTATTTATTATAAAGGGATCTAAAGATTTCTTTCGTGCGATTTCTATGCTTTGGGGTTTTTTAATTGATAAGCCATGACGGCTTTTAAAGATAAAAAACCAGCCTTGACCTAGGCAATCACAAATGAGGTAATGATCTTGTTTGTTTTGACATAATCTGAGACAAGTTGTATTACTTCTTTCCTTGATAAACCCCACCCCCACTTCTCTAAAACTTTTACTCCCTGTGCTAATTCATTTTCTGCGTCAGGTGCAATCGCTGTTGGTCGCCCCCTTTTCTAATTTTGTGCCCCCCTTTTTCCAGATATTCTACTACTCATATATGGAATGTTGTACTTTTTAGTAACAGCTCTTATTGAAATCGACTGGTTCTTAATTTCATTTAAGGCTTGCTTTAAAATTTCCTCGGAATATTTGTCTTCCGTTTTACGTTTATATTTTCGAGGCATTATGCTCTTCTTATTGGCTGATTTATTAGAAAATATGATATGGAGTTTATATTCTAGAAAATATATTTAAAATAATTTAGGGATAAGTAAAAGACAACTTATTCTGAAAATAAAACTCACAATTCAGTCCTCAACACTTTTACGGACTTTTCTATATTTTCTATCACTCAACATTTTATTTTTTATTTTTCTCAAGGCTACTTGATTCTCGAGTAAATACATCGCGGGTATATCGAAACGTATATACCCCTATAATTCCCAGTAACGACATTCTTTCCCAGCTCTTCTTGGGTTTTCATTTCTGGTGTTTATGGTGGTGTGAGATCTGAGGACTTATGATTTTCTTCGCTTACATAAGTATTACATATTCCTTTGTTTGTACAATTAAGAAGCGTACATGATATGGCAGAAGTCAAGGAAACAGCTTGAATATTGAATACTGGTGTGCATAACTACAAATCTCCACAATTCGTCTTCTGAAATTGTAAAGTGTAAAATTTCATGAGGTAAATGTGTAAGGGATCACACAAATACCCCTAACAAGATTTTACACTTACCCCGCACAAGCATTTTCCTGGGGGAAATGTGTTTATAGAAATGCAAAGTTGTTGTCATACAGAGCAAACCCCACTAACAGTGCATTTATATAGCACGTACGTTTCTGTATAATTTTCATATATTACCAGTTATCTTACCTTACGTCAATATTCACATCACTTCACATTTATATTGGAAGATCTAACTTGAAAACAAATCAAAACCTTTCAAATTACTTCACTGCGTGTGACTCGTCATTATAACAGTTTCAACTCAACTACATCTAAATGTGCAATAGAGAGCATGACTCTTTATTGAAATATTTTGATGTAACATGCCTGGACATGATATGTGTGGAGTAACACATTTACACATTTACTCCATCTTACCTACTGATATATTTTCCTTTCAGGTAAACGAAGAAAAGTTTTAATTTTTCCAGAAAAGGTATCACTACGCACATGTAAATCCGCACAGAACTGTTTTCTTTAATAAATTTAATTGAAATCCTAATGTATTTTCCTTTCAGGAAGACGAATAAAAGTTTTAATATTTTCTAGAAGAGATATCACTACGCGCAAGTAAATCCGCACAGAACTGTTTTCTTTAATAAATTTAATTAAAATCCTAATGTATTTTCCTTTCAGGAAGACGAACAAAACTTTTAATATTTTCCGCACAGAACTATTTTAATTTGATGCTGCAGTCCTCCTTGTGCTATGATATTCTTGCTGGAGCAAGAAGAAAGTAGCGCCACGGCCACGCACTAATATATATTTCGGCCAGCCGCACATTTTCAGCTTAGCACTGAATTCCTCCTTATGCCGTGCTATTCTTACGCGAGCAAGAAGAAAGTAACACCACGCGATAGTAATTATCGTGGTGCCTTACAAAAAACACAAATTCCGTTTTGCTATACAGAATTCTAACTCACAAAATGCGCACGCGACCGGTTTTCTAGAAAGCTAAAAACACCCTCTTCTGACTGCCCAATTTTACTCCACCATGTATAGACTAAGACTAAAGGCCTAGGCACAATTGTGACGGCGACGGCAAACGGCAGGCAAGTGCATTAATAGGAACAATTTTCTCCAGAAACGTTTTATGGAACGTGTATACATAGGAATCTGCGGTTGCCGTCGCCCGTCAGCCTCTCTCGCTGTAGAAATTCAATTAATTCAATTACGATGGCGAGAGAGGCCGACGGGTGACGGCAACCGCAGATTCCTATGTATACACGTTCCATAACATGTCCCTGGAGAAAATTGTTCCTATTACTGCACTAGTCTGCCGTTTGATGTGGCCGTCGCAATTGTGCCTAGGCTTTAAAACTCAGTGTGCAATCTGCCTACATCGCCACCGTCGACTGCCGAATTCTTTCCTGGCATCGGAGCTGCTGACTACGTACGGGTATGAGCGTATCGTCTTTTTTTTCAAGCCAAGTCGCTACCAAAGTTAACCTAATGACAAGTTAAGGAGCTGTATAGTAAAATTGAAAAAATTTCTGGTGTTTTTTAGAATGAAACAAGCAATTTCATATACTTTCGTCTTTTGCATAAATGAGGGAAAAGAACATGGCTATGCATTATTGCAGTGCAACTGAGATAACGAGTTAAAAACAAAAATCGAGAGAGCTTAGGTCTACCCGAACAACAAAATCTTATTAAGTCCCTCAAAATCCTTTCAACCTATTCCTAATAATGTACATCTGGTCAAATTACCTCAATTTTTTAAGAAAAATATAAGTTTCGCTTTGACCCAGATGCTGAAATGAGATGTAAAATTCCTCTTGAATGAAATTCTCATTTTTCCCGAAAATATCAGAGAATCTAGCAAGAATTTCTCCCACTTAATCTCTTCACAGCAAAAAGAAAGTAAACAGAAGCACGTGCTGCTCAATTAGCATAGAAATTACACTAACAAACATTGGTCATGCTATAAAAAACATTGGCCGATTCTCTAAATTTTTCAGCAAAATCCAGTTTTCACAAAAGCGCGGGAGCATTTTATGAGAGTAAAACGTGAAAACTCCGCCCTTCTCATTTATTTACGAAAATGAAACATTTGCCATTCTGTTTTGTTGCATGCAATTTGCGCTTTCACATTTCTTTATTCATAAAAGTTTTAAAGAGAGTTTCATTTTTCCTTTTCTTGCCGTGTGCATTTTAAATGTAAAACACTCGGAAATCTCGCCAGCTTCCTAACTTGTCATTAGGTTAACTTTGTCGCTACCACAGAATATCGTGGTTATATTACGCGATGTTTTATGGCTAGGTGAGTTGCCGTTTGTTACTTGGAATTTCAGTTGGGGCTGGTTTAGGCGGTGTAGTTTTTGCGTTGCGTGATCGCTCATTCTGTTTTGTGCGAGAAGGGAAAAACTTGCTATGCGTTAACACGGTATAGTTTTTGAACGGCGCGCACGAAAACAGGAGCAGTCCTTTAATCGCTTATTTCGTCGTCTATGACATTCTTCTCTGGGTGGCGTTCACGTTGGCTGAAAGTTATTTGGGCTGTTAATATTTTTATTGAATATCTTCCGCATTTTGAAAGATATGTTTATTAGCATATAATAATAACTTCCAAAACTCAATTTATAAAAACATCATTTCTATTTCAGATATGAATTTGAGTTCTAGATGAAGAAGACATGGAAATGGATTTGAGTTTAGAAATGTTAAATTAATATAAATGATAGACACTTTTTTATTTAGTGTTTTTCTTGTGTTTATTTTATTGTTAAATTATTTTTTTTTATGTGGACACTTGTTTACTTCACGGCTCGATCTCATTCGTTGCCAGGGGGACGAAAGGAACGCTTCTGCACACTATTGGGTCTTGCAAGGTAATTAAAAGATTCGAGTGAGTAAAATTACTCAGTGAGAGGATTCCTATTATCTACATCATACTACACACTCATCCACTCTACGTCTACAAGTTTGATCACTGAAACCTCTAAATAATTGATCACTTAGGCCCGTCTACATATTCGGTCACTGAGACCTCTAAAGAATTGATCAGTTAGACCATAACTATAACACACACAGCCACACAAATAATAAAACAAACAACTATAATACAGCTAAATACAAGAAAGTTTCAATACTATAGATTGACTATACTACTCTACTTAGTAATATTAAATCTAAAAGACTATAATATCCACTCACCAACTTGTAGATTATTCCACACTTCTTTTAAATTGTATCCACTTTTATTTTCTCAGCTAAATACAATAAAAACAGTCCCAGTTTCCTTATTTTCACCTTGATACCTGTTAGGCTGTTCTGACAATTATTCTCAGGAACCCAAATTAACAGGGACAAGGATAATTACTTTTACAGGCAGCCTCTCACCGGTGCCGACCTATACAGATTATTTTCGGTTCCTTCGTTTCAAGGACATTACAGGAATGGTTAATTAGTTAGTTTTTATTGCATGCGAATTAACTACGCCTAAGAGATCTAAGCATTTTATTTTATTTTATGTTATTGTCGGCATCTAGCTTTTATATTTTGTGGCAACTCGGCCATCCTGACTATCTGAAGGTCCCTGTTTTGACTCCCCCACAATATCACCATCCTCATAATCAGCACTTGGCTTTCCCGGAGTCCACCTTTTCAGTCGATCTACAGCTTCAACACTTTCGTACTTATTCATATTTGTACGATAGGGACCCTTAGTTTACTGATGACATATCGGTCATTTTCTAACACACGTTTTATCTGGAAAGGTCCTTCATGTTTGGGAACCAATAGTTCTTACAGACTTTCATCATTGTCTTTTCGATCTCGAAGTGCCCAAAGTCGTCATGAACTGTCTTTAGAATTTATGATCTCATCTCCTTCGGAATAACTCATTTATCGCCGGTTTTTGTTTTCCTATATACACGACCATTCCGTAAACAATAATCTGTATGAACACTTGTCTCATAACTTGTTGCTGGCTTATCCTGCAAAATTTCATAGATTAGCTTAACTTTTTCATCATTTGGTTGTCCTGCTAAACCCCAATCTGATATATCGATTCGGAAGATCAATTCCTCTTCTAATGGTGTTTCATTTTCCACTGCATTACGGCTGAGTGCATCTACGTGAGACATCTTATTTCCAGGTCAATATTCAATAGTAAAAGAGAATTCTTGCAGAAGAAGCCACTACCTCGCTATCCTAGGTACAAGGTCCCTTTTATTTCCAGCTGCTTTGATTGCATTGCAATCAGTAATTACTTTGACTGGTTTATCTATTAAATACGTGCGGTATTTCCTTAGAGTCTCTACCACAGCAACAGTTTCCAATTCGTACGAATGGTATTTTTGTTCTGCACGTGATGTTTGACGGCTATAATAAGCAACAGGCCTTAGTTTTGCATTGTCATCTCTTTGTGTTATAATCCCTGCTAATCCTTTCTGGTTTACATCCGTATGTACTTCTACTTCCGCAGCTGGATTAAAAATAGCTAACAGTGGTATAAATGTCAGTTTCTGTTTTAAGGTTTCGAACGCAAGTTCTTGTTCATCTTCCCATTTCCATTTTTGATCCTTTTTATTAACTGAGTAAGTAGTTTAGTTAAAATTGCATGTCCTTCAATAAACTGACAAAAAAACCTGCTCACCCAAGAAATTGATGTACGTTATGCACGTTCAACGGCCTGGGAAATCGCTTATACTTCACGTTTTATCCAAACCTGGCCGGATCCCATCTTCGCTTATTTCAAAACAAAAATAATTTATTTTTGTTTTTAGAAAAGAACATTTTTCTGGATTAAGTGTCAAATTATGTTGCTGTATGAGTTGTAAAACGTTCTCTGGTCTTTCGATCCCTTGTTGCAAATTTACTGACGGTATTAAAATATTATCTAAATATGCTGCAGCTACAGTTCCCCACAGTGGTCCATGCGTTGAAATACGCCTGGAGCTGTTGATATCCCAAAAGGCATTCTATTAATTTCGTATTGTCCGTCACAGGTGACAAAGGCGGTTTTACCTTTTGACTCCTCCTCAATTGGAATTTGATAGTAACCGGACATCATGTCAGGTATTGTGAAGAATTTATACCCTTGTAACTGATTAATTTGATCGTCTATTCTCGGTAAAGCGAATCTGCTTTGCTTGATTTTTGAGTTTAGTTTTCTATAATCAATGCAGAGGCGATCTTTTTCATTTTTATTTTTTACTAATAAAACCGGAGAAGCAAATGGAGATGTGGATTCACGTATTATTTCTTCAGCTAATAATTCTTCAACAGTTGTTTTGACTTTTTTATGATCAGAAGTTGACATTCTATAGGGGCGATATCTGATTGTTATCTCCTGGATTATATTAGGAGCAATTACAAATGTGGTTTCAGCTTCGGCCCGGTCAACCTTTAAAATTACCTTATTTGTTTCACCTAAAGTGTTACAAAGACCCCCTCCATAACTGCTAATCCTATTGTTTACTTTATTGTTAACTAAGTTCAATTCTCTGACTACTTTTTCTTTAAGAGTGTTACAACTAGACCCCAGATCAAAAAATAACCTAATTGTTTTGTTATTTATAAGAGCATTCATGAAATATTTGTTACCTGTATTATCCGTTTGTATTAGTGAGAGCACTTGTTTCAGCGCATCTTTCCGGCATTCTCCTAAATGAAATCTGTTTAACTTCCCGCACTTGTTATGATCGGTACTTTTTGGACAGCCTTGTGAGAGATGATCACGGCTACCACAGACGTAGCATCTGCGTTTAGACTGCTGATCCTATTTTATTTGCTTTGCAGGTAAACTAGTACTACTATTGTAATCAGTCCTTCACTGTAGATGCTTCTCAGGAATGTCTGTTGTTTTATTGGTGTTAATACTTTTCAGGAATTTAAGCAGTTCATCTGTATCCTTGAATTCACCGACCTTCGCTGTTGCCCGGATGAATATCCGGATTTGGAGTTCCGTCAATAATGCAAGATACTGCTCTCCCTCCTGTGATGTCGCAGCGATTTATTAAAGCGAGTTTTCCATAATAATACTCCAGCATTGATTCATTGTTTTCTTTCGTCCGTTGCAGCATTTCCCTGAGTTGTTGGTAATAATCTAGTTTTTCTGGGAAAGCTTTTATCAATTTAATTTTCCGTTCTTCCCAAGAAAGCATTACTGATGGTAAGCTTTCATACCAAGTTTTAGCTAATCCGCGCAGTCTTGTTGTAGCATTATAGATGGTGGCCATTGCATCCCACCTATATATGCTTCTAATTTCCTCCATTTTCTTTTATCCAGCGTTCCATGCTTTGCACTTTATCACTAGGGTTGTATTCCGGTAAGACTTCATTACCGACATGAGGTCTTCCCCTGCCGGATGTCATAGCACTTACGTTGTTTGTCAAAGTACACATTAATTTCAGTAAATCTTGGAAGTGTGGCGATCTATTCTCAGGAGCAGGACGGTTGGTACATATCGATGTTCCGCTTGTAGTTAAAGACGGAGGTGTATCACATTGGAAATTTTCACACAACATCATGTTATTCACATTCTCCACGTTCTCTTCTTGCCACTCAATTGGTGCCATGTTTTTAACTCTTTTTCTATACATATTTTGTTTATAGCTACTTCTAACACTACTATCAATACCTTCACAGTGACGCAACAGTTGCATCAGAATGGAGCACTTTATCCCACTTCTGAAGTTGTTAAATTAATATAAATGATAGACACCTTTTTATTTAGTGTTTTTCTTGTGTTTATTTTATTGTTAAATTATTTTTTTTTATGTGGACACTTGTTCACTTCACGGCTCGATCTCATTCGTTGCCAGGGGGACGAAAGGAACGCTTCTGCACACTATTGGGTCTTGCAAGGTAATTACAAGATTCGAGTGAGTAAAATTACTCAGTGAGAGGATTCCTATTATCTACATCATACTACACACTCATCCACTCTACGTCTACACATTTGATCACTGAAACCTCTAAATAATTGATCACTTAGACCCGTCGACATATTCGATCACTGTGATCTCTAAATAACTGATCACTTAGACCATTGCCACTGATCACTTAGACCTTTACAACTGATCACTTAGACCACTACAACCGATCACTTAGGCCCGTCTACATATTCGGTCACTGAGACCTCTAAAGAATTGATCAGTTAGAGGTTAGACCATAACTATAACACACACACAGCCACACAAATAATAAAACAAACAACTATAATACAGCTAAATACAATAAAGTTTCAATACTATAGATTGACTATACTACTCTACTTAGTAATATTAAATCTAAAAGACTATAATATCCACTCACCAACTTGTAGATTATTCCACACTTCTTTTAAATTGTATCCACTTTTATTTTCTCAGCTAAATATTCGCGCACGCGGGAGGACTGTTTGACGACTAAAATGAACAGTCCCAGTTTCCTTATTTTCACCTTGATACCTGTTAGGCTGTTCTGACAATTATTCTCAGGAACCCAAATTAACAGGGACAAGGATAATTACTTTTACAGGCAGCCTCTCACCGGTGCCGACCTATACAGATTATTTTCGGTTCCTTCGTTTCAAGGACATTACAGGAATGGTTAATTAGTTAGTTTTTATTGCATGCGAATTAACTACGCCTAAGAGATCTAAGCATTTTATTTTATTTTATGTTATTGTCAGCATCTAGCTTTTATATTTTGTGACAGAAATGTGGCGGGCTTGCTTTTTAAATGCTTACTGAAGCAGCGAATATTTAACGCTCGAATTAAGTGCAGAGGGCCACTTTTCATAGATGGTGCAATTAATCTCATTTCGTTCACATATTGTCCACGTAATACTTGAATTTTATTGCGTATGTGTTGTACAGTAATAGCTGTATTACTTTTTTGTAGTTCACTTTAAAGCACTTTAAGAGATTTTTCTCTCTTGTCTCTTTTTATATACTCTCTATATTTTGTATTGTGCAGCTATTAGGCCCTTGATAATAAAACAGTTTTTCAACTAATTGACGGTTCCACCTTAAGCTCATTTTATTCTTTTCTTATGCAAAACTTTTAAATTAAAATCCCAATTTAAAAACACAGTAATAATTACACACAATGTATTTCACCGCCAATGGTTCAAAACTAAATAAATCTCCTCATGTTAATAAATTTTTCTGAACTCCCCCGAATGTAAAAACAAATGAAAGAGAAATTCATAAAAATAAAAAATTTTCTGAACTCCCCGAACTCATAGAAAGCAAGTGAAAGAGAAATTGATAAAAACTTCATGTCCGTGCGCGATGCTCGGGCGCTGCTCTGTGCGCGACCTCCCTCATCACTGCTCATCTCCCTCTCCCATTTTTTCGCCCGCGGCGCGCAAAAACTACACCGTCTAAACTAGTGTAAACGGTGTATATCACGAAATTTTTGGGCAATAGAGCGACGATGCCAAATTTAGTAATTTTAACGCTTGCAAGCGGATTTGAGAAGGAAATTTTTTTTTCTTCTGCGTTGCCAAATTATTTGTTCAAATAAATTTTACGTTTTGCAGGCATTTTGAATTTTGTATTGTTTCTTCTTTGCAGGTTGTAAAAGATTTCTTTCCTTCTTTTCAGGGTTTATAAGAAAGGTTGTAACTTGTGCTCGTTCTGCACAAGTTCAATTCTTTCCTTTGCACATATTATCTACATATATATATATATATACTTTTTGCCCTTTTCTGGGATTCCTAAGAGAGATTGTAATTTGTGCGTGTTCTGCACATTTTAGAATTTTCCATTGGGAAAAAATTTTTGATGTTGTTTTCTTTGCCGGCTTGTAGAATTTTTGTGGTTATGCGGATTTTGATTGCAGTTGCTTGAATGAACACATTCTTTCCTTTTCAGTCTTATGGAACAGCAGCATAGGGCTACTTTTCGAAAATATAACTGTTCTTACCTTTAAGAAAGAATTCTCATAAATATTGTATTTTGAATTTTAAAACTAAAGCTACCTAACACCATTATATTTGAATTTGCAATATTTGTGAACGTAGCCTAATCATAAATCAACTTTAAACTTCAATGTTGGTAGTATTTTTTGTCAGACTATTGCCTTCTTTTTTTGTAATAAAATCTCACTTTCGCTCAAACTCTCGTTTCATTCACATCGTTATCTACAGTTCACTGCAATTTTTGCATCACCTACAATTTTCGTATCGCTTACCATATTTCGCATCGTTTCATTTTTCGCAAATTAATCCAAACTCTTGGATTAACAAAACAATAACTTTTTTTCCTTTTTGTAGTTTTTTTAGGTCTTCATATGGAAGGATAGCATAGGGCTACCTTTCGCAAATTTATAAAAGTATATCCCTTTTCGGGAACCCAAGATATCAGAGAAATAAAAAAAAAACGTAACTCAAATAATATGGACGGAAATAAAAATAGACAACAAAAAAAGATCTAGGGAGGAATAAAAGGAATGAAAGGTAGCGTGAGGGCAGAATGCTACAACGTGGGGACGACCCACCAAGAGAAGAGCCTCACGCCGGGCCCAAAAGAAAACGAACTGGGCGAATGAATGGGAAAGAAATCTGCGTGGCAGCGCCCAGCGTGGGGACGACACACCAGAGTCTCAAGCCGGGCATACGTCAAGGACCTGGCTCTACAGCCCGAACCTAGACTGGGCACCACGTCAAGAAAAGAAAAAAATACAAAACAGAGAGAAGTAAAATCCTCATATCGAGGCTAATCCTGATGGGATTAGGGTGGGGGGCATCTACTCATTAAAGGTAGAGATGGGTTGTACTAGGATCATCGTCCTTACTTGTTTATTTGCTCGACCACCGCGGACCATCTGAACAATGAAGAAGAAAAAAGTAAGTCAAATCGTCATATCAAGGCTAATCCAGAAGAGATTAGAGGGGAAACATCCACTCATTAAAGCTAGAGATGGCGCTGTACCAGCGTTACCGCAGCCCCTAAGATTTCATCGGACTGTGCATTGCGGGACAAAGACTCAACCTTGTAGTCGCGCCGATCCTTGCTCAGAGTTGGGCTTTGATCTCAGTAACAAAAGCCAAGGCGTACACACAGCCCAGCAACCTAAAAAGAACTGGTCCTAACGCACGCCTCCGCCCTTTCGCACCAAGACGGATCGGAGAAGCCTCTGTAACCAGTAACCTAACAAAGTGATTGCAGGACCTTTCCTATACTTGCATCTCCCTCTAACCGCAGACCAGGGCTCATACGTAGGGGCGTCCGTAGGTCCCCACACAGATCGAGTCTCCGAAATGGTATGTTGATTAGCATAGATGTTGGCACGGCAGGGACTGAAATTTCGAAGGCCTTTTATAATGTGGAATTCCTGCGGCGCCGCTGTCCCAGTAGGGTACCATGCGGGAGGGATTTTGACACATTTTCAAGCGAGTGAGTGGGACAATGTGGGCGTACTAGCGAGAGGTATACCGGCCGCTAGGTTGAGCAGCTCCTAAGCGGCGCATTGGTAACCTTTGGCTACCAGTTAAGCTGGCCGGATGCCTAATTAGGGCTACCAGGACTAAGCTAGCTCGGGTCAGGACTTAATATCCTGAGCACGAGAGACTCCGATCGGGAGACCCTTGTCGTTCTTTACGCGATACAAAAAGCGGCATATGCGCTTTACAACAGTCGTTTTGATGAATTTCGGAGCCAGCTTAGCAGCGAACCAATCTACCGCGCTACTCTGCTCGTGGTTTCGTACGAAAACGCTCTGTTCTGGCTGAAAATTTCTCACGCAGGTGCGGATATTGTAGCCTGCGGAGTATCTTTTGTACGCCTCAGGTAGGTGTATTTTGATCTGGTCCCGCACTGAGTGCACTCTTTGATCTACTGGGATTATTTCAGGTGCCCCATCCGTGTCAGGGGTCAGCTCTCGCAATAATTTGTAGGAGTTCCCATGTGTTACAGGGTGTTTTCCGAACATCGTGAAGTATGGGGAGCACTTGATGGAGTCGTGCACTACGTTTCGGAGAGCGCATGCTGTTTCGCTCACACTGGTTAACGAATTTCTGTACGTCGAGCCCCATCGACGCCCAATAGTAGTGACGACGCAGCCTTTCAAGTGTTTTGGCAATTCCAAAATGTGCAGATGTTGGGGAGCAGTGTTCATCGTCAATCAAAGCGTTCATGTTAGACGTTATTCGCTGAACTCGCTCGACGTAAGAGGACTCAAGATATGCCGGTGAGTCTAGGACGATTGACTCGATGGCGAGTGAACAAGCGTCCTTCCAATAAGAGGACCTCCTAACTCCTCTGCAAAGTAGCGGGAGAAAGCGTCTGCCACCACGTTTTGCTTGCCCTTTCAATATTCGACATTAAAGGTGAAGGCTTGGAGTGTAAGACTCCACCGTGCTAGCCTGCCACATTAATCTCTCTGGTCCATGAGCCATTTAAGACTAGCATGATCGGTGATGATCGTAAACTCCAGCCCCTCGACATATGGTCGGAAGTGTTTGACGCTCAATACTGCCACCAGACACTCTAACTGATGCTGTAGTTCATTTGTGCTGCATTCAACTTTTGCGACATAAACGCGATAGGGTGTTCGACTCCTTTAGCAAATCGCTGGAATTACACGCTCCCCACTCCCGTTGTGCTGGCATCACATTGTCTGAAAAACCGCCGCGAGAAATCTGGATTAGCAAGTACTGGCGCAGTGGTAAGACATCCCTTTAGATGTATGAACGCTTATTCGGCCTACTCGTTCCACTGGAATATAATGTTCTTTCTCGGCAGGTCTGTGAGAGGGTAGCTATTGTAGCAAACTGCGGAATGAAACGCCGGTACCAGCCACAGACTCCCGGGAAACTTCGGACTTTCTTGACGGTGTTTGGTCTTGTAAAGCTCTAAATGGCAGTCTCTTTCTCGGGGTCTGCCCTCATGCAGCCATTTCCTACCACAAAACCAAGGTACTAGAATTATCGCATGCAGAATTTACACTTCTCCACGTTGATGGTTAAGCCTTACGCAACAGCTCGATGACTGTACTGAGCAGATTGAGATGATCATGAAACGTGGAAGAGGTAATGAGCAAGTCGTTTAAGTAGACAGGTACTTGATCATGCGATTGGTGTGGAACGACCTTACACATTAACTTGCACATGGTCTGAGGAGCGGTACATAGTCCGAAGGAGAGAACTGTGAACTGGTATAACGGCCGCCCTGGAACGGCGAACGCAGTCTTATTGCGGGAAGGTCTTGCTAGTGGAATTTGCCAAAAGGCGTCTTTCAGGTGGATGGCTGAAATGAACTGGATCGCTCGTAATCGACTCAGGAGCTCATCGATGAGAACTATCCCATTTGGTTTCTTCACTAAGGTGACGGGAGAAGACCATGAATTCTGACTCTCCTCGATAACTCCGAGTGCTAGCATATGATCGAGCTCGTCGGACATTGGCTTGATCTGTGACCAAAGTTTTTCAAATTTGCGGCATAGCTATCTCAGATCGAGAACGTTCTCTATGTGGTGTAACAGCAGTGCCTCTTCTAAATCCGGCTTCATATTCCACCTTAGGATCTCTACGAGCTCTCTTTCAGGTATTGGACGAGACATTTTAGAGGCCAGTGGGTGAACTTCCAAGCGGTAGCCACTGAAAGATTCTCGCGGACCTTGCGTCGTTCGAGCCTCTACTAGCTTACGGATTTCATTGTCTGTCTCTTGACTTCTGAATTCACGGAGACGTGCAGCCCGCAATTCCGTCGAGGAATGCGAGCGCTGGTCACTTAGGTACAACCAGTACCAGTTCGCTGATTTACCGCTAACGAGGAAATAAAAACCCGCGCAGAGCTTGTAGAAAGGCACTTGTTCCAAGAGAGCTAGTGATTCCACGCGGAAAATGAGCTCAGTCACATCCAGACCTGAGGTGCCATCAAAGCATGATTTCCATCTGTAGGTGGGACTGTGAGTTAAGCTTCTACAATTTCTAGCACTACCCTGCTGATGTTATGCTCAACTATTCAGAGGTGAGATAGCCAAGCCTGGCAACCTGGGTGGTCGCGACCCGAAACCGTCATATCTCGGCTGGAGAACAACGCCCGGAGTTGGTCCGGAGTTCAAGCCTTCTTATTTTTCGTCCACTGTACGGACGCGTGTTCTTTCTTGGAGTTGTGCCATCAGCTGCCGCTGAGCGGTAAGCAGATTGGCAAGAGCAGGTAGATCACGTACTCCCTCTGGGGCTGGGTTGAACAGGGGACTCCCTGTACTAGCCTTGGGAGTATTCAAAGTTGTGAAAACTGTTCGGGTAGAAATTCTAGGCATGGTACCTTTTAGGGAAGCACTTCCGGGGTTGACTCCTGCCACGGTGGCGTGGGAATCGCCAGGCTCAGGGTACTCTCCTCATCAAACACCTGAACCTTCGACTGAAGCCGGGCTTTTTCAACCGAACTCAGGAGACCTTCCAATACCGAAACATATTTTGGGACTTTTGAGCGCACAGACGGAAAAGTATTATGCAACCGTCGGCCTCTATAAAGAATGTGGATAAGCTGACTACGATAACGGAAGCGATCGCCATCTGTCCGAATAGGATCCGAGATGACGTCATTCCACAAAGCTTCCACACGGCTGGCGAGATAGTCGAATTCACGCGAAGGATTCTTGTGAGCATGTGATCTTTGTATTTATCTACTAGGATCCAACTGCTCTGCTTCAAAAGCCTTTCGAAGCTGCTCCCAAGCGTCCTCGTGAGACGGATCGATGTTGCGCATGATATATTCGACAGCCAACTCGTCTGGTGATAAATACTCGTTCTGCGTCAGGTAGAAGTGGTCCCTTGGAGTATAAATGTTGGTTTATAAACGTACCAATATCCCGAAACTAACGAAGGTGTACTGGCTAGTATGTGGAGGCCGAGAATAATTCGACGAAGAAGTACTAGCATAATAAAATTATTAGACAAGAGTATGCTTACATACAGGTATGTTATGAAATGACAACGAGGAATGATAACTTGTGTATGCAAATGAAATTTAAGAATTAATCTAAAATATGCTCGTACACAACAAAACTAATTTAGAGAAAAAAACCTTTTTTATATATCACTATTATTCAAAAATGACAGCATTCGGAAATTCGGTTAATTCAAACGGTACTATATATATATATTCACCAATAATTTAAAAGTATGCCGGCGATTGTAAATAGTTCAACAGTGTGTTTGTGGAAACCTCAAAAATAGTTCTGAAGGAACGGTGGACTAATTACCAAGAAAAGTTTCTAAAGTTGTGTGATATACAATCACAGTGATCCAAGATAATATCTTTGCTATAAAGATGGAAATTTTGGAAATTAGGTGTTTATATTTAGGAGGAATATAGACCAATGATCGTGCGATTAGGCGAAGTTCCTTATAGATTTTGTGTATATAATTAGATATTATTCAGAAGGAGTTCGAGATTTGTGCGCGAGTACCTATGTTCGATAGCAAATCCTCAATAATAAATCCGAAGAGGAAGTGTGCTTATATCTTCAACGGAAGCAAGAGGATAATTTTGCAACTTGTGTGTATAATCGAGGGAAATTCGTAATATTAACTTTATGCTAAATCCAAAGAGGAAGATCTATTAATTCGTGCGTATTGAATTAGTTTGTATATAGACATATAATTTCAAAAGAAAATTCAGAATAATAACTTTATGATAAATCTAAAGAGGAAAATCTATCGTCTACCTTTATTATAAATCGCAAAGTAAAACAAATCTATAAAACTGTGTGTGTATTATTATTTAAAGCGCGAAATCATACAAACGAGGTAGTATGGCCACGAAGCGAGCCACCCGAATACACACACACACACCAAAATTTCAGCAAATCTGTTTGACAAACTGAGAACTCTACGGAAGCAAAATCGCTGTTGCTCGATAGCAGCGATCTCAGTCTCTCTCTTTATCTCTTCCTCCAACTCTCGGACTGATCAGAAACGGGGAGCTAATTACCAAAGAAGGAACTAAAACAGGTTTGTTAGCTCCATTGCCCAAGCAAAGACATGTGTCGTAAAGATGAACTTAATTCGTCAATTTCCCGAGGCAAAGGGACAGACCAAATCAGGAGCAGATGATCGGTTATTCAGTGGCTGCCAGTACTCAGGAAGAAACAGTAGCTGTTTTATAATAAGATACCAAGAGGAAAATACAAATAAACTAAATAAACCACCACTAATCATGTCCCGCATGGACCAGATACTACAATTACTGCCACAAATATAAGAAAATACTGGCTTCTTCCTGGAACCAGCACCTATGAACAGAGCCAAAGCTCGTAAAGTATGCTTCGCATACAACGTTCAAGTACCACTGCTTACCCGATCATCATGCGTTCACAATGCCACGATCTTACAACCGGCATGGGAGAATAATAAAGCAGCAAAATTTCAAGTAATTAGGAAAAAGGTGGAACAGCTTTTGATGGAGGTGGATATGAGCCCTGTTAACCCAATCCCATCGCCAAGGACGCAAAACAAAATCGCCCAGGATGAACACTGTTCATCAACATGACGGCAGGGTTGATATATGACCAAAGCTCTTTGTATGCCGAAACAAATTTATTGATGGATAATCATCTCCCTGGTGTTCACATCCTGAAGCCTGATCTCGGAGAGTATACAAAGCGCACAAAGCCTGCTCACTACCAAGGGGGAGGGGAGATACTTCACTATTGAAAAGCTATAAAACTCTACTATGAAGATTCGACATGAGAAAATGAAATTATGCTTTTACACCAGAGAAACCATGTCGCAGGCGACCCTGACCAACTACCACAGGCCTTGCTGCGGGAGTAAAAAAAAGCGATCACGGAAGCAAACCGTTTCATTGACGGTAAAGGGTAACTCTGCGCAGCCAAAGCGACTGGCAGCCTGTCTAGGCGACCAGAACGTGACCATTTGCAGACTGCTTTTGCTGATCAAAGCAACGAAACTCTTAATTTGAGACGGGAATTGATGAGCAAGAAGATTTATTCTCTAAATCAATATTTAAAATGTTCTGAATAATTAGAAAAACTATATGAAATTGACGAAATGATTTATGAAAAAGGCAGTGGATCTACAACAAGAGAGGAGCTTGACATGAAATGCTAGGGAAGCTAGCATTTCAGAACAAAAAATGCAA
This sequence comes from Dioctria rufipes, assembly GCA_963924295.1. NCBI lineage: Eukaryota > Metazoa > Arthropoda > Insecta > Diptera > Asilidae > Dioctria > Dioctria rufipes. The sequence continues at coordinate 121,523,590 of OZ002742.1, forward strand.
ATGCTAAAAGAAAACTTTGACGTCAGTCAAGTGAAGCTTGACTGAATGCAAGGAACAAAAAACCGATTGGATGCCATTTTAGCGAAGAAAGCGTGCCCATTCTCTTCCCATGAATGTAGATAGGTACTGCAACAAACACCTCCTGCTGCAAAATTCACTTAGGGGATATGTGTGGGTGGCCGCACAGCATGTTGCTGCGCTAGTGGTCAGCCGGCTTGGGGTGGTTCTTGCCACCCACATACCCTCAGTGCTAGAAGCTGCGCGAAAAAAAAAACTTTCTCTTCTGAACAGACTTCGGACAGACAGATGGAAAAAAACCTGTCAGCTCGCCTCCACTGTTGCAACCTGAAAGAAAAGCATCTGAAATAAGAAAATCTGAAAAAGAAAAAAGCAAAGTTGAAACTTGCAACTGTTGATCGCCGAAATGTAAAATCGAGGAAATGAGTGGAAATCCATACACGCCGGACAATTGACAAATCACCCGGAGAAAGTTCAACGCAGAGTGTGAGAGAGAGAGAGAAAAAGAGCGTGGACTTCGGATGGTGATGAAGTCTGGACTGGACATGATTCGGGCCCATCGCCACCATCCACCCTGGCTAAGACGTTGCAACCAATTAATATAAAATTCTTAGCCCCATGGCATGGAAATATGTGTTAGGCTACCCTGCGGCCATCCCGCCTCCGCACGTACCCTTTAGGTAGTCATAGTGGCTGATGTAACGAGCTTAATCGGAGGGAATCACCCATATCACTTGGTGTATACCTGTATATAAATAATCAGGAAGAGAACAAAAGTAGGAAGAGAGGAAGGAAAGTGGCTAGCTCGCGAATAATAAGCCTTTGTCGCAGTTATAATCACACTAACGTATAGGATTATTGCAGTTTCTTCCTCCTCTTGGTTGATGTTTTTTTTCTTTTTAATATAAATTCATTGAAACCTTAACTATAATATTTTTTTTTCTTTCCTTATCTACTAGGCTAGGCCCTACTAACCTAATTCCCGCCGAAGCAAGGCAAACTAATATAGTGAAAGAAAAAAACAATATTTAAACTGTACTAGCATAAGGCAACGTGACAAAACAAATAATAATCTATATATATATAAATATAAATACAAATTCAGAATTTTTTTTTAACTAAACACAACACACAAAAAAACTTCTCAACTCGACTTACAAGCTTCCTTATGGGTACCTGGCTTGTGCCAAGCTTTCTCCAGCCAAGCGCTAACAGTGAAGTGGTCGTACCACTTTCTCTTCCCTCTCAGCTCAAATTTATCAACAAATAATCTTCAAACCTTCATCTTCTTTTGTTTTACATCTAAGTACACATATATTTATCTTCTCAGGTGTTGACAGTAACGGCGTGACTATGCTTTCAGGAAGACGAAGAAGTACTGATTTTTTTTTGTTTTTTTTTTTAACAAATTTAATTGAAATACTGATATATTTTCCTTTCAGGATAACGAAAAAAGTTTACATTTTTCCAGAAAAGGTAAATCCGCACAGAACGATTTTCTGTAATAAACTTAATTGAAATACTGATATATTTTCCTTTCAGGATAACGAAGAAAAGTTTTAATTTTTTCTAGAAAAGGTATCACTACGCGCAGGAAAATTTTAGTTTAGTTTATTCCCCCCATACTTTTCCTTGTTGCTGCAAACTCATTTCTTCATAAAAATGCAGAAAAGACAACACAAAGAATCCAACTTAAAGTAATATTATATAAAAAAAATACTTATCTAAAATCCAGGAAACTCCTCTCTTCAGTCCAGCAGAGTCCAAGGATTTCCCCAATCAAGAATATTATCTAAAAAATACAAAAAAAGTTTATTAATTTTAACATTAGCATGTAAAAACATCATAAACTTACCTTAAACATACATTCCTCCCACATTTGTTGATGACAGCAATTGACATTACGTCAGCCAGCTGTCGGTGGAACGTTCAGACATAAAATTCAACAAACGTCGCTAGGGCAACACCGAGAGGCGAGAACTCATAACTGGATGCGGCAGCTATATAAAGCCGACGAGCCGCAGCAGAAAATCATTCTTGGTTCAGAGCTAATCTGATTCGGAGATTAATCCGAGTAACAAGAATATTATTCCCAACCTCATTATAGAAGATTAATTCTATATTTCAGAGATTAATTAGAAATTCCTATCATTTCCAACCTCCCTGCCCACACCTAAGCAGAAGATTAATTCTGCGCAAAGATTAATCTGCAATATTCCTGCCCACACCTAAGCAGAAGAATAATTCTGCGCAGAGATTAATCTGCAATACTCCTGCCCACACCTAAGCAGAAGAATAATTCTGCGCAGAGCTTAATCTGCAACATCTCCTGCCCACATCTAATCAAACGAATAATTCTGTTGCAGAAACTAATCTGCGCTTTTTCTTTATAGTAGCATATTGCTACACCAGTGCGCATGCGAAGAATATTGTCAGAGACTTATTTGACTCGTTTTACCAACTACAGCACTAACAGCATCAACATTTTTTTCCTTTTCATTCATTCTGATGAAAAATAATCCATTCTGGTCTTCTTTGTTTTTTAGAACTATGGGAATGGAGGAGACAGGCGGTCCTTTTGATGCAAGCAGACGCAAGCGTCACTTTTAATTTGAATTTGTTTATTTATTTGAAGGGTTTTTTTTTATTGAATTTCTATAGTTGTAGCGTGGATTTATTTTTAAAAGGAAATAAATAAAGAAACACACGGGTGGTGTTTAACAAAATCAAACTTTATTTATTCTAAGAAAAAACAAACAATATTAATGCTACTCTACACTTTAATCTTTGTTATATTTCACAAGGTAGACCATTGGACCCAGTTGGGTGCTCTTAGTGCAACCGTTGTGAGTATAATTAAATGACTGATCTATCCGTCGATGGTGCTGGCTTTTTATAGGGATGTGGTGAGCTTCCATGTAGTGTGGCGAAAGCTTCCATGCAGTGTGGTGAATTTGTGCGGTCTTCTATAACTTGATGGTGAATATATTGTGAGTGTGCTGCCAATTGCGATGAAATATATACATATGGGGGTTGCCAATAATGGTGTAATAAAGTAATGTTACAGTCTCCCCTTTTGTATCTGAAAGTACAGCGTACTGAGGATATAATAAATTGAAGTAACATTACTGCAGCTGCTGATGTTTCCGTGGTCGTCCTCTCTTTCGAATTGGAAGAACTGGTTTGGGTTGGTTTACTGCTTCATCGAAATTACACTTGGTTAGCAAAGAGGTATGGTAGGTCCCGATTATGTTTTGTGGACTGCTGGGACTGGCGATCTCATAACTAGTTGGTCCCTTCGTGTTGACAATTACATAAGGTCCATTTCGTTTTGGTACAAACTTCGAAGTATGTCTGGTGCTTGTCTTACTTTGGCTATGGGTGGAAACCCAAACGTGGTCGCCTAACAAATAAACGGGATCTGGTCGTCTCTTCTTATCAGCATATTGTTTCTGTCGATCTTGGCTGGGTATTACCAGTTGTGCCTCTTCCAAATCATCGTCTTGCGAATAGTGGTACAAAACACCATTATTTAGAATATAACCCCGAGAAGTCCACTGAGAGTATTCTTCTGGTGCCTTTGACTCTAAACAGTTGATTATAGTTTCAATCTCGGAGTCTCGCATTTGGTTTCTCGTACTTCATTAGCATTTTGATGAGCAAAGTCGACCGCAACCATACAAACACTTCCTTCAATAATTTCTTCCTCGATTGGTGGCCTGGATAAGGTATCTGCAACTAGGTTAACTTTCCCAGGAGTATATAATATCTTCAAATTATAAGGTTGTAACTGTAGACTCCAACGTGATAAACGGCCACTAGCAGATTTTAGCGACATTAACCATCGAAGAAGTTGATGATCTGATGATATGTTGACTTCACTGTTCTCCATATATCCTCTAAATTTGGCCACTGCCCATACGATTGCAAGAGCCTCTCTTTCAGTCGTACTGTAATTCCTTTCAGCGGTTGTTAATAGACGGCTGATATATTCCACTGGGCGTTCATCAGTGCCCTCCCCTTGGAGTAGAACTGCTCCAATAGCGTAACTACTAGCATCCGTCCGGAGGTTGTATGGCTTACTTTCGTCGGCTTGTCTTAAAACTGGCGCTGTAGTTAATTTTATTTTAAGATTATCGAAAGCTTCCTGCTGATCTGGTCCCCATATCCACCTCGCACTTTTCTTTGTAAGATTTGTTAGAGGACGTGCGATATCTGCAAATTCCGGGATAAACTTCCTGAACCAAGAGCATGTTTGTAAAAAGGAAATCAGCTGCTTCAAATTTGTAGGTATTGCTCGGTTTCTAATAGCTGTGACTTTCAGTGGGTCAGGTTGAATGCCGTCCTTGGTAAGTATATGCCCAAGATATTTTATTTCCTTGCAACAGAAGTTACATTTTTTCGGTTGATTCTGAGCCGGAAATAGTGGAGAACTTCGAAGACGTTTTTCAGGTCTTTTAGATGTTCATCAAATGAAGATGATAGGATTAATAGATCGTCTAAATAGCAAGCATCCTCACAGTTGGTAATTTAGTTTTTACTCGATCGATGAGTCGTTGGAACGTGGCAGGTGCGTTTCGAAGGCCAAAAGGCATTTTGTTGAAACGGTATATCCCAAAGGGTGTTATAAATGCCGCTTGTCTCTGTCTTCGTCACTCATCTTAATTTGCCAATATCCAGCCAGTAAGTCAATTGTGGACATAAAATTTGTACTTCTCGCAGAATTCAGTAAATCATCTAACCGTGGTAGTGGATATCTATCTGGACGAGTGATAGAGTTTAACTTACGAAAGTCCACGCAAACTCGTAACCCACCATCATTTTTTGCCACCATTACTACTGGGGCTGCCCAAGCTGATTCGCATTCTTCTATTATTTTTTGTGCCAACATCTCTTTTATTTCTTTTTGCAGGATAATCTTCTTGCCTTCAGACATCCTGTATGGCCGTGAGGCAATTGGTTTGTGGTTATCAGTGTTTATTCGATGTTCTACTTGTGCTGCGGCTTCTCCTGTTCACTAATGTTGCTCACACTTTTAAAAATTGTTGTTGCAGTTATAAATTCGTCAACTTTATTCCTGGATCTAGTGCCGTCAAAACGTGCTGTACAATTCGCAAAACTTCCCACTGCTGGCCGGCCAAGAGATACGATGAGTTCCTGGAACTGTTCTTATGTTAGTTGCACAGGATCAGACATGATGACTGATGTTGGATTCAGACGAGGGCTGCAGCGAATGGGCTTGCTAGACAATAGCGAGCGTTTCTTCTTTGCCACGGTCGTGGTGATGGCTTCAAGTTGGGCGTCAAATGTAGCGTGGAATTATTTTTAAAAGGAAATAAATAAAGAAACACACCGGTGGTGTTTAACAAAATCAAGCTTTATTTATTCGAAAAAACAAACAATATTAATGCTACTCTATACTTTAATCTTTGTTATATTTCACAAGGTAGACCATTGGACCCAGTTGGGTACTCTTAGTGCAACCGTTGTGAGTATAATTAAATGACTGATCTATCCGTCGATGGTGCTGGCTTTTTATAGGGATGTGGTGAGCTTCCATGTAGTGTGGCGAAAGCTTCCATGCAGTGTGGTGAATTTGTGCGGTCTTCTATAACTTGATGGTGAATATATTGTGAGTGTGCTGCCAATTGCGATGAAATATATATGCTGCCAATAATGGTGTAATAAAGTAATGTTACATAGTGAATTTTTATAGTCGTAGTTTTAATGAATTTTGTGATATTACTTTAAGCAAATGAATTATTGAAAATAAAAATTTTATATTTGAACTTTAAAAACTGACTTGTCCATTATAAACCGGCACTCCCTCCCACGTCCGAGACTAGATCTCACACACACAGAACTATTTTCTTTAATAAATTTAATAAAAAGAGAGATTACTCTTTAGGATTTTTTACCAGGGTAAACTTGTATTTGTTCAGGAAGGAATTTATTTGGATTCTCCGGTATATAGCAAAAGCTAAAAAATGTTTTTACTTTGTTATTTCATCACACAACCCATTATATTTTTGGTGACAAGTTTCAAGTCTTTGTTTTTTGACTCATAAACAGGTCCCAAATAGCGAAGTTGAGTGACTTGAAAAACAAATGAAAAAATAGAGCAAAGAAAAGAAATGAAAAAATGAAAAAAATTGAGAAAAATAGAAAAAAAAATATATTAAAAAAATTTAAAAAACCAGATTCATTCAAAACGAATCGAATCTGTATACGCCCGCAGTGGACTGAAAAAAAAGGAATAAGCGTTTCGTGCTAGCAGAAAGCCTCACACTCATCGGTACAGCTTGGTTTTCTGCCTGCTATAGACGTTTGAAACAGATCAAATTAATCTCCTCTCATATAAACTCAGAATAAATTCTGGGTGTGAATTATATGAGGCAAAAACTCCTATGTTACGCCAAGGAGGAAGAAATAAAAATAGAGATTACTCTTTAGGATTTTTTACCGGGGTAAACTTCATTAGCACACACATTAGCGGCACATCAAATAAAACTCGGCCTTCTTCTAGTTTAATTGGACTTTTTTCTTTTTATTTTGATTCTCGTTTTGTTTTTTCTAAAAAAAATTAACTTCGACTTCTTACAAAATTCACAAAAATTACTTCTTTCTTCTTCTAGAACTTAGGCAGAACAGGACAGTTTAGAGCTAAAAATGTACCAAATTCATTAATTTTCTTGTGCCTACGTGCCCTAATCTACTACGTTTTACATTTTTCCTATCTTATTTGGCGACATCTGTTTTTTCACAATTACATCTACTAAATTATTGTCTATTAATTCTTATAGCTAATATAAAATTCCTCCCTATCTTTAGTTCAGTCAGCTGTTACAATTGGTGTTAATTATTTTTTTGCTCTTCAATACAAATTTCGAAACCACTTTTATACAGATTTACTACATTACTCTTCATTACATTTCTATCCAATAAACAACTTTCATTGTTTATTTCATGTACCTTTACTTCTGAGGTTAGAAATGTCCGTTCGTTCTCCCTTTTTAGGATTATTTCACTTTGACCTATTCGTCTTCCGCTTTCGGGTTGGAAATGTCAGTTTATTCTGTAATTCAATAGCCTGGAGACTACACGAGTCAGTAGAACTGACACCTACCAGCCTTTTCTACTGTCTAGTCAGTACCCAAACGCAAAACGTTTGTAGTAAGTAAAATTGGAATACAAGATCAGGGCTGTCCGTCAGCTCCACTGGCTCGTGTAATCGCCAGGTAAGTGTCCATTTATTAATTGGGTTTTTATCTCTATGTTTGTTAGACTTTTATTTACTTTTATATTATTTTGAAGGTCGGCTTATTTCCTGGTTTGTTTTCTTTAATTTCCTATATTTGTCAGATCGGTTTACTCAAGGCATATGGGAGACCAGGCATTCCCTTTATAATGTTGACACATTGCAAATAATTGCCTGTGACGTAGCTCTGTGACTACTGTATAAACATTTGCGAGTGCGATTCGTAATGGGAATATCTTGTATCCCACATACCCTGAGTTTATTTGTACAATCGATAGATGGCTAAGGTTCTTTTTATAGGTTGGTACCGATGGACTTGGGTCGAGTCTTTACTTTGGTTAGGGGGCTCGATAGATATCTGTTGCCGAAATGGAACAGCTGACCGACTGAGTAGTGTCATATATGTGCATGGTATGAAAACGTCAAATTTGTGTCAATTCAAAAAATTGACTGTGTTTTGTTTATCTTTAACTGAGATAAAACAACGAAAATGGATTATGATACCTACGGACATGCATACAAAGCCAGAAGGAAAGAATGGAATGATGTGAAAGAATTTGTTCTCCAACAAATCGAGGGCATCGGCTTATTGATGTCGGTTTGCCGCGAAATAACATTGCTGCGGGAACTGAAACATTCACATGTTATCAACCGCATTCGAGTTTTCTTATCCCACACGGGTGGAAAATTATTCCTCCTTTTCAACTATGCGGAGCATGATCCGTGGCACATCATCACATTCCATAGAGCAACAGGAGCTGCTAAGCAAACAGTTGTACCAAAAGGAATGGTAGAAAGTCTCCTGTATCAAATTTTAGATGGAATTTGTTATTTATGCACAGATTGGGTTCTGCACCGTGATTTGAAACCTGCAAATATTCTTTTAATAGCGATGGCATTTGCAACACTTTTTAACGGAAATTGTTCTTTAGCTAAATTTATGGAAAGGCAGAATATTAAGCCAGACAGTAAGGCATTCCATTTGTTACAGAAGTTACTTGTAACAGATCCAAATAAACGAATTACGTCTGAACATGCACTGCAAGATCAATATTTCACAGAAGAGCCATTTATGCCTTCCGAAATCACGGTTTCCTCAAATTTAATGGAAATATCCTTTCGAGGTGAACTCCAACCTGAACATGAAACTATACAAGTTCCTGGCGATAATATTTCAGATGCTTTAGATGATTTTATTATAGAATATTTGCATGACATGTCGTTGGACTCAACAGGATAAATTTCTAATTTTAATATGTGCCGGCCACTTACAAAAGAGTGAATTGTCATATAAGGATTGGACACTTCGTGGAACCGATTCATCACGACGTAGTGTTTTAAAGGATTCAACATTTGTTTTAATACTCTCACCTGGTAGTGGAGATATCACATCTGAATCAATGTAAGATTTATTTTTTACAAATGAACCATGTATACTTTCCGAAGCCAAGAGGCAATACAGGAACTAATTCTACTGCGATGGTTTCGACGAAACAGGTAAGTCGTTTTGTAACATTACTCCGTCTGCGTAAAAAATAATTATTTCTTCAAATTCGGCATTTAATAATAATGAAATCTGTTTATTTTGAATTTTGTTGTTTTTACTAGTTTTTACACTTTCCTCTAGTGGCAAAATCTTTGTAACAGGTCCGACCAGGTATACTAGGCATGATTGCGGCGATAAACCTTGAAGTACTACTTCCATCAACCTCTGGAATGTAGCTGGAGCATTTGTTAAGCCGAAAGGCATGACGTTAAACTCCCACAGCCCCCGACCCGTTGTAAATGCGGTCTTTTCTTTGTCTACCTCCTCTACTTCGACTTGCCAGTACCCGGATTGGAGATCGAGGGTGGAAACCCACTTGGATCCTGCTAAAGCGTCAAGTGTCAAGTCTATACGGGGAAGCGGATATGAATCCTTCTTTGTTACCTCATTTAGTCGACGATAGTCGACACAGAAACGTGTGGAGCCGTCTTTTTTCTTGACTAAAACCACGGGAGAAGTCCACGGGCTGCTGGACGGCTGAATAATTCCTTGGTTTTGCATCTCCTGTACTAACTGTTCAGCTTCTTCTCTTCTCGCTAGTGGCAGTCGGCGCGGGGGCTGCTTAATAGCTTTATTATCGCCTATGTCAATGCAGTGGCGTAAAATTGATGTTCGACCTAGGTCGTTCTTCGTCTGTGCGAAGTTGTCCCGATGCTCGAATAAAGTATGCCTTAATATCCGTTCCTGATGAAATTTGAGATTAGATGCTGCTCGTTCGAATAGTCCATGCAATTCTGTTGGCAGGGTGTCATTATCGGTATTAACCTGGTAGGCTGGTTCCAAGATTTGAGTATTTATGTCCGCGTTAATTAACAAGCTATTAGCCTTGATCTCGTATGGTTCCTGCCCTAGATTAGTTACTGGTACAGTAACTCTCCCGTTATCGGACTGACAAAGGCTCGGTAGCAGCCAAAGATCTGATGGCGTATTTGTTGGTGAAAGAAACACTGTTTTCTTGTTTCCCAGAAATGTGTTGCCAAAGGGGATGAAACATGTTGAACCGGCGGGAATGGTGTGGTCGTATACGCCTCTCACAATGATACGTGACTCCTCATCTCGCAGCGCTATATGCTCATTCCCTATCTTCAGACTGAGGTTTTCTAAGTCGATTGTGCATCTATGACCTGCCAAAAAATCCATCCCTAGGATACAGTCATCGAAAATCTCGGCCACATAGAATGTGTGAGTGGTACTGAAGCCCCTGATGGCTACTGTTAGACTTATCATCCCCTTTACTTGACTTGTTTTCCCGGTAACATTTCTGAGATAAGTGAAACATGGCTGAAGACATGGTCGACTGGGCATTTGCTTCCAGATCCGTTCGTGTACTACTGAATGTGTCGCCCCCGTATCTATGATCATACTGCTTAAAATCCCCCCAATTCTCCCAGATATTTTAATTGTATCGGTGGCGGTACTTTGACTTATTGTGATGTACGATGGAGTTGGCAGGGTTGAGGTTTGAGGTTTGGTTACGTTAATGGTGCCTTCCGATCGAATTAATGTTGTTGTGGCTTCAACTGTGGGTGTAGTATGAACAATGGCTTTAGTGTAGATGGTGGAGTTTGGGTTAATTGTTGGAGCCTTGTTGCTAATAGGTGGAATGTTGGGGGTCGGTTTGGTGTTGATGGTTGGAGACGCGTTAGTGCTTGATGTGGTGTTAATATTTTTTTTTATGTTGGTTGTTGCTATGAGCTTAGCACTGGTTGTGGTACCGGCATTTGAAGTGACAATAATTTCCGGTGTAGATCTTGGTGGCAGCTTATGATTTGCAGTCGTGGTATTCTTTATAGTTGACGCGTTTTGATCGGCTAGTGTAGTGTTGGTGTTCTCTGCGTGGGTGTTGATGCAAGCTGTGTGTGGAGCATTTGATGACCACACTGGTCCCCGCTCCCTAGGATCAGCGCGTCCTTGTTTAAATATCCATATTTAGATTGGGAAGTCTCCGCGTTTTGAGACATTAATGGTGCCGTATTTTGCGTGGGAGGCGTTGCGCCTTGGTAGTTCGCTAGTTTATTCCGCTCCAGTTTCTTGACTTGGGACGCCTCTGCAGAATATTCCTCGTGTTTCATTTTATTATGTACAAGGATAACATTTATTGCCTTAGGCGTTGGGTTCCCTTCCACTAAATCGAACTCGACCCTATCGCCGGTGCTCAAGCTTCTCTGGGAGTCTGGGAGTGTATACTGGACATGACTCATATGTAGAAAGGCATCTCCATAACTGCCATCGCAAGTAATAAACCCGAATCCACGTTGCGCATCGAACCATCTAATAGTTCCATGCATTCTATGCCGAATAATGCTCCGTGATGCTGTATGACGGGTATAATCTTCTTCAGAATTCGCTGGGGCTCTCTTTTCTGAATGAGCTAGCTGCGGCCCCCTCAGGCTAGCTCGTTGGCATTTCCCGAAATTGGGTTACTAGATGTGATTGCATTTCGTTGAACTGTTCCAGTGGGCCTTCCTCCCCAACTCCTCGGCTGATTTTTGTGCAACGTAGACGCGGTAGCTATTCGTATATTCCTCTTGGCTGCCCTTGTTGCTCTGTGGTTAGCCTCTATTCTTATGGCTGTCTGCAGAGCTTGTTGTAGCGTGGTTGGGTCCAAATCCCGAACTTTCTCCTGCACATCTATGTCCGCAATTCCGTCTAGGAATTGTTCAAGCGCAATGCGATCTTTGGCACCTTCTGGACAGTCACCAAATATCAGCTGTGTTAGCCTCTGCAAATCGTTGGCAAACTCAGCAAAATTCTCTCCATTCTTCTGGGTCCTAGTTCGTAGCTGAATATGGTTGACCGACTGCTGATGGTTGACACTAAACCGAGCTCTTAAAGGTGAAGACCCAATGATTGCGTTGCGTTAGTTGCGTTCATTGCGTATTGCGTGCATTGCGTTGTGATGCCGATTGATGACCCAATGAACGCGTTGACATTTGCGTTGACAAACAACGGTTGACAATTGTGCCCAAATAAATCATTAACGTATTTTATGAGAATGGATATTTTTGAAGATATTGTGGATTTGGTGTTAATAATTTTGATATGTTATGAAGCATATGAGTACATGTTAAGTATTTCTGGACGTCGATTTTGGGTCAGAAACTTATATTTAGACAGAGATATTTCTGGTTTTTTTGCAACTACTTTTCGCAAACTTAAAGAAGGTGATCCAGAGCAATTCAAAGTTGCGACTAGAATGGATAAAGAAACATTTGATGTACTGTGTAATCTCTTAAGATCAAAATTATCGAAGACATCCATAAGAACACCCATTTCCCCAGAATGCAGATTATACCTCACGCTGATGTAAGCCTCAATGTAATTATTAATAAGTATAAGAAAATTTTTTTTTATGTCGTTTTTCAGATATTTAGCTCATGCTGGCAGCAGGCAATTTTATTCCTTATCTTTTAAAATGGGACTCACATCCGTGAGAAGGATCACATTGGAAACTTGTAACATAATATGGGACGAACTCTCGCAAATTTATGTTTCACTTCCCAATCATCATGAATGGAAGAAAATATCAGAAGATTTTACGAATAGGTGGAATATGCCAAACTGCGTTGGAGCGATTGACGGAAAACATGTGTACATAACATGTCCTGCTAATTCGGGATCTATGTATTACAACTACAAAGGAACTTACAGTATAATTCTTCTGGCAGTTTGTGACGCAAACTATACCTTCATGGCAGTTGATATCGGGGCGTATGGAACCCAAAGTGATGGCGGAGTTCTGAAATTTTCTGCCTTTGGGAAATTTTTATCAACAGGAAAATTAGATCTACCTGAAAACAGCAATTTGCCGAACAGCGACATAAGTTTTCCCCACTACTTCGTTGGTGATGCAGCGTTTCCCCTGAAACCATTTTTAATGAGGCCGTATCCGGGTATTCTGTTAGATGAAAAAAAAGAAAATTACAACAAACGCTTGTCTCGTGCACGAAGAACAATAGAAAATACGTTTGGAATACTAACAGCAAGATGGAGGATACTACGATCTACGATGAACATATCCCCGGACTCAGCAGAGACAATTGTCAAAGCCACTGTAGTTCTACATAACTTTTTAAAAAAAACTTGTTCTTCATATTGTCCTGATGAATACGTAGACAGATATAACGGTGATCTTGTTATAGAAGGATTGTGGAGGAAAGAAATTACGCCACTTCAAAAAGTTAGAAAAGTAGCTTCTAATAATGCTACTCAAAATGCATTTCATTTGAGAGACACGCTTCGTGAATACTTATTCCAAAACTAATAAACGTGCCAGTCGATTAAAATTGTTTGTATCTGTAATGCTTCTTTGAATCTGTATTTGTTTCTGTAATGCTTCTTTGAATTTTCAGTTATTTAAAGTAAATAGTTATATATACATATTTTTAATATTATTTCAAAACATGTCATTTATTTAAATTTTTAAAATCTTTTACAGTTTCGTGAAGAAAATTTAAAATAGTCATTTTTGATTCTTCTTGTACGTCATCAGGTAGCTCGTTTAATTTCGAGCTTACTAATTTGCAGAAAGTCTCGTGTTTGTCACTATCTTCGGGACGGAATCTCTTTTCAACAATATCTTCCACTTTACCCAAAAAGGTGGCAAACCTTACTTCTGTAGTATTCTGCCTTTTTAAAGGAGTGGAATGGCTCTTACAACTATTACTCCCTTCACCTGAAGGGGAAAGTAATGCTGATGTTGAGGATGATGTTGAACATATATCTGGGGCTTCTATTGGTATGTGTTGAGCTGACTCGTCCCACGATTCAACTACGAAACTTTCATTTTCGTTCTCATACAGATTTTGTGGTACACTAGTACTTGTTCTACAAATGAAACCTCAATTAATATTAACAATAATAATAATAATAATCCAATATGGTACTTACTTCTTTGGCATAACAAATTCCCTCAAAAATGATAAGGAGCTAAAAAGAGGCCAATTGCATTTCTCAAAATTTGTTTCGCTTCCTGATGGAAGCTGAAGCTTCGCGTACTCTCTGACATATCTGTCCCGTATACTTCTCCACCTCGTTTTACATACTTTTTCTAAAGCATAAAAGTAACTACCCATAACATAAAATTACAAACAATTTTATAACATTATCTTACCTTCTTCTTGAATTTCCATGCTTATAGCAGCCCACGCTTTTTCTTTCTCCTTTACATTTCTATAACTTATGGACTTTTTGTTGTATATGCACTCATACTTCTTGACTAATTCAATTAGTAGCTCCTCCGATAAATAATTACTCATTTCAATTTCTTTATTTTTAAGAAAAATTTTACCGCTGCTAAAATCACAACTTTTTAAATGCCAAACAAAAATGACATGCTCTGCGTTTGTTGCGAAAAAGTTAAAAAGTAGGCAACTTTTGCGTTGGTTGCGTACGATGCGTTCAGCGCATTGCTCATTTGGTCAAGTTCCATATAAAAGTCAAATTTTAACTTAGCTGTCAACGCATTAGCGCACGCAACGCAATCATTGGGTCTTCACCTTAAGGCTTTACTTACGTCCTCGAATGATTCGCGCGTCTCTGGGCTTAACGTTTCATAATAAGTCAGTGCAGTGCCTCTTAAATAGGCCGCAAGACAAATAGCTTTCATTTCGCTGGTCCATCCATTTGCCTGTGACACAGCATTGAAGTGAACCTCATATCGGTTCCAAATAACTTTACCATCATACTCCGTAGGTGGTATGGCCAGCCTCTGTGAGGTACAATCTGCGACCACTGTAGGTTTCGTGAGTGGCAGTGGCACAGATTGTCGCCGATTCGAGTCGTCACTGTCTATTGGAGTAGTAAAGCGAACTCTCTTTGGATCTTTTGCGTGGTTAACAAGCTTCTCTATTGCCCCGGGCCCAGACTCGGGTGTAAGTAAAGTTGAATTCGCGTCAGGTGGTTCCGGAACTGGCTCATCAGCTCTATCTCGATCGTTGGTAGTATCAAAAACTTTCTCCGCAAAAGTAGAAGCACCCATAATGGTCATATCACTAACCTGCTTTCGCAGTGCCGAAAAATCTTCTCGAAAACTAACATTTTCTTCGCGTATTTCCTTTAAACCATTTTTTAGATCTAATACGTCTTGAGCTTGTTTCCGAATTTCTACCGTCAACTCCTTTAAAGAGGCAGCATGCGCCTCTATGCTAGCCAGAATTCGCTCTAACTTCTCATCTGCCATGGCTTCACCGTATTTTAATTTCAGATCGACGAGACACAATTAGGAGTATATTACAAGTTTATTATTTATACGTTCCTCTCTAAGAAAATCTACTCGTAGTGTAAGACAACAGTTGTCCAGGATTATGGATAAATTTAACTGGAAAAGGACAAGCACTGATTTTATGTCGAAGGGTTTTTATCAATATCGGAAAGCTTAGTACGACGTTTCTTTAACAATCGAAGGTAATCAAAGTGTTCAGTTACATTCATCCACCTGATTGGGTCATCTACAAGGAATTCGTGTTGACCACAAAGAGTTATATTCGAACTGTAGCGGATGTTGGACCCAAATGGTTACTGAAAACTGCCCCACAGTATTATGAGTCGAACGATCCCCTCAATTTGAAGCCAGACGTTTTAAAAGAAAAAAAAATGTTTCGAACTCGACCAGGATTAAGACACTATCAACAGGGTTTTCTGTTTTTTTTTTTTTATGTTACCGTCAATGATATTTCTCTTCACGATTATAGAAAATAAGAAAAACAGAAGTTTGTTATTTCTTTTCTAATTTTGCAAGTACGTACGTTAATTAACTTTAATAAAGATCTTGGAGACAGATAAAACGACTTAATAGGATTGCTGTTATTTTACTCTGAGTTATCGTCACCTATCAAGAATTCTATTTTTTATTTCCTAATTTTTAAACCCAATCTGACGAATATAGGGAATCTTTTCCAGCTTTACGCTTGTCGATGCGTAATTACAAAAATAATCTAGGAATTATACCAAATATGAGAAATCGAAGGCTCACTTCACGCTGTATAATCGTCTACTATCTAGTATAAAACTCTTTAAAGAGTATTTTTTTTTTTTTTTTTTTTTAGCAATTGCTGACACCAACCATAGAAAAATTTCCCGCTAAATGGCACTTTATTTATTTAAAATTTAGGAAACACGGAAGCACGCAATAATTATTAACAAATCGAGATTTTCCACGCTTGTCAAAAGTGATCAACTATTCTCTTTTTTCTTTAATCCGGCCGTCAGCACTTTATCTGGTTTAAATTTTATCTAATAGATATTCGTGCGATCTTTCCAGCAGTATCTGAGGCTTAGAATCTGCAACACGTACCTACACGCAATTAAATGATGTTGCTTTTCTTGTGTAGTGACTCAACGAGTGCACTATTTTCAAAAAATTTTACAATTGATATTAGGCCAAAAGCCGAGAAATATTTTTTCAAGGTCCCGTCGAAATCGAAGTAACTGTTGCGCTAAGTGTTAAGACAAACAAGCGCGATTGAGACACTTCCACCCTCCCGGACGAGTTAATTATTGTTTTCAAGATGGATTTATTACGTTATATTAACTTGAAAAGAAACAAATATTTCCAACCTCAGAGGCAACTTAATTGCCACAGGTATGTACCTTGCTTATTTCAGGTATTTGCAATACGTATACGTGGTTTCGAATTTTATATAACAAATTTTATATATAGATATTTGCGAAAAAGAAATTTTAATATATAAGTAGCTGAAATGTTTTATATATAGTTCATTTAATAAGAAAAATTATTTCGTTTATAGATAATGTTATCAACCGCATTCGAGTTTTCTTATCCCACACGGGTGGAAAATTATTCCTCCTTTTCAACTATGCGGAGCATGATCCGTGGCACATCATCACATTCCATAGAGCAGCAGGAGCTGCTAAGCAAACAGTTGTACCAAAAGGAATGGTAGAAAGTCTCCTGTATCAAATTTTAGATGGAATTTGTTATTTATGCACAGATTGGGTTCTGCACCGTGATTTGAAACCTGCAAATATTCTTTTAATAGCGATGGCATTTGCAACACTTTTTAACGGAAATTGTTCTTTTATGGAAAGGCAGAATATTAAGCCAGACAGTAAGGCATTCCATTTGTTACAGAAGTTACTTGTAACAGATCCAAATAAACGAATTACGTCTGAACATGCACTGCAAGATCAATATTTCACAGAAGAGCCATTTATGCCTTCCGAAATCACGGTTTCCTCAAATTTAATGGAAATATCCTTTCGAGGTGAACTCTAACCTGAACATGAAACTATACAAGTTCCTGGCGATAATATTTCAGATGCTTTAGATGATTTTATTATAGAATATTTGCATGACATGTCGTTGGACTCAACAGGATAAATTTCTAATTTTAATATGTGCCGGCCACTTACAAAAGAGTGAATTGTCATATAAGGATTGGACACTTCGTGGAACCGATTCATCACGACGTAGTGTTTTAAAGGATTCAACATTTGTTTTAATACTCTCACCTGGTAGTGGAGATATCACATCTGAATCAATGTAAGATTTATTTTTTACAAATGAACCATGTATACTTTCCGAAGCCAAGAGGCAATACAGGAACTAATTCTACTGCGATGGTTTCGACGAAACAGGTAAGTCGTTTTGTAACAGTATCTATAAGAAACTGTTATAACTCATCTAAAATGCACTCGTTTATTCCATGTGGTTTAATTTTGCTTTTTAATATATTCAAGAATAAGGGATAAACTTATTATCCTTATTTTATGTTTTCTAAAAGGCAATTATAATTTTCCGTGAAAAATTGTACAAAACAAAAATAATAAATAAATCGGGTACCTTTGATGTATATTTTCTCTATTCCATCTGGCTGAGGCTATCTTTTCACGTCGTCTGCAACCACTGACATATAATAAGAATAGACTGAGCCATCCTATCTAATTCCTAAAGTCAAAAATGGCACACCGAACTGTAACCAATTTTGGAAACAGTACATCTATATTAATTGGAATGCATTGGGATTGACATAAAAATTCAGCCAAATATATTGTTTATGTACGTCTATCTCTTACAAGCTCAATTAAATTTGACATCTAATCTGCAGAGGAGCACATTTTTCGGTAATATTAAAAATTATTTTTTGTGTTAATTAAAACAAGTTTAACTTCCTTAACAATTTTTATTTAATGTAATACTATTTTACAACATCTTTAATATTTCTAATCGACAAATACTAATTAATTATAAATCAGTGAGCAATTGTACGAAATAAAGGGTTTTCACAGCCTGTTCAATATTTGTGCCATTTTTGAAGCAAGAACGTTCAGTCCATTCTTATTATATGTCAGTATCTGCAACACTGCGGAGTCTGATCAGAAGCGAGTTACATCATCGAAGAGTCTGAATATTGATTCTGCCTAAAACACGATCAGTAACCAAAACACTCTGGACATGCGATAAGGCCAGAATTGTTTGAAGTAATAAGATCAATGAATGGGAATAAAACATTAAAAGATGATAGTTAAAATTAAGATAAAAACATCACAACAAAATGGTTAGAACTAAGATAAAAACATCAAAACAAGCTAGTTATAATCAAGATAAAGAAGCTTATTTATAAGCAGTTATTATTCAGTTCTTAGTTAATTATTATTCAGATTTTTGTAAAAGTGCTTCACAGTGAAATATGTAAATAAAAGTTCTCTTCTAATATAAAGATCCTAGTTTTTTCCGATTTTAAGTGGTTGCTTTATTCTCAATAGATCACGAAAACAAAAAAATATAATTGGCGTACGTCATGATCTCTCCTAGTCATTCCTACTAAAGGGTTTTCTAATATGAGGTGTTATTTTAATTAGCCCGCTATTTCGGTAGATGTTACTTCTGGAGCTGTCATTTTTTGACATTTGACAAGTAGAAACTACGCCATTAATAAAAATGGAACGATACACGATTCAACAACTCATTGAAATTATTAAAATTCACTATAAAAATGGTGAAAATGTGGCAAAGACGGTTCGTAAAACTCGAACATTTTTGGGTCGTCGTAAAGCACCTTGTCGGACCGCAATACAGAAATTAGTAGAAAAATTCGAGCTGTCGGGACAAGTTAGTGATGTGAAGAATAAAACCCATGCACGTCGCTCAAGAACAGCCGAGAATATTGCTGCTGTAGCCGCAAGTGTTGAAGAAAACCCATCCATCCATTCCTCGTCGTTCTTTGGAATTAGGCATTCCACAAACGTCATTACACCGTATTTTGCATAAAGATTTGGGTCTTAAGGCTTATAAAGTTCAGTTAACACAAGAACTCAAGCCGGCTGATCATCAACAACGTCGAGTCTTTGCTGATTGGGTCCTTGAAATGCATGAAAATGATCCGGAATTCCATCGAAAACTCATCTTGAGTGATGAGGCCCATTTCCACCTCGATGGCTTCGTCAACAAGCAAAATTGTCGCATCTGGGGCTCGGAAAACCCAAGAGTTATTGTTGAAAAGCCTCTCTATCCTCAATGTGTGACTGTTTGGTGCGGTTTATGGTCCCGCGGGGTCATTGGACCTTACTTTTTCGAAAATGAGGCTGGAGCAACAGTTACGGTGAATGGATTGCGCTATCGACAGATGATTTATGATTTCTTATGACCGGAATTGGATGGTATTGATCTGGGCAACGTTTTCTTTCAACAAGACGGCGCTACGTGCCATACAAGCAACGAAACCATTGATCTTTTACGGGAAAAGTTTCCGAACCGTGTTATCTCTCGAAGAGGTGATCACAATTGGCCACCAAGATCTTGTGACTTAACACCTTGCGACTTCTTCCTTTGGGGCCACGTGATAGAGAAGATCTACGCCAACAGCCCAGGGTCGATTCAAGACCTCAAAGATGGAATTCGTGAGGCTATCGAGGACATAGGGCAGCCACTTTGCGATTTGGTTATGGAAAATTTCATGAAAAGGATATGGTCCTGTAAGCGTGGTTGTGGTGGTCATTTGGCTGATGTTATTTTCCATTTTTAACGGCATACCTTCCTCTTTATAATGAAATAAAGATCCGATCATTTATCTCACAAAATGGGATTTTTCTTTGAATATCAAAATAACACCTCTTATTGGAAAACCCTTTATTTGGATGCACACATTTTGAAATAAGCTGGTCATGGCTCTCTGATAATTAGCACCAAAGCTATGATTTTTTGAATATAACTCAGCAAACCAAAAATAATTTTTACGACTTGAAAGTCCTTTAATTAAGCCAGCATGTATTGCAGCACCAGAAAAAAAAGGAGTTGTATTCTTATCTCATAACTACTTAATCCCATGGAATGACCCATACTCACTATTAACAAAAAAGCAATATTGGAATTTACATATACATATGTATAATACCAACAGAGAACTAAATATGTAAATGCAAAAGCAAAGAACTATTACCTTTGCATAAAATTTTGTTCTAGAGAATTTTTAGTTGCAAAAGAACAGTGGGAACAGCAAAAATAAATTATGAATCGGTATACAATAGTACGAAATAAAGGGTTTCCCAACCTGTATAAAATTTTTGCTATTTTTGAAGCAAAAACACTCAGTCTATCCTTATTATAATGTCAGTAGGTGAAATAATAAGTATTTATAAATACTTAGTGTTATAATTACTGGTACATAATAACGAAGAAAAGAAATCATTGATAGTAGTTGTTCTATGGGAGTTCTGGCGCACTTTTTTAAGCCTCCAGGATTTTGCCACAGATGGCGCCACCGTCGCTAGGTGGTTTGAGCCCATTCTAATGTAGGTTTGTGCCTCGGCTGTATTGGTTTGTGTCTTGGCTGTATTGGTTTGTGTCATGGGTACACCATTGTACCTTGGATGCACCATTGAGTCTCGACTGCGCCCTAGCGGGATTACTAGGTACTACCGGGATGTGTCATTTGGTCCTGACTGCACCCTAGCGACATTATCCGGTACTTCCAGCATGCTCCGCTACTACGGTTTTCTTGGGGTTTGTGTCGTTGATACACCATTGTGTCTTGGATGCACCATTCAGTCTCGACTGCGCCCTAGCGGGATTAATCGGTACTACCGGGATGTGTCATTTGGTCTTCACTGCACCGTAGCGGCATTTGCCGGTACTACCAGCATGCTCCGGTTCTACGGTTTTGTTGGATAGATATGTGGTGCGCCTAAATGTAGGCTTTTGGTTTTGAACTAATATTAGTAATAATTATTGTTAACGCAAGGAAATTTCTTTTCATGCCAATGGATTCTAGATGGTTGGGGTGTGCGTATTAGGGAGGACAAAATTTTCATCAGAAATCCTCTACGGGCTCTGGTTTTCGAGATATTAGCGATTTTACCTTTTCAGATATAGTTAATATTATTAATAATTCAAGCTACCTAGGATAGTTTTGTTCATGCCAATAGATTCTAGAAGGTGTTATAGTGGCGAGGGTTAGAGGGGGAACGAAATTTTCATCAGAAATCCTCTACGGGCTCTGGTTTTCGAGATATTAGCGACATCTGTTTGGGCTCAAACGCCATTTCTTGAGTAAGGTACCCTAGCGGCCTTAGCCGGAACTACCAGCATGCCTTGGTTTTGCTGTTTTCTTTTATTAGCAGGAGAGTTCTAGATATCGGCAAGACGTCATCATGGTTTTGCTACACCTAAATAAGTTTTCTTAGCAGGGAAGTTGTAGATATAAGCATCATTCGAATTTCTCAACATGACATCACCATGAACAGATTCTAGAAGATGTTAGTGAGGGTTCTGGGGTATGTGTATTGAAAAGTTTTATGTTTTATAAACATTTGTTTTTATTTCCTATAAAATTTCTTATTATAAAAGTATTTCTTATAGCACATTGCCCAATATGAACTTGGCAAGATGGCGCATTTGTGTTAATCTTTATTAGTTTTCCACAGTTGTATTTATCTTCGACGTTGTTTGGTCACCAAACAAACTATTTTCATCACCGCCACCACTGTCCAAATAACATATTTTTTGTCACCACCGCCACTGGAGTTTAATTAGATATTGACTAGTTGTCAACAGATGGCGCGCATGGCTTTATTCGGATATTTCGGATAAACGGATATCCACAGCTGTGCTTTCATGAGTTTTTGAGCTTTCGTGCTATAAAAACGCGAGCACGGAGCTGAAGGCCAGTCAGTTTTTCTCTGACCAGCATCCAACAAGGCTAGGATATTGACCTAGACTTAATACCCATCGGAACTGAGCATATTGAGCCAGTTTCAATACAAATTTCCATCCTCCAACTACCCACCAAGATATTGACTTGGTCGCATCCCCATCCTCAAGGCTTGAATATTGATCAGGTCTCCTACACACCCGTGGGGTTCTCATAAATATTGATTTGAGAATCTCACTTTTAGTTAAGTATTTAATCATTAATACGCGATAGTAGAGAAGTGTGCACTCGCTATCCGGAAGATTAGGCATTAACCAAAAATTGTGAGTAATTTTTCTCTTTTTTCTTGTCTAATTTCAGCTCGAAAGGAAATAAACGGACTGAAATATATATAATTTTATTACATATGTGAATTGTATTAATTTAATTATTTTGTTAGCGTTAAGGTTGGACTTTGGATTTTTAATAAATAATAATTGAACTTTGCTTGTGTTATTATTCCGGCACCTATTTCTATTTCTTTTTTATGTATTTAACAGACGTTGATAATGATTTCACCCTCTCCAACTATCTTCTGCATCCAATAAACTTTTTCAGCTCCCTTTACATATATGGTTTTGTTTCGAAGCAGTGGTTCAACTAAAGTGTACAGCTTGTGATACGGTATGTAGCCATCATCCCATGAAAATTGTGTTGAAGCCATTTTACTTGCCTCTTTTTTGTTGAAGTCAAATCTTTGTATCTGAACGGCGGTTTAAATATAAAGTGCTGCATCTGGTTTTCATTATTTAAAATTGCTAGTTCTTTAGTGATGAATTCATTGAGATTTGTTTTGAATCCTTGGAAGTCTACGATGACAGCCATCTTCTTAATTTAACTTTCTAACTTCACTTGTCAGCGGACTGTATTCCACTATTCGATCGTGTAGAAGCAGGCAATATGCTGTTGTCTTGAATTCTAGCCTTATGTCAACAGGTCCAGTTTTATATTGCTTCATTTTGATGTGAGCAATCAATGACAGCAATCGGAGCATCGGAGTTGAGAGTGGGTTAAATTAAAAGCTTTGATAGAAGAACGCTGTGTTATGATATTAATGTAGTACGATTTGTTGTCTGAGGGGAGAAGTGGAAGTTGTATGGGAGCTATGAATAAGTAGTAAAATCCTAATCTCGCTTGATATTTATCTCCTCTAAAGTATTGGCCGAATGGTGGAGTATGAAGGAAGAAATAATTGATAATTCTCCAAGTCCATAGTGAAGATCGTAGTAGGGGGTTTAGAGTAGGTATTGTAAGTTATGTATTAAGTTAAAACTTTTGATGGATGGTATTTGGTATTTATCTCCTCCAAATGGTGCTGTATGAGTATCAGGAAGGTCTTGAGGTATAATTAATAGTAGTAATAATTCAAGTTAACCCTAGGATATTTTTTTATCCATGTCAATAGTATTAGTACTACTGGGGTAAAATTTTGATCAGAAATCCTCTACGGGCTATGATTTGAGATATTAGCGATCTTACCTTCTCAGGTGTAATTAATATTAGTAGCTCAAAAAACAAAAAAGCAACAACAACTATAACTTACGTTGTGAATTAAAGATTTGATGATATTAATCTGTCTATAAACAATATTGCACCATATGATCATATATCTAAAAATAGATCAAGCTAATGTAGATATGTTCAAGGTGACGTCAGAGGTCAGCGTCAAATTGGGGCCACGCGTCAAATATTCGTTTCAAGCGCCATCCAAGACCAGGCACCCATCACCACCGCCAATACCACCACCACCACCACCACCCCCACCCCCGCCCACTACTGCCGATACAACCACCTCCACCCACCACCCACCACCCACCGCTACCACCACCCGTTGTAGTGGTCAAACATTTTTCGGGAGTTCCGGACTTAGTATGGGAAATTGAATAAAAAGAAGGCCATATATAAAATATCATTTATTAAAAATTAAAAAGTATTAATTCTTATAATCTTATCGTACAGAGCTGTATGCAATCAACATTTTCTGTGTTTGATGAATCTGTTGTTGAAATCAACATCTGCCTACAGTGTAAGTTTACATGATCCTTTATGAGCTCTCCAAGTATACAAAATGAGAATTTCTAGTGCTAACTTAAATCGCAGTCTTACACATCAGCAAATGCATAAAATCTTGCATTTTTCTTTGGAACATACTGTTACCAGATTCTAATAAAATTTTCTTCTGCCTGTTAGATTTTGTATGGAACATTCTGTTACCGGATTCTTACCAGATTCTTGTAAAATTTTCTTTGGCTTGTTAGATTTTGTGCAATTTTCTTCTACTTTTTAAATTGTGAACTGAATATGTTGCTAGATTCTTATAAAATTTTCTTACGGTTATTAGATTTTGTATAGAATATACTGCAACCAATTCTTATAGCCTTTCATTTTGCTGCTTTCTATTTTCAGATATTAGATATATAATGTGCATTCATTCATCTAGAACAAAAATCTATAGCTCGGTTTGGCCACATATGAATTTATATAAGGTTTATAAGGAAATGCAGTTACCAGATTCTTACAAAATTTTCTTCCACCTGTAAGATTATGTATGGAACATACTGTTACCAGAAATCTTCTTCTTTACAGTTTACTCACAGCTAATTATAATCTCCCATACAACTTGCACTACTCATCATCCAAGTGAACCCAAGAGCATACACTTTCGGTTTCAAAGGTTAAGGTAACGTCAGAGGTCAAGACAATGTGCCAAATACATATAAATAGTAGTTTCATAACTTGTTTTTTCAACTGATATTTTGCTCTTTACCCAAACAGATCGCTGTCTCTTGGCAAGTTAATTACGCAATAATTTCAACATGAGCACTAAGGACACTACAAACCTTCTAAAGCGTACGGATGAAAGGAGTAAAGAATATACTTATAAGGCTCAGTCTACATCTATGAAATCGATGCTTTCCAGAAATAAAGAAGAAAGTTTTTCATCCAAAAACGAGTCGACTGTCCCCTACCAACAGGTCGACAAATCAGGATATTCCAACAAAGATCGCAAAAAGTAAAGATGGAGAGATGTTATTTGTGAAAATGGTGCACCACGAACCTTTTAAAGCCACATTGGTGTAAAGGCATAAGGAATATTCATTATAAGGAGCAATCTATATCTATGAAATCTTGGCTTTGCTGAACTAAAGAAAAAAGACTTTAGACTTAAGCTATAATACAATTAAAATAAATTATTTCAATAAATGGCATTATAACCATGATACAATTTACAATACACACCGTGTGTCGCTTCAAGCCATATTTGTTGTTTCCTTATGTAATCCATTGGTATCACTTTTGATATATATATATATCATGAAGCTTTCTTAATCATATTATGTAATTTTTTCAGACATGGTAAGATTTAAAGATGAATAAATAATACTTCCATATCCTACTAGAATTATATCATTAAAAAAAATACCCACTCTCAACATCGGGGTCTTCACTATTGAACTTGAAGCATTATCAACGTTTTTTCGACCTTTCTGATACTCATACAACACTATTTCGAGGAGATAAATACCAAATACCATCCATCAAAACTTTTAACATAATACATAGCTTACAGTACCTACTCTCAACCCCCCCACCATGATCTTCACTATGGACTTGGAGAATTATCAAATATCCAGCGAGATTGCTGATTAGGATTTTACTGCTTATTCATAGCTCCCATACAACTTCCACTACTCACCTCAGACAACATATCATACCACATTAATATCATAACACAGCGTTCTTCTATCAAAGCTTTTAATTTAACCCACTCTCAACTTGATGGTAAGTAAACAATGTACCTACCCCAATAGTATGAAGATAAAATTATCATATTCTTATCAGCTTCATGTGAACTATGATATCGGGGATCAATCAAATCTCATAATAGTGTGACTGATTGAGAAATTTTATTGAAAATAAAAAACAATTCTTCATAAAATGTAAGACTTTTCAATACAAACTCTTAAATGCAAAAATTATTAATCGCTCAATTTGTCTGCTTTACTCGGCTATATTTGTTTACGTAAGATATCAAATTACCAACCACCTGGCCACCTTTTCTTATGCTTTAATTTCCATTACTTCTAATGATTTCATATGTCTTACCATCCCAAGCAGCCGTGATCAATTTTTACACATCGGATATCATATCATGATCACTCTTGTTTATAAAAGACACCAACAGACCACAACTTACGTTACTGTTGTTGTTGTTGTTTTTTTCAGCAAAAGAAATTTTCAGTTATAACTTCCACTACTCATCTAAGACATCATATCCTACAGATTAATATCAGTTGTTGTTGTTTTCAGTTAAAGAAATTTGGAATCTTATATAAATCGCTCAATTTGTTTAGTTTACTCGGTTGCTGTGCGAACTTGTTTACATTATTCAACTGCGGAATTTGTTTACTTTACTGGACTGTTCGAGTTTCTTTATGCGAGGAATAAAATTAGAAGCATTCCACCTGAAGAGCAAAATTACACATTTACTAATTTCCATTAAGTGAACATATCTACCTACATTAGCTTGATCTATTTTTAGATATATGATCATATGGTGCAATCTTGTTTATAGACAGATTAATATCATCAAATCTTTAATCCACAACTTAGGTTATAGTTGTTGTTGCTTTTTTGTTTTTTGAGCTACTAATATTAATTACACCTGTGAAGGTAAGATCGCTAATATCTGAAACCATAGCCCGTAGAGGATTTCTGATCACAATTTTACCCCAGTAGTACTAATACTATTGGCATGGATCAAAAAATATCCTAGGGTTAACTTGAATTATTACTACTATTAGTTATACCTCAAGACCTTCCTGATACTCATACAACACCATTTGGAGGAGATAAATACCAAATACCATCCATCAAAAGTTTTAACTTAATACATAACTTACAGTACCTACTCTAAACGCCCTACTACGATCTTCACTATGGACTTGGAGATTTATCAATTATTTCTTCCTTCATACTCCACCATTCGGCCAATACTTTAGAGGAGATAAATATCAAGCGAGATTAGGATTTTACTACTTATTCATAGCTCCCATACAACTTCCACTTCTCCCCTCAGACAACATATCGTACTACATTAATATAATAACAAAGCGTTCATCTATCAAAGCTTTTAATTTAACCCACTCTCAACTCCGATGCTCCGATTGCTGTCATTGTTTGCTCACATCAAAATGAAGCAATAAAAACTGGACCTGTTGACATAAGGCTAGAATTCAAGACATCTGAAAATATACCGGCTAATACAACAGCATATTGCCTGCTTCTACACGATCGAATATTGGAATACAGTCTGCTGACAAGTGAAGTTAGAAAGTTAAATTAAGAAGATGGCTGTCATCGTAGTCGTCCAAGGATTCAAAACAGATCTCAATGAATTCAACAAAAAAGAGGCAAGTAAAATGGCTTCAACACAAGCTGTACACTATAGTTGAACCACTGCTTCGAAACAAAACCATATATGTAAAGGGAGCTGAAAAAGTTCATTGGATGCAGAAGATAGTTGGAGAGGGTGAAATCATTATCAACGTCGAAGATAAATACAACTGTGGAAAACTAATAAAGATTAACACAAATGTGCCATCTTGCCAAGTTCATATTGGGCAATGTGCTATAAGAAATACTTTTATAATAAGAAATTTTATTGGAAATAAAAACAAATGTTTATAAAACATAAGACTTTTCAATACACATACCCCAGAACCCTCACTGACATCTTCTAGAATCTGTTCATGGTGATGTCATGTTGAGAAATTCGAATGATGCTGATATCTAAAACTTCCCTGCTAAGAAAACTTATTTAGGTGTAGCAAAACCATGATGACGTCATGCCGATATCTAGAACTCTCCTGCCAATAAAAGAAAACAGCAAAACCAAGGCATGCTGGTAGTTCCGGCTAAGGCCGCTAGGGTACCTTACTCAAGAAATGGCGTTTGCGCCCAAACAGATGTCGCTAATATCTCCAAAACCAGAGCCCGTAGAAGATTTCTGATGAAAACTCCCACCCCACGCCGCCAAGAATACATTGGCATGAGCAAAAAATAACTTGAATTATTAATACGCTAATATCTCAAAAACCAGAGCCCGTCGAATTTCTGATGAAAATTTTATTACCCCCCCCCCCCCCCGTATCCTATACTATAATACCCCCTCACAAACCAGCCATCCAATCCATTGGCATGAACAAAAATTTCCTAGCGTTAACTTTAATTATTACTAATTGTAGTTCAAAACCAAAAGCCTACATTTAGGCGCTCAAAAACAATCATAATAAAAAACCTACATTTAGACGCAGCACCCCCATGAACAAAAAAAAAACTTGAAATATTACTAATATTAACTATATCTGAAATGGTAAAATCGCTAATATCTCGAAAACCATAGCCCGTAGAGGATTCCTGATGAAAATTTCGTCCCCCCTAATACCCACACCCCAACCATCTAGAATCCATTGGCATGAAAAAAAAATTTCCTAGCGTTAACAATAATTATTACTAATATTAGTTCAAAACTAAAAGCTTACATTTAGGCGCACCACATATCTATCCAACAAAACCGTAGTACCGGAGCATGCTTGTAGTACTGGCTAATGCCGCTAGGGTGCAGTCAAGACCAAATGCCATATCCCGGTAGTACCGATTAATCCCGCTAGGGCGCAGTCGAGACTCAATGGTGCATCCTAGACACAATGGTGCATCCAAGGTACAATGGTGCATCCAAGGTACAATGGTGTATCCATGATACAAACCAATACAGCCAAGACGCAAACCAATACAGTCGAGACATAAACCCACATTAGTATGGTCTCTAACCACCTAGCGACTGTGGCGCCATCTGTGGCAAAATCCTGGAGGCTTAAAAAAGTGCGCCAGAACTCCCATAGAACAACTACTATTGATATTCAACCTTAGTTCTTGCGATTAATCTATGAATTGCACAGAATCCATGTTTGCTTTTTTTGTTTTGATTATACAGGGTGTTTCCGTTTAAGAGGCCAATAGTGAATGATTAAGAAAAAAAGCTAGTTTTTCACAAAACACCCTGTATTTTAAAAATTACTGAGCGTACGGTCGTAGTTAAGAGATCATATGTGCAGAACTTAATGGCCTTTCCAACAACTGCTCCTTTCCACCGAGCCCCGTACTCCTCTACCCACGAAGTTATTTGGCTTTAAACCAAGAATTTCAGATTCTCCTACCTTTTTTTACTTTGACCTCAAAAAGGCCATTAACATAACTTTTTTTTTCATAAAACTGTAAACAATAGACTCTCCTTTTTAATTTGTCCTATCTGCAGCCCTTAAAGAGTTATTAGCTCTTCCTATTCTCAAAACTATTCTCAAACCTATTTTCAAGGATAATTTGCTCCCTTACTGACTGCAAAACGTAATTTAAAAAAAAATAACAAATCCTCTAATTTCGGTATGATCTACATAGGTTATGAGCTAATAACTCCTTAACGACTGCAAATAGCACATAGGATGTAATAGGTCAAATTAAAGAGAAGGGCCACAGTTTACAGCTTTTATAAACAAAAGTGATATTAATAACCGTTTTGCGAAAGAAAAGGTAGAGGTCAAATTAAAAAAAAAAGGTAAGAAAATCTGAAATTTTTAGTTTAGACTCCCATAACTCCTGAGGGGAGCGTGGTACAAGGCTGGTTGAGCAGTCGTTGGAAAGGCCATTCGGCATATAATAAGCTCTTAACTGCGACCGTACTCCCTCCTTTAAGATACAGAGTGTTTTGTGAAAACTAGCTTTATTTTCTTAATCACCCTGTAACTCCGAGATGGTTGATATGCCCCCCCATTCCTGCCATACAATTTTTGTTCGTCTAGGTGAGTACTATCATCACTTTCCGCTCTATTGACCTCCTAGACTGAAACACACTGTATACAATCGAATTCAATCCCTGCCGATATAATCTCATTTATCCATTTATCTTACCATATTCAACCACTAGAGGCTGTCTTGTTCCATACTTTCATACTCCTAAACTTTTCATATCAGCCTATTCAGTTGGAAAAAAAACTCCAATTTCTCCCCTTTCTTACATGGTGCAGCAGCAGTGCATCAGGGACAGAACATTTTGTGTTCTTGTGCACAAAACTATACAGCAGTATTTTCATACTGTCAATGCGCTGGAGTGGTATTGACATAGCTTATCTTTATGTAGAATAGAATAATTTTGCTTCAAATTAAAGCTCTCAAAATACAACAGAAGAAAAAAATTCACACAATCAGAGTAGTACTTAGAAGGCCTACACCAACACTCAAGGTATATCATATGTGTATGTCATGCAGCCTATACCAATAATTTAACTTTAAATTCATATCTATAGTTAAAGCCTCAAAGGGGTGGAGTGGGGTATCTTAAAGTTTTCATACATCTACCTACATACCCAGCTATTGACTCCGTTTTCTATGTTCCTTCTAATCTCTACTCTACTTTCAGCTTAGAATTTCGGGATTTTCTGCTGCAGAAAGAGATTAACTATCTTCTTTGATATTGTCCCGCTGCTAGTTACTTAGGTAGGAGGCTTTTCAAGGTATGCAAAGAAAAAGCACTTGTAATTTTGTAAGTCACAAGCTTCTCTAATGATGCGATACTGCTAAGGCAGAGAATTTACATTTGGATTAACTATTTCTCTGGCTTTTAAGACGTAGTTATCTAAAAAAATATAACCTTCAGATATATCACTAAAGTAATAAGTATAAAGTACCTAAATAGAGAAATCATTTAAAAAATAAGTTCTTATTTGGTCTACAAATTTTCCCTTCCTTTCATTTTTATTAGATCCATTGACAGGAATCAGGATGCTGATTCTGATCTTTTATCGTATACTTTAGGCGTATATTTTTGCCATATTTTTTGAGATTTCATCACAAATTTGTTGTACTTTTATATTTACCATACCACTGATTATTTATACTACATAGATATGCCCACAATTTCGCTTTTTATACCCTAGATGAAATCTATAGGGTATACTAAGTTTGCCATTCCGTTTGTAACACCTCAAAATAATGATGGTAGAGCACAATGGAGTGGACACCCACGCATACTATTAAAAGTTATTTTAATTTTTGCATGTCCGTCCGTTTGTCTGTCCGTCCGTCTGTGTGAACGATAACTCGAGAACGCATATATTTTGTACAGGGACTTTAAAAAAAAAAGTCAAACTAATTTCGAAAATGAGAAAAAATCGGGCAACTCATTCGTGGGGTTGCCATACAAAACTTTCGTTTTTCACTATATATTTGAACACTGTCTGAGAACGCATTGATATAGACAGCTGAAATTTGGTACATAGTGGTTTCATTGTACTAGCAAACAAAATTTCACAAATAGACTAAATCGAACAACTCCTTCTTGGTGTTACCATGTAAAAATTTGGTTTTTTACGTATACTGTGAAAATAATCAATCCAAGACGTTTTTATTGTACTAAAATCTTCTTCAGAATACGAAATCCTATAAAATTGGTTATAATTATTTTTTCTGTCCGACAAACCGTTCTAGAAATATATGCGAAAAACCACTTCAAAATCAAACTTGCACAGGAGGGTGACAATACGAAATTTCATACGAGCATTCATCTAGGGTATCATAAGAATTGGTGTTAGACAAATTTTAGCTTTTTTACTTGTTATTTCCAGCTTTAAAACTTCTAATAAGAGAATTTTCTATGACTGGATATAATTTTTTACTTGGTTTATAACCATTTTTACTTTAAGTACTGAAAATTTTATTTTTACCATTAAATAAAAGTTTCTATCACATTTTATGCAAGTAGCGAAATCTCCTTTCTAATACAATGATTCTGGGCATATCTATATATAAATAATCAATGACCATAGTTCATTTTCATTTCTCCTTTTCATCAACCACAAAATGAATTCAAATCAGTTTGCAACGGATAAACGTCGGAATATACATACGCCTAAAGGTAAGTCAAATTAGTCAACTGCTTCAGAGGTTGTGAAAAATATATAGTAAATGAATATTCTGCACCTTCTTAAAGCATTACAAGTGCTTAAATTCGAAATAATATTTTTGGATTTCT
Organism: Dioctria rufipes; assembly: GCA_963924295.1. NCBI lineage: Eukaryota > Metazoa > Arthropoda > Insecta > Diptera > Asilidae > Dioctria > Dioctria rufipes. The sequence continues at coordinate 121,555,647 of OZ002742.1, forward strand.
GATGTGAATTATCATTTTCATTTCATTAAACGTAATGCAAGGCTTGCTGAGTTGGAGAAATATTTAAAAGATAAATAATACTTAAAAGCTCATTTCAGTTTTTGGTACATTTCAACATTAAAGCCTAGTATCGAGTTCGAGTAAAATGTGACATTTCCATATAAATTTTAGCGCTGGTAAAATCGCAAGCAAAAAGTTTTCTAATGATTTTACTAGTGCAGTACGGAGTTCATTGGTAAAAAGTGAATATTTCTATATTTTAAGATAGATGGCGCCTTGTATGTCTCCACTTATTTTACTGAACATTTTAATGCACGGAGCATTAAAATGCTGGTAAAATTATGACATTTTCTGTTCCTATGACAATTTTCAGATTGTTTTTGTGAATTTATTGAAGGGTTTAATTTTAATTGAAATTTTTTAGATTGTTTTGTTAATTTATTGGAGGATTTAATTTTTCTTATCAATTTTCAGATTAATTAAGTCCACCTTTACTTATATATTGTAAAAACGTTTATCTAAAACATTTTATAAACAATTTGAAGTTTTTCACCGATAAAATTTTTAAACATCTGTCTGTTTTCTCCAAATTAATCAACGTCAAAATTTTACCAGCGATTTTAATGTGAAATATTTGGAGACCGCGTTAAATTTTACTTTGCCCGAACTCGATACTAGGCTTAAGATACGATAAAGACCAGGGTGGTGATTCTGATCTTTTGTCGTACATTTTAGGCGTGTTTTTGACATATTCACCACACTTTTCTTGTACTTTTTTTTTCAACACAGTTCCTTTTGTGTTTTTACTATTATCTACTACTGAACTAAAATGAATTTTCGGTGAGCAAACGTCAAAAAGCACGGCTAATTATGACAAATTAGCCAACTGCTCTAGACCTTTTGGCAAAAGTTTTATACTGTCGTAAACGGTATTGTACACCTAATTAGAACAATACAAGTGCTTAAATTCGTAATAATATTTTTGAATTTTTAATAATTGTTTCGTATTGAATAAGAATAAGAAAAGCATTTTGTAATGAACTTCAGCATATGCTACATGACAACGTTTGGTACATCGAGTATAAAATAAATACAAATCGATTAAAATAGTTAAGAAAAATAACAAAGGCGTAACAAATAGACTCGTTGTAGTAGAAAACAATACAGTACTAGTGGGAATAGTGGTAGTTATTGAATTGACAAACTAAGAATTGTTATGGATGGTAAGTAAATATTCTATTCTTATGGTAGTATTTCGAACGAGTTGCTTTGATGTGAAATTCATCCTGTCAGCTTGAGCTGGCATCTCACTCCCGTGAACAGCGATAGCACAGCGCGACACGCTAGCACCTCGACTAGTGTGAGAGAGCTTTAGGAATAGTTAACCAAAACCTGCCGCCGGTCACGAACCATAATACAAAAAACTTCGTGCCTGTACAAAAAAACCACCAGCACCACCTCCGATCCTGAAGGGACCCTTACACCACTTACCTTTGCTTACTTAAAGGCGCAGATGGTCTGCCTTCACTGCTGTAACCATCCACCCATAAAACACTCAGGACAGTAAGCTAGTTTTCAGTGTCCCTACAGTCGTTTGTCGGTTCCTGTTTCATACTACCTGTGGGTTCTAATAATTTAACTCCGGAATTTGAACTTTAATAAGCACCTTCGATTAGAATGAATAAAATTTTCCTGGTCAAATTCCACAGGTAAAATAAGCTTCAGAAAAAATTGCTGCCCAAACTTCACTACGGAAGAAGAAAAAGTATGCCTGGTATATTCATTACAATCATCAGTAAAAACAGAGGTATTACGGTATATGTCTCTTCAAATAAAAGTAAACGTTCCCGTCAGAGTTTATGTCTTTGTACGACACAATTTTAGGCTGTGGACGATCTAAAGGAAAAGGATGTCATGACCGAAGGAACTATCTATATTGGAAGTAATTATTAAATTGTTATGAGTGATTAGTTTGGACGCGAAGTGCCAGCTGCGGTACGCTAGTTCGCCTCAGCTATTGGCGGAGAGTGTATGGGGGTGGTTCCACGAAAACCCGCCGCTGTCACCTGCCATATACAAAACAAATCGTGCCTGCTCACACAAACAGGAACGAAGCACACATCCGGTCCAGAAGGGACTCTTACACCACGTACCATATGGCACTGAAGCCAGTAAATTATTTTTCAGTGTTCCTTAGAGTCATATGGGTAGATATGGCACAGCAGCCAAAACGCAGAATATATGCGCCTTCACAATGAAAAGAGATGGTGGTGTAAGGGTCTCTTCTGGACCGGATGTGTGCTTCGTCCCTTTTTGTGAGAGCAGGCATGCATTTTTTTGTATGTGGCAGGTGACAGTGGCAGGTTTTCGTAGAAACACCCCGCACTGTCCGCCAATAGCTGAGGCGAACTAGCGTGCCATCCTGTATTATAACGCTGTCAACCGAGTGATCTGTCAGCACATGCTGGCAGCTGAGACCTCACGTCCAAACTAATTACTTAGTCTAGTACCATAAAAAAATGGCGCGCAACGGCGGGCCACCTCAGTTCGTCTTCGGTGTCTAATTATGACTTTTTCTGGGGACTGAGATTTGCTACGAAACGACCTTTTGGTATTCTGCTAACTGGTTGACCTTAAGCCTCATAACCAGTGGAGGTTGCATGCGGACCTAGGGCTAACTAATTTGAGTAGAAAACCAGGTAGACTCTCCGAAGGCTTCTAGAGTTAGGTCGATTCTAGGCAGGGGATAGGAGTCCTTTTTTGTGACTTCGTTTAAGAGTCGATAGTCTATACAGAATCTTAAAGAGCCGTCCTTTTCCGCATAAGTACCACTGGGGAGCTCCACGGACTTTTAGAGGGGTGCACTATACCCTGGTCAATCATCTGCTGGAGTATATCTTCAGCCTCTACTCTCTTCGACATTGGAATTCTCCGTGGAGGTTGCTTAATGGGCATTGCATCTGTGAATCCTGTGTTGCAAAAGCGAAGTACGGCCTAAATCATTTTTCGATGAAGAGAACACCTCAAAGTGGCTGGCCAGCAAGTTCCAGAGTTGCTCTTTGGCGGTGTCTGATAGGTCAGCCGAATTTCTCGAAAGAGTTCTAAAAATCAGGTGAATAGTCCTGGCTCGTGGATCGGCTGCAGTTAATGATCTCTGGGTTACCTTCCACAACCGCGATAGCTGTTGAAGCAGTAAGATGGATTGGTTTAGTACTGGTATTCGACACCCGGGCGAAAACGTTTCCATTCTCGACACGATTTATTATGTAAACAACTTCAAGTCCTTCGGGTGAATTTTCAAAAGGCGTTTAAAGAATATCCTCGTCTTTTACCAGGGTTGTGCTTAGCCTAATTATATGGTCGGAACTCGGTGGCAGCTGCATGTCACTGATAATACTGGCTATACCAGTCTGATTAAAACATTGTTCCAATTGACTTGTCTCGTCAGCTATAGTGAAAGTGCCATACTTGAGATCTAAAGAGCACTTATATTTTACGAGGAAATCCATTCCTATGATACAGTCATCGAAAATATCTGCCACGAAGACGAGGTGCCGAGTGAAGAAATCTGCTATCTCTAAGTGAACTTCCGTAAGGCCAACTACAGGAATCGTTTCACCATTTACACTTTTGATAACAGTGCTAATTTGAAGCATACGTGAGTTGATTTCTGAATTTCGTAGGATTCGGGGGTGTAGAATAGTCTGGGTGGCACCTGTGTCAATTATCAATCGGCAGGTTATCCCATTAACACGGCCAGGCAGCCATAAATGATGACTAGCGTTGGCAACACTAACTATTACATTAATTGGTTCTGGGGCTGCTAGAGCTACTGACTTTTGCCCCTCAAAATCAGTGGTCTCGAGATTAAAAATTGCTGTTGGGAGGTGATATCATTGTACGTTATCTAGTGTGGTAGCTGAATTTCGAATGGTTCGATGCTCTTGGTCGTTTCTGAGTGTTTGTCTTGGCAGTGTGATATGGTGCCACTACTCCCAGTCGGATAATTACTCCTAGCTGGAGGATTATCTATCTGGTGAACATAGGAGTTCATGCGCTTGTCGTTAGATCTCTGCTGAGATCTCACGCTTAATGTTGTCGGAGAAGAAGTTGATGCTGATTGGTGGTTTGAATTTCCACTGTTAGTGATCTAGCGGTTGAAGCTCGTCTAACATTAAGAGCCTTACTCGTTTTCTTAATAAGCACAACGTCGAATTCCACCTCCTCATCTTGAAACAATACGGGTCTCGTCTTCCGTATATTCCTGCCATGGACAAAAACTTCTTGTCCAGTGTACTTACGTATAAGGAATCCGTAGCCTCTGTCATAACTGTACCACTTGATGCAGCCTGCTACATTTCTCTCCAAAGGTTTCGAAGACCACTTCACTATTTTACCTTTTTGTTTTTCAAGTCGCCTGTGGTTGCTACTTCCTTCAGCATGCAGACATATTTCGATTCCGGAATATTTGAAGGGTGGGGCTCGGAGCTGAGTCCTTTGCCTGTTCTGCGCTCCTTCAGAATAGGCGACGATCGTTTCCGATCGCTGGTTCTTGTTGTGCCACCTTGGCGGGGAGCGTCGTCGTGGTGGATCGTCGCGTGACATCAGTGTTGCTTCTGCGCTCGAATATGTCGGCGGCTTAGTCTGGAGACATACCTGCTAGCTTCGATTTGTGTGGCCTGCGCCAAAGTAGCTTCAAGGGTTTGCGGCTTCCAATTTCGTGCGAGTTGTTGTGTTTCTAAATCAGGAATTCCATCCAGGAACTGTTCCAGAGCTATGTAATTTTTTGCTCTCTTTGGGCAGTCACTGAATCCTAAGTCAACAAACCGCTGGACATCCGTGGCAAACTCTCTGAAACTTTCACGATATTTTTGTATACGCCCCCTTAGGTGCTCATCACTGAAACGTTCACTCAGCGCCCTAACCAGTTCACTATAGTCGCTCCGCACTTCTGGTGGTAAGGTATGAAAAAAATTTAAAGCAGTACTTTGTAGATAAGGAGCTATATATAGTGCCTTGGGCTCAGCGGACTATCTATTTGCTAGGGCAATGACCTCAAAATGTTTTTTATAATCTGCCCATGGTTGCTTTCCATCATAGTCGTTCGAAAAGAAGCGAATTCGCGTTGGTTCCATAAGTGGTGTAGCAGAGGTAGAGGGAACTGGAGAATCTAAGTAATGTTCTCGGTTATTAGCTCCATGATTCAGGTTACCAGAAGTTTTTTTATTTACTTGGAGCGGAGCTGCTTTTGGAGATGCTTGTATACAGCGGCCGAAGTGGTAATAGTCGGATAATTCGCTCCGAAAACTGTGAGATTCCCATCTGAAGTAGGTGGATGGAGAGGAACAGAGTTTTGCACTGACTGGTTTTGGGAGTGGGTTTTGAATGTAGATGAAGCTCGCCCGTGCAGATGAGCACTAGTGATATGATCACTAGTATTAGCTGGCAGACTAGACTCGCATGATCTCAGTTGTATCTCTGCAACGTTGAAATTAAGGCAGGCTGAATTGTCGTGAGTATGGCACGTTTGACGGCTTCTACGTGTGACATCTCGACCCTTTCCAGTAGATTTGAAAGATCTTGCATAAGAAGAGTCAACTGTTGTATTTGTTGGCTTATAACAGCGAGTGGAGCATCGTTTGGATTGGGAGTACTCATTCTTATGCCTGAGTCACTCGATTGACATACAGGATTATTAGTGATTGGCTGTCGATTTTATTCTGTGGGCTCGAATAAGGCTTATGTACCGTAAAATTATTCCACATGACTTTTGCTTTTTCGATCAATGAAGTATGTGGTTGTTTTAGCTTTTTAGATGGAGCCGAGCGGAGCTAGTACTAGTGGGGATCTTTTCTTCAAAGGATCAAGCTACCCCACACTTGACACCAATGTAACAGAAGTTGTACTTAGTTTCTTCTGTATACAATGTGGGTATTTTTATACAGAGGCTACTGTGCAGTGTTTACTTCTATTGCACTAGAGTGTAATGCTACTGCCTGCACACCACTCCTACGTTACAAAACAACAACCTTCGATGCGTGTTTGGCTGGAAGAAGCTAGCCCACTATGCAAGTGCGTGATCGAGTTCGTTGTCACATTGACGTGCTTCTGATTTGCAAGTTAGTCAAGTTAGAGGCAAACCAGGCGAAGAAGACTCGATAGCGAGTGTGTTGTTAGAAGTGCGATACAGTGATCGGGTAGAAAAATAGTCGTGCGTGCGCAAATTACAACCTCTCAATAAGGACAGGTGTAATATACAAAATTAAATGTGATTCGTGGTGTTTGTGTTGTGTTGACGGGATAGTGCCCCAGAAGATGCTCCCGAGACAAGCCAGCTTGGGAAATAGTATTATTGCTGCACAAGGCGGATGTATCAGGGAGGTAACTCTACATGCAGGTGAGTTTAGACTTAAATTTAATATTGTTTATTTCGCCTTGGGTCTATTTAGCAACCGCTGTGGCACAGCGCGTGGTGTGCTATCTTTTCGAGCCTAGCCAAATATCGATTTTCACCCAAAAGATATAACCCAAGTCGTGCCACTTTTGGACCTTGCGTCGGGCGAGTTTTTTTTTTTTTTTTTTTTTTTTTATCTGTAATTGTGTCAAGCTAGAGCCTAATCGGTCATGCAATTTTATGTAGTGCGACTTTCGGCCCCTTCTGAAATTATGCCATGCTAGACTGGAGATGGAGTTCTTCACTAAACATGCGCACCAAAAGAGAAAGAGACAACTATTGTACAGCACCAGCTGTACTTTATTTTATTTGAAAATATGAGATGTACTTATATCTTTTAATTTTTTCTCAAATTGAGAGCAAAATAAAATTCATTTATTTAAATTTCTTTTTCGCAATTGAAATAATTTGCACTTTAATTTTTTCCCGTCTCAGATAGAAAACCAAATAAAATTTATTTATTTAAGTTTATTTCCCACAGTTGAAATAATTTGCACTTTAATTTCTTCTTGTCTCAGATAGAGAGCCAAATAAAATGTATTTCTTACAGTTGAATTGATTTATGCACTCTGATTTCTTCCTCACAATTATCCTAAAGAAAAAAAAATATCGCATGCAAACGAAAAAAAAAAAACTTTTCCTTACTCTGAATCAACATTCAAACTTCCAGATTTGTGCTTGTCCATACAAATTTATTTTCAACACTTTCTTTAAACTAAACGTTATAAATAATGATATACCTCCAATCCATTGTACAACATACATGGATTCAATCCCTCATACCAAAACACCGAGAATTATTCCCAAGCCATGAACAGAAATCTATTTGTGTGCATTGGGAGCTATAGAGCCTAACTTACTATCCATACAATAAAATAGTCTTCTAGTAATTTACAGCTTAGTTCCTTACCTTCTCAAAGGCTACACTTACTATATACCTTACTTAACAAAATAATAAAGTAGTTTTGATTAAAGTGTAACCGTACCATATTACGTCCACTAACTCCCAGCTGAATTGGTGTCTATTTGCAGCCGGAGCCCGAATCTATAGACAGCTACAGTCGATATCATCAGCCCAAGGTACAGCGTTATATACAATGATTACTCAACAGAGAGTTCTTAATTGAGGAATCATAGTCATTTGGTTAAGATAATTTTTTTAAATAATTTTGTTAGGAAAGGTATAAACAATTTATTTTGGTTCGGAAGATAAGAAGGTAGGCTTAGGATTATCAAAACACCAAATTTCTGTACGAATAGTAGTTAGATCAGTAAAATGACCCCACCCTGCCGCTAATGATCTCAGCCAACAAGTTACATAGCCTCGTTCAACAACAAACCTGTTAATTCCAGGCAACCATACTATACTCATAGTATTTAAAACAGACAACCAAGCTCCAAGATGGCATGTAAATGATCAAGTCCACCTCAAACATGTGTGGTACAGAGAGAAAGATGTTTTGAGAGAGCGAGACATATTACAGCACTCCACTATTCATCCAAAACTAAACTAATATAATCATACCACCTTCTTTCATCAAAACTTTTAATTTAATCCACTCCCAAACAACCTTATGCTTTCATGGTAAGATTTAAAAATAAGTAAATAACACTAACCACTCTCGACCATCGCCACAGTCTTCACCACAGCTTCTATTTCCTAGTAGAATTATGTGATGCTAAATACCATCCACCAAAGCTCTTAACTTATAGTACCCCAGTCTTCACTATTGCACTATTGATACAACACCATTTCGGATGATGATACTTTAGAGGATATAAATATGAAGCGGCATTGCTGATAAGATTTTTACTGAGCGGAAGACTTCATAGCATAGAATTCTATCTCCACTGCAAACATATAGCTGTACAGGAAAAGATGAACATCAGGCCAATGCAACCCCTGACTAATGAGGAACGGCGTTCGCATATGGAAAATTCTTGCTGCCATATATGTGAAAAAACGTTTGCAGCTGATGAGGAATGAGTCCTTTAACAACCCTACTCCCACATGCAGGTATTGTCACAAATTAAGGCAGCCTCGATATGCTCTGTAATATGAGAGCTTAGCATCATGTTTGCATTGGAAATAGAATCCTATGCCATGAACTTCATGCTCCTGGATTCGCTGTGTATTTTGATCGTTTCCTTGAATCGGCTTCAATATTGACTCAAGATCTGCCTACACACAAAACGGGACTGGATTCTTATGGCTATAATTCTTATATTCCAGCCATTTCGAACCGTTGCTATAAAAGCGCAAGCAAACTCTTGGGGAGTACCAGTCAATCTAAGTGATTCTCAGTGTTAGTGTCTAATAAAAAAATTAAAAATGTCTATCACCACAATAGTAAATGAAAGTTTTTCAATAATTAAGAAATTGCAATAAATTTCGAAGAGCCTGTTCTGAGTGTTGGAAGGATGAATATGGTTTCTTGATATTTGATAAGGATAGATCATTAACTAAGGGGCGCTACCGTAATGAATTTGATACCTTCATTGTACTATAAAAGGATGAAACATGCGAAATAGTGATAAGTCGAAGGTGTAACTCGGCCGAAGGCACACCGAATCCTGTGGACCTGCTGAGTAGATTAAAGCTGTTCTCCCGTTATCAGACCTGTTTGAAAAGCTGTTCACCTGTTATCAGACCTGTTTGAAAAGCTGTAAAGCTGTTATCAGAGCTGTTTGAAAAGCTGTTAACCTGTTATCAGAGCTGTGTGGAAAGCTGTTATCAGAGCTGTTTGAAAAGCTGTTCACCTGTTAATAGACCTGTTTGAAAAGCTGTAAAGCTGTTATCAGAGCTGTTGGGGAAGCTGTTAAGCTATTATCAGAGCTGTGTGGAAAGCTGTTAAGCTGAGCGCCTCGGATTTCACAAAACCAAGCGTTCTCGGTTCGATTCCAGCAAAAAATCCAACATTATTTTATTAAAAAATCAGCTAAGACAGGAGCTTGAACAGCTTACGGGGGCAGCCAGACTATAGGAAAGGAAAGGAATTCCACAGGCAGAGAAAAAAGTTTATAACTTAAGATATAAAAATAAATAATGAATTTGATGTGAATAAATATTGTGTGAAAAAATTGAATTGCTATATATTATTTACAGTTGTTGTTGTGTTTCAGTAAAGGAATTAGGAATATATATATATATATTCAACTTTCACATCTACAACATATTCCACATACTACTCACAGCTCTCAAGTACTCATCTAAGACAACATATTATACTATATTAATATAATAACTCCACCTTCTTTCGTCAAAACTTTTAATTTAATCCAGTCCCAACCTAATACTTTCATGGTAAGATTTAAAGATGAATAAATAATACCTCGATATCCTACTAGACTTATATCATTCCAAATACCCACTCTCAAAATCGCGGTCTTCACTATTGAACTTGAAGCATTATCAACTTTTTTACTTTTTTCGACCTTCCTGATACTCATACAACACCATTTCCAGGAGATAAATACCAAATACCATCCATCAAAACTTTTAACTTAAAACATATCTTATCTACCTACTCTCAACCCCCACCAACATCTTCACTATGGACTTGTGGAGAATTATCAACTATTTCTTCCTTCATACTCCACCATTCGGGTGACACTTTAGAGGAGATATTTATCCAGCGAGATTGCTGATTAGGATTTTACTGCTTATTCATAGCTCCCAACATATCATACCAACATATCATACCATATTAATATCATAACACAACGCTCTTCAATCAAAGCTTTCGATTAACCCACTCTCAACTTAATGGTAAGTAAACAATGTACCTGCCCCAATAGTATGAAGATAAAATTATCATATTCTTATCAGCTTCATGTGAACTATTGTTTAGATATAAGAGTCAATCAAATCTCATTACAGCGTAACTGCTTGATTTATAAAAAAAATTCTGCTACCTGCATATGCTCACCATAAGATGAAATTATGAACGTGAAATTAACACGTTCTTATCTAACCACTTATCAACTTAAAGAAAACATTCCTGCTGGAGGCTAAAAAGTTTAAACCTTAAGATCCATGAAAACTTTCAATTTAATCCACAACTTACAGCACCCACTCTCAATCTCCACCACGATCTTCTCTATTATCAAATTTTTCTTCCTTCATGCAACCCTGATTGAGAAATTTTATTGAAAATAACAAACAATTCTTCGTAAAATATAAGACTTTTCAATACAAACTCCTAGATACAAAAAAAACATTAATCGCTCAATTTGTCTGCTTTACTCGGCTGTATTTGTTTACCAACCACCTGGCCACCTTTTCTTGCTTTAATTTCCATTACTTCTAATGATTTCATGTATCTTACCATCCCAAGCAGCCGTGATCAATTTTTACACATCGAATATCAGAACATGATCACTCGAACTTCAGAAACAAAATCGAAATCCTATGCTATTTATTTTTTTATTTATTTATGCTGGAGAGTGCTAAAAGTGGTCTCGTATCCCCAACATCTAAGACAAAAACCAGTACAGCCAATACACAAACCCATATTTAGTATGGATTTGAACCACCTAGCGACGGTGGCGTCATCTGTGGCGAAATCCTGGAAGCTAAAACAGTGGACCAGAACTCTCCTAGCGTAACTACTCTTCAAGAAAATTCAGTTTCGGATTCTTAAACCAATATTTTAATAAAGATTATAAACACGATTTTGCGTGTACCATACTTGCTCTTGGACTTTTTGTGAAATTTACTATTTTTATGAATTCTTAAAACAGAAACTATGAAAAATATTTATGGACTGCAATAAATATATTTACCGGCTATCAACCGCGTTTTCTATTTCTTAACTTAACCTTTTTCTGATCATCGCCCTAATATTAATTTGAAATGCAGCAAAACTTACCGCACCCAACATCTATATACTGTTTCTTTTATCGCCCAGGTATTTTGCTTTCAACGCAAAGTATAAACCAGGCGGAGAAGTTAAATTTACAATTTTTTAAACGGATTACCAACTAGAGTTGGCTTTGTCCGATATCTTCCACATTAAATTATTTGCATTAAGCTCCCAACGCATAAAATAATCATATCTAAAGCATTGATTCATTCGATAAAATTAATATGATCCTACCTTTCATTTTCAGCTCACAGTTCAAGTTTACTAAACCGTCAAACTGTATACATACCGGCAAAATTTTTGTTTTTTTTTTATATAAGCTATGTTTTGTTTATATTTACACCTTCCTAGCTTTCTACACATATAATTAAAGATCATTGATCTCCCATTCCTATACACGCTAGGAATACCTTCGCAATTTGTGCTATTATGCGAATTTAATTGGTTGAACGAAGTGTTTCTAAATGTGGGGTAGTAGGAGCACATAATTTAAACGTAATCATAAAGATGTGGCATGCTCTCAACCTTCGCAATGCATTTTTTATTCTTGTTTTGTAGTTTAATAAAAAACGACAACTACTTACGCCGCCAACGAAGAAGCAAAGTGAATAATGTTTAATAATTAAAACTGTAAAGCAGGTTTTGCATCATGCAGATTTTATATGTTGAGTAAAGTTTTCGAATGCCTATGCTAGTTTCCGATTACCTGGTAATCTGTTTTGCGTTTAGCTTATTCATAGTAGTTTATATTTCTAATCAAATACAATTTTTCTATTTTCACACAGGTAAGATGCAAGTGCGCGTATGTGTGTGTGTGTGTGTGTGTGAGTGTTGCACCGAATAGTTCATTTCTGTCTTTTTAGTTGATATGAAAATTTTAACAGGCGCTAGTGGCACTATAAAACTTTGCACATAGTTTTGAAAAGAATTGATTCGGTACTTGTGTTAAATTTCGCAAAAGAATTTTAAGTTGACTAAATCTGCTCACAAAACAAAATCACATTTGACAACTTGTCACTCAGCTTTGACAAATGTCCCTTCCTTCATCTCACTTACTCCTATATATAATGTCCTGCTCTTGACAAATTACGCTCATGTACACGAATTATACACGACTCAACCATTCCTGTTTGCTATATATTCTAAGTTTTGTTCGTTCTGGAGAGATGTTAGGTTCGGTGGCATTAGGACAACATCTTGCAAATTAAAGAAATATTAAGTGAATAAAGTGGATTCGCAAAACAATTGAGTTTCTTTAAAAGTTACTATTGCCCTCGACATCATGACTGCTACAATAAATCAGAAGTGGGATAATTGAATCGAAAAAGTGCATTATTGGATCTGATCTGATCTGGCACGGCAGGTTTGAAAAAAAAACAATTTGGGATATTCTCGTTTTGTGAAAATGCAGAATATGTGTGAAATCAAGAATCTGAAGAAAAGGGAGCTTCAAATAATACTGCGTTCTTTTGATTTGCCTGTAACAGGAAAAAAGGGTGCTCTTGTTGTACGGTTAGGACCAGCCATGTTGAAACGCGATGAATTATGTTCGCGGGAAAACATACTTGTATGCCAAATATTCCAGTTAATAGCACACGTTTAGAAAAACTTACAAACACAAATGGAGAAATCTCTGACAATATGTGTACTCAGTTAGATAAAACCTGTGTTAAAAATGATGGTTGTGTTGCACAAAATAGAGATGTGTATGATAACAACATTGACAACTTAGTCGCATTTGAAAAATCCCTTCTAAAACGTGAAATTGATTTACTTACACGCAAAAATAAATTGTTAAAAAATTCTCAAAGTTTTGCAACGTTGAATCTTCTGAGAGGAAACTAAAAACCGAAAAATTATTACATCCCTCTGAAGTAAGCGAAGTGTTGCCTGCTTTTGATCCAAAAGATGAAATTAGTAGTTCTCCGCAACAATGGATAAAAAAACTTGAAAAGTATCAAAGTATTTATGAATGGAAGGATGAAACTCTTCTACACTATGCGTGCTTACGTCTAAAAGGTGCAGCTAAAATATGGCGTATTAGTTTGGAAAATGAACTCATTAGATGGGAAGACTTCAAAGGGAGTTTCTCAAGGCTTTTCGGCCATTACAGGATGAGTCGAATATTCATTTTGACATGGTCAACAGAAAAAAGAAACCAGAGAAAAGTTATGAAGATTATGTATACGTGATGAAGAACCTCGCTAAACGTGGATCGATGAGTGACAAAGCTCTAATTAAATATATTATTAGGGGTCTTCGTGATCCTGTTATACAACGAATTCTTTCTTTGCAGATGTTTGAGCTCTCTAGTGAATTGTTGGTACATCTCAAGCATTCTGCAAATTCAAAGTCACCTTCTTTTATCCAACCACGCAGTCAAGGAATGGAACCCATCCAAGGAATTCGAATTGAATCCGATGTTAAAATTCCTTCGATGACAGGTTTACAACGATCTAAGGTATTCAAATGTTTCAACTGTAACGAGTTGGGTCTTATTTCTACCAACTACCTCAAACAAAAACGAGTACGTGGAATGTGTTATAATTGCGGAAATCCTGGACATATGAATAAAAATTGTTCTTGAGTGTCTAGTGGATGATAACCCGATGATTAAATTAAGTAATCTTACAAATGATTTTTTCATATACTTTACTTGTACAATTATGAATGATAACTTAGGAGTAGGCATTGACTTAAGCGTAATAGCTTTAATAGCTACTGGTAGTCCAGTTAGTTTAATTAAGAGGAATTTATTGCCAGATTTTGTTTCTGTTATGTCTGCTATTCGCTATCGCTTCAATAACGAATAGAGGCATTGTCCCAGCGAGAACCAGCACGACTACATACATATACGCCTCTTGCACTTCTATTCTGGAATAGAGGTACAGAGACTACAAGAAGACAAAATTAGTTCAGTCCCGTACTAGATGCCGCATTATCAACTATACCCAGTCAATATTATTTAAGTCATCATAGTATATAGTTATCCAACCATATCATATGTAATAGGAATTTAATAAATGGATTAGATTGGAATCGGAGTTGAATATTTAATTATCGAACCCAAATACACAACAGTTTCTATCATAGATACAAACAATATATATTTAACAGTAATAAATGAAAGTAGGTTAAATGTTTTCGGTCTATTCGAAACAAAAATATTTGTTAATGATAGATTTTATAATATGCAAATTTATGTCGTACCTGAGAATACAATGCGACAAGCATCTATTTTGGGCCGAGATTTCCTTAAAGTTAAGAAAATCTCCATATAAACCCGGATCACTTTTGGAAAGCCCTTTAATTTTTTTCAACCAAAGAAAGCTTTCATTGTGAAGAATTTATGTGGCATAATACAGCAAGAGAGAAAGAGAATGTGTAGAGCTTTCTATTAGAGGGCCGTTGTAGTTGGACCGCGTTTTTGTGAGGTTTTGCACATCTAGATTGTTTTGCACATCTAGATTGTTATGCTACACGAAGAAATACTGTAGCATGTGTGCCGGCCTGTGGAAACGGACAGCTGAACCCACCCAAAACTCGACGAACGAGCTCTGACAGGCTGATGAAAAAGAAGAAGAAAACAATCGACATCTGTCTTGTCAAATCTTCACAGAGTGAAGAAGTCAAAAAAAAAGTGAAAGCTAAAATTATCAGATTTTTCCCAACGTCATCGGGGCGATTAGAGCAGCCTATAACCAGAAAGTGGTCCGCCACCTGCTCATCAGAGAAAACATTGGAACAGCATCGGTCTTTAAAGACTTAGGCTTTATTACCTTAGATTCATATTAGAACAGCTCAAACGATTGTTCTAGAAGTATTATTAATAGACGCAGCAAGAATTGGCAACACGGCCTGCTATAAATCAAATTTTTCTTTGTGACGGCAGATTGAACGCCCTTACACGGTTTCAGTTAAGGTTAAATAACAATTCTCAGCCTCAGGTCCAGATACAGAACAGGACAGACTAACAAATTGTGGCGTGGGGACTGAGTGGATGGGGTGCATTTACTCGCCCACGTTGTGTTATCTCATATGCTAAATAGGCATATACGTTTGAATGCGGTGTTGGACCGAAATTCGAGTGTCAAACATTTACTACACCAATTGGTATCCAGCCGCCATGTCATCATTCAGAGGAAGGAAGTTGCTGAAGCTGGTATTTGTCTACAGTAACCCCCCATCGGGTTGGTCGTATCATCGTTGCGCCCACGACGTAAACTAAGGCATAGAATAGCTCGTATAGGTAGCAGAATCATCCTACTATGGGATATTGGCATTTTAGGCAGGTATAAATTTATTTTTCTTTGCAATTTAAAAGTGCCTAAGTGATAAACAATTTTTTTTTACTTTTGTCTAATTGCCACAATAGTATATCATTCGTATTTAAGTATTACACAATGAATTCGAGTATCTTTATCTTATTTCTTATATCTTTATCTTTATTACCATACTATTATAGTGTTTTTGTTTAGACATGATATAAATGAATTGGAGATTTTTTGCTTGTACAAATTTTTTTTCATACTAGTATATTAGTCGTATTTAAGCAGTACATTTATAACTATGAAAATTTTTCTAATAATTTTTGTCTGCCTGCCATGGTAGAGTATCGCTTGTATGTAAGTATCACATACAGCATGTAATTCGCGGAGCCTTGAACATTCTTGGAATTAATTGAATATTAGCATATTTGTTCGCGTTGAATATTACATTTGAAACTCACTACACTGTTGTTTGACATTGCGCAAGAGGTCTTGTATTGGCCATAACCTTGCACTATCGATATAGAGTCAGGTAAATGAGTTTGCTCTTAGCTACGGTTTAAGATAATCCAAACAAATGTTCTTTTGATTACGCTCCCTGACTACAGTAATATATAGGTTCGCATCATATTCCAACTTCTGAGTAAATGACATTTTATAACGTTATGGCTTAGTAAGATTTTCATTCTCCACTCACTATCCTGGAGCCCTCTCACATGAAGGTCGTCTAGCTCGCTAGTCTCTTTACAGGGACACTGAAACTAATTTGCTGCCTTCAGTGTCGTATGGGTGGTTGGGGCATGCAGTGAAGGCATAACATCTGCGCCTTCAATATTGGATGTAGGTAAGTGACGTCAAGGTCCCCCCTTTTAAGGATTTCTTCGCCTCATGACCATATAGAATTACATTGTGATGCAAGTTCTTTAGGTTTTGGTGCTGTATTACTGCAGCTCAAAAAAGATGATCGTGTGCATTCAATTTTATATTTCTCGAAACAAACAAAGTCTCGTTACCATAGTTATGAGTTAGAAACGCTTGCAATTATTTACGCTCTGAGGAGATTTAAGATATATCTTCATGGAATCAAGTTTACAATCGTAACCGACTGTAACGCTTTAGTAGTTATTATTAATAAAAAACTTATTAACTCTAGAATAAATAGCTGGGTATTAGAATTGCAAGACTATGATTATGAAATTGAACAGCAACTGGCGATATGCCAAGCTGAAGATCCAGTTATTAAAGATTTGAAACAGGAATTGATACACAATGAAAGTCCTTTTTATGAAGTTCGTGAAAGTCTTGTGTACAGAAAATTTCATAAAAATAATAAATTATTGTTTTATGTTCCGGAGGCTATGTGTGTCCATATTTTGAGAAGCTCTCATGATCTTCGATCACACGTGGGTGCATATAAAGTTTGTAAAATTATTAAACGTGCCTATTAATTTCCCAATGTTAAATCTGTTGTGAAATATTGCATTCAAAATTGCCCAAAGTGTGTTGTTTACAAAGTGCCGACTGAAAAAAGAGAAGGTTTTCTCCATTCCGTTCCAAATCGAGATAAACCATTTCTTACTATCCACATTGACCATTTAGGTCAATTAGACGTTACTTCTCGAAGCAAGAGACATATTTTCGTGTAATTGATGGCTTTACAAAATTCGTAAAGTTGTATGTTACAAAAACGGCAAGCACTGTCGAAGTTATTAATTGCTTAAAACCTACTTCAACATATTTACCCTTAAGGATTGTGTCTGATCGCGCATCAGCATATACTTCTAAATCTTTCAAGTGTTTCCTTCAGAAACAATCAATTCAACATATTTTAGTAGCTACTAGTTGCCCAAAGGCAAATGGCCAAGTCGAGCTTATAAATCGAGATATTATACCTATGATTGCGAAAACTATGAATAAGGAAGCTTGGGATCACACTATTCCAAGATTCGAATTTTCTCTTAATAATACTGTTGCGAGCGTGGCCTTTGGTTCGTTATTTAAAACACAATATTAAATTTTTAATAAGCAAGTTCTTTATTTTACTCTAATCTTATACAATTCACAAACTTTCAATTAATCAACTCAACTTTAATTATCGCTAATACTGTACTTTCAATTATCGCAATCTAATTACAAAACTTTCGCACGTTTATTACTTTCGTTAACACTGCAACGTCTAAGACAAGACTCTTCCTCTGGCGGTGACATCTGTTATATTTATACCCTAGAAACTCTCCAGATTATTCTGGAGTGTTCTATTCCAGAACCTTCTTGTCTATTCTATTCATTCTATTTATGAACATTCTCGAAGATTCCTTCACCGATTCTCCAAACCTGAACTTGTTTACTCTCCATTGCCAGTAGATGTCACCAGTTGTCTCTTTCTATTGCACGTAACACTGCCCCCTTCTTAAATTTGTTCGTCCCGAACATCAGGTGGTCTACGGTCTTGATGCTCGTAGTATTGACACAAGCGGTCCAAATGAACAATTTTACGCTTGCCTCTTGTACCACGCTGAATCCTGTATACCACGTCATTAATTCTAGTTACTACTGAATACGGTCCCTCGCACTGTTGTTGTAGTTTTGGAGAACGTCCCTTATGTCGTTTCGGGCTGTACGGACAAACAAGATCACCTTCGTTAAATCGTGCGGAATTAGCACGTAAGTCATAGCGGGTCTTCATCCGATCAGTATTTGCTGCTAATTTCGTTCTTGTGGCCTCGTGTACATCAGCTAATTGTTGTCTAAGCTCCGATACGTAGTCTTCTGGTAACTTTTGTTCTCTTCTGGGGTACCAAATTTGAGGTCGCTAAGTAAACGCATCTCTCTTCCAAATATGACCTTAGCTGGGGTTTGTCTGGTAGTGTTATGAATGGCTGATCTATAAGCCATTAGGAATATAGGAATATGTCGATCCCAATCGCGTTGATGATAGTCAACTACTTTCTTTAGATGCTCGATCAATGTTCTGTTGAAGCGCTCTACCATGCCATCAGATTGTGGGTGAAGAGGAGTTGTTCTGGTTTTTTTTATTCCCAACATTTTACACATCTTCTAGACGCGATTCGAAGTTCCGTCCTTGGTCCGAATGAAGTTCTTGAGGCACTCCAAACCTACTGACCCAATTCGTTATTATTTGTTCCGCAACTGTGGTTGATTAGGGATTGCATAAGCTTCAGGCCATTTACTGAAATAGTCAATGGCAACTAATATATAACGGTTACCGCCATCGCCGATGTCTACAGCTATCCTTTCAAAGGGGGCTCCGACATTATACTTATGCATTTCTCCTCTGCTTCTGTGTTGCGGCCCTTTGCAAGCAGCACAGACAGTGCATCTGCGGCACCACTCCTCCACATCTTCTCGCATATGTAGCCAATAAAACCTTTGCCGTATTTTGGAAACTGTTTTGTTCACTCCCAAATGTCCACCAGAGGTTCCACCGTGCATTTCTTCTAGAACATCTTTGACGTTTGATTCTGGCACGACTATCTGCATTCGGAATATTTCGCCGTTAGGTGCTTCCCATTTACGTTTTAATATACCACATTCAACATGATGAGAGTTCCATTGAGCCCAGTAACTTTTCACCTTCTCGCTCCGTTCCGAAATATCCTTCCAGTCTGGTCTTTCCATGTCCTCTTTCCAAGCGAGAATAGGTGAAATGTCCGGATCTTCTCGTTGTGCTGTTCTCAGGCTCTCGTTGTCCTAACCTGTAGATGGTTCCACGGTTACCAACTGTATAGTTGCTGTTGTTTCTTTTTCTTCCACCCGGGCGCAATGTTTGCATTCAAGTTTGCATAGACGTCGTGAAAGGCTGTCTGCATTTCCATGGATACGACCTCTTCGGTGTTGGATCTCAAAATCATAAGACTGGAGTCACTCTATCCATCTTGCCACTTGTCCCTCAGGGTTCTTAAACTGTAGAAGCCATTTGAGTGCTACATGGTCGGTGCGAAGGATGAATTTCTGCCCGTAGAGATATTTATGAAAATGTTTTGTTGAACTTACAATGGCAAGTAGCTCTTTTCTTGTAGCACAATAATTTTTATCTGACTTTGAAAGTGCTTTGTTATAGTAAGCTACTGGAACTTCTTGACCATTCTCCTCCTGCGAAAGCACTGCACCAATACCTTCATTGCTGGCATCCGTATCTAATATAAATGTTTTTCCCAGCTTTGGATAGTGAAATACTGGAGCTTCACAGAGCTGTTGCTTCAAATTTTCAAAACTTTCGTTGCATTTATCCGACCATATGAACGGCCTTCCCTTTTCTGTAAGTTGATGTAAGCTTCTTGCTATATCTGCAAAACATTTCACGAATCGCCTGTAGTAGGTAGCTAAACCAAGAAAACTCCGTAATTGATGTTTGTCCTTTGGAACTGGCCAATTTTTGACGGCTTCTATCTTCTCTGGATCGGTTCTTACTACTTCTTGTGATGAAACTATGTGCCCTAAATTATTAACTTCATTTTTGAATAGAGCACATTTACTCGCACTGAGCTTCAATTTTGCATCTTTGAGTCTTTGAAGTACGTCCCGTAAGTTGTTTTTATGTTCCTTGAATGTCTTTCCGATTACTATTATGTCATCCAAGTAGACAAGACATGTTTTCCAGGTTAAACCACGTAGAACACATTCCATTAGTCGTTCGAATGTGGCTGGAGCATTACATAACCCGAATGGCATTACTTTGAATTGCCACAAGCCACTGGCAACTGAGAAAGCAGTTTTCTCTCGGTCCTCGGGATTGTGGTCTGATTGCCACTGCGTGGATGCGTTTGCCACTTGACCACTTGTAGAGTATGAATGAAAGACCTCACTTTGTCACACAATTATATTTAATTCTTAAATCAATTATTTCATTCGACTACGTCAATAAAAACTAGATAATTACACAATATTATACTGCGCTTAATTAAGCTGACAGACGCGACGCAACCACTTGCTGGATGAAGATGTGAGCTTGAACTGTGCCAGGTTTGTACTGCAGTATGTTGTACATTAATTACGTTGAGTGCGGGTGAGAACAAGAGAGCACAAACTTCATACGGTTTAGTGTTGCCAATATGTCGCGTTATTGCATTTCGGAACTGGGCTGCATTCTGAGTTTCTTGTCTCCACATCACTCCCCTTCCAGCGTAGCGTATGATAGTTGTGTATTAAAAATTTAAAGATATCATGGCTTATATTCCGTTATCGTTCCGATATGTTTTTATTTCAATATATAAAATATGTTATTATAAATTTAAAGATTTCATTGGTTAGATTATGTCATCGTTCCGATGTGTTTTATTTCAATATATGTAATGTCTTAAAGTTAGCTTATTTGAATGTGACTTTACTTCTGTTATGTTTTACCAAGATGCTTGCAGATTGATATGCTGGTTTTAGTCTATCTATTGAAACGGTGCAATTTCTTCCGTTTATATCAATTAGAAAGCTTTTCCGAATCGTCGAAGTACTTTGTATGGGCCTTCGTAGGGTTTTGTTAGACCAATTTTAACTTTGTCCACTCTTAAGAATACGAATTCGCAATCATAAAGGGACTTTGGTACACATGCATTCGTTCTTAGGTTGAGCCTGGTATCTGTTGGTTTGATGGTACGCATGAATTGTCTTAGAGTCTCTAGCATTTGGGAAAGAGCAGGAATGATGAGTGTACTGTCTTCGAAAAGATCACCTGGAAGCTTAAGTGTTTGTCCGTATACCATTTCGGATGGAGTACATTTTATGTCTTCTTTGATACTATTCCGTATTCCCAACAGTACGAAAGGTAATTCTTCAGACCAAGTGTTGGAGCTTTGTCGTGCCATTATTGCGGCTTTTAAAGTACGATGAAACCGTTCTACCATCCCATTTGCCTGCGGGTGATATGCGGTTGTATGGATGTGTTGGAAACCAAGTAGTCTGCCGAGTTCTGCGAACATGCGGGACTCGAACTGACTTCCTTGATCAGTTGTTATAATTCTTGGAATCCCAAATCTCGAAACGTATTCGTTAACTAGAGTTTGTATGACGGTTTTAGCAGACATATCCTTAATTGGATAAGCCTCTGGCCAGCGTGTGTACCTATCCACTAGAGTGAGTACATAACCGTATCCATTGGATGGTGGCAAAGGACCCACAAGATCCATGTGGATGTGCTCAAACCTGCCCTCCGGGATATTGAATCTTTCAAACTGTGATTTGGTTTGTCGATGGACCTTGGATTTTTGACAAGCAACACATTCTCTTGCCCAGTTGCTCAAATCTTTATTGATTTTAGGCCAGAAATACCGCTCAGCTATTAGTTTACGTGTTGCTCGGATTCCGGGGTGACTTAAATTGTGAAGTTGGTCAAATATTGTTTTTCTGTATGATGTGGGTACGAAAGGACGTGTGCGCCCGGTGGATGTTTCAGACCAGAGTGGTACTTCCGTAAAGTATTTTATTTCTAGTTTCCACGAGGAGGCTTTGTTCGTCTGATTCTCGATTAACTTCTGCAATTCGCTGTCTGATTCCTGCAACTTGCCTAAAGTCTTTACTTGGAGTGAGTTGGTTTCTAGGACAGCAACGTTAGTGTCTGCTGTTCGCGATAGAGCATCTGCTATAAGATTGTGTTTTCCCTTTATGTGTCGTATGTCCGTTGTGAACTGGGAAATGTAGTCGAAATGGTTTGCTTGTCTGGGACTACGTTCTGTTTTGCTTTGTAGAGCTCGCGTGAGGGGATTGTGATCCGTGAAGATAACAAATTGTCTGCCTTCAACAAAATGCCTGAAGTGTTTGATCGCGAGGTATATTGCAAGCAATTCTCGATCAAACGTTGAATATTTACTTTCCGTTGGGGAGAGTTTTTTTGAAAAGAACCCCAAGGGTTCCCACAATCCGTTATTTTGTTGCTGGAGCACAGCTCCCACAGCTGTTTGTGATGCATCAGTCGCGATGCTGAATGTGCCGTTGCTCATGGGATGTGCTAATAAGGTTGCCTGCGCTAATTCCTTTTTTACCTTTTCGTAGGCAACTTGACATTCGTCTGGCCATGTGAAATTAGCTTTTGTTTGCTTCTTTTTGAGCAAAGAAGTGAGGTGATTGTGGATGGGATATAACAGTTCTGCAACGTGGGGAATAAACCGGTGGTAGTAGTTTATCATCCCAATAAACTGTTGTATGAGCCTTATTGTCTTGGGTGCTGGCAGTTTAAAAATGGCATCCACTTTAGATCTGGATGGTTGAATGCCGCTCTCGGATATTGTGTGACTCAAGAATTCTATAGATTTTGCACCGAATGCGCACTTGGAGGCTTTGATGTTGATTCCATATTCTCTTAATCTGTTGAAAAGAATTCTTAGATGACTAAGGTGCTCTGTTTCGTTTTGACTGGCAACGAGAATGTCGTCAATGTAAACATATACAAAATCTAGTCCTTTTACTACTTCGTTCATAAAACGTTGAAATGTTTGTGAGGCGTTTCTTAGCCCAAATGGCATTCGGGTGAATTCGTAAAGGCCGAACGGCGTAGTTAGAGCTGTTTTATACACATCTTCCTTGGCCACCGGAATTTGATGGTATGCTCGTATTAGGTCGATGTGTGTGAATATCTTGCATCCTCTTAATTGCATTGTGAAATTGTGCAAGTGAGGTATTGGGTACCTATCTGGCACTGTCACGGAATTTAAGCGTCGATAGTCACCGCGTGGACGCCAGTCTGAGTTATCCTTCTTGGGGACTAAGGGCAGCGGGGATGCTGCGGAAGAAGAGGAAATTCGACATATTCCCAGGCTTACCATGTGATCGAATTCAGTTTGTGCAGCTTTGTGCCTTATTGCGTCCAGACGTCGTGGTCGTGAGAATGGTAGTGGGCCGTTGGTGATAATCTTGTGCACAACGTTGTGCTTTACTGGAAGTTTATAGTTCGGGGGTTCTGTTAGAGATGGGAACTCAGCCAGTAGGCTTCCGTACTTGTGTTCGATGATATAGTGCTTTGGCGTTACAGTACTTACGTATGCCGCGGAGGCATTTACTTGTAATTTTGTTAGTGGATCTATGAGCTTGCGTTTCTTTATATCCACAAGAAGGCCATGTTTGCCAAGGAAGTCTGCCCCTAATATTGGTCGATCTACGGAAGCGAGGATGAAAGTATGCGGGAAATTTCGACGAAGCCCTATGTTGAGATTCAAAAGCTTCGAGCCAAAGGTGTCGATCGGACTTCCATTTGCAGCTGACAGCTGAAAATGCTTGTCCTTCTTGACTTTACTAAAGATAAAATGAGGAATTACCGAGAGATCAGCGCCTGTGTCTACGAGAAATGTTATTGTGTTGTTGCTGTCGCGGACAAATAAGCGGCGTGAATTGTTTATCCTTCCGGCTGCCGCTTGCACGGAAGGACTCAGAAGTTTGTTGGCACCTGAGTGTTGTTTTGATTAAAGTTTGAGAACTCGCATGGATCAACACAATTTTTAGCCTTAGAGCCGTGCCTAGCATGATACCAACACACTTTGTTCTTGTTCGAGGTGTGATTCCTATCTCGTTGACGACTGCGGCTATGTTGACGATCTCGGCTCTGTTGCCGCGCGCGATTTTGGATCTCCCACCGTGTTGCAGACCGATTTCGTGTATTTCGCGGCGTGAAATTTTTGCGTGAAATATTCAAGTTTGCGATCATTCTTCTTAATTCTGAAACTTCTTGTGCAAGCTCATAATTTGAGGGACGTTCGCTTACTTGCTCACGACTACGATTTCGATTTTGTTGCCCGTTTTGAGCTGTATTCGTATTTATTGTATAAATTCCAGCTGGTTTGAATGCTTCCCACAGTTTGTCAGCTAGCGTGGTTAGCTCTGTAATATTTTGTTTATCCTGTGGTATTAATGCTAAATTAATTGCTTGCGGAAGCCTTCTTATCCATAACTTCTTGACTAGGTTCTCGCTTATGCTGGAAGCTGTTCCAGCCAGATTTCGCAAGTGCCTGTAAAAGTCAGAGGGTCGCTGATCGCCTAATTCGGCATTAGACAACAATTCCTCGATGCGTCGCTCTTCACTGAGTGAATGTCGTTCGATTAGACTCTTTTTGAGGTTTTCATATTTCTGTTCCGATGGAGGATTTTCTATAATATCCGTTACACCGTTTACTACTTCTTGTGGAAGAGAGGTAAGTACATAATAGTATTTCGAAGTATCTTTTTTTATGTTGTGTATTGTAAACTGTGCCTCAGCTTGAATGAACCAAGCGTTAGGGGTACTAGGCCAGA
Organism: Dioctria rufipes; assembly: GCA_963924295.1. Lineage (NCBI taxonomy): Eukaryota > Metazoa > Arthropoda > Insecta > Diptera > Asilidae > Dioctria > Dioctria rufipes. The sequence continues at coordinate 121,580,465 of OZ002742.1, forward strand.
AGGGTGGTAACTTTAAATTGATTGCGTACAAATCGGTTGAATTTCCTGGCTGTACATTGTTTGTCTTGTTTTCTGGCTCAGTCATAGTGACGTATATGCGTGAAATACTTGGAATACAATATAATATACTCGTATATTATCAGAGCAAAATCACATTCGAATCACGACGAATCAGATTCACATCACGACAAAGAAAAGAAGTCGACTATTCTGATAGTTTAACAGAAAAAGAATGGTTGAAAGCTATTGACGATGGAGCTGAATTTGATGATGACGAAGAAGAAGAATGTGACTCTAAGCGAAAAAGAAATCGAAAACGAAAGAGTCGAAAAGATGATTCTGATGACGATTCTGTATTAATGATGGCAGTTAAACGAAGAAAACAACCAGTTGATAACAATTAAAGAAGCAAAGTCACATTCAAAACTGCTTGTTGTTTAAAAAAAATAAAAGCAGAAAGATGTGCTAAATCTGCTGAATTGATTTAAAACAAATGTAAATGAAAATGTTTTCAAAATATTCTTATTCAATAGTTTCCCCTCGAAGGCCTACTTTAGGACAGTGCCGTAACAACAAGTCGTGAAATGAAGACGAGATCGTGATGTAGAGACGAGAAAGTAAGACGTCCCTGCTTGTATAAAAAAAAATTTTGTTTGAACGACGACACAATATTAGAACGAAGAATTTGCAACATTTGTGATATATATTACTAAATATTTAATCAATATAAGAAAATTTGATGTTAATCAATATACGAAAGGAAAATACTAAGTAAATGCTCTTGTTGTACTCACGTCACCTTACAACTTGTATTTCTAAATAGAAATCCGTCCTGTCAGCGATTGCGACCACGTCCGCCTTACAAAATCCTTTGTGAAACGCTTATCTAAAACATTTTATAAATTTTTTTTAATTATTTCAAGCGAAAAACTGTATACAATTCAAATTTCACTTAACTCAAATTAGTTAGATCTTCGTTGATTAATTAACTCCTGACTTTAACATCCACAGCTGCTTGTATAAAAAGGTACCAACTCAAGCTGTCACTTCGCCGTGTGCTGTTTGCTGCTTGCTATGATCTGCTAAATTTGGCTGTTTTTCGTCTTTATACCTGCCGGATTCCTTATGGATTTCTATTGGATCTCCTAGATTTTCTGTGCTGTTTCTATTGATTTCTGCTAGATTTTCTGTGCTGTTTCTATTAATCCCTGCTGTATGCTTGCACGTGCGTTTCGTTCGGTTTCTCTGGCTGTTGTTCCTATTGCCGTCTCTGTTTTTTTGGAATGTGTATGTTGATGCCGTTATAACAGCACAGTTTCGTCGCGTGGTTGCGTCGGCCAGATTTTTGCAGAATATTAATGAAATTTTCTGGAAGCTTTCGATCACGTCGGGGTCACCAATGTGGTCTGATTGCCACTGCGTGGATGCGTTTGCCACTTGACCACTTGTAGAGTATGAATGAAAGACCTCACTTTGTCACACAATTATATTTAATTCTTAAATCAATTATTTCATTCGACTACGTCAATAAAAACTAGATAATTACACAATATTATACTGCGCTTAATTAAGCTGACAGACGCGACGCAACCACTTGCTGGATGAAGATGTGAGCTTGAACTGCCAGGTTTGTACTGCAGTATGTTGTACATTAATTACGTTGAGTGCGGGTGAGAACAAGAGAGCACAAACTTCATACGGTTTAGTGTTGCCAATATGTCGCGTTATTGCATTTCGGAACTGGGCTGCATTCTGAGTTTCTTGTCTCCACAGGATGTATTTCCACTTGCCAGTAACCACTCTTCAAATCCAACGTGGAAAACCATTGTGCTCCGGAAAGGGTATCCAACGTGTCATCAATCCTCGGTAATGGATAGCTATCTTTTCTCGTCACGTTATTTAGTTGGCGGTAGTCTACACAGGATCTGGTGCTGCCATCCTTTTTCCTAACCAGAACAACCGGCGATGTCCAAAGGCTGTTAGATTCCTCTACTATGCCTTGTTTTTTCATGAAGTTCATCATATCTGCAACTTCTGGTTGTTTGGCTAATGGCAATTTTCGTGGTGTCTATCGAATGGGCCTGGAATCTCCTGTATCGATCCGATGCTGGACAAGATTTGTTTTACAATAGTCATCATCATTCATTGCAAATAATTCCGAAAATTCATCGATCACCTCTTTGGCATCGTTGTGTTGTTGTTCACTTAAGGCACTGGATGAAAGAAGTTTCTGAACCTGTTGGGTAGCAGCTGGTATAGGTTTTGCCTCCCTGACATTACTGCCATTATCCAAATTGACGATTTGGTAAACGGGCTCACAATTTCCAATTATAGCACCTTCTTTTAGTTGTACCTCATTTCCGGATGTGTTAAGCACTCTGACTGGTATTAATTTTACACCTTCTTCCTTCACTAAAGTCTTGCCAACAATGATGTTCGATGTAACTTTTGTGGAGTTAGGCTCCACCAGATAGAATCGGCAGGTCCCGATGTCATCAGTAAGCTTTGTCCATATTAGTGTCTCGGAACATTGCGAAAGAGTTGTATTTTCGGAGACCATCGTCCTTACTTTCACAGAATGATCTGCTCCTTCTCCTAGTTTCATAGGAATTTCTATGCTCCTATATTTGAGAATCCGCTCTCCGACATCCAGATTTATTTTGTATGTGGTCATGAAATCTATTCCAAGAATGCATTCATCCATTATGTCTGAAACCAGGAAAGTGTGAGGAAATAGTAGTTCGCCTAGTTGAACATCTAAAGTTATCTCTCCAAACACCCGTGCTGCTGCTCCAGTTGCTGTTCTTAGTAGATATTTGGTGGTGTTGTGAAGCGATTTGTTCGTAACAAGATCTGCTCTAATAATATTGATCTTGAAGCTCCAGTATCGATAGTGAATGCGCAGTCATTTTTTCCTACACTTCCATATATAACAAGACTGCTATTATTTCTCTGCAACTGGCCTACTTGAATGATGACTTCGGGGCTGTCGATTCTTCCCCACAAAGTTGGTTTTTACTAGTTTTCCGACTGCTCAGCAGGAGAGCTGATACGACTAGACGCGGCTTGATATCTAGTCTCTCCACGAATAGCTTGTTCCCTGGCTCGACATCTTTGCCATTCTTCTTTCCCTTCTTCTTCAGGTGATTCGTTTCGTCGACGTTTGCGGCAGTCTCTTTGAAGGTGCCCTGATCTATTGCAATTCCAGCATCGAAGGACACTACGTGAAGGCGTACTCTGTGATGATTGCACTCTGTTACAAGTACATTCTTCCACTGAAATTTCTCTTACTCGTACTGCACTCCGTGATGCTTGTCTGGCAGATTCATACGCTAATGCATGGGCTAGTGCTTCTGCTGTTGATTTCTTTCCTGCTAGCCTTAACGCTTGTTGTAAATTTTGATCTGCAATAGCGTTCACAAATGCCTCCGTCACCACTTCATTGAGAAAATCCGCATTCACGCTGGAGTATGACAGATGACCTAATCTTTCTACATCTAAGTGTAGTTGGTGTAGTGATTCGCCATGTTTTTGAATCCTGTTGCGTAACTGTAGGCGATATACTTGCTGCATGTGTTTATCTCCGTAACGGAATTCTATCGTCTGTACCAATGAAGGGTAATTACGTTGATTTTCAATCGGAACAGTTTGTAAGAGTTCTGACGCAGGAGCTCGAAATGCTAACACCAGAGCTATAGCTTTGTCTTCATCATTCCATCCATTTACCTCTGAAGCTGCCTCGAATTGTCTCTTGAAGATATGCCATGAATTTTGTCCATCAAATGTTGGAGGTTTCATTCTACCTGCGCCAGATATTTCAGCTGCTACGTTTAGAGGCTGACGATGCCTTATTCTTTCCAGATCTGCTTTAAAACTGTCAAGCTGCTCGGTGACTTTTTGTTGAGCTTCCGCCACTTCGTGCTTGATTTCTTCAATTTTCAAATTCTGTTCATGTAACGAGTTTTTCAGAAAAGTCTTCTGTTCCTCCAAACGAGTTTCTAGACAATTCTCCAGAGAGATCTTTTGTTCGTCCAAACGGGTTTCCAGAGATTTCTTTTGTTCTTCAAATACATTCTTTTGCTCGTCCAAACGGGTTTCCATAGATTTCTTCTGCTCATCTAAGCGGAATTCTAGAGAATTCTTTTGTTCAATGAAAGCATTCTTTTGTTCCTTGAGAGAATTCTTTTGTTCCTCGAGAGAATTCTTTTGTTCCTCGAGAGAATTCTTTTGTTCCTCAAAAGCATTCCTTTGCTCGTCCAAACGGGTTTCCATAGATTTCTTCTACTCATCTAAACGGAATTCCAGAGAATTCTTTTGTTCGTCGAGAGAATTCTTTTCTTCCTCGAGAGAATTTTTTTGTTCCTCAAAAGCATTTCTTTGCTCGTCCAAACGGGTTTCCACAGATTTCTTCTGCTCATCTAAACAGAATTCCAGAGAATTCTTTTGTTCGTCGAGAGAATTCTTTTGTTCATCAAAACGGGCTTCCATTTAGCTCATTAAAGTATTCAAAAGCTGTTCCATTTTCATCGCAGGCTCTTCTTCAGCTTCGATTTCTTCCAAGTTCTCTTCAAAAACAAATGTTTCAGGATCCTTTCCTTCCTCTATCAAAGCTTGTCTGAGTCGCTCGACTAGCACCTTCTTTGCACCTATCGTTTGTAATGACCGGCTCCCTAGCTCTACTTTCAAATCCGGTATTCGAAGCTCCTCCACTTTGCGCCCCATTACTTTAGTAATTCACTTATAGTTGAATATAAATTATTTTCCAGAACTATCAAAATTTAACACAATTTCACAAAACTGATCACACTTTGAATTTTTAAGTCAATTGCCACCACTTTATTTCGCGAATTTATTTCACTTCTGACGCCAGTTGTTGCGGGCGTGGCCTTTGGTTCGTTATTTAAAAACAATATTAAATTTTTAATAAGCAAGTTCTTTATTTCACTCTAATCTTATACAATTCACAAGCTTTCAATTAATCAACTCAACTTTAATTATCGCTAATACTGTACTTTCAATTATCGCAATCTAATTACAACACTTTCGCACGTTTATTACTTGCGCTTGTTAACACTGCAACGTCTAAGACAAGACTCTTCCTCTGGCGGTGACATCTGTTATATTTATACCCTAGAAACTCTCCAGATTATTCTGGAGTGTTCTATTCCAGAACCTTCTTGTCTATTCTATTCATTCTATTCCTGAACATTCTCGAAGATTCCTTCACCGATTCTCCAAACCTGAAGTTGTTTACTCTCCATTGCCAGTAAATGTCACCAGTTGTCTCTTTCTATTGCACGTAATAATACATTGAACAGGTCTATAGGTACGACCCCTAGTAGGATGTTATTTGGTACAAACCAACGGAATTGTGATGATAGAATTATGGAATTTATAGAAAATGGATTAAACGAACCAAATAGAGACTTAGACTTAACTAGGAAGAACGCTAGTAGAATGGAAATAGTCCAGAAGTACAATAAGGATCAATTTGATTTGAGAAGAAAACCAGCTAGAAAATATACTAAAGGAGACTTAGAGATGATCTCTAATATTGATACTACGGGGAGGTGTAAATAAAAAGTTCATCGCAAAGTTTAAGGGTCCGCATAAAGTTAATAAATGTTTAGAGAATGACAAATACTTATTAAAAGATATTGACGGATTACAGGTCACACAAAACCCATTTATAGGAATTTTTGATATTACTATAATGAAACCTTATATGTAAAATTAAGACCATGTTCAAATGAAATCTGTACTATTAGAAATTGATTAATTAATTTATTTTAGGTAATTTGTATTAGAAATTTAAGGTTTATGTGCACTTATGTACACATACACATGTATACTGGCTTAGTACCTAATGGCAGAAACCAAAACCCTCGAGAATACTTCCCAAGCCATGAAACAGAAATCTATATGTGTGCGTGCTTAGTCCGTTTTCTAAAATGTTCTATATTGATACTTATGGAAAAGTGACAAACATTGACTTTATGTATGCTATAGAGCCTAAACTACTATCCATACGGGAAAATAGTCTTCTAGTAATTTAAAGCTTGGTTTCTTACCTTCCCAAAGGTTACACTTCCTATATACCTTACTTAACAAAATAATAAAATAGTTTTGATTACAAAGTAACCTTACCATTTTACGCTCAATACCTCTCAGCTGAGTGATAATTGCATGTGTGTATGTGCAGCCGTAGTCCGAATCTGTAGGCATCTACATTCGATATCATCAACCCATGGCATGCCATGACGGCACATCGACATTGCAATGATTACTCAGCTGAGCATTTTTGTTTGAGAAATCGTAGTCATTTGGTTAAGATACATTTTTTTAAATAATTTTGTTAGGAAAGGTATGACAATTTTACTACGGTTCGGAAGATAAGAAAGCAAGCTTAAGATTATCAGAACACCATTTTTTTGTATTAATAATAGTTTAGGGCGGAGGAGCTATTCAAATCAAACTTTTGTCACTTTTACATAAGAACACTGCAAATATTTTAGAATGTAAGGACTACGTTGGGCCTCGCATGTGGTAGGGAGGGAGTCTGTTTCATGGCTTGTGAAGTATTCTCGAGGGTTTTGCAGAAACACATCCAGGCCTCGAGGCTTCCTCGAGGTGTTGTGAAAATTTCCAACACGGGTTTTTAAATGATGCAACACAAAACCAAGCCAGCAGCTAGCCTCAAGGCCTAGCCGCAAAGGTCGCTTTGCTCAATGTTCGAAATTTTTCTCTGTCAGGCCTACTTCTGTCAACAGATGTACTAACAAAATTAAAATGAGAGCACCGAGCCACAGTATAGGCACAGTATATATCATACAGTAGCCCAGCTCTGTCAAAACTGTCAAGTGAGTAGGATGCTTCTATAAAGAGACTATACTTTCTCTTTCAACAGTTTTAACTAACACACTAGTCAATTTTTAATACATGGATTCCTATGTAAATCTAAAGTGGAAGAAAGAGAACTGATGGCATTCTTAAACTTTTACTAGAGGGAAAGAGGCAAAATGACACCACTTTACCGTCAAACAGATGTTTAGTAATGGAACAATACATTTGTCGCCGATTGCCGATATGTGTACATACATAAAACTAATACTTCCGTCAACGGTCGTGCAGCTAGCTACTGTTCGCCCATTTATGTCCGTATCATACTTAATAGTTCCCTCTTGTGGGAGAAATTTTAAGGTTATGTTTTTTTAATTGAAATTCTAAAATTCACTTTTCAGTAGTTAGTTCTAAGCTATTCTACTGTATGATATATACTGTGGTATAGGCTTAAACACAATTCCGACAACAGACGACAAACGACGACGATATATCGCTGTCAAACTTCTAAAAGCACAGCATCTTATGCGAATGCACCAAATTGCGACGACCGACGATGAGCGATCGGCGATATTATCGTCGGGATTGATCAGTTTCTAAAGGCTTAAACACAATTGCGACGACAGAGCGATAGAACGACAGACGACAACGAAAAATTCGCTGCGAAACAGGCAGTCGAAAAATTTGGAACACAATTGCAACGACAAGCGATGAGCGACGATTGTGAAAGAAGAAGTTATTGAAATTTCAGATTTTTCCACACTTTGGTTCATGGCATTTCTTTCAATATAATATAAAATATTCTTGATAAAAATCTCCTTTTAAAACGCTTGAAACATTTAACAAATGAAATTTCAATAACTTCTTCTTTCACAATCGTCGCTCATCGCTTGTCGTTGCAATTGTGTTCCAAATTTTTCGACTGCTGTTTCGCAGCGAATTTTTCGTTGTCGTCTGTCGTTCTATCGCTCTGTCGTCGCAATTGTGTTTAAGCCTTATATTCTACGGAGTCCTGTGGTATCATTTTGTTTTCATTTCTCTGAGGCAAGCCTTGACGCGAGTTGCGAGGAAGCCTGAGAGAGGCCAGGCCTGAGGCTTGCTTGGATGTGTTTCTGCCTTAATAGTCTATAATTAAAATATTATTTTGTTTGCTTCTTAATACCACTATGTATGCAAGTGTATATAATCAGAGAACGATTACAGTCAGGTTTGGCCGAATGTATGTAGGTCATGTTATATGTTGATGACTTTAATTGTAAGTCACTGTAACGAGACTTTAGGAAAGCTAATTATACTTACTTTTGTAAGCCATTATTGTGCTGTCAGAACAGTGGTAAGCGTAGGCGCATATATTCAGGCCAAAGAACCCTGAATTGGGTTAATCTTTTGATGGATATAGAAAAGGAAGAAGTGTCTTGTGATTTTGTTCATTCTGGAGAGATGTTAAGTTCCGTGTTGTCAGGACGACATCTTGAAAATTAAAGAAATATTAAGTGAATAAAGCGGATTGACAAAAGGATTGAGTTTCTTTAAAAGTTACTATTGCCCTCGGCCTCCTGACTGCTACAAATGAATTAACTTAATAATGAAAATGATGCATTAAAATCAAAATAACGCGTTTAAAGTAAAGCTCTATGCGTTTTCAAAGTAAAGTTCTTCATGTAAGAAAAGAGAAAACGTGATCGTTTCTCTTGAAACCCTATGTACTTTTCATAAGCAGAGTAGATGTTCATGTTTGTACGAGTAGGTCCGCCCCTGCCCCAGTGTTGCCAGGAAGACAGTGATAAAAATCTTTAATTTTCGCTAAAAAAATCTTTTTCCCAAAGAAATCTGCCTTAGAATAATTTTAAGGAAATAGCCAGGGTCCACACGCGGGAAATTATAGGTAGTTTTTAGGAAAAATTCCGTGCTACCAAGTCTCAATCGAAGGTACGGGCAGCATACCAATACTAAAGCAAATTAGCTCCGGCCATTTTAAATTTCTGATCGGACGGCTATACAGATGTTTACCTGCGATTTGAGGTAATAATATAATAATTCAATAATAATTACGTGCTGTGAATTTGTGATACAGTTATTGTTTATATCAAAAATTGCGACTTGATTGAACACGCACAAAATTAATTTCGGTAATCATATAAGGAACTACGCGAAGCAACATTATTTTGTTGGCACGTCTAAGGACAAGGGGAGGAAATACCTTCCTTCCCTAAAAACTTCTCGTGTGGGAAGGCCCACACAATAATAAAAAGAATTTTTATTATTCAAATCCTTTTAGAGAATATAATTAACAAGTACAATCAAAATTAACAAAAACGATAAAACTTAATAAATATATTCTTTAAAAGAAAAGAAAATGTAATAATGTGGACAAAACTTTTAATCTAAAACTACATAGGTCAAAATTATGAAAGACATAGTATGATTTAAGTATTTACATTTTCCGTATAAAATATTAATCAGCATCAGATCTCTCATTCTGTTTTTTAAATGTTTTTATTATTATACTTGATACAATTTCAGTTACATTTTGTCATTATACCTATATTTGGATAAAAGCATTCCTTTTAAGGTTTCAACCTCTAGTCTATTCCTAAACTTTGTTTTATTTAAATTAATTTGCGAAAAAGCTCGCTCTACGTTAGCAGGTGAATGAGACAGTGAAAGAATATTAAAAATTAGCTTAGAAATGCTACTTTTCCGCCACCCCTTTTTATTTTAGACGAGTCTAGTCTTGACTAGTACATGGCGGCAATGATTAGCAATAGCAACGTATTTTCAAGAATTGACATCCAAGCGGCATGAAATAAAAATTACAAAATTAAAAAAGAAGTTAGCACCACATTTTGGTCTTTAATTGATGCGTTCAGAAATGCGTGGCGATATGTGAAATTAGCACCAAATTGATGTTTTAATTGATGTACGTATCCAGAAATGCTTGACGATTTTCAGATTTCCAATTTGATATAATAAAACATTTCATTGAAAAGTAGTAATATGTAATATTAAATTCTGAAAACTAAGATCATTATTTCAAGAGCTTGAAAATTCTTCATTTTAATAGAGAAAATCTTCAAATCTTTTATTGTATCTGAAATCTGCCAAATGAAGATAAATCTGCCTATCTGGCATCGCTGCCCTGCCCCTGTCCACTGCCTTTGCATACTTTATAACAGAGATTATTTTCGTGCTCTTGACAATGATTCAATGAGAGCATGCACAACATGCTTAAAAGCTTTCTCTCTTAACAAAGGAATCGTTGTTTCTGCTTCATCTTTTTTAATTTGTTTTGCTACAATGCTAATCTACCATGTAACTATCTATGATGTGCCCAGCGCTATGTGTGCCTCTGGCACGGGTACTCAAATAAATTGATGTTTATGTTTATGTTTATGTTCATAGACACTTTCAGCTATTCGACTGGACATCTAGTATATTAAGTTTGTCTAAGGCTTTACTAAAGTCTATATAAATACAACCACTAATGGTATCGGAAACAAATTCCAACATATAATAATCATTACGTGTTGTGAATTTGTGATACAGTTATTGTTTATATCAAAAACTGTGAATATTGAACACGCACACAATTAATTTCGGTACTACGCGGAGCAACATTATTGTGCTAGCACATCTCAGTGCAATGGAAGGAAATTCCTTCCTTCCGTTAAAACTTCTCGTGTGGGAAAGCCCATATAATTTATTTTGAGTGGCAGCATTGCTGCTGCCAACATGCTGGATCGAAAGTCTCATAATAAAATATCAAATCAAATAAAAAACTCTATTTGAAGTTTTCTTCGGCGACTCGTCAAATTTATCAAGTCATCAAACAATGGCAGAGGTAGATGTGATTATTCCTGAGAAGGTAGGTTGCATTGTTTAGAAAATAGTTCCCCACGTATATAACTATTTATAATAATAATTCAGTAATGTTTATTATCCTATAATTTCCATAAATAATTGGTTGATTATCTGGTTAGACATTCTTATCGTAAGTTGGTTTCTTTTTAGGATGAAATTCTTGATTTTAAACAAACGAAAGATGCAACCCACAGTTCTTTGGAAGAATTGGAAATAGATGATTTGTACGTTAAGTATAAGGTAAATATGATTAAAAATTTTATTGCAAATCATTCCCTAACCTCAATTTTGTGTTAGAAACTACAAAAAACCCTTGAATTCCTAGAAGTCCAAGAGGAGTATATAAAAGATGAACAAAGGAACTTGAAGAAGGAGTACCTACATGCCCAGGAGGAAGTAAAACGTATTCAATCAGTTCCTCTAGTAATAGGACAGTTTCTGGAAGCGGTTGATCAAAATACAGGAATTGTGGGATCCACCACCGGCTCGAATTATTATGTTCGCATATTGTCAACAATTGATCGCGAACTGTTAAAACCTTCTGCATCAGTTGCTCTCCATAAACATAGCAATGCTCTTGTCGATGTACTACCCCCAGAGGCAGACAGTTCAATTTCAATGTTGCAACCAGATGAGAAGCCTGACGTTAGCTACGCAGATATTGGTGGTATGGATATGCAGAAACAAGAAATTCGCGAGGCTGTAGAGCTGCCTCTCACGCATTTTGAGCTATATAAACAAATTGGTATCGATCCTCCCCGTGGTGTGCTTATGTATGGACCTCCAGGATGCGGTAAAACAATGTTAGCCAAAGCCGTCGCGCATCACACAACGGCAGCTTTTATTCGTGTTGTTGGTTCTGAATTTGTCCAAAAATATTTGGGAGAAGGTCCACGTATGGTTCGTGACGTGTTCAGATTGGCAAAGGAGAATGCCCCAGCAATTATTTTTATAGATGAAATTGATGCTATTGCTACGAAACGTTTTGACGCTCAGACAGGTGCTGACCGAGAAGTGCAACGTATTTTGCTAGAACTTTTAAATCAAATGGATGGTTTCGATCAGACAACTAATGTTAAAGTAATAATGGCAACAAATCGTGCAGACACTTTAGACCCTGCTTTGCTTAGACCTGGTCGTCTAGATAGAAAAATTGAGTTCCCTCTTCCTGATAGGAGACAGAAACGTTTGATATTCACGACAATTACTTCGAGAATGAACCTGAGTGAAGACGTCGATTTGGAAGACTTTGTTGCTCGCCCAGATAGGATTTCTGGGGCTGACATAAACGCTATTTGTCAGGAAGCTGGAATGCATGCTGTTCGTGAGAACAGATATATCGTTCTAGCCAAGGACTTTGAAAAAGGATATAAAAACAACATAAAGAAGGACGAACAGGAGCACGAGTTCTACAAGTAAACGTCCTCTCTTGTTTTTTGCGTTTTGATTTTATAAATTTCCCATAATCTTTAATAAAATTCTAGAATTAACGTGGAATATTATTTTATTAACCAAACCTTAATCTACAAATTTAAAAGCCTGGGATCACTCGTCCTTTCTTGGACATCCGCTTCAATTTATTCACTTTCTTTTCTTTCTGTTTTTTGTCAATATTTTCTTGTCGTTTTTTTTGTTTATGTGCAATGTCTTGTTCCACCTTTTCTTTTCGCTCCATCCACTTTTTCTTCGATTTTGTTTTCTGATCTTTCCTCTTTTTCACGGCTTTATGCAGTAAGCTGAGATCATCTTTCACCTTCTTCCCGTCAGTTTTGTCGAATACCTTCTTCCAAGCTAGTTCATGTTTGATTTCCCGAGCTTTTTCTTCATCGCCCTTCTCGATAAGCTCTGAAATTTTCTTTTTCTGTTCTTTTATAGTTTTCAGAATTTCTTTTGGATTTCTCACGACTTTGTCCTTCTTGGATTTTTTTACCTTTGCACCGGGATGCGAAGCAAAATCGAATTTGGAAAATACAATCTTCCCTTCTTCGTTGAATATCGGTTTTATTTGTTTTGCCACCTCTTTCCTTTCTTGTGCACTTACTTTCTCCTCTTTCACTTTCTCATTTTTCAAAGTTTTGTGTAGGTTAACTAATTTCCTCTTTAGTTCCGTATCTTTTTTTAGCTTTTTCATTTCTCGTTTTTTTACTGTTCGATCAGAAATTTTAGACTTCTTGGATTGCATTTTATTTTTGATTATTTCTAATCTGTCCTGTAACTCCTCAGCATCTTGTACTCTACTTGTTTTGTTAAATCTTTTTACTCGGGTTGTATTGCTGGTTTTATTGTCCAAGAGATACATTTTATCCAACTCGTCATCTGAAACTTTTATTTAAACAAAAACTTTTGTGACTAGTAATGAATAAAAACCTTCAATTGAGTCAGGTACATCAAAAGTGGTCAGTAAGTCAATGATATATTCATTTTCTTCTTTTAAGAGCTTTTTAACTTTATTTTTGTCGAACTTCTTTAATTTTATCTCCATTTTCATTTGCATATTTAAAGAACTGTATAATTAATTTGCGGTGTTTACTCCACGTGCTGTTCGCTGTCAACTTGTTTTTCTTTAACGTTAACCTACGAGTAGGGATGGGCGATACGATATTCGATATACCGATAGTTATCCCCTTACAATACGGGTAATTCGTATCGATATTTAAGCACTTTAAACATCGCTGTGTCGATATTTCAACAGCTGTATTGCATAGCGAAAAAAAATTTCAAATTCTCTCTGAAATAGTTTTCTTTTTCTTCATTTTCATGCTCAGAAGTCAGTTTTTATTTAGCATATTTATAATAAACAGTTTTCAAAACCTAAGGTAAAATTTCTTTTCTTTGATTCTTTCTTTTGTTGTCTGTTCTGCTGATGAGATGAAAAATCAGAACAAAATTAATCAGGTCTACAAACATACAAATAAAAAATAATTAAAGCCATTATAAAGATAATAACTAGAAAGTGGATCCGTTCTACCAGCGAAGTTTGGAAAGCGAATTTGAATACTGCTAATCGGATAATACTGAATGCGCTGGCGTACTTTAATGTTTACTAATTTACTGAAAAAAAAAAAAAAAACACAGCTCCCCGTACACCTATCACCTACCCAGACTGTTGACAATAGCTAAATATGCAAATTACCAACTCGTACATATGTTTCAAAAATAGCATTATTTATTTGTTATATTTATTCATATAAAGCACAATTTGTTTTTTGAGATAAATGATAAAAGAGAGCTGAAATTTTTCACATGAGACCTTTTTGTTTTTTTTTTTTATGTACTAGCACTTCGATGATATCTTTGTGCATTTTCGAAAAAAATGGCAAAGGCACACGGTGCATAGAGTACAATTTGAGGTCTTATATCTCGATAATAAAGGGTTAAACTGAAATTTTCAATATAATATTTTCGTTTTAGTTTTATTTGCGGAATTCAAAAATGCAATCTTAATGTATCCTTAATAAGGACGAAAGGGACATTTTTTAAATATATCCTTTCCCAAGTCCCTTTTCAAGGACCTTGGCTATGCCAGAGGATACCTTGATTAACGATGCGTAACAAGGAACACGTTACGTGGGACACCCTGTATATTTGCACATTGCCTGATAACATAGGTTAACCGCATGGGCACCGTAAAATATTAATATTTATACTTACACAATAAGCAAAAATTCCAGGTGTGTTTTTACACGCTACAGCGAACGCCCTTTTCAGCTTTATAGATGTGTTCGAGTTATACGAAAAAATGTTAATGGCTTATATTAGCTGTGTTCATTTGGTTCAGTGTAGTGTTCTGCAAAACACAGGCGATTGCGAATTGAATTAATTTGTAGAGTGCATAGCAGTAGGAAAAGTTTTGAAATTATAGAGAAAATAATCAAGGTACCATGACTTTAATTCTTACAAAACGCTAAACCTCGCAAACTGTGTACCGAATTTATCAAGCTATATTTAAACATTTGGCAAGGATTCAAGTCATGAAAGTTCGATTATTTTCTCTATACTTTCGAAAGATTTTTTACTGCTTTGCATGCTACAAATTATTTATGTTCTCCTGTTTAATTAAAATATGCAGAAAAAGCTTTGAAATCCCTAGGAATTTCTTATAGAAATACCACGGAAAAGTCTGGGAATTCCATGCAAAAATAACAAGGAAAAATAAATCGTGGAAATCCGTTAGATTTTCACGTTCAGTTCCATCTACTAATGCAATCAAAGATTTGGAATGTCGACGCAGTTCCCTTCGGCCAAAGAAGCGGAAATCCATGCGCAAATAATACGGATTTCGAGGTAAACTCGTCAAAAATGACAAGGAAAACGACCGGAATTCCATTCGAATTGCTTATTGGGATATAATATCAAATATCGACAATACTAAGAATATCGATATTTTAAGAGCAATATATTGGTGTATCGATATTTTGAAAAAAAAATTGGTAATATCTGCGTATCGATATTCTTCCAAATATTGGCCATCCCTACCTACAAGTAATGGCAGGCCTACCTAAAGGCCAAAACACAGTGAGGACGACACAACAAAGTCGCCGTAAATTGGTTGCTGTCAAAGATTCGAATATACGGAAGTCCCATATACTTAACACAATGAGGGCGACGCGGTAAGTTGCCAACAAAAAGTTTGGGAAAATCTCTAAATTAGTCGCCAACATAATTGACATTTCTGTGTGGACAGTGAATAATTGACATTCATGTTATGTGGATTTGGAAATTTGTATGAAACATAGTAAATTAAAAGATAATAGTAAATAAACTAGTTATTAAAAACTTGAATAAAATTAATTTCATTTATTAGTTAGACAAATTAGGGGTTTTGAGGAGGAATTAATAGAGAAAATGAGGGTAAAAGTTATGTTGTGCAATAAACGTCATCCCATAGAAATCTCTTCTTAGTCTTCTTTTGAGTTTTTTCTTTATGCTTTGCAATTTTAAGTAATCCGCATAAGCTATACTAGCGATTTTCCTTAATTTTTTGTCTTTTTGCCATTTCTTTTACAATAAATAAAGCAAAGATAGCTGTCAAAAACATTTGTCGAGTCGCGTTCATTGTGTTTTAAATGCGACATTATCGCCAACTAAGTTGCCAACATTGTTGTGTCGCTCTCACTGTGTTTTGGCCTTAAGTATACAATTGCTGCGGCAGACGGCAGCGGGAAATTCGGTTGTCAAAACAGGCAGTCGAAAGGTTAGGGAACACAATTGCAACGACAGGCGGTGAGCGACGATTGTGAAAGAAGAAGATACTGAAATTTCATTTATTAAATGTTTCGAGCGTTTTAAAAGCAGGTTTTTAATAAGAGTATTTTATATTATATTGAATGAAATGCAATGGACCAAAGTGTGGAGAAAAAACTGAAAATGCACAAATTAAAAGCTTTGAAATATCCAACGAGGTAAGAACTAAAGGAGATGCAAATGAGAAAATATCGCGTACCCAATTCTAACACAATGCCACTGATATTGTTTGTACATAAGCGCCGTAAAATTTGTACACCTGTACACAATTGTACAACCTATGCGCAATTTTAATCGCTTTTATTTTCATATACTCAAAAGTCTTTACTGAATTTGCAAACGTGAACGTAAAAAAGTTAATAATTTTGAAGAAAAGTTCAGTGGTAAAAAGTTTGTGAGTATTATTTGCTTCGTGGCCCCTACGATTATTTCACGGGTTTTCCTGCGTCAATGCACCAAGCCTAAAACCATCCAAACCTAAGTATGGATTTGACAGCGAAGACCAAAAATGGCGGAGTGAAACATACACAAATGCAGGGCAATTTTGGGTACGCTCATGTACACGGATCGTACATATGATTGCATCTCCTTTAGTTATTACCTCGTTGGAAATATCCATCCAAACCACGTCTTTTTTGTCCACTTGTCTTGCCTGTTTTGCAAATCATAAATTATTCTGATTTCGTACTTCGTCAATAAAATTTTCTTCAAAGCTAATTATTTGAAATTTACCGTAGCGTGCTACCACCTCAAAAAGGCAAAACTGAATGCCAAAATAATTTCATTCGATTAATTTTGTTGGTAACAATGCAGCGACGATGGCAAAATTAGAGTTTGCTCACGACGGCAACATAGTCGCCGCTTACCGTCGCTCGTCGTAATTTGATGCATTCGGATAAGACGCTGTGCTTTTGAAGGTTGACTGCGGAGTTTCGTCGTCGTTTTCCGTCTGCTGTCGCAATTGTGGTCAGGCCTTAAGTGCGACATAACAAAGTTGCCGGTAAATTGGTTGCTGTCACTGACATATATATAAATGGACTGCTTGATCTCCTGTTTCATGTGGCACCAGTTTTGATTTCAGAAAGTATGCTCTCACTGTCAATGCTACCAACTGTCGAAAACTGCCGCTATATTTAAATTTTTTGGGAATATACGTATATGCATGTCAGTGAGTCGAAGGATTTTTACAAGCAATTTCTCGTTCCTAATCGTTACAGTTCAGTGGGAAAGTATGCTTTCACGGAAAGAGACAGGAATATTGCTATTTGCTTTCATGCATTTTTGGTTCAACAAGCAGTCCATTTATATACATGTCAGTGGTTGCTGTCAAAGACTCAAATGGCTGCGTTCAACTTTTGGCTAGCGTCGGCTTTAGCTGGCTATAGCCAGAATTGCTGTAGATAGGGCTCTTATTTGTTTAAGTAAATGTCAAACAAGCGTTATTCCATAAATTCTTTCAATTTGATTGTAAGAATTATGTCGAGTAATAAAAGTAAATTAGTTGCAATAGCAACTATAATAAAACAATGAATTGATTCCCTAGAAAATAAGTGAAACCTTTATTAATAAATAATTTAATCACAGCGCAAATTTTCGACATTACCGTTCTTGTCTGTTAATAATGGCACATTATTTTCGTAAATAATTTTACTTTTACTACCCACACAGCAAGAAAATTGTGACATGTTTTTTGGTTACTCAATATCAAAAACTAAACAAACAAACGTCAAGCTACTTTGGGTTCACCTCTAGAGCACTAAACAATTTGGCTATAGCGTACTACAGTCAAGAGCTGAACAATAAACAATTCTGACAATTGAGCTACCATAAACCGATATGATTTTCGTCATTTTGGGTGCGTTCACTGACACGATAGCGTCTTGTAGCGTAGTGTTAGCGTAGCGTAGTAAACATATGTCAAAAGAATTACTTTGACAGTTAATTACTACGCTACCCACTTTGCCACGGTGAACAAAAGAAAGCGTAGCGTAGTTTAGTAAAAACTTTGAATTTTTAGAATTCGATTTTTTTAACATAAAATAATAAAATATGTTCGAAAATGTATGAAGAAACATTTAAAACGAATAAATACAATACAATGATCCTAGAAGATTTAATATTGCCATTTTCTTATAATTTCCCAATCTGGCAAACTGTCTCCTAACCTAACAAAGATTTTATTTAGCGAATCCATTCCTTTAAATATAGTGTAAATTCCTGGCGGAATTCATAAATCATAGATACAAAAATTTGTGAAATTTATTAAAGAAATAATAAACACTGAACCAACAGAATCGTTCTATGTAGGGCATGAAGAGAACAAAACTACTAGTACTAGGCAAAACAATAAAATAAAAACTGCGATGCTTTGTGGTTGACCTCCTATTAATGCCGTTTTATTATAAATGTAGCCAATAGACATGTTATCATTCCAACAATCAACGAAGATTTTTTCATTTAAAATAAAATAAGATAGCCTTTATAACTGTATAAAATAATACGTTTAACTTTGGAAAGACCATTTAATTGCCTCTATTTACATAACTTACTAACAATCATTGAGAAAAATATAATAAATGCTTGAACTGTATAAGCTAACCTATAAAGTTGCTATGTTATTGTCGTTCTTGTATTTGTATCCATGGTAACACTTCACTTCGCTACATTTTACTCTCCAAAATACGATAGTAAAAGGTAGCGCGCTAAAAGTCACTCTCAGTGGTCTCAGTGAACGCAGGAGAAAGTAAAAGGAAGTGTTTCGGTAGCGTTTATCTGTCATTTTTCGTGCTCAGTGAACGCACGAAAGCGTTTGGTAGTGACAAAAAGTGACTTTTAGTACGCTTTCTTTTTGTCGGCGAACGCTCCCATTTATAGCTCTTATCTTTTGCTCAAAATTGGCTATAGCCAAAACCTGAACTGGCAGAAACACATCCAGGCCTCGAGGCTTCCTCGAGGTGTTGTCAAAATTTCGAACACGGGTTTTTAAATGATGCAACACAAAACCAAGCCAACAGCTAGCCTCAAGGCCTAGCCGCAAAGCTCGCTTTGCTCAATGTTCGAAATTTTTCTCTCTCAGGCCTACTTCTGTCAACAGATGTACTAACAAAATTAAAATGACAGCACCGAGCCACAGTATATTGTACAGAGCCCGGTGGTATCATTTTGTTTTCATTTCTCTGAGGCAAGCCTTGAGGCGAGCTGCGAGGAAGCCTGAGAGAGGCCAGACCTGAGGCTTGCTTGGATGTGTTTCTGACTTTATTCAGGGATAATTGGCCGGATTACATTAACAACGCCGACGTCGGCGTGGTCGTCGTTTTATGTCAAAAATATTTAGAGACAGTACTGCATGTATGAAATGCATTACATTACCCACGCCGGCGTCGTCGTCGTCGTCGTCGTCGGCGTGGTCGTCGACCCAACTCTAATCCTAAATTTAACGCTGGCGCTCCATTGCTGCCAATATGCCTGATCTAAATCTATTATGAAAAAACATGACAAAATGAAACGATATTTAAATTTCTGAAAATAAATGATATTATATTAAAAAAATGTGGACTTGAAGGAAAAGAAAATATATTTTTTATTATTATTTAAAATTTTATTGGAAATCGGCAGAGATTACAAGCAAATAACTCAACTGTAAAATGTAAAAAATGGCGGAACGTGGTTCGAGTCGGGAATACCTTGTCTTCTATATACCTTGGTGTTTACCATGCTCCGTCTCTCTTGCCTATGCGCAGGATTCAGGTAAAAAACCTTTTGAAAATTAAAGTCGGAATTAATTTAATTCCTTATAAGCGATTAAAATATCACTGGGGCACAAGAAAATAATTTTTTTAATTTAATCCGATTTACGAGTGTAAAATTTCATCTGATTGGTTGAGTTTTACATAGTTTTTATATAGTAAAAGATTTAAAAGGTGCTCTAATGGTGATATACAGAAACACAATATTTGTGCCACATGAAATAGCAAATCGCTCAGTCCATTGTTTAAGTCCGGAATTTAAGCCTGAAATACAATGAATGCGACAAGAAATTGTCGACGCCAATTTGGCTCGTCGTTTGTGGCAGACGTACTACAATGAATGCGACATTACCATCGTCATTTCAAGACAGTTGAGTTTTGCTGTTTTCTGATGTCTACGGATTTTTTTTTTACATTTTTTAAGACCAAGTAAGTTTATATTCAATTATGCCAGTTTTAAAAGAAAATTTTGTAAAATGTACCAACACACGAGCTGTTAAACTCAAATGTCGCACAGCGCAACGACAATTTTAGAAATTTGCTCTACTTTTTGACGACGACATTATCGCGTCGCAGCATTTGCTATGTCCTAAGGGCCCAACCAGACGAGAACTTTTTAGGGAAGGAAGGAATTTGGCTTAGACGTGCCATAACAATAATGTCCTTCGCGTAGTTTCAATTACCGAAATTAATTGTGTGCGTGTTAAATTAAGTCACAGTTTTTGATGTAAGCAATAACGTATCACAAATTCACAACACGTATCCAATGACTATTAAATTATTATATTATCACCTCAAATAGCTCCATCAAATTGGCCGGTCAACTTATACTTTTTTAATTTTTTATTGCACATATCGATTGTTGGTCGTTTGTTGGTAACTGTTGGCTTAATTTAAACATTTGTTGGATGATAATTTTTTAGAAAATCTAAAAAGAAAATTCACCATCAAGTTGGAAAAACTTTCAAGAAAAAAAACTTTAAACACAGATACACACTACTGTACACAATTTCAGAAAATACACATCAAGACTTTTTAGAATATATTTGTTTTTAAAAATATAGAATTGTGTCAAGGATATTTTAGTTTTAAGTGAATCGCCAGAGGGCAAACTTCTTTAATTTAATTTAAAACGCCAGAGGGCAAACTAGAAAAATAAATAATTTTATTTAAAACGCCAGAGGGCAAAAATCTGTTAAAGAAATATCTAAAATTTAATGCTAGATTTTTAATAAAATATTAAAAGATTTAAAAAATCTTAAAAGGAAAACTTATAAATTAAAATAAAAAAAAATATTATTACAAAATAAAAATAATTTAATTTCAATTTTATCCTATTATAAATTTAGGATAAATATATATAGATATATATACATTTATATATTTATGTTAAAAAAGAACTGTTGAACTGCAGCATCTACAATTGTTGTCTCGATCTATCATCATTTATCATATCATAGATATTAACAACAACCAGTTCAAGTTGACTCCAACCTCTCGACACCCAACAGTTCAGTCAACACGAAACTTTCGATGCTATTTATATGGACGAAAATTTACAATCTATACAGATCACCAGCCGCTCAAAGGAATCTTTAATACTAAAGATCCAACCTCCCGACTAATCAGATTCCATCATAAGCTTTCAGATTATGAGTATAATATAATATATATATATATATATATATATATAATATATAATATATAATATAAAACCTGGGAGGTATAACAAGAACGCAGATGCATTAAGCAGAATTCCCAGCGACAATAGTGAACAGCCTGTGAACAATAACGTTATTATAGGAACAAATGATAGAGATAGCGCGGACAGCGAAAACGAAGAGCTCCATAACAATAAAATAATTACAATAGCACAAGTCCATCGTAGAATAGATTCGGAGACTATTAAAAGAGAGAAGAAATTATGTCTCGCAGTAACTAGGTCAAGGTCTAAAGTTAACAACAACGTAACCCAAACTGAAGATATAGTTCCCACAACCCGTAATGAAGAATGAATGGGAATGAACGAGACTCCGAAACTAATTCCATTAGTTCAGCGGAGTCGACAGAAGAAGAAAATGTGCAAAGTTTAGGTAACCGTAATTATATTGATACCATTCTTCATGATTACTATAATGCATGCCTAGGAGGACATCTGTGAATTTATAAAACATATAAGCATGTAAGGAAAATTACAAATGGAAAGGTATGTTAAGGTAAATTCATAAGTTTATTTAGCAATGTGTTAAATGTAGTAGGAATAAAAATGGTAAAAATACAAAAATGGCTATGGTAATTAGTTCTGTCGCCGAGAAAACGTTTGACAAAGTATATATCGATATTGTAGATCCTTTGCCGGAAACTCAAATGGCCGTAAATACACACTCACACTTTTGGATGACACAACCCGAATATTTGACTGCGTAGCAGTAGTTACCGATCAGGGTGCAAACTTTACTAGCAATCTATTCAAGCGGATATGCAGGCCATTTAGGGTTAGGAAACTTCAGACAACTGCGTATCATCCTCAGGCAAACGGAACACTAGAAAGAGTACACGGACCTTTGATTGAGTATTTAAAAAACATAGTGGATGAAAACATTACAGAGTGGGACTAATTGAATTGCTTGAAGAAGCAGTCCATGTACGTAACCATGCACCATATGTTGGGGGTAAGTATACTGCAATGGAAGCATTATGGGGTTTCTATGACCAATCCCCCAATAATCTCAAAAGGGAGCCCGAACCTATGTACAATTACGATGATTATGGGAAAAAGGGTAATGCAAGTGCTCCCGCCAAAAAGTTAGGAAGAACTACTCAAAGCAAAGTAAAGTCCAAACAATATTACGACAGAAACGCAAAAATAGTTAAATTTCATGTAACCGATCTAGTCCTGCTAAGAAATCCCAGTAAGAAACACAAACTGTCGCTAAACTGGACAGGACCGTATGAAATTATAATAATAAATAGCGAAGTAAGCTGCACTCTGCAAATTGGACGAAAATTAAGACGAGTCCACAATAACAGACTAAAATTATTTTAAATAAATAAACAAACAAAAAATTTTTTTTTTGATACTGAGGACCGTTGACTAAAATTATTATTATCTACAGATGACGCTACTGTGGTTGATCACGCTGATATCTGGAATAGCCGCACAAGTGACGTGACTTCACTCGAGCCCACTGGCGTGGTATTCGAACCTCTGACACCAACATACCTATATTCCCAAACTTGAAGCATTTTTACGCAAATTCGGATGATTCAGGAAGCCGAGGCCTTGGGATTTATCGAAAAGTGCAAAAACACAATGATAAATCTTTGCAAACAGCTAGAAACCATTGTAAAAGTAGAATCGTATCGTGTATGGGACGGAGAAATAACCAAGCAAGTAAGAAAGATTCAAAATAGATTATGTGACATAAACTTGTATATGCAAACTAGAGAAAAGCGAACTTTAGCTGATATAGTAGGTAGGGCCAGTAAATTTCTGTTTAAAACTACGGACGAATTTGACGCTCAGGAGATATACACCAAGTTAGATAATTTAGACAAACAAAGCTCCGCAAATGTTCATTTAATGGAAAAGCAAATAAGTATTGTAAAATCTAATTTCAATGAAGTCAATTGTTATGTATATAAAAACCCAACTTAGGATATATACGTATGTACATAACAAAATTAGAAAGAAAAAATAATAAAACCTTATATACAAAAACAAAAAAAACAAAAAAAATCAATACCTAAAATTGCCTATTTAAAAAAAAAAGGGAAAAATTTTTATAAATGATAAAAAATCAATAACCTTATCTGCTTAAAACATGGTTAGCTTATCTCTTAAATGGGTGAAGAAAATTGCATCAGCAATTTTCCTCACATACCATACATTTTATTCCCATAAAATAACTTGGGGAAAACAAAAGTTTCAGTTTACAACCCAAGTCGTTTTACTTAAAAATTTCGCTACTCAAACAACTTAATTAAAAAATAAATCAAAAAGCAAATCGTACCTTCAGTTAGATTTGCCGCGAAAAATACAATATGTACATATGTACATAAGTAGGGTTTTCCGATAAGAGGTGTTATTTTGATATTCAAAGAAATATGCCATTTTTTGAGATAAATGATCGGATCTTTATTTCATTAAAAAGAGGAAGGTATGCCTTTAATAATGGAAAATAACATCAGCCAAATGATCAATGGTTTCGTTGCTTGTATGGCACGTAGCGCCGTCTTGTTGAAAGTACACGTTGTCCAGATCAATACCATCCAATTCCGGCCATAACAAATCATTAATCATCTGTCGATAGCGCAATCCATTCACCGTAACTGTTGCTCCAGCCTCATTTTCGAAAAAGTAAGGTCCAATGACCCCGCGGGACAATAAACCGCACCAAACAGTCACACGTTGAGGATAGAGAGGCTTTTTAACAATAACTCTTGGGTTTTCCGAGCCATCGAGGTGGAAATTGGCCTCATCACTCAAGATAAGTTTTCGATGGCATTCCAGATCATTTTCATGCATTTCAAGGACCCAATCAGCAAAGACTCGATGTTGTTGATGATCGGCCGGCTTGAGTTCTTGTGTTAACTGAACTTTATAAGCCTTAAGACCCAAATCTTTATGCAAAATACGGTGTAATGACGTTTGTGGAATGCCTAATTCCAAAGAACGACGAGGAATGGACAAACCTGGGTTTTCTTCAACACTTTCGGCTACAGCAGCAATATTCTCGGCTGTTCTTGAGCGACGTGCACGGGTTTTATTCTTCACATCACTAACTTGTCCCGACAGCTCGAATTTTTCTACCAATTTCTGTATTGCGGTCCGACAAGGTGCTTCACGACGACCCAAAAATGTTCGAGTCTTACGAACCACATTTTCACCATTTTTATAGTGAATTTTAATAATTTCAATGCGTTGTTGAATCGTGTATCGTTCCATTTTTATTAATGGCGTAGTTTCTACTTGTCAAATTTCAAAAAATGACAGCTCCAAAAGTGACATCTACCGAAATAGTGGCCTAATTAAAATAACACCTCTTATTGGAAAACCCTTTACATACATATTACGTAAAAAACTTTCGCGATAAGAAACGCCCGCCGTATAGATGCATTGTATGTATATGCCCGCCGCGATTTCAAACGACGGAACGGTGGCTGATGTTTTTAAAAGTGTAAGATTACATTTTTGAAGCCATCGTCCAACACGAATAATTCTGGTCCAGAATTGATCGTTAAATTTTCTCAGGGTAAGAAAATGCAATTAAGCATTTTCTACCCTGAACAACGGCTCTTGATCATGATGAAGGGATCAAGAGTTGAGTTGTGTCTTTGGTTTTGTCGGGTAAATTACGGGAGAAAAAGTGGTTAGCAAACGGAAGTTTAGGCGCAAACAAAAAACTATAAAAGTTGACGTTCTGATTTTTGGTTAAAAAGAAAAAGCTTGTGTTCTGATTTTAAGCAATAAAAGAGAAATATGTGTATGTTCCGCTTTCGAGTAATTAAACTAAATAAGGTTAATTTCCTTTCGAGTAATTAGAGAAATAAGTTTGTGTTCTGATTTTAAGTAACAAAAGAGAAATAAGTGTATGTTCCGCTTTCGAGTAATTAAACTAAATAAGATTACGTTCCTTTCGAGTAATTAGAGAAATCAGTTTGTGTATACCCAGACAACACTAACGTACGCCTTAATATATATATATATATATATTATATATATAAAACACCATCAGGCTTTCACGAATCTAACCATAGAACAAGAAAATTTAGGGGAACGATTTAATAAACTGGTGGATAGCTTTACAAACTACACCAAAATAACGAAAACTGAAATCAAAAATGAGCACATTAAGACAGACATAAACGCAATACTAATCTACATATTACACCAACTTCAACAAATATATCAGAGAATAAAAAATGAGTTCACAATAATAAATGCCTTACACCAACACGCACTGCATCCCCTCATGTTATCGGCAAGAGATATAGAGGAAACATACACAGAGATAAATGGAAATGCGTTGACTAATATCCTCGTAGATTTTAAAATTGTTAATCAAATAGTCCAGACCGACTCCATACAGATGAAAGATAAGCAATTTATTAGGATACTCCTACCACTTCCCGAAAACATTATGTATACCCTTAATACCATCTACATACTTCCCACTTCCATTACAACCGAAACGTCGACAATTGTTGAAATTGAATCGGACTACTTCCTAAATAACAGCCAAGCTCACCAATATCTAGAAATGTCAGATAGATACTTCAAAGAGCACTGTAAGAAATTCACCTCCACTGAGGGTGTGGATTAAACAATTAAACCGTATCGCGAACCATCAATAATTCCTTATCTAAGCCGGCCCTATGTGGACATAGAATCATAGGGAACACCCCTTATGTTCTCACAAAAATGGTAAGGCAGAACACTTGATTATTTGTATTCCCTCAAACAAGCATATTGCTTACGAATTGCAGCAATCATTTTGGCCACATAGCGCTGAACGGAACTGTAATTCTTTTCTTCAAACATCCCTGTACGTACACTCTAGCGGAATACGAAATACCATTCGAAACTAGTTTCAGCTACTACTCGGCGATACTCCAACCCGATCCGTTTGACGTACCTAAAATATTGGTAGACCTCGAACTCTATCATAAATAAGATGCTAAAAGTAATGTGACTTTAAAAGTAAACAGCCTCCGAAACCATAATTTAGCACTTTTCAGCGAAAGTCAAGATTTACAAGACTTACAAAAGGAGAAAGCTTTGGTGAAGACAGGAGAGTGCAAATCTAAACGCATACTGGAGTAATCGCAATTCTTGCCGCAATCATTCTCGGATGCATAATCCTAAAATTCTTACGAAAATCGAAGAGGGAAGGACCCACCTTAGCGTGATCCAATCTCGTAATCTTGCACGCTACTCCTCAAAACAAAGGTAAAACCACGAACGAAATAATAAGATCAACTAAATTGCCTGAAATAAAAACGGAAGATATACCCTCAAAGATAGAACCAATCCCAATACCCAAAGAACTTCCAACAGAAAATCGTATATAAGGTTTAATAACTCGACCCAAAGAAATTATAAAAACAAAAAGATAATTACATAGGATGAGTACTTTAGATAAACATTCCAAACCCCCCTTCTCCTGTTTCCTACAAAAACTAAAAATAGATAATAAAGTATGTACATATATGACATAAAAATGAGACAACCAATAAAAGTAGATAAAATATATTTTCTTATATATGTATATATATTGTGTTAATCACCACGATATTACGGCGAAAGTAAAAACAAAACAAAACGTTTTCTGTCCTCTTCCGCTGATTGTTGTAAAAAAAAAAAAAACAAAAATAATGAATTATACAATATAGTTAATTATAATAAAACAGAAAACGAAGTATTTCCTTCTATTTTCTTAAAAAAAAAAAAAAATAAAAAATAATATATTTTCTTGCATTAAATTACTTTTATTTATATTATATTAAAAAAAAAACAAAAAGAAATAACACGAAAAAAATTAGTATTTATTTGTATACATATGTCTGTTTTATCTATAATAAAAAAAAAATATATATACATACATATGTATATATTAACTTAGAAGTTTAGGTACTGTTTTTCTCAACAACAGCAAATATGTATATTTAAATTTTGTTCTGAAAGAGAAAATGTGCAAAAAAAGGGGGTCTTATTATGAAAATATTATTAGGATTTTAATTGTGTTACGTGATAATTATAATGTTACTTAGTCTTTAAGTCTTTCGTTTCTGAAAAATCTGTTGAAAATAAAAAAACATGTTTAATTATGTAACAAAAAACTGTTTTCAGTAATAGCGGCTTCATACTTTTACGTCATCTCGTTAACTCGTAGATTCCGACTTCATAAAGGGGGAAAATATTGTGAATAGAACATCAAGCAGTTCTAGTTGTCAATATAAATAAAACAATTAATCTGTGTGAAACAAGAATTGGTTGACATCGCCTTTTGACTAGGTCATTGTTGTGTGGCGAAAAGACACCTTACACAATAAATATAAACAGGTTTGCCTTGCGATGCACTGCGACTTTAAACAGAGCCTAAAGTTGCAGTGCATCGCATTTCATAACAAATTGAGAATTATTGGGTTTGTTGTGAAAGCGTGTCACTGCGAAATATGCAAGTGAACACGGCGATATGGTGGTTGAAAAAGCTAAAAAAGTTCAGGCTTTTGGATTCGATGAGAGAGATCAAATTACGGTTTATTATACACGATAAATTAAATACACGAGATATAAATAATAGATATATGTGAATAAAGTTGAAAAAGATTAAGTGAAGTGTTGTTCTTGCTGCTGCATTACATCTGCTCAACTGAACCCGATAGACGGAGATTATAACTACCCTCTAAGCATTTGAGAGTATACACCTAAAGTGAAACGAAAACGTAAACTTTACGAACTGCATTTCTACTAACACACCCAAGCCCCCATAGTACATGAACACTATAGTACAGCGTAACAAAAACGTAATAAAAACGTACCTCCCTCTAAGCATTTGAGAGTGTACACCTAAAGTGAAACGAAAACGTAATGAAAACGTACTTCTGGATTTATAGACCTTTTTGCCATTCAACCTGACAGCAAACAGCTGTTTTGTGCATGTTAATTTGTTTGTGATTGATAACAAAACGCCGCGTTAATATTTATTTATTAAATTATTGAAGTGTAAAAAATTTGATCAGATATATTTATATAATTATTATTGCACTTTTGTTAGTTTACTAAGCACTTTTGTACTCTATCGATAATTCCGATTATCTCCGTCCTACTCAATGTACCTAATAATGTTGTAACGTAGTGTAAGCTGAGGTTCCTTAATAAACGCTTTTTTGTTCTATTATTATTAAGATTTGTGATGTTATCAAATAAATTAAAATACAAAAATCTGTTTTTTCTTCAAAAGCCATTGAATCCATATGCAAAACGTTTCGTAAACTAAACGTAATTTGCATTACGAAAACGAAACATTTTAGAGTACAGTTTGCGAACTACCACTACACTGACAGTCTACGCTTTTCAGTTTCACTTCTCTTTGGCCTGATGATTCGTTTCTGTTACGCATTCACAACACCAAAGCGTTTCTTTTACGTACACTTCTATGCAAGCATGTTTACATTTTCGTTACGTTTTTGTTTCGCCTTGCTTGAAGGGTAGGGCCTACCGCCTATTGTGCGTCAATTCAACGTTTCTGACATTTCATATTTTATGAAATTCTAATTGCTCCCTAAAGTATGTCAGTCATACAAATACCAAGTTTAATAATAGCAAAAAAATACATAATATTTTTAAATTTGTAGATGAATATACTGAGAGTTTTAATATTTCTTTCGCTTTAATATAAAAAAAAGGGAAAACCACAAACCAACCCCCCTCCCCCCATCGCTACATTTCTTAATCTTCTTCTTGTGGTGCCAAAACCAACGGCGACGCATTTTTAGTCGAAAATTAATCACCTCTTCAAGGATATAAATTTTCTTTTTCATATGGGAATGGTATTATTATATTCAAATAATAATAACTCGCATTTACTCCATTTCGAGTGCATATCAAGTCCAAGTGCATACATTTTTTCCGCGATTTCATTTCATATCGCTTGAAATGAAATCCCTGACATCCACTTGGATTTGTCAGCATAAAATTTTACTTTTCCTAAACATAAAGTCACATAAATTGTGGACTTTATTGCAAGCAATTTCTTTATTGCCACAGCTGGCGTATCAGATAAAACGCTCGCTTATCATCAAAACATACCACGTGATCGACGCGATCGTGGGAGGTTTTGATGATGGCGCGAGAATTAATTATGTGATTTTATATTAAAAGAATCACGAAACATCTAAGTTCTGAGGAAAAATTAGAAAATAATTCAAATAGTTTAAATTCTCTAAAAAGTAAAAGTGGTCTTAAAATCTGGGGAAGATTGGAAAATACTCTTAAAATTTTGACAAATAAAAGTGGTGAAATAAAATTTTATTTTTTCTTAGTAAAAACCTCAGACCAACCCCAAGACTCCGCTTTGCTCTCTTCTTCCAGTGGGAAAGCACGGAGCCACAAACGTAACACTCCCCCTCCCCCGAGCTTTCCAAACTTAATTGAAATAAACAATGTTAATAAAATATGTTCAGAGTATCAAAATGCATCGTTCAAAACATCTTGCATGTCTGGAGGTATCGGGCCTAAAATGGGCATTCCCCTTTCGTTGTACTTTTGCTACTTTATCTTTTTTGTTATTTTATAATTGGTATTACATATAGGCACATATAAAAAATCTGAAGCATTGGAAAGACGTAATGCGGCAAATACTGTTTAAGAGGAGTCAGTACCAAGATTTGCAAGTTTCATACATTTTTCAATGCGAATTTCTGGCAAAATATTTGTGCCAGAATAATGATTTATATCTTAAATTAAAGGTAATGAAGAAGTCTAGTAAATAACGTCGAGAAAAATAAAAAAAAATTTATTGCAATGGAGATATTAGCTAGGAAAAGTGTAAAAAATGGTAAAAATTGGAGAGTTCATTCTCATTAAAAAATTTCAATTTCTTTGAACTGCAAATTTTCATTTCCGTCTTAAGCAGGCCATACACCATCAGTTTTGCCGTGGTTTTACCATTGTGTTTAGAGTATATAGTGAACGCAAGAATGGAAACCGGCTGTTGGGTACACTGCTCGCTAGAGGCGCCACGTCGCTGTACTATCCGAGACTCAAGCCTATTCACTATAGTGTTCCCCAGCCAGTTGGCTGGCATGCTCCGCTCACACTTCGGCACATATTTCGTGGCGTTCTCGTACCGTCGTCTGTCAGCTGTGTTTGCGTGGTTTCGTTTTCTACTTTGCATGGAATAGTGACGAGACGGGCAAACAATAATGATGTTAGTTGATGTGATTAATTTTCTCGTTGAATTTCTCTAATTTTGTTAGCAACGCTGATTCGTTAGAAGAGAATAAATGACTTCGTTCTTGGAATAATTTATATATATGTATGAATATACCAATTTTTTCCTCTGTTCTGGCTCGTACTCACATTCTGCTTTCCCATTTTTATTGTTTTTGTTAATATATGAACGTACATGCTTAGATATTCTTTTTGGTAAAATATAGGTAAACTAGAAATATTTCGTGGAATTGAAAACTGAGTCGAGCATATGGGTAGGCTGGTGTAGTTGATAGTATAAGTAGTTGCATACACACAATGCTCACACACAATAAATCAAGCGAATGGAAGGGAGGCTTGCATACAAGCTGTACTTCCTCGTGTAATCCCCAGGTCTATCTACGTAAATGTATATTTTCTTATCATGCTTCCTTCAATAGAAAAGAAACCCTTAATTTGGTCTTCATTCATATGCAGCCTCAAAAATTTCATCTGGTCTCAAAAAACACTTGGAAATTAAAATCCACAAAAACAAACGTCATGCAAAAATATGTTAAAGATTCCCTTCTAAGAAAACATTCATTTACTCCTCTGTTTTTCTCAGTACATAATTATGAAAAAGTCAGTGATCCCAAAAATCCGCCACATCAATGCATAGCTAAATTAATCATTGTTATTGTACCCGTTTCGCCCTTCAATCTTATTCTGTGCAAAGTGATGGGTAAAGCCACCACACAGACACGAAACAGCGCCTGTGGTACGGGAAGGCAACAACGAACGAGAAGAATATGCAATAAACAGTGGCGCGATGCGCAAATCTAGCTGCACTGCAGCACGAACAAGAACCAAAGAGTAAATTTATATCATCAAATTTAATGTGAACAGAGAATTGCTTCGATTCGGTACATCTAGAGATATCTATTGAGTTGTGAACTCATTGCCTCTGCGTTCACTATATACTCTAAACACAATGGTTTTACTGTAAAACCACGGCAAAACTGATGGTGTATGGCGAACCCCACGTTTTGAGGTTCGGATATCTACTAAAACCAGAATTCAGGTCATGCCAGAAATATCTTTCTCAAAACGTGGGCAAGACGTGGGCAAGGCCATCAGTTTTGCCGTGGTTTTACTGTTTTGCTCGTTCATAATCAAAGTTAACTTAATAATAAGCTAAGAAGTAGGCGACATTTCTGAGTGTTTTACATTTAAATGTACACGGCAAGAAAAGGAAGAAATAAAGAAAAAAATAATGAAAAAAAAAAAATCAAACTCTTTAAAATGTTTATGAATAAAGATAAAAATGTGAAAGCGCAAATAGCATGCAATGAAACAGAATGGAAAATATTTCTTTTTCGTAAATTAATAAGAAGGTGCGGAGTTTTCACGTTTTACTCTCATAAAATGTTCCCGCGCTTCTGTGAAAACCGGTTTTCATGAAATAATCACAATGTTTGGTCACATGCTGTTGCTGTAAATGGACACTACAAGATGACGGCAAGACGTGGTCAAGTTGGATGGTATGTGGGGCTTTTTCTTGACCACGTTTTAGGTTCTTATCTCGACTAGAACGTGGTTTTTAAAACCACGGCAGAACTGATGGTATATGGCGCCCTTTAAATTGTCGCATATTTGGTTTCTGCCTTTCACGCTAGATGTCTCTAATGTGACTTGTGGTCTAGGTCTAGGCTAATTTTATATGTATTTTCATACTTTCAGGACACAAACCTACGTATAGTAAGTTTTATTGCCTACAGGCTCGCTGGCATCTAAATTGAAATTTTTGTTGAGTACTGACTCCTCTTAAATTATGACGAAATAAATATGCGTTGTTTTTAGAATTATAATTAAGTATATTAGAAATAAACTGCTTCACACGAAATTCAGAGATTCAGTATATTTATGCCTAAATAATTTCATTGGAAGGAAGGCGCCACATTTTGATGATGTGACCCAGGGGTAGTGATCGCTCGCCCTGCTCCACCCCTAGCTGAGCTTCTGCATCCAGGAGATAATTAATCTTTCTGGTAAAGGTAATATATTTGCACTTACGTATATTTTAGGACAGGAAAATTTGTTTACACCAATTAGGTAACTGTTCATCATGCGACTCTTTATTATTATATATATATTTTTTATAAATGCAAAGAAATAAGAAAGAGAACAACTTTGATCTTAAAGAAAAACACAAAATTTATTTATTTACATTGACCGGTTTTACTTAAGTCAAATTACATAGAAGTTTTATCTAAAATCGCACATGGCTTTTTTTTATTGATCTTATTGTTTTTTTCTTCTTAGATATGGATTATTTATTAGTAAAACTTAAGCACTAGATTTCGAGGTCTACGAAGTATTTACAGGCGATGACTATAAGTAAAACCCTACGATTTGGAGCGATTTGCGTTCGGTATCAGTTCTAAACTTCCTCCGAGCATCAGCTATCATCAAGAAATTCACTGATTGTCTGGGCATGAGTTAATGTTGTCCATAGTGGTGATCGATCACCGGTTATTGTATACATTTTTCGGCATTTCCTATCCCTATCTTGCTTCAGACTGACGCTGGATTTTGATCTTAATCCACTACCAACAGTTGCGAAAACAACAGAATCATACCTAGGGCCATTAGAAGTAGATGTCCGAATTGAAGTTAATGAAGCTGTTGCCTTAGTACTACTAGTTTTAGAACTGAAGGATACTGAAGTAGACATTGAGTGCTAGCTGGAATTGAAGTCTCGAAATTTTTGTGGATCCAACGGTGATTCTGGGCTTATTATGTCAGTTTGTGTTTGTTCCGGGTCGCTACGTTCTTCTATGACTGTGTCCAGTTCGAGTGATGGGAAACCTCTACTTAAGCTTCGTTCAGGACGTAGACTGATAGCTCTCGTCGATCGGTTATCTGAAAAGAAGATGAACAAATATTTATAGTAATTTTGATTTAAAACAATTATGTTAAAAGGAAAACGAAACACAATTGAATCTTTTCTGTAGTAATTGCAATTCTGTCTTTTTATAGCAAGCGCCTTACTACTAAGAGTAAGAGAAATGCTTCTTTGAGCGTCTTTTATCAATACAAAATAATCTATATTATTTTTATTAGTAAATGGTTTGTTTCGAATGTTTATAGCCGCAAATTTCTTGCGTTGTTTTAAAATTTTTATTAAAAACTTAGTTTGAAATATTATTTGAATGTTTAGATGCTTAGATATTCCCTGGCATTCAGCGACCATACTACATATGCTAATTATTTTTATATTGTATTGTATTTTGTATAATTACCAACGACCTATGTCATGTCCTAAAAAAAATTCCGTGATATGAGAATTTCACTTTAAGTTGATCAGCTACTAAGCGTTTTTTATTATAATTTATTTCATCTATGGGTGAAATGATTAAGATCTCACACCTATTAATAAATAGTTCAAGTGATCTAGCGTTAGGTAACAACATCAGAAATTCCTCAAATATGACAAATTTTCACAATTTCAATTTCCTAACGAAATGCAACTAAGCATTAAGGAATTTCATTTTTCTACGCCAGGATTCTTTCTTTTTATTTTGCACGTAAATTGTGTACTCGCTTTAAGCTAATATGCAATGGTTTATTCTTAGCTGTTTTAAACTGCGAGACTGACTTGGCGATTGTTAACGACGATATTTAAATAGAAGCCTATTTTGGATTCTTTTCATTTTGTGCTTTAATAAAATAAAATCAAGATTTAAGGGACCGATTAAATTTCTAGAAATACTATTCTGTTGAAATTTAATCGTAATTATATTGCATTACGCCGGTAATAACACGTTATTTTAGTAATAATAAAAACTTAAAAAGGGTAGAATTGGTCTAAGGCGAATTCTCATGGTACCCTAGATGTTTGAAAATTAAAGTTGTTTATCTATTTCTGGAACGCTTCGTCGGACAGTAAAAGTTATTATATATAATTTTATCGAACTTTATATTACGAAGAACTGATTGTTTTCAAAACATACGTAAAAGCCTTAATTTGTCTATGTCAGTACCATGAACGGGTTGCCCCATTTTTTGCAATTTTTTAATTGCATTTATTATTTTTATAAAAAAAAAGCCGTGTACAAAGCTTCACCTCTCTACATCGGCAGTGTAGAAATATATGGTGAAAAACGAACTGGCAACCCTACGAAGGAGTTACTTGATTTGTCCCATTCTCGAGCTAGAATCTACAATAATTGTAAAAAGCCTAGACGGACGGACAGACAGAAGGACATGCTAAATTCAAAATTACTAGTTTTAATATTATACGGGGGTGTCCAATTCATTTTCCTCTACTAGCATTATTTCTGTATTTTACAATGGAATTAGTATACCGTATGAGATTTCATCTAGGATATAACAGGATTTCATATAGGGTATACAAATTATAAGCATATATGTTATTACATTGTAATAAACCTGTATATAGCAAATAATTGTAGAATCATTTGTGAGATGATTTTCCGTATGTTATTTTCCATCGCTTATAATTCATAGATACTTTTTGAACAAATATTATAAGTAGGATAATAGAGATTCATAAGAATACGTTAAACGCCCACCTGACCATCCGATCCAAATATTCTAGAAATTGAGAGACGGCTTGTCCGGGAAACATAGAATATCCGTCTTTGTCTACAATTCCGCCTGTACGTAAAAAACGAAATGCAATTGATTGAATTGACAGTGCATTCAAACGGAAGCCTTTACTTGGTACGTGTGAGTCGGAAAGTTATTCTCCAGTTGCTAGTACGTGAAAAACGGACAGTTAGTTAAAGTACGTGATTAACGGAGTCCACAAGTAAGTAGTCTGCAAGGGAAAGATATACAGTGGCACCTTTCAGATAATTTTAGTTTAGACCTTACTTTAAACATTTCATATTTATATTAGGGTCGTAAGCAATGAAACAAGAACTTGAGCTGAAGCTATCCAGCGACGTTTTTCCGCTGACCGAAAGTATTGGCGCCCAAGCACACCATCCGATCGAACAAACAACGTCACAACATACGAGTATATGTTGGAATAGGAAAAAATATTGGTCTCCGCAAATCGTGATTCAAGACTTAATATTCTAATTTGTACTCTCGGCACCTACCTCCTCTATCGAATAGTTGTATAGTGTGAAATTGTTCTCCTTGATTAATACCTAGAGTATATTCCTCTTAGGAGCATTGTTTATACGCAAATCAAAGGTGCCAATATCTTAGATCACAATAACATAACTTTCGTTTTTGTCCGTTTGCTACAAATCTTGCAATCAACCTTTCGACTATTTCTAATTGAAATTTTGCGCATCTGTATAAGTCCCGTGACAATGCAACATACTATATATAATATCGTTTTAAATTCAATATGGTGGATACCCTCAAAATTGCAGATTACTTTTTTCTTCACAGTCCGCTTGATATGGCTATCGAAATGAAATGGCTTTACGATTAGAATACGATTGATCTATTTGACGTCATTCTTTACCTAATATGGTAGACGCCTTAAGATGGCAGAATACCTCTTTCTTCAAAAATTCCTTGATATGGGTATCAAATGATAGAGATTTACGAGTAGAATACGATGACCTACATGACATCATTCTTAAACAAATCTGGCGGACGACTCAAGACAACGAATTAACTTTTTTCTACGCAACTCCTTGATGATTAGAATAAACTTGTAGACTTTGATAGAGATGGCGGTCACAAGATTAATCTAATATCAAAACAGTTCTCTGCCAAGTTTACTGATAGTCTTATTGGAGGCATCTACTGTTTACAAGATGCAAGGTAGCTCTATGAAGCACAATGTCGCATACTTAGGACCAAAGGTATTCGCGGAAGGCCAAGCATATGTCGCTCTTAGCAGAGTAAGAACACTCGATAGACTTAGCATTGAAGAGCGCGACTGCACGAGAATCACTGTAAAGAAGCCACGCAATAATGACGCTCTGACAGAAATGAATTGTATGCGACAATGTCGATTGAGCTAAGTGTACGGAGTTAAGAGCTAAAAATTAAAATTGTAAAAAAAATATTTTTTTAAGAAAAGCTTTCAAATAAAATAATGTACTAAAAAGAAAAATATAATTTATATTTTATGCTATTAAAAAATAACATTGTTCGTTTCATAGAAATAAAATGTACGTCGCAGTAAATTTTTAAATTCATATATCTGGAAATTAAAAGCTTTGGCGCCGTCGAAGAATCTGTGCAATAGTGTTATAAGACCCCTCTCCAAGCTTTTAGTTTCCATATGTATAAAATCCAAAATTTTAAGATGTGTAAAGGAAAAATTTTCAGATGTTTATGCTACGCACAATTTTATTTCTATGCAAAGAACAATATTGTTTTTTGATAAAAAAAAAAACACAAAAAAAAACTTCTTCTTATTACAATATTTTGAAAGCTTTTGTAGTAAAAAAAAATATGTTTTAATATAATTTTATTATTTATATAAATATTTGCAAAGATCGCAACATTATAGAAGAGTTTTTAAATTGTACAAAAGTAAATATAAATGCCAAGGCAAGGAGTTTACATTTACAAACTCATATTCGATTGGCAGAATATCATTGTAGGTGCTAGTGTAGAATCATACTTTCATTTACATACATAATGGCGCTGGAACAGTAATAAATAATGAATCTGAGGTCTTCGTTTTTGTTGGCTTTAATACTGGATTTTGAGTGCTCGCAAGAAGTAGACGGCACGGCAATTGTTTTCCAAAGAATTAAACCAATTTTTTTTCTTTTAAGAAAAACTTCAAACGACTACGATACACAATATATGGAGCAAAAAAGTTAAAAATTTAAATGATAAATAAAATTGCTATTAAAAATTGTAGTAAAATAATAACAGTAATACTAAAGAATGATATTTGGTTGCTTGTTGATTTTTCTTTTAAAGAATGACTCACTGAGTCTATGAATAGGACTAAATCTGACCAGGCTCACAGCGTGGTCCTGCATGTCATAATTCCTTCTTCGATCTCGTTCTCGTGCTAATTTGGCTCGTTTTCGTAGACAACATATAACTAATAGCGCCAGCAATGGGAAGCCCAGTATACATGAAACTATGGGTATCACAATTGATTCTGGTGAAACTGAAATTAGAAAAAGAAAGATAATTTTTTAATATTAAAAAGTGAATAAGCTAGCAATATTGAATTTGATTATTTAATTACGATCTAAAAAGAACTAAAAATAATACGAAAAGATTTTCAAACGAAAATTTTTTCTGATTCCAAGATACGAGAAACGATTCTAATAAAGAACTCCTACTTCAGATTGGTTGTCCAGTGATTGACAGTAAATTGGACGAATTAGATTAAGACGTTTCTCAATTCATTTTCAATCATTGTTCAAATATATATGAAACAGTGAGCCCTCTTTCCCCATTTCACAACTTTAACGTAAACGCTGCATACAAAACTTGAGCTCACTTCGTCAACGCGCGATGAGCCGAGTCCAATTATATAAAGTACAACCAAATTTGTTTATTGCAATCTAGGAAAATGTTTACCGGTTTGGATCATTTTCGGGTCATTTTCAGAATTTTTTAGATAATGTAATATTAAGCTTCTATGCCATATATTCTTTGTAATTTGTACAAATGCTTCACCTTCGATAATCGCATTTTGAGAATAGATCACACTCCCCTTAAGTTATAATCGCTAGAAAGATAAATCGATTGTAGCTAATGTTGTAGTAAAAAAATATACCTTAAAAATTTTTTACGAGGTCAAATAGTTGGAGTTCTGGGTCCGCATTTTCGTTTTGAATTTTTTTTTTTGTTAATTAGAAGAATTAAGTTTTCTAAAACTTTCACTCTAGTAATTTCATATATAAGTTCCCTTAAATTTAAAACAAAAATCAAGAAAAAATATTGTCACATTAAAAAGTTATGACAAACAGTTTTCTTGAAAGTCCAAAGAGACAAAAAAAAACACTATTTTCGATTTTAGCTAACAAATTCTGACTGAGCAAGCATTTAGACATTTTAACACTTTTATGTTTTGGGCCACCCTAAGGAACATATGTGTGCCACGTGTCGCACTCCGAGACGAGAGCAAGCAAGTTTTGAGTTTTGGGATTAATAAACAAAACTATTGTTTTTTCGCAAGATAATTTTATTGTAGGACTCTGTTTTCTTCAATAGTACACAAAACAATGTATTAGCGGGATATTTTAAGAACAATATTTAGGTTCATTCCTCCACTCACTTTTTTTACACCAACTTTTTATATCGAGGGGTCTTTCAATAACGTTAATACGGTGACCATATGTACTGACTGAGCAGGAAAAGTTGGGATTTGTTAAGGGTCTATGTGATTAGGTCAACTCAATGCTACAGAGGTACACCGCAGGGGGCGCTTCTATCACCACTCCTGTGGTGACTGATAATTGTTGAAATCCTCATTAAGTTAGAGAAGAGCTTTAAAACGGTTGCCTATGCGGATGACACATGCAGCCTAGCAACCGGCAGATACCTCTTTTCTATTAGTGTATTAGCGAAAAGCTTCAGTATGTGCATGTCAATAGTATTAGTACTAGGGGGGGGGGGGGGGGGTAAAATTTTCATCAGAAATCCTCCACGGGCTATGCTTCGAGATATTAGCGATCTTACCTTCTCAGGTGTAATTAATATTAGTAGCTGAAAAAAAAAAACACAAAAACAACTATAACCTAAGTTGTGGGAGAGAGTACCTCAAGGTCAAATTGTAGCCTCCAAGATCAGATCAAACTTAACCAGTAACCTCCACCAATAAAGCTTCCCACCCCTTCACAAATATATACGTCAATTTAGAGCTACGATCACCGAGATGAAAAATAAGTGAACTCCAGAAACAAAAGCGAAAGCCTATGCTATTTCCCTATGCTGGAGAGTGCTTAAAATCATCTAGTATCCCCAAAGTGATGTCGTATTCCTAAAAAAGCCTAAGTTTAGGCGCAGCACGCATCTATCCAAGACGCAAATTCACATCCCACATTTCTTGTAACCAAACCACAACCCCACGGTCCCCCCCTTTGCATGGACAAACCCCAACCTAGCGACGGTGGCGCCATCGGTGGGTGACAGTTCTAAATAAAAACTCGGTCGCAAAAGTTGCTCGCTGTGAGTGCATCTTTGTTGTTGGATGTTTATTTAGAACATTAGTTGATGGGAAATTTTGGAATTTCTTTTCTCTTTTCACTTGTTTTAAATAACTTTCAACTCATATACTTTTCTTAGTAATATCGTTCACTTTACACTTTCCAATCTTATTTAGAGTGAACAAATCTTTCTAATGCACCCCTGACTAAACAACTTTGTGTCTGAGGGCCTGAGTGCGCCTTTCTCGACGAAGAGTTTTATGGTAGTAAACGTGGATGGATTTGCATGGTGATAAAATTTTCTTACGGTTTTGGGGGTTTGGGGTGAGGGTGGTAACTACCACCCTTAGGGTTGTCTACTTTTGGCCATGTGTGATATAAGTCGAGGGCCGAGAGTGGTGAATCGAGATTTGAGAGTCGAGTTAAAAACAGTGAAGAAAAGTTAAAAAGTTAAGGAAAGTTAAAAAAGTTAAAACATATTTAAAAAGGTTAAAAAAGTTAAACAATTTAAAAAAAAGTTAAATTGTGCTGCGAGAGTCGAGATTCGAGAGTCGAGATCCGAGAGTCAAGATTCGAGATTCGAGGGGGGTGAGTCCAGAGTGGAGTGTCGAGAGTGCAGAACGACTAAATAGTATAAATAAAATAAAAACTTTTAACATAGATAACTTTCATACATATGCAAATTGTATTAAAAAGTAAAAAATAATTCGATGCATGAATTAACGTATTTTGTGACGACAGGCTTCATATTTGAGAACCAGAAGTACCTTCGTAATGTCTGCAGCATTCTCTCGACTGCCGGATGTCCCATATCATCGTGAGATGATTTAATCACGCGTCATCTTACACCCGTTGGCACAAGGAAAAGCAGCCCATTTTTTGTCTTCTTTAATCTTCATCTTTTAATTTATGCTAACCTAGGATCTTGCTGCTGAAGGACGAACAACCAATCTTCATCAGGGATATCGGCAAGCATAATTTTGCAGGTAACATCTTCGCTTTCCTTACTGATTCCTGTTGGGTAAGGGCTGAGAGCATCCGGGTGCATCAGTTGAACCCCCGGACGAAATTCTAAGACAAAGTCATACTCAGATATCTTCAGCCACCAGCTGGTGATTCTTGGCACTAGATCCTTTTCTTCCTGAGTTAAGCATAGTGACTGATAATTTGTCACAACCTTCATCCTTTTGTATAAAAAGTAGTGTTTAAAACGCTCAAGTGTTTCTACCACAGCTAAAGGTTTTAACTCGTAGCTGTGGTATTTCGATTCTGTTTCAGTTGTGGCGCGGCTGAAATACGAAACAGGTTGTGCTTTCTTGCCGTGAGCCTGCATTAAGATTCCAGCAATTTCGTGGCTACTTGCGTATTTGTGAAATCCATGTTCACTTGCTTCGTCGTATAATGTTAACACAGGTCTTCCAGTTAATATTTCTTTAATTGACAGAAAACCTTTTACCGTCAAAAATATCCCGCTAGGCCTAGAAATTGCCTCACTTCTTTAGTATTCTCCAGTCTCTTGAAATCTTTTACTGCATTTATTTTATTAATGCCTGGTTGAATTCCATTCGATGAAATCTCATGATTTTTCTTTTAACTAATATAACGAGACTTGCGTACTCAGGTGAAGCAGTTTGGATTATATTTGAAGCAAGCAAGTTTTGTACGCAATTCCGCAACACTGATTTTTGACCGGAGGAGACTTTATAAGGATGGTATACCTAATTACTTTGTCACTTTTTTATTTTATCTTCTTCTTCACTGCACCAGTCAAAACAAGTGCCTGCATCTTTTTTGCAAAGCAATCTCTAAACTTTTCCATGGTCTGCACCTCACTTTCTTCTATATCTCTTCTAAATTTGTATCATCTTGTTTTATATCTACCAACATCTTCAATTCCCTATTAGGATTGCGTTCTTCAATTAACTTCAAATCAAAAGTTCCACAACGCTTAATTAATTCGATAACTGGAGGGTCCATAAAATTTCTTCCTAAAATCATTGGAATGTCCTGCGCAAAATTATCTACAACCATTATTTCTATCTCTAATTTTTGTTAGAATAGCATAACACTTTTGTTAATTTTCCAAAAAATTTAGTCATTAGAAATGTTTGCTCACGAATTGTTTGTTAGAACTTGATGTTAGAATGTGGTAGAGTCGCTACCTAAGTCGAAGAAAGCAACGATCGAGTTTCCTTGAATAGTCACAATTTTGTGAAATTCATCTCTTATCAAGAATACATCGCCATATGTATTTAATATGGACACATTTTTCACTTTATATTCTCTAGAAAAATGACCCGGCTGATTACACTTACAGCACTTTCTTCCTGTTTGTGCGGAAGGCGAGTATTTACTATATGTCCCACTTAACGCATCGGTAGCATCTTACGGGATTATTTGCTTGTGGTGGATCCAAATCCTTATTAATTGGTAGTCTCTTGCTGAAATGTAGTGCGTTTATTGCGTCGATCTCTTAAAGGATTGTAGTGTGGTGCGTTCCTAAAGTTCCTAAAGCTATTCTTAGAACTGCTACTTTGATCATGTCCTAATAAAATATTCTGTCTAAGGCTTTGACTTTGAATTTCTTCATACTCCTTTATTTTTACTAGAAGGCTGGCTACAGTTGCACAATCTGATGCCGTCAACACATTTACGAGGTTTTGATCATGCAGCCCTAATATTATATATTGTATGTTTGAAGATACCAACAAGTTGATTGGTGTTACTAAAGTAGATATATGATATATATACTCCTAAATATATTCAGATTCTCGTTTCTTGCTTCCAATTATTTGAAGGAGAACCGAAGCATCATCTTGCCCGCTTGATAAACTTTGAATTAATTCCTTTTTAAAATCTTCC
Organism: Dioctria rufipes; assembly: GCA_963924295.1. Lineage (NCBI taxonomy): Eukaryota > Metazoa > Arthropoda > Insecta > Diptera > Asilidae > Dioctria > Dioctria rufipes. The sequence continues at coordinate 121,623,049 of OZ002742.1, forward strand.
CAAGTTTTGATAGAACATTGACGGCTCTGAAACCAATAACCAGCAGTACCACTTAACCTCAACGATGCGTAGAAAAGTGTCATCGTTTCGTCCCAGTTATAAATGCTTTTTTTATTGATGGGTTAAATTCGGTAATTAAAACACTCACCTCTTGTATTCCCACCCTGTAACTCCGAGCGTTTGCATTAACTTCTCTTTCGATACACGTCTTTTCACTGGAAGATTCACTCAATAGTGATTCACGACGTAGCAAATCACGTTCACGCCTTAAAAGTTCGTTCTCGCGCTTTAATAATTCGATTTCCCTCATTGGGGTCTCCCCATCTTTAACACTTTCTTCAATTTCGTTATTTAAGTTTTCACTCTCACTCATTTTGATTGTCTTAACAATCTTAACTCACTAGCACAATATAATTATAAAACACTAATCTTTTAAAAATCAATCAAATTCTCTCCGTTCGAATCCAAACAAGGAGCTATGAATCTACCCCACACTTGAAAATTTGTAACAGAAAAATAAAAAGAAAGATCGTAAATTACTTAATATGAACAATCCGATAACAACTCGCCACCGTGCGCTATAGTGATCTGATCTATTTTCTTACAGGTACCAACCGCATACTCTATACTATCTATTTTCTATCTGTAGTTAGACTTAGAATCTACTTGAGGGTTAGGTTAAGCATGCAGCTGCGGAAATATTATTAGTACGGGAATTTCCATCTACTTTTTATCATGCCGACAGTATGTAGTCGTAAGTGGCAGTTATACCCTTGGATTTTCCTGTTTTCTAGTTACTGCTAATTCAATACTTACATATTTTTTACTTTTACTTTTTAGTACACTTTATGTATGAAAGTTATTTATTTTAAAAGATTTTAATATAATACAAGAAAATTTAAAAGAATAGTTGTGTTTATTGGCGACAATTCAAGACATTTTTCAAAGCGTGTGATTGAACTAGCTCATTTGCATAATGACACATTTGTCTTTATTCCTTCTCACTCGACTCATATTGCTCAACCGCTAGATGTGGTGTTTAACGCACCACTTAAAAAGTGTTGGCGGAAGATACTTAATAACTGGAAACCAACCCAAAAAAGAAAAGCTCAAGTGTTGGCTAAAGAAGCCTTTCCGTTTTTATTAAAGAAAATTCATTTCAAAATTGTTGACGAAAATAATGTGTCTCCTAGTCTCGTGAGTGGGGTTAGAAAATTTGGTATTTTTCCATTCGAACCAAACGAAGTTATGAGCCGACTGCCTCAAAATCATAATCAGGATATAATAAATGAGGAAAATGTAGCAAAACATGTGTGGGAGGCAGTATTGGAAATGCTAGAAAAGAGTCGGAGTAACGCTCCTTGTCGTCCACCAGTTAAACGCCGAAAAGTAAAAGTTGTTCTAGAAAAAGGAAGGACGCTTGAAGAACTGCTGACCCAGCCATTTAAAACAAAGAATAAGAATTCATATGCCGAAAACAATTCTGTGCCAACAATATCTAACGTCAATAAACCATCCAAGGAAATAAAAAAGTCGTCGCTGCCCGAGAAGTACTCAGTGGGAAAAGAATATGTTCCATCAATACCAAAGGGAAAAGGCGAACGGTTAAGAAGCTTTAAATACACGAATTCTGAATCTGATGCTTCGCTAACTTCTATGAATATATCTTATTTAAACACTTCAGTAGGTGAAGAGACGTGGGAATCCTCTGATGAAGAGCTCGATCAGCAATTCCTATCAAGAGACTTAGAATGATAAGTTATTGTGACCCAACCGAAAAGCCATATTCTTACACTATAAAAGAAAACGTGTTACGTTACTTTGTATTGTAAATAGTATGGGCTTACGTTGGACTGTTTAAGTTAACTATTAAATAGTAAGTATAGTAAGCTTACTAAATTTAATTTTTCTCAAAATATTACCGAAATGACTAGGAAGCACTTAAGTTGAAAATGAATTATTTTCGTATAAAACCTTATGTAAAGCTATACAAGTTTACCCGTTTGGGGAATATTTTGACAAGGAGATCTAAAATAGAAATAGAATCAAAGTATTCCAATTTGAACATTATACTTATATTTGTTCAAGAAGGCATTTTTTGTTTATTTTCCGGTATATAATATATTATAGGCGGTGTCCTATAAATTCGAATAATATTGTTTAAATATCAAATGAAAATGTTTCTGGGGAATGGTTTTAAAGCGCAGTCGGCATAAAATTTGGAAATTCTAAAATTCCCGTCGTAATAGTACCTACCTTAGTATACTTCTTCTTTTTTAAGTGCGGTAAGTAGTGGAGTATTCAATGGAATGTTTGAAGTGTCTACTATTGAATAAGGCTTTAACTAAGTTCATTAAGTGAACAGATATAGTTAGTAAGTAACATGCAGATATACATATAAAACATTCAAAATTATTTCATGTGGAGTTATCTCGTTTATTGGTCCGTTTATTTGGCTATAAAAAAACCATTAATTTATATATCAATACATTCTGAGATCCTGCTGTTCTCACTAATGGAAGTCTAGTAAGTCACCTCTGTTTCTCAGTGTATATGGGTGAGCTTCGTTTATCGACTTTATCTGCTTGATATGCTTTATCGTTTTGTATTGTTTTGTAGTTTCTGAAGACGATTTATTGATTCATTCGAGGCCCAAAACAAAATTGGTGTTCAATATTTGAAATGCGGCTTTACCATAATATTGTACACATCCATAGCAGTTACTGTTGTCAATTTAATTCGAATTCTTCTAAAAAGAATAGCTTTTTCAGTTATCTTTTTGCAGACATAATCGAAATTATCTTTAAATGTTAATTTACTATCAAAGATGATACCAAGTACCTGATATCACTTACCCAAATAATTTTTCTCATCTCCGAATGGAATATCTTCACGATATGTATAATATTGAACGTCATATATTTTGTTTTTGAAATATTAAGCTTTAACTTGTTGGCATTAGCCATTTTCTTAAGTTCTCTATATCGCAATTAATTGAACGATGGATTGATGGATAACCTCATACCCTTCCGACGATTCTTTGTTGAACTTTATAAACTGCCTTCTTTCGTAAAGATGCGTATTGAACCATTCCATTTCAATGCATCTAATTCTATAGATTTCCAATTTATTCAATCAAATAGCTTAGTCGACTGTCTCAGAAGTTTTAGATTCAAGAGAATAGCAATTTTCTTATCCGTATCTTACCATATCTTCAACATTGTTATTCAATTGTGTAAGACCCAGTTAATAACGGTTTCACAAGAGTGGGATTTTCGGAAACCAGACTGCTGAGCAATTAAAAGGTGATTCACATTATCTCCAGCTGCTTTTGAACAATTTTTTCAATACTTTTTTCACATAGCAGCACAGCATTATTAACTTTTTACTGGGTAGAGACACAGACCTCCTCCATATTTCTGGAAAAATACCAACCGCAAACGACTCATTTATTATATTCAGCAAAGCCGGTCGCAATACCTCAAATGAATCCTCGGACTTAGTTGAAAATAGTCTTCCTTTTGGTTAAAGCTAGGCACGCGAATATGATATCCTTCGAATTATTCAATTCACATTATTAGTGAAAGTTTCAATCGGAATTGATCTATTAATTCCAATTACTCTATTAATGAAGAACTCTTTTAATTTATTTACGATTGTGCTGACTTTTCATGTACTTCATTATTTACTATATTTTCATTACTGTAATTTTTGGTATCGTTTAACATTAATTCCTTAATTTTTCTCCAGGTATATTCATTATTTTTCGCATCGTTATTTTCAATTTGTATCTAAATATTATTCACTTTCTCTAGATTAGTTTTATAAATATTTCTAATAATTTTATAATTGTCTTTAAACATTTCATTATTGGTAAATTATAATTAATATATTGAGTTAATTCAAGTTTTAACTCATCGCTTCTGTCATACCTACTATTCATTTGAGCACTGGTTTATCTTCTTTACTACAAGAATTAAGCGTGTGTCAATAGCTTTCTGAATTTCGATTTGGATTACGGTAGCCTTAACATTATTATTTCAATTAATATAAAACTCTCTTTAACACGCTGTTTTCTTTCAGGAAATATAAAAATTTACTTTTATGGTATTTAAGATATTCCATAGTTCTTAAGTTCTCATTTCTAATTATTTTTTTAATTTTTAGTTGCACTACATATTAATGACTTATGATCGGTTATATTAATTTGATAATTTAATCTAATTTCAATTTTGTTACTATTGTCTTTAATTTTTATAACTAAATCAATTAAATAGCTATTATTTCAGAATCACTACTTATTAATAAATTTTTAAAGTCTTCTGTTAATGAGTAAAAAAGTTCAGAAAATATTCCTAAGAAATTTCATCTTAACGAATCCGGTGATATATTTATATAAAAAATACATTCACCAATTTTAACCTTGATTAGAAAAATCTATAATCACTGTCCACCTGTGCTAAGTATGCTAGATTTCAACTAAATAGCCACATCGTTAGTATGACGAGAATATTACTATCATAACTAACTATGTTATAATTTTCAATCTCGAATTCATTTTGATCAATTTGTTGAAAGATTCTCCGATATTATTACGATTTCTGGTTTTTAATCACTGTCAATATTACTAAGCTCTAAGTAGCTCGAAGCAAGACCTTAAATTATACAAGCATTCTCTCTTTGCTATTCCGTTCTTAGATTTATCGTTTGAATTCTATTCAAATACATTGGTCAACTTTTACTCAAGGTATAGTGACTTATATTGATAATTTTCTCCTCACTTTTAAAGCATTTGTTAATGTTTATGCTATTAACACATTCTTGGGTCTCCGTGGACTTGCGCAAGCTCGCAATATGACTTTCCGCGCATTTTGAACAATTTACTTTCCCTCAGCTTTAGAACTGAGTCCGAGACACTTAAAACTTCTTCAAATCTCCAAATCACTAGCAAATCACTATTCAATTAATTATTTTGATTCTTTAATATATTTTCAAATTTCTCCTTTAAGCCACTTGATTTTGAACTTAATGGAGCCACTTATAAAGGGTTTTCCAATAAGAGGTGTTATTTTAATTAGCCCGCTATTTCGGTAGATGTCACTTTTGGAGCTCTCAGTTTTTGACATTTGACAAGTAGAACATACGCCATTAATAAAAATGGAACGATACATGGTTCAACAACGCATTGAAATTATTAAAATTCACTAAAATATGGTGAAAATGTGGTTCGTAAAACTCGAACATTTTTGGGTCGTCGTGAAGCACCTTGTCGGACCGCAATACAGAAATTGGTAGAAAAATTCGAGCTGTCGGGAAAAGTTAGTGAAGTGAAGAATAAAACCCGTGCACGTCGCTCAAGAACAGCCGAGAATATTGCTGCTGTAGCCGAAAGTGTTGAAGAAAACCCAGGTTTGTCCATTCCTCGTCGTTCTTTGGAATTAGGCATTCCACAAACGTCATTACACCGTATTTTGCATAAAGATGTGGGTCTTAAGGCTTATAAAGTTCAGTTAACACAAGAACTCAAGCCTGCTGATTGGGTCCTTGAAATGCATGAAAATGATCCGGAATTCCATCGAAAACTCATCTTGAGTGAAGAGGCCCATTTCCACCTCGATGGCTTCGTCAACAAACAAAATTGTAGCACCTGGGGCTCGGAAAACCGAAGAGTTATTGTTGAAAAGCCTCTCTATTCTCAACGTGTGACTGTTTGGTGCGGTTTATGGTCCCGCGGGGTCATTGGACCTTACTTTTTCGAAAATGAGGCTGGAGCAACAGTTACGGTGAATGTATTGCGCTATCGACAGATGATTAATGATTTTTTATGGCCGGAATTGGATGGTATTGATCTGGACAACGTTTACTTTCAACAAGACGGCGCTACGTGCCATACAAGCAACGAAACCATTGATCTTTTACGGGAAAAGTTTCCGGACTGTGTTATCTCTCGAAGAGGTGATCATAATTGGCCACCGAGATCTTGTGACTTAACACCTTGCGACTTATTCCTTTGGGGCCACCTGAAAGAGAAGGTCTACGCCAACAGCCCAGCGTCGATTCAAGACATCAAAGATGGAATTCGTGAGGCTATCGAGGACATAGGGCAGCCACTTTGCGATTTGGTTATGGAAAATTTCATGAAAAGGTGTAGGCGTGGTCTTGGTGGTAATTTGGCTCATGTTATTTTTCATTATTAACGGTATTGGAAAACCCGTTAGTAAAGAAAGAAACAAGATTTAGATTTAGGTACCGGTTACATTAAAATTCTTTTGCATGTTTGGTTTATATGTATCGAATTTTTAAAAATGCAATTGGTCATATAGTGGGAAATGTATCTATCTATGCTATTTTAACTCCTGACGATTTCTGCTAATTTTTTTCTATATGAAGTCAGGCCTTTTTTTTTGACTACGATGATTTGATTTTTAATTTAAGGAATCAACCGCAATACAGAACTAAACGCACGATAAACTGCACTTCAGAGCGAAACGCAAAAGTATCGCAACAAGTCTAATCAAGAACAAAATCAACATACCTATATAAAATGTATGACCAGTTGTGTGAGGCTCAGCAAAATGTATGAGCATTTGTATGAGCTCTTGTATCGCAATTTAACGAATTTACTTGTGCTTCATACAAATTTCGATACCAGTATTTAAGTGTAAATTAAGTTTTACAATTCAGTTCCTTGAACTGTATCAAACCCAGGATTATTGATTCAGCTCTCTTTAGTATTGCGAGCAGGAAGCTAGGCCATTATGATGGCTGCCTTGTGGACCCTTGTTTTCAGAGATAATAAATAAGTTCAATAAAGCTCGCGATACCTTTGCTTCACTGAGATTTCTTAAATAAAGCTTGAATTATAATTCAAAAACAGACATTTGTCTCTTTAACTCCACTCTGCGAAACAAAAAAAGTTAACCCGGAATATTACTCGTCAACTACAACTATATTTGTCAACTATAGTTTTGACCTATTCTTAGGAAATCATTAAGCCATCGCATATTAAATAAGGACTTATGGTAACACAGTACAAAACCGTTAAATGAAATACAAATCTGACAGCGAAGTCTGCCGCTTTCTAGTGAAGTCGAAAGAGTTTGTTTGGTTTTCAAAATTTCCATTCTGTTTTCTCTTTTTGCTATTATTGCACTTTTCCTCATTTAAATCGAGTAAAAAAGCCAATAATGCCTGAGTGCCTTTACACATAGAATATGCCCACGAATTTGCATCGGCTGCCACCCAAATTATTTTTCTGTCGGTGGATATCCAACTGCTTTTCGAGTTCCATGAAATTGCTCGGATTTATTATTTTAGTTGCAAATAGGTTGAAGCTTGCACATGACTGGCTGTGGTTGTCGCTTAACGTTTCGGCTAAAAGTGAATTAATGAATGATGAGTCCATAACTTCCTAGCAGCAGTCTTTTTAAATTTTTCCGTTTATAAATTCCACAAAGGACAGCAACTTTTTCATACAGGATATAATTCCATTTCGGCTTACAAAAATCAGGAAATGTTCTGAAACTGAAGACTTTGACGGTAATGGGGGTTGTGCCGAACAACGCAAAGCCATTCACATGAGTTAAGTTTACATTCAACTTCTTCAATAAAAAATCAAAACAGGACATTTTATTAATAAATTTATTCTTCTACTGATCAATATAAAATAAAATTCGTGGTACAAAACTGAACAAGATTTAGCCGATTTGGGAGTAGTAATTTGATGATTGATTTTTACAAGCATGAGCATGAGACCTGCAAAACAAGTCGTTTTTCTAGTCCTGATAATGTTAAATGACAATTAACTTCAGGGACAGCTTCTAAGGTATTGGACACAATATTTGGAAAGGTACGGGTGGGTGGCTATAAGAACAAACGGTTAACATTTCGCCTTATGTATCTTAACTCTTTACATTTGAAAACACTTATGGCCGGTTTCATAGTTAAGGCTTAATAAATATTTCGGTTCTATAGTTAAGGCTTAAGTGACATCATTAGCTTAAGGCAAGCTTAACTTAAGTCCATCATTTCGAAGGCTTATGCCTCAGATGTTGCTGTGAAACCAAACAGTTTAACACAAAAATGAGTTATTTATCTAACACAGAGGATATAAGCGAGGAAGAAATGTATAATATAAAATGGCAAAGTGTGACCTGTAAAAAAATTATAAAAAGGCGCTCGCAACATTTCGAGAAATGGAATAACGTTGATTTTTATTCTTGGTTCCGACTGTCGAAACATTCAGCTATGATGATTTTGAATCTGATACACTCGCAGATAAAAAGCTCGACTGACTGGTAAAAACAGCACAAAGTTTAAACAAACGAGTGATAACAATGTTTTATTTTGATGGCTTCTTCTTCATCGGGATTCACAATGTCAATTTGTTTTTTTAAATCACAATTACCGCAGTGCTGATAACTTAAAAGATTTCATCTGTGGTTTAACTAAGCCCCTGCTTACTGAGTACTGTGAAACCGAGTAGGCTTAAGTTCTGGGTTGAAGTCATACCCGTGGCTTAGCTAAGCTCTAGCTTAAGCCTGGACTGTGAAACCGGCAATTAGCAGCTCAACAGTGGTTTCTTTCACACTTTGAAGAAAATTAGATATTAAAAAAATAACAAGCACAATTTTGTTTTATTTGAAAGAAAAAACATCTAATGTGTTATTTTGGCGGCGTGTTCACAAAACGATATAGTAATGCGTTTATCAAAATAAATAAAAGTATCTTTTTTTAAGTAACTTTAAATTAAATAAAATTTAATTCAAATTCTTATAGTTATAGAAAATGCTAAAATAAAAAAATACGAAAACTTAACACTTTTCCTTCAAATAAAAGGTATAAGTAAACAAAATTCCTCAAATTCGTCGTTTCATTCATCCTATATCGTCCGTCTTTAAGAATTTATCGATTATAAAGTTCACAAATAAAAATATTTGTTTGTCTAGCGATACCAGCATATTCTTATCAATGCACCCATGGCTCCTTACTTTTTGAACTCAAAACCAGATCGTAAAAATAGAGACATAGGCAGTCGCGAAATGTGTTCGAATAAAAAGGATATACTCCAGTCGTCGCATATCTACTCGCAGCATTTATGTAGGTTGATGTTGTTCTGTACACCGATACAAACAATTTTGCAATTTGATGTTGGTTTATATCCATCCTGTCCTGGGCTATTTTTCAACCAATTAGTTGCTTCCATATTAAAAAATGTTTTCAGTAGCCCAATGAAACTAACGTCCAAAGATTTCCTCCTGTGCATGCAGTGTGGAGAAATGCCAGCATTGTAATACCGTTCGTGTATTTCAAAACATCAATGTTCTTATTGCTAGAATGGTCATCAACAAGAAACAACACTTTCGAAAAAATCAGCCTAAGTATTCGTACAAATGCTGCAACTATTTCAACAATAGCTCCCTAGTCATGCAACCCCTCTCTTCAACGAGGACAAGTATACCGGTAGGAGCACCATCAATAATGTTACGCTTAATATTTCTCCTTACGTAAATCAAAGCTGGTGGCACAAAAGTTTCAGCTGAACTTATTCAGTACACCATTGAGATATACTGACCCCTTTCGGCACTCGTAATAGCTTCTACTTGGTTTCGGTCTTTCGTTGCATGGACTTTTTGAGGCCTCGGAACTGTGCAGGTCGTAGCATTCCAAGTCCTGGCTGAAAGAATACCATTTTCTATCACCGTACAATACAGTTGGCCAAAAAACTCTTGCATTTGTGGCCGATTCAAACTCCATGTTGCTGATGTAGGTTCAGGTTTCTTCAAACTTATAGCTTCATGCCAAACTCTAAAACCACTCAAAAAATCATTTCGAGCTGGTTGGGTTTGGGCCATAAAACGACGTAAAACCCAATTCTGGACAATTCACTGGAAAGCTAATTTTTCAAAATTCGACCATGTAACTCCAAAGAAGCTCATCTGCAACGAGCTCTATTTCATTTCGAGGTAAAACTGGTCGAAAATTGCATCGTATTCTTTTCTGAAATCATCAGCGTAACCTTGTATGCTTTCCTCCGACCACGCCTGATCGGTCTCTTTCCTTTGGTATTGCCCAACTAGTGAAAATAACAGAAATTTTAGATACCTTTCGGTAAAATGACACATGTATGTAATTTTTTCCCCGACCAAAGTATATTATTTTATCCCAATCGCTAAGCAAAACAAGATAATGGCCTTAGATCTCTTTAGTTAATCACTAGCACTGTTCGTCTAATTATCGCAATCCAAATAGTTTACATAGTTCACTTCACTGTCTGAAATAAGACTGACTCCTGGTGGTAAGAAGCGCCGTAGTTATACTCTACAAATTGCCCTAGATGCTTTCCGAATACTCCTATCTCGAAGCATTGATACTCCGAAAATAAGGATCTCCTTCATTATATCTTGTGGAATTAGCCCGTAAGTTACAGCGGGTCTTCATCCGATCAGTATTGACTGCTAATCTTGTCCTCGTAGTTTCTTGCACATCAGCTAATCGTTGCCTGAGCTCCGACACGTAGTCTTCTGCTAACTTTTGTTCAGCAGTGGGCGTCCTAAACTTGAGCTCGCTAGGTAAATGCAGCTCCCTTCCAAATATGACCTTAACTGGGGTTTGTCCGGTAGTATTGTGTACAACTGATCGAGAAGACATTAGAAACATGGCAGTTTGTCGATCCCAATTGCGTTTATGATAGTCGACTACCTTCTTTAGATGTTCGACCCATGTTTTATTGAAGCGTTCTACCATGCCATCAGATTTTGGGTGTAGAGGAGTTGTTTTGGGTTTCTTATTCCCAGCATCTTACACATCTCTTGGGAAGTCCGTGATTCAAAGTTTCGTCCTTGATTCGAATGAAGTTTATGTGGCACACCAAGCATACTGACCCAATTCTTCAGTATTTGTTCCGATAGCAACTAATATGTAACGTTTATCGTTATCAGTTTCAGGAAAAGGTTCAGCAAGGTCTAGGCTACCTTTTTAAATGCGGCTCCTACATTATACTTATGCGTTTCTCCTTTGCTTCTATGTGGCGGACCTTTGCAAGAAGCACAAGCAGTGCATCTGCTGCACCACTCTTCTACATCTTCTCGCATATGTGACCAATAAAATCTTTCACGTATTTTAGAATTTGTCTTATTCACCCCAAATGTCCTCCCGAAGATCCACTGTGCATTTCTTTTAGAACATCGCTGACTTGCATTCGGAATGACTTGCTATTAGCTGCCTCCCACTTGGATTTTGATACACCGCATCAACCTGAAGAGAATTCAATGGAGCGCAGTAGGTTTTCAACTTCTCGCTCCTCTATGAAATATCCTTCCATTGTGGTCTTTCCATGTCGTCTTTCCAAGCAAGAATAGGCGATATATCTGTATCTTCTCGTTGCCCCGTTCGCAAGTCCCCATTGCTCCAACCTTTCGATGGTTCCACGGTTACTAGCTGTATAGTTGCTGTTGATTCTTTTTCTTCGATCAAGTTTACTCGGACGTCGTGAAAGGGCGTTTGAGTATACATGGGTAAGACCTTTCCGGTGCTAGATTTCAAAACTAGACGCTTGGAGGCTCCATCTCGTCACTTGTCCCTCAGGATTCTTACACCTCAAAAGCCATTTATCGCTGCATTATCGGTGAGAAGGATGAATTTCTGCCCGTAGAGATATTTGTGAAATTCCTTTGTTGAGTTTACAATGGTAAGTGGATCTTTTCTTTTAGCACAATAGTTTCTCTCTGGTTTTGAAAGTGCTTTGCTATAATTAGCTGCTTGCACTTCTTGACCATCCTCCTCTTGTGAAAGCATTGTACAAATACCTACATTGCTGGCATCCGTGTACAATATAAAAGTTTTTTTTTTTCCCAGATTTGGATAATGAAGTAGTGGAATTTCACAGAACTGTTGCTTCAAATTTTGGAAACTCTCGTTGCATTTATATGACCACATGAACGGCTTTCCCTTTTCTGTAAGATGATGTAGGCCCTTTGCTATATCTGCCAAGCCTTTTACGAATCGCCTATAGTAGGTAGCTAGACCAAAAACTCCGTAATTGACGTCGTATTTTCTGACCGTTTCTATTTTCTCTGCATTAGTTCTTACTCTGCCCCAAATATTCAAATTTATTGAATAGAGCGGATCTCTCAGTTTTCGAAGTATGTCAAATGTCCTTCCGATTACTATAATATTATCTAAGTAGACAAGCCATGTTTTTCAGGTTAATCCATTCCATGAGTGTTTCAAATATTGCTTGAGCATTACATAAACCAATTGGCATAACTTTGAATTGCCATAACCCACTGCCAACTGAGAAGGCAGTTATCTCTCGGTCCTCGGGATATATTCACACTTTCCAGTAACCACTCTTCAAATCCCATGTGGAAAACATTGCGCTCCAGAAAGCATATCAAACGTGTCATCAATCCTTGGTAACGGATAGCCATCCTTTCTCGTTACATTATTTAGTATACCGTAGTCTACACAGAATCGAGTGCTGCCATCCTTTTTCCAAACCAAAACAACCACCGATATCGAAGGGCTGCTAGATTCTTCTATTATACCTTGTTCTTTCATGGAGTTCATCATATCTACAACTTCTGATTGTTTGGCTAATGATAGTCTTCGTGGTGTCTATAGCATCCTAATTACGGATATACTTATATATATATATATATATATATAGATAATAAAAAAAAATTAGTAAATCATTAAAAGTAAAATGGAAAGTTTGGAAAACTTTTTAATATCAAATTAGGAAACAGCATAGAGAATCAATATAAACAATACATATAAAAATTATAACACAAGTGTACATACACTTAGAGTATCAAAAATTTCATGTATAGTAAAAATGTATTAAGGATCTGAGTATGCATAGGATAGATTTATATAGAAGTATCAGAAATAAAAAAGTTAGTAGTATGCAAGATTTCGTATAACCAGCAATAAATAAATATTTATTATTGTCATCACCTTGTCAAATGACATTTCTATTAGGAAAATTTTAATGGATTTTTGTGATTTATTTATTTAAGTTTTTAAATTAATTTTTTGATTTGTTTTCCGGGGAAAGACTGTCGGCGGTATGCTGAACAAGACGTTATGCCCAAATCCTTACGCCTCAGCGTCTTATAGTTTGAATTCGGAAAAAAATATGAAAACAGTCGTAAATACAGATTATCATTTATGAATTCATCATGACACTCATTGACATGCTCCTTAATAAACTCATCGTGACTCTCAGTGCTACGCTCATTAATAAGCTCATCGTGACACTCATTGACATGATCATTAATAAGTTCATCGTTACCCTCATTGACATACTCATTAATAAGTTCATCGTAACGCTCATTATGTACTCATCTAAGTGCTCGTCTAATGTTGTAAAATGCACAAAAGAGAAGCACAGCATACATTTCTAAATAAATGAAAGAGATGCAATTCTCATGCACACTATCTGTGAATAAGTAAATGAATGAGTTTTTTCCCGGATTTGATTCAAACGCGAATAAATTTCATTAGTACGTTCATCTTATTTCTCATGAGGAGCTCATTGATGATCTCATCATGATATGTCTACCAGGGCAGTGACTATACAGTAAAAAATTCTTACTACTTTCAAAGTAGGCAATTTAGTGCCTACTCTTAAAGTAGTAATTTTTAACCAGTTGAAAAAAATTACACATCCTTCTTAATCTTAATAGTCAATATAGTAAATGAATTACACACGAATTCGTAAAAATACACATTTTCATAGTAATCGAATTCAAGCATACTTTGTAAAATAACACACACGATTATAAAAAATGTAATAAAATGCGTAAAATTCGAATGAAAATTTATATGTCGTTACTTTTCTAAAGTAACCGCTCTGCTTATTTCGGAAGTCAATTTTTGTCGGGAAATAACCAGCGATGAAAACTCTGAAAATAGTAAAAATTTGTCTTTTTTCATAACACAGTAGAATAGTATTCTTTTGTTTATTTTATGAAATATTGCAAATATACAATACATAAGTTTATCCATGATAAACATAGGTTTGATTTACATTCCACATAATACAAAAAAAAACGAAGCTCAATAAAATGTTGAGGAACTACATTAAGAAAACGAAATTCTTTTACAATTTTTTGTAGATTTTGTTTTTATTAATATAATTGAAAATCTCTATAAACAAAACAAAATAAACATATATTTGATTTTAAAGCTATTTACATTTCAAGGTCAGTTCTATATATTTATAGTTACATGGAGTAAAATTTATGATTGAAAAATTTATACAAAATATATTGAAAAAATAAACAGAAAAATATTCATTAATCCAGATTTATGCAAGAAGAAAGTGCAAAGTGCACACTTTTAAGATGATTTTACTTGAGCAATTGCCATTATCAGACGTAAAACTTTTGCCACAGAATTTATATTTTTCTTTTTCCCTGGTGTTATATCTGTGTGGATTTCGAAAAAAATATCTTTGTATGCAGTCCCAAGTTTGTGATGCTTCAGGGGGTAAGTCTTATTTAGAATGAAATAAAAACAGAATTATTCCTGCAGTAGCCCCTCTTGAATATTCTTTGAAGTTGAATTAGCAACTTCTTTTTCAATGAAAACATAAATAGTATTTCGCTCATCACTTGTTTCTATATTTGTATTTAAAAAAAAAAAAAATAGTTTATAAAAATTGATTACGATAAAGAAATTTACCGAAGACTGCACACCAAGGAGAATTATTTGGGACATCAATATCTGAAAATTAAGCATCAATTTAAAAATAAATAAATAACTACAATTGTTTGCATTCCTATCGCATACAAATATTTTATACTTACATCATAAGTTTTGTATAAGAAGTCCAAATTTTCTTGAAAATAGTGACACAAAAAATCCAGAGCAATAAGAATATCCTTCGATCGTATTTTGTTTATTTTGTTTAATATTCTTGGCTTCTTAGTTTACCCAAATTTAAAGATTTGTTGGAGTTTTTCATAAAATGTTAAGGTGATATCAGATATATTTTTTTTCTGTTAGACTCTCAAAATGCTTAAAGACAAATTCTTTTCTCAAAAGTAAGGGCCAATTATCCTTTATATCTCCAAAACCGGGTATTATTTTTAAATTGTTGAAAAATTTTCTTTGTTGAGTAAAACATTCATCCATTAATAACTGTATTCTATTATACTCATCTTTGGTAAAAGTTGCTTGTTTACTAAATTTGTGTAATTTCTTCTGTATTTGTATTTATCTTTTCATCGGGATTATAGTTTTTACAAGTATTTTCGAAATTTTTGGAAAATCTTCTCATTTTTAGGGGAATATTGCTTTTATTTTACGATTTTTCTGGCCGATTCAAATAGTGATTCATCTGCATCATACTAGTTATTAATGGAGAATTTCGAGGTGACATTAAACTGCCCCTTATCTCTTTATAGCCAAAAGTATTTGGATTTCTACAAAAAGACATAGGACAAATAATTTGTTCATTTGCTTTTAAATGATCATGTTAAGTATTTTTGATAAAATCTTTCAAACTTTTGCATTTGTATACACACAGTGGTACCTTACACTTTATAAGATATTTTGCACTTTCCAATAATACTGCTTTTTCTGCGTAATGTTTTTTATTTAGGTGAGATTTAAATGAATCATAATTTTTAAAGCACTGAAAGCAATTTCCAAACAGACTCTGAAAACTTGCATGTTTTTCATTGCGATGCACATACAAATGTTCGTTATATATTTTGTTTTCCTAGGACAAAAACACACAAACTACACTTGAACATATTAAGTTTCACTCACTTTTATTATATAAACTTTTTTGAAAACACAAATACCTATAACCGCACAATGAAAAATACTTCTGCATCCGATCGCGGTTTTAACAAATCTGTGGTGACGCTATAAGCCTTGTCTCAACTTGTCTGAAAAATATTATGCCGTACTTGAAATTTCTAGAAAACCATAGTAGTTTTAAGCATAAGAATTGGATTTTACTATCCATGAAAGCAATTTTAAAGAAGTAATGTAAAACTTACAAAAACATACGTACTTTTACACGTTTAAGTTGAATTTTACCAATTAGAATTAGTAAAATTAAGCATTTTATATATTTCACACACAAAAGCGTAAATTTTAATATCAATTCATAAAATTCCTACTCTGCTTTGTAAAATTTTACTACTATAATTGAAGTAAAATTCAAGAAATTTTTTACTGTGTAGATTTAATAATTTATATGATTACAAACTTCCTCCTCTCAGTCTTTACGAAATTATCATAATAACTGATTATAAAAGTTTTTCAAACACGCAAATTATCACAAAGTATAGCGAAAGTAAAACACGAGTGATATGTATAATTTTTTTGTTTGTTTGTGTAAAAGTGATTTTTTTGTATTTTAAAATAATGCCAAACGAAATTATTGGAGACAATATGAACGATAGAACAGTTCTAAATGCTATTTCAGTCAAATTACCACTGTTTTGGCCACCTTGCCCACAAGCATGGTTCATCCAAGCAGAAAATCAATTCATTGCAAAAGGTATTAGCCAAGCCCAAACAAAATATGAGTACATAGTACAAGCACTGCCAGTGGAAGTGATTATGAAAGTACTAGATGTACTTCAAACACCTCCAACAGTAGAAAAATATAATACGCTAAAAAACGTACTAATATAACGACTTGATGAAACTGAGCAGAAAAAGCTAGAATTCCTCCTTTCAGATACTGAGATTGGTAACAGAAGACCATCGGAATTTCTCAGAAACATGAAAATTCTAGCAGGCCCAATTTCAGAATTATCTTATAATCTAATTAAAAAACTTTGGATGCGAAAGTTACCAACAAACATAAACATAGCTCTAACAACCGCAGGGAATAATGGCATAAATGATTTTCTTAAATTGGCCGAGAGAATTCACGAGATAGCGAAAACTCAGAATATTTCAGAATTCACTTCAAATAATTTCAACAACAATTTTGACATAATAAATAGTATCGGTAATATAGAAAAGAAAATAGATACACTGGAACAATTAATTAAAAATGTAATTCATTAACATAAAACAAAATAAAAAAAAAAAAATTTCAAATTCCAGAAATAATTCCAGAAGTCGTTCTCCAAGTGGTACTAGATTTACTACAATATGTTGGTATCACAGAAAATTTGGAGATAAAGCAACAAAATGTATATCACCCTGTTCTTAAAAAAACATTCAAAATTCAATAAACTAAATAACCCCTCAACGTATGCAACATGTTCTTTTAATAATAATTCAAAACGTTTTTTTATTTCGGTAAAGAAAACAAATTAAAAATTTTAATAGATACTGGAGCTGACCTTTCAGTCATTCCTACTACCTTTTGTAATAGATACAAAAAAGACAATTCTTTAACTCTTGTAGCAGCCAATGGCTCTACAATACAAACCTACGGTACAAGGTTGTTTAAAACCAACTTTGGTTTAAGAAGGGACTTCATGTTCCCATTTGTAATTGCCGAAGTAAACCGCCCAATTATAGGAGCCGATTTTCTAACTAAATTCAACCTTTTGGTAGATTTAAAAAACAAAAGTCTGATAGATGGCAACACAAATTTATCAGTCAGTAGCATAGCCATCAAAGTAAACACACCATCACCAAAACAATTTACTATCGAAAACGAATATGGAATCCTCCTCCTCGATATGGAGAACCTGTCAAGCACAACGCGGTACACCATATTACAACAAAAGGGCAACTTCCATTCCTACATAAATTAGATGGAGAAAAGTCTAAAATCGCAAAAATGGAATTCGACCACATGTTACAATTAGGTCTTTGCCAACCATCATCATCTTCAACAGCCTCAGCACTACAGATTGGCGCCCTTGTGGGGATTATAGACAGTTAAATACTATCCCTGTTCCAGATAGATATCCAATCCCACAATCTCCAATTTTTCATTAAATCTCAGATATTGCAAGATTTTCTATAAAATAGACTTAATCAGAGCATACCACCATATCCCAGTAGCTCCGGAAGACATATACAAAACGGCTATTACAACACCTTTTGGACTTTATGAGTTCACACGAATGCCCTTTGGTCTACGCAATGCGGCGCAAACCTTCTAAAGATTTATGAATGAAGTAACAAAAGGTTTAAATTACGTATTTACATAAATTGATGACATATTGATAGCAAGCCAAAACGAAGAAAAACATTAAACACATTTAAAAGCTTTATTCGAGAGATTAGCAAAATACGTAATAAATATAAATGTGGCAAAATGCATTTGGGTTCAACTTCACTAAATTTCTTAAGTCATTCAATACGTAAAGAAGGAGTGCTTCCTTCTCCCGACAGAGTCCAAATCATTCAGAATTTTCCTTCTCCTTCATCTGTCAAACACATACAACAATTTATAGGTATGGTAAACAAAATTAGCGGAATTGCTAAGCCATATATACAGTAATTTGACACTCTTGTTAAAGAAAACGAAAAATGCTAAAAATTTTTTGTGGCCAAAATCTTGAGAAAATAACTTCCAACATATAAAGGAAGCTTTTGCTACAGCAACATTGTTAATGCACCCCATTGAAGACACTACTTTTAATCTAACTGTAGATGCTTCATCCATAGCAATAGGTGCAGTTCTACAACAGTTCAGTTCCACAACAATAATTGGGAACCATTAGCTTTCCATTCGAAAAAACTAACAAAGACAGAAGAAAAGTACTCCGCTTTCGATAGAGAGCTTCTAGCAGTCTATTTGGCAATTAAACATTTTCAACACATACTTGCGGGTCCTAAATTCGTAATTTTTACAGATCACAAACCACTGAAAAATGCTATTTGGACCAAAACAGAGAGAAGTCCAAGACAAACAAGACAATTGGACTACATAACACAATTCACATCGGACATACAACACATAAAAGGAAAAGGAAATGTGGTAGCCGAAGCTTTGTTACGCATACCAAACAATCTCGAAAATTGTAACGAAATTGACTACAAGAATAAAATTGATCTACGAATAATTATCTTAGCGCAAACAAACGAAAAAGAATTAACACATCTTATCAAACAGCAACCCAAAAATACAGAATCCAAATATAAACTGATAAACTTGGATATTCCAGAAAACAACTATAAACTTTGGCGCGGGGTTTCAACAGAAAAAACTTGTCCGTACATACCAACCAAAATTAGGAAAAGAATTTTCAAAATGTCACACGAGGTGTCTCATGCAGGAATACGTTCGACAAGAAAATTAGTAAGTAACAAATATTTCTGGCCAAATATGAATAAACTAATTAATGAGTGCGCCAAAACATGCTTATCATGTCAACAGTCTAAGATACACAGGCACACAAAATCACCAGTTGGAAATTTCGAAATACCAAAAGGCAGATTCGAACATGTGCACTTAGGCATTGTGGGACCCTTACCCCAATCAAATTCATATACACACACATTAACAATTATCGACAGATCCAGAAGCTTACCCTATCAACGATATCACAACAGTAAATACAGCCAAAACTTTTTACCAACAATATGTATGTCTATCTATGTCTATCTTGCTCACTCACATTTCATGCAATGACTCTCCATTTCACTCAAAATACAGTCTAAAAGTTACGGTCTTACGGCAAGCTTTGGGTACACTAGAATCATTTTTAGTAGGTGAAAAGAAATTTTTCGAAACTGTGTTTTTTGAAGAAAAATTTTTTTTTTCCGTAAGCTAAGAAATATTGTAGCAAGTGGTATACCATTTTAGAATTTATTAAATGCATCAACTTTTAAAGTTACATGCCAAACTGGCGTAGTACATTTTTTTTCATTACAGTCAGATAAAGTTGGGTGAAATATTAATTTTATATTCTTGGTTCGGCAAAATGTGACATTTTCTTCCAAGCTGGAATAGTTGGCTTAGGATTTAAAGCAACAGGTTACATAAGCACTATTCGGGATTATACAAGAAAAATAAAATTGAAAAAAAGTAAAGATTTGTAGCAACAGGGGCTAAAAAACCATCTCGAAAACAAAAGAAAAGTCTATAATTGGAAAAATACATGACTTAGATTTTTTTAAATATTTTTCTGGTAACTGTCATGATTTGGTCTATCACCCGATTCCGGCTTGACGTCGACTTACGGGATACCCTGTATATGTAGATAATAAAAAAAAAAAATCGTAAATCATTAAAAGTGAAATGGAAAGTTTGGAAGACTTTTTAATATCAAATTTGGAAACAGCATACGGGATACCCTGTATATGTAGATAATAATAAAAAAAAAAAATAGTAAATCATTAAAAGTGAAATGGAAAGTTTGGAAGACTTTTTAATATCAAATTTGGAAACAGCATAGAGAATCACTATAAACAATACATATAAGAATTATATCAAGTGTACAAACACTTAGAGTATCAAAAATGATGTTTAGTAAAAATGTGTTAAGGATCTGAGTATGCATAGGATAGATATACAGGGTGTTCCGGAAGGGTACCGCCATACTGCACCCACAGAATCTTGACAGAAAAAGGAACAGAAAAGTTCAATAGGACATATGTCCTATCTTGCGTAGTTTTGGAGTTATTAAGGAAAAACTGATTTTTCTTAGAATCCACTCCGTAACTTACAGTTTACCCTATAACTCGGTAAATACTTTGCGGAAATAAATCGCACCTAGTAATTTTTTTAGAGCAACAAATTAACTTTCAAGCTGTTTATTAAAAATTTTCCAAGGTGATATGCCTTCCTTTATTTTTAATTAGAATGTGTCGTCGTGCCTTTAGAACAAAATAAACCCCAATTTGAAAGTAATAATTCTTGGAAATTTCTTATAAGAATGAAACTAACAAGTAAAAATGTAAATGCTACTTTGATTTTGCTTCCATGGTAAATTTAATTATGCCATTGTGCTATTTACCATTCCAGGAATTGTTCAATCTACTAGCGGTTCATTGTTGTTAACATTTTACTTTGACATGATCAGTTTAAACATGGCATAATAAAATTAACTCTGACCCAGTTGAATCAAATTGTTTTATAGTAAAATATGCAGTTAGGCACAGAAATGTGATAATTCGTTCTAATCTGTGCACAGATTATTTGCGTTGCAGTTTAAAGTAGTCTTCTCCGTGCAAAGGTATATCAATTCGTTTTTATATATAACAAGTAAGAAAGCTAGAATTGGCCTAAGACCAATTCTTATAATACCCTAGATGAATGCCCGTATTAAATTTCGTATGGTCACCGATCTATTCAAGTATTGATTTTGAAGTTGTTTTTCGCATATATTTCTAGAACGGTTTGTCGCACAGAAAAAATGATTATAATCAATTTTATAGGATTTCGTATTCTGCAGAAGTTTTTAGTACAATAAAAATGTCTTGGACTGATCGTTATCAAAGTGTACATAAAAATCCTAAATTTTTATATGGCAACACCAAGAAGCAGTTGCC
This sequence comes from Dioctria rufipes, assembly GCA_963924295.1. Taxonomy (NCBI): domain Eukaryota; kingdom Metazoa; phylum Arthropoda; class Insecta; order Diptera; family Asilidae; genus Dioctria; species Dioctria rufipes. The sequence continues at coordinate 121,644,484 of OZ002742.1, forward strand.
CGATTTAGTCCATTTTTGACATTTTATTTGCTAATATAGTAAAAACATCATCTACGAAATTTCAGCTCTCTACGTCAGCGCGTTCTCAGGCAGTGTCCAAATATATAGCGGAAAACGAAACTTTTATATGGCAACCCCACGAAGGAGTTGCCTGATTTGTCTCATTTTCGAACTTAATTTTACTTTTTTTTTAAAGTCCGTGTACAAAATTTCAGCTATCTAAGTATACGCGTTCTCGAGTTATCGTGCGCACAGACGGACGGACGGACGGACGGACAGACGGACGGACGGACGGACGGACGGACATGCAAAAATCAAAATAACTTTTAATATTATGAATGGATGTCCAATCCATTTTGCTCTACCATCATTATTTCGAGGTGTTACAAACGGAATGACAAACTTAGTATACCCCTATGATTTCATCTAGGGTATAAAAATCGAGTGGAAAAATATGTGTGAAGAAAGTGTACCAATATTCCTTGACGAAAATGGTTATATTACAGGTATAAATGTTTCAGAAGACCTGAATATTCCACAGTTTACTGAAACCCAAGAAGTTTATACTATTGAAAAAAGATAAAGACTTATAGTAGTTAGATAAATTACATTAGAATAATGCGAAAATTTGAAAATAAGTGTTCAGCAACCTGATGTGGATTTAGATCAGGATATATCTGCATTGTTAAGCGAGTGGGATCTGAAAATTTTATCTGCTGTGCTTAAAAGTGAGTAATAATTTAATTCACACGGAATATATAAGCATTCTTTTGATTTTTAAAGAATACAGAACAAATATAACATGTTTTGAATTCATGAGCGACAGCGACATTGATACCATTATACCCATACAATTCTTCCCAGAAAAGTGTTTGTTTAAGAAAAAGCTGAAGGAATGGCGTATCTTAATGGTATCATCGCTTTTTATTTAACCATGTAAATTAAAAAAATAAGTGAATATGATTATAGGGCCATACTGGCACAGTTACGAACAGTGACACATTGAGCTTAAATTCTAGTTTTCAAAGCAGTGTAAAAACTGGTTTGCACAAAGAAAAATTACATCCTCTCCATCATCCGTAACTTCATCAAGCTCATTTCTGGTTAGAATACAATAAAGAATATTTTGCAATAAATAAATATGTATATTTGATTAATAGAATTTAAATACTTTGCTACAAGAAACATATAAAGGAAGAACTCTAAAAGAGGTTTATGATAAACATAACACTTTATCAGAAAAGCATCAAACAATTTTAGTGGAGATTATTACGGAAGAGCTACTTTCAAAGGATTGTTCAGTGAGACCTAAGGATTGGAGCGAAATCATAAAGCAAATACAAAAAAATTTTTCTACCGAAGACGTTTCCAATCATTTTTTATACGAGATAATAGGTTACTTATTACACCCCGAGAGAAAAGGGAAAAGAGCCGAAAGGAAAGCTTTACTGTAAATATTATAATAATAAGAAGAAATAAAATAAAATATTCCCTTGTCAAATTTCCGAGAGCACAAATAATTCTGGTTCCTACAGCGCCACAATATTTGATGCAGGAATTGTTCTTCACACTGCGGGAGAAATTACTGGTTTGTTTTCATGAAAATAATTTACCAAAAGTTCTATTTTACAAACTTATGTTGAATAATACTAGATTCTGATGTGGAAAATTGTGAAAAATGGTTAAAATATGGTGTGAATGATCCTTGGAGCAAAGTTGAAGAGTACTGGAAGAAGACAAATCGTTTAAGAAAACCCTCGACTGCTGTTCTGAAGGAATGGCACCATTATAAATTCTCTAATGGCCACACTTTGGTATAATATACAATTTAATTGATCCAACGATATCAGTATAATAATTTGCAGATTGATATAGACTTCGAAGAGCTATATAAAGGAAAAAGCTTTAAACTTCTGGAAAACTGGACGAAGTTTTTACAGAATATTTACCCACATTTGGTCCAAAGGATTAAAGACAGGGAAATAAAGGCTATACTGAATTCCGATGATTTTTCCAGTAATCAAGGTAATAAATTATTTTTAATTGCTGTATAATAAATTCTTTAAATGCTTATAAAAACAACTTTTTTAACAGAATATCAGGGATATGTTGTAGTTCTGGCATTACATGGATTATTCCCACCTGCAACCAGGATACCCCTAAAAGAAAAACCTGATAAAAAAAAACAGTTTTGGAAAGATTCACAGGAGTCCTTTTTGTTGCTCGTGCGCGATGATCGAACTGTGCACAGCATTAAGGAAAAAAAACAGAAAAGGTACTTGGAACTAGATTTAGTCTGCAGAAAATACTAGTTATTTACGATAATATAATGTACAATTCAGACTCGCTTCCTAAAGCCATTGATATTTGCTTTAAAATATTTCAAATATTTCATTTAGAATACCCAAAAGGATCTTATACAGTTTGGCTATTTATTCAAAATTTTTTTTATAAGATCAATACTGACTTTGATCTGAAAATACCAGCTTTAGCAAGTTTTCTTTCTGAAATAAGCAAACATGATTAAGCGTTTTAAGTGTAAAAGTACTTTTCAAAATGCCGACCAGATAGTAACACATCTTCGCTACTTTCATAATGTTGCCGCATAGGGATCCTTTACTTGTACTCAAGAAAATTGTCCGCAGTCCTTTTCGAGCACACATGCTTTTAAAAAGCATATACAAACTGTTTTCAGAACAAAACTGTTTTACAAAAATTTCCAACAGCAATAAATTTAAGTTGGATGATCCGAATTCCCACCAAGCCATTGATATTCCATTCGAAACTAATTTAAGTTTCGAATCTTTGAAACAAATGGAAAATGAAACAAATAGATCACATTTGATTAATAGCAAACTTTGGAAAAAGAAAAGACAAAATTTCGGAAAAGATATTGTTCTTCCAATTTTTTTATATTACGATGATTTCGAAATAGATAACCCTTTAGGCTCTCATGCTGGAGCGCATTCCATTTCTGCTTTCTATTATACATTCGCAAATATCGATAATTATTATTTATCCAAGGTAGAAAACATTTTTGTAGCTTTGTTGTTCCACGCAAAATATAAAAAAATAGGATTAAATTACTGCATTCGCCCACTTGTGGAAGTTTTGATTAACTTAGAATCAGTAGGATTAGTTATAGAAACCGATAATGGGCCTACCCGTTTATATTTTTCTCTTGCTCTTATATTAGGCGATAACTTAGGTCTTAATTTTAATATATATATATATACATTATAATATAATATAATAATATGCTACTATATAGATAACCGACTTTTATCACTTGATATAGTAAATATGTAGCAGAAAGCAGAAATTTGACTATGGTGAGCTAGAAATCGGTAATATCTCAGGACCTTTGACAATAGAAAACTTAAAAAGAAATAACTTTCATATGTCTGCGCGGGAAATGATGTGTTTTGTACAACATTTCTCTTTGATGGTGGGAGATTTGATCAACAGCTCGGATAAAATATGGGAATTTTATTTAAAATTGCTCGAGATGATAGATTTGCTTCTAATGAGATCCTTTCAAGACAAGGATTTAAAAGTTTGAAAACACTTGTAGCTGCGCATAATCAAATGTACGTAGTACTATTTAGTGACACGTTAAAACCAGAATATCACTTTCTATTGCATTAAACGTACTATAATTGAGCAATCTGGTCCCATGAAACAGTTTTGGTGTTTCCGCTGTGAGTTAAAACATAGAGAATTAAAATCATATTGTAAGAATATAAATTCTAGGGTAAATGTGTGCCTATCTGTTGCAATTAAAATTCAATTAAAATGTGCATATATGTTTTTACGTTCTATGGATACGCAAGAGGAGACTATTGTCTTGAGCAAAGACAAAAATATTGATATTTTAGAGCCCGCACAATACTTTCCAAGTATCGTTCCGTATCTAGATAGTTGTAATATTATTGCAAATGCAATATCTTACAGAGGTCAAACTTATAGGGAAGGATTATTCATTCCTGTATTTAATCCAACTTTGAAATTATTTAAACTGGTAAAGTTTTTTAAAGGACATGACACTTATTTAGTTCTCCAACAGATAGAGATTAAAAAATTTGATTCGCATTTTCAATCATATCTGGTAGGCAATTTGAAAAGTACAACATATGAAGTAATTACCATTAAGGACACGAAATTTCCACCCGTTACCTTACATAAAAATAATGGAAAAATTTAATTTCGACTTAAGTATTATTAAGTTTGCTTGATTATAACCCATAGCCTTTAAAATCTATGATCAGAAATCGGACAAATATTAATTTTTCATTTAAACAAATATGTACCTCTGCATTTTGTATAGTAATAATTCAGGGTGCTTCGATACAATAGGATAAAAACTTATGGGAAGAGACCCGAAATACCCAACTCCTAGATAATACAGAGGATTGAAATTCGTTCCCCAATTTTTAATGAATCACTCTGTATATTCAAAATAATACGGGTTAGTACTACTATTGAAAAGTTATATATATGTACATACAATACTATGTCCTTTTAATTTATAATATTAATAACGTTCTTTTGCAATTAGAGTTAAATTAAAAAAAAATATGCCAAATCGTGCAAAACTTCGATATCAAAATTCTATATCTTGGAAGTGGGAAGAGGAGGGGGCCTTACATGGAACCTGCAAAGAGTTTGATTTAAATTTATTATTAGCATAGCTCTAACTTGCGAAGTTTTGAATATACACACCGTTTCTTAAAAAATTTCTGAAAAAACGGTAACTTCTCCCAGCGGATGTGCGTGGTAGAGCTTTTTTCTCAGCTTCTCATTTTAACAAGTTTGAACCTAGTGAATCGAAGTACTCTGTTTATACGTTAGATTTAAGAAAACATAGATTTCAGATAAATGTATTATATTTAAAAGTTCATATCAATAAAATAAGTTAATTATAAAAGCGTTTTTTATTTAAATACAAATATATTAGAACTAGTTAATTTGAACAACAATATCTTTACTTTTACATAATATTTACATGGGAAAAGGAAACATCTCCATGTTCGAATTAACAATACCTACAATGTTGCATAGTCAATTTCAATCGGATTATCCATGGTTGAATTTACAATTTTCTATTTGAAACAACAATATAGTCATAGACTTTTTTTGTATACATCAACTATTATTATAATTAATACAACATATAAGTAGTACATAAGCATGAAATATCAGGTACACAGAATTCAAATTTAGTTAAATTTTCAAATTATACCTGCTGTGATGTAGTACCAAGGTTATTAATGACAAAGAAAAACATGTGTAGTTCAGACTCATGCGCTTCAAGTTATAAATTTTTGCACAGGGAATGCCCTAATAAAAAACGATGTGTTTTATGGCAACCCTCCGAAGGAATTGTCCGATTTGTTCCATTTTCGAAAGTAATTTACTTTTTTTTAAAAAAAATTCGTGTGCAAAACTTTAGCACTCTAAGTGAAAGCGTTCGTGAGTTACCGTGGTATGACGTAAGTTACACACATTTTCCGGGTATTTGTAGCCGTCTCCCACCTTTTTCCCACCCTCTAACTTGTCTTCCATTTTTACCAATTATCGTGATATCTAATTCTCTGCTGCCACACCAAATCCGTCTTTATGAAATCACGTAAGCTAACCGGTTTTTTACGACTTCGCGGACATTCTGTAGAGCCCACCACTGGAAGACAGGCAGACTTTTGAATAATTTATCAACGATGTTAATACCCTAGACACACCTAATGCATAATTAATACTAACTATTCATTAAATTGCCGTGTGTCACATAGTATACGTCACTATGGCTTGCAAATTACATCATAATGAAGTATACTAATGAAGTGTTTTCTTCCTTCATTATAGCTATAATGAGGAAAATGTGCTAGATTTGGCAGCTCCGCTGTGCATCTACCGATTTTAATACAATGTTTTTCTCATTTGAAAATTATTAAATTGAAAAATAAAATAAATAAAAACAAAGTTTATCGCGTTAATGTCATAAGTACCTATATAAAAACCAGTTTGACAGTACAACTTAATTAAAGAAATGACTGTGTGTGTTATAATGAATCATTACAGACTAAAGAGTCGTTAGCATAACCTTCTATATATTACAAGCCGTGAAGTGAAATTTTACATATGTGTGAAGTAGTGCTGTTTTCCCTCCATACTCTCTAACGACTATTCACTTGATTCAGGTTCAGTAGTGCCATATTCTTTATGTATGGAGGACGCGCATTTTATATAAGCTGGAAAGTGATTATATTTATTATTGTTATGTTTAAAAATAGTTAAGGTATATATCTCTCTGGGTACGGATATTTACAGTGAAAGTTTTATAGTTAAGTGAACATAATGTCGACAAGAGGAAAAGTACAATTGGTCTAAGACAAATAATATTAAAATAATATTATACCCTAGATGAAATAAAGTGAAAACACAAAGTCCTGTATGGCAGCATAAAGAACGCGTTCCCTATTTAGCTCGTTTTTGAAGCTTTATTAACTATTTTTATGAAAACACCGCGTAAAAATTTTATCTCTCTGCGTCGACGCGTTCTCAGGATGTGTTAAAATATATAGTGAAAAATCAAAGTTTTGTATGGCAACACCAAGAATGGTTCGCCCGATTTAGTCCGTTTTTGAATTTGTATTTGCAATTTTTATGAAAATGCCGTGTACAAAATTTGAGCACCCCACGTCAATATCCAAATACCTATATAGTGAAAAACGAAATTTTTGTATGCAAACCTACGAAGGAGTTACCCAATTGGTCCACTTTCTAATCAATATTGGTCTACCAGCATTATTTCTATCCCTTACAAACGGAATGACAAACCTAGTTCCTATACCCTATGATTTCATCATTTACGGCATAAGAAGAATCTATTTGTAGCGAATATTTTATTAAATAAACTTTCCACTTTCTTGTCTTTTCGTTAATCGGTTCTCAAAAACCGTCTAGGTTTTCTTTGAAATATATTTTTTGGTCACATATTTTTCGGTTTGCCAAGCCGATGGATGATCTATAAAATTTAAGTGTACAATGTCGTCTGTTTTTTCTACTGTTTTCCGTGTTCGTATTACGAAAATTATTCCGTCTAAATCACGATATTCATGAAGCTGTTTCAATTGCTTATAATTGTATCCACGTCTTCTGTAATTATGTACTATATAAGTACGTATAATAAATAAGTAAAATAAAAATATTTAGTATTTGGAAATTCAAATAAAAATAATAAAGCAATAAAAAAATTAAAACAGAATTAAGATATTTTTCATTTACCCATAGATGTCCCTTGCAAAAAAAAAAAAAAAACTTCTCGCAGCAGACATCACTACTACTTCCGTTCAATATATGTGTAACTTTCTCCACTTCATGGCTTATAATATTGTAACAAAACAGCTTACCTTGCTCTTGTTTCGACCATTAATTTAGACAATACAGTCGATCTTTTCTGAAGCTTATTCCCCCTTGATTCAGTTTGCATTGCTCCATTAAACTCTTAAATAATTCTTTGAATATACATAGACTTCAGTTCTATGTGATTCTTAAAAGATTTCCTGGAAATTTCGCTAAATCCTCTGTTACTTGAAACTATTACAGGTGCACAGGTATCATCTTCAAAATGTGTTAGCGGTGGAGAATTCATATCGTTTCCTGGTGATCTTTCTGACGGAATTGATTTAGGAATACTGTAATCGGTAAAGCATGCTAACTCATTAGGATAAGGAGGTCGAGAGTTGTCTTGCAATAATTCCTTATTATGAGGAGCGCTAACCAATGGCATTATGCATAGCCGTATATGGACCATGAGCACGATTCCAAGAGTGATTGCTATCCTTAATATCAGAGGAAATACGTTGAAGCTCATGCGCAACAAGCAAGTGCCCAGGATTAGATACTGAATCAAAACACTTAAAGAAACTGCTGCCAGATATACTAAAAGGCAGAATTTCTTGCGCTCATATCGGAACAACGATCAAAAACCCGAACTTGATATTCTAATCTATCACAAATTTCCATTCCCAATTGAAACACCTCACTACATTTTTCTGTAAAATTTAGTCCAAATTAACCAGCGGGAGCATTTTGCTGGACTGGTATGAAAATCACAATAATGCCTGTGATACACATCGGATAAATTTAACTGGTTAATTAAATTAGCCTACTTTTACTCCGTGTGTATCACTAAATACCCCGAGTATTCTCACAAATACCCCAAAAAAGAAGCGAGTAATTTCGGGGTATTCTATATCTTCTAAAATTGCTGGGTAATTGCAATTACTCTGATAACAGCGCCAACTGGTAGTCGCTAGAAATATAAAATTGATGTAAGCACATATTCAGCGAAAACCAAAACCAAAGTGGAAATGAAAAGTAACAATTAGAGAATTTTCATTTGCATCGCCTACAGATGCTTCGCTGGAATTAATGCAATTATACATCCATAGTAAACGTCAGACATGCGCGCTACCATTCATATTACCTCGATTAATGTATATCAGGGGTCTTCAATTAACTAGGTAATTCATTTACCCTGAATCAAATATCCAGCCAAATTTACCCTATGTGTATCATAAACATAGCTTGCAAATTAGAGAATTTCGATAATTTTAACAGGTAAATAGAAAAACGAATATTGCCCACTTGCAAATGAAAGAGTTCCGATATTCTTGACAGGTAAATAGAAAAGCGGATATGCCAACCTCCGAATTAAAGTATTCTAATAATTTGAATCAAGAAATAGAAAAAAGTAATATTGCCCACTTTCAAATTAAAGAATTAAAAGAAATACTTTGACAGCCACCAATTTAGATAAGAGAGAATGAATATTCTTAGCCCGTAGAGTAGAATTAAAAGGAATACTTTGAAAGCCATCAGCTAATTTAAGAGAAAATGTTTATTCCTAACCTCAAAAACCGAAAGTAGATAAAACACTTTTACAAGCAAACAATAGACAATAAATAATACACATAAAAATAATTATTAAAACTTTTGACAAATACTGGAATAGGAATACATGATATAAATGTAACATGTATTACAGGTAAAAATAATTACTAAAACTTTTGACAGATGCTGGAATAGGAATACATGGAATAAATGTAACATGTGTTATAGGTCAAAACAAATTATAAAAACTTTTGACCGGTTCTGAAATAGGAAAACGTGAAATAAATGTGACATGTATTATAAATAAAAACAATTATTAAAACTGTTGACAGAAGCTGAAATAGAAATACGAAAAATGAAATGTTATTAAATAAGTCAAGTGGGGCTTCAGCCTAAGAATAATAGTACCAAAATCGAGAAAGTAAAAAAGAAAAACTTTGTAGGACAGTAGGAAAAGAACCCCGTAAGAAAAAGTTGGAAGCCATGTTTTTTAAGTACTATTGTTTGGAATTTTGGTGTAAGCCGTGCTCGATGAATAAAAAAAACAAGTTTGATAAAATTAAAAGAAATAGAAAACCGTAAAAGTAAAGAAAGAAATCTTGCTTTTTTTATTCAGTATTTACCCCGAGTTTAAGAAACCCAAACGTTTTAAATAGAAGACGACAGGAAAAGAACCAATAAAAACTAACAAGGGAAAGCAGAACCAATGAAAAAAAAAAAACAAAGGAAGAAGGAAGCAGCATATTGCCGCGGCTCCCCAGCAAGCCTGAGCCCTATTCCACTAGGTAAATTTTCTGCTTAGCGTAAGTAAATAGTAAGCGTCTGCAGCAGTACACCCCACAAGGAATATCAATGAGAAAAGATTCTAAATTTTGTGCTAATTAGTTCCTTTGAATTCTTATTGAATTTTTGAAAGTGCATACTATATTTAAATGCCTGAAGGTGTCCATGTATTTTTTTTACTTGAAATATTAAAATCATTAAAGTTTTTCCTATGAGTTCGTCTCAAGAATCTTTAAATAAGATTTCGCAAAAGATCTAATTACAGTTCCTTCTCAGTGAATAACATGTTCCTGCTAATAGTCAATTCTTTTCTGCGACACGGTGATAACACTAGGCTCAACTACAACTTACGTATACTTAAGTAATTTTATTTACGTAAGGCGAATGCACCCTTTAAATTTAACAGACATTCACAAAATAACTGTAACTCGTCGGAGGGGAACTTTCGTTAATGTCAAATTGCAGTCAGTAAAGATACGTAAGAATCGCCGCTCATTCCGTAAGAAAGCGATGTGTCAAACAAATAAATTAATTCTAAATGTTTAAAAATGCAATGTGAAAATTAAAATGGAATAAAAATGGTACTGCGAATTAATTGAAAGAATAAATCTTCGATTAAATCAACTTCAATTTCTTAATTTTTCAAGTTTACCACTTTTTAAAATTAAAATCATTAAATATCAAATAATAACCCTTACGGAATGTGTTATCTATTTAGGCTAAAAATAACAATTTTTCGTAAGTAAACCACAGTCTCGTTCAGAATCGTAAGTTCTTTACTTGAACTGTAGTTGCCATTCTCGTGCTCTTTTCTTCCCTACTGGTGTGGTGGGAATAAAAGAGACCGGAAATGACAGATACACTATAAAAAGACGTGAAAGCATAATTGTTTATGGATACATTTCAAGCGCAACATCTCAAAGCATTCATGAAATAGTAATTTTGTGTGCTCTGAAAAAGCTATATACTTACCTACAGAAAGTTTCTATATAACTAAATAAAAACTATAACTATATAACTATATAACTAAGTAAAAAAACTCGCCAGATGATTACCGTCTTGTAATTTATGCATACGGGTTACCACGATGGAATTGCATGCAATTATGGAAAGGGTTTTAAAATAATTTCCTACGAATGAATTGGTCTTTTGAACTTGGGAATTAAAGTAGAAGTCGAGAAATTTTCTACCCGTATCAAGAATTCTTTTCTGTGTCTGAATTACTTACAAAATATTAAAAGATTAATGAAGAACAAGTTAAGTTTAGGTGTGTTTTAGATAAAGGTTACCAATATGTTTTTGGATTGGAATTATTTTTTGCTTAAAATAGTTTATCTTACTCCCCCTTACTTTCTATGAATTGCCTCCAGACTTTCTTTTTGTCTGCTTTTTACACTATTTACTTAGTTTATTTTTTTGCAACTTCCATTCCATTCATGTTCAGCTCCATAATTCAAAAAGTACACACATTTTTCAAATGTTTACTTCCTTAGTGAATAATTCAATTCTTTTGTGTTTCATACATATCTCTATAAGAGTTCTAACCGAAGCGCAAAAGGAGGTACATGCATACATATAACAACAAAATTTCATTCAATAAATCTAGTGTGCCCCATTTTCTTACCAACGCAACCTGCCTATCTTTTATACATTTTTTGTTACTTTAAGGCAAGCTATAATCGATGTTTTCCTTTTTTTATCTGTTTTCGCAAGTGTTTACCTATTTTTCGTTATTTTACGACTTCTGCTACTGCCATCTGGAAATGCTACGCTCCATACTTTTATTACATCTCTTTAAGAGTCCTTGAATCGGGCTGTGATGCTGGTGGGAAGTCAATATTTGTACGGAGAAAAAAGTATTTCTTTAACCGAATTACCAAATCACTTACAGACATGTCAGGATTTGGTTTTTGATTGCCCCGTCCAACTTTATTAACATTAACGTCATTTACTGAAATGTTGTTTGCTTTTTTTTGTGTGTTGTTAAAATAATCGTCCTGAAAACTTCTTTTGAAACATAGTCATCATAACAGTTTTATATGCTTGTCAAAAAGACTCTTAGCTTTTTGTTGATATTACAGTTACTACATACATATATACAAGAATCAACCTTCCTTAGCCTTGCCTGTCATTAACATTGCTGCTCTTTTCTTATATCTTTTAAGCAATTCCCAGCAGAAGAGCTCTAGGGGTATGAGATTATTTGGCATAAAAAGATGCAGACGGAATTAGATTACTTGAATGAATTTTACGAAAGCGGAAGCTTTTTACATAATATTTTTTTTTTGCAAAAATTTACGGACAATGAAAGCGGTTTCATTTCCTCAAGAATTAATTCTTGTGAAAATCAAATTTAACTACTGATGATTTATACAAAAACAAACTTTGATGGAACGCAAGTAGTGTTTAATGTTTCTGTTTGTTTTAAAAATTACGAGGATTTTTCTTTTCTTTTTCTTAATGTTCTATAGAGATTGCCTCTTAAGTTTTGCGGATGACAAAGAAAACTTTTTATTTATTATTTTTGGACGATACTTTGGAAAAGGGTACTTCGAGTGGCTCATCCCTGAGAAAACTAAGTTGAACTCATTGAACCACCGTTACGGAGTAATGATATCGTAAAGATGGCATCTTCTTAAATGGTCGGATTGATTGATGTCCTGGCGAGGTAACTCATGCAAATAGTGCAGCTTTGCAGGTGAGATGGGTCAGTCGATATATGTGCGAGAATATTGTGGCGTCAGAGGCATCCTAAGTAGGCGCCACTGAATAAATAACTAATTGGGATAGAGGGTTTTTTCAAATTAAAGTTTTTAAGGGCGGATACCACTGAAATCTTAAAACAAGAAAAGTTAATACAACTTTGCGTCAGATCTGTGCGTATTATCATGATGAAAATTGTACATAGTTTGAGAAAAAGCTTAAACTTTGGTAATGACGTGTCAAAAATAAAGACTTCGGGATTTAATATATATTTCAGTCAAAAGCATCTTATTTTTTATAAATGTTTTAATTGAGCTCATCGCACAGAAATTGTCGTCTATAATATAGTAAAACACTTAACTGGAATCTAAGCAGTGAGTTTAAATATAGGCATTAGATAGGTATATATATATGTTTTTCTACCCAAGATGAAATCTATAGGACATACAAAGTTTGTCATTCCATTTGTAATGCACAGAAATAATGATGGTAGAGCAAAATGGATTGGAGACCCACGCATAATATTAAAAGTTATTTTGATTTTTGCATGTCCGTCCGTTCGTCTGTCTGTCTGTGCGCACGATTACTCGCGAGCGCGTATTCTTAGAGAGCTCAAATTTTGTACACGGACTTTAAGAAAAAAAGTCAAATTAAGTTGGAAAATGAAACAAATCGGGCAACTCCGTCGTGAGATAGCCATACAAAAATTTCGTTTTCCACTATATATTTGGACACTGCCTGAGCACGCGGCGACATAGAGAGCTGAAATATTATACATGGTGTTTTCATAGTAATAGCAAATGCAAATGAACTTTAAAAAATGAAATAAATCGGGCAACCCTTTCTTGGTGTTGCCATATAAAAATTTAGGATTTTTATGGATACTGTGAAAACGGATCAGTCCAATAGACTGTATTATTGTACGGAAAGGTTCCTCAGAACGTGAAATCCTATGAAATTGGTCATAACCATTTTTACTGTCCGACGAACTGTTTTAGAAATATACGCGAAAAACCACTTCAAAAATCATACTTGCACAGAGAGGTGACCATACAAAGTTACATACGTGCATTCATCTAGAGTATCATAAGAATTGGTTTTAAACCAATTCTAGCGTATTTACTTATTTCATTTATTTATATCTTTTAATAACTATTACTGTTTTACATTTATTGTTCATTTTTTTATTCTTTGCGAAATTATACAATCAACAGTTTTTTCATACTAATTAATTCAAATTCTAGCACAACTTTAGTTATGGACATACGAGAAGACGGTGCACACCCTTATCTTTGCTTTATTGCAAAGTTTACACAAACATAATGTGTCAGCGTCAGATTTTTTCCGACTGTGCTAATCTTGTTGAATTACGTTCCTTGAAACATGCAAAATTTTACGCGAACAAAATTAAGGAATTAGATAGATATAAAATTGTATATATATATATACTAAAATTGAATTGGAAAATCTACCATACATAGCTCAACCTGGAAATTGTGTTGTTGATAAATTCAAATCAAACTCTCTAAAGTAATTCTTTGGGTATCCAATTAATAAAATGGTAAAACTGACAAAGTGCGAACATTGCCAAAATTATTTTATTGATGACGGCTTCAGTAAAATAAGATTTTCCCAAGCAGTAAATGGTGCCAGATAAATTACAAAAAAGTGTCTGACCAAGAGGACAGAGCGCATACATTATGTCTATGAAAAATCCGACAGACAAATCTAAAATCTAGTCATGCCTATCCTATTGTTGTGCAGATGCCCGAAACCACAACCTTCTATATATTACAAGCCGTGAAGTGAAATTTTGCATATGTGTGAAGTAGTGCTGTTTTCTCTCCATACTCTCTGACGATTATTTACTTGATTCAAGTTCAGTAGTGCTATATTCTTTATAGATGGAGGACGCGCATTTGGAAAAGGAATTAAAAAAGGCAAGTGATGTTATTTAATTGTTTTGTTTAAAAAAACCTAGTTAAGGTTTTGAATGAACTTTTACAAGTTTAGAGTGAATCCCGGTTATAGTTATATATGTATGTACATATTTTAATACCTTCCGCGCGTGATATAAATTCCTGGATACGCGTATTTACAGTGAAAGTTTTATAGTGAAGTGTTAATTGTGTCAAACTGCTGATTTAATATAAATTGCCATTGCACGAAGTGATTACGTTTAATATATTTGTTCAATCGAATTCCCAAATCATTGTTCATTCAAAATCTCGTGTAAGTCACTAATTAAAATTTTAATAAACAATTTTTTTAAACAGTAGGAATACAAGAGACCAAGGACAAAATCAGTTGACAAGAAGTGGAGTACTTTTTTTATTTGAAATTAAACATTTTGGCGAGGATATTTTAAAAGTGTGAGTATCTTATATTGTTATTATTGCTTTCATTATATATACTCATATATTTTATATATTATTTTATATTTTGTTGAATATATAATATATGTTATCTTATGTAATTTAACATATAAATACATTTTTGTTTTATGCACCATGCCACGTAATTGTGTTGTGCCGGGCTGCAAATCAAATTACCGATCGACTTTAAAGGATGTTAATGCAAAACCAATTCCAACGTTTCAATTTCCCCGTAACAAAGCCCTGAAATCTGCTTGGATACAAGCAATTCACAGAAAAGATTGGCAACCAACTTTATATTCTTCTGTATGTTATCACCATTTTAGGGAGTCCGATATCATTGATTTCACTGCTAAAATCAAATGCAAAAGACCAATTTTAAAAAAAACATGCAGTTCCTTCAATTTTCCCGAACTTACCTCACTATTTAACTTCAGATCCCATTCCACAAAGACAATGTCCTGAATTTCGCAGGGAGAAATACCTTAAATGGGCCGAGGATCGTAATGAAGAGTTTCTTCAATCTGACCATATACCCCACTTTGAGTGTTTTAAGCGCGATTTCGAAAAAAAAATTAAATACGGATGGTTTCTCAGTGAAAGAATTCGAAAACTCTATAGCTTTTTTTATGCTAGAGGAAAATGAGGAATTTGGATGTACTTTCTCTGTAAGGGTAACTATAGTAAAAGATATGTCTGTTACGGTTGTTAAAAAAAATATCTTAGTATCGAATAAAAGCTTAGAGTGGATTGTACCCAAACATGGTAAAATTACTTTATGGTCTCAATTGTCGAACTTATTAGTTCCTTATAAATCTGAGTATTTTCAAGATATTGAGAGCAGATATTTTATCTTGACAAGGCTATAAAATATTTAAAGTATGCAGATGAATGTTATGAGGAAACTTATTATCCTGGATTGCTACAAATTGTAATCAACCATATTCAGCTTCAGAACTCTAAGCAACCACGGTACGATTCATCCATTATAATTTCGGCTTTTCTTATTTATTCGCATTCTGCTTCGACATACGAAACATTAAAACGTTTCTTAATATTACCTTCCAAGCGACATCTTCAAAGCATTTCATCCGCAATGCACATTTCACCAAATCATAAAAATCCAAGTAATGACGAAAACTACTTAGTTCACATTTTTAAAGGATTGGGTGATAAAGAAAAGTTTTGTCGCGTTGCTAATTGATGAAGTTTATATAAATCCGAAATTGGAATATAAATCAAATAATATTGTAGGAGTAGCAGATAACTACTCGCTCAAGCACGCAAGTTTTTATGATTAAGTCCATTTTTGGATCTTACAAAGATATAGTCAGATTAGTTCCAGTTTCTAATCCAACATCCGGATATTTTTTTGGATTAACTAATGAGGTTCTTTCGTTTATTCAAAAAATCGGTTTTAAAGTCGTAGTTATTATTACTGATAACAACAGAATAAATCAAGCCATGTTCCGCCTTTTTAATCAACTTGGTTTGAATGGCTTTCCTAATCCGGACTATCCTTCAGATTTAATTTACTTACAGTTTGACACTGTACACTTATTCAAAAACATTCGAAATAACTGGATAAATCTTAATAACTTAAGAAAAACTTTTGTGTACCCAGATTTTTATACTAAGGAAATAAAGAAAGCTAGTTTCGAGGACCTTCAGGTTTTATTTGAGTGCGAGAACCATCTTCAAATAAAAAAAGCTTACTAAAAAAACACTCTTTCCTAATACGTTTGAAAGGCAAAACGTGGGTCTTGTCGTTAACGAATTCCATGACTCTACTATTGAAGCGTTAAAAGAACGTGATGGCATGAAGGATACTGTCGACTTTTGCGATATAATACATAAATGGTGGGATGTGGTTAATATAAAAAGCAAAAGAAAAGGAATCATCAAGAGGAATGTTTGGGCGGTCCCCTTTGAGAACAAATGTGACCACAGAATCCAGAAACTGGCCCACATTTCAGTGTCGATGCCAGAGGACATTCGACCGTATGGCGAAGTTAAGCTGCTGGGGCAAACTGTGACTGGGTTACTTGATAGTGGAGAGACTGGCGGAAGCAAACGTTGAATGGAGACGGTATCACACTCAAGTACAGGTAGCTACTGGTGCCATAACGAATGTCCATGGTTATGTGGACTTGGACAACATTTTTCATGGTAAGACCCAAAACGTGCGTTTTTACGTGGTTCCTGGGTTAACACAAGCACTATATCTGGGAATAGACTTCTGGCGTCTATTTGGGTTGGCTACAGATGTTATGGGTATAGTTGCTGAAGGGATGCCAAGCCTAGTAGCTGCCTCAGACACTGACTTCCATGTTCTTCCCTTTCGAGAAGATCAACGTCTTAAAGCCACGAAACAGCTTTTTCTTTCCTGCACATCTCTGGGCTTAGGAGATGCATCTCTTGTCACTCACAATATTGAGACGAATGGCGCATCTTCGATAAAACAGATGTTCTATCCGATTTCACCGACAGTGCAGAGTTTGATGGATGCTGAGCGGTGACGCATGCTATCACTAGGTATGATAGAGGAGAGCCAGAGTTCTTGGAGCTCTCTAGTTGCTCCACTGAGGAAGCCTGGAAAGGTTCAGCTTTGCTTTGACGCTAGGAGGTTCAACTCCGTTACTAAGGAGGACGCCTATCTGCTGCCGCAGATAGACGCACTTCTGAGTCGACTTCCTCCGGCAAATTAAATTACAAGCCTGGACTTGAAAGATGCCTTTTGGCAAATTCCACTGGACCCTGATTCCAGAGAGAAGACCCCATTTACTGTACCTGGTCATCCTCTCTATCAATACATCGTGATGCCATTCGGCTTGTGCAACGCTCCACAAACTATGTGCCGCCTCATGACTAAGGTCATTCAATTCTATGTTCGTGAGAATGTTCTCCTCTACTTAGACGACTTGTTAATACTGCCATCAGACTTTGAGTATCATCTCATTTTATTATCCATTGTAGCGGATTGTTTGAGGAAAGCTGTCCTCACTATCAACGTAGTAAAGAGTAAGTTTTGCATTACAGAGATAAAATACTTGGGCTTCATTGTTGCATTGTTGGGAAAGGAGGAATAACAATAAGATTTCAGCCATAGTCGACTACCGGTCACCCAAAAATGTTCCGCAAGTCCGAAGCCTACTGGGTATGGCGGGATGGTATCGTCGGTTCAGTCCGGACTATGCTGATCTAACAGCCTCTATGACTGACACCTTGAAAAATACCAGTCAGATTCAATGCACCGCTGAACCCCAGACGTCTCTGGAGTTATTGAAGCTCCGTTTTAGTGGATCCAGATATCACCAAGTCATTCGTTATACAGTGCGGTGCGAGCCAACAAGATATTGGGGGACTGCTGCTACAACTAGATGACGATGGCCACGAGAAGCCAATAGCCTACGTCTGACACCTGCTGAATATCGTGGTCCAGAAGTTGACCTTAGTTCTCCACATTTAAACTTGTTGGAATATAACGAGATGAGGCAAAAGGTTAAATCAACTACTGATAAATTATCAGATCTCTGCTTCAGGGATGGCTATGTGTAAGTTCGCACTGCTCCTAGCACAGGCGATCCGAGTCAGGAAGAAGCTTGGAAGCTTTGGTACTGGCCGACTGGATTTTTTGGGTTGCTAGCCTTTTGGTGCACCACTCGCTTTCGATGCGGAGACTACTCTCGAACTCTAGTCAAGAACTGAAGTGACTTCAAGGATGTGCCTCCGATTCATCACATCTAGAGTAGATTTCATCAAGGTTTGGACGATCCTCCTCATCAGCATGGCCCTGCTGTTGGAAAAAATGATTTCACGGGTCATGGGTCGAGTCACAAATTGGGCGCCCGCAGCGATGAGGCCGATGTTTTAAGACCGGCTAGCTAAGTCGACCATTTTTCAGTGTCATCTGGACCACAGGTGGACTAAACAACCCTGACCTGTTATGGTCGTAGTATATTGCATGCAGCAGTATGCTACACTGAAGCTAGCCACAGTACGCTACACAAACCCGCATGGCGATTGTGCTGCCATTTTCGCCAGGTTGCACCTTTGACAGCTGACGGCGGGCCACTCGCTAGAAGTTAAAAAAAAAAGAAGAAGCATCCGATATGCCGCCATGAAAACTCACTTTCTTTGGAAGTCGCCATGACAGAGAATTAACTCTTGAAAGCTTAGTGTTCAAAGTAATGCCCCCGGAACTAAATTAATCAGTGGAAATAGTGGAAGGAAACCACGAGACCGAGGGAAAGGAAAGAACTCGAGAAAGCAAAAGGGCAGTCACAATTAAACTCGGCATTATCATAATAGCATATCAGTGTTAGGATTTTACAAAAAGAACGCCTCAAGTAAGTATGCATAAAATGTCGGAACTTACCATCAATTAAGTCATCTCGTTTCTTTTCGATTGACAAAATAGAAGGGGGAGAGAGAGAAACAAAAAAAAAACAGTGTAGGCAGAGCGAAAGTTTTAACGAAATTTAAGAAATGATGCAGGGGAGTCGACGGATTTTCTAGAAACATAGGTCATAGACACGAAAACAAACAAAAAATTCGCTGCTAAGTGACTGGTGAAAAGTGGTGCAAACTTGAATGGTACCAATAAACGGCAGGTCTTCGTGGAACCCCCCGACCTGCACTTCAATGCTGTCTACCGAGTGATCTGTCAGCTCATGGTGGCAGTTAGGACTTCACGTCCAATCTAATCACTGAACATAGTTTCATAAGACAATAATGCATGAAAGCAAATGACACCACTTTCAAATTCCTGTTTCTTTCCGTGAGGGCATACTTTCCCACAGAACTGTAATGCCCGCTACTCACCATCGTCGTAATAAGTGTGAAACACATTGCTAGCTTTTCGAATCTCGCCCTCAGAGTAAATTTAAGAACCTCAACCTGATAAGCCTTTTAAACTTTTGCAACTCGTAATACGAACTTTGACAACTTCTTTTTGATAGCAGTTAGTTGAGCTGCTGGCTGCTGGAATAACTTTTGACGGTAAATATGCTTCCCAAATTTTTTCTCAATAAATTTCCCATACACTTTTTCCTGTAAACAATGCTGGCATCAAATGATAACAAAAATTATCTGTCAAAGCTGACAAGGTTTCAACAGAGTAGAAAGTAGACCTACTCGAGTTCAACTTCAACCTGGTCGGCCTCACCAACTTTGCCATTGGGAGCTAGATAATCTGATCTCATATATTCTACAGAACTGGCAAAGTTGGTGAGGCCGACCACGTTGGAAAAGAAAGCACTGTGTTTCACACTTTACTCCGCGTTCGTCGAACAGCATTGTATGAACGACGCGACGTTCAGGCTACGCTGTTCGACGAACGATGAAAGAAAACAGCAGTGCGGATGACAACGCTGCCACGTTTTTCGCCACTGCGAAAAATCAAATAGGGTTTAATTTTTCTCCGTACGCTATTTGCTGTACGACGATATTGTGGATGCAAAATGCGCATCATCGTTCGTTGTTAAACAGTGGAGTAGCAGTTGAGTAACGTAAATTGAAAGTAAAAAGCTGTAAATGGCTGACCTAAGAAATTCCTCAAGAGAATTTCTGTCAGAATTTATTGATTTCACTACGTGAACTAAACGATGAGTAATGTGTATGCTACAACGTTATCTGAACGTCGTTTAGTGTGCAGCGAGGATAACGATTTGGAACGAGAAATTGCTTGAATTTCAGCGGCGTATCGAGAAATGGCAACTTGGTAATCAAAGCTTTCCAACCAAAATAGCCTTGTGAAAAACAGGACCTTCGGATCATGATTAAAATTTAACAATATAAATAGTCGCAAATACTTTTGTGGTAAATTTGGTACATCCCACTGACATGCATATAAGTAAATTCCAAAATCATTTAAATATAGCGCCAGTTTACGACAGTTGGTAGCATTGACAGTGAGAGCATACTTTCTGCAACCAAAACTGGTGCCACATGAAACAGGAGATCAGCGAATCCATTTATATACATGTCAGTGATTTTCACCCGATATGCCGCTTCCTTATTAGTTATTTAGTTAATGGTTAGCGTGGGACTGGATTGATGATGTCTTTTATAATCAAATCTTTTTTTTTTTTATATTTTTAAATCTATTCCTACTCAGTGTAAAAATTGATAGGATTTGACTGTCATCAATTAATCGTACAAATTTGCTTTGATTAATGACCTGAAAAATTCAATTATTTCAATCTTGCACATTTCAAGCATGCAAGTTCATCGGGTACATTGCAGCACGTAAATGGTGAGAATTTTTGTGTCAGCAAACTGACGCGTGCTGCAATGCAGTATATTACCCCTTGAATGGTGTTTTCACGTTCTTTCGTGAAAGGAAATTTGTTAGAGTACATTTCAAGTCAGTTGATAATTTTACATGCATGGGAAATATTTGGAAAATTTTCTAAAAAATAATTTCGCTCATTTTGCTATTCATACACAACATGCATCATGTATGTATGGTAATTTTTTATAAATATTAATGCAAATTGCTCGGAACAGAATGCATCGCAGCCACCCCGCAGAAATGCCGCGATGAAGTGTCAAAATCGTGTCCACCAACCTGCTGAACACAATGGCAATTAATGACTGCGTCAAGGTGACACTTCAAATAGTTGTCACAACGATTAATTGATTTTTAACTATTTAATTAATTTTATAACTATGGACGATATTGATGTTTGCATAATGATGTTCATGATAATGTTGTGTTATATTGTGATACAACGTTCAACCAAAATCCCCAGATGATGGTGGGTTAGAGAAGCAAACTTGACGAGGGAGATCAAGGGCTACTTCAAAACGTGCTATCAAAGAATTAAAAATAATGACCCGGAACAATTTTTCAAGCACACCAGGATGACAAGGCCAGTGTATGACCTCTTACTAAACTTATTAAAAGAGGACCTGGCAAAGAAATCGATACGATCACCAATTGATCCTGAGTGTAGATTAGCCGTCACTCTTTCGTAAGTAACATAAAAGTCTAGAATAAAGTCATAATCCTACTGAAACTGTTGTAGGTATCTTTCTCAGGGAGTCTCTCACCAATTTCTAGCGTGGAGTTGAACTGACGCACAATAGGCAGTAGGACTTCTTGTCTCCCCCCACCCCGTGATCATAGGTCATACTGCCTTTTAATTTCTTAGCCACGTACACTGTTATTTATTCAATGATTTGTTTACAAATCAGAGCATGATCTGTTTATCTGCACTGTTAAAAAAATGAATTGTTGAAGCTTCTTTTCAGTAAAATTTAGCTTAAAGAAGTAAATTGCAATTCAGACTTTTCAGTATTTTAATATTTTTAATTATTGTGAATTTAAACATTTTGAAATTTAAAGAAATTGTTATGATTTTTTGTTCTAAAGAGATATATAAACAACACACCGGAAAAAATGCCATGCATGCGATATAGAAAAAAAAAAACAATGTATAAGAGTTATAGAACAAAAAAATTAAATATTATCTAGACATTTTTTTTAAAACATGTTTAAAACGTAAGCAACAAAATGCTCAGCGATATTATTACGAGGAATGCACCCGAAATTAATAAGTTCATACATGCTAAAGTTAAACCTATAGGAATTAACATGCAACAGATGTAGCCTTTTCTTTGTTCTGAAGAGAAGAATGTGACTTGCAAATTGACATCACTTCACCTTGTAGAGGGACCGGCTTCTTCACCGTCACTACTTAAAACATAATCAGAAGTAGAACTATCGTCAGATAAGGAAAGGAGGTCACAACAACTAAAATGTTCGAGGGGGAGGAAAAAGTCGGAAGTAGTCGCTTTTAAATTTGTTTTTATCATATTTAAGTTAGATATCACAAAACCCAATTTTCGGCTTGATTTGGAAAACCTGTCGATAATATTATCCATTCCATATCAATGTCGATCTCAGAGTGGACAGACATTAAGGACTCATATCCAGATATCCTTCCTCGTGCAAATATTGTAGAATTAGATGTGACGCAAGCGATTCTGTCACGGGTGAAGTAAATGATTGAGAGTGAGAGCTTTCTTTTGATGCGAACTTAACTGATCTTGCCTTGTTCTGAAAAAAGTTATCAATGGTCTTATCAGTCTTCTGTTTTCCACTTTCTATTATACCTCCATCGCTAACTAATGTAGCAAGTTTATTCATCTCGTATAAATTATAAGTAAACGTGAAGTTAAATTAAACAACACTACTTGAATGAATACGAAAGTACAAGCAAAGCAACGGCAACTACAGTAGACAGAGGAAAGTGAATGCTTTTTATTGTTATCGTCTTGCCGTAAAAATTATAGGATCAATTTTAGTGGCATGAATCGAACTGATCATTTTCAGCAACCAATAGTGTACAAAAATTTTAAAGAAAAATGTTCACGTAAATTTCTAAGATCAAAATGTATGCTTGCCAACACTCATAAATATCTTTAGCGACCCACATCAGGCAAGGCACCTAAATCAATATAACTCTTTGGAAAAATCGTTCGCCGCCAATAGTTCATGAAAAATCTAAAGAAAAATTTTCAGATCTTTCTAAGAAAATTGATTGCTTGTGCCCCTGTTCGAAAGAGTGAACCACCAGAATCAATGCACCAATTTAAATTCTTAAATTTTAGTGCTTCCCTACGAACGTAAAAATTTTGATAAACTCAGCCTTGAATTAGTGTCGCTATGAAAAATCAACGGGTGGCTATTCGTTGATTGCATGAAACCAGGGTTCTACTGGAAGAACCGTAAAGCAAAATTTGTTAAGTCAAGGCTCGAATACAATGGCGACGGGCAACGGCAAACGACGAAAAAATGCCGCTGTAAAACTTCTAAAGGTATGACGGGTGACGGTCAGCGGTCGACGAAGTTGCCATCGTGATTGATCAATTTCAAAGTATATTTGGAACAATTTTTGATCAGCTTACCTCACGGAATCGCGTGGTATACCGGAAGGTATTTTGATATGAATCACCGTGTTTATGAGTAATCTGCACAACAAAAATATAAATGTATCTTCATAACTGGGGCTGCTAAGCATTCGGTGCGATTTTCTATAAACAATCAAATACTAAAATAAATATGCATTCCAAAATTACGTACTATCCTGTGATAGGTATGACAGATGACTTTTTGACACTATATTAAAAGTCAAGAAAATTCTTAAAAATTTATACGTTTAAAAGATGTAGAGCTACGAGTGTGATATAAACAATGTATCAGAAATAAGTACGAAAATAATGTGTGATGTAAATCAGTTTAAGATTTCGATCGAATATTACAAAACAAGTGCACGCAACCTCGAAAAATAATGGTCATCCAATTATGCTAGGAAGCGAATTGTAATATATCGATGCCAAATTGTTGAAATCACATATCAGCAAAAATAAATTAAGCAATGTCATGAAAGTAGGCGAGTGCCACTATCGCGAAATGATTGGGAAGGTTTCGGGGCAGCCAGTTTTAGGAAATGTCGAGTTTTGAGTTAACGTTCGATAGGTTAACAATGCGGCGTAATTGTATAAACTGAATATACACAGTAAATAAATTAGTGGTTTTTATATTATTTCGATGGTTTATTTCAATAATTTCATATCCAAATAAATATCCATTACAATTGGCGCAGCCGTTATTTTCGACATAGGCTCTCTATTGAACAGTAACTGGAAGACAAAAAGTTAAAGTGCGTGAAGGAGTATATATGTACATATACATATCATAACAGTTGTATTCTATGAAAAGAAAAGTTTTCAAAAAATATATATAAAAAAAAAAATCAGTATAAAAATTATCTGCCATCAGT
This sequence comes from Dioctria rufipes, assembly GCA_963924295.1. Lineage (NCBI taxonomy): Eukaryota > Metazoa > Arthropoda > Insecta > Diptera > Asilidae > Dioctria > Dioctria rufipes. The sequence continues at coordinate 121,669,031 of OZ002742.1, forward strand.
TATTATCAAATAGCAATCAATGTGAAAAAATCTTATGTGAAAAGTTTGAAAAGTTTCACATTGGTGTAACCCGATATAAAAAAAAGAGAAGATCCAGAATACACAAAGGCAAGGCCGCATAATATCCCATAAGGAGGTCAACCCATCAACCCAATTTTAATAGTGAGTAGTAACGGAATTTGTATAGATATAGGCTTATTATTATATTATATGTATATATAAATATATATCCATTACAATTTATCCAGAAGATAAGGTATAAATTTAGAAGATTGGTATATCACATATCATTAAAACCAAAAACTTTAATATTTGAATGTACCCATCATGATGTATTTACACGTCTAAAAAAAACATAATCTTTTAATGTACACATGATGTATGTATGTACACATAAAAAAAAATAATACGGCACCCACCGATAAACAAATAGCACAAGTATTTAAGGTGTTATGATTTAATTTAATTAAACTGCTCGTTCAGCATTTTTCTTCTCGTATTATTACTTATGTCATTCGGTTCGAAGATTCAAAATCTAGGTGTACGAAATCGACGTCAAACTCAAACTCCAGAATTTGCTCGATTTTGTGACAGAATTGATTCCCTAACTCTGGAATCCGAATTAGACGAGGTGTTTGAAACTCCATTAAATCCCGCTAGAAGCGACGACTTACCTAATCAAGTTTAAAGTCCGATTCAAAGTGACGAAATAAAAGCCCCCATTGAGCTCAGTGATTACAGCTTAAGTACTGCAAAAACAATAACACGAACCCAAACAAACCCTGATCTTGTACAGAAATTAAATATTTGTATAGATAATATGGCCACTTTGTCACTGGAAAAAATTTCCAAGCTGGTTAATAACATCGTACCTGTATTTCACGGACAAAGAAATTATAATTCAAACGAATTACTTATTTTTCTCGACTTTTGCAAACAAGTACAGAATTCTTTGATCTCCTCCGAAGAAAAAAGCTTGTTGATACCCCTACTGAAAACCAAACTGAGGGGAGAAACTTATGATCTGGTTAAGTACCTAAAAATCGAATCGGTAGATGAGTTAGAGAGCTTACTTTTAACTGCGTTTAAGCCAAGTAACTCAATTAATGACATCATAAGCAATATACGTCGTTGTATTCAAATTCACTACGAAACAGTAGGCTCGTTTGCTACGAAATTAAATATGATGCTTGTTGAATGTAAACGTGCAATAAATTCTAAATATCCGAAAGGAAATGAGGCGCTTCTAAAAGAAGTTGAGGAAGACATATGCTACACGTTTAAAACGGAAATTATCAGACCTATTATTCGTCAAGTGGTAATAGGAAAAAGGAGTAATTCACTAGATGAATTAATAAAAATGGCTACAGAAGTTGAAAAATTTTTAGATCGTCAAATTTACAGCCGACAAATAAGTGCAAACTGGTAGACTTCATCATCTGCATGTCAGCAATTTAACGAAGATGAAGTGAGACAACTAAGAGGTTTCTTAGAAGCAAATTTTCAGCTCTCATGAGACGCTACCCCAAAAATTTGGGTCACACACCCTTTTCTAAACTCTAATCTCTCTCCAATCTTAAACACTTCTTCCGTAAATGTATATTCAAAATTATCTGAACAAGTTCAAAATCCATCACACAATAGGACCAATTTTCATTTTTCATCAGCGAAAACTTCTGAAAAGAAAGGCATGAACAGTTAAAAAAGTGTGATTTCTGTAAAAGATTTGAACATACTTTTTCTGGGTGTTGCACCCGAAGACGCTCGCAATTCTATCACGCTTGTCGTGCTTACGGACACTCGCAGGAATCATGCCAATTAAATAATATACAACAAATGAAACAGAAAGAGTTCGCCAGAAATGGAGGACAAACAACCGTACTAAAATGTGATTGGTGTGCTAGATCCTCACATTCCGTAGCTGACTGCTACGCAAAACAATCTTGGGAGGAAAAACACAGCACAAACCAAAATCATTCGGGAAACTAAAGCGGGCTAGCCTATCGCGCCCAATGGCTAACCCTTCTACATATGGGTGCAAAAATATTCATTGTGGAGAATTTGAATTATTAGCCGATAAGTACGAAGTTTCAAAAGTAAAGAAACTAAAACTAACAACAACAAAGAAATTTCAAATTATCCTAACGTTTCTAATACTATAATCTCACTGCTAGATAATGCGCTAACAGTAAATGAAGCAATAATTGAACTTCCCATAAATATCTCTAGAATAGGTTAGGTTAAGCTTTTGGTTGATACGGGAGCCGAAGTAAGTATTATAAAAATAAATAGTTTATCTGACCATACATTTGTCAATCGACCGAAGGTTATTCAATTACAAGGCTTGTACGGTGGCACTGATCTCACACTTGGGTCTTGTGAAGGTATTTTTCTGATAGATAAGGGCTTAAATTGCGAATTTAATATCTGCCAGGAAAATATTTCGATTCATTTTGATGGTATATTGGGTCGAAACTTCATATGGGGTAAAGCAAACATTCTCACAATTGAACGAATGTTGCATTTTCCCAGAAATAGTAACAACTCAACGAATTAAAAATTCCTTTTTTATGTAAAGGGGAAATCAACAAGTTACGCAATTCATTTAAGGAAACAAGTAATACAAAATATTGCTTGTCATCTAGCAGAAACGAAGTAGTATCTAGGACTTTCCATCCACTTCGTACAGCCTTAAGCTTGCCAGCCTCTCAGAAGAATAGAGAGACAATCATTAAAGATTCATACAGCAATGCGACGCATAGCCCTCCGCGATCAGAAATGGTATTAAAAATTCCTGCAATGAGCTGTGATGATGTTATGTGCCTCTCAGGAAATTGTACCTGGCGTTTTTATAGCTAATAGTTTAATTAGGCTACAGAATGAGAAATTAAGACTTAGTATGATAAACACACTTGAGAAAGAAATTATTTTACCAAATGTGGAACCAAAGCTAGAATCGTTACGAAATTTCAATATTTACAAGTTGGAGAAGAAACCTATAAACGATGCAAAGATCTCAGAAAGACAACGTTTTCAGCGACTTTTTCCAGTCGCAACCTTAGACCAAACACATAATACCGAGGAAATAAAAGCAGTAAAGGAACTCTGTGAAGCATATAGTGACATATTTCATTTGGAAGAAGAACAACTACCATTTTCTAACGTTACTCCTCACAACATCCCCATAACGTGTGATCAAGCCCCTATTAATCAGAGAACATACAGACTGCCAAATATCCATAAAAAAACTGTTAGATGAACAGATTATTGCCCCAAGTAGCAGCCTCTGGAGTTCGCTCCTAGTGGTAGTTCCTAAGAAACCAGCCCCAAATTGTGAAAAGCGATGGAGAATAGTAGTCGATTTTCGGAGACTGAACGAAAAAACCATCGAAGATGTATTTCCGCTACCCAGGATTGAAGATATGTTGGATGAGCAGGGAAATTCACGCTATCCTTCAATATTGGACTTAGCTAGCGGATACCAGACCGCGAAAAGACGGCTCTCAGCACGGCATACAGACATTATGAATTCCTTTGAATGCCTTTTGGATTAAAAACAGCTCCAGCAACTTTTCAGCGAGCCATGAATCGTTTTCTTACTAGTTTGCAAGGCATACAGTGTTTCGTTTATCTAGACGATATTGTCGTCTACGGGAAAAATCTGGAAGACCATATAAAAAAACTGACCAACATTTTTGAAAGATTAAGAGAATATAACTTAAGGCTTAAACCAGGAAAATGTCAATTTCTCAGAAAGCAAGTGGTCTATTTATATATAATATAACGAGAAAATTAAATGTGTTCAAGAATTCCCAACACCTACCATCATAAAGCAATTGCAAAATTTCTTAGGACTAGCCAATTACTATAGTGAGCTCATTCCCGGCTTTTGTAAGACTACAGTGCCGCTAACGAAACTCTTACGGGGAAAACAAAAATTCTTTTGGACATCGGAGAGTGAACCGCATTCCAACTCTTAAAAAGGTTACATACCACGCCGCCAGTATTAGCTTATCCAGAATTTAAAAAGCCATTTATCGTCACAACAGATGCCAGCAACGAAGCATTGGCTGGAGTATTATCACAAGGCCCTCCCGGCCATGATCGTCCTATAGCTTACGCAAGTCGAACCTTCAATTAAGTGGAAAGACACTATTCAATAATAGAGTGAGATTTATTAGGTATAGTATGGGCCGTGAAAAATCTTAGATGTTACCTCCTTGGAAGAAAATATACAGTCTATACCGATCACCAGCCATTGATAGGAGTGTTCAACGTTAAAGATCCCACGTCAAGCTTATTACGATTTCATCACAAATTATCGGAGTATAATTATGAGATAAACTACAAGCCAGGCCGAAAAAACACGCAATGCCGATGCTTTAAGCCTAAGCCTTCAAGATGGTACTACAGAAGACTCATTAAACCCTTAATCTCAAGTTCAAGAAGAAATAAAAGTAAACATTGAAAAAGATTCAAGAGAATTATTTGAAACTGGGGAAAAGTACAATTACAACACATCGGAAATAAATGGTGGTACTACTCAATAAGAGAATCTGACTGAAAATAAAGATATTGATGAAATATTAAAAATCTTTCATACAACCCACTAGGGGGCCACCAAGGGATGGAAAAAACCTATCACCGAATTCGAAGGAAGTACGGGTGGAAGAATATGTTAAAGGATAAAGCAAAACTCATTAAATCTTGTCCTAAATGCCAAACAAATAAACATTCAAACTAATCCGGATGCCAATGGTGCTGCCTGATACAGCGAAAAAGTCGTTCGATAAAGTGTACCTGGACATAGTGGGACCACTCCCAGTCACGACCCTTGGAAACAAGTATATACTAACATTCGAAGATGATCTAACACGCTTCATGGATGCTTATGTTTTCCCAGATTGCGAAGCAGCTACGGTTGCAAAAACTTTCTACGAAGAGATTATTACATGGTACAGAATACCGAAAAAACTGATCACAGTCCAAGGAACGAATTTTATGAGTAAATTATTCAAACGTTTGTGTAAGTTCCTACGCATACAGAAAATAAATACTACGGCGTACCATCCACAATCGAATGGCGCCCTGAAGAGGTCTCATTGACCACTAACGGAATACTTGCAAAATTTCGTAAATGAAAACCCTCACTCTTGGAATGAATGGTTAAGGCAAGCCGTCCATGTACATAATAACACCAAACACTCTTCATCACATCTGACTCCCATGGACTGCCTTTTTGGTTTACAACTCACCTGACAACGAACCTTAAACGCAAACCAGAACCAATTTATGATCATGAAAATTATTTTTATATCCTAAGAAATAAAATCCAACCAGCCCATAATATTGCCAGGAAAAATATAATAAAAAGCAAGGAATTTGGATCGGACCATATGAAGTAAAGGAAGTAACCTCCCCTGCGAATTTAAAAATTCAGATAGGTCGAAAGGTGAAAGTGGTTCATTTGAACAGATTAAAGAAATTCCACTCTTAAGTATTATACCTATATTATATTATTACCCGCCTTTTTATACCCTAGATGAAATCATAGGGGTATACTAAGTTTGTCATTCCGTTTGTAACACCTCGAAATAATGATGGTAGAGAAAAATGGATTGGACACCCATTCATAATATTAAAAGTTATTTCGATTTTTGCATGTCCGTCCGTCCGTCCGTCCGTCCGTCTGTGCGCACGATAACTTGAGAACGCGTACACTTAGAGAGCTGAAATTTTGTACACAGACTTAAAAAAAAAAAGTAAAATTAAGTTCGAAAATGAGCCAAATCGGGCAACTCCTTCGTGGGGTTGCCATATAAAAATTTCGTTTTCCGCTATATATTTGGACACTGCCTGAGAACGCGTCGACGTAGAGAGCTGAAATTTCGCACATGATGTTTTTACTACATTAGCAAATAAAATGTCAAAAATGGACTAAATCGGGCAACTCTTTCTTGGTGTTGCCATATACAAATTTCGGTTTTTTACGTATACTTTGAAAACGATCAGTCCAAGACATTTTCATTGTACTAAAAACTTCTACAGAATACGAAATCCTATAAAATTGGTTATAATCATTTTTTCTGTGCGACAAACCGTTCTAGAAATATATGCGAAAAACAACTTCAAAATCAAACTTGTATAGATCTGTGACCATACGAAATTTAATACGGGCATTCATCTAGGGTATCATAAGAATTGGTCTTAGACCAATTCTAGCTTTTTTACTTGTTATTTTATTAAATTTAGATCTTCCCCTACCAGGTATTAATATGAACGGAATAGCCATTATTGTTTTGGAAGCGCTCTTCACTGCCGGAGCAGAAGTTCCATTTACATGGACTCGCTTAGGGATTATTTTCAAGGAAGCTAACAAGGTACTCTTATTCAAAGATCAGTGGACAATATTCACCCCAATCAAGATGTCACGCGTCCATATGTGGGAGGAATACCTAAATTGGAGTGAAAGTACTATCAAAAAAATTTGTGAGCAAAACATAGTTTAAGGTTTTAAGAACACGTGCAAGCAAGATATACAGAACGTAAATTACATAGTAGGTAGAATTAAATTAGCACTACGCAAAATAAACATAAATTCAGTCTACCGAACACGACGATCATTATTTGACGGGGTAGGCAAGTTTTCTAATTTTCTTTTCGGAACCATGGATCAGGATGATGCAAAAGAAATATATTTAAGATTAGATACCTTAGAGGCTGATAGCAACCAAAATTTAGATTTAATAAAAGAACAAGTTAGTTTAATGAAATCATATTAGGAAGCCAATAGTGAAGCACTTTAAAAGTTTAACACTGACTTACAAGAAACCAAAAATCAAACTATACAAGTACTTAATACTATTAATGAAACGGTAGCTAATATTTATTCGGAATCTAAAAATATAAAATAGCAACTTACCGTGGAGAAAACCTTAATGAATATGATAATCGGCTTACAAGAAATTGAACTTCAAATCGAGAACCTTTATATTATGAGTAACAGGCAACTACAGCTACCCACAAGTTATGGAATTAGTAAAAAATCTTCTTATAGTATATACACGTAATGAGATTCTTCAAAATCCATTTTTACTACAACAATTAGTCACAGTCGACAGCACCTGCAACCAGGGGCAAATCCTTTCTAAGATAACAATACCCCTGATTCAGAAGGAACCTCCTATGCTTGGGAAAAATAATATGTCAACACATTACGACATTCCAGATGATTATTTTATTACAGATGTGGAAGCCATAAGTTCATCCCACTCACTGAGTCTCAATTAAAACCTTGCAAGAAGGTGACTCTTGATACCGCAAAACAAACTTTAGTCTGCCACCTCATGCTTCCACTCTATACTTCGCCAGACAATAATTGCCTCTTACTGCTTTATAAGAGTTGGCCTGACGCTAACCAAATTTGTTCAACCTCCCCTTTAGTTCAAGAGCATAAAACAGTTATCAAAATGGTGATACAAAACTCTTGGCTGTATTTGTTAGTAAAGCAGATTACCACAAACATTGAATGTACAGAATACAAAACAGTAATTAAAATGAATGGAAGAGGTATATTAAATCTCAAACCAAATTGTCAAATAAGAACTGTCAATGGTCTACTCACAACTACCAACACCATTGTGCAGAATAATCTTTTTACATAAGATCGAAAAAGTGAAAATCGACGGAGAGTCAAAAACCCATAGCCACTATAAGAGGAACCACATAATTATTCTGAGTGTTTTAGTCTGCCTTATTGCGATAATTTTAATAGTAGTAAAATTTAAACAGTTGAGCAAAAAAACACAAACGCCCAACATAAAAGGTCAGTTTGAAATGCAGGAAACTGATTACGCAAAAGTCAGAAGTGTTAATAAGGATATCCAGTGTGATCTAATCCGTGAAACTGTTTTCAGTGACGCACACAATAGTAACATTAGTAAACCAACGATCCCTATAACAACACCCACAGTAAAATTTTTTCGTTCAGAAGAAAATCTAGCAAAACAAATGTAAGCGATTTTGAAATAGTTTAAGTAAAACATTTTTTTAATACCTACTGAAAAATTTTGAACTTTCTGAATAGAGTACATTTCTATTAATATCTCGAGGTAATAATATACAAAAAAATACAAAAATCTTTAGTACCGTTGCTTGTGTTATTTCTTTGAAACGCAGTCGGTAAACTTTGGCTATATTTCTCAATATTTATAATATAATTATGTAGGTATTTTAGAAAAATGTCCCATAGATAATTTATTAAATAAAAATAGAGCATTTAAAGATAAGAAAAAACAAAATTTGTACAATACATTCATTGATATAATAAAAAGAAAAGTTATGTTTGGACTGCCTACATATACTAAGTATAATTCAAGCCGATTCAATTTATTATAAATATTATGCATCTATGTTTGTGACTATGTACAAGTCAGATACAATTACTATGTACAAGTTATAAAAACAACGTTATTGTTTAAAATATAACATACTACATATTATACATATAAATGAAACATGTAGGTATAATAAATTAAAATTTAATAGTAGGTATCTAATACAAGCAGCAAACTTCTCCCATAGTAATTTTCTAGTTAAAAACATGTATATACATATATGTATCTATTATAACTTTAAAGATTGTTTAATTTCACCTGGCAATAATTTGCTACAGATATACCAAACTAAAATAACGAAATGTTTTCTAATTAAAAATTTTAGGTATTCATCACATTTCATTCATTTCCTTTCACAAGGCACTTCCAGGAAAAATTTGCACAATGAATGTACAAAAAACTTCAAAGTCCAGAGTCTCCACTTCAAAGCGTGGACGAAAGTGATGTAAACAATGTATCAGAAATAAGTACGAAATTAATGTGTGATGCTATGGCCCAATATACGGAAGATTCTTCCAGCAGCCAAGGGCGCATTTTAGTGAAATAATTAGCAATTGCTAAACGGTAACCTTGCATGGTATTGTTCTGTAACTGTTGGTTATTTTGCTGATTAGCTCAACAGCAGCAATCGACGATTACAATAATAATTAACATCGCATGGTAATTATTATGTAAAGCGATTGTTTACTACTGAGCGACTCAGGTGCTGCAACCGGTAGAACGGCAAGGTTGTTGTCGTTGGTTTACATCCGCGTTGTTAGTAAAGTTTACTTCCGAATATTGGTCCATAAAAGACCAATATCTGGTCTGGCGAGTGCCGTTAAGTGAGCAGTCGCCCGTTAGTTATCAGTCGCGAGTAACTTTTTTTTATAATAGTATCAAGTTTCCGTTCGGTTCGGAGTACGTTTAGAAGTATTAAGAAAGGTCAGTTCGCGATAAATAAAGAATTATTCCATGTTAGAGAAATTCAAGTGTTCTTTTATTTCGAAGAAAGTTTTATCGTGATCAATTATTTGGTTTTCGTTGTTTGATTCCATAGGGACACGACATATTGCCAATTTTTCAAGAATTTTTTGTAAGAAGGTGGATATTTGTTTATTTTATATATTGATTTTGTTTTTAATTCTTTTACGTTTCAGGCAGAAGTATTAGATTAAGTGATTTAAATTTGTGTGCTTGCTTTGTGATTTTTTTTGTGAAATTGGAAAATTAGAAATTACACTTACATCATTTGAGGAGTTGATCTTCATCAGCTACTCAAGAAATACACACACTGGGAGCAAAGCTAATTTAGCTACTCCGAATACACACACTGGGAGCAAAGCTAATTTAGCTACTCCACACACACACACACACTGGGAGCAAAGCTAATTTTAGCTACTCCAAGCATACATACATACATACAGTGTTAATTTTAAGATGTGATAAACTGCGGAGTAATATATAAGAGGCTATATTTTGAACAAATGTATTCGGGTTTTACGCGGTTAAGTAGGTAGGAAGTTTTAAGTAAAGTATGGTTTGTGCATCTGAATAATAGAAAATTTAAAAAAAAATGTTGAGCATGTTTGTTTGTATGTACGCATAATAACTGAATTGAGTGTGTTAATGGTATGACAGTTTTGAATGTTACGTTATATTGAGTATTGGTAGTCGATTAGTACCTATAATAAAGATGAGTTTTGCGAAAGATCTGTTCTAGAGCGCGTTGTACTAATTTTTCGGTTCGCAGGTATGAAGTATAAATGGTATTAGTGAAAAAGTGAAAGTACCAGAACGAGTTAAAAACAAAGCAAAATTGAAAATCATAACTGTGTACAAGATGGCAGATTCATACGAGAAGATCATGGACCTGGTTTCTAAATATGTGCCGATGTTTTCTGGAGAAAGGTCACCAAAGTTGGAAAAGGAAGTATATCGATTTCTGCGTTGCTACAAAGATGTTTACGACCGACTGGAAGCCGCAGAAAAAGTTATTTTCATGAAGCTATATCGCCTAGAAGATGGCGCCTATTACCTGATAAGTTTAGAGGAGCCGATGGACTTCGAATATTTGCAGCAAGCGATAAAAGCTGTATATTTGCCAAGAAAATCTTTCAGTGAATTACGCACTGAAATGTTGGCATGTAGGCAGAGACCTGGAGAGGACATCAGGGAGTTCGCAGATCGGATGAAAGAGCTGCGTGATCAGATAAAGGAGGCTGTCTCTGCCAAATACCCGGGAGGGGAGAAGGGACTATTAGCTGAATTGGAGGCCGATGTTGTAACTACCTTTAAAGCTGGCGTGTTGAGTAGACCCACATAGGTGCACCTTACAGGACGAAAGTTTGAGCCACTGGAAGAAGTGAGAGAGGAAGCCAGTTATTTCGAAAAAAAATGCCAAAAGACTTGCAAGTGAGAGAATCGGGAGTATGGCAAGAAGACCGAAAGTCGAATACAGTAAGTGCACCAAACAGATGGGCAACGGCGGATTTTAATAGATACGAGCCCAGACAGAATTCGAGACCGTTCTTACACAAAACAGGGCCAGTGTCATCAGGAAGATACCTAGCATCTTCGACAAGGAGATCACCTCAAAGATCTACTGAGTGTTTTCAATGCGGACAGCGTGGACACTTTGCGAGAGAGTGCCAAAAAGTTCTCTTCTGTACTGAATGTCAGGAATATGGATACGAGGAATCCAATTGCCGAATAAGAGTGGCAAACTATGCAACTGGTATCCAAAATCAATTCTATTCAGGACGGAAGCGGCTTTATTGCCAATTCTGTCGAACGCAGGATCACTACACAGCAAACTGTCTGAAAAAGTATTTAGCCGATAGGGAGAGTGAAGAAGTGAATTCCAAGAGTAAGTTTATCATCACAGTGCCATCTGATATAGCGTCAGAAGGTAAGTTCAGGCTTTTAATTGACACTGGGTCCACGTGTAGCTTAATTAAGGTCACTATAATAAATGGAACACGGCCATACGGACACACGAGAAAATAAGAATTGGAGGTCTTTTTGGATTTGCCAGGAGCTCCATAGGCACTTGTGAGGCGAAGTTGCTGATAGATAACAGTCAGCAGGCTTGTCAATTTAACGCCATTGGTGACACAGATTCAATTCCAGCAGACGGCATCCTTGGAATGGATTTCCTCAGTGATAGAGCATTCATTGACTGCGTGAGTAAGAAATTTTGGATATAAGGCGCTGAAGCAGAAAAAGAAAGTGCCGTTTGTGGGAACTTCGCAGCTAGTGGACAAGTTGTACCAAATACCCTGCATTTGTCCAGTCAAAGAAACCCTTTACAAGCCAGAATAGAGGAGGTTGAAAGGAGCATAGCAGAATTGATCATACCAGGTGTTAATAACAAAGACAATGAATGGAAAGTTAAGACCGGCAGTGCAGAGATAGACCGCGACAGTGCGAGACTTCTCGAGGTAAGAATCGAAGGATTTAGGGAGGAGAGGAGGAGGCGAGATGAATATTATGGCCACAGCGGAAATAGCCTCGGGGATGGATGTGCATTTGTAAGAGTTGCTAATGCAAGAGCCTATCCTGAAGAAAACATGAACTTCTCGGATGGGCAACACGGACCTGAACGATATGCATGGCGCTACAAGGGTATGGGGGGATGCTGCAAAAAGGTAAGTTTAAATTTCAGGGGTATAATTGTAAGCCGGATAGGACAGAAGTATGTCAAGGCAGAAGGAAAGCAGGGGAACGCAATTTCATTCATGTTGAAAATGCGACTTCCAATGCAAGCTCAATAACCCCTTACAAGGTAAGTAATGGTTATGACCCAGGAATCGGGGGGTTTAACCAAATATATGTCCAACAAATTCCCTCTAATTTCAGGAGAAGTCCGATGACCGGGGTTTGATATGGACAGGAAGATATGAAAGGAGGTATAAAGAAAACCCAGTGCCCATTTTAAGGTAAATTTACAGATAAAAAGGTAATAGAAGATGTTTGAAAAGAAATATATATATGTACGTATAGAAGAACAAGAAGAAAAAATAAAGATTTTATAAGAATAAGTGAATAAGAAAGAAAAAATTGAAATGTTGCAAGAATAATTGAATAAAAAGGAAGAGATAAGAGTTTTAAAATAAAGAGAAGCTTGAAAAATAAAAAAGAATTAAGAGATTAAAAAGAAAAGAGAAGTTTAAAAAAAAAAATAAGAAGAAATGTGAATATGTTGTAAATGCATAGAACGATTGACAATTAACAAGTTCGTACAAGTTAAAAGAAAAAGTCATCAAGTTCGAAAATATAATGTTTAAATATCGCAGTTTATAATTAAAGAACAATAATGATTACTATGTATAATAAGATACCTTAAGACTTAGATGTTAAGAAAGATTGCACGTATTTAGTGTAGTGTTAGCCTTAGAAGTTCAATGATGGATATAATACGGTAACAGAGGGGGAAAAACCGGTACGCAGACGAAAGCAATACCATCAAGTACGCAGCGAATGAGAGGAAAGACAGTGTTATACGGAGCCCTAGATTATTTAACTCGTGTAGATATGGATGCAAAATTTGGAAGTAAGCCCGGAAAGGATAGTTAAATACTAGGAAAATGCTTTGTCCAGAATTAATAAATATTACGGAATGACTAGCATACAGTTTCCTGTTAAGAGCGATATGATGTATTTACATACATAGGTAATGCAGAAATTAAAAAATATTTCTTTAAGTACGGGTGGACTCTCAATATAATTGGGAGAACTCCATCGTGCCAAAAAGAGAATCAATAAAATATAAATAAGTTTTTGCAAATATCATTATCAATCCACCAACCCTCAAGGCAACTTGATAATCATGAGTATTGCTACATTAAGTGTTAATCATCTCCTGTAACAAAATATCCTCTTAAAACGTCGAAAATAAGAGCAACGATTTTTTTGTCCAGTCTATTGTAATAAAATTAGAGAATCCTTTGCACGAAAAGCGATGTATAAAGATCGCTGAAAATGTTAATCTGGAACTAAGATCTGGAATGCTCGATTCGGTGAGAATAAAAATACATTGATAATGACATTAATGAATATTGGTTAACATGCGAATCGAAAATTGTTGCATTACAAGATGTAAATATGTGTGTAATATGCAGGAAATATTACAAAAGCTGGAATAAGTGTAGCACAAAATCACTGGCAGTACTAATTTAGAAAACATCTTTTAGGACAGACGAGAAACAGCAAGTTCAGGCCAACAGCAACAGACTAGATGTTCTACCCACTGTAGGGCAACATACTCCAAATTCGTAATGCAGAACAGCAACAAGTCGAAGCAGACCATTGACATGATAGATATCACCTTTGCAGCGAAACCAGACCATTCCTCCCCCTTCGTTAAGCAGCTGTAAATAGTAAAGTAGTTTTATTGTAATGATGTAATTGCTTAGGGCACCCATAGGAAGAATAACTTTAAGGCTAGAAGATTGTAAAAATTGTAATTATTGTAGAAAAGAATTTTGTTATGGCAGTATTTTTGTATTCTGGTTACTGTAATTGATTGTAAAAAGAACTGTATTTTTTAGTTGATAATATTATGCATGTAAATTAATTAAGCATTTTTGCTAATAATAAAATTTTAAGTTTAGAAAGAACTATGTATAATAGAAATAATTAACTTATTAGGTAGAGGAAATTTCAAGATAATGGTTGTATATTTTGAGCTTAAAACAAATGTAAAAAATTTGTTTTTAGCCAGTAGAAATAATCAAAGATCATGTTATAGGAATAAATATGAAATACGTAAAAAAAAACAGAGCCAAGTTAAATAATTTGAAAAACAAAATGTAAGAAATATATACATAGAAAACTTTTTTAGTTCTGAAAATGGAAAAAGAAAAGATAATGTTTAAAGAAAATGTTAGGCAGAAAAGAAGAAAATGTAATAGGTATAAGAAAGAAATTTAAAAAAAGATAATTAAATGTAAGAAGAAAATAAGATAGAAATTAAAGAGAAGAAAATAAAAAGAGAAATGAAATGTGAACGAAAAGATATAAAATGGTGTAAAATCAAAAAATTGAAGAAAAAGAAAATATGAAAATCTAGATAGCAAAAATGTAAGGATGTAATGCTAAGAATCTGAACCGAACGAGAATTAAGATATTTTCAGTATAATTAATTGATTGCACTCTCCAGATATAGTTCCCTGTGGAAACTAGTTTTTCAAAGGGGGGAGGGATGTTATGCCTCAATATACGGAAGATTCTTCCAGCAGCCAAGGGCACATTTTAGTGAAATAATTAGCAATTGCTAAACAGTAACCTCGCATGGTATTGTTCTGTAACTGTTGGTTATTTTGCTGATTAGCTCAACAGCAGGCTGCGGTGAGCGCTTAGAGGAGCAATCGACGATTACAATAATAATTAACATCGCATGGTAATTATTATGTAAAGCGATTGTTTACTACTGAGCGACTCAGGTGCTGCAACCGGTAGAACAAACGGCAAGGTTGTTGTCGTTTGTTTACATCCGCGTTGTTAGTAAAGTTTACTTCCGAATATTGGTGCATAAAAGACCAATGTCTGGTCTGGCGAGTGCCGTTAAGTGAGCAGTCGCCCGTTAGTTAACAGTCGCGAGTAACTTTTTTTTATAATAGTATTAAGTTTCCGTTCGGTTCGGAGTACGTTTAGAAGTATTAAGAAAGGTCAGTTCGCGATAAATAAAGAATTATTCCATGTTAGAGAAATTCAAGTGTTCTTTTATTTCGAAGAAAGTTTTATCGTGATCAATTATTTGGTTTTCGTTGTTTGATTCCATAGGGACACGACAGTGATGTAAACCAGTTTAAGAGGTCGATCGAATATTACAAAACACGCACACGCAACCTACATAGATAAATAATGGTCGCACAATTATGTTGCCACTAGGAAGCGACTTGTAATGTATCGATGCCAAATTGATGAAATCACAAATCAACAAAAATGAATTAAGCAATGTCATGAAAGTAGGCGCGTGCCAGTATCGCGAAATGATTGGGAAGGTTTCGGGGCAGCCTGAGTTTTGAGTTAACCTTCGATAGGTTAAGAACGCGGCGTAATTGTATAAACTGAATATATACAGTAAATAAAGTAGTATTTTTTATATAATTTCGGTGGTTTATTTCAATAATTTCATCTCCAAATAAACATCCATTACACGAGCGAATGACTATTATACCCAATCCACTATTAGTACTCATAAGAAGACAAACAAACCATACAAACCAAACCGTACCATACTAAAATCACCTTGTGAAACTTTTACAGCTCACTCATTCAATTAAACGCGAAGATTAGGTGGCGCTTTGGAGGGGGGTCCCCGTGATTTTTGATTTGTGCATTATTTTAGAAGAAAGTGAAGGCGTATTTATTTTCCATTCCTTCCTAAGAAAGCAGTGAAAACAGAAACAATTACTTTCCTGTAAATTTAAATAAAAATTATAAAAGAAAGGCTAGCAAGCCCAAATATATGTATATCAAATTTGCTTGTTACCTGTAGTACTCTTGTATGTGCATATGTAAGAGTTCGAAGAAATATTTGACATACATGAGATTTGAAAAAATTAAGCAAACGAAAAAGTCATGCAATTCTACAGTGTACTCATTTCATTTTCTCTTTACTTGTTCGCAAAATTTTAAAGTGGGAGAAGAGTGGTACCTACTTCGCATCTAGGGCAATTATCAACTGTGTTGAAATGTACTTTTTTTTTTCTAGTCATCATGATCAATTGTGGCAATAAGATTATAAAATTTATTTAATATTATTTCCACTAATTATTTATGTAGTGTAGTGCATTTGCTTGCCTGCATGCTTTCAGTTTTTCATCTACGTTGCATTTTAAGAATTGCGTTTTTGCAATGATTTATGGGATATCGATGCTTCGTGCATTACAATGGTTTGAAAATGTTCGAGTGTTAATTCTACTTTTAACGAAATAACCTTTTGACTGCGTGGATAAAAGCGAGGACAACTTGATCTGTCCATGATATAAAAACATAAATTGTCAAAGATTAGATTAGTTTAGTTTAAGAGTAGGGGCAACTAGGTCACTAGTATCCTGCGGATATCACGAGCAGAGATCTTCTATTTTGTCATTCGCCCAAGTGGTTAGGATAAACCCAAGCTTTTTCGAGCTCAATTCTTGCCCTTGGGTTAGCTTAAAACCTAATTTAGAGAGATAAATGCTTCTACAGTGATTTTCAACATTAAACCTGTAAGCGCTGGACACTTACTGCTTCAAGGTTTCATCTTCCTGTCGACACAGTTCTCTGTTGGATATGCATTCTTAAAAAAATAATGGAAAGGGCCATGTCCAGTGACTGCATTATTAAACAGCCTGAGTGACTAAAACTGCTATGCCAATTAGTTAGTGCGCCTGGAGCGGAGAGAGGGTGAAGAACTCCTTCAGTTTCCTCCTACCGGGCGCGATACGTCAGGGGAGTTTCAGTTGCTTCTCTTCTCATTTTTATAGATCCCTCATAAAATGGCTTTCTGGTAGGGAAAATGTTTGGTATGGAACAATATACGGTCTGTCGGGTCCAGATCAACCTTTTCATTTCTGTCTCCTCCTTAGTCTCCAGGAACCCAAAACAAGGTTATTTGTTGCAACTGAAGTTGCATGTGACAGCTAGAGACTAGTTTCGACTCAAAGTCTTGAAAGTATAGACCCAATAGCGCAGCTTAGCTGTCTGAAGAAATGTAGCTGTTGGAGTATTTGCAGATCCCGTTTAGGCTATTCTCAGCTAAAACCTTTATAGCATAGACTTCCACCTGGAAAATAGAAGGTGAGGAACCTAGCAATCACGTTGAAATGCCGCGTATCGGAAAATTAAAGATTACTTGAACTTTTCCGTCAAAGCATACTAGCCGCTGTCTCCCTGTGTATAAAGAGGTAGAGTTACTGTAAGCGATACGATGTTAAGGCGGCAGTTCCGTCTAACCAGCACATCCTTCTCACCTTATCAAGGGTCTTCTTGGTGGTTATCTGCATCCTGAACCTGAAAGATCACTAAGGTAATTTTGCCGTTCAGACCCCACTTTTTCCCGAAAATCCTTTGACATAATTCAAATGCCCACATAGGTTTGTTGGTTATCCCTTTTCTATGTGGATTCCAGGTCTTATTATATAAGATACTCCTAAATACTTAGCTTCTTTGGATTATTCTTTTCCTGTTGAATGGGCCTGAATGGTCCTGCCACCATCTTGTCTAGGTTTATTATTCTGGCACCATCTAGTAAGAATGTTAAAGGCAATTTGTATAAGCTCGGGTAAAGCTGATTCAAATTTCCGTTAACACAAATGACAATGTCATCAGCGTGTCCCTGCGCCTTAAAGCCGACCTATTAGAGTAGGTTTAATAGCTCATACATAATCAAGAGCCACAATAGTGGTGATCAAACTCTGCCTAGTAGGCAGCCCTAGTGGTTCTGATTGCTGTGGATTCGCCGTTTAAGGTAGCTGTTATACATCGTTTTTCCAGTATATTGAATATCCATCTGACGATGAAAGTTTCAATGCCTCTATCATCGGTTACCTTCTGATCGGGTCGATGGTGGTGTTCTTAGTTGAGGGCGCCTTGTATGTCCATGAAGGAACATAATAGGACAGCATTGCGCTATGAAGCTTTCTCGCTAGCCTCTAATAAATTGCCGAGAGCATCCTCTGCAGATTTTCGGTATATTATTTTCTCCAGAGTTTTCTGGAGAAATGATGTCAGACTGATAGGCCTGTAAAATTTTGCTCGCTGGGTGGTTTGTTTTCTTGGTTTTGGTATAAAGCCAATTTCTGTGCCTTGAGGATATAAGCCATGCCTAGACTGGAATTCAGCGATTCGTTCAGTAGCGTTGGAAATATATCATTTCCTTACAGGAAGTGGCATAATCACATACCTTAAAACTTAGTAGAACTAACATATTCCGTTTTTAAGGAAATTGAAGTCCGTGATTATCTATCTCAGCTACATTATAGTCTCATTATTAATTTTTTTATCTGCCTCATTATTACTTTTTTATCGGCGTCATATATGGAAAGTGGAAATTATCATTCTTTTATTTTTCTTTCGCTCCACGATGAATATATGGAAAGTGGAAATTATCATTCTTTTATTTTTCTTTCGCTCCACGATGAATGAGAATAGAGGTGGCAAAGAAAATATTGGCTGTTTCCAAAAATTATCATTAAAAAAATTCCGAAATATTCTTATCGCATAAGATGGGATATTCCAATTTTACGATCTATGTATCTATGTATTCTTTATGCATTCACTTTAATGGATTCGATGTTTTCTGTATGCACAAGAATATGCGGAAAAATGGAATCTTATTTTCCTTTCATTTTATACACTTTCTTAGTTCATTATTTATTTTCAGTGTCAATTTTAGGTAGATATACCTACTTATTTTATTTTCCAACTTAATTCGATATGAATTTTAAATTGTTATGTGCTGTACAACTTAATATTATTGATTAACGTTCAATGTCGAAAAAGGGAGTTTGTGTGTGAGTAAAATTATTTTATAATTAAGGTTAGTGTTCCACATCCACGCTTAATGATAAAGAATAAAAAGTGAACAGGATCCCAATAAATTGTCATTTCAATATTACTTATGTAGAATACCTGAGTACCTGAGTACCCCAAAAGGAAAAACAATCGGCTTCATTTTACTTTGATGAATTCTTGCATGAAAATGTTTCCAATATAAATAAAGAAAGTTTGAACCGCTAGTCATGCTAGCTGACAAGGCAGTTGAGTTACTAGTTTCTAGGTTTTTTGGAACTGCCAGTTAGCGATTTAGGGTTAATAGTGTCACTTTTTTAATGAGGGTATATAGAGAATGTAGGCGGACAACAGTTCTAAGGCTGAAGTGGGACAGTTTTTATACTACCTGCTATTCCAGAGACAAAGACCAAGAGATTATCAATCCATTGACGTCCTATTTCTTCCCAGCCATACATTGGCTTATTGTGCATGGCTTCCTTTGCAGTGCATCCAACAGTCCCACTCTTCTTAGGAAGAAGAGTTTGATTATGAGCCAAAGGCCTGGAATCTAAATTGTGCATTGAGCTCGCACCCGCATATGACATGCTCGGATTTTTACTCCTCTTCGAGGAGACATAACCCACATATGTCGGTTGGTGATATGCATATCCGATGCGTGTTTGTTAAGTTTGCAGTATCCGGTTAGAACTCCTTAACGATTCTGAGTTGATTGATAGATAGACTTAAGAGATCCTGGCTTGGGGCTTGCGTTTTATTCTATTAAATCTAATGAAACTGGGTCTGACAATATTATCACTCGGTTTTTACGTCTGTTATTTCCAATAATTTGTCAGTATATATTAGATATTATAAATAAACCTTAACATTTTCTACATTTTCAACTACATGGAAAATGGCTCTTGTGTTACCCACTGCGAGGAAGACTTCACCAGAGCGATTTTCGGACTTCAGGCCAATTAGTACTCTTATCTTTCCTATAGAAAATTATGCAGTGTATTACCCTTCTAAGTATTGCATCGGTTGTCTGAAGTATACTCCACACTGACGAGGCTATGGTTTTCAGTAAGCATTCTGAAATTGCAACCACGACTGTAGTTAGTATTTAGAATTCTTCTATTTTTTTTTTTTACTTTTTAATTTCCTACTTCCTTTTTTTCTCTGTGAACAGAAAATAAACGGTACCTTTAATAATTGTTCAAGATTTATCTTTGAATTAAGGCGGTATGATCATATCTCCCCATTTAGATCTCTACTATTGGGCTGCGCACTGGAGTGTTATCTGAAACGCAGGATTCCACTTTTTCTTATCCAATTTAATACATATATACCCGAAATACTGAATACTTGTTTAATTACATTGAACTCCTGCAATTAATTCAACATAAAAACATCTTGCTACCAATATCTAGAGAACTCTTACTTTTTCTAAGCTTTTAGATTATGAAACTCTCTTTAAGCACAGATTCAGCGTGCAGTGCAGGCACTGTTGGTGCATTCAGGAGACTGATAGAGGGATAGATTAATTATTAAGTATTAAGTGTAATTAATAGTAGATTTCTCTTGTAAATTATGTTATTGTCTTCACTCGCTTTTATTTTATTTTATTTCATTTCTTTATTTCTTTGTTTTCTTATTTGTGATCATAATTACTTTTAAACTCATTTCTTTCTTTATTCTATTTTGATTATTTTATTAGTACACAGTAAAAAATAATTCACTAAAGTGAGTTTCAACCACTTGTGCCACAAAGGTATTTGTCGATAAGATTAGGAAAGCTCCAGCTTGGATAACGCAGATTAGGTTTTTCTCCTTCAAATGTAAGGAATTTTTGTTTTATCCACTAAAATTTAAGGAATATTCCCTAAAATGTAGGGAATATTCAAATTTTTCTCCTTGAAATGTACAGAACATTCCGTACAATGTAGGGAATTTAAAAATTTTTTTTTTCCCCTAAAATGTAGGGAATACGTGATAGCACCACACTTCACCATAAGTGATAGAACACCACCCCCTTAAAAAACATAAGAATGATTATGGCACATACTACTAAGTAGTACGGAAATTATGTTGGAGCGCTAGGCACGCTCAAACAAAATATTGAAAAATACATGTTTTCAAAAACAATGTGTGAATTATATAAACGAAAATATATTTTCTTAAAAAATGTAGCATAATACTTAATTTATTGAAAGTTCTCTTCCTTATATCCAAGAGAGCTTAACATTCCGGGAATTTTATGTACTTTATAGGATTTTTTGTGCCAAATACCTATTTTCATTGAATGTTAAATTGATTTGGAGAAATTAAACTGATTTTCCCGTTATATCAGAGAAAATTACATTTATTTTTAGGAAAAAAACGTGTCTTAAATTTAGGGAATATTTCTATTATTTTTACAGTGTATGTATACGTATTATATTATTTCCAATTAGTTTTCTATAGTAACTTCATTCTTTTACTTATCTGGATTCAAATATAATCTATTTCGTATTGTACTTTAAAAGATTCCAAATCTTATGTACTCTCCTGGTTTAGCTTAGAATAAATTGAATTGAAATTGAATTGATGGCATATACCTCTGCAAGGAATATTGAGGCGTATTTTTCTAGGCTTTGATAAAACGAATTCTTGGCTTAACACCCATTATTCCTTTCTCGGTTTTAGAACCGTCGGTGTACCAGATCTAGGCTTCATTTTCTAACGGGTTTTGTATAGGTACATAATTTTGCGGTGGCTTTCTGTACGACTTTCTATATTCGATGTGCATGTGGATGTGATCGAAGATAATCCCCAGAAACTTTACTTCTTTAGTCAGTTTTATGCCTTTATGTTAAGTTTCCATTTCTCTATCGCCATCGATGTACATTATAATGACGCAAGTAATCACAGCTTTATAACATTTATTACTATGATCCTATTATTACTCAGGATCAGGAATGTAAAACTTTGTTTACAAACTCAAGATATTTTCATGTATTTTTTCAAAAAATTTTAATTAATGTTAGTTATGAAAAGTAACATTATTATCTGTTTAGAAATGCCATCACAAATTATATTTCAAAGGTTAAGTAATAAGTAAACCAACACCGATCGCTCTTCATAAATGAGAAAACATTAAAAAAAATGTAAATTTCATTATGATAAAAAGTTTAAATCGTTCTTATGAAAAGTTGCCATTTTCATTTGTGCACAGGTGATAATTTGGATGCCGTTAACAGTTCGCTGAATTTATTACTTCCCTCTTGTAGTGGGCTGAAGGGAAAAAATTATACAGTAAGAAAATGAAAACAAAAAAATAAGTTCTTTCAAAGAACGTATAACTTAAAGAACAAGTGGCGGATTTTCTGTTCTTTCGAATTTTTTTACAAACATAAGTGGGTTATAAGGAGGGGCGTGCGGACAGAAATGAATATATAGATTTGAATGTAAATTCAAAGTAATAAATAAACAAAAGATGATTAGAAAAAGTATCATCTTAAGAGCGCATTGATATTTTGTAGGCAGAAAAGTTCTTACAGAGATTTACTGGTGACTTGCCGAATATTTGCATTTTATGCAACATAATGGACAAAAGAAGCAACCCCACGACCAGTTTCATCAAGGATACAAAGCAACAAAGGCCAAATGCTATTGGCAAATAGATTCTTAAAGGACAGAACAAGTGAATTACGGCTAAGTGAGGTGGTCCACTAACACTAGCCAAAAAACAATCCAAGAATAAGTTTCTGCACGTACCAGTAGAATAATTTTGTTTAGTTTAATTTTACTGTAATAGTCACAAACACCATACACAAAGTACATTTTTTCTTAAATTTATTTTTTATTTATTTTCTTTTACAGGACCGTTTTCGTTTTTTATCTATATTTATTTGACTATTATTAATTTCATATTTATATCTTTACTATACGGACGACATAACGTCCTCGACTGCGGACAACTAACACTCCCAGGGGCAAAATATTCATGGGTACGGCCGATAGTCCACAAAAGCATTTCGCCCTCTTGGATATAGTTGGTTCCATGCTTAGGAAGATGGTAAAACAAATTATTATACCAAAAGAAGGATACGATTGTCTGAGTTGCCATTCAATGCTGTAAATCCAAGAGTCCATCACGGATGCTTTCGCAGGACCAGATCCGCAGTATGTAATCGTCTCCCTAGTGGATCAAAGTAAGAAAATTACTGATCTGAATCCTTTTATCATATGTAAGGTAGTGGAAAATGCCTGCTCCACAGTTAGATCCTACAAGACTGCGCGAGACGAAAACTACCCCGTGTTTCTTCTCTCCAAAGCTGCGATGGAGAAACTTATTAAAGGACTTAGAACAATCAACGGTCACGAAGTCAAGATAGAATACCACACACAAAGCTCAACTCCTCCAGAGGATCCGCCTGGGCTCCAAACCCAAAGAATTTAATATAGGAGGAAATATTGGCGGATCTAAGGGATAAAACCGATACCTGAAGTTCATGTTTTGCCACCCCCCCCCCCCCATAATGTGGTTTGCTCGGAAGTCTTACCAGTACGTAAATGATACCCTGTTCCCTTGCGTTGTAGAAGCTGCTTTGAGCATCACGAGTCCTAATGAAACAACAGACTTAAGTGCCAGCACTGCGGATTATCTAAAGCACGGGATCAACCAGACCATATTTGGAAAACAGTCTTCTGCATCGGCTGTGAAAAGATAGGTAACCACTCTACTCTGGATAGAAATTGCCGTAGCTTTCACAGAGACAAAGCGTTCGATAGTCAAGTTGTAAGTTGACCAACGATACGAAGTACGAAGAAGATGGTACGCCACGAATGGGAACCTAGCTCCTGTTCAAGAAAGCGAGAGATAAACTGTTCATCGCTTAACTTTCGCCAATACTTTCAAACAAAATCGTACTAACAAACACACTAAAAAGAATAACGTATTTCCCACACCAAGCGGTTACAACGAAAACAAACATACACATAGCAAACCAATTAAAGTAAACAAATCAGCAGATCAAAACCAATCCACCAATACAAACACTTTAACGAAGATAAAATCAAGCCCACCAGTACGCAATACCTTCAAAGGTAATATCGCTCCCAAACTAGAGCACCAGCAATTGCATATCGACTCTCCCACAACAAAACTTTGTAGCTCAAAATGGGCACTGCAGTAGCTGTAAGAGTTCACACCAGTCCAGAAATAAAAATAGTATCCATCTATGTGGGCAATGAGGACAGAGTAGATGCCACGATCGTTAGCCCCCTGGTGGAGACAATGATTATTTACCTAAAAATTGACTGTAAAGCCAGCACGTAACTTTAATTTCATGAATTAGGAGAACATATTACATACCTGTCAATGATTCACCTTCTTTTTGCGAATAATTTTCACTAGGTGTACCACTTTCATTGTAATTTGATTTGCAATTATTCAATGAAGCCAAAATGTATCGTTAGTAAGGACGAAAAGGATATAACCTTTTTTCTTTTTCGTGTGCCTTTTTTGAAATACTTTTGTTAATAGCTCTTCGATGATATCTTAGTGCATTTTCAAGAAAACTGGCAAAGGAATACGGTACATGGAGTACAATTAGATACCTTATCTCTCGAAAATAAACGGGTAAACTGGAATTTTCAATATAACACTTTTATTTTAATTTTATTTGCGAAATTAAAAACTGTGATCATAATGTATCCTTGATAAGGACCAAAAGAAAATTTTTTTAATATAATTTTTTTAAGGACTTTTTCGCTATGCTAAATGATAGTTTGACCAATGCTACGTAACTTTTATTATTAGAACTTTTTCGATATCTCGGCACATTTTCAAGCAAAATGCACACGAAACACGTTACGTGGGACACCCGTATATACAGGGTGGTCCATGGTGGTCAGTAGAGCAAGAGGAGATAGTACTCACCTAGGCAAATAAAAATTGTATAGTAAGGGGGGGGGGGATATCAACGATTTCGGAGTTACATGGTGATTAAGAAAACAAGCTAGTTTTTCACAAAACACCCTGTATCTTGATTAAGATCTCGTTGTATGCACAACTTTATGGTTTTTCGGATTTTCTTTACCTGTTTTCTTACTTTGGAACCTTATTTTTTTTGCAAAAAAGTCATTAACATAACTTTTTTGTAAAAAGTGTAAACTGTAGACTTTCTTCTTTAATTTGACCAATTACACCCTATGTGGTATCTGCAGCCGTTATAGACTTATTAGCTCTCGTTTTAAAAACATATCAGCTAATTTCGGTATGACTTGAATAGGTTGTGAGCTAATAACTCCTTACCGGCTGCAGATAGTACATAGGGTGTAATAGATCAAATGAAAGAGAATAGTTTACAGTCTAATTTTTATAAAAAAAAAGTTATGTTAATGGGGTTTTTGCAAAAAAAATAGAGGCCAAATTAAAACAAAAAGATAAGAAAATCCGAAATTTTTAGTTTAGAGCAGAATAACTCCTGGGATTAGAAGAGTACCGGGCTGATTGACCAGTTTTTGAAAAGGACATGAAGTTCTGCATGAACTCTTAACTGTAACCGTACGCCCTGCATCTATCAAGATACCGGATGTTTTGTGAAACCTAGCTTCTTTTCTTTATCACCATGTAACTCCGAAACGGTTGATATGGATAAAATGAAATGCAACATAGAACAAAAAAAAATTTTAAAAACTTAAGAGAACATAGAAATTAAATATTATATAGGTGTGTTTTTTAAAACCATGTTATTAACAGTTATGCACACGCGATTAATAGGTTCGTACATGCTAACGTTAGACCTTGAGGAGTTAACATGCAACAGATGTAGCCTTCTCAAATTGTGTCTACTATCATGAAAAGATATTTTGTTAAGTACCAACGGAGAATCAATATTCGCTTTTAAGAGCTGATTCACAAAAGTTACATGGACAACTATGCGATGTTTCTCAAGCGAGTGCATATTTATAAACTTCAAGCGATCCTCATAGGGTGGAAGAATTAATGAAATATTCTAGGGTAGGTGCCTGAGAGAAAATCGGTTTTTTGAAAATAATTCTCAACGGAGCTGCCAAGGTAAGTCAGCAAGGCTTAAAAAGCCTGGGGGGATTCAATTTGGACTCATTGTGAAGTTATTTGGAATCCAATTAATATGATCAAGTCTATCCCCTTGTATAATTGAAAAGATAATGAATGAAACGTTATGGGAGTCGTTCATATGATTGAAGTTGTTATGTCGAGGTTAGAAATTTGACGAGGCAAATGCATTGTCAAAAAATGAGGCAAACATATTACCAATTTCAGATGCCTCATCACTAGCAGAATCCTTGTATCGCAGGGTATTAGAGTAGTTGTCTGTTTTTTCTTTATATTAATAAACTTAAAAAAGATGCATGGGTAACTGAATAATTTCGGACACATACGAATATACTCATCATATAGTGTAAGGGAAAGATCCTTCAACTCATTATATGATATGAGGAAGTTGTTGTTCCTCATATAACTTTTCTATAGTTTATTCTTTCTATTTTTAAGACGTTTGAGCTCTTTACTGAACCCTGGCGGTGATGTCTTAGGAAACCATTCACACTCGCAGGGAACATAAGAAGAAAATAAATCGAAAAGAATTATGTAAAACTTAGACGCGTCTTCATCAAAACTATTACAAGATAGCAATGTGTTGAAGTCAATAGGAGCCTACTAGAAAGTTCAGAGAAGCCTGTTTTTCTAAAATTTAAAAAGTAATGTGTTTCATCACAATTTGTTTAATTTTAGATTTGATAGCAATTTGTAATTAGAATGGGTGGTATTTGTCAAGATTATTTATTATTACTGGGCAAGGTTCAATTAATAAATTACCCGGGTCAGTAGAAAATACCAGGTCTAACTACCTACCTATGTTATTCTTAACAGTACTAATTTGGCTGAGACCAAGAGATGAAATTGTGTCTAGGAAAACTGATTCCCTTGTTGTTAAGTGGAGAATAGTCATCGTCATCTTCGTTCAGTACCCATTGTATATTCGATAAGCTAAAATCATCAATAAGTATTAATTAGTCAGGTTCCATCATACCATGGATAAAATTACATGTTGAAATGAGTAGGTCATAAATATTCTGACGTTTGTCATCAAAACTATTTACAGAGTCTGGAGGGATATAGAAACAGAGTATGTATAAGTCATATTTTATGAGAGATGAAAAGTTCGATGTCGAGAGTGTCGGAGAAACTGGGAAGCTAAATTTGGCTACAATTAAAGTGGTTTTAACAAGTATGGAGTACGTTATCGCCACAAGATGCAGAATTAGTATGGCGATCTCTTCTAAAAATTTGATAAGAATTGTCAAGGATGTCAGCATCGCGGAAGCCATGATGCAGCAAAGTTTCAGTAAAAACAGGTATATCAAAACAATTTGCAACAGAGGATTTGAAGATTTGTGCAGTGTTTGCCCGAATCCACCTTTCGTTTTGATAGTAAAGGAAGAGCGAGTTGAGTTTTTTTTTAATATCGCTACTTATTTTAGCTGTATTTCTAAGTTAGCGCCCAGAAGGTACGATTAGTTTAGTAAAAGCGTCGGGGGACCAAAATGTGGGATGCAATAACTTGTCCTACACATACGCTTAGACATATAAAACAAAGGATGTCATCGTTTTAGAGCATTACTATTTTTTCGATAAAAACTACCATCCGTTGCGAAATTTTTGGATTTCAAATACTTCAAAATGTCCTCACATAACGTTTCTGGAGAGAAACGTGTGAGGAATTGTGAATCATTGTGCTGTGAAGTTGTGCTTTCGTTCGTGTCCGCATTTAATTTTAATTTATTTATTTATGCGTTATTCTGTGTATATATTTTGCGTTTAATCTGTACATTTATTTTATTTTAATCGTTTTCTCCATGTTTTGGTGTCCGTTCCAACTAATTTTCAGTGGTTTTGTTTATCCTCAGATTTTGCCGTGTTTGTCTCCTCGATTTGTTCGGCAGGAATAATTAATTACTTTCTGGGGTAATTTTTCTTTTTTCCTGTGTAATTTCTACATTAGGGTGCATGCTGTGCATCTGCAAAAGATTTGCCTTTTAATAATTTTTCCTCATTTTCATTGTATTTTCATTAATTTTGGATTGTCTTTGGAAAGCTGTTGTTGCCTCGTTTAAGTATATACAAAATCTGTTACCCTTTATGCCACCTATCTGTGAAAGATTCTAAGCTTATCTAAGACAACAACAGTTTCATCAATATCTCCACGCCATCTATCTTATTTTTATACCCTAGATGAAATCTATAGGGTATACTAAGTTTGTCATTCCGTTTGTAACACCTCAAAATAATGATGGTAGAGGAATATGGATTGGACACCCACGCATAATATTAAAAAAATATTTTGATTTGCATGTCCGTCCATCTGTCCGTCCGTCCGAAGATAACTCGAGAACGCATTCACTTCGAAAGTTGAAAGTTTGTACACGGACTTTAACAAAAAAAAGTAGAATTAACTTCCTAAATGAAACAAATCGGGCAACTCCTTCCTGAGGTTGCCATACAAAAATTTCGGTTTTCACTATGTATTGGGACACTGCCTGAGAACGCGTTGACATAGAGGGCTGGTGTTTTTATAGAAATAACAAATAAAATCTCAAAAATGGACTAAATCCGGCAACCTCTTCTTGGTAATCCCATATGAAAATTTACGTTTTTTACATATACTGTGAAAACGATAACTCCTAGGCATTTTTATTGTACTAAAACCTTCTTCAGAATACCAAATCCTAAAAAATTGGTTATAATCATTTTTTTCTATCCGACGAACCGTTCTAGAAATATACGCGAAAAACCACTTCAAAAATTAAATTTGCATAGATTGGTGACCATACGAAATTTTATACGAGCATTCATCTGGGGTATCATAAGAATTGGTGTTAGGCCAATTCTAGCTTTTTTACTTGTTTACTATCAGCTTAGTCTTGTCGCAGCCCCCTTCGTTGCCAAGACGTACTGTTTGTATTGTATTGTTTTGTATTTTTGTAACAGTCAACAAACAACCATAATCACTTCAGCCACACACAAACTTTTTTTTTTTATATCTTGGACTGCTATTTGTTAAGCTTTAATTTACACATATCTTGTACCGGAACTTTTCGATTATTTATTTATTTACTGCTTGATGATTTTAAAGCATGGATGGTTGTTGTTATAATAATTGTCAATTAACTGATAGTAATCTTACTCTAATCAAGTGGCAAGGAATTTACGGCTGATCGTTTCATTATGTTTGCGTAGGTTTCTCCAATTTCAGCCGGCTCTCTGCTACGTCACTGCTGGAGTTTTCAAATATATTATCCCGCTTTTGCTTCGAATGTAGGAAAATTTCATTAGCTCATATTTTAATGGCAATAAAATGTAATAATGCTCAATTCCAGCTTTTACTAAACAACACTGACAACCTAACCAATAATTTAAATTCTTTAAAAGCGAAGCAAGCAGAACAGTCCTCCGACTTTTTATCTGTTTTTCAGGCTCTCGTTGAGTTGTCTTGCAAAGTCGAGAAACTGACTGTCGCTTCAAACAATTTGAACAATTCTGGCTTGATCCAATTGAATCCACTCGAACGACCTTCAGATATGTATTAATGATATTCCTTGCTATATTGAGAATATCTTTGGTCAGGAATCCGCTTCTTCCGCAATACATACGAAACTTACCACTATTTCCGAAGATCTCGCTACTACAAGGGAGATAATGGGTGATATTGCAGATGAAATCAGAACACAATCTGGGTTCCGGCTAATAGTTTTAATTTTCCTTATTCCTCTTCAAACTTAAGAAGTGAACTCATGGCGGCCCAGAATGTAATCCCCATCTTGGACACTAATCTTAGTAACCAACAATCCCTTACGAAAACAACCTCCGTAGGTGGTCAGACGGAGTTCTCTGGAGGTAATGATGCCGTCTTGGCTTCGAACGCGTCCCTTCCGTTGACCACATCTTTTGACACTTTCTACAAAAACGGTTATTGTTCGCAGACTAACATATCTGCTGTGCTTTCCGACATTGCTGCATCTGCTTCTTCCATACCACTTGACTTGAGTTTGAATAGGAATGCTCCTATTCCTGTGGAGTGTTCCCAGCCAATCCGTAAACAAAGCAGTCATAGAAACCGATCCCGGATATGTGTAACTGCGACTGAAGGGAGTACTGCATCTCTGTCCTCTTTAGGAAATTATATTGGTGCCTCTCAGAGAATGGTACCAAAACCTTCGAATGTTTTCGTCACCCGTCTCTATCCAGAAAAGATGTGTGAGGATATATTAAAGTATTTGAAGTTCATTTGAAGTCCAAAAATATTGCGATTGATGGTATTTCTTGTCGAAGAATCAATAAAAGTTCTATTCAAACCGGTTGCATCCTTTCTCCTAACTGTTTTAGCAGATATGCAGGACAAGCTTACTGACCTCGTATTTCTTCTGGCACTTTTACTAAATTATTTGTAGCTTGTGAGCTCCTCCCTAGAAATATAGCTAAAATAAGTAACGTTATTCCAAAAATAATGAAGTCGCTTTCCCTTTACTATCAAAATGTAAGGGGGATCCGGACAAAAACTGCACATATCTTCAAACCCTATGTCGCGACTTGTTTCGATATAGTTACTTTTACTGAAACTCAGCTGCGTCATGGTATTCGCGATGCTGGAATCCTTGAAAATTCTTATCAAATTTTTAGAAGAGATAGATATACTGTTGCAGAAGCTCGTGCCGGTGGTGTACTCCTCGCCTGTAAAAACAACACTCTCGATATAGAGCTTATTGCTCTTAAGCTGTCTCTCTTAAAATATGACTTATACATACTTTGTTGCTATATTCCTCCAGAATTCATAAATATCGTAGATGACAAAGGTCAGAATATTTACGACCTACTTATTTCAACATTAATTTTATCCATGGTAAGTGGAACCTATTGATGAATTACTACTTATTGGTGATTTGAACTGACCCAATATTCAATAGGTACTAAATGCAGACGATGATGACTGTCTTCCTCTTATTAATTTGACAATAAGGGAATCAGGCTTCCTGGACGCTATTTCATCTCTTTGTCTCAGCCAAATCAGTAATGTTAAGCATGACATGAGTAAGCAGTTAAACCAGGTATTATCTACTAACGTGGGTAACTTATTAATTCAACCCTGCCCAGTAATAATGTCTACTTTTGACAATTATCACCTCCACTACTAATTACAAATTGCTATGAAACTTAAAGTTTAACAAATTTTGACGAAATCGATACAACATTCTGGTAGGCTTGACTCTATTGATTTCAACATATTGCTGGCTTGAAATAGTGTTGGAGAAGCTCTTTCTAAGTTTTACATAAGTCTTTCCGATTTATTCTCTTCTCATGTTCCCCATGAGCGTCATAGGATCTCTAAAACATCTCTGGCATGGTTCAACAAAGAACAGAAACGTATTAGAAATAGAAAGAATAAATTGTGGAAAAGTTATATGAGGGACAAAGACATTATAAGTCACAACAAATTCCTCATATCCTATAATGAGTTCGAAGAACTTTCCTCTTCACTCTATGATGAGTATAATCAAAATATGCTTGTCAAATAACCCACGGTACATTTTTAAGTTTATTAATATGAAGAAAAATCCCATAACTACCCCAATACTATTAGGTACAAAGATTCAATTACACATGATAATGATCATATTAATGAGCTTCTAAATGACTTCACAAAGGGTCCCGATGAAATTCTTCCAGCCTTTTTGAAGTCATGTAACCTCTCCCTAGCAGTCCCGCTGAGAATTATTTTCCAAATTTGCTCGATAGTGGTTATTTTCCGCAGTTGTGGAAGAATTCTTTCATCAAACCTGTCCACAAAATTATTTTTAAGGTCTTCGGAAAATACTTCAAGATCAGTCCAGTTCATACAAAAGATATTAAATTTATCCGCAATGAGAGACTGACTGGTAGAGAGGGAGAGTCAGGACGTTCGCTAAAATTTTTTAGTAGTAAGTCCAGAAGTAGGTGCTCTGGAGCTCCGTTTCAAGCAAGACGCGTGAAAAGATTTACCAGATATACCACACATGCAGTCATATTTTCGGATTTTTTTAAAAGAGCAAATTTTATAAATCGCCATGCTAAGTGTCCGGAATTGAATAACATTTCTGAGGATAATATGCGGAGACAAAACCCAAAATAGAAATAACAACTTAAAAACTCTTATCCGTAGTGTACCTGGCCGTTGAAATGTTTGTGTCCGTGAAGAAAATATGACAAGTCACAGGAAAATGCACACGATACAGGCCCAAACACAATTGCGACGGCAAGTGGCAAACGACAGACTATGGGCCTAAGGACAATTGCGACGGCGACGGCAAACGGCAGACTATTGAAATAATAGGAACAATTTTCCCAAGGAACGTTTTATGAAACGTGTGTATATAAGAATCTGCAGTTGCAATCGCCCGTCGGCCTTTCTCGCGTTCGAAATTCAGTTAATTTAATTAGCATGGCGAGGGGGCCGATGGGCGATGGAAACTGCAGATTCCTATGTATACACGTTCCATACAACGTTCCTGGAGAAAATTGTTCCTATTACTGCATTAATCTGCCGTTTGCCGTCGCCGTCGCAATTGTGCCTAGGCCTTATTGCAGTAATAGGAACAATTTTCTCCACGAACGTTTTATGGAGCGTGTATTAAATAGGAATCTGCAGTTGCTGTTGCCCGTCGGCCTCTATCGCCGTCGTAATTGAATTAATTCAGGAATAGCATGCTCTCAATTTTTTTTCAAAAACGACAGCGCTGTAACGTACATAGAGAGATATGCAAGAGGTTTCCATTATGTGTGAAGTCCATAGAAAAGTAGGTACAGAATTCACATACACAAAAAATAAATTGCATGGCGTGGGAAGTCATCTTAACAGTTCCGGAGTTAAAGAATGACTAAGAAAATAGGCTAGCTTTTCACGAAACACACTTCATCTAAAAAGGTAATCCGGTCATACGGAAATTACATGATATTAAACTGTTGGTAGGTGATCAAATGACTTGTAACCTAAATAGGTTAACAGCTAATAATTTTTTAATGTCGAGGACATAAGTGTGAAGGTCAAATGAAATATGCGAGTCCATAGGTTAAGGCCAAAAGACAGTGAGAGCGACACAATAATGTTGGCAACTTAGTTGGCGACAATTTCGCATTTAAAACTCAGTGAATCCGACTTGACAAATGTTTCTGACAGCGGTCACTGTTTTATTTAAGCGAGAAACACAGTGCTAGCTTTTCCAACCTCGACCTCAGTATAACTTTAAGAACCTCAACCTGATAAGCCTTGCAAACTTTTGCAACTCACAATATGAACTTTGACAACTTCCGTATGATAGCAGGTAATTGGGCTATTGGCTTGAAAATTGAAATTATTTTGTAATAATTTACTACAGCAGGAATAACTTTTCACATTAAATATGTTTCCCAAACTTTTTTTCAACAAATTTCCCGTACATTTTTTTCGTAAACAATGCTGGCATCAAATGATTACAAAAGTTACCTGTCAAAGCTGACAAAGTTTCAGCAGAGTAGAAAGTAGACCTACTCGAGTTCAACCTCAACCTGGCCGGCCTCACCAACTTTCCCATTGGGAGCTTGATAACCTGATCTCATATATTCTACAGAACTGTCAAAGTTGGTGAGGCCGGCTCGGTTGGAAAAGCCAGCGTAAAAGTAATGGCAACAAGAAGAAAATTAAGCAAAGTCTTTAGTATAGTTATGTGGATTCTTTAAAATAGTAAAAGCATAAAGAAAAAACTAAAAAGAAGAAGAAGATGAGATTGGTATACATGGAATGACGCTTATCGCACAGCATAACCTTTTCCCCCAATTTCTTTATAAATTCCTTCTCAAAATTCACAAACTACAATTAAAGAAATAAATTGTATACAAGTTTTTAATAACTAGTTTATTTACTATTATATTTTAATATTCTATCCATTATAAAAATAACCAAATCCACATAGCTTGAATGTCAATTATTCACTGTCCACAAAAAAATGCCAATTATGTTGGCGACTAATTTAGAGATTTTCCCAAACTTTTTGTTGGCAACTTATCGCGTCGCTCATTGTGTTAAGTATATGGGACTTCCATACATTCGAATCTTTGACAGCAACCTTTGTTGCGTCGCTCTCACTGTGTTTTCGCCTTTGCAGTTTGAAAAAGCTGTGTTAAATAGATATAAAAAAAACAAAAAATAAGCGAAAAAAATGTACAAAAATCCCAAAGTATTTATTCATCATCATCATCCTAGCTCCGAACAGGAGAGAAATACGAGGCTCATTCAACAGTCGTTGGAAGGCTTTTAGGTTTCTCATACAAAGTATTATTAATAGTGACTGTAAACCCTGTACTTGTTAAGATACACGCTGTTTC
Source organism: Dioctria rufipes (assembly GCA_963924295.1). Classification (NCBI taxonomy): domain Eukaryota; kingdom Metazoa; phylum Arthropoda; class Insecta; order Diptera; family Asilidae; genus Dioctria; species Dioctria rufipes. The sequence continues at coordinate 121,703,312 of OZ002742.1, forward strand.
TTGAAAAATTAGCATATTTCATTAATCATACTGTAACCCCGGTACGGTTAAGATGCCGCCTTGCTGCTCTGCGTTGAAGAGCTCCGATATTCTTTATCAGATTTTGACCAAGTTCTTATGGAACCACCTTGAAGGCATGACTTTCTAAATAAATGAAAAATAATTATCCAAATTGGTTTAGAAATACCGGAGAAATGAGTTAACATACATAAAAAGAAATAACAAAATTAAGTCGAGAGAACTCCTGTTTTTGAAGTCGGTTAAAAATGGTCGATTTCTGTTTACGAAATTTGCATTAAAAAGCGTATGTTTGAGAGAAACAGATAACACGATGTCTAAGTCGTCATCTGATAACTGAGACGTTAACAATTTCATTAGAACGTTATATAGGGTACTACATATACGAATAGTCGACAACCGGACGGACAGTTATGAATAGATATAAGTAAAACAACCACAAAATTGTACGGCAAATGGAGATTAAGAATAAAAATACGATGGTAACGATGATTACTAAAAAATTTAGTAGATAAATATGTAATTGTTGGAATTTTCCAATGTCTTCTTATAGTTTTTTCGTCTTTTTTCTTCGTTTCAAAGATAGTGCTCAAAAAAGTCAGAACTTCAAGATTTAAGAGTAAATATAGTTTTACCCTATTGATATGTCCAAAACTAATATGAAACAAGACACTAAACGGCTCCCGCAATGTACAAAATCTTCCCAACGTTACTCTCGAAATATGCATGGAATCTGTAATAGCATAATACAGTATGCAATATATACTGATGAAAGCAATGCTTCTTCTTTTGTACTCCATTTTATTAAATAATATGTTAGCCCTACTGAAACCATAGATAAGTATAGGCTCAGATATTCAAACCTCATTTATTTCGATCAGACTGGTCGGATCCAATTGGGAATCAGAAATGTTTGCTTGTAATGCAATTATTTTTTGGACTATATAAGTTTACGTATGTACATACATATATCACCCGAATGCTTAAGCCTGGATAACTGTGCTTACGTATTTGTGATGATACTGACAAACACTCTGCATGCTTCATGATTTCTCATTAAAAAATAATGGTTCTAGAATTTCCCCATTACTAAATATTTTAACATTGCCTGATTCACACCTCTACGATTTTGATTGCGATAATGTAGCGGTATCGATAACGGAGGTGCAGAGATAGATCCCTACACATGTGTATTTTTTAATGCAAATGCTCACACCAACGTGATAGATCACAGCGATACAAAGAATTGTAGCGATTGACCAGAGATTGAAATGACTATCGCAGCATACACAATTTCAGTCGTATATCGCGACCTGTGAGAACAAAATGGATAATGGAAATTCAAGTGGTTGTTGAAAAATGAATTAAAATCATTATAAAGGAATACCCAATTTTATATGATCTGAATTTGAAACATTACAGAAATATTAGAAACAATAGAAAACATTATAATTGGTCTAAGACCAATAATAACCCAGATGAATATAAAACTTATAGAAAGTGAAAACCAAGAGTTTTGTATGGTAACTGCAAGATTTAGTTCATTTAGTAGATTCAGTACGTCGACACGTTCTCATATTATCCAAATATACAGGGTGTTTCCCACTAGGAGGTCAACAGAGCGGGAGGTGATAGTAATCACCTAGACGAACCAAAAATTGTATGGCGGGGGGGGGGGGGCATATCAACCGTTTAGGAGTTACAGGGTGATTAAGAAAAAAAGCTAGGTTTTTACAAAATACCCCGTATCTTAAAAACTACACGGCGTATGGTCACAGTTAAGAGCTCATTGTATGCAGAACTTCATGGCCTTTTCAACGACTGCTCAATTAGCCCCATACCCTTCTCCCATAAAGAATTATGGTTGTCTAAACTAAAAATTTCGGATTTTCTTACCTTTTTTTTTTTAATTTAACCTCTATTATTTTTGCAACAAGGTCGTTAACATTACTTTTTTTTATAAAAACTGTAAGCTGTAGACTCTCCTCTTTAATGTGACCTATTACACCATATGTGTTAACTGTAGCCGTTAAACAGTTATTAACTCATAACCTTTCAGGTCACACCGAAATTAGACGATATTTTTTAAAATGACGTGCTAAGGGAACAAATTATCGTTGAGAATAGGTTTGAAAATAGGTTTGAGAATAAGTTTAGAGCTAATAACTCTTAAAGGGCTTCAGATAGCACTCAACTTAAAGAGGAAGGTCTAGAGTTTACAGTTTTTATAAAAAAAAGTTATGTTAATGACCTTTTTGCAAAAATAATAGAGGTTAAATTAAAAAAAAAAAAACGGTAAGAAAATCCGAAATTTTTAGTTTAGACACCCATAATTCTGGAGATGATAGGGCTATAGGTCTGATTGAGTAGTCGTTGGAAGGGCCGTGAAGTTCTGCATGCAATGATCTCTTATGTGTGACCGTACGTTTTTAAGATACAGGGTGTTTTGTAAAAAACTAGCTTTTTTTCTTAATCACCCTGTAACTCCTAAACGGTTGATATGCCCCCCCCCTGCCATACAATTTTTGGTTCGTCTAGGTGAGTACTATCACCTCCCGCTCTACTGACCTCCTAGCGGGAAACACCCTGTATAGTGAAAAGCCAAAGTTTCGTATGGCAACACCAAGAAAGGGTTGCCTGATTTGATCTGTTTGCAAATTTAATGAGAACGCCGCGTACAAAATTTGAGCTATCCACATCGACGCATTCTCAGGCAGTCTCCAAATATATAGTGAAAAACCAAAGTTTTGCATGATAACATCATGAAGAGGCTGCCTGATAGAGTCCATTTTTGAAATTTTATTTACTGTTTCTACGCAAACACCATGTAATAAACTCCAGCTCTATACGTCAACTCGTTCTCAGGCAGTGCCCAAATATATAGTGAAAAGCCAAATTTTTGTATAGTAGCCCTACAAGGAGTTGCCGGATTGGTGTGATTTTAGAACTCGAATTTGTTTTTTTAAAGCGCGTGTGCAAAATTTCATCTCTCTAACTGAACGCGTTTTCGAGTTATCGTGAGGACGGATAGATAGATCGACGGACGAACAGACGAACGGACAGACGGATACGCAAAAATCATAATAACTAATTATAGATGGGTGTCCAACCCAGTTGGTTGCAAACGGAATGACAAACTTAATATACCCTATGATTTCATTTAGGGTATTAAAAGGACAAGGTGAGGGATGATATTGCCAAGGAGTTACAAATTAGGTTAGATTAAGAGTAGAGGTGACTAGGTCACTGTGGCCATGCAAATACCGCGATCAGAATTGATTATTGTGTCCTCCTCTAAAGTGGTTTGACTAAATCTAGTGTAAAATACAAGTGATAAATATTGAACGAAGTGAGGTTATATTATAAGTAAAAAAAAACATAGTTGGATTTGGCAAATCTCTTCCATTGGTCGTCTTCCATTGATATTAAAATTTATCCAACCCCTCATTTTTGATTCAGATAGCTCTATATGTTAAGTGTAAAATTTATCGTCCTCATTCTTGGTCTGTAAAAAAATATGAAGAACGTATGGGGCTTGAACAATTTTAATAGTTGTTTCAGGTTGTGTTGCAACAGGATTTGACAAAAATTCTCCATTTTGCTGCAAAAGGATGCATCAAGCAAAATTTTAAAGAGAATCCTTAATCAACAATCGAGGTATGAGGTGTTTTTTGATTTCAATCAGGCAAACATTTCTCGGCTGATAAACTTCGAAGAAACCGCGTTCAAATTTCATTTCTATAGCCGAAGTATTTAAAACTCCTGCGGTACTTCTTTTTATAAAAATCTATATTCGAGATCGACGACGGCCAGTAAAGCAATTACAAAATTTTTCTAATTGGAAAATAAGTTGAATCAATATGTATTCAATGGACATCTAATGGTAAGATTTTTATCATCAATGCTACCCAATGCAATTGGGAAACTCTAATTTGTCCCGGTATCCCTGCATAGATTTTCCCAAATATCTTTATTTGGTTTTGGCGTCGCTGTGATCTATCGTCTTGGTGTGAAAAGATTTGTGCCGTTAGTCTATCGCCATAATTATTGCTATCGCGCGGGAGTGTGAATCAGGCTTTAACATAGTTTTATGAGAAAATAAAAAAACATAATATTGAATTTTCCATCAGAAATTAAAAAATTAGAATTATAAATTAAAGTTTAAGTAAAAATATTCCTGATAGGTAGGTACTCACCCGTGGGATAAATAATTAAAGTTGGTCGTTTACTATTCATAATTATTGTGGTTGTTCCTCGTCCTGTTGGTTGTGTTGGTACTGTGGTTAATTGCCTAGGTGGTGGCATTGTAGTTCCCGCAGGTTGTTGTGACAGCCTTTGCTGAAAAATTGATGAGCTGCCGTTCGCAGATGATGCCAATGTTGCTGCTGAAGATAATAATGACGTCGCAGTAGCAGCAGCGGCAGCTAGGATTGGCGTTGTGTGTGCTGTTAAATTCACAAATGGCATCCTGGTGCTTGTGATGTTAACAATATTACGCGTTGATAGGGGAACATGTCCAGCAGCACTTGTACTCATTATGGCTGCTACTATTGCTACTACTGCTACCGCCGGGCCCAATTGTAATGAGATGTTAGGCACGTTTTGAAAGCAATTTCAAGTATTGTCCGATTGGTGAGTAGAGCAGGAAGGCCTATATTGTGCTGCTCCAAAGGGAGCCAACTGTTTAATGGCAATGATTGATGACTTTGATTCGATTTTCGGTTGTACAGAAGTCCTGTGGTTTTTCTGTATTTGCATTCGAATATCGATTAATTCAACTGCTAGCCTGGAAATAAGAGGATTACATGAGGCTGGTACGCTGATATTTGGAAATATTTAATCAAAGTTAACGTGAAATTAATTGAAAATAGAGTTTCTAAATAACTAATTCTTGCGAATTATTATGTTAAAATTCACTGATTGTGCGGTCTTAATAATATTGTATCAGCACAATCATTTCTCGTCTGAATGTCGTTCGTAAAATTTTAAAACTTAAATCTTAATACTACTACTACTAATTGGAATATCGTCGTAACTGTATAGAGTAGACAAATATAAATTTTGCGGTGAATGGTAACGTAGCTAAGAAACGACAAATTGTTTTGACAACTTCATTTCTAAAATCCAAAAATATGATATTTTTAGTTCTATCCTAAATTTATTCTATATTAACATAAAAAGAAAAAAAAAAAACACGACGATATCCATTTGGAAGGATCTGATACCTAGATCTCTATGAGAAATAAAAAAATATATTCTTCTATTCTTGTTGTTTTCTCTATGGCTTGTTTACATTTTGTACTTGCATGTAAGCTGCTGTGCTTTGCGTATGGTCGGTTTTTATCGTAGTAATTCATTGAATAATTCTTTATTTACCATTTAATAATTCATTTCATATTTCAATTATATCTGGACTGTAATGTCATGGCATGGAGCTGAGAATCTACAAGGGAATTTGCTGGAGATATGTCAGGACATCGCGTTTAAACTTAGCTCATCGAAAACTTTGAAGGATAATTATTAAATACTCAGGGCCAGATCTAGTTTTAAGGGGGCGGATTTCTGAACCCATAACTAAACGAGAAAAAATCTAATTACAGACCATACTTAACACCAGTCCGGAATCTAAAAGCTGCTTTACTGATATCATACTTTCGATTGTGCTTTTATTTACTTATAGAGTCAATCAGTTTACTGTCTATTAAATTTAAGTCTGTAAGCCTCTGTGAGCTAACTAAACTAAAAATTCCACTAAATTCTCAAATTGTACCTTTGTATCATATGAAATAAATTCAAAAATTGTACAAATTTGGCTGGCAACCATATGTTCCCCATCATTCACATACCCAACTCGAATGTAGACAGAATATAAGATAGTAGGCACAAGCACAGAGTTAACAGAAAATTATTTTTATGCCAGCTAAATTTAGCCATTTTAGCAGGAGTTAAGGCCTTTGAATCCGATAAATCGGATAAATCCTTTCAACTTGAACGGCAATTTGCCAGAATTCCTACCCAGAGTTTTTTTGAAACCGTCTGAAGTTTTAGTAGTTTTAGCCGAGAAGATTCATATTGAAAAGTGGCAAAAATAAAAAATTAATCTCTAACATAATTAAATTTTTAATTTGTTATCCTTGTGTTAATAATACCGGAGACAAACTTGCAATTTCAATATTGCATTTTGCTCTTAACCGCAAGTCTGTCTCTATATACTGAGAAACAGCTCGGCATACGCTCGGTGTACACTCAGTATGTATAGTACATTGTAACTCAATACTGAAATTGCAAAAACGTACGCGGTATACGAGTTTATTGCAATATGACTCTAGTTATAAACCATAATCATTTATTACCTGAACATTTTAGAATCGAATTTAATACTGCAATGTTGGCTACAACTTTTTCTGACATTTAATATTTGACACTTATCAAACTGAAGTGTCTATTTCGCTTTTATTTTTCATGTAGACAAGTAATTTCACAATATTTGCACGCGTTTTGTACGTGCGTGGAACTGTCTTAAGTCAAGTGACAAATCAAGTGATAAATCAAATGTAAGTAAATTTTTAGTATCGTAAACCGCAAGTGTGTCTTTGAAATTTTATATTGCAATTGATATAATTGCATTATCAATATTCAAATTGCAAGTCTGTCTCTGGCGTAAAATAAACTGTATTTGTAATGATACGAATTTTTAATTTCATTTTATTTTAAAACAGTTTGAGATTTAAAGATCTATAATGGATTTTTATTTGAATTTCAAATTCGTTTTATTTAACAATCATTTATTTCAAATTGTTTTTAACAATTCTGGTTCTAGTTCTATGGTATGCAGCATAAATAGGTCATCTATCATATAAAGGGTTTTCCAATAAGAGGTGTTATTTTAATTAGCCCGCTATTTCGGTAGATGTCACTTTTGGAGCTGTCATTTTTTGACATTTGACAAGTACAAACTACGCCATTAATAAAAATGGAACGATACACGATTTAACAACGCATTGAAATTATTAAAATTAAATTAAATTAAATAAAAATGGTGAAAATGTGGCAGAGACGGTTCGTAAAACTCGAACATTTTTGGGTCGCACCTTGTCGGACAGCAATACAGAAATTGGTAGAAAAATTCGAGCTGGCGGAACAAGTTAGTGATGTGAAGAGTAAAACCCGTGCACGTCGCTCAAGAACAGCCGAGAATATTGCTGCTGTAGCCGAAAGTGTTGAAGAAAACCCAGGTTTGTCCATTCCTCGTCGTTCTTTGGAATTGGGCATTCCACAAACGTCATTACACCGTATTTTGCATAAATATTTGGGTCTTAAGGCTTATAGAGTTCAGTTAACACAAGAACTCAAGCCGGCCGATCATCAACAACGTCGTTGAAATGTATGAAAATGATCTGGAATTCTATCGAAAACTCATCTTGAGTGATGAGGCCCATTTCCACCTCGATGGCTTCGTCAACAAGCAAAATTGTCGCATCTGGGGCTCGGAAAACCCAAGAGTTATTGTTGAAAAGCCTCTCTATCCTCAACGTGTGACTGTTTGGTGCGGTTTATGGTCCCGCGGGGTCATTGGACCTTAATTTTTCGAAAATGAGGCTGGTTAAGGTGAATGGGTTGCGCTATCGACAGATGATTAATGATTTTTTATGGCTGGAATTGGATGGAATTGATCTGGACAACGTTTACTTTCAACAAGACGGCGCTACGTGCCATACAAGCAACGAAACCATTGATCTTTTATGGGAAAAGTTTCCAGACCGTGTTATCTCTCGAAGAGGTGATCACAATTGGCCACCGAGATCTTGTGACTTAACACCTTGCGACTTCTTCCTTTGGGGCCACGTGAAAGAGAAGGTCTACGCCAACAGCCCAGCGTCGATTCAAGACCTCAAAGATGGAAATCGTGAGGCTATCGAGGACATAGGGCAGCCACTTTTCGATTTGGTTATGGAAAATTTCATGAAAAGGATATGGTCCTGTAGGCGTGGTCGTGGTGGTCATTTGGCTGATGTTATTTTCCATTATTGGCGGCATACCTTCCTCTTTATAATGAAATAAAGATCCTTGTAGATCATTTTCAATAGTGACATGTACCATTTCATCTTCTTGTCAGGTGAAAATTTGCATTTTCAAGAAAACCACTCCGAGTAACATTTTGCAGGATCGTACAGAATTTTAGTAGGTACTTTAAGAGGAAATTGTAAAGCAAGTGATTTAAACATAGGAATTTATCTTTTAATACTCCAAAAGTGTATTGCTCCAGTTGTCTTGCGGTAACTAGACTATAATACTACTTTCCATCTTTTTTCCATAATATATTTTTCGTATAACTCCGGCATCAAGAAATTTTCCAGACCACTTAAAGTTAACTCAATATCATACTTTGTTCCACTTACTGTCGTGATATTAATTTTAATTATTTTTCTCTTATTCTATACGGGATTCGAACTAAATTTTTTTAGAATCGATCATAGATGGAATAGCAGAGTTTTCAAGAACTTTTTTTACTCTTAACGATTCTAAATTAAAATAAAACAAGTAGAAAAGCTAGAAAGCTACACAAATTCTTATAAAATTACGTATGGTCACCCATTTGAGCAATTATGATTTTTGCAGTGGCTTTTCGCATTTATTTCTAGAATGGTTCGTCGGACAGAAAAAATGATTATAACCAATTTTATAGGATTTAAAAAAAAACTTAAATTTTTATATGGCAACCACAAGAAGGGGTTACCCGATTTATTCCATTTTTGCAATTTTATTTGCTATTACTATGAAAACTCCACGAACCAAATTTCAGCTCTCTATGGAGACCCGTTCTCAGGCAGTGTCCATATATATAGTGGAAAACGAAATTTTTGCATGGCAACTTTACGAAAAAGTTACCCGATTTGTCTCATTTTCGAGCTTAATTAGGCTTTATAAAGGGTTTTCCAATAAGAGGTGTTATTTTAATTAGCCCGCTATTTCGGTACATGTCACTTTTGGAGCTGTCATTTTTTGACATTTGACAAGTAGAAACTACGCCATTAATAAAAATGGAACGATACACGATTCAACAATGCATTGAAATTATTAAAATTCACTATAAAAATGGTGAAAATGTGGCAGAGACGGTTCGTAAAACTCAAACATTTTTGGGTCGTCGTGAAGCACTTTGTTGGACCGCAATACTGAAATTGGTAGAAAAATTCGAGCTGTCGGAATAAGTTAGTGATATGAAGAGTAAAACCCGTGCACGTCGCTCAAGAACAGTCGAGAATATTGCTGCTGTAGCCGAAAGTGTTGAAGAAAACCCAGGTCTGTCCATTCCTCGTCGTTCTTTGGAATTAGGCATTCCAAAAACGTCATTTCACCGTATTTTGCATAAAGATTTGGGTCTTAAGGCTTATAGAGTTCAGTTAACACAAGAACTCAAGCCGGCCGATCATCAACTACGTCGAGTTTTTGCTGATTGGGTCCTTGAAATGCATGAAAATGATCCAGAATTCCATCGAAAACTCATCTTGAGTGATGAGGCCCATTTCCACCTCGATTGCTTCGTCAACAAGCAAAATTGTCGCATCTGGGGCTTGGAAAACCCAAGAGTTATTGTTGAAAAGCCTCTCTATCCTCAACGTGTGACTGTTTGGTGCGGTATATGGTCCCGCGGGGTCATTGAACTTTACTTTTTCGAAAATGAGGCTAGAGCAACAGTTACTGTGAATGGATTGAGCTATCGACAGATGATTAATGATTTTTTATGGCCGGAATTGGATGGTATTGATCTGGACAACGTTTACTTTCAACAAGACGGCGCTACGTGCCATACAAGCAACGAAACCATTGATCTTTTACGGGAAAAGTTTCCGGACCGTGTTATCTCTCGAAGAGGTGATCACAATTGGCCACCGAGATCTTGTGACTTAACACCTTGCGACTTCTTCCTTTGGGGCCAAGGGAAAGAGAAGGTCTACGCCAACAGCCCAGCGTCGATTCAAGACCTCAAAGATGGAATTCGTGAGGCTATCGAGGACATAGGGCAGCCACTTTGCGATTTGGTTATGGAAAATTTCATGAAAAGGATATGGTCCTGTAGGCGTGGTCGTGGTGGTCATTTGCCTAATGTTATTTTCCGTTATTAACGGCATACCTTCCTCTTTATAATGAAATAAAGATTCGATCATTTATCTAAAAAAATGGCATTTTTCTATGAATATCAAAATAACACCTCTTATTGGAAAACCCTTTATTTCTAAAATAGTCACAATCTAAGGAAATGAGAATACCTACTAACAGGAATTTGATTTAAAAGAATTTCAGTCTTTATCATTTTTTAGAAGTGTCCCAGCTATTATCTCCATTCCAACACATTTGTTTTTATTTTTCACAACGTTATTAATTAGAACTCTTCGTTATCTTTAATTTAATATATAAATCATTATTTAGCTAGAAATAGTTTGCCAGAAATTTGCATAGAAAAATGTATGATACGTGTAAATCTTGGTACTGACTCCTCTTATATCTCTAATGTCTGTTGATGTTGGTTCTAAAATAGGCATTCCCTTTTCCTTTGGTCAGTAATTTGATAGAGTTTGAAGCATCGCAAGCACACCAAACTTTTATGCCATATTTTGCAGGTTTAGATGTCACGTATGGTGTGAGCATGTTCTGCTTCTATATGAAAGCAATTGCTCATTTACAACGATTTATTCTAATGACAGGTAATGTAAACGCAAGTTGTTGTTCAAGATTAGAGTCATTTCTAACTTAATGGCCGCCTTATCACTTTTTAGACGAAGTTTGTGGGTGGCAGGATTATCTAATCGTATAAAGCACGATTTAGTCTCATACTGGAGCCATATAAAGCGGCTGTTGTCTGCCATAGTTCCCTTTTATGCCCGCTATTATAATGACGTACACCTTCAGTTATAAGTTTCCGTAAGTAGGCATCAAATTCTTCTGCAGTTACATTTTTCCAAACTTTTGGTGGCATTTCAACATTTTGTTGTTCATAAACGCTGCTCGCTCTTTTATCGTCTCATTTATAATGATGTTGTGAAACGTTGTCTTTAGCAAAGGAAAGCAGTGGCCATACATATTTAATAAGATGGAACAACAATAACGCTAATGGCAGCATCTTTTATTACCAAAGAACATTATCACGAAGAAATTTAAAACACATCTGACTGATATTATCAGATATTTACAAATAAAAAAAAATTCAGTCAATTTAGACGTCCGAAAAATGTGCCCATACACGATTTCAATTGAAAACAAAAATTTTTTTTATGCTTTTGGTAGGGCCATTTTTCATTAAATGCAAAATATTCAGGTGATTTGTGGCGTCATGGGATGAGGTCCCCACCGCGTTATATGTTTACGACTCAACAATAAGTCTCACATATTTTTATATCTTCTGCGAAGTATTGTATTGCTAAAAACCGAGATGCTCCTTTAGCAGAAAATAATATAAACGAGCTTACATTATAACGTTTGATATTTGCAGGTGATTTAATTGATATAAGAATCTATTCATACTTCGAAGATATTATTTATTTATATAAATTTATATATATTTATTTATTACTTATTAATTACATTACGAAAAAGCTTAAACATAATATGTGCACTTGAAACTGATTGGTGGAATTGTTCAGAAAGGGAGAGCACCGCAGATATACTGACGGAGCGATTGTCGCGAAAAAGTATTTATTTGAGAAGATTGGTTAACCGGACTATTATGGCTTAGGAATATTGTTAACAATTCGTCCAAAAAGACGATAGCTCTTTATTAATTTTTCAGCAAAATCGGAGATCATTACTTTCAACGAACCCTTGCCTTGATAAAATATAAAGGTTTCAGCAGTTGGCAACTATTTCTAAAAGTATTTTTTATATTCTAACCGAAATGGTTACTGTTATCCACTTTTATTTTTGTGTTTTTTGTTTTTTATAGGGGGACGAGAGGCCGTCTATTATGCTTACCCGTTACAAACCTTATCACCAAAACCTTCTTGTTCTCTTAATGAAACGCACCAGGTCTATGCGAAGAAAGAGTTTTGTGCTCAAAAGTTTTTGGGCTACTATCTACTTTAATATGTTCATCCGCGATCCTCTTAACGTATTTCGAAAAAAATTCAGGATTCACTTTAGTATTAGATGGCTCTGTTGCTTAAAATAATCCCAAGAGGTACTGTTAACCATTTGACGGGTCGACAAATAATAAGCTTGTTCAGCAATAGATGCTTTGTTATGTGCGACTAATTATTTTCTAAGAATTGTATGGTTTTTCATCTATATATGTTATAAGCGGTTAAATTTAGATCTAGTATGTACTATTTATTGGAGTAAGTATTTTTTGGTTCCAATTTGATACTGCTTACCGATGCCTTATAATTTCTTTCAAAGGTTTGTAGTCCATAAGCTATAGGTATCGTAAACATAATCCACCTGTTTATACAGGAGTATATGAAGTATATGAGTATATGAACCAGTTTATTAATTTTGTTCCAATGTATATTATCTCATTTTTAAGGTCAATAGGACTCTACTTGAGATATTTGAACTTTGGATTTCTACAGATTACTGAGGCGGATCCAACTAGGTGGCACCCCCCTCCCTACTCCCTGAAGACAACTGATAAAAGCATACAGTAGGTTTTCTGAAATTTTCCTAAAAAACAGATTCTCCGCGCAGTAAATCTATTCTAATGCATGTTTTGTAAAAACCAAAAAAATATCTGGCAGCGTTCAATTTAATATGCTTAAGAATGCACCCTTATCGCCTGCGCCTTGCCCTTCGCCCCACTTAAAATCGTGGCTGTTGAAGCCTATGAAGAAAAAAGGAAGTGCTGATACCTGATAAATTCATGTACATGAACGTGGCTTTTCTCGAGGAGTTTGAACACAGCCTATTCGGGTAAAATCTATGGAAGGTTTGTTTTAATTGAAAGCAGCTGCCAAGGGATATCCGATAAGTTTTCGATGCGGCGCAAAACAAACATTTAAAGAAACAATTATAACCCGCAATTGGAGAAATTCATCGAAACAACACAACGACAAACAAATCATTGTGAATTGTTGTTTGTAGTGAGTTAGTACATTTAAAACAAGAGGCTTATTTCGAAATAATTTTTTTTATTATTATATCTTACTCCGTGAAGAAAATGGTACTGAACTGTGCCGACTATGCGAAGAGGAAGATGAAACCTCGATGCATGTTATATGTGAGTATCCAGCACTTGCAGGCTGCGAATTACTGGAGGAGAACTTGTCTCTCCGGATAATGTCCGCAATCTAACCCCAAGAGCAATAATTGAGCTCGTTAAAAGGCTCGACTTTGCCTAACCATTCTAGGGGAAAGCACAATAGATCAACTATGGTGGCGATGTCCGCAAGGACCTGGAGGCCTAGTCGCCTCTACTCTTAATATTTACATTATTATATCTTAAAATGTGAAATAGGTTTACTAGAATACTTACCCTATCAAACGTTAAATAAGAACAAAATAAAACTGCTGATTGGGAAAGTCTCAAACAGTATCTGAGAGAAATTGATTCGTCGGTCTGCTTTACTTCAAGAGATGTTGATGAATGCACATTAAAACTTAGTAACATTCGAAGTCTTGGCAGGCAAAATATCTGAAAGTCCATTATCCAGAGAGAAAACTTTCTTTTTGACCAGACTGTTAAACAAAAACTTTGCAAGCCACAAAAAACTGTAAAAGTTCCTGGTCAAAGCCAACAGGAGCAACTTCAGCAGTTTCTCTATACTTTCATTATTTAACAATATTGAACTGGTTGTTGACTCTCTGGATAAAGGTAATATTTTGACTTCACATACACCTGCATTGCATCTCCCATGTGCATGTGTACATGAGCCAATACACATCCTTAAGGAGATCAACGTCACCAAAACCGCAGGTCCCGATAGTTTCTGGCCCCCTGTTAATTAAAAGCTGTACCTTATCCTTGGCTAAACTTCTGCGCAAACTGTTCTACTTGCATCATACGCCCGGAGAAATTCCAACTGCTTGGAAAATAGTTCACGTTAAGCGCCCAAGAAAGGAGAAGGTAGCGATCCAGTAAATTATCGACCAATTGCAATCACTTCGATTCTTTCAAAAGTTTTTGAATCTATCATTAACTCCAAAATAATGCATAATGAAGAATATAGAAATCAATCAACTCATCAACGATCACCAACTTGGCTTCCAGACTGGACGCTCAGCTGGAGACTTGTTGACTTTTCTTACGGAATGTTGAAATCGTGGTCTTCACAATTTTTGTGAGTCCAAAATCGTTGTCCTAGATATTTCAAAAGCCTTAAGTAGATTATAGAATCCAGCCTTTTTATTTAAAATTAAAGCAGTCTCTCTCTTTTATTCTATTATGGATTGAAAGCTTTTAATCTGTTCATCTATACAGGTTGTGCTAGATGGCGTTTAACTATGAACTCACCCTATAAATGCTGGTGTGCCCCGGATCTGTGTTATCCCTCCATCTATCTTGTTAATTTTCTTTAATAATATTCTTTTCCTTACTTTAAATCTCATCCATCGTTTTGCCGATAACAGCACCTACGCTTACTCCATCGATACTCCTGAGGACTCCAGAGGGAAGATCAAATGCATCAAACTAGTCTGCATGATTAGATAATTAAATAACGACCTTGATAATATCCTCACTTTGGACAAAGCGAATCGCGTCGAATTCAATGCAGTCCCAAAGCTGTATCATCTCATTAAAAGAAGATCAAACTTTCATGATTTTTTTAACTCCCTTATCGCTATATATGAATAATTAATCTTTTGATGAAATATCTAGTCTGATCCTTTGCTACTCATACAGCAAACCGTGCAGATCCATTTGTCATTCAAATTACTTTCGCGCGTACAGTACAATTCTGTGATGCTTTTTTTCCCCAACTGTCCGAATTGGAATAGTATACCATCTCCTGTCTATCCTCCGGCATACAATCTGCAAAAGTTTAAGTGTAACTTACATCAGCACGTCCGCCACTCTCCTCACGTACCCTAATTCCTGTCCTTATCAGCTCCCTACCGTGCTATTCGGTAGCATTATAGGATATCTCCTTAGTTTGTCTTAATAATATAAAAAAAAGACGAACTTTCTCAACGTTTCCATGATGTTACATATATACAAAATATATATCCTTATTTTTAACCTTACGTGAAATCTATAGGGTACACTAAGTTTGTCATTCCGTTTGTAATGAACAGAAATAATTATGTTAGAGCAAAAGGGATTGGACACCCACGCATAATATTAAAAGTTATTTTGATCTTTGCATGTCCGTCCGTCCGTCCATCCGTTTGTCTGTCTGTCTGCCTGTCTGTGCACACGATAACTCGAGAACGCGTATACACGCGTATATTTTGTACACGGACTGTAAAAGAAACATTAAAATTAACTTGGCAAATAAGACAAGTCGGGCAACTCCTTCGTGAGGTTGCCATACAAAAATTGCGTTTTCCACTATATATGTGGACACTGCTTAAGAAAGCGTCGCCATAGAGAGCTGAAATTTGGTACAAGGTATTTTCATAGTAATATCAAATAAAATTTTAAAAATAGACTAAATCGGGGAACCCCTTCTTGGTGTTGCCATATAAAAATTCGGATATTGTCCTAGACATTTTTATTCTACTAAGAACTTCTTTAGAATATGAATTTCTATAAACTTGGTTATAATCATTTTTTCTGTCCGATGAACCGTTCTAGAAATATGTATATGCGACAAACCACTTTAAAAACCAAAATTGCACAGACCTTACGAAATTTTATGCCGGCATTCATCTAGGGTATCATAAGAAATTGTCTTAGACCAATTCTAGCTTTTACACTTGTCACTAACTAAAATGGATTAGCTTTACACTTCCACCATTTACAAATCAAAACAAAATAAATTATTTATCACTTCGTTTGGCCTCTGTGAGGGGCAAAAGTTGAACGTTGAGCAACGCTTTTCATTGCGGGAGGTAGTCACTCGCTTATCTGTTCGACCTGTATTTTTTAAATGATAAATTGTGGGCATTTGATATTTGCGAAGACCCCACCCTTCTACTGACATCATCAACCTTGTCTACCGCAATCTTCCCAACATTTCGAGACAGTCGATAGTTTTATCTACAGCCCTTAATTGTAAAGCATTTTTAAATTTCGGAATGTTGGGGATTACCTGTGTAGTTTTCCAGGAGAAATACTATTTTATAACACAATTTTTTTAAAAATACGGCCACAAGTACGAATGATTTATCGGGTAGTTTCCTCAAGAGACTGTTAGAAAGGTGATCCGAGCCTAAAACCTTTTCCTAATTAGATTTCTAACCAGCCCCGGTCTAGCCATTTGGCCAACCAAGGCGATCGCGTATGGCGGTAATATTGTTGGGGCGCCACAAAAAATAATTTAACACCCAATAAAAAAAGTCATAAAAAAATTATTTATTAAATATTCTTTTCAAATACGAAAAATAGCATTTTCCCTATAAAAAATATCACGTGGAGTTCTGGTAAGTTCTGGGTAACGTAATGTAAAGTAAAGTAAAGTAAAGTAAAGTAAAGTAAAGTAAAGTAAAGTAAAGTCTGCGTTTAAAATGCGTGGAATTTCCTATACTAGCGTCTTAGGGGTATCTGAATAAGTTGACGTGGAATAATTACGTGAAATTTACGTGGAACTTGCGCGAAATCCTCGAATTGAAGTTCAACATGCAATTTAGAAAAGAAAGAAAGGATTCTATGTGGAAAGGACGGCGTTTATAAAGAATCTTGCTTCGGATCTCGACTGAAGTTAAGATACTTTCTAACATTCATTCACTTTAAGCCTGACTTCAAGAATATTATCTCGGAACTCGACTGAGATAAAACTACTAATATTAACATTATTCTGTCGCAGAATAAAGGTTTTAAATATAATTAAAAGTAAGCCTAAACACATACCAAAGATCACAGGGCTCCTTATTAGTAACACAGCCAATCTAGGCATACATGAACTTTTATGGCTAGACCTAGTCTCCTGAATTAATTTAGAAAGGGTGCCAAAACAGTGGACCACTCAATATACATAGCTTCAGGTGGCATTATCTTCCTTTTCCCTTGAATGGTAACCAATGTCATAACCGACGCAGATAAAAGCACCAGCGGCAGAAAAAAATGCTACCATTGTGTTTCTGCCTATCAATAAAAAGCTTCTGGAAATATCGAATCACTTGCAAGTTGAGCAGTCATCGAGACAGATCGGTAGCGTTGAAACCAGTTAAAGTCTTGACTAATAAAATCATGGAGTTCTGAGCCCCTGAATTATACTAAGCATTTCTTAATTAAATTTTAATAGTGTTTTTCAGCTTTCAGCATTAGAAGCCTAGAGTTCCCCACTTGAGCAAATAAGTGAAGCTTATTAAGGCGACTTATTAAGAGTATTTATTAATTTTTTTTATTTTATTTTTTCCAGTGTAAATATCCAAGGAAAATTATATCGAATTATGTATAGTGGATTATTTTGATTTGTTTTGAGTTATAATTCTTCTTTTTTTATTTCTTTGAACTGTTTGGATTTTCTATTATTTCATTTAAATTATTGAATTATCGAGTAATATGAGGACATAGGTTGAGGCAAACATTGTGAAGGACATTGACATTTGAAACAAGGTTTTTCAGTCTTATCTTTTATTCCGGAACCTCCCCGAATTTTGTATGATCAAACCCACATTGGGATTTGACAAACACTTTATTTCTGGTCTTGACGGGAATAATGAATTGTTCTATCCAATGGATAGAACAAAGGGTCTTAACATTAGCTTAAAGCCGACTCCTCAAGTGACAAGTATTAGATCGGTGAGTACCAGCAACTTGTAACATTTTATTATTTATTTATGTATCTATTTTATTACATTTTTGCTTATACATATTAAATATTTCGTGTCAAATTATATCAAATATCATAATTTAACTTTATTTTATATTTCTTTTACATATATATATTTAATTCACGTTGAGTATACTTAGTCAAAGCCCAGATTTGTTACTATAGTTTTGATGAAGGGTATATTCATATATCCTATAAAATCTCCAAAAATATTTTACATATATGATCACAGAATTAATTCAAGGAACTTGTCACACAACAAATATGAAATGTTTGATTTTAATTACGTCAGGTATAGTTCTTTTGTCTAGTTATTTAATTTGTTTTTATTCTAACGATTAGTTAGAACTAATTTATATACTAACTAATAAGAATCCAAATATTCTTTTACATACATCTGCGAAATAAATTAATTAAATTGAATCAAATTAATTTCATTATTACTTAGATTTCTTTTACTACATTAAATTGTGTACCAAATTCCCAATTGCATTATATCTCAATATTCAATTAAGTTTTCTGACATAGTATATAAAGAAGGGTAAGTGGTAATTAAGCTTGATTTCATCATTATCCAACAATTTTCCACTGCCTTTTTCTGTTATTAATCAGCTCAGAAAGCCTTGCATTACTTTGAATGCACAAAAAATGACACTTCACATTACAAATTCAAAATATTATTTCGGTTTAACCACTTGTATTACTCTAAGTTGTGTCGAATATCCATTTACCATAGTTTATAATTTTTGTCATAACCTCGGAAGCAGTTGAATAATTTGTTGCACTTTTAGGCGTGTATTCTGACGTTTATTCATTGGAAATTAATTTTAGTTTATTTTGTGGTTGGTGAAAAGGATAAATTAATATGAATATGGTGAATATAGAAGTATGACAAAATTGAGGTGAAATGTCAAAATATGTCACAAAAAATATGCGCTTAAAGTACGACAGAGATCAGAATCACCCCCGTTTATATTTGAGTCGCAAAAAGGTATGAACTTAAGCACAATAATGTGGCGTTCATAATTAAACGGCAACGAAAAATTGGAAAGTGAAAGCTTTCCGTTCACAATATATTTTAACCCCAGCGAGTAATTTCGAAATCAGCTGTATGTATGTCAAAATCAAAAATAGTTTGAATGGATTATTGTTATTTTAACAAGTAAAAAAGCTAGAATTGGTCTAAGACCAATTCTTATGATACCCTAGATGAATGCCCGTATTAAGTTTCGTATTGTCACCGATCTATGCGAGTTTGATTTTTGAAGTTGTTTTTCGTATATATTTCCAGAACGGTTTGTCGGACAGAAAAAATGATTATAACCAGTTTTATAGAGTTTCGTATTCTGCAGAAGTTTTTAGTACAATAAAAACGTCGTGGACTGATGGTTTTCCCAGTATACGTAAAAAAATTAAATTTTTATATGGCAACACCAAGAAGGAGATTCCCCATTTAGTCCATTTTTGAAATTTTATTTGCTAGTATAATGAAAACACGACGTACCAAATTTCAGCTCTCTATATTGATGCGTTCTCAGGCAGTGTCCAAATATATAGTGAAAAACGAAAGTTTTGTATGGCAACCCCACGAAGGGGTTGCCCGATTTGTCTCACTTTCGAACATAATTTTACTTTTTTTTTAAAGTCCGTGTACAAAATTTCAGCTCTCTAAGTAGACGCGTTCTCGAGTTATCGTGCGCACATACAGACAGACGGATGGACGGACAGACGGACGGATGGTCGGACATGCAAAAATCAAAATAACTTTTAATATTATGCGTGGGTGTCCGATTCATTTTGCTCTACCATCATTATTTCGAGGTGTTACAAACAGAATGACAAACTTAGTATACCCCTATAGATTTCATCTAGGATATAAAAAGGGCGTGCTTTTGGTTGATAGGTACCATGACATTTTGATTCTGAAACTAACCAATATGAAGAATTTATATATATATATATTTTTATACCCTAGATGGAATCTATAGGGTATACTAAGTTTGTCATTCCGTTTGTAACACCTCGAAATAATGATGGTAGGGCAAAATGGATTGGACACCCATTCATAACATTAAAAGTTATTTTGATTTTTGGATATCTGTCTGTCCATCCATACGTCTGTCCGTGCGCACGATAACTCTAGAACGCGTATACTTAGAGAGCTGAAATTTTGTATACGGACTCTAAGAATAAAAGTAAAATTAAGTTCGAAAATGAGACAAATCGGGCCACTCCTTCTTGGTGTTGCCATATAAAAATTTCCATTTTTTCTGTGCGACAAACCGTTCTAGAAATATATGCGAAAAACAACTTGAAAATCAAACTTGAATAGATCGGTGACCATACGAAATTTAATACGGGCATTCATCTAGGGTATCATAAGACCGATCCTAACTTTTTTACTTGTTTTTTATATACCCTAGACAAAATCTATAGAGTATTCTAAGTTTGTCTTTCCGTTTGAAACGCACAGAAATAATGATGGTAGAGCAAAATGGATTGGACACCCAAGCATAATATTAAAAGTTATTTTGATTTTTGCATGTCCGTCTGTTCGTTCGTCCAGCCGTCCGTCCGTCCGTCTGTCTGTGGGTCTGTCTGTCTGATCTGAAATTGTGTACAAGGATTTTAAAAAAAAAAGTAAAATTAAGTTCGACAATGAGACTTATCGAGCAACTCCATCGTTGGGTTGCCATGCAAAAATTTCGTTTTCCACTATATATTTCGGCACTGCCTAAGAATCCATCGACATTGAGAGCAGAAATGTGGCACATGTTTTTTCCATAGTAAAAGCAAATAAAATTTCAAAAATGGACGTAATCGGGCAAACCCTTCTTAGTATTACCATATAAAAATGTGGGTTTTTCACGTAAACTGTGAAAACGGTTTTAATATACTAAAAAGTTCTTCAGAATGTGAAATACTACTGTCCGACTAGCCGTTTTTTAATATATGTGAAAAATTACTTCAAAAATTGTGCTTGCACAGAGAAGTGACCACACAAAATTACATACGGGCATTCATCTAGGGTTCATAAGAATTGGTCTTAGACTAATTTAAGCGTTATAGTTGTTTAAATATGAAAAATAATATGCAACTATTTTGTTGGAAAGCTCCAAATTAAAAACTAAAATTTTGAGAAATGTTCCCTCTCATATCTCTTGTTTTCGGCGAGTTTCAGCCATTTTAATTTAATGCCGAGTTTATGATGCAGAGTATAGCAGAGTGTGCTTTAAGCCTAGGCATACCCGTTGTCGTATATTTCAACGTCATGTCACTTTTTGTAGATGAGAGACATCTGGGGGGAGAAAAATTTCCTCCTCCAGAGTACCTCTCATAGCAACAAGTGTGGCATGTACGCCAAGGCTAAGTACAGAACGAAGGTGTTCGCAGTGCAGCACAGAGTTAAGTTCGCACGTTGAAACCATCATAAAAAGCGCCATATTAACGCCAAATCAACAACGAACTTTTGAATTAACATAAAAAAATGCCGTAACAAGGTCCAATCAACAAAGTAGTAAACAACTTTCGTAATCAAAACAATACATTCTAAACAGAAGACAGCTGTTGTCACCATCAATTTGCTTCGAAACTAGCTAAGAACTGTCGTACTTTTTAATCATGAAATTTGCAAAAACTACCTCTTGGTTTTTATTAGTTTTCATAAAAAATATTATATCAGGAAATAACATTAAAACATGCTAATCATAATGGAAAGAAATATGGAGCTTTTCCCACGCCATCTACATGCTAGTAGTCTAAGATTCCAGTTTGTAGGCTTTCGGAAATGGCATCGTGAAAATAGAATAGAACCTATTTTCTTGCCGCTCCACTCTGCTCTACTCTGAACCATACAGAGATGGCCATATGCACTACTTCGTGCGAAAAAGTGATGCCAGTTACCACTCTACGTTACTCTACTCCACTCTGCATTGAGAATTCGGTATAAAACTCTCGGAGGCCCACCTGTTGAAAAGTAGATATCGAATTTCGCTTCGAAATAAAGCTTTGAAGAGAACTTACTCCAGAACGAATGCAAAAGAAAATAAGGTTTTTAGTTTCACGTTGCCGTTACTAATAGATTAAGAGTTGGCGACCAAATTACTTATGTAATTGCATAAACAACAACTTCTATCTTATCATACTGTCTTCACATCGTTGATAACTTATTCGGAAGTCTGCCTGGCTTCCCGTAGTGGACGGCTCTGTACGATAGCCGCGAGGACCTAAACAATACCGATTAAGTTATGTGATTTCATAAAGGCTGATTTTTTGTTATGGCAGCATAGAATTATCTTTCATGATCAATGGTAAAAATGGCAGACACATTCGATGGTGGTACAGTCGTGGGAGACGGCAACAAAGACGCGGAAAAATGTGTATAACTTACGTCATACCACGATAACTCCAGAATGCTTTCACATAGAGTGCTGAAGATTAGTTTCGAAAATTTAGCTAATCGGGCAATTCCTTCGCAAGGTTGTCATATATAAATTTCGTTTTTCACCATATATTAGGGCACTGCCTAAGAACGCGTACACGTAGAGTGCTAAAATTTGGTACACAGTATTTCCGCAGCAATGGTAAATGCCGTGTCAAACATATATTAAATACGGCAACCCGTTTTTGGTGCTACCATACAAAATTTGAATTTTTCACTATATACTTGAACACTACCTGAACACGTATTACCGCAGAGAGCTGACATTACGTACGTGATGTTTTCATAGCAATAGTAAATACATATTCAAAAATAGACTAAATCTGGAAATTCCTTCTTGGTGCTGCCATACAAAACATTGGTTTTTCACTATATATTTGAGTACTGCATGAGAACGCGTCGACGTACAGCGCTAAAATCTTGCACATGGCGTTTTCATCAAAATTGCAAATACAAGTCCAAAAGTGGATCACCACATCGGAAACCTTTTCTTGGTTTTATACGGTAACATCAAGAAGGTGTGGCTCGATACATTTAATTGTTATACCCTAGATAAAATTTTAGGGTATACTAAGTTCGTCATTCCATTTGTAACGGACAGAAATAATGATGGCAGAGCAAAATGGATTGGACACCCACGCATAATATTAAAAGTTATTTTGATTTTTGCATGTCTGTCTGTACGTCCGTCCGTCTGTCTGTCTGTGCGTACGATAACTCGAGAAAGCGTATACTTAGAGAGCTGAAATTTTGTACGCGGACTTTAAAAAAAAAGTAAAATTAAGTTCGAAAATGAGACAAATTGGGCAACATAGAGAGCTGAAATTTTGCACTTGGTGTAAATAAAATTTCAAAAATGGACTAAATTCCTTCTTGGTGTTTTAATGTACTGAAAAGTTCTTTAACATGTGAAATCCTATGAAATTGGTTATAACCATTTTTATCGTCCGACGAGCCGTTTTAGAAATATATGCGAAAAACCACTTCATAAAGTCATAAGGGCATTCATCTAGGGTATTATAAGAATTGATCTTAGACCAATTCTAGCTTTTTTACTTGTTGAATTTCTTTTTGCCATTTTTGTGAGAACACTGCGTACAAAATTTCAGCGTTGTCCGTTGACGCATTCTCAGGCAGTGTTCAAGCATATAAAGAGAAACCAAATTTGTGTATGGTAGTTCCAAAAACAGGTTGCCCGACTCAGTCTATTTTTGAACATGTATTTACTACGTTCCTACCAAATTTCAGCGCTACCGGTTGACACGTTCTCAGGCAATGTTAAAGTATATATTGAAAAATTGCATGGTAATCCTCCGAAGGGGTTGCCCAATTAGGCCCAGTTTATAGCGCCGCAATCAACAAACGACCTAGACGAAGTATGGAAAAGGTAAAAGATGTCTTTAATTGCCTAATGCATTATGTTTTAAAAAGCTCAGAAAACGATGTGGGCCCACACCTTATAGTTCCATTTTTCGCGGTATAATTCTTGGTACTCCTAGATTCGGGAGCTTCACGGACTATAGTAAGTAGGCAGTGCTGATATTAAAACAACCGGTTCGCTTATTCAGTAATGTATGAAATACTTAATTAAACTGAAGTGAAGTATTTTTTCAAGTATTAAACAAAATAAATTACAATTCAATACAAGAAAATATATTTAAAAAACCACCACCTTAAAGCTACGTTACATAGAATCTTATTCAGAAAGTGAACATTCAACGAGAATATATCAAAAGGCTTAGAAAACTATTAAAATTCAATGAGAAGACTCATTATATTTAAGAGCAAGAGTTTTAAGAATAAGAATTAAATTACTATACTATTAAATACAATAAGTACCAGATAGCTTTTTGGTTTTTAGAATAGTTTTTATCAACTTTCTTTTTTGCTCTTCTATTTTCAACTTTATAATGGCCACGTTATAACCATGATTTTACAAATGGTGTTTCATTCCACTCTGTTAAAGGTTTTCTAAGAAAATAAAATATGAAATATTTTCACTCAACAAGGAATTTCTTTATTTAATGTCCGGAAGTATTTTTTCGCTCTTTTTTTTATTTTTTATATAGATTTTGTGATAGTGCATATTAATGTCTAAAGTAATGACGATCGCAACATCTTTTGCTTTGCTGGAAGGATGAAGATTTCTTTCTCCTGCTTTTGATTTAGATAGGAACCACCTTGACTCGCGTGTTAGTGAAAGCAGTTGAAACACAAAGTATAGTCACATTCACTGACATGTATAACATAGACTGCTTGATTTTCTATTTCATGTGGGACTAATTTTGTTTGCATGGGTGTGACAATTAGAGAGCTGATATTTTGTATACAGCGTTTTCATAGAAATAGTGAACATAGTTTCAAAAATGGTATTGCCATTTTTTATTGTACTGAAATCTTCTTCACATATAAAATCCAATGAACTGGGTTGTAATCATATTTACTATCCGACGAATCGTTCTGGAATTAGATGCGAAAACCACTTAACAATCAAACTTGCGAAGAAGCTTACAAAATTCATCTACGTTCATCTATAGTATCGTAAGAATAGTTCTAGCTTTCTTTCCTTGCTCCCAAGCTTTATTTATTCACAAAATTTGATAAGTTTTTGTTTAGCAACCTTTAGAAATTCATCTGGTTAACGGATATACACAATAAAATTTGATTCTTTTAATGTATCCACGCTCTTCTTTATAAACTTCGTACAAATAAATATTTCATAATATTTAAAAAATATCAGTTTCGGCCGAACCGGTGCGAACCGGCTGAATATTAGCGCTGAGTTAATTAACAACCGGTTCGCAAAATTCTGATTTTTTTAACAACCGTTTCGGCCGAACCGGTGCGAACCGGCCAGCACTGTAGGTAGGCCAGGATGGAAATTATTGTGTCGAATGCACTGACTTATAACAATGTACTGAGCGATTTTCTATTTCATGTGCCTTTTCCTATAGGAAAGAATGGTACAAGTTTTACAGTTTTCTCTTTCGTCCTATGGCAGATTTGGAGCTACCAACACAAAATGTTTCTTACTAAACGTTTTCTTATGCCATTTGATGTTTTCATGTTGGCTGCAGATGCACCCACGGCAGAAAGAATAAGGTGAAGATATTGTGTACCATGCTCCGTCTCTCTTGCCCATACGAAGGATTCAGTTAAGAATAACTTTTGAAAATTAAAGTCGGAATGAGTTTAATTCGTTATAAGCGATTAAAATATCACTTGGACACAAGTAAATATATTTTTTTAATTTAATTCGATTTTCGGCTGTAAAATTTCATCTGCTTGGTAGAGTTTTACATGTTTTTTATGTAGTAAAAGTTTTAAAGGGTGCTCTAACGGTGATATACAGAAACACAATATTTGTGCCGCATGAAATAGCAAGTCGCTCAGTCCATTGTTATAAGTCAGTGAAGGCAACCAGAAAAGATGCCTATGTTTCAGCAATTTCGGACAAATTGCGTGGTGGAAAATATATTTATTTATTTATTCATATGTCTACCGATAAAGATTATCCTACAGACTAGCACATTTAATTTACAAAATACAATAGTTTTAATGAGCATATGCATAAGCAAAACAATAATTTCTAAATAAAATTTGCTTAGTGATTATTACTCAAAAATTAAACTAAGCCACTAGCATTCTCATAAAGAGTTAGTTTAAATAGTTGCCTAGATATTGTAAAATCAACAAATGCAGAAAATGAATTAAAGAGTGAAATACAATTCGAAATAGGTTCATGCATGCCATAGTTTGTTCTATGTTGTGGAGCATACAGCAAATTTCGTAAGAGGATTGGTCTCTCTGGTGCATAAAAGGAGATTAAAGACAAAAATTCAGAAGAATTAATTCTATAAGATAAAATATCTCTTACAAGAATAGCACAGTTCTTTTCACGTCTGAACTGAAGAGTTGATAAACCCAAAAACAAACATCTTACATGGTAACCGGGCATATTGTCACCACCATTATAATTTAGTTTATATAAAGCAAAACGGGTAAACGACTTTTTACAGATTCGATACGATTAATGTGAACATCATAAAAGGGGCACCAAATGACAGACGCGTATTCAAGAACAGATCTTACAGGTGAATAATACAGAGCCTTATGTGTGCCAATATCGTTAAAATCTTTGGAATTACGCTTTAAGTAACCTAGGTTGGGTAATGCTTTAGAAACAATAAGTTTAACATGTGAAGCGAAAGATAGTTTTGGATCAAATATTACTCCTAGGTCTTTGACTTCTGAAGCTTTAGGAATGAGAATATCATTGATCGTGTAATTAAAGCTAAATATGTCGAATTTTCTAGTAAAACTTATAATTTTTCATTTGGAAACATTTACTTCTAATTTGTTCATGAAGCACCATGTAAATAACTGATTAAGATCAGCTTGAAGTAAGAAGCAATTGTTCAACGAATAAATTTTTGCATTAAGTTTAAGATCATCAACAAATATTAAATAATTCGCGATGTAAAAATTTCTAATTATGTCATTAATGAACAGCAAAAATGGAACATCAGAAGTAACGGAGATGACTGTAGAAACAAGATTTTCAATTTTCACATATTGCTTGCGGTTGCTTAAATAAGATTCAACTCATTTCAAGATAGATGAATGAAAGCCAATACATTGCAATTTACAAACTAGAAGCGGAATATTAACCTTATCGAATGCCTTAGCAAAATCAGTTTAGACTACATCTACCTGGTCACCTTCTTCAATAGAATTAATCGCAAAATTGAAAAACATTTCCAAATTTATAGAACATGACTTACCAGAGCAAAAACCATGCTGCTGGGAGACTATTAATTCCTTTACAATAAAACTAATTTTAGTATTCACTATAGAATCTAATAATTTCGGAACATTATTCATCACAGACACTCGACGATAATTCTTTATAAAAGGTTTTCCAATAAGAGGTGTTATTTTGATATTCAAAGAAAAATGCCATTTTTTGAGATAAATGATCGGATCTTTATTTCATTATAAAGAGGAAGGTATGCCGTTAATAATGAAAATTAACATCAGCCAAATGACCACCACAACCACGCCTACAGGACCAATCCTTTTCATGAAATTTTCCATAACAAAATCGCAAAGTGGCTGCCCTATGTCCTCGATGGCCTCACGAATTCCAGTTTTGATGTCTTGAATCGACGCTGGGCTGTTGGCGTAGACCTTCTCTTTCACGTGGGCCCAAAGGAAGAAGTCGCAAGGTGTTAAGTCACAAGATCTCGGTGGCCAATTGTGATCACCTCTTCGAGAGATAACACGGTCCGGAAACTTTTCCCGTAAAAGATCAATGGTTTCGTTGCTTGTATGGCACGTAGCGCCGTCTTGTTGAAAGTGAACGTTGTCCAGATCAATACCATCCAACTCTGGCCATAAAAAATCATTAATCAATGACCCCGCGGGACCATAAACCGCACCAAACAGTCACACGTTGAGGATAGAGAGGGTTTTCTTCAACACTTTCGGCTACAGCAGCAATATTATCGGCTGTTCTTGAGCGACGTGCACGGGTTTTATTCTTCACATCACTAACTTGTCCCGACAGCTCGAATTTTTCTACCAATTTCTGTATTGCGGTCCGACAAGGTTCGAGATTTACGAACCGTCTCTGCCACATTTTCACCATTTTTATAGTGAATTTTAATAATTTCAATGCGTTGTTGAATCGTGTATCGTTCCATTTTTATTAATGCCGTAGTTTCTACTTGTCAAATGCCAAAAAATGACAGCTCCAAAAGTGACATCTACCGAAATAGCGGGCTAATTAAAATAACAGCTCTTATTGGAAAACCCTCTATCATGTTTTAACCCGGAGTTAAAAACTGGTATAATAAAAGAAATTTTCCAATCATCAAAAAAAAAAAACTCCTAACCGAAGGGATAGATTAAAAATTTCAGTTAAAGGAGATGATATCGATGTTGCGCAGTGTTGTAAAAACGAGGGACATAGGTAAGTAGTATCATAGAAAATTTCCGAAGTTATTGGGATCATTAGTAGTTCTGTATAGCTTATTTCCCTTGAGTTTAGCATTCTTCAATTTAGAAGACCTTTATTGAACCATTTCGGGTGCTTATTTATACGCTTACGTTTGAATGGAACGAATTTAGATAAACCGACATGAACCACTTCAAGAAATTTGCTGTAGGCTTGCTGCAAATCATTATATATACATAAAAAAGACCAGTTAATATTACAAACGAAAATGGTTTAAATTGTCATATTCAGCACGATTAAAGTTAAATGTAAAACTAGAATGATCATGAAGTTGTCTAGCAAAATCATAGAATGACAAATTTAATCTAATCGCTTTATGATGGAAATCACAAAAGAGGGGAAAGTCAACTACATGAATTCAATATATTATATCATTGCTTAAAAAAAGCAAGTCTAAGAATTTACCAGCATCATTACATACATCATTTACCTGAACTAAATCTAAGTCTATCTGGTTGTCAGTTACAAATCGGTCACGTTCAGATATTACATTAATTGGAATTAACATTCCTTTATCATAATTCAACTTTCATTTTACACTATGTACTTAGATTAAAATTACTGCGATAGCACAGTTGATTATGATTTCGATTAAAGAATAAAGCAGATACAATATTTATGTGATCCTTATAATGATCCAGCGTAGACCCAGGAGGTATATAACTAACACACAAATTCAGGGAGTCATGAGTCTACTGTGATTTAATGATACGTACGCATAATTGATCCAAAGAAATTCGTTTGCTAATAAAGCAAGATCGCCTGCAATCATAACACCTGCGCCTCTTGTCAGCGCAGTTGATATATATAAATATATATATTTTTTTTTAACTATCAGAACCAGCTTAACACAAGCTCGCTGCATGGACACGTTTAATAAAATAAACGGTCAACAATACATGCGTTTCATCACTTAGTCGGTGTTAGTATTAGTATGTTAAACTAAACATAGCCCAAACACCGAATGAGATGACATGCAATGCGACAAGGGAATAGAAAATTAAGTATTAAATAGACGTTTTTTTAAACATGCTTGGATATGCCAACGTCAAAATGCTAAGCCTTAATATTAACAACAATACACATGCGATTGATGGGTTCATACATACTAAAGTTGGATCTTGCGGAGTTAACATGCAACAGATGTAACCTTCTCAGATTGTGCCCACTATCGCGCAAAGAGATTTTGCTAAGTAGTACGGGAGAATCAATATTCGCGTTTAAGAGTTGATGCACAAAAGTTACATCGGCAACCATGCGACGGTTTTTCAAGAGAGTGCATATTCAAAAGCTTCAAGCGATCCTCATAAGGTGGAAGAATTAATGAATTATTCCAGGGTAGGTGCCTAAGAGCGAAGCGCAGGAAGTTCCGCTGAACAGACTCGATGCGGTCGATGTGTGTACCGTAAAATGGAGACCAGACCTGGCTAGCGTATTCAAGGAGAGGTCTCACAAAACAAGTGTACAAACGCAATGTTATGGTAGGATTCGAGAATTCTCGAGACCAACGTTTGATAAAGCCCAGCATAGAGTTACTCTTAGATACCATGTAGTTAATGTGAGAGATAAAATTCAATCTATGGTCACATTTGACACCCAAGTCACAAACAGCACCCTCGCGACGGCGAATCGTGGAATCCGAGAACACATAATCATAAGTGATCGGTTTCTGATTCCTGTGGAAAGTCATAACCTCACATTTGTCGCCAAATTATTGTTTTTACACCAAACGTAAAACTTGTGAAGTTCATCCTGTATCAGTTCACAATCGTTAACAGATTTAATCTGAGCGAAAAGTTTAATATCGTCAGCATAAATCAATACTTTGCAGTGCCTCACAACAGAGACAATGTCGTCAATAGATAGAATAAAAAACAACGGGCCCAAGTGACTCCCTTGAGGTACGCCGGACGAAGCTTTCAGGACTCTAGAGATGGAATGACGAAATAATATTTGATATGTTCTGTTATTCAAATAAGACTCCATCCATTTTATAAATGTTGGGTGAAACCCATACTTTTCCATTTTAAAGAGTATCACAGAGTGAGATAACTTGTCGAACGATTTACTAAAGTCAGTATAAATACAATCTGTCTGATAACCTTTTGCAAACCCGCCAATGGTATCCGAGACAAATTCCAACAAGTTAGTGGTTGTGGACCTGCCCCAAATAAACCCATGCTGGTTTGAAGAAAGCAAATTCTTGCAGGAAATTGAGCTGAGAGTAAATGATTGATTCGAATAATTTAGGCATACAAGACAATTTTGCGATAGGCCTATAGTTAGAAATTTCACTTTTACTACCTTTTTTGTGGATAGGTATGATAAAAGAATTTTTCCATAGCTGAGGAAAACAACCACTATTAAGTGATTTTTGGAAAATAATTCTCAGCGGAGCTGTAAGGGCATGGCAACATGACTTATAGAAAGCTGGAGGGATGCCATCAGGGCCCGTTGTGAAGTCATTTGGAAGGTCGTTAATATGATCGAGTATATCCTCTTGCGCAATTGTAGGGATAGTGAATGAAACATTGTGAGAATCGTTCATATGACTAAAGTTGTCATTTCGAGGAAGGAAATTTGACGAAGAGAATGCATTGTCAAAAATGAAGCAAACATATTGCAAATTTCGGATGAATCATCACTAGCAGAATCTTTGTACCTCATGGTATTGGGGTAGTTGTCTGTTTTTTTCTTCATATTAATAAATTTAAAATACGTGGGTCACGAAATAATTTCGCGCGCATGTTTTGAATATACTCATCATACAGTGTAGAGGAAAGTTCTTTGAACTCATTGTAGGATGTGAGGAAATTGTTGTGACTTATAAAGTCTTTGTCCCTCATGTAACCTTTCCACAATTTATTCTTTTTATTTTTGAGATGTTTAAGTTCTTTATTGAACCAAGGCGGAGATGTTTTGGAGGACCGCTGTCGCTCGCGAGGAACGTGAGAGGAAAATAAATCGAAAATAATTATGTAAAATTTAGAAACGTCTTCGTCAACACTGCTGCTGGATAGTAATGTGTTGAAATCAATAGACATAAGTCTATTGGAAAGTTCCGGAAAGTTAGCCTTTCTAAAATTGAAGAAGTATTGTGTTTCATCACAAATAGTAATGTTTTCAGTTTCATAACAATATGAAATTAGTAGAGGGGGGGGGGGGGTGATATTTGTCAAGAGTAGACATTATAACTGGGCTAGGTTCGACTAAAGAGTTACCCGCGTCAGTAGAGAAAACCAGGTCTAATTGCCTACCCATGTCATTCTTTACATTACTGATTTGACTGAGACCAAGAGATGACATATTGTCCAGGAATAGTGATTCCTTTGTAGGCAAGTTATTAAGAGGAAGATAGTCATCGTCATCTTCATTAAGTACCCATTGTATATTGGGTAAGTTAAAATCACCAATAAGTAGTAGTTCGTCAAGAAGTTGCATCTTGCCGTGAATAAAATTAGATGTTGAAGTGAGTAGGTCGTAAATATTTTGACCTTTGTCATCAACGCTGTTTATGGAGTCTGGAGGGATATAGCAACATAATATGTATAAGTCGTGTTTTAAGAGAGACAACTTAAGAACAATAAGTTCAATGTCAAGAGTGTTGGAAAAACTGGGAACGTCAATTTGGCTGCAATTAAAATGGTTTTTGCATGCGAAGAGTACGCCACCACCACGAGCCTCAGAATCTGTATGTCTATCTTTTCTAAAAATCTGGTAAGAATTGCCTAAAATTTCGGCATCACGAAAGCCATGATGCAACCAAGTTTCAGTGAAAGCAACGATATCAAAACAATTTGCAACAGAGGATTTGAAGATATGTGCAGTTTTTGTCCGAATCCCCCTTACATTTTGATAGTAAAGGGAAAGCGACTTCAGTTTTTTGGAGAAACGTTGCTTATTTTAACTGTATTCCTAGGTTGGCGCCCAGAAGGTACAAATAATTTAGTAAAAGCACCGGAGGGCTAGAATAAGGGATCTAATAACTTATCCTGCACATCAAAGGATGCAACCGGTTTCGAGGATTTACTAATTTTACGACAGGAAATACTCTCTGTTGCAATGTTTTTGGATTTCAGGTACGTCAGTATGTTATCACATAGCGTTTCAGGCGAGAACCGAGTGACAAAAACACTCGAAGGTTTTGGTATTGTTCTCAAAGAGGTACCATTACCATTCCCTAATGTGGACACAGAAGTAATAATATTCGGTACTGTGGATTCAGAAGCAAGAGCTATAGCGGTATTATCTCCACATAGGCTCACGTCCACACCTGCCGAAGAGGCACCCGGACTAACAGGGATTGTCGGATTTTGCGGGCTGAATCTTTCAGTCGACAGAACCTCCTGTTTTTTAGAAGTTTTTTTTTATTTCTTTGGAACAGGATTAGATTGTTGAGGGCAGTCAACGACAGTTGAAATTGTGCAGTCAAGCCTTTTTTGCTCAATTAACTGAGCATTAAGGTTAACCTTGTCCGATAGGCCAACCACCATGCTCTTAAGGTTGTCCAGGTCACCCCTGTACAACGCGAGCGTATCAAAAAAAGTATGGGCTGGGGCTCGCCCACAAGAATCGCAGACCCACAGTAAATTGCGAGTCTTTTTTAACATATTTAAGGCAGCCTTCTCGAGTTTAACACAGGAGGTTTGGATTGCTTTACCGCAGACACCGTCGCAAGCTATAAACTCGGAAGAGCCATCGAGCTCGGCGCGGCAAAAACCACAGCAATCCATAATTAAATTAAGGACGCGGTGGGAAAAATTTAGAAAGGGAATTTTACACAAAATCACGTTTAACACAGAAAGTGAGGTTAGAATCTCACTAGCACTAAAAATATTAATTTACACAAGTATAAATTAAAAGCAACCAAGAAAAATATACGATAAACAAACTAGACAAACTAAAGCCACTAAAAGATTAGTAGAAAATAACTAAAAACACTTAAAAACACAATATTTGCAAAATACTGTTTCACACCACACTTAACACTTGACAGATCACAACATCAATATGACAACGATCTTTTCGGTATACCACATATTGAAATAGATTAAACAATTCACTAGAAATTATAGCATCGGTAAGCCAAGTTTCAGTAATTGCAATTATATCGTAATTATTTTCCAAAACAGCCAGGTGAAACTCTCGTAATTCAGTTCTTAAGCCACGAATATTTTCTTATGCATACTTTTGCGAGCAAACGGAAGAAGGATAGACAAATATTCATCACACGGGCAGTAAAAAGAAGAATCTACTTCAATTATTTTATCTGATTCACACTCGCAGTAGTTATTTCTGGCAAGTTTTTGACATTTTTATAAAATTTCTCGCACGTAAGCATCTGAAGTCCAAATATTAGAAACGAGCATTTTAGGAATCAAGTACGGAGGTACACCTAATTTGAAAGTTGAATTAATGTCGGTGTCTTTTTTTACAAGGCGTTTCCACTTAATTAATTCTGGCTTAATATCCATCTTCGCAGCAACATAATTCATAGCACTGCCTTCCGTAGTACTAGGATGAAGAAGCGAAATATGCAAATATTTCATTTCAGGAGATCAGTCACAGGCGCTACAGATCTAACAATTTTCTTATTCCTGCGCTTTATGTTTTGAACTGTGTACCAGTTATTACCGCCAGAGTTTATTTTAGCTGAGGAAACATTTGCGTTAGCAGAGGATGATAATATCATCGTATACTGCAGATGATGACCTTGTTGTAGTTTGATCAGTAAATGATTCGCTCTCTGCGAACAAACTTGTGGCATCTTATCTCTGTAATAGAATGCAATTGGTCGAAAGCAATAATTTATGCTTTGAGCTCTTGTTAACGAATAGTGGTGTACCACAAGGTTTTATTTTGGGACCGCTGCTTTTCTCCGTTTTCATAAATGACCTGCCGAATATGATAAGATACTCTAAATTTAACCTCTATGCTGACGATTTGCAACTTTGTATCTTCATGCCTTTGGGATTGATTGATGATGGTGTAGATAAACTAAATGAGGACCTCTTGGCGGTCTTGAATTAGTCTAAGCAAATTAACCTATTCGATTTTTATATATTTTTATATATGCCGTAGACACTTCTTGTTTTCCATCAATTTTACTCAATGGATGCCCTATCATGTACTGTGATAATGTAAGAAATCTCGGTATTAGATTTAACAAAACCTTGACTTGGAATAATCAAGTGAACAACATCACTGCTAAGAACCCTTCGTATACTTTCTATATCGTCGGCCTATACTCCTCTATCCACTAGACGTATGTTTGTTCGTACGCTCATTATTCCTATTATTATGTATAGTTGCGAAATTTTTGCTGGTAAGATGGACTCCACTTCAATGCACAAGCGCAATACTGCCTTCAACTCAGCTGTTCGTTACATTTACGGAGTTCGAAGATTTTACCACATCAGTGCACACGTTATTTCAGTTATTGGATGTCCTTTAGTATCCTATATTCAACAAAGAATATTAATCTTTTTATTCAATATCCTTAAATATAGAAAACCGGACTATCTGTATAATATTTTTAATTTTTCTCATTCTAACCGAACTTCTACGTTAATTAGTCCACGATGTACTTGTTTGATATCAGAGCGTCAGTTCCTTGTCCAGGCTACCAGACTATGGAATCATCTTCCGCCTGCGCTCAGGGGAGCACGCAGCAGAGATAAATTTACTATGGAATAAACTAGATATATGAATTTAGGTCTTTAGTTTAGTTTTATTTCATTTCCTGGAACTAACATTAAAGGTAACATTATTTAGGTAACTAGCTGGTTGTATATTGCTTGTAGATGTATTGATTTTCTCTTTATATAACTGGCTGGCATGGAATATTTGCTTTTTTTGTGCATACAATAATATGCTAAAAGTTGTTTCTTTTTTGGTTTTTATGTTTTTGTTTCAATCATACTTTATAGCGTTATATTTAATCTTAGTTTAAGTAAATCTAGTAGTTAGTCTTTTTTTTCTCAATCTATGCATACTTATAAGACTATTTTTCATGTCTTATTTGTATAAAGTTAATTTTGAATAAATTTGAATTTCAATTTATTACGGTTGGGGATAGCAGATTTACTCACACCATCTGATGACACAGATTTAACTGATGAGTTAAAGGTCATGATAACGTATTATTACTATTATTAAATTGCAATTTTAAAGAAGTTATTTCATTCAAAAATTGATTTTTTTAAGAATTAATTTCACCCGACATTACTGATAATTTGTCGATCAGTGTATCGAGAGACATATTAGCACAACCGGGGCACTTCCAGAAAATATCAGCACTTGACTCAATCAGTTTAAAAAATGCTTCATCTACTTTGGCACAACGCTTGTGAAAAAAAGAGAACAAAAAACACTGTTTTGTTAAATAATTCTTCATCACATTTTCCACAATATTTAGCACTCATAATTAATAAATAAAAAGAAGTAACAAAAGAGAAAAAAAAAATTTTTAAATGTTTTGAATACGAGAACAGATTAGAACACGTACTCTTCCACAACTCACTGATAATAAATGATATAAATAAAAGATATAATAAAATATATGAGCTCTTTGGACATAAAATCTGATTTCTGGCAGGTTCCAATGGCGGAAAGTTCGAAACAATACACTGCATTTGCAGTCCCAGGTCGAGGACTTTTCCAATTTAAAAGAATGGCATTCAATTTAACGAACTCGCCAGCGACATGGCAACGTCTCATTGAAAAAGTGTTAGCAGGGCACATAGAAAGCCATGTCTTTGTAACGCAGACATTCGAAGACCACAAGCGAATTTTAAGAGAAGTGTTAGATAGACTCCATATGGCAGGTCTTATTATTAATTATGAAAAGTGTGACTTCTGTCGACCAGAACTGCGTTACTTGGGATACCTAGTAGAAGAAAATGGCTTACAAGTAGACCCAGAAAAGGTACAGTGCATTTTAAATATACCTAATCCTAAAACGGTATCTGAAGTTTCCAGATTTCTCGGGATGGTCGCATGGTATGTCGCTTTGTAAAAAAAAATTTTCTACCCTGGTCGTGCCTAATACTACCCTACTGAAAAAAATCGAAGATAGCCAGCATTGGCATTTGATTTTGCAAGCTAGAAAAGAGTAAATCTGAAGTTCCAAAGAAAAGAAATCATTCATAAATCTCATGACATTCAAACCTCGGGAACCGTTGGTATTCAAAAAACCTATGACCGTCTTTCGCATCAATATTACCGGCCAAAAGTGAAGTCTAAACCTATACTTAAGAGCCTGGAAAGGTAGATGGGCATACGCAAAATTGCGGATTATCCTTGGGAAGCCATAAGTGTTGACCAGTTCATTGTAGATCAGCTCAGTAGATTCCTTATGCTGTTCCTTCTTCGCTCTGCAACGCCTAATTCAATTAACTTAGCACTTGAAAATTACGTTTTTCTCCTTTTCGGAGTATACCGAAAATCCTCATATGTTACAACGGGCCATAATTTAAAAGTTATGACTTCGAAAAACTATGCGGAGGATATGGAGTCAAGATAAAATACACAGCATTGTATCACCGACAGGTTAATCCAGCGGAACGGACCAACCAGGTCATTAAGACAATGCTCCGAGCATATTTATCGGAAAATCACCGTCAGTGGTATCAGCACTTGCAAATATGGCTTGTGCAATCCGAACGTCTACGCAGGAAAATACAAGACTTACCCCATATTTCATAAACTTTGGTTGGGTAATGACTGTAAGCAGGAAAGGTCATATACAAATGGAAAGTGGTGAAGAATTTAATCCACAAAACCGCTCTGAAATTTTAGAGGATGTTAGGAAGGATGTTAGAAAGAGATTAAATAAGACCATATAGCGAAGTCAGAGTGTTGATGTTGTACTCGCGAAACCAATAACCTTGTATTAAATCAACTAATGTACGCAAATCTAATCTTTTCCGACAAGTTTTGTTCACAACAAGATTTACGGGGAAAGCCTCTGGACAGGAATTATCGGAATTAGATCATCTATTTTTCCTGGCCCTCTAAGCTGAGAAATGAATTATATATCGTAGGTATGTTCGACGAAATCTAAGACGAAAATTAAGTTGGAACTACCAAGGCCATATATATCGCTAGACTTAATTCTCTTGAATTTATTTATGGCACAGAATGAAGGAAATTCTCTATGCTGGCGCGTTCTGACTATAAATTAAATATCAATGCCCTGGCGCCCTGCACCCCTTGCCGCCGCCCTCTACCCGCGAGCCGGCGCGTCGCGTTCTTACTTTAAATCAAATATCAATACGAAAACGCGAGGCCCCAACGCGAGAAATCGCCACTCCAACGCTCCTCCCCTACCAGCGCGACGCTTTCTTACTTTACACACAACATTATCAATATTTTGGACTTTATTTAATTTGCTTGAACTCTCGCTTGATCTGAATTTCTGGCTTTGCTTTACTTTTTTTGCCCTTTTTCCATCTACTTGGGACTATATTTTATATCAGTTTTCGGGCCTTATTTCGTTAGGAAACAAGACCCAAACTTTTTGACGGCTATTTCCCGGTGCCGTGATTGGAACATAAAATCGATGTTGGTATCTGGAAATATTGGATATTTATTCTAATTACAGTTTAAATAAAAAAATATGAGTATTTAAGCTTTATTTCAATTAAAATACATTATTATGTGTATACGGACGAGCAACAAATTTTCGTTCCGAACTGTCAAGTATATTTTCATTCCATTATGTTCCACATACGAACGAAAATTCTTTTCGGTGTTATGTGCATAACCTCATATCCGCTTATTTACATTTGATAGAAACCCAACCTATTCATTTTTGAACATAGACGAATTGTCGGCGTGGAACTGTTTATTCGTTCGTTTTCGGCAAGCGATCTAACGAATCATAGCTAAGAACAAAATGGAAGGTGTGAAATAACTTGTTGCAAAGGACATAGAGTTCACGGTACAATTTACGTTCGACGATCTCACTCCAGCTGGTAACGGGTTGTAGAGTTTTAAATAACATAGAATATGAAAAATCTTCACATACTAGTAACCCTGAGGTCAGTGGGATTTCGCCAACCATACGCACACGATTTTTCCTTTTTCATCTCATCGGAATCTCTATCCATAGTATAAATATTTGATAAGGTATTGCCGATAAGAAGTACAACCTGAATAACTAACAGCTTGTCTAGTCTGTCCACAATTAACACAGAGAAGATCTTTAAGAGTTAGATTTTTCTTTTATTATACATTCATCTGTGGGATAGTATTGCCCGTTATATAGTTATATGTTAAAGGTAATTATGTCCAAAAAATTTTCACCTCATGCATTGCATGTGTGAAGTCCCAATATGGGCTTTACATAAAAAGGGGAGGTGCCGGTTGAAAGGATAAGACTGAACAAAATTTATGGTTAAATGTCAATTCTTTATTACTTCACAAAGTATGCCTTATGAACTACTCGCTTATGCTACTTAATTAGGAATCCAAATAATATAAAAAATCAAAATAAAATTCAAATTAAATTCAAAGAACAAACAAAACAAAAAATAAAATGGACAGTCAATGCATTACGCAGAAATTCCGTCTATTGATGTGACTCTTTTTGGTATGTAGTACTGAATAAGTGAAAAAATAAAAATGAGCTTCACTTATCTGCTCTATTGTCAGGCTTCAATACTGCCTGAAAAAATCTGCAAAAAGGAAATAAAAAGGTAGTATTAGTTAGGGTTAATATCGCCCGTTTTCGTTAATCAAGACTTAAACTGGTGTCAGAGCTACCGATCTGTCTTGTGGCTTGGTCACATCGCAAGCGATTTTCTGGTCCCAGCAGCTCGCTATTTATAGGCAGAAACCGGTGGCGTTGCCAATGACGCCCGCGTCATTCCTTGGAGTTTTCATATATTTGGTCACCCAGTGACGCCATCATCGTTTAATGAGAATTATTTCAATGTACTGAGAGCTGTCATTTTGGAAATGTCAAACGACTTGGTGGCAGCTGCTGTCTACGAGTGGTAAGTGTTTTGCTTTTATTATTTAATTACCAATAATAAATGTTTTTGTAAAATGCTACGAGAATTCCTGTGGCTTGTGGTGGATGGATTCCACGAGCGTAAGTATTGTTTTATTTAAAAGTCTCAGATTATTAAATAATCTGAGACTTTTACCATTTGTTGAATTTCTTTTAATATAATTGTTGTTTTTTAGGTTTTTATTGTTAACGCTTAACGAATATATTGTGGCGATGGACTGAGCTGGAATAGCTCTTAGAGTGAACTTGCACCGTGGATATTTAGTGAGTTGTTGAATATATTTTTTAATTTTTAAGTATTTTATGTTCCTGGACGGAAGAGCATGAGGCCTTTTGTTAGTGGTTTTTCCATAGTAATATCACAAAGAGTAATTTTAGTTTTTATAAGCACATTGATATCTTACCCTGGGGCAATTTTTACGGATCGCATTTTTAATTTATATGCTCCTCCTCACGCTACGGTTAAAAACGGTCCTTAAATCCATTTTAGTAGTTGGAAGGGCTTTTTACCGGTGCAAAATAAATATGTCACCAGGTTAAATTAATTAATTAATTAATAATAATAATTTTTATTTAATTTTTTGCAATGGTGGCTTTATTTTTATATTGTAAAGGGGAAGATCCGATTTTACTAAATCAATGAGTTCATCATCATCTTTTTTTGTAAAATTCATTCTTTTTGCTATAACTGCGTGATGTTAAGTGCAAGCGCCGACTAAAAATGCCGACGGTAATGCGGCAGAATAAAACACTTTTAATTCCGACGCATTAGCGTCCGCAGAGACGAGGGCAAGTTTGTCGGGCGTTTTCTTGGAAACCATTCACGCGCACTTGCGCTGACAAAATCTCTTGGAAAGAAGGCTTTAATAAATCTTGCATCTAGAAATTTGTAGAAATATAATATTAAGAAAACTCTCATTATGTAGTTCATATACAGGATTTTTTACTAAAAAGACCGATGTCCTTTTTGTTCATTAATTAACGGTTTAACCATTCATCTTCTACATCCATTATGCATT
This sequence comes from Dioctria rufipes, assembly GCA_963924295.1. NCBI lineage: Eukaryota > Metazoa > Arthropoda > Insecta > Diptera > Asilidae > Dioctria > Dioctria rufipes. Next base: position 121,743,693 of record OZ002742.1, read on the forward strand.
AACTTCCTATAGTTGCTTTTAATTTACCATTCGCTTCTACGGCTTTTGGGATTCACACATGTTTGAATTTTTAGTCCTCTGACTTACAATGCTTGGGTCTAGGCTTGGCGGTAGTATTACTTTTGAGCACGCAAGCCTAGGAGAGGACATAGTCGAACTTATAATATGTACTGTAGGTATGTCGGTGAGAACATGAGTTTATTTTGTTAATTACCTTAGTATAAAATCAGTAGTATTTTTGTGCATTCTGAAATATATCAATCTTAAGACTGAATTGTTGTGGTGGGAAGGGGGACTGCTACTCTCACATGGCCTACCTAAATAATGGTAGAAGAAGTTCCACTGATTTTAAATTAGTATATTTCTTGTTAATTTAATCAATTTATTATGTTTTCTCTTCCGATTGTTTGGGATTTTTAATTACTATAAAATTTAGAAACTTTTTATAAACGTGCAGCAACTTAGATGCTTTTAGATGTACTTAATAACTAATGTTTTTCTTTAAACAAAAATACAGAATTTAAAAATTCTATGAAACAGAGCCCTCCAGAGAGAAAGAAAGTCGCCTAGTTACTCGTTGGTCCTTTGAAATATTATGAACTATGTCTAATATTTAACTTCCAGTTTCACGTGTTCTTTTGCTACAAAATTTACATCATATTTTTATACCCGAGATTATGAAATAATATTAATGATAATTATATTAAGCTTCTCATTCAGTTTCTAACGCATAGAAATATGAAGGTAGAACAAATGGATTGTTCACCCACGCATAATATTAAAAGTTATTCTCATTTGTGTATGTATGTCCTTCCGTCTGTCCGTCCACTCGTTTCGTCGACCGTCTGACCATCCGTACGTTTGTGCGCTCGATAACGCGTTTATATAGCTGAAATTTTACACATTGTTTTTTTTTTATGGACAAATCAGATAACTATTTCGTTGCCATACAAAAATTTCGTTTTTTACTATATATTTGGCCATCTTTCTCTGAGAGCACGTTGAAACATAGAGCTGAAATTTCGAACACCGCGTTGTCATACAAATAGTAAATAAACTTTTAAAAATGAACGGAATCGGGCAACCATTTCTTGGTGTTGCCATACAAAAATTGGGGAATTTTCCGTATACTGTGAAAACCATCAGTGCTAGATGTTTTAATTGTACCTACTGAAAATTTCGCCAAAATATGAAATACTATGAAATTGACTGCAATAATTTTTATTGTCAGACGAACCCTTCTACAATTAGATGCAGAAAGCCCGTTTTATAATCAAACATGCGCATATAGGGGCGACCATACGAAATCTAGGTTATCGTATATCGTAAAAATTGGTTTATAATATATTGTAGCTTTTTTACTTGTTCCTTGTTAAATTGTTCATTCGTTTCAATAAACAGAAAACTTCAAGCATTTTTTAATTTGATATCGTCACTTTCTTTCATTCTTCTACAAAGAGAAAATATTTTTCTTGATTGATTGATTGAAATAGAGGTTTTGGATCCCAGGGATCTACCAAAACGTAGACCAAATCAAGGCCCATTGTTCACCGTCCAGACCCATGAGCGACGCTCATCGGTCCCAACCAGACGCTCCTATAAATTTGGGTATTGGCCCCCAGCCCTCCTTGCCGGCATCGTGTATCTCGTCCAGGAGGTGTTAGCCAAGGAATCTGTAAGGCATTCCTGCGGCAGGGAAAGGAAAATATCACTCGCGAGTCAAAAAAAGATTCAAATCTTCACATTTTCAGCTCACGAGTAGAATTTTATTTCTAAATACTCGGAAGGGATTAAAAATGATGAGTGTTATCTACAGAAATTACACTCACGAGCGAGTTAAATATTTTCTGTTCGATTTAACTCGCTCACGAGTGAGTGTGAAGCTTAAATCTGTGAATTTTTTCTCTCATGAGCGAAAAAGGATCAAAACGAGCAGAACATTTTCACTCATGCAAATGCAGGTCAGGTATTGAACTGATTCATTTTATGCTATGATGTTAGTTGCGTTCGTGACTTTGGGTGTATTAATTGCAATTGCAGGTAGAATTTGTGCGTAAGTGTTTAGGTTTCACTATGGGAAGGTATAAAGTATTTAATTATGAAAAATATGTTTCATATGATAGTGCAAATGATATTGCAACGTGTTTGGAATGTGACAAAAAGTTGAAAGGAAAGGTAACGTCAAATATAAGAAGACATTATTTATTAATTCATAAAAAAACTCTTGAAGATGCGGAGGTTTCTGAAATAAAACTTTGTTCAATTCCAATTTATTTATTCAACTCGAGAATCATTCATACGTGAATAATTCACGAGCAATTTTTTTATTTGGCTCATGTAAAATTTAAATCGCTCATGAATGAATGAAATGCAACTGACGAGCTGAAAAATAAAACTCACGAGTGAATCAAAAATGAAAATCTTCTGCGATTGATTCATTTGCGAGCGAGTAAAATTTTTCGACTCTCCTTACCCTGCCTGCGAGTGCCGGACAGTGACAAAGATAGTGGTTTTCTTAATTCGAAAGCAAAGCCTCTAGAGCCTCTCTTGTACTTAACTTACTTTTACTTCCTTAATTTTAATCTTATTTGTTATAAAAAAAAAAAATACACCCGAGCGTCTCGAGACCTCTAGCACCCGAAGTAGAAAAAATTGGTAGCCATTGCCAGGAAACAGGTGAAACTTTTGCATGATTTTTTAAAGCTTACGAAAATGTAGTTAACCTGATAATATTAACAAATTTTAACATTAAAATATCTAATTCAAAAAATCCTCCACAGAATTCCTTCAGGTTAATTTGCACTAAATAAATCAGAAATATTTGAATTCAAGCAAGACTTCCTCTTCTAACATCTCCTTCCAAAAGCTCTTTCGTGTGTCATCCAACTTTTACAAGATGTGAACATATGTACATACATCTGTTGGTAATCGAACAGAACAATCAAGCCCTTCATATGAGCAAGACCTTGCCTTTAGCAATAAAAGGTCGGATTGTCTCATGGTAGATCGCCCATTTTACGAGCCATAAATTTTTATTATTTTGGAGACTCAAAGCCGTGAAATACCTGTTTTTATGAAACATTAGTTCCTCCCACAACGATGCGTGTAAGAAATTGATGTACGATTCTCGACGAGGAGCAACTTTATGGTTAACTTTAATCAACTAATGTGTTTTTGTCGCCAATCCTTAAACAATTACCCTTGCGGGTTAAGATGCAATAAAGTAAATGAACGCTGCCTCTGGCGTATATATGAATGTAGGCGTTAGAATTATGGCGTTTGGTGGCATGAAAGGCAATTTCGGTTGTGGTAAGTAGAATTATTTGTTGGCGATTTGTGGCTTGAATGATAAATTTCATCCTAATGACTAAATTTATGAAATGAATATTTATCAAACTGAACGGACTTGAATCGTTTCTTTGCAAATTAAGTGCATTTATGTATTGTTCGTAATCATTTTATTGTCTTGAATGGCGAAAAATGCAATTAAGGCTTTTATATAATCCCTCCGGTGTAATAGTAGCGATTACATGTAGAACCATTCACAGCACTTAAAAATTTCAATTTCCTTGAATATTTTATAATAAAAGGGGTGGGTTGTGTACGAGGGGTGATCAAAAAGTAATGATAATGAGTATAATAAAACAACGCATTCTAGTTTAAATTTAATTTATTTTTCTACATAGTCTCCTAACAAGTCGATACATTTAGTCCAACGTTTCTCTAAACCTAAAATACCCTTTAGAAAAAAATCTTTATCTTGGTTATCCCAAAATGCCTCTACAGCAGCCATCACCTCGCTATTATCCTCAAATTTCTTGCCCCTGAGGTGTTCCTTGAGCCGAGGAAACAAATAAAATTCGCTGGGGGCTGAATCTGGAGAATAGGGCGGGTGTTCGACCAGTTCGAAGCCTACTTCTCGAATGGCAGCCATCGCAACTTCGGCTTTGTGTGCAGGAGCGTTGTCCTGATGAAACAGGACTTTCGCTCTGAGTTTGCCCCGTCTTTTTTCCTTTATGGCTTCTCGCAGTCGTCTTATTTGATCAGCGTAGTAGGAGCCCGTTATAGTAGCTCCCTTTTCCAGGTAATCAACCATTATGATTCCCTCAGCATCCCAGAAAACGGACCCCATAACCTTGCCCGCCGAGCTCGAGATTTTGAACTTCTTCGGCGTCGGTGAGGATGGCCTTTTCCAAGTCATCGATTGTTGTTTGGTCTTAGGATGAAAATGATGGATCCATGTCTCGTCCATGGTCACAAATCTAGACAAAAAATATTCCTGGTCAGCCTGGAACTTTGGAAGATTGGCTCTTAAAGGTTCAACTCGCTTTTTCTTTTGTTCGTCCGTTAACATTCTCGGTACCCAACGCGCGGAGACCTTGTTCATATTCATTTTGTAGCTCCTCCAAATGACGTCCTATTTATACAATTTTTTAGCTAGGAAGTAGTGAAGAACCGAAGAAGCGAAAAAATTTTTTTTTGGATTTTTATCTTTATTAGAAATACCTGTTTATCATTACTTTTTGATCACCCCTCGTATTGTCATATGCAAAACATTTTTGATAATTAGTTTTTAAGAGAACAGGAAATAAGGAGCTTTAAAATTTAAGACCCGCTGAAAAACGCCTCTACTTGGTTGAATTGAAAATCAAGCTAAATTTTGTCTTGGAAAATTTGAGAAACTTTAATTGTCGGGAAGGGTGAAGAGGGGTTCTGAAAATATATTAAAACGGCATTCGAAAACTCTACAGGGTGTCCCGTATGTGATCTTGCACCAGAAAGCTATGGATGCCTAGACACGCATTGTATTTTATGTACGTTTTTTGTTAATGTACTTGGATGAATTGTTCGCAGCTTGTATAGAATATCAAAATAGCTCACACGTATTTTTTTGTTTCCCCCTACCATGCCACACCCCCCTGCTTGGGGATAGAGCTTCCGTGATTTTACGATTAAACGTCATTTTCAAAAAACGATATCTCGAAAACAGAGCAACCGATTTTCCTAATTCATGCCAAATGAGGCCTAATGCTTTATATTTTCCATAAAAAAATATAGCAGCACCGAACGGAAATAAATTTGTTAATAATAGTCTTTCGTAAATTTACGGTATTCGGTGACTTAAAAAATTTATAAAAAAATACTTTGCGTTGTATTTCTGCTATTTGGGAGAAAATGATAGGCGACAAAAAAATTGGCATGGGGGTTGTATCAATCTAGCGGTTGTTCAAAATGCGGTGGGGTATCATATTAAAGATGGAAGAGAGTACGAAAAAGTTACCGAGCTCATTTTTCATAGAGACGTTTTTACCGTTAAAAACGCTTTTTTGGGTCTTGGGTCATATACACCCCTTCCTTCATTTTGCATATATTTTGCCCGTTCTTTCTTTCATATGCATTAGCGGTCTGTTGTGAACGTTTTTGGCTTGAGTAGCAAATTTCGCCGACGTAACGCTTCTTCGCAAACACGATATCAAAAGCAGACCATTATTTGACTAAAAAAAAAAACGTCCATTTTCCACCTTAAAAAGGACTGATTTCCTTTCTGTCCGAGTTATCTTCGAAATTAGTTATCGGATTTAAGAACTAATTATTTATCTTATTAGGGGATAACACGTAAATGTGATTTCATTCCACAAACATGCATTAACGTTTACATTAAAAATTTTATAGAGTCTCTTCTGTGTTAAAAATTTTATAGAGTCTCTTCTGTGTTTGAAGACGACCAAATTGAGCTTTTTTCGGATAACCTCAAATTATTTTGATTCATCAACATCGATATTTCTATGTACTAAATGTTTGGTGGATATCAATAAATCTTTTGTCACAATATAGCAAATATATGCCGGCATACAAGGGGTGAAAATTTCAGGGGTGGGCCCTGCTGTGTGAAGACAAAAGCGGCAAAATTTTCGGATATTCAAAAAAATCTTTTTTACTAGCTCGGAAATTACCTATAGGAGGTCTAAATAGGGTAGTCAGTAATAACTTCTATTTGTCCTAAAAATAATTCTTTTCGTCAAACCTCGATCCGATTCTAATTATCGAATATAAGATTATTTCTGTAATATAGAACGCTTCATCGATCATTATGTGGTTATTCAAGTCTTTGATGTAAACAATAAAACAAAGAGTATTTAAATAACACAACTATAAATATTTATTAACATTTATTTAACAAAAAGGCCTTAAGAGCTACAATGTTTTTAGATGCTATGTATGTTCGGTCCAAGATGAAAGCGATAGAATGAAGAAATGCGAACATCAGCTAAAACGTCAAAGATGATTAATTCATGTTTTTACGACGGTGCTGAAACAAGTAGTATTATCGGCAAATAACGATGGCGCCCCAATTACGTTACTTTTAACGCCATCTTTCTGCTAAATTTTGCAACTTTTAAGGCACTTTTATTCTCTTAGAAGTATCTATAATCTATCGTCTTTCCTTTAAGAAAAACCACAAGTCATTAGTCCGAGTCGCTTAGGAATAATTAGCAAAATTAGCCTGCAATATTCGCTAATTTACTTTTTAATTAAGTTGCTACTGAAAAACCACCACTCCTTATCTCATACAAATTTAAACTAACTCCAACCAAGCCGAACACCATCGTAATTTTTTGGACATATTTAGATAAGATTTCTAGCTTCAAATTTAAAATAGAAAAGACAAAAATATGCCAGAGGTCCCCAACTGAAAAAAAAAAACAATATATTCCCCTGAATGCAGTGATCTCATAGTGGGTTACTTAAGGTATTCGGTTCCTTTAAAAATTCATATCTCAAAAACAAAGCCAAACATCATCCTAATTTTTTGTAGATAAATAGATAAGGCTTCTGGCTTGAAAATTAAAATAGAAAAAAAAAAAAAACTGCTATAAGTTCCCACTAGTGAATAATACAATTTCCTTGAATAATATTCTATTAATAACAATCTTTTAACGTTCGGTGCTGTTACATTTTTTCATAAAATATATAAAGAATTAAGCTTCATTTGGCCTTTGAATAAAAAAAATCCGTTACTCCGTTCTCGAGATATCATATTTTGAAAATGACGTATCATCGTTAAATCTCTAAATTTTTAACCCCGCCAGGATTGGCGGGGCATGGTAGGGGTAAACAAAAAAATATAGGTGAGCAATTTTATTTTATTTATATTTATTGTCTACAAATTATGAAAGTTTAATCCAAATCGAAGATGGTCGGGTGAGGTAGTACCGCGCCGCCAGATGAAGCGAAACGTGTTCGAGCATCGTCTCATAGTGAAAAACATATATCAGCGCCGGCGTGAATGTGTTAAAAATATTTGGGTATGTTCTTATAGGTCACCCTGTAACTTCTGAACGTTACACCCTATATTGATGATTTATAATTTGTTAGATTGATAATCATTGAACTTTTCCAACGGTTTTAAGCATATTTAAGGAAAAAGTTCAATAAATGTCAGAAAGTAGGCAATTTTCTTCTCGTAATAAGCTTTTTAAGCCATTTTTGCTGAATATTTCAAGAAAATATTCAAAAATGGAGAGAGGGTTACAAGGTACAGTATTTGATAGGTCATATTAAAGCTAAACTTTTGGGCTTCTTAAATCTGATAGAAAAAGTTGATGTTGATAAAAAAGGTAATTAAATAGAAAAAAAAAAACGAGTTAAATTTCCGAAATCTTAACTTTGTTGAGTCATAACTTCAAAACAGAGATGAGTAGGGGAAAAAATTATAGACCATTGGAAAACGATTATAGATCTAACAAATTTTAAATCATCAAGAGTGTAACATTCAGAAGTTACAGGGTGATCTATAAAAACATATCCAGATATATTTAAGTCCCCTTATCACGAAAACAGTTAGGACTTTCCCTTCCCCACCCATACAATTCTTTTCATGTCTAAGTATCACCTATCCATAGCCTTCGGGTGCAAGACGGAACATCCTGTATATAACAAGTTCTACAATTTGACATAATTTTCCAGATATTTGATATGTGATATTGGATTTCAATGGTGAACTGGTTATATATTCCATTACTACTCTACCCCTACTAGTCCACCTTTTGGCCCCCATTTGTATATTGGGTGACAGTAAAATTTTTAATTCCACAGTAACTTAATTTAGCGCAACTGCAAAATCCTCGTAATTTTTGATTGGAGGTTTATTAAAAATATGTAGTTAAATTTGTATTTTTATTTATACTTTGTGTATGTGTCTAATACACAGAAAATTTAAATTTGAATTTGTGGATGGACAATTTGAGCAAATATAACGATATTTCGGAAGTAAGTATACTAATGGTTAATGTTCGCTTCTAAATTCGAAGAAATATTGTTTTTTTCTTGATTTTAATAAGTATGATTATCTGGGTTTTATTTTTATCATATATTTGGAATTAGTACATTGTAGTGATGGGAAAAATCGGTCGTTTTAATGACTCAGGTCAAACGAGTGTTTTGGTATAAGTGTCTCATGTGAAAGATTCGGTCATTTGGGTCCTTTGAATCAGTTGGGAGTAATCATCTAATACAATAAAATTACTTACCTCACCGAATCGTTCATGACAGAGTAACGCTCAAAGCTAAAAGTACGTTTAGTTTATCAATTTTTCAGCCGCTCGCGACTGATAAACCTATCACTGGGTGTTAAGCAATCACAATCATAATTGTGCAATTGTAACGGATTAACTTCTGAAATTAAATTAGTCTTCATAGAAATAACTTTTCGTTAAGAAAAACGCTTCTAAGGAAATGAAAATTACAAATCTATAACACAAATCTAAGTTAGTTGGTTTTAAGTATGTGTGCATGCATGAGCGAAATCGGCAAGTAGAGCAAGAAAGTATATAATAATATTGTAAACTATAAAGATTATCCATCATGTTTCTTAAATACTTGTATTGGATTGACACCTCTTTGCATCCTTGTACTTGTGCAGACGGGTAGTAAATATCAACACTACGTTTGGCTATAGGGTTGGCAGTTGAGAGACTAGAGCAATAAAAATTAATTCAGAAAGGATATCTTGGTGGCTGCCTAGTAGCAATTTTTTGTTGTTTAATTCGCTGCCGAAACAGAGTTGTGGGTGGAGTATTAAAAATGTGAACTAGATGCAAAAGTTTTATTTCAATGTGAAAAACTATTAACTGCATGCAGAGGCCTGTAAATAAAAAGTTTCAGATCGGTTGCAAATATGGCTTTAACAAATAAGTCAAGAAAAGCAACTTCTTTTCTCCTTGAGTATATGTAGTGACCGATTGACCGATATGATTTTGAAACGGTGACTCACGTCTTTTAATCCAGTCAAAACGACCGAATCATTCGCGAACGACCCATCACTAGTAGATATATTGATCTATAGCTATTTAATAGAAGAACGATTAAAATTATAGTGTCTGTAATATTAATCGCAGGTGGCCTTAGAAACTGCTAGGCTGTTTTCGATGTGCCAGCCTTTTTTTAATCTACTAGACTTTAATTTTGGAACTGACAGCGTTGATATGTACCCGACTCTCGGAAGTGAGTCTTACATGTGCAGTGATATCGAAAGTAGCTTTAACATAGGACAAAACTCCTACCGCCCACCATGAAAGCTTAAGCGCAAACCCATGAATGAAATAAAAGTAATTGGTGCTTAAAGCAGATGAGCATTATTGAAATACTTAATAGAGTTACTTTAAAAGTAGTCATATTCGTATGCAGTTACAAATTAGTTTTTGATGACGAGTTCATGGACTTTAAAGCCCGTGTGAAACCCAGCATAAGTAAGCATATCAGGTACACTGTAAAAAATATTAGGACTTATTGACTAAAATGTAGGGAATACTCCCTAAAATTTAGGGAAAAAACATAGATTTTAGGGTATATTCCCTCAAATGTAGGGAATATTCCCTACATTTTCATTAAAATATAGGGAATAGTCCATACATATTAGGGAATATTCCTTACATTTTAGGGAATATTCCCTAATCTTATCGAAAAATACCTAAGCTTTGTGGCAACAAATTGTGGAAATGTTTTACTATGTATAGAACTTATCTATTCTCCTAAGTCATTACATGCACCGTGAACATGTCAAGACAAGATTCTCCAAAAAATTGTAAAAATTCTCTCTCTCTAGCTAAGCTTTCTTTAGTTAAAAAAAATTTCAGAATGCAAAGGATAAAGGTTATACCACAGATTATAAAAACTATATGAATTTAACAATAAAGCACTATATACGTATCTGGTAGATACACAAAAATATTTTAATATGAAAATGTATAAATATAGAAATATCAGACATAAAAGGAACTGAAAATTCTTCAATGTGACCTAAATCTGAATAGATACGAAACAATATATTGTACCCAGAATCACAGATATATTAAAATAGGACGAGATTCTATTTCCTTATGCGGAATATACATACGTCGGAAATGGAATTATCATGTGTAGCCGTGTGTACAAGATAAACTCAGAATTTTCGCTGATGTCGCCGCCAAGAAGGGAGAACATTCTGACCCCAGCTCCTTTAATGTAAAAAAGAAACATATATATTTAGAAATATGCTTGTATATCGTTTCTCCTAAACTTTATAAAGGTTATTCTATTTCCTCTTTTCCTTTGGAATGGGATACAGCAATGTTAGAACTTTTTATATTCTGTTCGGTAAAAGGATATTAAATCTTTCTGCGTCAAAGCCTTTCCGCAAAATTTTATAGGCACTTACCGCATAAAATGACCAGTCACGAGAAGTAAAAGTAATGGTTAACGAAAGAACGAGCTGGAATATGCAGACCAAGCCTTGCAGTGTGTAGTAAGATTTACGTATAGCTCTTACAGTTTTTCGATATTTACGAACTTTGTCAATAAATATCTGAAATGGATGTGTATACTAAGAAAGATAAGATTCCCCCATTAATTTATGGCTGAAATTCATGTCAATGGAAAAAGCAGAAAATAAGTGGCTATGATTAAAACGTGCAATTTCCTGAGTTAACTACATTACTTAATTACTACATAAATAAATGGCTGAATATTTAGCTAATGCATAAACATTATTACTTCTGATCTTGAGCAGAAACTGTTAAATAGGTATATAGTATATTTGGGAGTAACTGATATGGCGATCTCCAGTGCGAGAGAAGGACTAACCTGCATCCGTTGTGAACATATTCGATTTTTCACTCCAATGGGAGTTATCTGCAGTATGCTAGACTCCGCTACAGAGTTCTTCACTTCGAAGGCGTGAGTATAGCCAGTCTGGAGGATATCCTCCTTGGAGGACTTGTGTATCTTGAAAACCGGAGTACAGCTTTCTTATTTTGTTATCCGTATTGGCTTCAGGAGGGTTATTGCCTGGGACTGCTGATTGACTGCACCTATAACAATGCGGATCGGAAAACAGCCCTCAATCGAGCGGTGGCGTAAGCTCCATTATGGAATGTTGATAGCTAGTAAGGACCACCTAGGCTGTCTCTATGACAACCGGCGAGAGTCAGTGAGGAAGGATATGTACGCACGAGCTACTAAATCGAGATACGGGAATCAAGTCGACCCTATGTCGACCCGATGACCACAGTAAGTATGTTGTTAACCAGACTTCGGTGGAGCAAACTTGTTGAGCATCGGATGGGCTAATGGAAGTCAGTCGTGCAAGACGATTCCAACTTTTGGCTGTTAGTGCGACCCAAATGGCTGGCAGTATTCTCTTGCGGAAGAATAAGCTTCGTCTGGATTCAGGCTTATGGATCTGGGGAGACACTTCCTTGTAAGTCTTGCTCAGCTGATTAGCGACGAGGCGCCCAATGAACTATTTATACTTTATTATGGCCACAGGAATGTTCTCACAACTCTTTACAAAACACACTGTTTTATAAAATTGTTGTTAAAAATATTGTTCTAGCTTTAAAAACACCCTTATAGAGCTAATTGGGTGCACTTTATAATAGTTGTGGACACTAATTTATAAAACAATAATAAAACATTTTAGCAGTTTGCGAGAAAATGTTTGAAACCCTTATAAAACCACTTATATCATCAACTTGGTTGCGGTGATATTTTATAGTAGTTGTGAAAATTTCATACCTGCAGTGATTTGTTAAAACTTGTATGTATTTGTGTAATATGGCTCAATTGTTGTCTTATTCTTTCTTCATGAAAAATGTATTATAAGTTTACTTCAGAAATGGGTGAGCAGGAAAAATAATTTCTGAAATCAGATTTTGTCATCCAACATAATTTTGTTTGCAAAAATGTTGCGTAATACTTAACCATTAATTTTCAATTAATATTGGAATAAAATTTCATGCAATTTTATTGTAAAAGTTATACTTCCACAAGGGTAGTCTATGCCGTCGCTCATGCAGTTTCTGGTTTCTTAAGGATCGCACCAGCTCAGGCCATACCTCAAGCCCCACGGACTGGATATCCGCTGCCAGCCGGCAAACACATACTTTCTAACGTCAGATCTAAGTACCGCAGGACAGCCTGTTTAGAAGTCAGATGTCCCGGACTGGCTTTTGCCGAAGATAGTCCGTGAACTCGGGAACTGTCCGAGAAGAAGCCAGGACGGTCCTTTCACATCAGAGTCGTCTTGCTGGAAGTGGTGGGCTGCAAATAGCTACCTCCAGACAAGCGCACACATACGCAGTCCACAAGATGAACCGGCAGCATTAAACTTTCTATTATCCTGACTCATTGATTTTCCAAACTCAGCATTAGGGAAAATTTCAAAAGATTACAAATATCAAGTGAAGAAATGAATTTCATTGAAATTTCCGTTCCGAAAAACCAAATTGAAAAATTAAAAATTTACCATTTTTCAGTAACATTGTCCTGTGACATAAAATTCAACATTATTGCACTACTTCTGATCCGAAATTCGGAGCGCATTTTACGCAGCAATAGTGTGTAGTGATATAAACACATCAAGTAAAAGTTAACTCTTTTCTGAGATAGTACATATACATACATAATTAGGCTGACTTTACTATTCATTGAAACAACTGGCTCTAGAATAATTTTGTAGAGCGTGTTATTAAAAAATTTAGTCATCGTTGTTCACGAAGACTTATATTTATATAAACCATCACATAACCAACATTCTCCAAAAATAGTTTCCATTGGAAATTATGTAATGCATATTTATGTATGCTTTGTTTAGGTGTCTTCCAGTTTATATAGCTGCCAAATTCCTACAGGTAAACATAATTGGAATTACTAAATTCCCGTCATTAGATAACACTTTGTGCAATATAATTGGATTATTTGCTTTTGCACATGAAACTTTACCATTTAAATTTAATCTAGTGTAGACAGACATTTTCCTCTCACCTATATTCTTTAACGCAGAAAAGAACGACGATAATTCTATTATCACTTCTTAAAATATCGACACAATTACGATCTGGGCTTACAAAGCCATCAATTTCGATTAAACTTGTAAGTAAAGTAATGAACAGGTGCCCATGGAGCCTCAGCTATGTAAGTGCTGTTCTGAATTCAGCTCCACTGACGTAATCTTCATTCCACCAGCATCCCTGGACGCTGAAAGCAGTCATGCCGATAAGATTTAATTTAAATTAGATTCTGTACACACACCCAGCATCAAGCTAAAGGATGATTTCTGATATTGAATTCGCGAGTTCTGATTATGGTAATTTTCGCTTACTTGAGGGAACAACTTGCCTTGAGAAGACTCGTTCAGCATTAACGAAGGGCAAACAGAGTTGACAAATTGAGATTGGGAGTTTTTTGTGTTTTCGGCACTCAAGCATAACAGGCAGGGGTGAGTGTTTCCGTTTCAATTGGGTATAATTTCATTAATAACAGAAAACGGAAGTGAGCTCCGAATTTTAGGAAAAGAATTGCATCTCTGAAATTTTTGATTAAAAATATTAGCTTTCTGGATTATTATAGATATCTATTAACGAGCAGACTCTCTTAAATATTGAATTCATTTATAAAGGCATTTGCTATAGTATACTAGAGTGGATGAGCTACTTTTCCGAAGTAAATTTATTACAAGCTGGTTTTTAAAGACGCGCAACCATCTTTTTTTTTTTTTGAGAAGGTGTTTTGAAAACGCGGCAGTTCACTTAACACCTTAATTTAATTTCGCTCTGTCAAATGTAGGCAAACAGCGTAGAACTTATAAAAAAAAAAAAACAGATCATTTCTTACGTACGGATAGTATACTGATTGAAAATATCAAATAAATTATGTTGGACAAAGAGGGACATAGGTATAGCATCCTCTGTGGAATGTTCCACCAACATTCGATGATTTCAATTAAGCTATTGCGGGTGCTTATTTGGAGGTGAATAAAGTCAAACCATCAAACTGAGTTCGCGGTAAAGAAAGGAATTAAGACTTTACATTCTGGCTACTAAAGTTTATTTCGTGCTTACACCATTACACCCATACTAACATCTATTTAGTTTGTTCCTGCCCATTCGTTTGTCTCTCTGTACGATAATATTAGAGAACGTTTTCACTTACTAGGCTGCAATTTTGCTTGTAGGCACTTTTATAAAAACTGTATATCTCACTATCTCAGTTCAAAAGTGACAATAATAATTGAACAATATTTTCGAAAGAAAAAGTTCCATCCAGGGAAATTCAAACACTACCCGCATAATTTTACCAGCTGATTTCTTATTAAATGCACATTTGTTCGATTCTTCATCATTTAAAAAATGATCAAGCTGTATCAATAACAATTTTATATTGCAGCATGATGTGCAGCGGGGACCAAGGAACTGACACGTGCTGAAATTTCGGTTCACTCCTCACCGATAATTAATCACTTTTCTGCAAATTTGTGAATGGAGATGCTTTAATTTTGATGAAATGGCATAAGATGATTGGATTTTTTGTGAATAGTACTTTTCTGAAATATGTTTTCTTGCAATCTATTTATAACGGTGAAACGCATTCTCGATTTTTACAACGTAGATGATGAAATCATAGGGTAGGTATACTAAGTTCGCCAATCTGTTTGCAACGCATAGAAATATTAATGGTAGAGAAAAATGGATTATACACCCACGCATAATATTAACAGTTTTTTTTTTATATTTGCATATCTCGTCCGTCTGTCTGTCTATCCATCAGCACGAAAACTCGAGAACACGTTCACTTAGAGTGCTGAAATTTTGTATAAAAAAAACATGGACTAAGTCGGGCAACCCCTTCTTGCTGTTGCCATACAAAAATTAGTGTTTTGGACGTATACTGTGCAAACAACCAGTCCTACATTGTACTGAAAAGATCTTCAAAATATAAAATACTATGAAATTGGTTAAAAATATTTTTACTCTCAGACGAACTGTGTAAGAAATAAATCCAAAAAACCACTTTAACAATCCAACTTGCACAGAGGGGTAACTATACGAAATTACATACTAGCATTCCTCTAAGGAGAAATAAAGCTCCTGCCAACAGTCGGAGCTAGCCAAGTTCCTAGTATAAGTCTTGATATTCCGTATCTTATATTCAAATTTATCTTTAAGCTTGATTTAAGAAAGATAAAGAAAGAGCATGTTTTGAGTGGGTGCACGAATTTTTGCAACATATTTCTGCAATTTCGTGACATCAGCTATTGAAACAAGGCAAGGATTATCTGCGCTTGTACGTAAACATGGAACTGAGGAACTTTTTTCCTGTTTTTATAAAGAAAGTAAAAAAATAAGAACCACAATTCGGAGTAGAGTAGAAGAGCTACACTATTCATTTAAAACTACAATCTCAATAATTTCGTAGGTGGGCGCATAGGGTTACACTTCACTATAGTACAAAAGCATGCGTACGTTTCAGTGGCTCGAGTACGGCGATTCTCCAAATAGTGTTCTAAGATAAAAAGCTACTATAGAAGACACAATCTCGAGAGAGAATGCGTTCTACATTTTTTTCGCGTTTAAAATTGCTCTGACCCCATGCACCTACTTAAGGGTTAATGCTGAAGGTCAGTTTCTTACTCCATTTTGCATATATAAAAATAAAGAACTAGAATTGCCAAGGAGGCTGTCTCCTGGGGCCGGATTCACTAACTCGGAGAGTTGGAAATGAGAGTTCTTTTGCCACTTAACTCTCCACTCGGAATTCTGAAACTCGTGAAATTTGTGGTGAGATTTACCAAACTCTCTATTCCACTCGGCAAAACTCTCGGCTATGTTAGTTGTGGAGAAGTAAGAAAAATATTTCTCAACTGACAGTATTGTCTGCTTTTATTGTCCATTGTGAAGGTACCAATGTACCAAGGATTTTCAAATTGAATTATTGACTAACTGCATATCCTGGCTATATTTACAAAAACAAATTATGGAAATCCTTGCAATACTTACAGAGAATTAAGGATTTTGGTGTCTCAAGGTACCCGCTAAAAATTGTAATTCACTCGAAGATGGTCAATTTTAAATATGCACGTTAAAGCTTATAGATAGGATGAAATCGCATCTACATTTTGTCCCCTAATTAGATATGTAATTAGTTTTTGAGTCCGGTAAATAGTTTTGGAGATAAATGCAAAAGAAATGAATCAATGCTTCTTAAGATGAAAAAATGGCCGTTTTATGGTACAAAAATGGAAATATTTTCAACTCAATATTATGAAGAACTGGTACGTCATGGAAATTCACTTTCCATGAGAAAAATGTTCACAACAGAGTATTAATGGAAGTGAAACAAAGAACCGAAGAAATATATGCAAAATATAGGGACTGGGGTGTATATGACCCAAGTGCATAAACCCCGTATTTTGGCGGTGAAAAGTCAGTTATGAAGTTAAAATGATAAAAAAAATCTACACAACTCGCTTACCTTTACTCTTTAATTTGATACCAAACATGATGAATTTTGGACAACCCCCAATGAGGGGTGGTACGACCCCCCATCCCCAAAGGCTCCTACCCAAAATATTTTTCATCTATATTATTTGTACTCTAGCCCCTAAATCAGATGGAAAAATCCCCAATACTCTACGATCCTTCCACACAGATTTAGCCGTCCTTCAATATTGCGATACTTCTCACGTTTTCGCTAACTCCCCAAGTATTTTAGAGAATCGCGAAAGGAGAGTTAGGGAGTTTTAATAGGCGAAAACGAAAATTCTCATCTCCCAAACTCCCAGAGTTACGGAAGCAGACCCCTGGTCGTAAACTTATCATGAGGGAAAAGTGTGCATTTTGTGATATCGAGTATTTTTATGAACTGACTTCAAACAATGTTTGTTCCCGGAAAGGAAAGGAGATCATGACAAAATCCAGAAGTGACAACATCTAGAAAAATTAAAAAAATCCGGAAATGAGAAAACTCAAAAGTGACAAAATCAAGTAGTGACAAAATTCAGAAATGAAAAAATACATAAGTGTCAAAAACCCGAAATTGTAAAAATTGTTATAATTTAAAAAAAATTTAAAAATTTTTAAAAATGACATTAATTTTGCTTCGCAATTGTCATATTTACACTCGTCATTGTTTTTATATTAATCTGTGTTATTGATATAGTTGGGAGTTTTGATGACATATTCATCTGATGGAAACCTCACATCTTTCTGAACGAAACAGGCTTACCCAACAATGCCTGCACATGGGTCACGATTTGTGAACGGCGGTGAAGAAACATTATATAAAATTTTGAAGTGTTGATCGCGATTGTGCGATGGTCATGGTCCGAAATTTCGAATTAGAATAAAAAAGTTTAAATTTTGGAGAAATTACTAATACTTACATAGAAAAACTTATGCTTTGAGGTATTATACTACTGTGGAATGTATAAATTACTGCTTATATGGTATATATCTAGGTCTGAGCCTAGTTGAGGTTGTAGTGTGGGGTGGATAATGTAAAAAATATATATAATTTGTTTGTTTGCAACGTAAACGAAAAATTTCCAAGCTCATGAAGAATTCAAACTGAGAGGAAATTCAGAAAAGAATCCGCGCGCGAATATTTTTTTTTTATTTTTTTTTTTATTTCTTCTGAATTTTGACACTTCTGGATTTTGTCCCTTCTGGATTTTGTCACTTTTGGCTTTTGTCACTTTTGGCTTTTGTCACTGTGGGCTTTTGTCTCATCTGGATTTTGTCTTTCAGGATTTTGTACTCAACCCGCCGGAAAGAATACGGACAAAAAACTACTAATATTGGATGGCCACTCACCACTTGTTTCTGATTCAGATATCTTAGGATGTATAGAATTCTATAATCAACCATGATAAAAGATCTTCACCATTGATCGAAATCCCCATAATTTCCCCAGCATACCTTTCTACACGAATGCAACAAGCTCCAGCTTTAAGGTCAACGGAAGTTATTCTCGAAAAACCTTACAAAAAGAACAGCAACAAAGAAACTAGATATTTAGGCTTCAAAAAAAATTACTTAATCTAAAATCGTGCCAATCTTCCGAATTCGACAACCGTCAAAATTATTACAAACACTGCAATGTCAATTTTTACGATAAAAAATGACTTAATTGTGGCTCCAATGCATTTAATCCAAGCGATGACTGCATGAAATTTGGTCATCATTTAACTTGTGTTGCGAAGACTGCAAAATTGAAGGCGTTTTCTCTACGTATATATGTTAATTACGTATAGTTAAAATATGTTCTCATTTCAGAATTTCACCACATCAGCCTAACAATGATGCCATATTGTTTTCTTAAATTTTTGTTTCATATATAAAATAGTTTTACATCTGCTCCATTCTTCCTATGATAATTTATACTTGGATAAAATCAACGTTCGAGAAAATTGTACTCATATTATCCTGAATTTCCTTATATGCTCCGGGAGACTTTCATAAATGGTAACTTTTAACCCCTGAGCCAATTATTTCAGGAAAGGAGCAGCGAGGGATTACAATTTCAAATTAAGAATTATCAAAAAATAATCAATATTGGTTTACAACTTTTAACATTCAAAGAATCCCTAATCTTTTAAAATACCTTAGATAGAGTTTGTACAAAAATAAAATGTTTAAAGCACCTGGGCAGTGAGAAGAGTTACTATTTGTCGCTCTCTTTCTACAAATTTTGAGAGCACACATATTTATAATTTACACGGGGTGATCTAAAAATTATAGTTTGGGAAAAATATTTAAATTTATTATTTATGCATACATATTATATTACGGTATGTATCAAACTTTTAAGATTTATAATGTATTTTACGTCGCCTCAGCTATAGTGCGAAATCTCCAGAGAGAACGACACAACACCACGTCAAACGTATTTGCAGATAGCTGGTAGGTACTTGCCGACTGAAATCTTAAATATTAATCGCGCATGAGATATTGTTATATAGAATTGTAGATTTTACATGCTCCACCAGCTTGGTATTAAAGATTTTTACCGTAAGATTTTTGGCAATTAATAGTTTAAGGTGCATAATCGGGTTAATAATAGTGGATTGAGTGTAAGCCTCTCGAGGACAAATCTTGTGCTTTTTACAAGAAAAAGTCATGAGCATCATGAGTCATCACCTTAAAAATATATGCGGAAAAGGACTTCAAGAATAACGATTTCATCCTTTATCTGTGTAGATCCTGAAAGGCGTACTTTTATTTTATTATTTTTAGGGTTCGTTCGCAAAGGGTAACAACGGGAACTCTATTACTAAGATTTCGATGCCCAGGTTCTCATGAACCGTAATAGGTAGACAGTTGAAATTTTCACAGACTGTGTAATTCTTTCGGCGATATAAAAACAAATAATAAAAATTAAATTAAATTAAAAATTGAACAGGGCCCCCATACAAGAAACGTGTTGTTTTTTGAGTTTTTTTCCACGTTTTATTCTCATTTATTGTCATAAGTAGAAATTTTTTTCAAATGACAGCATAATTATTATTTATTCAAATGACAGCATTATTTTTTCACATGACGCCTACTCTCATTTGAAAAAATAAATAAAAAGTTAGTTAAATTTTGTACGATGGTACGGAACACTTCGTGCGCGAGTCCGACTCGTACTTGGCCGGTTATTTTTTTTTTATTATTATTTTTTATCTTGTATTATCCACTAAAACATAAACAAATTTGGGATCTCAACGGGATCAAGGAATAAAAAATCAAGAAAGTTGGACCAAAATGCATTTATGTTTTTATAAAGCGTGCCCCGTCCGTATATAGTCTTGCACCTGAAGGCTATGAATAGGATGCTATTTTTCTTAGATAACTTCAAATCCTACCTTTCAAATGAGTGCTTTGTACACTTCTGCAGGACTGATATTGTTTAATCCAACAACTCTCGTTATTTAATTACATTCTTTTTATACACAAGATGAAATCTATAGGGTTACTACGTTTGTTATTCCATTTCTAACGCAGGGAAATAATGATGGTAGAGCAAAATGGATTGGACACTCACGCATAATATTAAAAGTTATTTTGATTTTTGCCTGTCCGGCCGTGCGCAAGACAGCTCGAGAACGCGTATATTTGAGAGTTGAAATTTTCTATGCGGACTTAAAAAAAAAAAAGTAAAATTAAGTTTGATTATGAGACAAATCGGGCAACTATTTCGTGCGGTTGCCATACAAAACTTTCGTTTTCCGCTATATATGTATTTGGACACTGCTTGAGAGCACGTAAATTTGGTATATGGAAATTTTATAGTAATAGCAATTGAAATTTCGAAAATGGACTAAATCGAGCAACCACTCCTTGGTGTTGCCATATAAAAATTTAGGTTTTTTACATATACTGTGAAATCGATCAGTCCTAGACATTTTTATTGTACTAAAAACTTTTTCAGAATACGAAATCCTATGAAATTGGTTATAATAATTTTTTCTGTCCGACGAACCGTTCTAGAAATATACGCGAAAAACCACTTCAAAAATTAAATTTGCATAGATTGGTGACCATTCGAAATTTCATACGGGCATTCATCTAGGGTATCATAAGAATTGGTCTTAGACCAATTGTAACTGTTTTACTTGTTCTCTCTATATTCTCTATACCTTGGAAAAATTTTCCACTAATCTACTGTTGTTTCTATTTGAATTGATTTATTTCTACTGTTACATCTATTTTGAATACTAGTGCATTACAGTCTATGTATTTAATTATAATATACATATGTTTTTACCTACTTCTGGGTTGTAAAACTGTAAATTGACCCAGTAGCCCTTGTCGACAGTGTGTATTTGCACTCACCCTGTTTTAGGGAGCGATCGAGCTCGCCTTGAAGTAGGTTGTGAGGTCTGGACTCACTTTTCTAAAGGAATTCCGTCTACTGAAATCTTGGGGTTAGCTTGTGGTTAATTTGTCTCATCCTTGTGACAACAAGGTGTAGATATTTTATTGTCACAACAATCATTATGGCCAGAGATAGTAGGCTCGAAAATTATATTGAAGCTGTGAACAGGATATGAGAATGTCTATTCCACAACTTGTTACTGTATTGGTTTAATTTATGTTGGATATCTTCCAATGAATGTGGACCTTTGGAAATCGATTTATGGATGTGGTCTCCTCTTAAAATCTCGGTTTGTCCCTGACGTTGATTTCGGGTTTTTGGTAGAATTTGGACTAGATTTAAGTCAGATAAATCATTCTTGGTTTCGGGGAACATATTCGCTTGGACAATTTTAGGTGGATGTTTGCTCTCACCTTCGTATTTGATCACCTTTTGATCTATTTGGACCTGACATAGCTGAGTAATGGCAATTATCCCTTGTCCCTCAAATTTAGAAATTGAGAAGTGGTTTGGGCATGTGATATTTAACACTGTGGGGGTGATGAACGGAAATAGCCAGGAATTGGGCTTACTTAACTTAATCAACATATTTGTCTGGAGGACCTGCACTCTCAACTTTCTTTTAGGTACTTCATGCAAAGAATTATACAATAGCTTAGTTACACATTCATTTGATGTCGTTGCCTTGATTATAGGCGTATTCAGTCAACCTATATACATATGTGTTATCCTCCAGATAATGGGTAATTTGTTAAAACCTCTTCATGTTTCCACACTTTAAGAGGAGGAAGTTTGTGCGCTGTATGAATTACCAGGGTCTGGAATTAACGAATCATTAGAGTCTTTAGGTATATAACAGCATCGTACTTGTGCAGCCTCATTTTTGGAGATTTAAAAATTATTCTGCATGAGGGATGACTGGGCTCCTGGTGTTTGATACAAGACGGCTAAGCAATGCTGATCTTTAGGACAATTCGAGGTTATTTTTAGCAGATTTTGTGCATTTTCTAGCTATTATTATATCTAGAAGGGCATGCAGTCGGTATTCGACTTTTATGATTTGGAGCAATAAGCTATTCTAATCTCTTGCCTCAGTTGCCTTCTTTTTAAATCCTCGGTCACATTTCGGCTATCATTTATCTGGTACGCTATTTGTTGTTGACGATCCATTAGCATAGCCAGAGTTTTTGAATCTGTTCCAAGGTAGCTTCAACTACACTGATTTGTTGCTTCTCTAGCTCAGCTAGATCTTGTGTATTCGATTCAAGTTCATCTAATCTGCTGGATGTCTTCTTGTCATTGTTACTATCCATCGTACCAAATAGGTACTGCATGGAACCGCCTATTCTGTTAAAAGATGATCTAGCTTTTCTTTTTCGTGATACCAATTCCTTAATGGCCTTTGTGCGCTTTTGTACACTATCTACATATTATTGCGCGTATGTGTTATTGTTGCACGTTGCGCAGGTCTCCTTTATACATTTGTTTATGGAAAGTCTATGTTCTGCATGCCCTGCTAACTTTATATGTGTATCTACTTCATCCAAGTCTGTCGCCGTAAGAACATTCCAGGTGTTATGATACACCATGACTCTTCCTAGACCCTCGAAAAATTTAGCATAGGGTTTATCGGCAATTTCTCCTATCGTGTACAGGATAAGCAGGGTTAGTACAATGATTTGTAGCGCTATTTCTGTGGACAAGTTGGAGGAATAAAACAATCTTTTTAGTACGATTGTGCTTATTTCGTTTCGTTATTATCGGAAGTGAAGTGGCTATACCGCAAATGTTCCTGAAAATCTATTAAAATGGGATTTAATGGAAACTAATAAAGTAGGAAGTAAAGTCAACCTGGTTCGTAGCAACATGTTTTTCTTATTCGAAGTATGGCTTTAGTCGGTTATTATGTACCGTTACGTTACACTTACCAATCTTTATTGTGGTTTCCATTTCACTTGGTGTAGTGTACTTACTTAGTAAGGTACTACCCAGATTTGGGAAAGCTTACGTTTCCTGCTTTCGTTTTTTATACGGACCTTATCTACTATATGAAAAGTTTGGGGCAGTAGTCTTGTCATAGTACCCCTTTGAGCACTTTTTACTGGCTAATAAATTGTTTCTTGCCGTGGCATAGGATTTGTGGAGCTTGCACTTCATTAATTGATAATAGCTCTCATGATTGTAAACGGGTTCTGGATCCCGTTTTAAATTTGAATGGGACATCCACTGTCAAGCCGTAAAGTCCATTTGGGTAAGTTTTGTACCCTCGTGTACACTGTTGTTATACACGAATGCAGTGGTTCGTAGGTATTGGTCCCAGATTTTGGGATTTTCATCTACGATCGTTCGCAGGTATTCGATGAGTGACCTATGTGCACGCTCTAGTGCTCCATTAGACTGTGGATGGTATGCTGAAATCTGCAAGTTTTGCACCTTTAGAAGCTTACATACCTTTCTGAATAGCTCAGTTTGTCCCCTGATAGGTGACTATTCTTTTTGGTATTCGATAGCGTGTAACGATTTTAGCAAAGATAACTTCCGACTGCTTCTGCATAAGGTATTGCAAACCAATCGACAAATTTTGTTGGATTATCTAGAAAAGTCAAGAAAAATTTGTTACCTGATGTGGTATCTTTAATGGACCAACAATATCAAGGTAAATTTTGTCGAAGGCTTGTTCTGCGATGTCCCTGATTACCTTCGGCAGATGTTTTCATATTTTGGCACTGCGGGCATTTATTTATGTATTTTTTAAAGTCGCTAAGCATGTGCCTCCACCAATACTTGCGTTTTACATGTTCGTAAGTTTTAATGACACCTGGCCATCATCAAATGAGGAATCGTGGTAATCTTTCAAGATTGTTTGGATATATGTGGGGCTGGTGACTACTCCGGGTGTCTTACTTGTACTTAGTTTTTGATCAAGCGTCGCTGGTTTTAGTGTATCTGCCTCTGGCCTTAATTTTGATCCACTTTTGTGTGCTCTTTCACAGTGGCGGATCCAGGATTCTTGTGAGGGGGCGCAACTATGGATTAAAAATGGTATAAGCTAGAAACAGGTCAAAAGTTCAAAGCCACTCGCCACCACTCGCAAACATTAAATGCACAAAATATATTATTTTAAAAATACGGTTCCAACAGATAAGAGAGTGGAAATGAAGAGAGTTGTTCAACGTTCAACTTTTGCCACTCCGAAAGGTCAAACGAGCTGTTAAAATATTTATTTTGTTTTGGTTTGTAAATAGTGGTTTAGTTAGTAAAAATAATAAAATATGTTTTGTTCGAATTCATGAATTCATCATAAATTGTAACTTTGCAAAATACAGGAATTAAAGCGCTACGTATATACATTACGTCTATTTAAAAAAGGAGTTAAACAACAGATGCAATACGTATCTTGTAAGAATATAACTTCATGTAAACGCCACACTTAAAATTTTGCAGATTGTATGCCGGAGGAAAGACAGAAGATGGTAGACTGTTCCACATACGGACAGTTCAGGATATAAAAGCATCGCAGAATTTTACTGTACGGCCGAAAATAATTTAGATGATAAATGGTTCTGTGCGGTTTGCTGCGCGATTACTGTCTGCAACAATAATTCTACAATTCTACAAAATTGCCCATGCATGTAGCGATAAGGGAGCGAACAAAGCGGTGGTGTTCAAGTGAGTCGGTATTACAAGTTATTGCCACATCGCCAATGAACTCGAAGGCTGTCCTTTGGACAATATCCAATGAAGCTAAGGCTGTACGACCAGGCCCGGCCCAGATGTGAGAATTGTGTTCCATTCTGGACATATAGAGGAGCGCTAGATTTGACGAGTGGAAATATTTCTTACAACTTTTCAGAAATCAAAAACATTTGGATGCATCTTTGGCAATAGAGAAACAATAATCTGTCCAGCTTAACGTACTGGAAATGTTAATGACAAGAATGCATAAAGGTGTATCGTAAATCAGTGCTTCATCAAAAGAAACGGAAGTGCAAAAATTATGAAATTATGATCTTCTTTGAAAGTGATGGGAGAGCTTTGGGTCTTAGATATAAGTATTGAATTCAACGCGATTCTCTTTACCCTAAGGTCGTTATTCAATGATTTAATCATGCAATCTAGTTTAACACATCTAGCATTCCCTCTCGAGTCTGGAAGAGTACAAATGGAGTAAGGCTGCTGTCATCGGCAAAACCATGAGTGGGCTGAAAAGTATGGGAAAGCATATCATTAATGAGAATTATGAAGAGAGACGGAGAGATTACAGAGCCCTCGGGCACGCCGGCATTTATAGGGTGAAGCTCTGATGAAAGCCATCTAGGACAATCCGTATTAGGCGAACAGAATAAAATCTTTCAATACATAATAAAAACGGAGGGAGAGGCCAAGTGCTTTCAGTTTGGCTAAAGGAGAATCTATCAAAGACATTTGAAGTATGTAGGTCAACGATTTTGGACTCACAAAAATTGTGAAGGTCACGGTTCCAACGATTCGTAAGAAAAGTTGGCAAGGCTCCAGATGAGCGTCCAGTCTGGATTCCAAATTGGCGATGAGTTCATTGTTTTCTAGATAATTTATTACTTTGGAGTTAATAATAGATTCAAAAATCTTTGAAAGAATCAAAGTAATTGCAATTGGTCGATAATTTGAGGTATCACTGCCCTTTCCTTTGTGGAGTCTTGCAGACTTGTTTCAATTCTGGATAGGGATGCAATTGATGGGTGCGGAAAACAGACTATTTCGCTTTTGTTTATTTTTCCAATGCGGGAATGGAACTCACAATTTTTAGAATATGTCATAAATGGAGAATAGAAGAATTTTAAGAAGTTTTATTTTTACCAATCCTAAATTAAATCATAAATACCAGAGAAAAAAAAAACAGCCTCGTTCGGAGTTTCAAACCGGGACCATCCGCTTTCTGGGCGACTGCTCTTACCACTGAGCTAACGAGATCGATACTAAAGGGAAAGCATCTGTCTCGTTAGACCAGAGGTAAGAGCAGTCGCCCACAGAACGGAAGGTCCCGGTTTACCCGGGAGGAGGCGGTTGTTGTTTCCTCTTGTAAATCAACATCCTGTGAAGCAAAACAGACCGACCAATCAATTTCTCTAAGATACTGATTGAGAATTTCCCAATCAGCAGTTTTATTTGTTTTCATTTAACATTTGATGGGCTAAGTATTCTGGTAAAATCTATTGCACATTTAAAGATATAATAATAAAAAACTTATTTCAAAATAAATCTCTTGCTTTAAATGTAATAACTCACTACAGCAATACACAATAATTTGCCATTTGTAGTTTCGATGAATATCTCCAATTACGGGTTATAAATAAATTAAATATTTGCTTTGATAATGTTCTAATAAGCCGTCTCTACATCGACGACGTATGGCCTTTCAATTAAAACAAACCTTTCATCGTTTTTACCCGAATAGGCTCTGTTCAAACACCCCGAGAAAATCCACGCGCATGAACAAGAACTTTACAGGTATCAGCACTTCCTGTTTTCTCTATAGGCTTCAACGGCCATCACCTAAAGTGGAGCGAAGACCAAGCCGTTAGCTAAAGGACTCTGTTCTTAAGCTTATCAAATTAAACGTTTCTAGATATTTTTTTGGTTTTGTTAGGAAAATTTCAGAAGATCTACTGCATTTTTATTTTTAAGTGTCTTCATGGGTGGGGAGGGGGGGGGGGCACCTAGCTGGATCAGCTCCTGCTCTTTCATAGCCGTGTTGGAGCTATTTCTATCCTTTAGGGCTTTTTGTTTCTGACCGCGAGTAACGACGAAGCAATGAGCGGATTTCTTTTTATTTTTCGCTCTTGAGGGATTGTTTTCCTCCACATCTGCGCCCATGCTATGGTGGACTAGGTCTAACTTGTAATAAACTTGTAATAAATCTCACAAACGGGAAGTTGGATATTATATATTAAAGACATCTTTGAGAGGTTTATGGTCTGTATAGACCGTGAATTTTCTACTTTAGAGGTGGTACCTGAAATTTGTTGTGGCCTAGACAATAGCCAATAACTCCTTCTGGAGTAATTTTTCTCGCCTATATTTAACATGCGTCTAGCATAGGTAATGGGTTGGTCCTTTCCGAATTCTCTTTGGGCACCTAAGGCCTCGCTACTTGCGTCCGTCCTGAGATTAAACGATTTTGAAAAATCAGGATACATATTTGTAGTGGTGGAGAAATTAAAGCATTCTATATGCTTTGAAATGCTTCTTGGCTTTTCTCAGTCCAAGTGAACTTTACATCCTTTCGGAGTAAATACGTAATTGGACGTACAATTGAGGAGAAGGCTTGGACACACTTACTTAACCTTAAGTCTATTCTTCTTTCTTTTTGTTTCGTTTTTCTTCGCACCTAATAACTTATTTAGTCGGTGCTCACAATTCTTTTAAATATTTAGGCTGAGCTAACTTTTCCTTTTACCGTACTAAAATTTTATTTCTAGATATCAGAACTTTAATTTGCTCTTTTGTCTACAATTCTAAGTAATCATCGCGATCCAGACCGATTTTTTACTACCAGCCGCCAACCTAGTTTTAAAATCAACTCTCACTCACCTTTTACGATGAACAAGTCCCATCGTTCAGGGCAGAAAATGCTTAATTCGCATTTTTACCCTAAGAAAACATTTTTTTTCTGGCCTTTTCTAAACTTGTCCAGACAGTGGCTTAAAAATGTAATTCTATCCCTTAATAAACATCAGCCGTTATCCCGTCGTTTGAAATGGCGACACGCATTAAGCAGTATTGCATTTATATGGCGTGCATTTCTTATCGCGAAAGGTCTAGTTCGTAATATGGATGTACATAATGTATTTTCGTGACAAATCTTACTGAAGGTAAAACTTATTTTTAATTTAATATTTTTCTACTTACTTTTGCCGGCAACATTTGTCATGGCAATATTTTGGTTAAATTTTCTTTATTCATTTTGTAGATAAGCTAATTATGCTTTAAGCATGATTAGCTGATGTGAAAATTAATTAAATATATTTTTGTCTTTTTCAGCTCTTTAGGTATATTTGGATATACAACATTAGCCACATTTCACATTCTAGCATGAATGGGAAAATATATGTGAAATTTTAAAGAAGAACAGGACAGAGTTTTTGTGAAATTTTACGGATGCCATAACTCGCGAAATACGCATTGTATAAGGAAAACTTTTAATTCGTATTTTGTTTTCACAAACAACCCTCAATGTATTTAAAATTTCAACAAAATCGGTATGGTAATGTCAAATTTTCTTATGATTTTTGGTCGATTTGCTATGGAATGACCAATTTCCAACAATAAACAAAATTCACAAATCACAAACTCGCTATCTTGAATGCTTTTTTCAACTAATTCCTTTCTTTTCACACATCATGTCAGGGTCGTCGATAAAAATACATTTCAGAAATGTCACACAGCGATTTGACGTGTGGCAGCCCTATATGTCACCACTTACAGGTGATATATAGTGACAGCAGGGAGGTTCTAAAAATCTACATCGTTAAGTTTCCCTCGATCAAAAGTTGGCGTCATTCCCAATTAGGTGGGTATGGGTAGGCAAGAGAAGTCTGGAGTACCACCTGAAAAGTTAAAAAGTCACATGCCAAGGTGTCGGTTGGACAAGAAAACGCGCGAATGTCAGGATTGCAAGTTCCATCTTCGAGAAATAGTGACAATGCACGACACATGCAAAATACGCAATAGTTTTAACTCTAGTGATAATTGTATAAATTGTATAGTATGGAATTCAGCTAGGAGGTCAACTACTGATTTGCTAAATTCCAATTTAATATTAAAGCTGTACACATAAAAAAGGTGGAAAAGGCAAAGGGTAGCGAACAATAAAATGTTTTGTTTCGTTAGATCAGCTCCAAGATCTGAGGTCGTCCGGATATTAATTGTCTATGAGCTAGATCTATTCCCTCGAGGAATAGATAACCAAGGGTATAGAAGAACTCCGCATTTTGTGGTGGAACCAATTATTCAAATGTTTACAGTCAGTCATATAAAGACTATATTCTTCGTGTCTCTACGCTACTAATCGTATTAGGTCTAAGCCAGATTTATATTATCTTACAATAATTTTTGTGTGTAGATATTTGAGATAATAATGAATAATTTCAAATTTAGAACGATTGGAACCTTTGTCAAAATTTCTTTCCCGGTTGCTCTTCTCTTTACTTTCTTTGGTAATAGATGGTAACCGGATAATTTTCTCTGAATCATTTCTTAATTTTGAACCTTTACAGATACCGTTTTTTTTTTTTTTGAATCATTATATACTTAGTTCTAAAACGATTGGAAGAAGCTCAGATATTTCATCGCCCAAAAGTTCGAAATAAGTTCGTAAGAATAAAATACTATAATTTTTCGAGGTTCTAGTTTTCTATGATTAACAGAAAAGGAAAGAAAGAAGAAACCCTCCCGTTTGTATATACGTACAATCGGATTTGCTAGGGAATTATTATACACGCCACACCGGCATAATTGCGCTAGGTCACAAATTTTTTTGCCATATAGATGAAGGCACTTGCTCGCATCTTCCCCAGACACTCACTCATGTTTAATAATTTACAGGGAATTCGTCGACATCAATCCAGAGATGCCTATGCCATGGATCAGACAATCGTGAGTAACTTCTTTTTCTTAAAGATTTTTTTTATCCGTTATTGCATTTATCAAATATATATACTTTTTTTCAATAATAATATTAATCGTAACTTTAAATAAGAAAAAAAAAAAAAAACACTTGCAGTACATAAGCTGCAAATATAGCACCTCAGCTCAACTGTTTAGAATTAAAGGCTTGAAAGAACTTTCGCTAGAGTCAAACTCAAAGAAAATAAAAACCTAAAGAAAAGGAATGGTGCAACTCGTACAGCTCTTGAAAAGTAAAGAAATACGCAGTGATACCGAATATAAATATTGATAGGTATAAACCTTAAGGTTAGGAGTGTCATGAATTGTTTTACTTACCCTTCAGGTAATTACGGTTTGGTAATCTAAATATGTACGGGTTATAATCAGTTTTAGTCACTACTATCACACTCTATAAGCGTTTCAATTGTTAGAAGATAAGCGGCCAGGTTTAATGAGCTTACTGTATTCAATTAAGGTGAATTTGAGTAAGTGTCGATAGTTAATAAATGTCTTACTATACGATTCAGCAACATATCCTGAGGTGTTAATCATTTAGCCCCCACTTCCTCTAGAGGCTCTTTTCTCTGTCGAAACAAGGAAGTATTCAAACATTGTGGCCCTGAATATCCATGGGATAGATGGGACATGGGGAATACTGTGGACAATCACCAGCAAGCTCTCCCGACATAGCTACGTTGACTAATGTTGAATATCCCTTTTTCCCTAATATCCGGCATCCAATCCTAATCCCCCCCCCCCCCACCCCGACCTAACTTCTTATCTCCGCAAAGCTAGTTTACAAGCATGCCAGCCTGCTGATAATTGTCACGAGTTGAGCAGCTGACAGGACCACAGTCCTCAACCCCTAACGAAATCTTGAAGTAGTGAAAGAAATACATACATACGCATAACAATCCCATCAAAATAATTAGATCAACTTAATTTTTAGTTGAATTTGCCTTTTAAATTGTTATTTCAAATAAGTGAAGAAACATAATACATATATAATATATATGATAATGGCGGCATCTACCAGAATCCTCTTGAAGTACTTAGACCAAAGCATAGAATTAAGTATAAAGGTTGGGTTGTTTATTAGTTTTTTAAAGTTAAAGACATTCCTTATAATAGCTATGTTCATTATATATAAATAGATTCAGTAACAAGAGAAATAAATTACGCGAACTAAAACAGAAATATATCGATCTAATATAATTAAGGAAGCTGACGCCTGTAATAATCCACCGGATTAGTGGTTACACGATGTGTAAAACCTTTAACTTTTATTTCGGACAAGTAATGAAATTTGAGCCGGAGTCTACTTGTTTTCTTTTTGTCAGAAATGTTTACGTATGGTAAGCGTTTACAAACAATTTTTTTAATGCCAAACGAAGGAACTGCTTGCTAAAAACTCGCGAAGGCTGACAGTTGCCTGAAATGATGATGAAAATTCGAAAGAATTATTTCGCCAGCACCATGTTACAGCCCCTTCAAAATTTTTGTTAAGCCCTAGATACAATGAGCGCTGCGCGCCGCAAAATGAGTTTGAATCAATGGTTTTCATAATAGCTAGAACCAATGAAGCCCTGCCACTTTCGGGTACCGCAAAGTTTGATCAAACTTTAAACTTTGCGGCGCGTTGCTTTTTTCTAAGTTTGTTATTAGTTTCATTTTAAGAGAACAAATGAAAATACTGACAAATTTGAAATAACAATTTCACTTTTTTGGTAATAGTTTTTTAATAAACTTATAGGGCAAGTATACTTGCTTTAATTATCACACTTAATTTTTTTTTTTTATCATTTTTAAATACTTTTCACAATTTTACAGAAATAATCAACGCACCTCAGATAGTTGGTACTGTCAAGTGTAAAAAAACGCGTGGCTCTCACTGTATCATAAACGCCACAAAGCGGCGCCGCAAAAAAAAAACACACGCGGCGCTCATTGTATCTAGGGCTTAGGCAGTGAATGAGTTTCACCATCGTCAAGATTCCAAGTAAAACGCTCATTCGGGTAAACTCGGAGGAGCAGAATTTTTTTCAATAAATATTGTCTGGAAATTGGAAGAGGACAAGTTTTGATCTCGAATAGTGAACTAACAGTGGCAGCAGATCAATGCTGTTGTTTGTACTCCGATCGGAGTCTTTGTACTCCGAAAACTAATAGCGTACTCCGGTACTACTCCTTTTATAAAAGTACTCCGCTTTTCATTTCTTCATACTTAAAACTCCTATGTATGTGTATAATCTAAAAGGTTGAGTCACTTTCATTTAAAACTATACATTTGTAGTACATTTTAGTAATAAAATCTATTAACGAGTCCGGTTGAAAAGTTGGTTTGGTACTACGTTGAACTTGATGAAATATACCAAACAAACGTGATGAAATATACCAAACAAACGTGATGAAATATACCAAACAAACAGTTTTTTTTAATCGCTCTGCCTTTTCCTTTGTCTTTCCTATTTTCTTCATTTTCTTTCTCATAAAAGCTAAGTCCAATTAACAGTAAATTTTTCATGGAAGGTTGGGTTTTTGTTTATGATTCGGCGAAGTTATTGAATGATTTAATTTAACTACATCATTTGTTTACTTTAATTCAAGGGTTGCAAAAACGTTGATTTTTTGTAAAAATGTGTGAATTGCGACAGAAAGGAAGAAACTTGAGAATAGTTCCCAATTTGCAAAATACGAAATTCAAGGAATTTACAGCGTACACCATCTCTGTGGAAAATTTTAGTGACGACGATTAAAATTCTCTTCTTCTATGGAAAAACTAAGAAAATATTACATCAGTACAGCGGGTTTCTTAAATTTTGTTTTAAATATAATGTAGAATGTAGACCCCCGACGATTTAATATAATAACAGTTTAGTTTGGATGATCTGATTGAGATAGGGTTTTTGACTTCTTTTGGACAATTCCACAGAAACAGTGGTATTTGATTAAAGTGCACAAATTTTGCAAAATACAAAATTCAAGGAATTTACAGCAACACAATTTTTTTTTTAAAGTTAATGCTCATAATGATTTCAATGGGCTTAGACGTGATAATTTTTGTTTATTTAATGGACTGTTAATGGGTCATATTTGAGAAGAAAAAAAATTATGTGCTTTGTGAAAAAGTCTTACGAGATCAATGATAACAGAATAGATTTGTATGACATTTTTTACCCAAAAAACCATATATAAAAAAGAAAAATTCTCGTCCCCAAACTCATTGATATCCCAATTTAAGAATTTAACTATTTACTAACAACATTATGAGCATTAATCTAAAAATAAAGCAAGGAAAAATTAAGGGAATTCATTTGAAGATAGTCAAGGATGAAGGATATATTTATTATCATTAATTTTTTCTTCTTCTAAAAGGTATCTCTTTTTATAATTTTCTCTCAAGGACTGTACTTTCATCTTTAAAATAACCTACAGGTCATGTTTCTATGATAATCAGAACCAAAGTTATGATTTTTTTGAATATAACTCAGCAGACCAAAAATCGGCGAATTTTAAGGGATTTCAAAGTCCTTTACGGGGAGGCTATCGTTCACGACGATTTTTTTTTATATAATTATCATCCTTAAAGTGTTTAGCACACGTGGGTAAAAAGATATTTTCATATGTAAAGTATATTTTAGAATTCACAGCCTGTTTAGAGCAGAACTGCCCACCGGCTAGAAAACAGGTACTCTGAGGCGCTCGGAGCGCGCTTTCTGGGGAGACCTTTTCTGGATACCTGAGGCAATGCTGCCAGATGGCAACATACAAAAATCGGGAATATACTGGAGAGAAAATCATGAATTGGGTATAAAAATCAGTGAAAGAATTAATTATTTGTTCAAAACATAATTTATTGTAACAGACAATAGATAGAACAGAAATCCAGCATAATATAAATTAAAAAATTAAGGTTGTATCAAGAACTATAACTTAGATTAGATTAACATTTTATTGCCATTGCCCCTATTTCAATTTTATCATTTAAGTCTGATGTAGTATTATTTATACTAAACTATTTTTAATACATTAAAACATTTCTCTCTGTTTTCTGCCAAAAAAATCTTTGGATAATAAAATGTCTTTTAAAGTTTCCGCATCCAAGCAATTTCTCAGCTTTGTTTTGTTAATCTGTGAAATTGTTCGTTCTACATTAGGAGAAGAACAAGGTAAAGTTAAAATATCAAAAATAAATTTACTTAAGAAAGGATAGTCTATTTGACCACTTCCATTTTTTAATTGACACATATTTTCCAAAATATTTCCACCTCAATATCATTTATAGTGGAAATATTAAATAAAGTTGAAAATTCAAGACACTTTATTTCTCGCCATCAATTGTTTGATATTCTGATGAGTTAATAATATTAGGGCGGTTGTGTTTTTTTCTTCTTGTATTTATGAATTTGATTTAGAATCATTAAAAATTAAAGTTCTTAAAGTTCTTCTTTCTCCATCATTGACCGATTCTAACAAGTGTATGTCAGGCGCATATCCAGACCTGCTGCTTAGGGGGGTCACAACTAAAATCTTCGAGGGGAAGGAAAAAGTCGGAAGAAGATACTTTTAAATTTTTTTTAATCATATTTACGTTATATCACAAAATCCAATTTTCGATTTGATTTGGAAAACCTATTGATAATATTATCCACATCAATGTCGATCTCAGGGTGGACATCTAGAACTCATAATCAGATACGCCGTTTCGTGCATAGATTGTAGAAATAGATGCAAGCGATTCTGTCATGGGTGAAGTAATTGACTGCGAGCGATCTTGCATTTTGAGGCACATTTAAAGGAATGTGACAAGGAGTATATGATATGTTACTGACTATTTCTTCTGATAGAAAGTTAACTGATCTTGCTTTCTTCTGAAAAAAGTTGTCAATGGTCTTATTAGTCTTCCACTTTATACTTTCGCTACTATATCTACCTCCATCGCTAACTAATATGGCAAGTTTATCCTTCTCCTACAAATTAAAAGTACACGTGAAGTTAAATTAAACAACACTACCTGAATTAATACGCCAACTACTGCAGAAGAAAGCAAATGGATCTTATTTGTATAGTTTTGCCGCAAAAATTTTGAAGAAAAATTGTAGAATCAATTTTAGCGGTACTCGAATCAATCCAAATGATGGTTTTCAGTATAATTGCCAACGCTCATAAATATCTTTAGCGACCAAGACCAGCCAAGGCACCTGAATCAATCTAACTCTTTTGAACCATGGTCGGCCACCAGTAGTGCATGAAAAATCTAAAGAAAAAATGTCAAATCTCTCAAAACTGAATGCTTGTGCACTTGTCCGAAAGAATGAATCACCAGTATCAATCCACCAATTCCTTTGGACCGTTGTTGCAAGAATTTAATGCTTCCCTACGAACGTTAAAATTTTGAACAACTCAATCTTGAATTAGTGTCGCTACGAAAAATAACGGATGATTGCATGGAACTAGGGCTCTACTGGAAGAACTCTAACTCAAAATTCGTTAAATAAGTTTGCATGCTTCTGTTGTGAGCTCCCAACCAAGTTGTCATCATCGATTTTATGTCGGAAAATTAGATAGGTAAAAAAAATTACTGATCGCTTTTTTTCTTAGAATTTCTTAGAAACAATAACACTTTCAAGTCTCGAAATTGTATGCTTTTTCATCTATAGGAGAAATTAGTGGAACAAAAATATAAAAGCATCATAATAACCGGGCAGCTAAGCATTGCGTACCTTTTTGTAAATAATCAAACACTAAAGTAAATATGCATTCCAAAATTACTTACCATCCTGTGATAGGTATGATAGATGAATTTTCGACACTATATAAAACACAAGAAAATTCTAAAAAAATCGTAAACGTTTCAAAGGCGAGGAGCTACGAACGAATGACTATTATACCCAATCCAGACTCCACTATTACTACTCGAGAGAAGACAAACAAATGCCCAAATCAGCGCTAGCTGACGCCGCAGATTAAAAAAGTGCTAAAAATACTTTTAGAACTAACTCTACAGGCCAGCGCTACATTCAATTTACCACGAAGGTGAGGTGGCGCTTTGGAGGAGGTCATGACCCCCGTGACCCTCCCCCTGTATACGCGCCTGGTGTATGTTCGATTCTCGTCCGCAGGAAAAATAAACCTAATTTGAGATGGATGTAAGATCTTCTTTGGTTTTCCACCTTCACCCTCAAATATCTTTTGTATATCTTCAAACTGATCGGTTCTTTTGGGACTATTGGCAATATAATTGTAAATTTCCCTGGCCATTGTTTCTACTGAATTAAGGTAGTTTCAAGCACGCATAGGATGAACATAAAGCAAACGAATGACATATACATTTCAATGTAAACAAATTTGGACAATCGCTTTTCAATAATGCTGCCACTGAGTGTGTTTTACCTGTCATATTGTTTGCTCCATCCGCCGCAAATCCTACTAAATTCTTTTTGTAATTTATATGTGCATTTTCAAAGACTTGATTAACACTGGCATACAGCTGATTTTACTTTTAGTAAATCCAATTTTACTTTTAGTAAATCCAAAAAGAAGTCTTGAACAATAAGGTTCTTTGCTGTTTTGACAACAATACTTAACATATTTGTTTTAGACAAATCCGTTGACTCATAAATACAAATAAAAAACTTACTGTTATTTAACGTCTGACAAAGTTCTTCAAACTGTGAAGCTCCAATAACATTTTTGGCAATTGTAGGAAATTTTATTGGCGATCTTAGAATCGTTAAAGATATTTTTTTTATAAAAGAGCTAAATGATCCATTACCTCGACTGGTATGTTATACCAAATGCAGAATGCACTTAGCTGGAGCTCCGTCTTTATAATTTTACTTTTAACGCCCAAAGAAGATTGCATTGCTGTTGAAATTTGAGGTTGAATTTGCACTGCCTTGCTGTTTTGCAAGGGTTTCTCATATTTAGCCTGCGAAATTAATTCTGATTTCCCAGGACTAGCTTTCAAGAACACAGAGTACACTTTGCAAAATACAATTTTATGGGTCGCACCATAATTTTTATTTTCAACATATCAGTTTTTTAATTTCGGGTTATATTGCCACATGTTGCAAAATTTTTCCACAAACGATTTTTTCTGCAAATATTTTTCTGCCAACAATTACAAAAGCTACATAAATTAAACACTCTAATTTTACCGTTATTTTCGGTACTATTGCATCATATAAATCTAAATCATCTGCGACAGGCCGTGGTATTGGCACTAAGTGTAAGTCCTCCTTCCCTAGAAAAATCAATTTTTAGAGATATGTAAATATTTTTATACCTGCACTTAATTTTACTTTTTTTTACTATAAACTTAGCTATCACATAAGAGAATGTTTGGATGCGTCCGTTTTTACTACATTTCCCCATAGTTTCGCGCATCTGAATAATATATATGTTTTTGCATATCTATATGAACTATTGCGTTCCTTTTACCAAATTTACATGTTCCTTAGGTTAGCGACAGAACCGTTCATATAAAAAAATATGGGTTAATAGTGAAAATCTCTAAAAATCGGAAGAGGTTGTAAAATGTCGGACATAACAGAGCCAAAATCGGGGAATCGGAATTATACTTGAAAATCGGGGAAAATACGATAAATCTGGGAATCTGGCAGCCCTGACCTGAGGTACTTCGTACATTTCGGGAAACTATTAACATTCATATTCAGCACAGTCAGTTTTTGGAGGAAGAAAAAGGGCTTCTGTATGGTGCTGAAATAGCTGAAGTACGATTTTTTAACTTTAAACTTTATATGAGTTTTTCTGGGAACAACATTACTTAGCTATCTAGGCGCTCTACAGCTTCAACAGCTGAACCTATTCACATGAATCTCTGCGCAATTGAAATAAAATTTAATTTACAGGGCCATCAGAAAGCGTCTTTTGTCAAAAATTGAATAGTTTAACAAAAAAAAAAAAAAAAAAAACGGTTTCTTTTTCAAACGCCTGGCATTTCGTTATTCAGTGATTGCCTTGAAAATGAAAACCGGTAAGGCCCCCCTACATTTTAACTAGTTTAATACTTTTCAATCCTATTTGTTTCGGATGAACTGGCAGAGCTGTGGAGCGCCCCGCGCAGGTTTGATTCGATTGGACCTGGAGCCGCCATTTTCGATATTTTTTTTCTAAAAACTAAAAATGGACGTTACTCTTCATTGATAAAAGAATAAAAAAAGTTAACACCCATTTCCAAAAGTATTTATTTTATGTAAAAAAAAAATTCCAAAGTTCATGCATTTTTCATGTCTCTCTACGGTAAACCCACCATAAGTCAACCAGCATGCGGCGGAGCACAAAAATAAATAAAGGGTTTTCCAATAAGAGGTGTTATTTTGATCTTCAAAGAAAAATGCCATTTTTTGAGATAAATGATTGGATCTTTATTTCATTATAAAGAGGAAGGTATGCCGTCAATAATGGAAATTAACATCAGCCAAATGACCACCACGACCACGCCTACAGGACCATATCCTTTTCATGAAATTTTCCATAACCAAATCGCAAAGTGGCTGCCCTATGCCCTCGATAGCCTCACGAATTCCATCATTGAGGTCTTGAATCGACGCTGGGCTGTTGGCGTAGAACTTCTCTTTCACGTGGCCCCAAAGGAAGAAGTCGCAAGGTGTTAAGTCACAAGATCTTGGTGGCCAATTGTGATCACCTCTTCGAGAGATAACACGGTCCGGAAACTTTTCCCGTAAAAGATCAATGGTTTCGTTGCTTGTATGGCACGTAGCGCCGTCTTGTTGAAAGTAAACGTTGTCCAGATCAATACCATCCAATTCCGGCCATAAAAAATTATTAATCATCTGTCGATAGCGCAATCCATTCACCGTAACTGTTGCTCCAGCCTCATTTTCGAAAATGTAAGGACCAATGAGCCCGTGAGACCATAAACCGCACCAAACAGTCACACGTTGAGGATAGAAAGGCTTTTCAACAATAACTCTTGGGTTTTCCGAGCCCAGATGCGACAATTTTGCTTGTTGACGAAGCCATCGAGGTGGAAATTGGCCTCATCGCTCAAGATAAGTTTTCGATGGAATTCCAGATCATTTTCATGCATTTCAAGGACCCAATCAGCAAAGACTCGACGTTGTTGATGATCGGCCAGCTTGAGTTCTTGTGTTAACTGAACTTTATAAGCCTTAAGACCCAAATCTTTATGCAAAATACGGTGTAATGACGTTTGCGGAATGCCTAATTCCAAAGAACGACGAGGAATGGACAAACCTGGGTTTTTTTCAACACTATCGCCTACAGCAGCAATATTATCGGCTGTTCTTGAGCGACGTGCACGGGTTTTATTCTTCACATCACTAACTTGTCCCGACAGCTCGAATTTTTCTACCAATGTCTGTATTGCGGTCCGACAAGGTGCTTCACGACAACCCAAAAATGTTCGAGTTTTACGAACCGTCTCTGCCACATTTTCACCATTTTTATAGTGAATTTTAATAATTTCAATGCGTTGCTGAATCATGTATCGTTCCAGTTTTATTAATGGCGTAGTTTATACTTGTCAAATATCAAAAAATGACAGCTCCAAAAGTGACATCTACCGAAATAGCGGGCTAATTAAAATAACACCTCTTATTGGAAAACCCTTTAGTTGTATTCCTATATCATAACTACTTAACTTCCAGCAAAAGATAAACGAGATTGGTGATGGTCCGTTGGGGAAGGTGCGAATTTTTAACGATTCCCCTATGTAGGTCGACCATTATTTATAATGACCTCAAAGTTCTTTCAGGTATATAGTTTACTAACTATTCCATATTTACCGGGGAAACAGAACTACATACAGAAGTGTGAAGTGCAGAGTAAAAGTCTAATGTGATCAAAAGCACTTTCGCTAATGTAGAAGTAAGTGTCAAAGCATCCAAAATGTATGTTCATAGGTAAAGTATTAAAGTCAATTCTTGACAATATTGCAGACACAGTAATAAACGACCGGATATGTCAAGAAACCATTCTTGGAAATTCTATGGAAGCTGTTTTGTCGGCAACAAAAGGTAATACTTATAATAAACAAATTAAGCGTTCAAAAATGTAGGTCTGTATGCACGCAAATATAAATAACAGGGTTTTTTTTTTAAATATGTTTTAAAGTTATTGCAAACAAGTAAAAAAGCTCGAATTGGTCTTAGACGAATGCTTGCGATACACAGGATGAATTCCCAAATGTAATTTCGTATGATCTGTGTAAGTTTGATTCTTGGAGTGGTTTTTCGCATATATTTCTAGAACGGCTCGTCGGACAGAAAAAATTATTCTAACCAATTTTATAGGATTTCATATTCTGAAGAAATTTTCCGTAAAAACCATATAGGACTGATCAAGTTCACAGTATAAGTAAAGATTCTAAATTTTTATATGACAACACCAAGAAAGGGTTACGCAATTTAGTCTATTTTTGAAATTGCATTTACTATTTTTATGAAAACACTATGTACAAAATTTCAACTCTGAATGTCGACGCGTTCTCAGGCATTGTTCAAATATACCCTTAGTGAAAAACGAAATTTTTGTATGGCAACCCTACGAAGGAGTTACCCGAATTGTCCCACTTTTGAACTTGAGTTATCGTGAGGATGGACGGACATGCAAAAATCAAAATAACTTTTAATTTTATGCATGGGTGTCTAATCCGTTTTGCTCTACCAGAATTATTTCTGTTCATTACTGTAAAAGATTTGAAATGCAGAAAAACTAAACCGACTGGAGTTGTCAATACAATTTTGCATGATGACTTTATTAAAATCCTTACAAATATTTTGAAAATTCAGAAGTTTTCAACACTTTAATAATTAAACTAATGATGGAATTTATGTATTTTATTAGTATACAGCTGTGTTAATTTGCTTTATGCAGGTATGCTTTTCCCAAAAATAGCTTTTCATAACAGAACCTTTTAACTTAATGCAAGTATAATTACCTGAATCACAATTAATTAATGAATCTTCTGTCAACTAAACTTAAGAAACTCTTATTGCTGGAAAAAGCCAGTTGTTACTATATAGAAAAAAAATATATAAATAATGTAATAATAGTAATAATAGATTTATTTAAATAATAATAATAATAATATATAATAATAATAATAGATTTATTTAAAAATCTGAATATGAATCATTTGAATGAAAATGGGTTTTAGGTATTCACATTAATTTGGTTTTGGACATCCAATTCTAATTAATTTGAATTCATTAAATTTCGATAGTCGTGTACTCCGTTTTTTCCGAAAGTACTCCGCTTTGTCAGCATATTGTACTGCTCTTGAAATTTTCCAAACGACAGCACTGCAGTGGATATGCAGCGAGTATAGAGAAAAGTGAATTGATCTTATTAAAGCTTGACAAGTGGCTTGAAATCATGATATGAAGACACCAGGTGTGACTAGTCTGAACCCGTCACGGCATCAGACTATTGCACTAAAGATGTTTTATATTAATTTCAGCAATCATTAAATAAATATTAACACTGTTATGCATGGATTAAAATTTCTGTAATTGCGTATCTGATCGCTTGCAAAAAGTATATAACTTTCCTTGTTTTTATTTACTTTAATATTATCCATTGTAAGTTGTCAAAGCTGTTACCAAATAATTTATTTTAATAGTTTTTCTGAAATCTTCATATGTAGTTTGTGATGCCGTGACTTCATATCTCAAGTATCAAATAATTAGTAAGCACAAAGATTAACAAGGTATGACCGAATTATCTGTCAATTGGTTGCTTGCCTCATTTGGCGACAATTGTCACAAATTTGCTCGTCTCGATTTCAATCGTCCTTATCAAAGTGAAAAAAATTTTCTATTTGGAAATATTTTTGCTTTCCTACTAGCACATAATTACTTCTCCTGAAGTGATTTAAACGAAGGAACTAATGTTTCGTGAAATATTTTAATATATTCAAAACGTATTTCAGTTAATAAAATACGAAGAACTCAAAACAAATTCGCTGGAAATGACATTATCAAGACGTTGCAACACAAAAAATGTCACTCGAATCGGCCATACATTGTTATCTTTGTATCATGTCTGTATACCATGGCTTGAAATAAAGATTTCACTTCGGTCGTGTGTACTTAACACTAACTTTTTAAAACCTTTTGTCGCCAGCTCTTAGCCTATTGTGCAAAGGACGACTACATACGAAAGTTTCGTTAAAACTTATTTGAGCTTCTAATTATCTGGATATCAGAAAATTTTCCAAAACCAAAATTTAAAAAAATCTAAACATTGATGTGTACTGTCAAAACTAAATAAATGATACAACATCAAATGGCTTATTATAGTCCGTATCTAAAACAAGAATGGTGACACACAATCTCTATTATTACCACATTGAGTTGCAAAATGAAAATGCAAATATTTATATGCATGACAAAGTTAAATTAGTTTTATAAATATTTCGGGAAGCCCGCAAAGGGAGTAAGCATAGAGGAGCGATGTGTAGTATGTTCATATATATTTAACTCAAAATTATATAATTCGTACATACACCCAAAGCTATAATCTGCAAATACCAGCCGGGAGTAATGAGTTTCTGAGAAAACTCTCGTTTTGCAAAGGACTGACATTTCTGTTGTAACTAACGCAGTCAAAAGCTTGAAGTTTACTTAAAGAAATTAGTAATTAGCAAGTAAGCGGCGTTTCTTCGTATTACATACCTAAAGTGGTGAGAAAAGAAACAAATTAATTTTACAGCTGCTGGAAAATTCAGAAAGTTAAATTGACAAACGTGTGATTTGGATTATGCCAATATTAAAATATGAAAGCGAACGAGGTATGTGTAAGTAAGAATTATTAAACAGTGCATGATAATATTTACATTGCTGATGAAACGTATAAGTTACAGAGAGGCTTCTACACAGATATAAGAATACCAAGCAATAAGGTTGATGGTCATTGAACATGCCAAATATTTCAACCGCAATAAACAGAACGTACACATTAAAAATTTTTTTATACCCTAGATGAAATGATGGGGTATACTAAGTTTGTCATTCTGTTTGTAACGCATAGATATTATGATAGTAGAGCAAAATGGATTGGATACTACGCATAATAATAAAAGTTATTTTAATTTTTTCATGTCCGTCCATCCGTCCGTCTGCCGTCTGTACATCCGTCCTCACGATAAGTCGAGAAGAACGCGTTCACTTACGGACACGGGCTTTTAAAAAAATAAAATAAATTGAAGTTCGGAAATGGGACAAATCGGATAACTCCTTCATAGGGTTGCCATACAAAAATTTAGTTTTTATACACTAGATGAAATCTAAAGGTATACTAAGTTTGTCATTCCGTTTGTAACATCTAGACATAATGATGGTTTGATTTTTGCAGATCCGCCAATCTAGCGGTCTGTTTCACTACATGTGTTTGGGCACTACCAACGTCGAGAGCTGAAATTTTGTACATAGTGTTTTCATAAAAATAGTAAACATAATTTAAAAAATAGACTAAATCGGGCAACTCCTTCTTGGTGTTGCAACATAAAAATAAGATTTTTTCGTATACTGTGAAAAGAATAAATCTTATACGGTTCTAATGTACCGAAAATTTCTTCAGAATTTGAAATTCTATAAAATTGGTTATAATCATTTTTTCTGTGAAAAAACACTTTAAAAATCAAACTTGCACAGATGGATGACCATACGAAATGACATATGGGCAGTCGTCTAGGTTATCATAAGAATTGTTCTTACTTCAAATCTAGCTTTTTTACCTGTTTAATCAATATTCAAAATTATGATTATATCGAATTAATTTAATCCATTGATCAACTTAATCGCTATTCAGTATAAGAATAAGAAAGTAAAAAAGCTAGTATAGCTACTATATGCAAAAAAAAAAAAAAAATTAAGAGAAACGCAGAGGAAGTGAAGTTATGAAAAAAGCAATCAACGGATCTTATTTTTAAAATTTTCCATTTTCCATTTCCCTTTAAATAGGGGGGAGGAGGAAAGATTGTCTCATTAGCATAAGGTAAATTGCCCAAAAATGGCAGACATCCCAAGGACTAATATGGCCATAATT
The DNA here is from genome assembly GCA_963924295.1 of Dioctria rufipes. Classification (NCBI taxonomy): domain Eukaryota; kingdom Metazoa; phylum Arthropoda; class Insecta; order Diptera; family Asilidae; genus Dioctria; species Dioctria rufipes. The sequence goes on from OZ002742.1 coordinate 121,787,571, forward strand.
TAATGTTAGAAATAGTTCAATAAAGTCCCGAGAGGTGGCATCAGTTAGCAAAAATGTGGATTCATCAATTGAAATTTTTCTTTAAAGCTCGCGTGCACAATTTCAGCTCTCTAAGAACACACGTTCTCGAATAATCGTGCGTACAGACGAACATGCGGACGGAAGGACATGTAAAATTTAAAATAACTTCTAATATTATGCTTGTGTGCCCATCCATCTACCATCACTACTTCTATGAGTTACAAACGGAATGACAAATTTAGTATACCTGATTTTATCATCTAGAGGGTATAAAAAGATAAGTGTGTCATTTGATGTGGCTTCTATTTACGAATGTCCGTATTGAAGATTGCATATCAGTGTGTAAGGGAATAGTTGAGAATTAACACTTGAGTCGTAGCGATCAAATATAGCTTGTATAGTATAGTAAAAAATCTCTTATTTTGTTTTTAATAAAATGTTTTACAGACAAATTGACAGGTTGGCTATGAGCTCACCTACGTCATCGTTAGTGAAGATGTGTATACTGATGTTGCACTTGGAAATATCGATTGGGGTAACGAAGTGTAGAGTTTGAAAGCAAGAGCGAAGAGTAAGCAATGAACTAAATCATGTGATTTGCTTTGCTACAAAAAAAAAAAAAACAAAGATTAGTTGCTTTACGCCAATAGATTTGTTTCATCAAGAAATAATATCAGTTGATTTTCAGCTTACGAATCATATTCGTTAAGAAAACTTATTGGCATTAGTTGATTTAGCTAATCTTGTTTAGTCATAACATTTGTGAATTCAACTCATTGTTTAGATAGTTTTGATAATCTTTCGCAATTTCGTATCCGAACATCTTTTGTTTTTTCAACTAATCATTTTGTTGAATTAACTAATTTTTATATGTATAATAAATTTCGAAAAAAATAGAAATATCAGCTAAAACAGTCGTTGTCTTTAGAAGCACAATCGACTAATTAATATTGCTCTTTCAACAAATTCAATTCTCCAAATTAACTAATTGTTTGGTTGATTTTGCATACCGCATTATTTAAAATAACTGAAACATAAGTTTGAAAACGTTGGTAATCAACTAATCGAATTTAATTTTTTTAGTAATTATTATTTTTATATGATTTTATTATCTGCCCGCAGTAGGCTGACAATATTTTTAATAATGAGGAAAAAAAGCATTCTGTATGCGCAAGAACTCTATATGTACTCATCAGTACGACTGAGAGTTTCTGACTACTGTAGACGCTGAAGAAAATATTAAGCAAACCCCATATATACACTCAGTATAAGTTCTAAGTGTGAATTATATATATGGGGCAAAAATGTCTGATTTGTTGATTCATCGAATGTATAAGTCGAAATTACGAATTGGGTTTTAACATGTCCAACGAAATTCAAATTGAAAAAAGATGTGTCAAAGCAAAAGTTCAGATTTTTCGATTCAACAAATGTTTTTTTTTTTTTTTTAATTTAATAGTTTTGCGCATAAGTTTCTAGAACAATGACGTGATAGTAAAACTGGTTATGATTGCAGGTAATTTTTCAGTACAAGAACAAATTGGGCCTAAACGTTTTCCCAGAATACACTTAAAATATTGTAAATTTTGTATGACAACACCACGGGTTTCAAGATTTCTTCCATTTGTGAAATTATATTTATTATTTTTTCGAAAGGCTATAGACGAACGGATAGACGGTCAAACGCAAAGATAAGAAACTCAGTATGACCCATGAGATTTCATCTTGGGTATAAAAATAAATATTAAACATTTAAAATTTAAAGTTATGCGAAAATTATATTATTCATATCAACTAATGTAATTTGATAATTTAGAAAATTGTGGGGTTACACCATATTAAGAAAATCTATCAATTTATTTGTTGAATTTATTAATTGCATAAATTCGCCAATATAATAAATTATATTCTTAAAAATAAACAAACAGTTTCGTTCTTTCTGCGAAAAAATCAATAATTTTATATGTTGATTTTACTAATATGTCTTCTGAAATATGATTAGTTAATTCTCACTAAATATTTGTTAACTGAACTAATTGAATTCGAAACTACAACTAAAGTATTTTCCAAAACAACTAAGGGCAAATCAACTAATTCCAATTAGAAATTGCAACGAATTAGCACTTACAATTTTATTAATCACTTACTTGTTTTTCCAAATAATTTACAGGAATTTCTAATGTACAATCAACTAATGATTTGTCGTTTTAACTAATAATTTTTTTTCAGTGCAGAAGCAAAACATATTTTGGTGCGTTTGCTCCCGTATGTTTTGGTTCACTAAATCTTAAAGAGATGTTTTTATACCCTAGATGAAATCATAGGGGTATACTAAGTTTGTCATTCCGTTTGTAACATCTCGAAATAATGATGGTAGAGCAAAATGGATTGGACACCCATTCATAATATTAAAAGTTATTTCGATTTTTGCATGTCCGTCCGTCCGTCTGTCCGTCTGTGCGCACGATAACTCGCGAACGCGTATACTTAAAGAGATGAAATTTTGTACACGGACTTTAAAACAAAAAAGTAAAATTAAGTTCGAAAATGAGACAAATCGGGCAACTCCTTCGTGGGGTTGCCATATAAAAATTTCGTTTTCCGCTATATATTTGGACACTGCCTGAGAACGCACCGACGTAGAGAGCTGAAATTTCGTACATGATGTTTTTACTACATTAGCAAATAAAATGTCAAAAACGGACTAAATCGGGCAACTCCTTCTTGGTGTTGCCATATAAAAATTTCGGTTTTTTACGTATACTTTGAAAACGATCAGTCCAAGACATTTTTATTGTACTAAGAACTTCTGCAGAATACGAAATCCTATAAAATTGGTTATTACCATTTTTTCTGTGCGACAAACCGTTCTAGAAATATATGCGAAAAACAACTTCAAAATCAATACTTGAATAGATCGGTGACCATACGAAATTTAATACGGGCATTCATCTAGGGCAGGGGTCTCCAAACTACGGCCAGCGGGCCAACACCGGCCCACGGGCGCCAAGTATCCGGCCCGTGGCAGCAGGCCGGACATGCCTGATAACCGGCCCGTCGTGGTTCATTTTGATAAATTTTACAATGTAAGTTATCCTACAAAATAAAAATGAAATGTTTTCATTTATCGACCAACTAAGAAACGTATTAACTGACATACTTATATAATGGAATCGGACACTTTAGTTGTAATTAATAATATGAGATTTATCCTAATAACTTACAGTAAGTTGGGGTACATAGTAGGTAATTCGACTTCGGTAAGCGACTTCAAAAGTTCATCAGTCAATTTGGATCTGTAAATATTTTTTGTATATTTTTCACACAGATAAATAGTGCCGAAAGTGGGAGAAAAAGTCACGAGCCAATTTGTGCAACTGATCAAACTGTGTAAGTGGAAGACTCCTATAAAAATCTAGCAACGATGACTTTGAATATTTTTTTTTTTAATATCGCTACACAGCAAATCAAACGTTTCCATTTCAATTTCTTCGGCAAGGGTTTTTATTTCGACGATAAAAGGATTTTGAAAATCTTGATATCGTTTGCAAATTCATTAAAATCTGAAAAGTGAGACTCGAAATTTATTTCCTGCAACCAAAGTTTTAATTACGAAATCTACCGCAAATGGAGTCTTTTTTTGAACAGGATTTTCAACTCCTTTAAAAATATCTGCTCCAGTGGTCGTGCCTTGAACGGTATGAGTGTCAAGAAGCTCTTCATTCACTTCATAATTTTTACTTATTCATCGAATATAAAGTAACACCTGAGCAGAATCTGAAACATTTGTTAACTCATCCAGAGCCAAACAGAACCATTCTAAGTGTCGATTTTTGTCAGACAATTGAGTTAATATATGTTCTGCATTATCACCTACCCTTTGAGTCACTGTGTTTGCTGACAAACAAATGTTTTGAAATAAATTAGCTTTTTCTGGACACATTTAATCTGCTGCTGCAATCATGCAATCCTTGATTAATTCGTCGTCAGTAAATAGTTTTCCATGTTTCGCTATTAAATGAGCTACATGGAAACTAGAATGAGCTGTTGCGTCTTGTTCAGCATTTATTTTCTTAAACAACATTTGCGAAGATTACAACTCGAGTTCAAAAGATTCACATTTTCAAACCGTAGGCTCTCTGGAAATTTGGAGTAATTCTGAAAATATTTAATCTCTTGTATTCATTGCAAATTATCCTATTGGACTCAATCACGAAATATTGGACTCAATCACGAAATATTTATGTCCCAATTGCTCTTTAAATGCTCTGCACTCATTATCTATCTTTCGTTTCTGTTCCATATTTTTACAAATCAACAAAAAAGCGCGTAACTTCAAATCGAAATAATGTGTATTTTCATTAATACTAAAAAACTAAAATCAGAAAACAAATACTAGTTCGCTTTTCAGATAGCACTTGTCGATCCGGATTCAAACTTTGGAATTGTCCAACTCTCGGTTGTCTTTCGTATTTATACATCTCCACAATGCTCGAAACTGCTCGAATCTTCCTGACAAGCAATCGCGCAGCACAGAACTTTTCCACCACATGCTGTAGCTCTGCTATTCGCTAAAGATGGCGTTGTATACACACCAGTCGTCGACATGTCCTAAAACGAAAATTTGCGTGTAATTCAAAACTATAGTATTTTGGTATGATGAGCTAGCTAGGTCATGCCTCTGCGACTTAATGAAGGAATCAATGTGGCCCTTAGCCTAGAAAGTTTGGATCTAGGGTATCATAAGAATTGGTCTTAGACCAATTCTAGCTTTTTAACTTGTTTTACTCTCGGTTGCTACAACAGTATTGTGTTACAAAATGTCTTGATAACAAATCTATTAAATACTCTGCTACGACTCTACTCTAAAAATACTTTTACTTACTTTGCTCTGCTTAACTTTGCTTTGTTATAGAGTAACAAGGTATCATCGTTTATGTTTATACGCGAAGTAATAGGTCGGAAGGTTACATGATTACCATTTTGTCTTTATAGGACTTGATTCACATGACGTCACACTACACAAGCTGATTATATACATATGTACATATATAACTTGTAAGCCTCTATACCGTGCTTTGCTTTGCTCTTAATTTCACAATTTTGGATTAAAATGTATTTTCTTGATACAGTTTGAAAGCAAGAGCCAAGTCGGTGACCCATAAGCATAGGTCTCTAATGGCTTTTAAAGCTTTTTCCAAGATGGTTTTGTTGGTATTATATTTTTGTTTTTTTGTTCTTTGGAAAGTATGAACAAATTTCTTGTTTACTCTTCGTGAGTCATTCGAAGTATTGTTTTGGCTTTGAAAGCTTCTTATTTCTTAATCGTTATTGTTTCATCGCGGTTTACTGTAAAATTCTTTCGATTAGTTTACGCTTACTGTACCTGTGCTTTGGGATTATCTGATTTGTGTGAATTGAAAGTAAGCAAATATATTCTACTTAATTAAACTGTCGGTATTTAGGGCTTAATTTACAGCCATGCGTGTACGAAAAGATACTGTTTTGGCACATTCCAAGAAAAGTGATGATCAAGGTGCGGGATTCGCATGACACGCGATGGGACAAAAGGCTGAACTACAATAGAAGTATACGTAAGTACAATTACTTACGAAAAGCGAACGCGCCCTTTAATTTAACAGACGTACACAAATTAACTTTAACTCGTGTCAGAGGAATTTTCGTTAAGTTTAAAAGTCAAATTGCAGAAAATGTCATTAGAGCACTGCGAATTAATAGAAGCCACAAATCTTCAATTACATCAACATCCGTTTGTTAATATTTTCACTTTTACCACATTTTAAAATTGATAACATTAAATATCAAGATAATAACTCTTACGGAATGTGATATATATATTTAGGCTAAAAATATAAATTTTTCGTAAGTAAACCTCAGTCTCATTTAATTTCGTAAAGTTATTTACTTCTATTATAGTTCAGCCAAAACAATATAAATAGGCCTTTCGAGAAGATACATAACTTAAATTTAAATCTAGCAAGCAAAAATGAAAATTTAAACTCATCCTGACAATTCAAAAGAAATCTGTTTCAAGAAAGGTGCCTGTTAAGGTTAATGTATCAAAGAGGGATCTTTTTAGAGCATACGTAGGCCTTGTTACTTACTGAAGACAATTTACCGTTTTTAGATCCGCTTTCTGCTAGTTTAAGTGCTTTGCATGGAGAGAACTTTCGCCTAAACGCTATAAATTTAAAAAAAAAAAACTGTGTCCTTAGTTGCTAAAAATGTGCGTGAGTCAATAAAAATAGAAGTACAAGGGAAACTGTACCTCTCAAAATCGACAATGCTACCAGATTACAACATCGACCTGTTTTTGGAATAGGAGCAATTTATTTCGGCCGATAAAATTCAGTCAAGGTTACTTTGAATGGTTGAATTAAAAGGAGCAATGGCGAGCACATCTAAGAAACTTGTAACGAAAACTCCCGATGTATTAAATAAATACGGCATAACGGATGCACGAATAACATCATTTACTTCAGATAATGGAGCTAACATGATTAAAGCGACAAAGCTTATATGCCTTTCCAATATATCTGGTTTTGAACACGATGCAGAGGAAAATAATGAAACATGTTTATAAAATCTAAAAAATTTTGAGCATTTCGATAAGTCTGCTTTAAGAATAGGTGTGCTACAACACTGCCGATGGGCTGCCCATACTTGTCAATTATGTGCACTTGATTTGACAAAAGATGAAAATGTGAAACAGTTTTTATTACAGTGTCGAAACCTAACAAAGTTCATCAGGAAATCTACAAACGAGTTTAGAGAACTCCTCGGAATTAAACAGCTACCAGGATTAGAGTGTGCAACAATATGGGGTCAACATATAAGATGTTAGATGATCTTGAAAATGCAAAAAGCATAATAGAAAATGTTGACAGCGTTGCTAATAAATCTGATGACGAAAAATTTGACTTAACCGAATCGTTGTGGAACTTCATCGATGCATATATAAAAGTCTTCGCACCGCTTTAGAAATAAATTATTAAATTTCAAGAAGAGCAATTAAATTATGGAGACTTTTATGCCTCTTGGCTAAAATGTAAATTACTAACGAAGAAAATAACTAATGCTGCAGAGCTACGCGACCGTCCTGAAGCAACTTCAACTTTAAGCGCTTGTATTTTACTTGACCCAAGATTTCATCATTTGTTAAATGCAGTGAAAAGATAGGAAGTGATAAACTTTTTATTGAAATTATGGGAACAATTTTAAAGTATATACCCTGAATTGTGTAGCTTACAAAACAAAGAGAATGAGCCCAATGAAAGCAACTACACTATTCTATCTCAAAATGATGCAATTTTATGTAATTTCTTACTACAAGGCGTTGGTAATAATTCTAGTAAGAATGTGGACCTAGAGACAAAAATGCAAAATATTTCTCCAGCATTTTCTGGCATCGATATACACATCCTCGATTATTGGAGAGCAAGAAAGCATTCTGATCCAGAATTGCATGCTCTAGCAAATGTATTAACTTTTTTTCTTGTCATAGTAATTATGTGGTTTTAATTTACTCTGTTTTTAACCTACTTGTTTTGTCTTGTGTGAATATCAAATTCTGTATAGTGTGTGAACCTAAATACAGATCCAATACAGATCCAACATTATTTTGTCTTTCGAGCCGGATCCTGTTAATGATAACGTAACAATATTTTCTGTGACCATTACTGTCACCACTATTTGTGAAATTTGTTAATCTTAACCGATACAATGCCCAACTCAGATGTAAGTGATCCCGAAGCTAATGTAGCTAGCAATTGCAATATCGCCAACTTAATAAAAGGGAAAGCAATTCGCCAATCAGCATTTAGTGATACTTTAAAGGTGGCTGTATGTTTAGTCCTAGCACAACACAATATAGACTCAAAAAATTGACCTAAATTAAAACTTTGTTTGATTTATTTAAATTGAAAAATATGCAATAGATTTTGTTTTTAAATTAGTATGATCTGATGTAAATTCAAATGTAGCTCATATTAGCTATAATTTTTTTCTATAATTCTAACATCCATATTTGTTTCAATTCCATTGGTTTCATGTATCTCTATGGTTTCATTCGTAAAGGGGAAGAATTGACACTTGTTATTTAGTCGTCGGCAAAAAAGGTTCACTGTAAACCCAACAATATCTAGTTTGCATTTTTCTAATTACAAAAAAGTTTGTAATTCAACAGTAACACTATTGTTAATAATTGCAATCCTTAAAATACTTGAATTTCTTTACTTTCTCTGACGGATTTTTTTGTAAAGGTTATTTTCAGGAATACACCGATCGTTTGTTGAAAAAATATTTTAATTTTCTAAAAACATTGCTCGACGTTTCGGGTCCAAGTGTGGCCCTTCTTCAGGAGCTCTATACATATATTCACATGAGTTAATTTTTTAAAATTTTAAATATAAATATTTTAAATACCTTATTTTTGTCTACGGCGCGTATAAATAGTTCTTAAAAATAAATAACACTTAAGCAACATGGAAAATAAATTACAGTAAAAGAAAAGTACATTGTTAATAAATTAAAATAGACTTAGAACAGAAAAGACAATTAACTGGCTACGAGGACAATATATAACTAAGTGGTCGTTGAGAAAAATGTTTAAAATTTTATGACTAATACTACGGTTTTAGTTTGTTCAGTATATATTTGTAGTCTTTATTTATTAGTTCTGTGTCCTGCCTTAAGTTTATAACTTTGTTTTTGTTCAGGTATATGTGGCATGCTTCTTTTAGTTCACGTTTTTTTCTGTTATTTTCCATGTCGATTATTTTTGTATTGTCGAAGGAAAATACATGCCCTGTGTCTATTGTGTGGGATGCTAGTGCGGATCGTGGTGCTTGTTTATTAACATATGTTTTATGTTGTGATAATCTGGTTGTAAGCTTTTTCGATGTTTGTCCAATGTATGCCGTATTGCAGTTCTCACATTTGACCTTGTATATAACACTGTTTTTTTTCTTGTGTGGGTATCGGATCCTTGGTTTTTGTGTAATTGTTGTTTAGTTTAGTTATTGGCTTGAATGCTATTTTTATGTGATTATTCTCGTTTTTAATGATTTTCGCGATTTTTAGCGATAAAGGATGTATGAACGGGATTGATGTGTAAATAGGAAAGTGGGAGAAAAAGTCACGAGCCAATTTGTGCAACTGATCAAACTGTGTAAGTGGAAGACTCCTATAAAATTCTAGCAACGATGACTTTGAATATTTTTTTTTTTAATATCGCTACACAGCAAATCAAACGTTTCCATTTCAATTTCTTCGGCAAGGGTTTTTATTTCGACGATAAAAGGATTTTGAAAATCTTGATATCGTTTGCAAATTCATTAAAATCTGAAAAGTGAGACTCGAAATTTATTTCCTGCAACCAAAGTTTTAATTACGAAATCTACCGCAAATGGAGTCTTTTTTTGAACAGGATTTTCAACTCCTTTAAAAATATCTGCTCCAGTGGTCGTGCCTTGAACGGTATGAGTGTCAAGAAGCTCTTCATTCACTTCATAATTTTTACTTATTCATCGAATATAAAGTAACACCTGAGCAGAATCTGAAACATTTGTTAACTCATCCAGAGCCAAAGAGAACCATTCTAAGTGTCGATTGTTGTCAGACAATTGAGTTAATATATGTTCTGCATTATCACCTACCCTTTGAGTCACTGTGTTTGCTGACAAACAAATGTTTTGAAATAAATTAGCTTTTTCTGGACACATTTAATCTGCTGCTGCAATCATGCAATCCTTGATTAATTCGTCGTCAGTAAATAGTTTTCCATGTTTCGCTATTAAATGAGCTACATGGAAACTAGAATGAGCTGTTGCGTCTTGTTCAGCATTTATTTTCTTAAACAACATTTGCGAAGATTACAACTCGAGTTCAAAAGATTCACATTTTCAAACCGTAGGCTCTCTGGAAATTTGGAGTAATTCTGAAAATATTTAATCTCTTGTATTCATTGCAAATTATCCTATTGGACTCAATCACGAAATATTGGACTCAATCACGAAATATTTATGTCCCAATTGCTCTTTAAATGCTCTGCACTCATTATCTATCTTTCGTTTCTGTTCCATATTTTTACAAATCAACAAAAAAGCGCGTAACTTCAAATCGAAATAATGTGTATTTTCATTAATACTAAAAAACTAAAATCAGAAAACAAATACTAGTTCGCTTTTCAGATAGCACTTGTCGATCCGGATTCAAACTTTGGAATTGTCCAACTCTCGGTTGTCTTTCGTATTTATACATCTCCACAATGCTCGAAACTGCTCGAATCTTCCTGACAAGCAATCGCGCAGCACAGAACTTTTCCACCACATGCTGTAGCTCTGCTATTCGCTAAAGATGGCGTTGTATACACACCAGTCGTCGACATGTCCTAAAACGAAAATTTGCGTGTAATTCAAAACTACAGTATTTTGGTATGATGAGCTAGCTAGGTCATGCCTCTGCGACTTAATGAAGGAATCAATGTGGCCCTTAGCCTAGAAAGTTTGGATCTAGGGTATCATAAGAATTGGTCTTAGACCAATTCTAGCTTTTTAACTTGTTTTACTCTCGGTTGCTACAACAGTATTGTGTTACAAAATGTCTTGATAACAAATCTATTAAATACTCTGCTACGACTCTACTCTAAAAATACTTTTACTTACTTTGCTCTGCTTAACTTTGCTTTGTTATAGAGTAACAAGGTATCATCGTTTATGTTTATACGCGAAGTAATAGGTCGGAAGGTTACATGATTACCATTTTGTCTTTATAGGACTTGATTCACATGACGTCACACTACACAAGCTGATTATATACATATGTACATATATAACTTGTAAGCCTCTATACCGTGCTTTGCTTTGCTCTTAATTTCACAATTTTGGATTAAAATGTATTTTCTTGATACAGTTTGAAAGCAAGAGCCAAGTCGGTGACCCATAAGCATAGGTCTCTAATGGCTTTTAAAGCTTTTTCCAAGATGGTTTTGTTGGTATTATATTTTTGTTTTTTTGTTCTTTGGAAAGTATGAACAAATTTCTTGTTTACTCTTCGTGAGTCATTCGAAGTATTGTTTTGGCTTTGAAAGCTTCTTATTTCTTAATCGTTATTGTTTCATCGCGGTTTACTGTAAAATTCTTTCGATTAGTTTACGCTTACTGTACCTGTGCTTTGGGATTATCTGATTTGTGTGAATTGAAAGTAAGCAAATATATTCTACTTAATTAAACTGTCGGTATTTAGGGCTTAATTTACAGCCATGCGTGTACGAAAAGATACTGTTTTGGCACATTCCAAGAAAAGTGATGATCAAGGTGCGGGATTCGCATGACACGCGATGGGACAAAAGGCTGAACTACAATAGAAGTATACGTAAGTACAATTACTTACGAAAAGCGAACGCGCCCTTTAATTTAACAGACGTACACAAATTAACTTTAACTCGTGTCAGAGGAATTTTCGTTAAGTTTAAAAGTCAAATTGCAGAAAATGTCATTAGAGCACTGCGAATTAATAGAAGCCACAAATCTTCAATTACATCAACATCCGTTTGTTAATATTTTCACTTTTACCACATTTTAAAATTGAAAACATTAAATATCAAGATAATAACTCTTACGGAATGTGATATATATATTTAGGCTAAAAATATAAATTTTTCGTAAGTAAACCTCAGTCTCATTTAATTTCGTAAAGTTATTTACTTCTATTATAGTTCAGCCAAAACAATATAAATAGGCCTTTCGAGAAGATACATAACTTAAATTTAAATCTAGCAAGCAAAAATGAAAATTTAAACTCATCCTGACAATTCAAAAGAAATCTGTTTCAAGAAAGGTGCCTGTTAAGGTTAATGTATCAAAGAGGGATCTTTTTAGAGCATACGTAGGCCTTGTTACTTACTGAAGACAATTTACCGTTTTTAGATCCGCTTTCTGCTAGTTTAAGTGCTTTGCATGGAGAGAACTTTCGCCTAAACGCTATAAATTTAAAAAAAAAAAACTGTGTCCTTAGTTGCTAAAAATGTGCGTGAGTCAATAAAAATAGAAGTACAAGGGAAACTGTACCTCTCAAAATCGACAATGCTACCAGATTACAACATCGACCTGTTTTTGGAATAGGAGCAATTTATTTCGGCCGATAAAATTCAGTCAAGGTTACTTTGAATGGTTGAATTAAAAGGAGCAATGGCGAGCACATCTAAGAAACTTGTAACGAAAACTCCCGATGTATTAAATAAATACGGCATAACGGATGCACGAATAACATCATTTACTTCAGATAATGGAGCTAACATGATTAAAGCGACAAAGCTTATATGCCTTTCCAATATATCTGGTTTTGAACACGATGCAGAGGAAAATAATGAAACATGTTTATAAAATCTAAAAAATTTTGAGCATTTCGATAAGTCTGCTTTAAGAATAGGTGTGCTACAACACTGCCGATGTGCTGCCCATACTTGTCAATTATGTGCACTTGATTTGACAAAAGATGAAAATGTGAAACAGTTTTTATTACAGTGTCGAAACCTAACAAAGTTCATCAGGAAATCTACAAACGAGTTTAGAGAACTCCTCGGAATTAAACAGCTACCAGGATTAGACTGTGCAACAATATGGGGTCAACATATAAGATGTTAGATGATCTTGAAAATGCAAAAAGCATAATAGAAAATGTTGACAGCGTTGCTAATAAATCTGATGACGAAAAATTTGACTTACCGAATCGTTGTGGAACTTCATCGATGCATATATAAAAGTCTTCGCACCGCTTTAGAAATAAATTATTAAATTTCAAGAAGAGCAATTAAATTATGGAGACTTTTATGCCTCTTGGCTAAAATGTAAATTACTAACGAAGAAAATAACTAATGCTGCAGAGCTACGCGACCGTCCTGAAGCAACTTCAACTTTAAGCGCTTGTATTTTACTTGACCCAAGATTTCATCATTTGTTAAATGCAGTGAAAAGATAGGAAGTGATAAACTTTTTATTGAAATTATGGGAACAATTTTAAAGTATATACCCTGAATTGTGTAGCTTACAAAACAAAGAGAATGAGCCCAATGAAAGCAACTACACTATTCTATCTCAAAATGATGCAATTTTATGTTATTTCTTACTACAAGGCGTTGGTAATAATTCTAGTAAGAATGTGGACCTAGAGACAAAAATGCAAAATATTTCTCCAGCATTTTCTGGCATCGATATACACATCCTCGATTATTGGAGAGCAAGAAAGCATTCTGATCCAGAATTGCATGCTCTAGCAAATGTATTAACTTTTTTTCTTGTCATAGTAATTATGTGGTTTTAATTTACTCTGTTTTTAACCTACTTGTTTTGTCTTGTGTGAATATCAAATTCTGTATAGTGTGTGAACCTAAATACAGATCCAATACAGATCCAACATTATTTTGTCTTTCGAGCCGGATCCTGTTAATGATAACGTAACAATATTTTCTGTGACCATTACTGTCACCACTATTTGTGAAATTTGTTAATCTTAACCGATACAATGCCCAACTCAGATGTAAGTGATCCCGAAGCTAATGTAGCTAGCAATTGCAATATCGCCAACTTAATAAAAGGGCAAGCAATTCGCCAATCAGCATTTAGTGATACTTTAAAGGTGGCTGTATGTTTAGTCCTAGCACAACACAATATAGACTCAAAAAATTGACCTAAATTAAAACTTTGTTTGATTTATTTAAATTGAAAAATATGCAATAGATTTTGTTTTTAAATTAGTATGATCTGATGTAAATTCAAATGTAGCTCATATTAGCTATAATTTTTTTCTATAATTCTAACATCCATATTTGTTTCAATTCCATTGGTTTCATGTATCTCTATGGTTTCATTCGTAAAGGGGAAGAATTGACACTTGTTATTTAGTCGTCGGCAAAAAAGGTTCACTGTAAACCCAACAATATCTAGTTTGCATTTTTCTAATTACAAAAAAGTTTGTAATTCAACAGTAACACTATTGTTAATAATTGCAATCCTTAAAATACTTGAATTTCTTTACTTTCTCTGACGGATTTTTTTGTAAAGGTTATTTTCAGGAATACACCGATCGTTTGTTGAAAAAATATTTTAATTTTCTAAAAACATTGCTCGACGTTTCGGGTCCAAGTGTGGCCCTTCTTCAGGAGCTCTATACATATATTCACATGAGTTAATTTTTTAAAATTTTAAATATAAATATTTTAAATACCTTATTTTTGTCTACGGCGCGTATAAATAGTTCTTAAAAATAAATAACACTTAAGCAACATGGAAAATAAATTACAGTAAAAGAAAAGTACATTGTTAATAAATTAAAATAGACTTAGAACAGAAAAGACAATTAACTGGCTACGAGGACAATATATAACTAAGTGGTCGTTGAGAAAAATGTTTAAAATTTTATGACTAATACTACGGTTTTAGTTTGTTCAGTATATATTTGTAGTCTTTATTTATTAGTTCTGTGTCCTGCCTTAAGTTTATAACTTTGTTTTTGTTCAGGTATATGTGGCATGCTTCTTTTAGTTCACGTTTTTTTCTGTTATTTTCCATGTCGATTATTTTTGTATTGTCGAAGGAAAATACATGCCCTGTGTCTATTGTGAGGGATGCTAGTGCGGATCGTGGTGCTTGTTTATTAACATATGTTTTATGTTGTGATAATCTGGTTGTAAGCTTTTTCGATGTTTGTCCAATGTATGCCGTATTGCAGTTCTCACATTTGACCTTGTATATAACACTGTTTTTTTCTTGTGTGGGTATCGGATCCTTGGTTTTTGTGTAATTGTTGTTTAGTTTAGTTATTGGCTTGAATGCTATTTTTATGTGATTATTCTCGTTTTTAATGATTTTCGCGATTTTTAGCGATAAAGGATGTATGAACGGGATTGATGTGTAAATAGGATTAGTGCTATCCAGTCTTATTGTGTTGTTCGGGGTGTGTGTTAAATTGTTGAAATGATTGTTTCTTACCGCTCTTTTTATTATTTTGTCGGTTACATGCAATGGATAGTTATTTTTTATTAATATGTCTGTAACGATTGTGATGTTCTTTTGTGAAAATTTGTTGTGACTGATTTTAAAGATTTTGTTTGCGAGGGTTTGGGCTGTATTTATTTTAATATTATGTGGGTGGTTTGAGTAATAATTTAAAATCCTATTAGAGCTACAAGGTTTGCAATACCAGTCTGTTATAATGCTCTGATTTCTTGTTCTATGTAATCGCATGTCAAGCTTAAGTGTTATTTATTTTTAAGAACTATTTATACGCGCCGTAGACAAAAATAAGGTATTTAAAATATTTATATTTAAAATTTTAAAAAATTAACTCATGTGAATATATGTATAGAGCTCCTGAAGAAGGGCCGCACTTGGACCCGAAACGTCGAGCAATGTTTTTAGAAAATTAAAATATTTTTTCAACAAACGATCGGTGTATTCCTGAAAATAACCTTTACAAAAAAATCCGTCATTTTAAGTAACCCGATCAAAAACATAAGGTCAGCTGGAAACCTATCAGCTGTAAATTTCATTTACTTTCTCTATGTTGGATACTTAATGCATTCCTCCGCAAGTAACGAAATATTGTGAATTAGATGGAATATGGTTATTTTCATGAATAGTCTTTTTGATTTATATAAGCTTAAGGTGGAATTTATTTTTGACCTTCACTGTAGAATTACTAAATGCATTCATGTTAATATTGGATTGTTGTGCTTTACACATTTATATTTTGTCATTGTAAATACTTGCATAGTTAAAGTTACGGTAATTCCGTTTTTTGTATTTCTTATCAGCTTGAAACATAAAATTTTGTACCACACTTCTCGTTGGATAGTCATCGTGTAAGAATCTTGCTAGCAGTGCAATCGGCACATTGTAGAAACTTTATTTAAAATAAATTCCGAATTTATCCAGCATACAGTTTTTTTTTAAATTTTGCAATTAAACAAAAGGTCCTTCGAGCCGGATACCATTTAAAGAATTTAAATAAAATTATTAGAATATACATATACGTGCAAGAAATAACACAAAGCATCGTTCATCGTTCTTCATTATCGGATCGAGCACCCAGCGGTATCGAGATAGTGCACAGATTTCTTAACTAGTCATAACTGGATTGCATATACATAGCTACATATCGACTACAATTATCGTCACCTGGAAATTGGATTATTTGTAAAACTCGGAGAAGAAATCATTATAGGGATTTGCAAATCAATTGGATAATTCTCAACAAAATTCAGGTACTGTTATCGTTTCTTTTATTCCTAGCAGATGGCATGATTTCGAGGTCATCTAGATTATCTACAAACATATGTATACGAATAAGCACATTCAATGGATTATTTTCAAATAGCTATAAATGCAAATTTTTCATTCGATTTAATGGATCTGCATCATACAGCTTAGCCAGAGTGAAATACAAAAAAATCGAATTTATTGAAGTGAAATGCTAAATTTTAATTTGAGAATCGTTCTTTTTTGTTTGGTAAAATTGTAAGTCTTGCTACAGCGCATTTGGGTGTGAAAATTATTGATTATAAAAACAACTATATTTTTCAAAAGAATTATCAGGCATTCGAACTCATTTAATTAGAGAGCCATAGCATAGAAGTGATCATATGGTGGTAAATAAATAACGGAACAATACATTTATTTTAACTAATTACAGTGAACAGAAACTAATTACGGGAACATTGCCGATCGAAATTTTAAATTAAGGTGTAATTAATTGGACATTTATATCGGGGAATTCATTATTTTTTTTGGTTTTCTTTTGTAAATTTGACTAAGTATGTCGACTAAAAACTCTGATACTGAAGAAATTAATGTAGATGGACTTAAGACTCAAAGAGCAACCATACAAGGCTTAACAACGAAATTAAAAAACTTTGTACTGAACTCGGATAACCTTGATATTTTTGATCTAGAAACTCGTCTGCAATTATTAGAAAATTATTTTAAACAATTTACCCAATTACATTCTGATATTGTGTGTTCCGTTGCAAAACCGGAAACTGAAGCTCAAAAATTTGAGACATTTGAAGAGAGTTATTGTACTGCGAAATCTCAAATATTGCGTTTATGTGCTAAATTTAAGGCAGGTGAATTTACCGCCATATCAAGTTCATTACAAGAATCGGGGACAGACGCGATAAATAAAGTCTTAACCTCCCAATCCCAAAATGTTAGACTGCCTAAACTTTCGTTACCAAAATTTTCTGGAAGGTATACTGATTGGAAAGACTTTAGTTATGCGTTTACTACGCTAATTGATAAGGATTCTAGCTTAACGGATGTAGAGAAATTTCAATTTCTTCGTTCTTGCCTAACTGAAGGGCCTTTGCAAACAATAAAGGCATTAGAAACCACAGCGGAAAATTATAAGGAAGCGTGGAAACTTCTAACCGCTCGGTTTGATAACAAATGCATAATTTTCCAAGCGCGCTCTAAAAGCTCTCGGAACTACTAAAGATCTAATTAATACTATACTACTCCATTTAGTTTCGAACAAGCTAGATAATGAAACACTATTTAAGTGGGAAGATGAGATGTCGCTCGAATCAATTCCAACCTGGGATAAACTCTCTAAATTCCTTAGCAATCGCTGTGTCACTTTGGAGAATAAGGATTCTAAGGTAAATACGGTTATAAACTCTGTTCGAGAAAAGGTTTCTACCAAAAAAAGGGCATCGTTCATTTGTGGTCGCTAATGCTCGTCGTTGCTTGTGTTGTAATCGCACAGGTCATTTGATTTCCCAATGTACAAAATTCATCTCTATGAATCCATTGCAAAGATTTTATGAAGCCAAACGACTTTCTTTGTGCTTAATTTGTCTTGTCAAAGGCCACTCAGTGAACTCTTGTTCGAAAACTAAATGTTCCAGTTGTCAGGGATCTCATCATAAGTTACTGCATCGTATGGGCTCTTCAGAGAATTTATCCAAGGCAACAATTGAAAGGTCACAAGAAAATCCCAACACATCTACCATGTCAACCTCAAATCGGATTGATAACAGACAGCTAGCTGGTAGTGCTATGCTATCACAAAACCTTTGTGCTGCATCTAATCATATCTCGCAAGGGGAATATGTCTTTTTAGCTACCGCAGTACTGTTAATTCGAGGTCCAGCTAATTCGTATATATCTTGCCGAGCTTTCCTTGATTCTGGATCCCAGATTAATTTTATAACGCAAAGGCTAGCACATCAATTGAGCCTAAAGAAGACAAAGATAAATGAGCAGATTCAAGGAATCGGAGACGTCAGTACTAGGGTCAAATCCAAGGTTACAGCAACCTTTAAATTAAGGCTGAATGACTTTCATACTAGTGCAGAATTCTGGGTACTTCCTTCGATCGCTGATATGCAGCCAAGTCAACTCTTAAACATAGAAAGTTGGAAAATTCCTGCAGATCTGGATTTAGCTGATCCATGGTTCAACAAACCACAGAAAATTGACTTGTTGCTAGAAGCTTCAGTTTTCTTCGATCTTTTGGAAGAAAATCAGATAAGACTTGGTGAACAGTTACCTATTATTCAAAGGACTCGATTAGGTTGGATCGTCACTGGTAAGGTAAACAATTGTGTGGTAAAAAAATCCGTATTGCAATCCTGTATAACATCCTCAAAAGAGTTAGGTGATATAGCATTAGATGAACTATTGACGAAATTTTGGTGTTTAGAGAATTGTGAACTTTCCTCTGTGGCATCAGCAGATCAAAACTCAATCTGTTAAAACCATTTTTGCAAAACCGTCGCACGTACAAGTACCGGCCGTTTTATAGTACGCTTACCTTTTAAGGGAGATTCTTCTCAGCTTGGAGATTCGCTTCAAACGGCATACAGGAGATTTTTGGGACTAGAAAGAAAATTAGATAAGCAGCCGGAATTAAGAGCGAAGTACAATGACTTTATGAAGGAGTACCAAATTTTGAATCACATGGAATCCATCAGTTCTAGTGACATCAGTACCTGTAAATATTTTCTGCCTCATCATTGTGTGATAAGACCGGAGAGCTCTTCGACAAAACTGCGGGTGCTATTTGACGCATCTTGCAGCACCACCTCGAGTTTATCGTTGAATGATGTGTTAATGGTTGGACCTACTATTCAGGCTGAACTTTTCGATATACTTCTTCGATTTCGGTTCCACAAATATGTCATAACTGCTGACATAACAAAAATGTACCGACAGATTCTAATACATCCAGCAGATGCTGTTTTTCAGTGCATCATGTGGAGACAGAGTCCAGATCAGCCATTGGAATATTATAAGTTGAAAACAGTCACTTATGGTACCGCGTCAGCACCTTTTCTTGCCACTAGATGTTTGAAGATGCTAGCTGAAGAGAGCTGTGAATAGTATCCTCTAGGCTCTCGAGTAATAAGCAACGATTTTTATATGGACGATATGTTGACAGGAGGTGATACTCTTGAAGAAGTTATTAAGATTCGTCATCAAGTGAGTAACATTCTCCAAAGTGGAAAATTTGAGCTGCGAAAATGGTGCACAAATGATCGGCGAATTCAGGAAACCATCCCTGAAGATTTGTGCGAAAAGCTAGTAAAATTCAATGAAGCTGATGTTACTAAAACTTTAGGAGTTGTTTGGGATCCAGTTAATGATCAATTTTACTTCGTTCAAAGGGAAATTTGTTATTCTTCAACAATTAGAAAACGATGCGTAGTTTCGGACTTATCTCGATTATTCGATCCATTGGGGCTAATTAACCCAATTATTGTACTGGCGAAAATATTTGTACAGGAGCTGTGGATATTAAAGGTCAGCTGGGATGAACCACTCTCCGATAACATATGCTCTCAGTGGGAGAAGTTTAGACATCAGCTAAAGTACATTCACCAACTCCGATTTCCTCGTTTCGTTGGATTATCACAAGCAACGCAACCTATCGAATTGCATGGCTTTGCCGATGCCTCTAATAGGGAATATGGATGTTGCATATTTGTTCGTACAAGAAACTCACAGGGAACTGTTTCAGTAAAGCTGCTTTGCGCAAAGTCTCGAGTTTCACCACTAAAGACTATTTCACTACCTCGTTTAGAGTTATGCGGGGCGCAGCTGCTTGCGCGTGTATTTCAAAGTTTAACTCTTACTCTATCAGCGCGACAACTGCAGAGATTTTGTTGGACAGACTCTACAATCGTTTTGGATTGGTTATCGTCTCACCCATTAACATGGACTACATTTGTGGTCAATCGAGTTGCGACCATACATGAACTTCTTCCCAATATAACTTGGCGTCACGTATCGTCTAAAGACAATCCTGCGGATATTGTTTCGCGAGGTATGTTGCCGGAAAAACTAATTAACTGTGACATGTGGTTTCATGGACCAACCTTTTTGCAAAACCAGCAATTATCGAGCGCATCAAATCGGAGGACATCGGAGCCTGAAAGCATTCCAGAACGGCGAAGTACACAGTTTTCACTAATGGCAACCAAATCAAATTCAACTGAGGATCTGATTAGTAGATGTAAATTTCTAAATTCATTTGCCAAACTTCGTCGCGTTTTCGCATATGTATTACGATTCATTCACAATGCTAGATTGAATACTCGTCTTAAAAATGAAAGACGTTCGGCTGTATTAAGCGCAGATGAATTAGAGAATGCTCTGAGGCGAATTATATGGAACCTTCAAAACACTGCTTTTACTCAAGAGATTAGTGACTTACGCAAAGCAACATCGGTGAATTCTAAAAGTTCCTTAAGAAGTTTGTGTCCGTTTTTGGATGAAAGGCATCATCCAGAGCTACTAAGGGTAGGAGGTCGTTTATTAAAGGCAAATCTTCCTTATTCAGCTAAATTTCCTATCCTGCTGCTCAGAAGACACCCGTTTCTTTTCACCCTTTTTACTTATTACCATGAAATTAATTTTCATGCAGGGTCGCAAGCACTGGTAGCAGCAGTACGTCAACGCTTTTGGGTTATCAATGCTCGTCAATCAGCGCGAACCGTAGTGCATCGCTGTATTCGTTGCTGTCGAGCCAGACCAACTAGCATACAGCAACTTATGGGAGATTTACCAGCACATCGTATTCAAACCGCTCAACCGTTTACAAATTCAGGCATCGATTTCTGTGGTCCATTCTGGGTGCACTTTAAAATTAGAGGTAAGAGGCCATATAAAGCATATATTGCTGTATTTATTTGCTTCGCGACGAAAGCAGTTCATTTAGAAGTGGTGTCGGATTTGTCTACTCAAGCCTTTATCGCTGCGTTGAAAAGGTTTGTAGCTCGTAGAGGATTTGGCTACAACCTCTACTGTGACAATGCTACCAATTTTGTGGGAGCAAAACGTGAGTTGAAGGAATTACATGAGCTTTTTAATGCTCAGCAGAGAAGACAGGAAATTATCCAGTTATGCGCAGAAGATCACATTAACTTCCATCACATACCTCCTTGCTCTCCTCACTTTGGAGGATTATGGGAGGCGGCAGTAAAGGCGGCTAAATTTCATTTGTTCAGAATGGTCAGTAAGGCCTCGCTTACCTATGAGGAATTGAGCACTGTCGTAACCCAGATTGAAGTTTACACCAACATTTGACCTGGAGCATTAGTTCTAATATCCGAGGATGATACGCACCCAGTATGGAACCTTGCAGCACGCAGTTCAAAGGATATGCCCGCTTCCTATTGAATCAACAGAAGTTTGATTGAAGGACACAACCTTCAAGGCTGGCGGTATGTTGGATACTTAATGCATTCCTCCGCAAGTAACGAAATATTGTGAATTAGATGGAATATGGTTATTTTCATGAATAGTCTTTTTGATTTATATAAGCTTAAGGTAGAATTTATTTTTGACCTTCACTGTAGAATTACTAAATGCATTCATGTTAATATTGGATTGTTGTGCTTTACACATTTATATTTTGTCATTGTAAATACTTGCATAGTTAAAGTTACGGTAATTTCGTTTTTTGTATTTGTTATCAGCTTGAAACATAAAATTTTGTACCACACTTCTCGTTGGATAGTCATCGTGTAAGAATCTTGCTAGCAGTGCAATCGGCACATTGTAGAAACTTTATTTAAAATAAATTCCGAATTTATCCAGCATACAGTTTTTTTTTAATTTTGCAATTAAACACTCTAAAAAGAACAGAAGGTTTAAGGTTTTTTCAAATACTATAGTAAAACTTTAGAAAAATAATTGTGAAAAATAATTAATTACTTAATTTATTCAATCACTATTGTTCTACATATTTTTTGTTTAGATTAATGTCATTTTTATAATGAATAAATAAAGTGGACTTCAATCAAATTAGGTCTTGTCATATACTTATACTATATATATATATATAAAAAAAGGGTTAAATTTTTATGGCGGATTGTTAAAGGTTATTGAAAGAAATAGAAAAACTATATGAAACCTTCACCAAAGTAGTTACTCTATGGGGGTACGAGATCACTTTTTGTATGGAAAAACGGTTCCACTTTTTCCAACTTTTTTAGGGGGTTCTGGGAGCACTTTTGTGTTGAAATATGAGAATTCTGAGCCACTGAGGGTTCTGGACTATTGGGGTTCTGGGCTACCGGGGGTTCTGAGCTACCAGGGGGTTCTGAGGCCACTTACAGCCCTTAAACTTGCTACATTTTGTAGCATTTTTTTCATATTTTATACCCGAATTAAGCCAACACACACGCACACACAAACACACACGCAACCAAAAATACACACACGCACACATACACTGCGTCAAAACAAAATGTTTTCTACGAGGCGATATTCCGCATTGCACCTGAAGATCAAAAATTAGGCCATTTCTTATTTAAGCCAACACATCTACCTACGCTAGTTGCGGCTAAATGTAGGCTTTTGGTTTTGAACTACTATTAGTAATAATTAAAGTTAACGCTAGGAAATTTTTGTTCATGCCAATGGATTCTAGATGGTGGGTAGGTGGGGGGGGATAATAAGGACAGGCAGAGGGGGTAATGAAACTTTATTCAGAAATCCTCTACGGGCTTTGGTTTTCGAGATATTGGCGTATTAATAAATCAAGTTACTTTTGTTCATGCCAATGGATTCTAGGTGGTGTGGGGTGGGAGTGGGGACGAAATTCTCATCAGAAATCCTCTACGGGCTCGCCATTTCTTGAGTAAGGTTACCTAGCGTCATTAGCCGGAACTACTAGCATGCCTTGGTTTTGCTGTTTTTTTTTATTAGTGGGGAAGTGCTAGATATCCAAGGGACTGTTCGATTTTCTACTGCATTTCTCCGGCCTTATGAGCTAATTGCTAAAATTAACTTAACCTATAAAGTAAACAACCCACGGACTATAAAGTAAACAACCCAAGGACTTCAACCAATTTCAATCCACCATTAAATCCTACTCCGAATTTCGTGCACATCCATGGTCAACAACTTTTATCCACTAAAATTGTTTGATTGGTGTATTTACTATCTAATTTCATTATAGTCAGTATTGAATCAAAGCTATATATTATGGCGCCTAAATGTATGCTCTGTTCTGCCTATCTAAATAAACATAAAACTGGATTCAAATGCGATGACTGTCGGCACGACTTCCACGCTAATTGCTGTAACCTATCCAAAGAAATCACATCGAGTATCATGAGCGGCACTGTTGCATTCCGATGTGCCGGCTGTATTAAAAAAACCTCTACTAATGATTCCGTTTCTGATAGTGATGAAAGTGAAACATCTAATATTTTAGCAGCCGTCCAGAGCATGTCTAAACAAATTGAGGTTATCAAATCAAAACAAGCAGAATTCAAGAATTCGATTAATACTTTGCTGCATGGATTTAACGAAATTAGTAAACTTGTGACCACTGTTGAGGATAATAAAAAGAGAATTAAAGCCTTAGAGGCAGAAAAGTCACGTATGAGTAAAAACATGGAAGCCATGGAAGAACGTATGAAAACATTAGAAGATAGATCTCTAACTAACTTTATTGAAATTAAAAATATCCCTCCATGCACGGATGAACAACCTGTTGATACTGCTAAAAAAATTCATAAATTCCTTAAGTTATCTTTAGAAGAAGCTGATGTACTGAAGGTTTATCGCCCTAAGATTAGAGCGAACAACGTAAATTCTGTTAGCACATTAATTGTTAAGTACTCTAACCAGTCAATCAGAGGTCGTGTGCTAATTGCTAGTAAGGTTACCGGAGGTGTGAAGGCCGATATGCTGGGATATAGGGAAAAGAGCACTATTTATTTTAATGAATTCTTGTCGAAAGAAAAGAAAACTCTTACACAAGGCGAAGCAGTTTAAGCAAGAGAATGGGTTTAAATTCGTTTGGATAAAAAATTCGAAAATTTATTTAAAAAAGGATGAAAACGCATTACCTTTTGTTATCTCAAACGAAAAAAGTCTCGATCTCGTTAGGAGTAGTATCCAAGATAGCTCCAAATAATAACCTAGTTAATGTCAATAAATACATATTATCAAAATGTCAGAGGATTGCGTACCAAAACAGAACAAGTTCGATTAAATGTAATTTCTAACGACTATGATGTCATATGCTTTACGGAAACATTTCTGCAAACGGGTGTTCTTAGCTCAGAGGTATTTGACGATAGGTATGTAGTTCATCGAAAAGATAGGAATTTGAGAATGTCAGGGCGAGAAGATGGTGGTGGGTGTCTTATCGCAGTTAAGAGTACCTTTAATTCATTTCGAGTCGAATCTTTCGAAACAGAGCATGAGGTGGTATGGGTGGCAATAAAAGAAAACAACTTAACTCTATACTTATGTTGTGTTTATATTCCTCCCCAAGCACCTTATGAATCATATAATTCTCTTTTTTCCAGCGTTACTGATAAAATATTACAACTTCCTACTAACTCAATTGTAATCTTCTTAGGGGATTTCAACTTACCACATATTAACTGGACTTATGAGGCGCATGACAATTGCATGCGTCCCTCTGCAGCCTATAGTCTCTCCTCACATTCGCTTCTCAATAATATGGAATTATGTAACCTAAAGCAATTTAATAACCAATCTAATATAAACAATAGGCTTCTCGATCTGGTTTGGACAAACATTTCGCATTCAAAAGTGAGCATCACCTCATCCTTATGTCCACTATCTAAGGTAGACCCCCATCATCCACCACTCGATAGTGTGTTAGATTTGACACAGTCAAGAAATGCTCATAGTCAATTTGCTAAAAAAAGAAACTTCCATAGAGGTAATTACACCGGCCTTTCTGAATTTTTTAAAACCTTTGATTTCTCTCATGCATTTTCCGCTGATGTTGACCAATCATTTGCCAAATTCTATGAAGCAATTAATAATGGAATAGAGTTGTTTATCCCCGAAGTAATTCAACGCAATCACAATCATTTTCCGAAATGGTATAGCTCCCAACTGATTAAAGTCCTTAAGGCAAAAGATAAATATAGACGACTGTACAAAAAAAGTCCCCACTCGGAGATTTATAAGACTTTCTCATATTTGAGGAAGATATCAAAATCCTTGATTACTCAATGCTACCAAAAGTACATCAACCATACTGAACATTCGCTAAAACACAACCCTAAGGCATTTTGGGCTTTCAGTAAGAACCTAAATAGATCGAACACGTATCCCAAACAATTACCATTTAATGATGATACATCGTCATGTCCTCCAATTATATGTGAAATGTTTTCCGCGCACTTTTCATCCATATACTCTGAAAAAGATCCCGGAATTATCCCATCGCCTTCTCAGGACGCTTCTAATATGAATATAATGTTAAGCTCCATCACTTCGGAATCAGTTCTTAATGTATTAAACAATCTTGATTGTGATAAAAATCCGGGACCTGACGGGATTCCAAATATTCTTTTCAAGTGATGCGCACAAAGTCTTACGGAACCGCTTATTAATTTATTCAATCTTTCAATCACTAATAAAATTTACCCAGTAGCTCTTAAAAATTGCTTCGTTATGCCTATTTATAAATCTGGTGACTCTAAACTCGTCATTAACTATAGACCCATTTCCATTTCTAACGCTCTTGCACTTATCTTTGAAAAGGTCGTTTATTATCAGCTCCTATTCCAAATAAAATCATTTATTTCTGAAAAACAGCATGGGTTTTTACCGGGGCGATCTACGATCACCAACTTATCTCTATTCACAGACAAAATCGCATCCGCTCTTGATGAAAATACACAAATAGATTCTATCCACACTGACTTTGCCAAAGCATTCGATAAGGTTAATCACAAACGCTGTCTTTCAAAGATGGCTCTAATGGGGTTCCAGACAGACACCATATCTTGGTTCCACTCCTATTTAACCAACAGAGATAATATCGTTGTATTTAATGGCCATCAATCGTCCTCATTTAAACAAATTTCTGGAGTGCCTCAAGGTACAATACTTGGACCATTAATTTTACTCATTTATATCAACGACATGCCTTCTTGTTTTGTATCTGATTGCTTATTATACGCTGATGATGCCAAGATCTTTAGGAAAATTAATAACGTGACGGATTGTGTTCATCTTCAAAAAGATATACTACGGCTGGAAAAATGGTGCCATGATAACTGTATTGATGATAATGTAAGCAAATGCAAATGTATATCGTTTCATCGCAAAAAAGACCCTATATTCTTTGACTACACCATCCACGACACTACTCTCTCTCGTGTCAATGAGATAAAAGATTTAGGTGTAATATTTGATCAAAAGTTCCTCTTTATTCCACATATAAACTTTATTACCTCCAAATCATTTCGTTTATTAGGCTTTATCTTTCGCACTTGCAAATCATTTAGGTCAGCATCTTCTTATATCAGTCTTTTTTATTCTTTAGTAAGGAGCATTCTTGAATATGCTAGTCAGGTTTAGAATCCTTTTTATTCCTCTTGAGGCCGTCCAACGAAAATTCACTAGAGTCCTATTGCTCAGATTGGAGAATACCACTCTAGAGTATCATGAAAGACTAGCAAAATATAACGTAATGACACTGGAAAATTGCAGAATCTACTTGGATAGTACATTTCTATACAAGATCTTAAATGGTAAAGTATATTGTGATGCATTGGTGTCTAATATTGATTTACATGTCCCTTCGCGTAACTCGAGATCCCAGACCCTCTTCAAATTACCTACTTGCAGAACAAACATTAAAGAAAAGTCACCTATCTACAGAATCACAAACTCATACAATATAAGATTTAACAATATTGACATCTTCAACGCTAGCCATCTGACAGTTAAAAAGTTAATCCTCCACGAGATCGTTCAGTAACACTCTCCTTCATTCTACTGCTTCTCTTTGCCCCTTTTCCCAACTCATTAACAGCATTGTTTGCCTCCGCTCTCTCTATGAATTTTAGTCCTAATTACTTTTTGCCTGCCTGATCTTCTAATTTTAAGTTCACGCATGTATCTATGCATGTTTTAGATTTAGTTTAAGTATTTTTGTACTTTTTTTTTTTTTTTTTTTTTTTATATTTTCTTTCTATTATATAGCTCCTTTTTGCTCTTAATTTTACTTCTTTAGTTATAATTTATTTTTTGTAGTTATATCTCAACATTTCTTTTACTTTTTGCTTTTTAATTATTCTTTAACTTCTTCTTTTGTTTTGTTTATGTAAATCTATTAACTCGTTAAATTACATGTAAGGTAGTATATTATTGGAAAGCTTCTGTTTACTATCTTTATAACCTTCAAATAAATAAATAAATAAAATATCAACATGACGTAATCTTGGTTTTGCTGTTTGCAAGTGCTGTTGTAGACATCAACATCATTCGAATTTCACAACATGATATGGCCTTGGCTTGATGTTTTCTTAGCAAATTATTATCATTGGGATTAGGGAGTACGTGTATTGAAAAGTCACAGTTGCTATTTCGAGTGCAAGCACCATTTCTTGAGTAAGCTTCCCTAGCGACATTAGTCGGTACTAACAGCATGCCTTGGCTTTGCTGTTTTCTTTTATAGACTATCAGAACCAACTTAACACAAGCTCGCTCACTAATAAATAAACGGTCAACAATACATGCGTTTCATCATTTAGTCGGTGTTAGTATTAGTATGTTAAAATAAACATAAGCCAAACACCGGATAAAATTACATGCAATGCACAAAAAACAATACAAAAAAGTTAAATATTATATAAACGTTTTTTTTAAAACATGCTTAGAAACGTCAAGAACAAACTGCTCAGCCATATTATTAACAGTAATGCACATGCGATTAACAGGTTCATACATGCTAAAGTTAGACCTATTAGGCCTACTATCACGAAAAGAGATTTTGTTAAGCAACAACGGGTAATCAATATTCGCGATTAAGAGCTGATGCAAAAAAGTTACATCGGCAACTATGCGACGTTTCTTGAGCGAGTGCATATTTAACAGCTTCAAGCGATCCTCATAGGGTGGAAGAATTAATGAATTATTCCAGGGTAGGTGCCTGAGAGCAAATCGTAGGAAGTTCCGTTGAAAAGACTCGATACGGTCGATGTGTGTACCGTAAAATAGAGACCAAACCTGGCTAGCGTATTCAAGAAGTGGTCTTACAAAGCAATTGTACAAACGAAAAGTTATGGTAGGATTCGAGAACTCTCGGGACCAACGTTTTATAAAGCCCAGCATGGAACTACTCTTTGATACTGTGTAGCTTATGTGGGAGATAAAATTCAATCTATGATCACATTCGATACCCAAGTCACAAACAGCACCCACACGGCGAATCGAGGAATTCCAGAACATATAATCGTGAGAAATTGGTTTCTGATTTCTGTGGAAAGTCATAACCTCACATTTGTTTATATTGAGTGTCAAGTTATTGCTTTTACACCAATCGTAAAATCTGTGAAGGTCACTCTGTACCTGCTCACAATCGTTAAAAGATTTAATCTGGGCGAAAAGTTTAATGTCGTCAGCATAAATCAAGACCTTGCAGTACTTCACAACAGAGACAATGTCATCAATAGACATAATAAAGAACAAGGGGCCCAAATGACTCCCTTGAGGTACGCCAGACGAAGCTTTCAGGACTCTTGAGATGGAATGTCGAAACAAGATTTGATATGTTCGGTTATCTAAGTAAGACTCCGTCCATTTAAGAAATGTTATAGGCAACCCATACTTTTCCATTTTAAAGAGTATCACGGAGTGAGATAACTTGTCGAACGCTTTACTAAAGTCTGTATAAATACAGTCTGTTTGGTAGCCTTTTGCAAATCCGCCAATGGTATCTGAAACAAATTCCAACAAGTTAGTGGTTATAGATCTGCCCGAAATAAACCCATGTTGGTTTAAAGAGAGTAAATTATTACAGGAGGTTGATAACTGAGAAGAAATTATAGATTCGAATAATTTGGGCATGCAAGATAATTTTGCAATAGGCCTACAGTTAGAAATATCTTTTTTACTACCTATTTTGTGGGGGAAACAACCACTATCGAGCGATTTTTGGAAAATAATTCTTAACGGAGCTACCAGAGAAAGGCAACAAGACTTAAAAAAGGCTAGAGGGATCCCATCCGGACCGGTTGTGAAGTCATTTGGAAGCCCATTAATATAAACGAGTATATCCTCTTGTGTAATTGAAGGGATAGTGAAAGAAACATTATGAGAGCCGTTCATATGGCTGAAGTTGCTATTTTGAGGTTGAAAATTTGACGAGGCAAAGGTATTGAAAAAAAGAGGCAAACATATTACAAATTTCAGACGAATCATCGCTAGCAGATTCTCTGTACTTCATGGTATTGGGATAGTTGTCTGTTTTTTTCTTCATATTAATAAACTTAAAAAATATCCGTGGGTCACTAAATAATTTAGCACGCATGCTTTGATACATAAAGTATGGAGGAAAGCTCTTTGAACTCTTTATATGATGTGAGGAAATTGTTGTGACTTATAATGTCTTTTTCCCGCATATAACTTTTCCACAGTTTACTCTTTCTATTTTTAAGACGTTTCAGTTCTTTATTGAACCATGGCGGTGATGTTTTAGTCAACCGCTGACGCTCGCGGGGAACACAAGAAGAAAATAAATCGAAAAGAGCTATGTAAAACTTAGAAACGTCTTCATCAACACTATTACAAGACAGCAGTGTGTTGAAATCAATAGAGGCAAGTCTACTAGAAAATTCCGAGAAGTCAGCTTTCCTAAAATTGAATAAGTATTGTGTTTCGTCACAGTTTGTTAAGTTTTCGGTTTCATAGCAATATCTAATTAGTAAAGGGGGGTGGTATTTGTCAAGAGCAGACATTATAACGGGGCTAGGTTCAACTAATAAGCTACCCGCATCAGTAAAAAATACCAGGTCTAACTGCCTACCCATGTCGTTCATAACATTACTGATTTGGCTGAGACCGAGAGATGAAATAGTGTCAACGAAAAGTGATTCCCTTGATGTCAAGTAATTAAGTGGAAGATAGTCATCGTCATCTTCATTAAGTACCCATTGAATATTGGGTAAGTTAAAATCACCAATAAGTAGTAATTCGTCAAGAGGTTTCATTTTACCATGGATAAAATTAGATGTTAAAATGTGTAGGTCATAAATATTCTGACCTTTGTCATCAACAACATTTACGGAATCAGGAGGAATATAGCAACAAAGTATGTATAAGTCATGTTTTAAGAGAGACAACTTGAGACCGATAAGTTCGATGTCGAGAGTGTGGGAGAAATTGGGAAGCTCAATTTGACTGCAATTAAGGTGGTTGTTACAAGCGAGGAGTACGCCACCACCACGAGCTTCTTGCTTAACAATTTATTAGCGGGGAAGTTTTAGATATCAGCATGACGTGATCTTGGCCTGATGTTTTCTTAGCAAATTATTATTATTATTGGGTCCTGGGGGTGCGTGTATTGAAAAGACGCAGTTGCTCCTTCGAATGTAAACACCATTTCTTGAGCAAGGTCCCCTGGTGGCATTTGCCGGTACTACCTATGTTGTTCATCTCGGACTTGGGGATACGAGATCACTTTTAGCACTCTCCAGCAAAGGGAAATAGCATAGGATTTCGATTTTGTTTCTGGAGTTCGCTTATTTTTCATCTCAGACTCGTAGCCTCTAAGTTGACATCAACATTTTTTATCTCGAGTTTTGGGGATACGAAATCACTTTCAGTACTATGCAGCATAGGGAAATAGCATAGGTTTTCGATTTTGTTTCTGGAGTTCATTTATTTTTCATCTGGGAGATCGTAGCTCTAAACATTTGTGAAGGGGTGGGAAGCTTTATTGGTGGAGGTTACTGGTTAAGTTTGATCTTGTCTTGGAGGCTACAATCCTGTGGTATGTTGGGCTGGGCTACTTGTTGGCTGAGGAAACGTTACCTCAGGCGTGGATGGATGTGGCAAGCGGTGTATTAATGTGGATAAGGAATGTTGAGAAATTCCCTAACTGAATTAGTGTAATTAGAATAACTAATAATTCAAGTTAAACCCAGAATATTTTTGTTTATACCAATAGATTCTAGAAGGTGTCAGTGGGGGTCTTAGTTATAGGGGTGGACAAATTTTTCATCAGAAATCCTTTACGGGCTATGGATTTCGAGATATTAACGATCTTACCATGCCAATAGTATTAGTACTAATGGCGTAAAATTTTCATCAGAAATCCTCTACGGGCTATGGTTCGAAATATTAGCGATCTTACCTTCACAGGTGTAATTAATATTAGTAGCTCAAAAACAAAAAAGCAACAAGAACTATAACCTAAGTTGTGGATTAAAGATTTGATGATATTAATCTGTCGGTGTCTTTTATAAACAAGATTGCACCATATGATCATATATCTAAAAATAGATCAGGCTAATGTAGGTAGATATGTTCACTTAGATAAGTAATTGAAATTACTCACCAAAAACCCCCAAGGAAGTTTTCAGCTCTCAAGTTGCACAATCAAAAACAAAGCTTTCAAGCAAACTTCTAGACACTTGAATCATATATATCTGAAAACAAAAGATGGTATACATTTGAAAATTGTGGAAAGTTACAATGAGACAAGATTAGATTCTGATTCTAGATGTGAGCCTACAGAAGACAACAATAGGATAAAAATGGCTCGATTTGATATAGTAACACCATTTATAGAGATCCCATAATTTGCTGGTGAATACAAGGAATTATAAAATTTCCTAACTATTATTGAATTATATGATAAAACATTAAAAGATGACGCCAAGAAAGATTTAGTAAATTTTGTTTGGAACGCCAGGCTATCCCAGAAGCCATAGAATAGAATAGTCACAGCGAAAACACGAGTATCAGTAAAAGAGATAAGAACAACATTGAAAAAACATAAAAATACAGGAGTCAAAATATTTACAGACAAAGATTTAAATTTAATAAAAAAACTAAATAATCTGCAAATTCAAGAAGTTGGTGAAGATGGTAACCAAACTAAATGACAAACTGGCACTAAATATTTTTCAGAATGGTTTAAATGAAAATTTTAAAGGAACTATTTTCAGTGCAATGCCCTAAATTTTCTGAAGCAGCTTCGCTAGCCTCACAAATAGAAAAACCCTTAGAACCACAAATCTTTTCGTTCAATAAAAAGTTTCAAAACAATCAAAGATTCTTTAATAGAAATTATAGATCATTACCAGTCAATCATAATTATAAAAATTTTTCATAAGGAAAGTATAGTCAGAATAACTATCGCCAAACACAAAGAAACTTCTCAAATAATCGAAACTACAATACAAAAGAAATAATTAAAATCTTAACAACAATAAAAATATTCAAAAATACAGTACTAGGCATACGCGCTCAAGCAAAAATAATAAAAACCATTCACAATACAATGCGCAAGGTAGAGTACATTTTATACGAGACATCGCAAACACGTCAATTAAGTTGGGA
This sequence comes from Dioctria rufipes, assembly GCA_963924295.1. NCBI lineage: Eukaryota > Metazoa > Arthropoda > Insecta > Diptera > Asilidae > Dioctria > Dioctria rufipes. The sequence goes on from OZ002742.1 coordinate 121,820,471, forward strand.
CCGCCATTTCATGGTAGAAAAGTTTTGGATACGTCAAAATTTAGGGCCACTCCCCCGATTTTAATGCTCTAGTACTTTTTAAAAAAATCCATGGATAATCCAACTTTATTAAAAGTTAGGACCACCACTACTGAGGATAGGTTAAATAGTATTGTTACAATACTCGTAGAGAAAACAGGAATTGTGGTAACCCAAATTTAGCGTAGTGAAATTCTATTTGTGTTGAAGGCATTGAATCTCAGTTTCTAAGCTGGGCACCAATTTAGCATCTACATTTCGCTGTTGCACTCAGTAATAGTTAACCAATAGTTAAGAAAAAAATTATTAGACGCCCCGGCCCCAGCCACGTCAAACAACGATGGGCGAATCGATAAGATACAGGATATAGCTAATTACTAACATATGGGTTAGCGATTGAATATATAAAATTAGCAGGACAAAAGTATATAAAAGAATTAGAAGTATATAGAAGAATTAAAAGGTTAGAGCTGGTATACATAGTTTAGAGAGCTAGAGTAACAAAAGTAAACGTTAATGCTGGCGTACAGTTTAGTGATTTGGAAAAGTGGAAAATTTCCCAGTGATATTAGATTTAATTTTTGAAATTTTCGATTCCCATATGAAATATATGTAAATTGAAGAAAGACTATTGGAATTGTATTCCACATTTTAATTTACCACTATCTCCACTTTTTTACATTTGGTTATGGTACAGTGCATTGAAAATTTGTCTATTGTTTGAGAGATTACCATTGTCACTAACTAATTTCAGTATAGAAATATTATAAAGATCTCAAATAATCAATTAAGATGCAAATTATAGGTATTTTGATCTTTTTTCTGTATTTTTTTACCAACAAAATTTTCCGGCACTTTGTTAAAAAATCAACCGAATTTCTCTAATCACAGATTTCAACTTGAAGATTCAACTCGTTATGTTGAGAAATTAAAATTGCACTTATTTCAATATTTTAAACGGACTCAGTTTCAGTGGAATAAAGTTACAAAAATATTAATATTTTATTTTTCCCTTTTTAAGAACCGATTCACATGACGTCATTTGACACATTTGACAGACCGGACGATCATATCATGTTACTCTGCATACCATGGGTAACTTATACATTATATTGGTGGTTAAGAGTAGTAGTGGGAACACGACAGTCGGTAATAAAATTATTAGTGATTTAGCTTAGAGTATAGTCAGGTCTAAAATTATACATTTAGTTTACTTTGGTCATGAAAATAGATGACTTTGACATGGTTCGTTACAATATATAAGAAAAGGTGCGGGAACATGAGAGTGGACTTGAATTTCAGATTTCATTTTAAAATTTGTAATTCAAATCTTCTTTGAACCCACTCACCTCCTCTTCTAATCAGCTGGTGGCCACTTCCTACCTTAGTAGACACGATTTGATGATTTCATCGATGAGTTCATCATGCGCCCTTATATGAAGGTAATGATGGGATCTGTTCCAGATCCGTAAATGAATTCATTATATACTTTTCTTCAACATACTGAGCTTTTCCATGATCATTCTACGAGCAGTAACATAAATTGTTACATTATTTCTTGTTGATATAATAAAAATACTCACGGATACATTCATCAGTCTATTCCTTATGTAATAATGGAAATACGCACTGCTTTGAAATGGCACATTTTTGTTTTTGGTTAGTGGTACAGGGGGATTTTTCAGAGTTTAAAGCGATTGTCAGGGAACCTGTCGTAAAAGGAGACCATAAGGAACTAGAAGTCAAATCGTTTTAATAGAAGGCACATAATCTGAAAAGTCTTGGAGTGCACTGAAAACTATCACACAAAAGTAGGGGCGCACCCTGTATATTATTACAATGTCGAATAAAACCTTTAGATATATAATAGAAGTTTTTAAGTACTCAGATGGGCGCAAGACACGACTTTATAACCTTATTTTTCCGACTCCTTTTGGACTTGGGACACCTTTGGTCCCCCCGAAAGCCAAATTCCGGATGCATTACTGCACAAATAATGTAATAAAAAGCACTAATTTTTACTCTTTATCTCACAAGAGATTAGAGGAGCTGATGAAGGCATAATATAATATGGACTGACTATGTTCATAGGACTACACTGTAGAGATTGGGCTAACTTCTATATTGCTGACTCTTTCGGTCTTACTAAGCCCCAAGTACAAACTGAGAGAGAATTGTAAACAACAAATAAATAGGTGGGTTCGTCGAAATAAGTATTTTTAAATTAAGTATTTAGGACTGTTACTGAAAAGGTGTTCTACCAAAGGCAATGTATTCATCAGATACGCTGTATAGATTCGAGAGGTTTTTTGAAAATCAGTTTTCGAGCTACGCGATAATTATTTAAACTGCTCGCCAATGGTTTTTCAATATTGGCACCAACGTAAGCATTTTTTTTTTACACAAACAATTTCTGCTCACATGAAATACACAGTTAAGCTATCCATATTACAAATCTCAGTGCCATGATTTAAGTTCTTACATTGGCATCTTTGTAGATGATTACCATTCGTTGAATTTTGTTGCTGTCGTTTCTCGATGGCGTCTTTTTGTCAGAACTTACTCAATGCAACGATATAATAAAAGTGAAAACTACCTAGATTTGATGTTTCATTTCAGAAGCACTGTTGTCAAGGGTTATTTAACTGCTCTACTGTCTGAAGTTGCGCATCATCCAGCGACTTACATGTACAACATGGATCAGTGACACTGCTAAAATTTGCGTAGATTATCATGGGCTTAAAAGTTCATTATTCCGCTAAACTTCAAATTAAAAGTTTTGTACAAAATTTAATATAGTTCAGTGGATTTTCCAAATGAATATTTTTATAAATAAAAATGAATTGTGAGTACCAACGTATCGCATCTCTTGAGAACGGCAGGGCCGATTTTGCTAATTTTTTTTAACTGTTGATAATAGTCCGAGTAAGGTTTTTAGAAAAAGAAAAATTGGGTTTGGCAACCCCTTCTTGGTGTTTCCATACAAAAATTTCATTTTTAGCTATATTTGTTAAAATCTCGTACATGGTGTATTCATAGCAATGGTAGATAAAGTGTCAAAAATAGACTAATTCGAGTAACCCCTTCTGGTATTGCCATACAAAACTTTGTTTTTCACTTTATACTTGGAAGCTGCCTGAGAAAGCGTTGACGTGGAGATCTCATATTTTGTACAAGGCGTTTTCATAAAAATTGCAAATACAGGTCCGATAGTGGAGCAACTCGGGCAACCTTTTATTTGTGTTGTAATATAAAACTTTAGTTTTTCACTCTATATTTGGATACTGCCTCAGGCGTTCATGGGCCATTTTCAAAAAAGGGCAAATTGAAGTTTAAAAATGGGATCATTCGGATAACTCTTTCGTAGGGTTGCCATACAAAAATTTCGATTTTTACTATATATCTGGGCACTGCCTGATACGTAGAGAACTCCATTCTCCCATAAATATGAACATATGCACGTACACACACACACACACACACATACAGACACAGAGTGAAACTCCAGTGTACGGAATCGCGCGATCGAGTCAGATGATAGCTTAGATATTATGCATCTCTAACCACCCTACCCACTTCAACCTCCATCCCCACCCATATTGGTATCTGTATTATTGCCGGCCAAGGCCGGCGGGTTCCCTCTAGTATAGAACAGTTATTGATAACAATGCAATATTTGTGATCCTTTCTCTGTCCTTCTAAGTACTTTTAGGGGTGAGCATACAAAAGTTGCTTAATTTTATTTCCTTAAAATTCCAGCTTAAGGAATATTTGATATTAATGAAGGGGAGCTTCCAAAAATATTAATAATTCGAATATGTTTGGAGAGGTACGGGGATTGCTCACACAACGTACCTATGGCTTAGTTCTAATACACTTGGTTGGGGATACTGTGGATGGTACGGGGATGTCTCACTCGGCCTACATGATAATCACCAGGGAAATGTTACGGCGGGATAGTACACGCTGACCTTAACATAATGAATTAGGATGGATTGTACGGGGATTTCTTACACGAAGTACCAGTGAAATGTTAAGGCGGTATAGTACACGCTAACCTTAACACGACGGATTAGGACGGATGGTACGGGGAATAATCTCACGACGTACCAAGCAATTATTGAGAGAATGCACGGGGATTACTCACACGGCGTGCGAGGTTTTCACTAGTGCGGGAATATCACGCATCAGTAGTCACCCTAGTAACAATTGTCTGATCACCTAACTTGTCGAGCTCGCTGACCAGTCTGATTTCTGTGGGCGATTGGCGTGCTTTATATAGCCGGAGGTCAGAGCTTCTAAGTGGCTGAGTGCCTGATGCTTCTACTGGTGTGAGTATGAAAAAGCTTTCAAGCTCTTTTAAAAAGCTTTTCTTGTACTTGATTAGTACATATGCTGGTGTGCTGATCATGCAGCCTGTGATGATGTCAGCTTTGTTTGCATGTCCCAGTGGCGTGGTTACTTGAACTTAAGTTCAAGTTTCAATAAAATAACTCAGTGGCAGGCAAAAATAATTTATTTCGGCTTCAAATATGTGACTTCGCTACAAACTAGTATTATAAGATTAAGCAGTCGATCTTATACATGCCAGTGCACTCAGCACTACATTATTTTTTGATTTATTCGCTTTTGTTTCTTTCTGTTTTGATTTTAGTTTTGACTTCAAGAAAGCTAATGTTCGTGAACTTAATAAAGTGCTATCATTTAATGATAGAGCTATGTAGTTAGCTCGCGTGATATTGACGAAGCCATTTATTTAAGTCCTGTAGTATGTTCAGATTTGAGAGAAATCTTCGCTCTTTTCGCAGCCAAAACTACCTCAGTAAATGACTAAATCATTAAAAAAAATTAAACAAGGAAAAAAAGGTAGAATTACGCTAATACCAATTCTCAGGATACCACAGATGATTGCCCGTATGTAATTTCGTATGGTCAGACCTCTCTGCAAATTTGAATGTTATTTCTAGTATGGTTCGTCTGACAGTAAAAATGATTATAACAAATTTCATAGAAACTTATATTCAGAAGAACTTTGCAGTACAACAAAAATGTGTAAGACTGATCATATTCACAGCATACGTAAAAAAACTAAATTTTTATATGATAACACCAAGAAGGGGTTGCCCATTTTAGTCCAATTTTGAAATTTTATTTATATGATATACGAGCCGTTCTTAAGAAATGCGATTAACCACTTTAACAATTTAATTCGTATAGTTTCAAAGCAAAAAGGTGGCTACAATCAAGAGCATTCATTTGTTGTTTCTACAAAATTGGTCCAAGTCTAATTATAACTGCTTTCTACTGTTTTGTAACCAATGTTCGTACAATATTGAGAAGCTTTTATTTGCTAGAAATTACAAAGAAAATCCAGCAAAAAATCGTTGGCTTACATTTTAATGCCCACTTTTAACTTGCCTTCGAGATTACTTGATGTATGTAATCAAACAAATTTTCCGGCATATATAAGTTTTCCGGACTACTTTAAAATATTACATATCATGAATGAAAAATGATCAGATTAATCAATTTTGATGTTCTTTACTTTCATTTTAGATGAATCGATAAAATTATTTTCAGCAAATACAGCAAAATATTTCTCCTTGCTACTGTTTGCCACAATAAATCATTGTTAAAGTCTTCTCGTTTAAGCAGAATATCGGACTAATTCAGAGGTTAAGTTATCTTGGTGTGAAGTTTTTGCACTGCAAAGTAATTCTTTCCACTACTTAAGTCACTTGGTTATCCAGAGTTCCATTTGCTTCCTCAGCACCCATAAACTTGTTCTTCCATTTGAATGCTTCACTTAACCGTTGCACTCAGCTGAGATTACAAGGAAACTCCATCGGGAGAGACTTTGTTGACAGAATTTATGGCAGCAAAAGTATCACAATTTTATTTTTGAGTTTTCTGCATTTTACATTTGAACGAAGGTTTTTAAGTATGTTGTGCAGTACTTCATAATTCCATTCTTTATTTAAAATTATTCACGAACAAATATTTAGTGCTACAAAATAGCTCATTCCAAAGTATTACAGAAAATCACAATTAAATTTTATGGCGACGAAATTTTTATTTTAATCAGCAGTTACAATCTACAGAGTAGCTGCGGGAGCAGTTGTAAAAACGAACTCTTGAGATATAAAGAGATATGAAAGTAATTTTCTAAAAGTCATCTAGACGTTCTTTATGTCCGGCTGAAAATAAAAACCGGGTGAAGCAAAAGCCTCAATCGAGCATAAACAATTCAAAGCTTTCTTACTAATTAACATAAGGGATTCATTTTTGTACCAAACTCAATAAGTGCAAAAAGATATTCCCCAATTGACGACATTCTTATCCTGGGACAAATCGTTCGAGAAATACTTCCCAAGCCATGAAACACAATCCCTCACTATTACATGGGAGCCCTAAAATAGTCCTAACATTCCAAAATACATAAAATTTACTGAATTTACAGTATAAATGTGCACAGCATCTCAAACTGAATGACTGAATGACTAGCACACACACATATAAATTTCTGCTTCATGGCTGGGGAAGTATTTCTGGAGGATTTTGCCTGAAGCCACTCAACGCAAAATCGTTCAGCACTTTTCGAATAGTTAACATGTTTGAAGGTCTTATAGAGTAAATGTATTAACTTAAATTTCAGCCCCCGCTCCTGCGCACTTCGCGAGATATGCAAATTCAAAGATTTAAGATAACTGAATGTAATAAGTTTTATAATTTTAAAAAGACTGACTCACTAGGTGAGAGTCTTGTGGATTGGGTAAACCAATTACGCTCGGCTCTCGAAATAACATCACACTTAATGGTATCGGCATGAGCTCTGATAAGCGTAATTATGTACATTAATGTCTGACTATAAGAAACTATTAACTCTACCCTTGTGCACTACGGGTACAGAATGGGAGATAAAAGTGGGTAGCCATGGTGTTTACTATATTAGGAGATTCGTATATGCGCGAAAAAATCTGGGGATGATGCGCTCTGTATTACAGACGAATCTGTTCTTAACTAACTTTCTGCGGTTAAGACATGACGGAGAGATTGAATCGTTATCTTTGTGCAGTAAAAATAGTTAGCTTAAATGAATTTGATTATTTCTACTATATTGCTTTATTTTGTGTCACTTTTTGGACTAATTGAATTCATTGGATTTATCATAATTACCCTATCTTTATTTGTTATATAATTGAGTGTTAAATCATGTTTTCGTTATTTATTGTCATTTGTTTCTTTCCCTACATTTCCTGAATTTTTAAACTTTGGTATGAACCTCTATTGAAGATGGAGAATAGAAGAATTTTAAGAACTTTTATTTTCAAAGACTCTAAATCAAATCATAAATACAAGAGGAAAAAATAACCGCCTCGTCCGGGGTTTGAAGCCGGGACCTTTCGCTTTCCGGGACACTGCTCTTTCCAGTGAGCAAACGAGATAGATGATTTTCCCTCTTGTATTTATTAATTTGTAACTAGCCTATAAAGCCACGTTGCTTTCAGCTGGCATTAACCAGTAACGATGAAAGCTCACAAGTAAATTATAAATTCAATTTTTTATTCTCCCGACAAGGTCCCGGCTTTTTCTTCTTGTTCTTAAAATTCTTCTATTCTCCATCCTTGCCCAAGTCTAACAAGTGTGGGTTCATCGCACTGATCGTGTGGCCTGTATTGAATGATTTATATGAACAATGTTAGAGACTACTTATTGATACGTGCTTTTCTGATCAAGGTGTCATTTTTACTAAATACTTAAAAGAAATTGTCTAGTGGTAGTGTATCTGGTACTCGCGTATTTTGCTCAAAATGTTATGTAAATGAGCTGAAGGTCTGAAGGTCACATCAATGCCTAAATCTTAAGAAACAAAATTGATGAGTTTAAAAATATTTTTGACTCATCAACTGTAGGAGAAATTGGTGTATCATGCCTAATGGTCTCCATTCACTTACAGATTATCTGCAGATTCAGACTGTAGATGGCATCTGTCAGTCCAAATCTGTTTTCGTACACCCACTAGTATCAGATCAGATCGTAAAGCCCCCCATTCACTTACAGATTATCTATAGATCCCAACTGTAGATATATTTGAATTCCGCCACCCATTAACAGTTCAAATCGTACGATTTGATCTACGGTCTAGATAATCTGCGTGTGTATGTTGAAAATTTGTACGATTAGATTGTCAACCAGATCGGCAGTTCATGGACTGCAGACTGTAGATCTGTAGATAAATACACCACACACATGCAGTTCATCGTCAGATAACAGGACTGCAGATTTGTAAACTGCATACAAAGTGTACAATTTCATCGTCAATCATTATTTTCAGATCAGTTTGATATTTTCGTCAGATAATTGTAGTTTCTCATCATGCCCAACATGGATAGAAGTGCAACATTCAATGAATTCTGAAGTATACAGGAAACATGGAATGTAAAATATGACAGAAAAAAAAGAAGAAAGGCTTTATCAGGAATAAATAGAACGTTATAAAGCTACTACTAATTCTGATAGGAAAAAATTTAATAACCTCATATGTGAGATTCTTTGTGAAGTAACCAAACTTTCACCCAGAAAAGTTTTTACTCTTCACTGGTACTTCTGATAAAAGAATTATTAATATCAGAGCTGCAATTTTCTTCTTTGACAAAATCATATTAAAAATTCAATCGAATTGCATGAGAATCGTGAATAGACTAATTACGATATGGACTGAAGACCGAACTGTAGGTGTGTGTTTAATCGTCAGTTTATCTTAAGTTTTCTATCTGGCAAATTTCAAACTTACGATCTGATCTGATACTAGTGGGTGTACGAAAACAGATTTGGACTGACAGATGCCATCTACAGTCTGAATCTGCAGATAATCTGTAAGTGAATGGAGACCATAAGTTTGAAATTTGACAGATAGAAAACTTAAGATAAACTGACGATTAAGCACACACCTACAGTTCGGTCTTCAGTCCATATCGTAATTAGTCTGTTCACGATTCTCATGCAATTCGATTGAATTTTTAATATGATTTTATCAAAGAAGAAAATTGCAGCTCTGATATTAATAATTATTTTATCAGAAGTACCAGTGAAGAGTAAAAACTTTTCAGGTTATTATGAGAATTAGTAGTAGCTTTATAACGTTCTATTTATTCCTGATAAAGCTTTTCTTTCTTTTTTTTCTGTCATATTTTACATTCCATTTTTCCTGTATACTTCAGAATTCATTGAATGTTGCACTTCTATCCATGTTGGGCATGATGAGAAACTACAATTATCGCACGAAAATATCAAACTGATCTGAAAATAATGATTGACGATGAAATTGTACACTTTGTATGCAGTTTACAAATCTGCAGTCCTGTTATCTGACGATGAACTGCATGTGTGTGGTGTATTTATCTACAGATCTACAGTCTGCAGTCCATGAACTACCGATCTGGTTGACAATCTAATCGTACAAATTTTCAACATAAGCCCCCCATTCACTTACAGATTATATATATGTAGATATATTTGAGTTCCGCCATCCATTAACAGTTCAAATCGTACGATTTGATCTACAGTCTAGGTAATCTGCGTGTGTATGTTGAAAGTTTGTACGATTAGATTGTCAACCAGATCGGCAGTTCATGGACTGCAGACTGTAGATCTGTAGATAAATACACCACACACATGCAGTTCATCGTCATATAACAGGACTGCAGATTTGTAAACTGCATACAAAGTGTACAATTTCATCGTCAATCATTATTTTCAGATCAGTTTGATATTTTCGTCAGATAATTGTAGTTTCTCATCATACCCAACAAGGATAGAAGTACAACATTCAATGAATTCTGAAGTATACAGGAAACATGGAAAGTAAAATATGACAGAAGAAAAAAAAAGAAAAACTTTATTAGGAATAAATAGAACTTTATAAAGCTACTACTGTTTCTCAGAGGAAACAAATTAATAACCTTATATGTGAGATGCTTTTTGAAGCAACCAATCTTTCAACCAAAAACGTTTTTACTCTTCACTGGTACTTCTGATGAAAGAATTATTAATATCAGAGCAGCAATTTTTTTCTTTGATAAAATTATTTTAAAAATTCAACCGAATTGCATGAGAATTGTGAACAGACTAATTACGATATGGACTGAAGACCCAACTGTAGGTGTATGTTTAATCGTCAGTTTATCTTAAGTTTTCCATCTGTCAAATTTCAAACTTACGATCAGATCTGATACTAGTGGGTGATCGAAAACAGATTTGGACTGACAGATGCCATCTACAGTCTAAATCTGCAGATAATCTGTAAGTGAATGGGGACCTATACACACGCAGATTATCTAGACTGTAGATCAAATCTTACGATTTGAACTGTTAATGGGTGGCGGAATTCAAATATATCTACAGTTGGGATCTATAGATAATCTGTAAGTGAATGGGGGGCTTAAGCCCCATATTTATTAATCGATTGTATCTCTTCTAAATTATGCATAGAAATGATAGAAGTGACAGTGTGGATGGGGGTGTGGCGATATTTTTTAAAAATAGGTCGTATAATCGCACAGTCTCTTCCTGGATCTGAAATTGAGTATATTTTTATTGATTTCCTTGTTGGAAATGAAAAAAATTTAGTCTGTGTATTACAAGCACCCCTGTATTACTGGCCTTGTCCTATCTGTGTCAGCAATACAATCGTCTTGTAATTTAATCTGCTAAGTGAATCCTCTCTTACTATTGCCCTTGTTGATTTAGTTGAATGTTTCGGTATGTAATTTGTGAATTTGGTTCTCCCTACTCATTTTATTGAAATATGCTTGAAGCTTGTGGATGTATTCCTTGTCTCTAATTCTAATGTTGCTTTGTTTTATAATCAAATGGTGTTGTCAGCCTTTTCAAAAGTTGCGTGTGTGGAGTCAACTTAGTTAGGAGTTCCCTCGTGCGCGTTGCAATTTTTAAAAGTTATTTCGTTCAGTGCAGTGCAGAGTCTATTTTCTAAATTTATAACCACCATAATGACATGCCCACCACCCCAATAAACATATAATTAATAAAATTCGCAGCGCTATTTCTAACTAAATAATTAAATTAAATTTTGCAATTAAATCTATACCAGCCAAGTTAAAGGCTTTTGTATGCCCTATCGACATTCCAAAAGCCAGCAGCACAGTAAAGTAGTGTTCATTTTTCTATATGTACATCCGAGAGAATTCATTAGCACTTGTTATTGATTAGCACTACGGGTGCTCCCAAATGCGGTCATTAAACTGCACAGTCTGAGTTAGTGAAAAGAGCAAATAGGCATAACACTATTGTTTGTTTTTTACCTCACTGTGTCGTTAACTGCTGCTGGTGGCGTGCAAATATTTGCGTTGTTGTGTGTCGCTGTTTTTGTTTTTGCTTTTTGTTTTTGCCCTCAGCATGCAGAATTGCACTTTATATTTCTGCAACATTCGGGGCTTAAGAGCAAATCGGTGTTTGGTGTACTGCTCCCTTAACTCAAAAAACCCGGCAATTCTTGCGCTAAGTGAAATCAAGGTAGTTTCAGCTTCGTGCCTCTTTTTTCTCAGCATAGAAGGATCGCAATATATATTCGAAATGATGTGGCCTTTACCATTCTTCAAGGTTTTCCTTCTGCAAATCCAGAGTTTAATTACATCTGGATTAGGTTCAAACTTCACAAGCACATCATCTACTTCTGTTTCCTTTATCGCAGCCCAAATATGTCTGATGACGACACGGTATCCATATGTGACAATATCTCAAACAATATTGATCATTTGCTTTCTGTCCGCCCTCTTCCGAAATCGTCTTGGCAGGCGATTTTAATGTCTATAGCATAACGTAGCTCAAACATTCTTCTACCACAAGTCCTGCCAGCCGTTTCGTTAAAATCTTCTGTGAATCTTTTAATTTGCAACAGCTAGTGGATCCACAAACGCGAATTCCTGATACAGCTGGAGATAGAGCTAATTTACTGGATTTATTTCTAACATTACTTCCTGACAAAAATTCCATCTCAGTTTGTTCCCCTCTCGGAAATTCTAGCTATTGTTTAATCACGGCCGCCCTACTTCTCCACTTACAAGTAGACTTCTTTGGCATTATAAGAAAGCTGATTGGGAAAGTCTCAAATAATATCTTGATTGGTCCGTTTGTTTTGCTTAGAGGGATGTTGATAAATGCACATTAGAATTTAGTGACGTACTAAGTCTTGGCATGGGTAAATAAATTCTGTATTCTCACAGCAGCTCTGAACAGCAGCAAAATCGCTCTTGGTTTAACTATAAGTGCAACCAAGCTATAAAAGTAAAGGAGTGTGCTTTTCGTGCCTATCAATTGCATTCATGTCCGGAACTTAGAAAAGTCTGCAAGACTGCACGGAAAACCTGTAAGTCCATTATCCAGAGAGGCAAATTTCTTTTTGGCTAGAATATTAGACCAAGAATCTTGGCAAGCCGGAAAAGTAGCAAAGGTTTCTGCTTCCTGGTCAAAACCTTCAGAAATAACTGCACCAGTTCCTCTATACCTCCACTAATTAATAATGGTGAAGTGATTCGTGACTTCGTGGATAAAGCTAATTAATATTTCGGCTGCTTTATTTGCTTCAAATTCTCCTCTGCCGGCCACTTCACAAACACCTGTTTTACATTTACCGTGTGGATGTGAACAAGAGCCAAAACACATCGTTACGAGAGATGCTTTCAAGGTCCTTAAGGGGATCAACGTGTCGAAAGCCGCAGGTCCTGATTATTTTTCGTTCCTGTTAATTAAAAGCTGTGCCTCATCCTTGGCTAAACCTCTGCCGAAACTATTCTACTTGTCGCATTCGATAGAAAAATTTCCAACTTCTTGGAAACTAGCTCACGTTCAGCATATTCCCAAGAAAATAGAGGGTGGCTAATCCTCAAATTATCGACCAATTGCAATCACTTCAAATGTTTCAAAAGTTTTTGAATCTATCATTAACTCCAAATTAATGAAGTATCTAGAAACTAATCATCTCATCAACGATCACCAATATGGCTTCCAAGCTGGACACTCATCTTTAGACTTGCTGACTTTTCTTAAGGAACGTTGGAACTGTAGTATTCACAATTTCTGTGAGTCCAAAATAGTTGCCCCGGATATTTCAAAGGCATTTGATAGAGTCAGACAGCCAGCCCTTTTAGCTAAAGTTAAAGTACTTGGTCTCTCCCCTCCTCTTCTATTATGGATTGAAATTTTCCTATCTAGTCGACAAATACGTGTTGTATTAGATGGCGTTACATTTGGATTCACTGGAGCACCTCCGCAATGTTGGATGCCTTTCGCTCCTTTATCGCTACATGCATGGTCAATGCTCTGATGAAATATCTAGTGTAATCTCTTGTAGATTGATTCTGCATGCAATACTCGCGCTGCAAGCCGCGCATAACCTTTTATCCTTCAAATTACTTTCGGCCGTACAGTAATATTCCGTGATTCTTTTTTATCCCGAACAGTGCGAATGTGGAACAGTTTATCATCTTCTGTTTTTTCTCCGGCATACAATCTGCGGAAGTTTAAGGGCGACAAACATCGGCGCCGCCGTCACTTTCCTCATATCCCTTAATCCTTTCCGTATCTCCTTCCTGGCATGCTGTGCTTTTCATCATAGTGCATCCCCTGAGCTTGTGTTAACAAAATAAAAAAAAAAATGATCCCATCTTATTAATTTGGGCAGAAATTCGCATATCGGCATTATAATAGCATAAATCTAAGCAAACTTTTCGGTAAAGCAATCAATACTGACTGGAACGTTATATACAGGATTACAGGATGACACATGTCATGATCTTTTCTTGAATTACAACATTAATTAAATGGACATGTTCCAATTAAATATATCATGATAGAAAGCGACAAGTATCCCTGGTTTACTAATCTAAGTATAAATTTTATAAATAAATATATATATTTTGAAAGAGAAGTTTCTTTATCATAATATAAAATTTAATGACAAGCTACTAAATAAGAATCTGTGAAATATTATGAGAACCGCTGATATTAGATCACAAAAACATAATAAACTTGATGCTTCTCAGTGTGTTGAATGCCGAATTTGCTGCTTCATACCATTATTACTGTTTTATGCAGGACCTTTTCCCAACTCAACTAAAAAAAACTGCACAGAATTGTTGGAAATACAAAAAAAAAAAAATCTAACTCAATATAACCTCAAATAAAAAACACCGCAAAGTTATAATGCACTACGTATATTTAAAATGTTCAAAAATATAAAAATTAAAGTTATAATTAATTATTCAAAGATAAAAATTTAACACCTTGAAATACTATTTTCAAAACATATAAAAAAAATCAGAACAATGCCGATCTCAAAGTTGCCGCTGCTCCAACGGAATTTGTTACATTGGCTGTGTATATATCTTTACATACACCGAAATCGCTCGAGAATAATATTCACAAGCTACGAAACAGACTCCCTCCCTAACACATGAGAACCCCAACGCAGTCCCAACATTCTAAAATATTTGCAGTGTTCTTATGTAAAACTGATTTGTTTGATTTGAATAGCTCCTGCACCCTAAACTACTATGCATATAGACAATTGGTGTTCTGATAATCTTAGGCTTGCTTTCTTATCTTCCGAACCGAAAAAATTGTTATACCTTCCTTAAAAAAAATTATTTAAAAAAATTCATCTGAACAAATGACTACGATTCCACAAACAAAAACTCTTAGACCGCCCACAGATTGGCGAGCAGTGAGCGGTGAGCGATGAGCTGTGAGCATTGAGCGGTGCCCGATACGCGGCAAAGCTTTCACATTGATCCGCTTAGATTTTAGTTGCGTCGCAACTTTTAGTGCATAATGATAAAAATGGTATTACTCGATAATTTACGGTTAAAGGGATTGATTTTAGCAAAAAAACGGAAGAGACTAGCAATTTTTAAAATAAATAACAATAGGTTGGAAGCGTGAAATTAACATATTATATGAAGATCTTCCTAGAAATTCTGAGCATTTTTTTGAATTTCTACGAATGTCAATTAAAAATTTCGATTAAATTTTAATAAAACTTAGAATACAGAAAAAAAGCGACTTCTAAAGGCCAATAAGTCTAGAGGAAAAACTTTATTATATAAATTACACCACAGCTAATGAACAACGCGCACAGCCATCGCTCACCACTCAGTTCAGCTGAGCTGTGAAAACACCACTCGGCGACATAGCTCAACGCTCTCAATGTGAAAACTTTCGTAGCGACGGCCTGGCTAAGTGGTGTTTTACCTCTAACAGCTCATCGCTTACCTCCAATATGAAAGCGACCTTAGCTGAGTAATCAATGTATATGACCCTGTGCCGTCATAGCATCCTGTGGGCTGATGCGGCGATGAAATCGAATGAGCTGCCTACAGATCGGACTCCGACTGCACATATACAAATGTAATTATTTATTACACAGCTAAGGTTACTTTGTAATCAAAACTATTTTATTATTTTGTTAAGGTATGTGGTAAGTCTAGCCTTTGGGAAGGTAAGGAACCAAGCTTTAAATTACTAGAAGACTATTTTCCTGTATGGATAGCAGTTTGGCTCTGTAGCATATATAAAGTCAATGTTTGGTACTTTTCAATAAGTATCAATATAGAGCATTTAGAGAACGGACTAGATTTCTGTTTCATGGCTTGACAAGTATTTCCGATGGTTTTGATACACCTCGTCTTGAAAAAAATCTTCGGGATGAAGCTAGAAATGACTCTGAGCTCAAGTCACTCACCCAATCGATATGAAGTGCCTTTGTGGCGAAGCATACAAGCTTTTGATGTTTTTGCATTTCGAGTTTTGTTTAATTTATGTTTATTGGACTTGCAAAATCAATGCCTGTTGGATAAAATGGCGTATCAACGTAATACGTTGATTTGGAAGATGACCTATAATTTGAGTACCCATTTCTTTCTTCCAACGTAAGCAGGTGACACATTGGTGTACGTGTTTTTTAATTATCACTTTCACTCTAGGTATCCAATATTTTTTCTTAACCTAGCTGCAGTTAGATTAGGTAGACCATGCATTGTCATTTTATGTTCCTGGTCAGTTAGTAAATTCACGAGTTTCGAGCAGGATGATAAAATTATAGGATGTTTTTCTGCAAAGGTTAAATTTGAATGCTTTAAACGCCCTCCAAAACGCAGTATGCGATCTTGATCTAAAAATGGGCTAAACGTTAATATAGTACTTATTGCTGAAATTGGAAAATTTATTCTCAGATTTTCTATCTCGTCCAAACAGGCTAATTCTTGACTTTCTCTCACTAAGTCGAATAGTACTTTCTGTAGTTCGCTTGCAGAAAGAAACCGAGCAAATACATCATTTTTGGGTGATCTGCACTTTTTATAAATCTTTTACATATGGCTATGACTCTACATGCTTTCGTTAAATTTGAAAATCTTTATATCAATTCTTCGGTTTGGATACGAACCTCATAAGTCCTTATCTTTTTTATTTCTTTAACTGATATGTCGGAATTATCCAGTATCCGCATTGGCCACACATGCTAGCCTCTTGAGTTAACCAGGATGGACCGTTCCACTGCATGCTTCGTTTTGGAGTATTATTGTGAATTTCCGTTACTCGGTTAGCTATAAAATATTTCCAACGGTGACTACTGATCCGTGACAACACAATGGTGGAATAGGTCCATATATTGACTCTAAACTCTTTTCCTAAGGGGGTTCTAAAATGTTTAACCAGTTTTTAAAGTAGATGCACAATTCTAATCGAGGGAGAGATATGGTCTTTATGGAAGCTACTCTGATCTTTGAAATTAGCAAATGCTTGGATATGTCTCCATTGGATTTTAGGACTCTTGCATATATCACAGCTGTATACGCGTGCAAAGAGCTATCACAGAATCCGTGAAGCTCTATATCGCTAGAGGAGTGATAACCAATCCATCTGGATAACTTTATGTCTTTAACCCATTTAAAATCTTTGGCAAAAATAAGCCAATCATTTCGAACGTGTTGCGGATGATTTTGTATAAACCTTTTACCGCGGATGATAAATGGGCTAAACCAGTCTAGTTGGTCAAAAAGTTTAGCTTTTTTTGAAAGTATATTTCTTTTATTGGCTAGTGCATCAAATTCCATGTTCAACTTGAATCGAAATTCGTCTTCCTTTTTGATGATGATTTTGTATAAACCTTTTACCGCGGATGATAACTGGGCTAAACCAGTCTAATTGGTCAAAAAGTTTAGTTTTCTTTGAAAGAATATTTCTTTTAATGGCTAGTGCATCAAATTCCATGTTCAACTTGAATCGAAATTCGTCTTCCTTTTTGACCCCATGTAGTGCTTTTATAATTGCATCTTCACGAAATTTTAAAGAGATACCTTTGATACATCTTCTGCTGGTAAATTGTTTAAAATATCTAAATGATTTGCAGAAAACTTGCGCAGTTGAAACCCTCCTCTCTTATATAGGCTAATCAAATCTGTTTTTAGGCTATTACTTTCGTCTATAGTGTCTCCTCCTGTTAAAGCGTCATCCACACAGCAACCATTAATTAAGCATTCAGCCGCCTTTGGTGACCCATTCCTTTAGAGGATCCTTATGTCCAAGTAAGTTGCACAAGACTCACCAATTGGAATTGGAGCGCCATAAGATGCGTTGGTATTCAGCATCATCTGAGTCTATCCAAATTTGGCGAAACATTTTTTCAATGAATACCATCAATACTCCTCATGATACTTATGATGCCATTTTTACCAATATTTGCAACGTTTATCAAAATGTTGCCAGCAATGCCATATTTTTGATTCTAGGAGACTTTAATCTTCCCAACATATCTTAGTCAGCTAGTGATGTGGGCAACCTAATGCAATTTGACGACGTAAATAATCGAATCACGTTCTCTTTGTCAAATTGTATGTCTTTCTACCAACTTGAACAACTAAATTGCATTCCAAATTGCAATCAGAGATACCTGGACCTAATTTGGTCTAATGCTGATCTGGGTAATTCTGATGTTGCACAACCCTTCTGTCCCCTTTCCCGTATCGATATTCACCACCCTCTTCTTCTACTACATCTGAAAACTAAGAAAGTGCCCCACCTTGCTGAAGAAATTAATAAGCGCTTGTTCAAGCGCTCTGACTATGATGCAATTAATAATTTTCTTTCTGAAATCGACTTCTCGTGCCTGCAGCAGCTTGAGGTTAACCAAGCCTTTCAAGTATTATATAATCATCTCAAAATGGCAATTGAAAATTATATTCCCCGATTATCGAAGAGACGGAGCACATCTCCTGTGTGTTTCTCTTGGAACCTAATTAATGCTGATAGCTACCTCCGCAGCGAAGTAAAAAACATGATTAGAGTATGCTTTAAAAAATATCTTCAAGACATCGAAAATTCCATATCCTCCAACCCAAAGACTTTTTGGTCTTATGAAAAAAGCATGAAGTTTTCTGGCTCCTACCCTAGGGAAATGCTCTATGATGGAATATCTGGCAACAAACCAGAAAGTATATGCAACTAGTTTGCTAAACACTTTTATACATTTGATGACAACCAGAGTTCGACCATCCGTAATACGTATGATGAAATCCTTTATAGATGCCTAAATATCCCTCTCGTACACCATACTGAGGTTCGAGTATTACTTGCATCGTTGGATGAAAACAAAAATGCGGGTCCGGATGGTATTCCTAACACATTTTACAAGATCTGTTCCTCAGTCCTATCGCACCCTATTACCGTATTGATTAATTTTTCTATCTCCAAACATACTTAAAGCTGGTAATAAAATGCCGCGCTTTTTCTATTTCTAATGCCTTAGCTTTGATTACTGAAAGACTAATCTACTATAATCTGCTGCCGCAAATAAAATCCCACATCAGTCCACAACAACATGGCTTCCTGCCAGGTCGATCTACTGTAACTATTCTTCCGTTATTCACAGACTCTATTACCCTAGCTCTTGATGAAGCTAAACAGGTAGATGTTTTTTAAACGGCATTCGATAGAATCAACCAAACTATAGTTACGGCTAAGACGGCTTTGACTCTAGCAGTACCGTCTGGTTTCAATCATATCTCTCGAATCGACAGCTCACTGCTGTAATAAATGGTTTCTCATCTTATATTTATACCCAAACTTCGGGCGTACCCCAAGGCTCGATTCTTGGCCCGCTTCTCTTCTTATTGTGCGTTAATGACCTTCTCGAAGAACTTTGCCCCTTGTCATTAATCTATGCTGATGACACTAAAATTTATAGAGTAATAAATGATCCATCTGACTGACAGTATCTCCATAACGACATAAAGAAGCTCTCTCATGGTGTAACTAAAACCAGTTGTCCCTAAACGTGGACAAATGCAAATGTATTTCTTTTGCAAAAAAAAAACGCACTACGCTGTACTGGGAATAAAAGTTGGGCACTCTTCCAGTTACCCGTTTCTCAGAAATAAATAATTGGGGAGTACAATTTGATAGTAAGCTATTGTTTGACTATCACATTAATAGTATCACCAATAAAGCTTTTAAAACTCTGGGGTTTGTCATAAGGTGCGCTAGGCCTTTTAAGCAGCTCTCCACCCATAAAACTGTATACAATACCCTAGTTAGATCCATATTAAAATACACTTCCCCAATCTGGAATCCCTTTTACACGACATACAAAAATAAAATAGTGTCGGACGCAGATTTACTAGGTACTTGCACTTCAAACTTACAGGTTGAAATGAACACTATGGCGGTAGATTGCCCAGATACTCCATGGTATCCCTGGAAGCACGTCGTTCCTTTCTCGATGAAACTTTGTTATTTAAAATATTCCATGGCTCTATTGGTTCTTCTGAGCTTTTGTCTAAATTTAAAATAAACTTTCATAGCCGTTTAACTCGACAGATTTCTAAGTTTCACATAGATCCTTTCTATGTTTCACATAGATCCATCCTGTACCAACTTCCGTTTCAAGTCACCTTTGTTTAGAATTCAAAGGGCCCACAATGTCTTATACAATGATTTGGATATACTCAGTGACAGCTTCAGGTCTTTTAAGCGCAGCATCTTGGCTGAAATTAATGCTCTGGATAATATCTCCATTCTAAATTGACCAACTTAACTTTACCTTTTATCTGCTTCCTTCCTTCACTTCCTCTTTTCTGTATACTAATCTCGCCGTATGGTATATTGCCCTCACTTCTCTACTTTGCTTTACCACACATAATACTGTTTTAAAGTTAATTTATTTACCAGCTTTACTTCTATATATGTTACCCTACATTTAATTCTTTATTTCTATTATGTTTAGTCTTGCTTAAGCTTTGTATCTATTTTTATTCTCTGTTTTTTAGTATAATTGATTTGTATAAATGAATTCTCTTTGCTTTCTAGATAGTATGTAGTCTATGACTTTGAAATTTATCTCTAGTTGCATTGTTTTATTTTATACTATTCCTTTTCCATTGTTTATCATCCTCTGTATCTAGGTTTAAGTTCCTTATGTATATCTGATTGTTGGTTCATTTTTTTTCTTTCTTTGAAGTTAATTAACATTAACCAAACGGTAGTAAGTAATTGGATTTATGTATCTGTTTACTATCGTATTAACTTTTATAAATAAATAAATAGATAAATAAATAAATTTGTGTGTATATAAAGATCGCTGTGGCTAATAGCACTTGCCTATTCTCTGCCGTGAGCTGTGTATATACATTTAATATGGACGGCTCTATGTAACGACTATTGGTCGGGGTCAGCTCTTGTAAATTGACGCCTTGCTGAATAAAGTGTGGTGTTTTCCTTTACATTCGCTCCATCTAACTGTACTGAGACATTTATGAATAGTTTAGCGACCTTTAATCGATTATTTGGATCTAATTATACAAATTTTGGCCATGAACGTAAACTGTGATTATCGTGACACATTATCATAAGAGGGTTTTGCAGTATAAAAGTTTTGTATCTTTGACCTAGGTGGAATATCGACCTTTTTCTCATCAACATCTATCGTCTTTGGTTTTGTGCCTGATATGGCTTCTAATGTGCGGAAATTTTTTAAGTCACCCCAAGAAGGAACATCGCTAGAATCCCCTATGGATTCCTCCCAAGTTTTATGAGTTTCAGCTGGGAGCTTTTGAATTATCAGATGAACTATAAGGAGATCCCAATGCAAGGCGTTAATTTCAAAAGTATTTAATGCGGCTAAACACTCACTTCTTTATCGAGTTTGTTGACTGGGAACTTATTTTTTGTTGTGAAGTGAAAGTTTTTAATACTTATGGCACTAGAACTTTTTTGTTCTCATATAGATCGGTCAGTGCCTACCAAGCAGCAGTGACGGATCCGGGGGGGGGGGGGGGGGGGGTCCTGACCATCCTAAATTTCAAGAAAAAATATTTAATTAATTGCGTTATTTGAAAAAAATGTATTTATTATTTTATATATTTTTATTTACATTAATGCAACTTCAAAAAATTTTTTTATTCCAAAACTTAAAAAAACCAAAATTTATTTCAATGAATATTATTGGATGGATGTGATGTATGTGTATAGGTTTTTCTCAGAACTTGAGTTTGGGACCCTAACTTTGGGTGATCCAAGCCCCCTCGAGAAACCCTTCCCAAGTCACGAAACAGACTCCCTCACTGTCACATCAGAGCCCTAACTTAATCCTAAATCCTAACATTCTAAAATATTTGCAGCGTTTTTATGTAAAACCATTGACATATAATATGGACTGACTACGTCCATAGAAATACACTGCAGAAATTCGGGTCACTTCTATATAGCGTTCTCTTTCGGTCTAACCACCAAGTACCAACTGAGAGAAAACTGCAAACAACAAATAAATAAGTGGGTTCGTCGAAATAAATGTTTTTGTTTTATTAAAATCACTTTTCAACTTCCCCCCCCCCCCCCCCCAATGGTTTTTCCAATGCTGGCACTGACGCAAGAACTATTTTTGACACAAAAAATTGTACCCGCATGAAGTAGCGTATCGAGCACCTTTTTCGTACCTCACTACAGTACTGCGGTGGCTAAACTTAGCGACTTACGGGGCTGGATGCTTTTTTTTCCTTTTGCTGTTTTTTTCTCAATTTAATGGAACTAAACGACATACGGCGCAACGTTTTTTTTTGCGCAATTTAATTTGTAAGATATGTAGTTTTCAAGTAATGAAATTTCTACATGTTTTCTAGATTTTGATATCTGATGAATCACAGAAAGATAAAGGTATATCTGAAACTAACACAATCAGTATAATCTCCAGTAAATTTTGGTAGATTAATTCGAGGTAGCTTAGGCTGTATTACTGGCTTATTTTTAGAGACAGAGAAATTGCCTAGATGGACTGGATTAGCGTCTTTATCCGCTTTCTCAAGTTTTTCGATATTATCTACTAGTTTAACCTTGAATTTGTAGAAACTTTGCTCTTAAGTTGGAAACACATCAGCTGTAAACTATATTCTTCGGCAGTTGATTTCAGCAAGCTAATTTTGCGATCTATTGCTAGAAATTGTCATTCCATCCATTGATCCGCGCAATATAAAAAGCATGAGTTCTTTTCGAAATGCCGGCCTAATTTATTCATTTTTTTCACCAAACCTCTTGCAAAGTTATTAAATAATCCACAGATTCAGGCATTTTTGTGATAAAATTTACAAATTAGCTTTGATATTTATAGGCCAGAGATGCGAAAAACTGATTTAACTTTTAATTTAACTGAATTAATTACACACATTTTGAATTTTTGATATTACAAGTTATTTTTATTATTATGATTAGGAAAAGGGACTTACAGTTTTCTAGATAATATAGATGATATTTCAACCTACACTGATACTACCGAAGAAGATCTGGCTCGAAGGACCAATGCTTTCCGCAGGTCCTTTTTCTAACTCAACTAAAAACACTGCACAGATTTCTTGCAAATACAAAAAAATCCAAATCAATAAAACATGAACAAAAAAAAACACCGCAAAGTTATAATGCACTACGCCATTAACGTCAATAAAAACAAAGAAATTTTTCTTTGCCGGTCATCGACTTGCAGAAAGCTTGCACCTGCACTATTATTGTGCTGCAGCAGTGCTTCACGTACAGGTGGTTAATGGTGAATTCCTTGTCAAGCTGTCGTAGAGAATTACCATTATGATTACTTACGCATTATTACCTGTAATGTATCCATTCTTATATAATTGCATAATTAAATATTTACGTAAATAGTACTTTACAAGTAGTTTTTAACTTTTTTGAACATCTAATCTATTAATCTCTCTCAATTTTTTTCTCTTCTTTCCTTTTGTTCTGTATCTACATTCTACGCATAATTTTGTCCATAGTTTTGTCCTTCCTATGCTTTTAATAAAATAAATTGAAAGGAATTGGATTGAATTGAACTGTGATATCATAAACTGTCATCTTATAAAAGATAAAAAAAAACACTTCTCGTTATTTACCCAACGTACATATATATCTTTATTTTACATACGACGTAACCGCCAACGCGTTTCGTCTTATCAGAACATCATCAAGGCTCTTGCTGTACTGAATGAAGATTAATTTAGCTGCTAACTAAACTCACGTGGGTGTAGCTAACGCATGCGTAGTATACTAAAACTAGCTTTCAATAGTGGGCTGTTCTTGTTAAAATATAGCTGATAGTTTACTATAAAATAACCATTGTCTTTAGCTTCTTTAATCTCGAAAGTTTCATATCTATCTAATCTTTTTTCTGATAAATTATGTAATAATTCATGTCGTCTGGATTAGGCTTATTTCCAGTTGTTAAGCTAATCTGTTTAGCGAAACTGAAATATGGTCCTTAAATGTTGTTCTTATAGATCTTTTCGTTTGGCCAACGTAAATTGCATCACCATCCGCAAAATTTAGCTTATAGACCCCGATTTGTCAATTTTATTAGTTTTAGGTTTCAATTTATTGTTGACTGGAACGTTTTTTAGATTTCGATTGTTAAAGGAAGCTGATTTTATGTATTTTTCCCTAAATAACTTATTTAAACTTTTTGATATCATGCCAAGGTAGAAGATCCTTCTCCATTTTATTGGATCGTGATCCAAACTTAGTAGTTTAGAAGGAAAGTCATTTCAATAGCTTTGCTATAGTGTTTTTACGTAAATAATTTATAGATAGTTAGATAGTTCTATTACTATACCCATTGTTTCTGGCGATCAGTTTTATTTTCGTCAACTATTTTTTGACGTTTTCTTGAATTTATTGAACTTCTAGCATTCTATCAAGCATGGAGTGAAAAGAAGACATTTTAATATTTCACGGGTGCAAAGAATATCTGAGTATTATCGCGTCTGAGTAAGTGCCTTTTCTATATATAATACTGAAACAAAACAACAATCCACTTTTGTATGCTAATTTTAGTATACTACGCATACGTTAGCTACCCAAGAGTGTTTAATTAGCAGCTAAATTCATCTTCCCTCAGTACAACAGGAGCCTTGATGATGTCCTGATAAGACGAAACGCGTTGGTGGTTACATCATATTATGTAAAATAAAAATAAATAGGTATGTTGAGGAAAACATAAGAAGTATTTTCTTATCTTTTATAAGATGACAGTTAAGATAAATCTATTCCACTAAATGTTATCTATAAAATCGGTGAAGTATAATGAAACAGTAGAAAAAATATAAATTATTTAATACAATTGATTATTTAATTGTTATATAAATAATTATTTAAAGTAATATATAAAATATTTAATATAATTATATAAAATAACTATTTTATGTAAATTCCTCCTATAAACTATTAAAATTTATTTACTACCCCTTATAATAACTTATTTTGTTTATATTACACCAAATTTATTTAATATAAATTATTTAATACATAATAATAATACATAATTTATATATAATTTATATATGAATATATATATATACACAGTGTCCCGTAAGTGCTGTAATAATCGAAGGCAGCGAATAGGTCATGCTTAGATAAGCAAAAAATTGTACGCGTGAGGAGGGGAGTCTTTAAGTTTCCGGAGATAAATTTAAGATATTTGGGTATGACATCCTATAATGATGATGATTTAACCTTTGGTAGATACATAATCGTTGGACCTGTGCAATGGTCTATAAATTTTCAGACTCCTCCTCTTCTTTTTAAAGTTATGGCTCAACAAATTTCGGAATTTTTACTGTGTACCAGTGGCGGATTAAGGGTTTCGGGGGCCCTACCGCGAATTTGTGGTGGGGGCCCCCATCAAACAATTTACCGTGGAAAAAATGTGCGAGCAAAAAAAACAAAAAAAAAAAAGGTCAACTTTGCGGGGCCTGGAGAAGGACACAATTTATGTCAATTTAATAACATTTTGATGCTCGTCCTTTGGAAAAGTGTATTAACTAAGTTCAATTTTGTAAATTCGGTCAATGTTTGATGCATCTCATCCAGAGGAAGAGAAAGATAATCTTGAAAAATCGTTGTTCGAACCTGTTTTAAGGGCTTTGATTTCCAATCTGAAGAAGCGTGCTAAAATATATGAAGAACTTGATAGTCAGTATTCGTTTTTAATTAATCTTAATTCAATGACCGACGAAGAGATTGTTACTTCTTGTAAAGAAATTGTCACAAAATACCCAAAAGATCTCAGTGAAGAACAACTGATTCAAGAATGTCAATTCGCCAAACATTATTTCACATTCGACAGTTTAAATCACGAATCGATGTACAAAACTATGTTCAATGATAATCTTTGTACGACTTTTCCAAACCTCGACATTCTACTACGTATGTATTTATGTATGTTTGTCACGAATGTTCTAGATGAACGATCGTTTTCAAAACTGAAATTAATCAAAAGTTATCTGCGTAATACTATGACTGATGAACGTCTTAACGATTTGGCGGTTCTTTCTATTGAAAGCGAACTTTTGGCCGAGTTGAAATTCGATGAAATTATAGATAAATTTGTAGCTCTTAAATACAGAAAAGTTGTGATTTAAATATGCTATTTGAAAATAAATAGGTATATTTAATACTTTTGTTTTGGTCTTTGTTTTATTTTTTTTGCTCTAGAAAAAAAAATTTGTTGACAAAAATTTTTTTTTCATCCTGACATTTTTGTTTGCCCGGGGCCCCCAAAATCGCGGGGCCCTGTTGCATTGCGGTTGGAAGTTGTATGATAGTCCGCCACTGCTGTGTACCCAAAATGTAACACTTTCTGCGTTTTTCGCACTTTTTCTTAAGCATATCCAGCGAAAATGGCTCAAAAATAACATTTCCAAAAGATAATTGCCTACTTTCTGGCACTTATTGAACTTTTTCAACCATTTTCGCTAAATATGCTTAAAAAAAGTGAAAAAAAAAAACGCAGAAAGGGTTACATTTTGGGTACAGAGTATGATGGGTCATTTTAAAGCTAAACTTTTGGGCTTCTTAAATTTAATATGAAAAACTAACTTGGATTGATTACGTGTTTTTTTATAAAAAAACGAGTAAAAATTCCGACATTTTAATGAGCCTTAGTTTTAAAACAGCGAGATAAATGGGGAAAAAATTATAGACCATTGCAAAGGTCCAGCGATTATCTATCTACCAAAGGTTAAATTATCGTCATAGGATGTCACGGTCAGAAGTTACAGGGTAATCTAAAACATACCCAAACATATTAAAGTCCCGTTATATCCGAAACCGTTAGGATTTTCTTCCCGCACCCATATACTTTTTTGCTCGTCTAAGCATGACCTATTCGTAGCTTTCGGATAAGACAACACTTACGGGACACCCTGTATACATATACATATATTTACATATTATTTTTAACTATTTTATAATTAAAAGTAGTAATAAGTATTTCATGTCTATACACGTGTCCCAAAATTCAACGATAAGCCGACACCGGAGGATAGACCTGCCCATGACTACTTGGGGAAAAAAAGAAAAAAAATATATCTCAATTGTTTTCATAATTAAAAAAAAATGAAATTCTTCAAAAATTTAGACCTTTTATGATCATTTTCACTACCATGACCACAATTTTTTAAATATATATATATATATATATATATATATTTTTATAGGCAACCTGAATAGCATTGCTATCCACCACAATCCATAAAAATTCCAGAATGCCTCTAGTTTTTTCACAAAAATTACTCAAATTTATTTTTTTCCCTAAAATTTTTTAAGATTTTTACTTTTACTCAAATTTAACTCATCATGATGTAAAAAAAAAGTACGAACATACTATGGCAAGTTTTTTTAAAAATTGACGCAACTAACCAAGATTCCAAAATGCTATAATACTCTAGGAAAACAAGTTACAAAAAAAAAATTGTGCCTATTATTTCTAAACAGGGTCTAAATGACGGTCGAGTAATAAAACGTATTAGTTCTTGAAAAATGTTTAATATTTCAAAACAAATGGTACAAACAATTTCACGTGTAATTTATTACGTAGTGGATAGTCCCGCGGTAATACCGTCTGCACCCGCCTGTAGTGATATGGGTGAAGTCTGTGACGTTTTAAAATTCGATGTGCAGAACTTTTCGGGATTCCTGTAGCTTCTTCTATGGCACGTACCGAAGTAGTCGAATCATTTTCTATCTCATTGAGAACTTCTTCATCACGATCCAATCTAGGTCTTCCAGCGTTTCTCCTACTGGATGGCAGACGACCCTCCGAAAACGCTTGATGCACATTGATAAACACTCGATAATCAGGATATCTTTGAGCATTTCGGTACCTTTCTCGATACAGTCTGCTAGCAGCGTTAGCATTGCATCGGCATTCTCCATAGATGAGGTGCATATTAGCGTATTCCTGTGGTGTGTATGGTTGCGACATGATAAACGCTAAACAGTCCAAAATGCGCCAGAACTCCAAATCACAATACACACAATCGTAATCCAAGATAATGCCAGGTCAGTTAAGTTTGCAGATCGATTCCACTCCAAAAAACCAAGCCAAAAGTCGTTAGTACGTACGAGAGCCACGTCAGTTGAATACGGAACGGTGCGCAGTAAACAAAGGAGCAGAGCGTACTGAACGTAAATATCTCTCTATCTATTTCTCTCTAACTTCTAAGGTATGTATGCCCCATTCAAATTCCAAGAAATTGTAACTAGAACTCGTTTTGGGCACGTAGTAGAAGTGATTACTGTCAACTACAATTTATGGAATTTGGTTCTTGTTTTGAACTACTACGCATATTTTTTTTTGTGGCTGGTTTTAATAGAGCATTATAGCATTTTGGAATCTTGGTTAGTTGCGTCAATTTTTAAAAAAACTTGCTATAGTATGTTCGTACTTTTTTTCTACACCACGATGAGTTAAAGTTGAGTAAAAGTAAAAATCTTAAAAAATTTTAGGGAAAAAAATAAATTTGATTAATTTTTGTGAAAAAACTAGAGGCATTCTGGAATTTTTAAGGTTTGTGGTGGATAGCAATGCTATTCAGGTTGCCTATAAAAAAAATATATATATATATATATATATTTAAAAAATTGTGGTCATGGTAGTGAAAATGATCATAAAAGGTCTAAATTTTTGAAGAATTTCATTTTTTTTTTTTAATTACAAAAACAATTGAGATATATTTATTTTTCTTTTTTTCCCCAAGTAGTCATGGGCAGGTCTATCCTCCGGTGTCGGCTTATCGTTGAATTTTGGGACACGTTGTATATATATGTAAATACATTTAGTAAAAAATAAATATTTATTTATATGTATATAGTATATAGTATTTGGGTACAGATTATGTCTGGCGATAAATCTCGCTGCGTGATATTAGGCCATTGGGAGATATTAGTCACACTTCCCTTATTGAATACAAAAATAGCTCACCAATATTTCTTTTTTTTTTCAACCTATATCCCCCTGCCATCCGCCCCTGCTGGAGAAATCTAGTGCTTTTACTATGAAACTTCTTTTTCATAAAATATACCTCGAGTATGTAGAAATCGTTTATTTCAATTGTTAAATTAAGCCAAATGCTTTACATTTCTCATAAGAAAATTCTGCAACAAAAAATTATTTTGTTGTTGTTAATAATAATATTTTTTTTTTCAAACAAATACTATTATTTACTATGAAAATTGAGAAATTCATAAAATTTCATTCAAGTCGGAGTTGTTCAGGTCAAAAATCAGTCCAAAGGGATCGTTTTCGTGTGGAATGGCTATGTATACATATATACATAGTCACACTCAAAAATTTTATCCCTTATACATACATTAATAACGATACCACTTATAAACTTTGGAAATTATAAGAATAAAATTCCCATGCTTTTTATAATGATATTATAGTTATTAAATTCGGTTACTTTCTTCCGAAATTATAGACTTTCAAAAGTTACTCTGCAACTAAATTTCAGGAATCTTTGAATTCACATATCTCGCTAAGTGCGTAGGGGTCCTCCCCTCGCGAGATAAGCAAAATTTAGGATATTGTTCTCTATAAGACCTTCAAACGTGTTGACTTTCAAAAACAGCTGTCTTGGTCGAAGCGAAAAATTTAACAATTTTGGAAGGTGTTTCATGTAGTTACCCCTTGTAGATCAATGTGGAGCAAAGCAGATGTGTAATTCATATATCAAATATGCCCGCTGGATAACTCGGAGATGTTGTAATACTTGGCGGCCAAGATACTCTTGGATTGCCCTTTTTAGAAGCGAGGATAGTAAATTGAAACAACACTTTCTGCGTCTCGAGAAACAGTTGTTTTATTCTTACGATCAACCAATTTATATACAAAAGTCTATGTACATAACTTACCTATTTCTTAAGAGTTAACTAAATTCTACTTACATTCTAAAGTCGTAAGTCATAAAGTCATAAATTGTAATGAACCGTAACAAATATTTTAGGAAGTGCCATTTAAAATCATGCATCATACAATCATTACAAAAGAAATACAAAGAAATGTTGATATATGTGGAAATACTCTTCAGTGTCACTGCTATCGTAACTTAATTGTGGGTCAAGCGTGAAGCATTCTTTATTACCTAATTTTCTTGTTCGAATCGTTGCCGGCAATAAGTAAACAAAAGGGGCAAAGATTTGTATATATATGTATTTGTACACATGTTTTATTATTGGGTTAGCGAAAGTGTTAAGGGCTTGGCTTATTTTGCTTGCTTTTAGATTTAATTTGTTTTCTATGCATGTACTATTTTTAATTTTATAATTTTTTCAGAATTCATTAATTGTATTTTTTTCGATCTGAAAACACTTTGAAGCAAATATAAGGAGATTGCCAAAAGATTATAGAATTTGTATAAGTTCCATCTTTTTTACCATGATCGCTTTAACAAAAGTTGTAATTAAGATTTAACAATTTCAGGAAAATTGTGATTCTAATTTTAATACATCGCATACAAATTGATAGGGAGTTTTGCGTTGTTACAAAATTTGACCTTATATATATTTTTTTTAATCAACTTAATAAATTTCCTTTATAAATGTAATGCTTAATCCACGATGCATGCTAAGACGACCTCGTCAAAATGGCATAAATTTTTGTGTTTGCTTCCCACTCTTATATTTGAAAATTTATGGTTGCAAAGATGAATCCTCTCTGTCATTTATTTAATGACATGAGCACGAGCTTATGTGATGTAGTTAATCAGCACAAATGATGTAGTAATACCTCATGTGTATTCAAAATTATTTAGAACCATGTAGTGGGAATTAAGTACAAAACAGGTGTATACTGGAACGTGCATTTATAGTCTTGAAAATAAAATATTCTATTAATCGACCTGTCTCACGCAATTTTTATACTCTATCTAGATGAAATCTATAGGGTATACTAAGTTCGTCATTCCGTTTGTAACGTAACGCACAGAAATAATGATGGTAGAGCAAAATGAATTGGATACCCACGCATAATATTAAAAGTTAATTTGATTTTTTCATGTCCGTCTGTCCGCCTGTGCGCACGATAGTTCGAGAACGCGTTCACTTAGAAAGCTGAAATTTTGTACACGGACTTTAAAAAAGAAATAAAATTAAGTTCGAAATGAGACAAATCGGGCAACTCCTTCGTGGGGTTGTCATACAAACATTTCGTTTTCCACTATATATTTGGACACTGCCTGAGAACGCGTCGATATAGAGAGCTGAAATTTAGTACATGGTGTTTTTATAGTAATAAGAAATAAAATTTCCAAAATTGACGAAATCGGGAAACCCGTTCTTGGTGTTGCCATATAAAAGTTTAGGTTTTTTACATATACTGTGAAACGAAAAGGCCTATATATTTTTATTGTACTAAAAACTTATTCACAATACGAAATCCTATAAATTTTGTTATAAGCATTTTATCTGTCTAGAAATGCGAAAAACCACTTCAAAAATCAAACTAGCATAGGTCGGTGAACATACGAAATTTTATATTGGCATTCATCTAGGGTATAATAAAAATTGGTCTTAGACAAATTCAAGCTTTTTTACTTGTTTAGTATACTATACCTACTATAGTATAAATTATTCAGACCAGATACTTCGTTTGATATAATTCCGCAATGAAATCGGGAAGGCAATTACATTTATTATAATTGATAGGTCTATAGTTGTTTAATTTGGCAACTTACCACCCTTTACTGTATTTAAGGGTTATTCAGCAAACGATTTCATTTTGACGAACTCGCTTTATCGTGAATTGTAGATTAAGTATAACGATCGCCGCCAAACAAAGCCCATCTGGCGATATCGCTGTATACAGTTATTTAAACTCTAGGTCCCAGAAATAAACGGACAATTAAAACCAATCAGAAATTCTCGAGAAATATATGGTAGATAAAGGATACGTAACATATTATATGGCAGGTTGTATATGCCAAACTCCAGGATTATCTGTTAGTCTAGTTAGAATAGAATACAATAAAGTAAAGAAAATTAACAATGGAGATAGCATTTTTAAGGATGTATAAGGTATTGAGAAAAAACAGTTCCCCCTAAGTTCGGAAATACAGGCGGTAAGTTGTTATTCTTGCGGGCCGTCGAGCTAGATGAATTAAAATGTGAGACCATTACACTTGAAACATTTCTTCGCAAAATTTCGTTTGTAAAATTTTTATACTATAGATGAAATCAAACCTGTAAAATTCCAAGTACAAGTACCGGTACAGTACCAGTACCTGGACTTGAAATATTTTAAGTACAAGTACAAGTCCTGGTACTGGTACTTAAAAACATCTCAAGTACAAATCCCGGTACTGGTACCTTAAAATTTTTCATGTACAAGTCCAGGAACTGGTACTGATACTAGTACTTAAGTACCACCAGAGCCAGAGCCTGCACTCCACATCATGAACATGCATTGCATTACGTGTTCTCTTTGCTTGTTTCACCTCTTCTCTAAGAGAGAATTTTCATTTGCATTGCGTTGCAATTGAACAGATAAGTAAGATGAGCGGATGAGGATGGGATAGAAATTGGTGGACGACAAGCAGTCACGCACTAAAGTGAAATATGAAACTATGAGCATGGGTTGGCGGAGAAAGAGAGAACAGAGCGATATTCTCTCAATCTCAAATCTTCGCTTCTTCCTGTCTGTTATTTCCCGACCGCATCTACAAATAAGCATACAACTTGTGCGTTTTTAGAGGCCAGATGAAGCTTTATGTTAAGTTATATGTTAAGTTATATATTCTTTAGTTATACGAAGAGATATTTTACGAAGAAAAATTTTACAAAGGAAAGTTCTATGAAGAAAATCCTCCCAAAATTCGGACTGGCTACCCTGGAAATTATGAAAATTTCAAAAAAAATTCGTGAATTCGTACAATCTTAGGCCTAATTAAATTGAATCTGCTCGGATCGGAATCGAAAAGACCTTAACGAGTTCTTTTCTTCAAGAAAATGTATTAAAATTTTTTGTAAAATTTTTAAAATCTATTCTGAGATTTTTAAAATTTCATAGATTTGTAGATTTTTAAAATTTCATAGAACTTTGCTTAATATTCCGGAAAAAGGCTTTTATAAGCTTTTTCGCTTCCGATCCCAACGTATTCAGTAATAAGGCTGATTATCTTTATAAGAAAGAAATATTTACTGCGCAATTAAAAAAAATCAATAATATTCTTATTACGGCACATTATGGAATAAAACTATACCGGCACCCTAGACAATAAATACTTCGGGAAACTGAGAATTCACAGGAAAACATTAAATTTGTCTAGAACTTACTGGCGTCTCGAAAAGGAGAAGGCAACCGGAGAGAACAAAAGGCTTCGTGATAGAGCTCATTTTACGTAAAAGTACTTAAGTAGATTATTCATCAGACACAAGGCCTACAACCAAGTGATGGACAACATTATCACTAACTGCAAAAATAGGTTGAAAATTTACCTTTGGCATAGTCAGTTAACTCATTTATGAAGTTGTACCTGAAACATGGAGAATCATTTGTTAAAATTTTTAAAAATGTTTTCAATGTAGACATTTCTACCTTACAGGCTGAAACAAAGATAATACATAATATGTTCCAAAACAAGAGCATTGTAGTAAATTTGAAAAGACTGACAACAGAAATTAATAAATACTGTAGTATGGTGAATGGGAGCAGATGAAAACAGAGATGTTTACTGTTCTAAGTCACAATTTAATCTGATTATAAAATCTCTTAACCTAATGCATTCTACTGCTAGTACAACTGTATGTGTTATTTATATGTATGTTATATAGTAATTCTAATGCTTGTACAATTGTGTATGCGTATACATGTTAAGTAGCAATTCTCAATATATATGCTACATCTTCCCTCTTTGAGAGAATAGATTATAATTAATTTTCAAAAATCAAATTCTTACATTCAAATCATTGTGCATTTAAGTAATACTGAATATTTCTTCAAATCATAGCATATTTTCTTATTAAATAATTTTTCCTAATCCATTAGCTAATACTATTTTACATAGTTTTAGTTCATATTTTTCTCATAGAATTCACAAAATTAATAATAATTATAATATTAATAGCTGAGTTAGTTATAAATGTACATTTGAAGAATTCATATCCATACGCTTATTTTTACTTTTCATAAATTTTTCCACTTCGGGTTTTAGAACTGTTTCCATTATTCATAGTTTTAAATTTTTCTTTTTCGTAGCTGAAATTGGAAGCAGATCTGATAAATGACTTATTTCTCCTATAACATTTTCCATTTGAATCTTTTACTATATACATATGAACGTGGATCCCTAAGAATTTTATAAATAATTCCTGGTTGCCATTTTTTCCCAAATCTCATAAAAATTCTTTGGCCCACTGAAAAGTTCTGTCGCGGTTTTACAGTCTTGTTGTAATATTTTTTATAGTTATCTACTTTTTTCTGAAACATTTATTCTAGACCCTGCTGTATTTTTGGCTTAAGAAGATTTTCCTTTATTGGTAATTTCCCACGGAGTCTGCGTCTGCGAGCATTGAGCAATTGAGCTGGAGAATATTGTAAGTCCTTTACTGGTATATTCCGGTATTCTAACAACATGGTTAAAAATGTTTTTTTATTGTTCGCTTTATTTAGCTGTGATTTGACTATACCTACAGCTCTTTTGGCTAAAGTGTTCCCTTGTGGATACTCAGGACTTCTCGTTATTAGTTTAGTGTTCCAGTCTGATAAGAAGCGTGATATTTTAATGGAATTAAAAGGATTATTGTCTGCAAAAATAGTTACTGGAGAGCCATAACGAGAAAATAAATCTATCCACGAGTTTAGTTTAGAGTCAGCTGATTTCGAACAGAGGCTTTGTGGCTCGATCCACTTACTGAAATAATCAATCGTGACTAAATACGATTTGCCTCCATATTCAGCTATATCGCATCCTATTACGGACCAAGGTGTGAGGGGAAACTTTGGAGATAAACAGGATTCTTTTTGCACCTTGAATTGATAAGTTTGACAGGTTTGACAGTTAGAGATTAAATTTTGTATATCTACCGACATACCTATCCAGAAAACAGTGTCTTTGGCTCGTGTGAGTGTTTTATTCACTCCGAAATGGGACTCATGTAATAAAGAAAGCACCCATTTGATTAAAGATTTTGGTATTATGATTTTGTCGTCTTTAAACAATACTTCATCTTCCAGGTAGATTGAATCTTTATTCTTGTACCAGGGCTTGAGAGAAATATTGGGCGGCCAACCATCTCTACAATACTGTGTTACTATTTTCAGAGTAGGATCTCTATCTGTTTCTGTTTTTATTCTTTCAAGGGAAGTGTCTGAAACATCAACGCTTAAGACATGTTCAAAAACTGTCTTATTTTCTTCGATGTAACCTGTTTCTAAATAATGGCGTGAGAGATAATCTGAGACATGCGCAAACTTTCCTGGAATCCATTTTAATTTGATATCATAAATCCAATAATTCATGAGAATTCTCTGTAATTTCGAAGAAGATACTTTTGTTATATCTTTTTATGATCATTTTGTATTGTTGTTGGCTGTCCATAGATGTAGTAATGAAATTTTTTCACTGAGTAATTTATTGC
The DNA here is from genome assembly GCA_963924295.1 of Dioctria rufipes. Classification (NCBI taxonomy): domain Eukaryota; kingdom Metazoa; phylum Arthropoda; class Insecta; order Diptera; family Asilidae; genus Dioctria; species Dioctria rufipes. Next base: position 121,855,955 of record OZ002742.1, read on the forward strand.
TAAAAGCTCTTTTTCTATTTGAGCATATCGTTTTTCACGGTCTGAAAGAGATCTACTTGCAAGTGCAACAACTTTTTTATTTTGCATGAGGCATACTCCTATGGCATTTTGGCTCGCCTCGCACTGAATAGTTATCGGCAACTTTGGATCAAATGGCGTAAGCCTAATTGCATTATTAATTACATCCTTTATTTTATCAATAGATTCTGAGTGGGCTTTTGTCCAGACAAACAAAATGTCCTTTCTTAAGAGATTACGTTGTGGAGCTGTTAGCTCCGCCAGATTAAGGATAAAATTTCTTACAAAGTTAACGAGTCCTAGAAATTTTTGTAGCTCCGTTTTTAATTTCGGATCTTGTAGGTTTTTTATACTAGCTATCCTACTCTCGTCAATTTCAATTCCTTGTTCCGAAAATTGCAAATCTAAATATTTAATACTTGTTTTACAGTATTGAAATTTATTTGGATTGAATGTAATTCCCCTTTCCCTTGCTCTATCTAGAACTCTTTTCAAATTTAGATCCTGTTCCGTTTTTGTGTTGCCCTTAACGCAAATGTCATCGACATAGATCAGTACACCAGGAAGATCTCCAAAGTTCTGAACATTAAGTCTTTGGAAGACTTCTGGAGCTGTTGTTAAGCCAAATAGAAGCCTGTTCCATTGAAAAGTTTCAAACGGTGTCGAAAAAGAGCAAATTTTAGCTGATTCATGCGTAAGCTGTAGGACTGTGAAGTATTTAGCAGAATTAAGCTTTGACGATATTTCGTCTAATGTAGGTATTAAGTACTTTTCCTTTTGCACATTTCTATTTAAATATTGAGGATCCAAACACAAGCGAATGGAACCGTCTACCTTTCGAACAACAACAATATTAGACACCCAAGAACGAGGCTCTGTAACTGGGGAGATTATCCCAAGCGAAACAAGTTCTTTTAATTTCTGTTCTGAGGGTTATTGAAGCTTTAAAGGAATGCGACGTGGGGGTGATGCATGAGGAACTCCATTTTCTATTAATTTAATCGAATAGCTACCCGGAAATTTTCCTGTTCCTGAAAAAATATTTTTATTATTTTTTATAATTACGGAACGTTCATCTTCCAATTTTAAGTTAGTATCATAAAATCTAACTACAAATTTTAAAGATTCTAATGCATCTTTGCCTAAAATGGGCAATATGTCACGATCGACTATTAAGAACTTTTCAGTCATACTTGAATTTTTATAAGATATTTTCAAAATACACTCACCGCATGGCTTAAGTTCACCACTTCCAAATGGAAAAATTATACAGTTTGGTTGAACCATTTCTATTTTACGTGATGCAGATTGTTTGATGTAATTAAACATTTTCTTTGCTATAACAAATATATCAGAGGCTGTCTCCAATTTTAGATTTACATCTGTATTTTCAATTTTTATAGTTTCTGTCGATTTATCTTCAGCTCTAAAATTATAAAAAGTTTTATCAGAATTTATTGTTTTCATATTATTTCGAAAAATTTCACAACTTTGTAATGCAAAACAGAATCTGTCTTCCCAATCTTCTTCTATATAATAATTAATTGAAGCTCTAATGTTATTAACTCTTAATTGTTTTTTTCCTTTTGTATATACCTTTTATTGTTGCATACTTTTTCTAGATGATTCCATTCCCCACAAAATGAACAAAATTTTCAATATGCTATACATTGGCCTTTTAAGTGCCCAGATCCACAAAATTTACAACATTTATAGTAATTTTTTTCCGTATTATTTTTTTTGTTCATTTTCCCATTACATGTAGAGTTTTTATTGAGGTTAGGACTTGTGCTTTTATTATTTACATTTTTAGAGAAATTTTTTAATTTGTTGGAATTGTTAGAATTATTATTGATTGCATTCACCTGAATTGATGATATGCCAGCTTCCACAGCGTTACTGAAATGAGCCCTACATATTGAGACTGCTTTGTCATAGTCAATCTGTTCGATTGTGGTTAGTTTATGATATAAGTCGGGATCCATTTTTTGTTGACCAAATATCAGACGATCTCGTACCATTTCCAACTCATCTCTAAAGTTGCAATTTCTTGCCAATTACGAACGTTAAGTAGAAACCCTCAAAATTTTCACCTTGTTTGCGGAAACGATTATAAAAAAATGACCTTGCTATTAGAGTATTTTGTTTGGTTTTCACGTAGTTATCAAATGCTTTATAGATGGCTTCCAAAGTGATAAATTAAAACTTTTGTGTATTATGCGGGCTTCAACACCAATTTGATTAAAAAATATCGCAATTTTTTTTGCTTCTTTTGCCTCATCAGCTCCCCTTGCCAATAAAAGATTATAAAAATTATCTTTGAAATCTTGCCATCGCTCTACAGGGTTTTGAGAAAAATCTAAATCTTTAATTGATTTAATTAGATCCATATTTATTTCCACGAGTTCAATTTTATAAGCTGGTCTCTTAGCGGTAGATTTATAAAGCACTTCTGGTTTGACCCTTTTACCCTTGATGCGATCATGCACGTGTATACTAGTACACTATTTTAATTGCTTTTTACACTGACTTCTCGTAATCACCATGAGTAAACTTTCTGTTGCTAGGAAGTTATCTGTTTATCACATACTGGCGAGAGCAGGATAGCTTTCCGTTACACACGTACTAACTAGTTGATTCCATTGTTGAAGTACTACTTCTTGTTCTTCGTTTTTCATGTATAGGTAGAATTGAGGTAGATATTCTATGTTTTCCGGAGAAGCCTGTTCAACTTCTAGAATATTTGGATCGGTTTGCCAGGTAGGAAGTTCATGGTGATCTGGTGAACCTCTATTGCCCTATTTATGCGCAGGACAATTTGCTATGAAAAACCTCAAAATGATGTTATGCCATTCATTGACAGTATTAAATTAATAAATAGCAAAAGTACTATACTGGCAAGTCTTCTTAATACGAGACCCGCTCCTTAAACAAAGTTAAACCTTAAGTGTTATTATAAAAATAAGAAAGACAAGAAGTATCATGTAGCCCAACAAAGGTGAAAATCTTTCGCATTTAACTCAACTTATGTGATGGCTACGCATGAGCACCTAATCTTATGCTTAGGAAAAAATCTATTATTTTGCATACCTTTGAGCTTTTTTCAATAAGAAAAAGAGAGTCTCATTGATAAGAGTGTGTATTGCTATATATACATATCGGTAGAACGATTTTCATGTAAATTTCTACTATTAGCTCTACAGTTTTAAATATAAATTTGTAAATGATAATTAATTTTCTTTCGTACTGTTTTGTAAAATTTTAATTTTTCTTCTTGCTCTCAGGTCTGATTCTCTTCATCTAATCTGAGTTCAGGGCATATTTATTTACTGGTGATTATTTATTAATATTGATTTCCATACACCAATTTTTTTCTACTGAATTCACAAGCGTTTTGCTTTTATTTTTATTATATTTTGTGTTTATTGTATTACATTTATTTTTTAGATTAAACAAAATGATTATTTTATGTTAAATTTGGTTTGCTTGAAATTTATAATTTTTGCATTTGAATTCTGAATTCGTAACTTTTTATAATGGGGCATTTTATGTTCTAAAAACTGTTCCGTTAATAGTCCTTTTAAACAACAAAAGTATTACCAGAGTCGTAAATAATAGTACTATTTACGGCTTTCGTATTACTTCAATATCTGCTTTCGTTCAAAGTTAATATTTTTATGTTATGCAAAAACTGAAAAAATCTGCTCTTGAAACGTATAGAAACTAACAGACTTCTTAGATTTTAAAGAAAACTGACATTTGACCTATGGCATTTCTTCATCTTAGAAAATTCATAGGCTCCAATAAATGAAGATCCTCAAGCATACATTCATTCTGCTAGAACGTAATTCTTTCGCTCAAACGGGAGGGATATATGGCTTTGCGGAAAGTATAATGTATGCGGATTATTATTTATATTCAGTGGAAGTTTTCGTATTATACACCTTGTTGAATCTTTTCTTACCAATATCAATATCGGTAAAATGCCGGAAACACCCATAAATATTTTTAGTACTCAATTAATTATTAGTAAGATTGCATACACTAATCCATTTATTGAAATCCTTAGTAGTTTTGGAACGGGATTTATTATATTTCAAATTTACATTATTGAGTTTTCTTGACCACACGACTCGACTTACACTACAAATTCAAAATTTAAACGTAAAAATTATATACTCAAGCGAAACCAAGTTTAACATAAATCAATCATTTTGCTAAATCCAATAAAATTTTGAAGTAAAATAAAAAGGGCAAAAATAAACTAAATTTCTATTTTAGACCGTCATAACTCCGTAGAAGAGGGAAGTCTGGCGCTCATTTAGCAGTCGTTAGAAAGGCAATGAGGTTCTTCATACAATGCATTCTTAGGGGTAACAGTACATCCTATACTTTTTAAAATACAAGGTGCTTTGTAAAAAGCTAGCATATTTTCTTAATTACTGTGTAACTACGAAACGGTGGAAATGACTCCCTGCCATACAATTTTCTGTTTGGCTAGGTGAGTAATATCACATCCGGCCATATAGAGTTCTATGTATTAAAAATATATGTATATGTATATATGTATTAAAAATTATATAATTTTGCAGGATCGGAAATTTTTTAAATAAAATTGAAGAATCATTGAGCTTTGCATCATTACCAATTGACGTTCTATTCTTCGCCGAGTTAAGATTAAATAAACTTCAACTACAATTCAAAATACTGGTTTTTGCTTCTATATTACCCGCTGTTGCGTAATCATCTAAAATTAAATGTACTAAAAAATAAATAAAAGTTAACGACGCCTATGCTCAATGTATATGGACATGTATGTAGCACACATTGATTGTACCGCTAGATGAATAGACCTAGAAGCAGAAACACAGTTGGTTTTTGGTGACCTGGACTAGTCACATTGTGTTAACAAGATCTTTTAATAAAACTTAACCAACTATGGAAGTTGTATTTTATTACACAGTTGAACAGAATAAAACACCCGCTGCGAATGTATTGCAACAACAGAAAAAGTAACTGGATCAAATCCGTGGTCGTAACTATTTTTGCGTATAGAATTAAGAAACAAAATATTCATTGAAAATAAGAGAGTGGCGCGCCCTAAGAATGGATCGCAAAAACGACGGCTACATAGTGACTTATGTGACTGACAACACAACCGTCCAAAAAACAAACTGTAAATAAACTTGCTTAAAAGTCATGCAAGAATAAAGGGAATAAAACAAATAATAAAAACGGTAAATGCTATAAACACTAAGAAACAGAATAGAAACAGCCCTAAATACTATTGGGGCAGCTGCACCGTACTGTCTGCAGATGATATATTACTGAAACACCGAATTGTAGCAATCACAGCAGCAATATCAGCCAGATAAATCAACAGTCTGAGCATAATAGTGCCTGGTATGCATAAAAAATAGAGAAGTCTATTGATTCCAAAGAGATTACTGGAGGTGTTTTTTGTACTAAACGTTAACCTAAGGAACAGGGCATCCGCGTAGAAAGCAAGATGAGGAAACTGAACCTTAAATTTTCAAGTAAATGAACATTCTAATGATAACTCTTCCACCTACTTTCCTGGTTGTTCTTCTGATCAAAATAAGAAAATTTCACTTAAGAATGATCTTCTGATCCTGGGGTTGTTTACGTGCTAATTGTTGGGGAAACTTGCTCAACGATCTACTTTCGACTATTCCGATAGCCATGCTTTACCAACCTTCTCCGACATACGTTCCAAATAGTACTGCTACCAATCCTTCCGTACTGGATGTGTATCTCACCAATGTTCCCGAAGTTCTCTCTCAACCTTTGGTTATAAATGATCTTTCTTCTGACCACTTGCCCGTTTTTATTAAGTATAGCTCCGACGTTATATTCAATAATCGAAGAGTATATGATTTCAACAGAGCTGATTGGACGCGATATTCTTTACTTATGCATCGTGACATGAAGCAGAGAATTAAAAATTTTTCTTTAAAGAACATAACAACTCCGTATCAAGTTGATACGATGGTTCAGTTTTTTACGGACTCAATTCTCAATAATGCAAATCTTTCTGTACCTAATCGTAGCATTAACACTATAACTCCTCTTAAACTACCAAATTATATTATCAATATAATACGTCGTCGCAATGTAATCAGAAGGGCGTGGCAACGATCCCGTATACATCGTCTTAAAACCTTATTAGTGCTACTTAATTATCGACTTCGCGTCGAAATTTATAAATTCAGAAATATTAGATGGAATAATGTACTCTTGTGACTACAGAAGGCGTCTAAGCCATTTTGGAATATAACCAAAATAATTAAAAATAAAAATCGTATAATTCCTGCAATATCACATCAAAACAGACTACTCCTGACCAACAAAGAAAAAGCTGACTGCTTCGCCAGTAAGTTCTCTGTAAATAGTATAACATCTCAGCATCTTAGTGATTCAGATACCATATCAGTAGTAACTAATGCAGTGTCCTCTTTCCAACCCCTTATCAACGCTAATGCTCAATATATTAGAGTTAGCGAAATAAAAAGCCATATCAAACAATTGCGAGCCCTTAAGTCGCCTGGCATTGATAAGGTACCCAATTGCTGCATAAAAGCCTTGCCTAGGACCAGCATAATTTATTTAACGCACATAATAAATTCATGCCTTAAATTGTGTTACTTCCCCGTTAAATGGAAGAAAGCTAAAGTTATACCAATTTTAAAACCCGGGAAACCCTCCGACAATGCTACAAACTACAGGCCGATCAGTCTGCTTAGCGGTCTTGGAAAAATATTGGAAAAAACAATTAAGACAAAAATAGAGGACTTTGTGACTGATAATAATATTCTACCCAACGAACAGTTTGGCTTTCGTAGTGAGCATTGTACGAGCCAAGCCATTGCCAGAGTAACGCAGTTTATCAAGGATAAACTTAACAAAAAACAATCTATTGGACTTGTTCTATTAGACATTCAGGCTGCTTTTGATACCGTTTGGCATGAGGGCCTTATCTATAAGTTAATTCGCGATGAGTTTCCGATCTACATAATTAAAATGGTCCAAAGCTTTTTAAGTGATAGATTCTCAACGGTTCACGTTGGATAGGAAATATCTGCACCTTATCCAACCATAGCTGGCGTCCCCAAGGCTCGGTATTGGGTCCTCTTCTTTATATTATATTTACTGCTGATCTCCCAACATTACCCAACTGTTCAATCTCAACATTTGCGGACGACACAGCAATCTTTTCATCTTCAGAAGACACGCCAAATATAATTCGTAGCCTCCAAAATGGTCTAACTACAATAGCTGAATATTTCGATAAGTGGAAGATCAAACTCAACGGGACAAAAATGCAAGCAATTCTTTTTACAAGGAAACGTAAACAATGCCACCTACCTCACACGACCCTGATAGTGAATGGCGTTAGTTTTCCTTGGACTGATAGCATTAAGTACCTAGGCATACATCTCGACAAAACTTTAACCTTTAAGAATAATACCTCTAAGGCAGTACATAAGATCAACATATTAACGAAAATCCTATACCCTTTCATAAACAGAAGATAATCCTTAAGTATCGAAAATAAACTTATCCTTTTCAAAACAATTTTCCAATCTGTTATTACCTACGGTGCTCCCAGTTGGTACAAATGCGCAGAAACTCATAAACGTAAATTGCAGATTGCACAAAATAAAGTGCTTAAAATGATATTGAACTTGCCATGGCACTGCTCCACCAGACAGGTACACAGTACCGCGCGTGTCCAACTAATCCAAGAAAGATTAAGCACAATTGTTTTAAAATTCTTTCATAAATGTCAGCTATCACCCAATCCTCTTATTCGGCGATTGCAGCCTAGTTAGATATTAAGATAGGTTAAGTAGGATTAAGTTAGTTTATATAGGGTCATCTTAATGAGGTTTTTTTTGAAAAAGTTTTTCCTCGACATGGATCTGTTATTATCTTATTATATGAACTCACTTTATAGTCTACCTAAATGTTCAAGTTGCAAAGAACTATATAATAGTCTAAACTCTTTAATTATTTCCCATTCTATGTACGTATACCCTGAAATGTTATCATTGGTTAAATAAATAATAATAATAATGATAACTCTTGAATCAAGCAGGAGCACATCCAAACTGTTTTCAAATGCTCAGAAACCTAGCTACCTTAAATGTTGTTATTAAATCGATTCAGGCTTTTCGGGCAATTCGTTCTTACTCTATCGGATTTAATGTTAAGCTCTTTCAAAAACTTGTGAGGTAACATTAGTATTTCTCTGCATTACAAACGTTCATATAAACTCAATATAGCCATGATGTGGATATCAATAAAATATAATATAAAAGTGGCGAAATGACGCATACTAGTGATACTTTTCCTGTAAAGATCCTTATAGCAGAAAATCCTAAATAAAACGCCATATCAACGGAAATTTCCTTCACTGTGTGATGTTACCAAAAATGATATTTCCCTGTTCTTATATTCGCAAAAATATTGCTTGCCCAACAACCACATGCGATAAACAAAATCAATTTCTTAATGACCAGTGGGAGTTCTGTGTCACGCGTGTTTGCACTAGTCACGAATTATCTCATTTGCCATAATTTATACTTTTACACGGAAAACTGCTGGTCTATTGCTTGCTATAACTATAAATGAAATATTGTTGTGAAGCAGTTATCTACATTCTACACGACTAACCCTTCGAAAAGGGTTATCGGCCTAAGATAATATTGTCTTTATTCTCATGTGAGCCCATCGAATCTATGTTATGTATTTATCATCAATATTTGTGCGCCTTTATAAGATCCTGGCAGAAAATCTAATTTAATTGTGTCGAGAGATTTCCTCTGGGAGTTTTATTGTTTTGAGAGTCCCTGAATATGCAAATAGCGCTGATATGGATAGTAAGAGAGAAGTGTGCTTTTTGAAGAAATTTACTGAGCTATTGATTCAGTGACTATGTATATGTTTTTCAATATACATACATATTGCGTCTGCGATGACAAAATCGTATTTAGGAAGAATTTAAGTAACAGCAGTAGATTTAAGAAGTCCAACATATTTAGCATAAAAAGATCTGTCACATTGTGCACGCAAAATGCAACCCTTTTTTGTTTTCCCAAATTTTCTCAAGTATATCCAGCAAAAATGGTTCAAGAATGCCATTCACAAAAAAATACATTATACTGCATTTACCGAAATTTAAGTCTAAGGAAAAGCTAAGCACGAGAGGATTGCATTTATTGATGATTTGTGAATTCTTTATTTTTCACACTAGCCAGGAATAACATTGGAATATATAAATATATAGTAATCTCTACCTAAACGGTCGCCTGTAGTGATTGTAGAGGTGTAATTAACATGAGCAGCCGATAATTACTTCAACAGGTGGAGCAGCGGCTAAGACTTCAACTCTTTTAGGATGAAGCAGCTTGGGACAAGCAGGAACTCCGGGTGTTAATTGTGAGCAACTCAGAAACACGTTCCCAAAATGAGTAAAGAGCTACAGATCCTGATAATCAATTACTGATACTTTATTAACTATGCGCAGAATATTTATATTTTAATTCTACTTATTTGCAAGGTAATATGTACACATTGTTTATTATATTGTTCCTATGAAATATTGCTTAACCCTTAGTCAGTTATTTGTATATACGGATAGTGGGTTAATAAAGTGCATAAAGTGCTACTTCTATTTATGCTATTGTAATTAGTCCACATACTGTGTTATGTACTTATGCTATTGTAATTTGTGTAATTTGAGTTTACGTACATCATACTTCGTTAACTAGATCGTGCGCATTAGAACGTATTGTGCTACTTTGCTATTATGATTATGCTATGTAATTATTGTATTGTAATTTATGTGCATCACATGGCAAAGTAATGTTTTTAATTAGTTCACTCCTCGTTAACTTAGGCAGTCTCTAACACCACTGATAAGTCTTAGTAGAATTTCAATTTCTATTTTATTCCAAGGTTAATGCACGTCAAGATACATAAATCTTTTCAGCATGTACATTCTAAAATTTCTACCAGGAAATGCTACTAAGATGAAGAAAGAGAAGAGAAAAACAAAACAGCACAATAAAATAAAAGAAAGATAGGAAAAAGAGAAATTAGATTAAAAGATAATGAAATACAAAAAAAAAAAAGAAAATTCAAAACTGGGAAAATAAAATTTAAAAAAAAATAAACTAAAAAGTAAATACTAACCTATATTAGTTACTGCTATACTGACAAACATACCTAAATACACTACAGATTTTTCAAGCTCATCGCACGTATGCCTAATTCTCATTTAATAAATACTGGAAAAGAAGCCTCTTAAACATGCCGGCGCAAATCTACAGGAAGAGAATTCCACTTGCGAGTTATATGAACAAAGTAGGAACGGTTGGCCCAATACTGTACGGTAGCGGGGAATCAAAATACCCACATGTCTAGTGGAATGCAAGAATCTGATAGAATTGCAGAGATAAGCAGCCTTATTGGTTTTTGCAGCAGCGTTGGAAGTATGCCTTCAACGCCGGAAGTCTTACAATGTTTGAAAGACTCAATGCATGATCTAACTTTGGCTTCGGTGACGATCTTCTTTGCTAATCGGAAATCTGTGTTTAGCGCCACCAGTATCACTAAAAATCTGACGTCTCCGTCGGGCTTCTCGTCAGCAAAGTCGCAGAATGGGAAGTACGTTTTGAGGAGAATACCCAGCGAGTCCCTTAGTGTTGACGAAAAGGCTGCCATCACAGTATTTGAGGAAGCCACTGCCGTTGTTGTGAATCGCAAAGCTCTTGAGGTGTTTTCCACTTCTTTGCAGAAATTTCTCCCGTTCTATTTTGGATGTATTGAACCCTTTCTAGTATTCTGTTAGAGCTGTTTTGCATGCCTCCCATTTCTGAGTTGACTTAGCCCTGTTGAACAACTTTCCCAGGCTTCTTCTTAGTTTGTTGAACTGGCTATTCTACCAAGGAACGTGTGTTTTTCCTTTGGATGGTAATAGGAATTATTCGCATGAACCTATTTCAATTTACTGATCTTTCAGATCTCGCCAAACATAATTACAGTTGGTCCCTAGTATATTTTTTAGTACTCTCCTTAATTAAATGGTATGCTTAAAAATATTAAGTGCTAATAGTACTAAATAACAATTGGTTAAGCCCGTTTTGAGTTTTCAGATATTTTCGTTTTAATCTGCAGAACAGAAGCAGACTTTCAATGAAATTATAATAACTACATATTTAGCAAATTATGCATGAAGTTCATACAATCGTTTATCAAAGACGAATTATGCTTCGTCAGAGATGAAATATGGTTTATATGCTAATCTTGTTGGCTTCACTCAAATCGAGAGCACTACATATATATTTTAAAATTATAATTCAACGTTATTCACAATAATAGTAGAAAGTGTAAAACAAATTCAGCCTACTACACTCGGTTTAATATAGTTGTTTTTTATTATTAGTTTCACAACGCCTACTACTAGGTGCGTCGGTTTTTAAGAGACATAAACTAGAATAATTTACTTACCCGTCAATAAAACCACATTAGGGTCCATCAGATTATTATTGAAGCAAAAAGAAACTTATAATCATCATTGGCGACTTCCATTACTGCTGAAAATAAAGAATAAGTTAAAGATAAAGACTTGAATGATAAATTTAAAAAAAATAGAAGATGACTCGCCATATGTAGGCAGAGCCCCGTAGCAAAATATGTCAACGAATTCAAAAATTGTTTAACTACATAAATTTACATAACTGCAAGTTTCGATAAGCAGCCAAGTTGGTATTATTAGAAAAACTACCCACAGTGATCCGAAGTTTAAATTTATGAGGATAAAATCAAAATTCGCTAAAACCAAACTACATTAAACAAAAAAAAATCACCCCGTAAAAAAAAAATGCTTTATATGCGAGGTGATTGATACTTATTTAAATTTCAATTGAGTGTGAGCCTGTGTCTCTGCCTGCGTGTGTGTGTGTGTGTGTGTGTGTGTGTGTGTGTGTGAGCGTGTGGTCCCGAAGTGCATTGTCATCGGCGGCAAGTTGATGTGGGTCAATTTTAGCTTTCTAAGTTTGCGGACACGGCGATGAAATTAATATAAAGGATATAATAACGGCTTTGTACAGTTGTGGGTTTGGTCAGGCATGATTATTTTGTAAGTGATTACAGAATATAGCTCCTGCTTACTTATTTCTTAAATCAAGAAGTGCTGGAAAACTCTTTTTGAGCACGATATTTTAGGTAATTGATGAATCTTATTAAATTAATTCCTAATAGCTTGTATTCAAAACTAGCAATTAGTGATAACTTTTGTTTAACAATTTTTACAATGTTCATTAATTCTAAAACAGGAAGAAATGATACATCTCTACACAAAATTGGAAACGTAGACCCAGATGTAGAGCCAGCGTGTAATGAAAAATTATAACAACTTTTCCAAAGAGTTTCGAGTCCTATTCATCGGGACATAGAAGGTGAGATCCCAGCCGACGTGAATTTAGAGATGAGGAACTTCAGTTAGATTCTCTTGAGAATTTAGCAGGTTTCATCACAGAAAAATTTAAATTAACCGGAATGATGCAAACTGCTCCTGGATATTGAAATACGTGGGATTGTGGCGACTTACGCCAGCTTTAAATATGTTTTATACGCTCCTCCGATTCCTCTGGTACTACTCTACAGTCAAAATTATTTTCATTATAAATTATTACATTAAGTAAGCACTGCGTTACGTGTTCGAAATTGATTTAGAGTGGGCCAGATTTTTTTAATTGGTTTGAAAAATATTGTTGTGTCACCCTCGCTGAGAATTTCAAAAGGTATTGCTTGGGTTGTTTTGTAAAAAAGGATAAAACTATTTTATCGCCTCAGTATTGATTGTGTAATAACCTTTAAAAAACCTAGATAGTTTTAGAGAAAAACTGTGCTTTGTATAACGTATTATACTAACGTTGATGTGATTATTTTAACCTTAATTTTCCTCATCAGCGACTAAAGTAAAAAATAAAAAGTTAGTGTTTTGATTTCAAAACTATTTTTTTCACAAATCAATGAGCCAATAAAAAGGTAGTAAAAATTGGAAAGGGAACGCTTTGAAGAGGTTTGTTCCATTGACGACCTAAGCGCACATATTGGTGACCCCGACTTGATTAGGTCTTAGTGCAGCGGAGCAACGACAGTAAGGCAACCAGAACGTCGCACGCAAATACCAAGCCGGAATAAGTACCAAGCCGCAGCAGGTACCAAGGCACAGTAAGCAGTAGCAAGAACAGAACATATTGTAACGGGTACGGAACGCTTGTTTTTTTTAATCGCGAAGTAGTTGTTCTACTTTAGTTCTGGGCCACTGTTTTAGCTTCCAGGATTTCACCACAGATGGAGCCACCATCGCTAGGTGGTTTGGGTATATACTAAATGTGGGGTTATGTATTGACTGTATTGGTTTATGTCTACGATGCACCATTGAGTCCTGGTTGGCTTAAGTCTTGAGTACACCATTGAGTATTGACTGGCTTATGTCTTGGATGTGTCATTTGGTCTTGACTGCGCCCTAGCGGCATTAGCCGGTACTACCAGCATGCTCCGGTACTACGGTTTTATCGCATAGATATGTGGTGCGCCTAAATGTAGGATTTTTCTTGGGCGCCTAAATGGGTGAGAACTGTTGAAGACTTTCGTGCAGTGTATGGGCGGGATGATCGAGCGACGTTATTTTATGCTACCTCTCAACTGCTGCAGCAAAATTTGGGCGTGAAAGCCAGCAGATCGTAATTTGGGAAGACTTTAAGGGAATGTTGCTTGTTGCATTTCCTTTTGTGGTGGATGAATCGGCCATACATCTTGAACTCATGACACGTTGTCGAAACAAAGGTGAACCTGTAGAATCATATTTTTATCATATGGTAGCGATTGCAAAAATGGAATTACCATATAAAGTATATCATCTCAGGTCTAAATGAGAGAAATTTAATTAATGCTGTTATTGCGGCAAATTTTACTACTCTTTCACAATTACTTATCCAAATAAAAAATTTTGAGTGTAATACTGCGCAGGAAAAATGCCGGGAGAGCCTAAAATTCCGGAAATCTCAAACCTCTACTCGCAAATACTTTACAATTGGTAGAGGGAAGCAAAACCCTTGTACTGGGAATAAGAAACGTTCTGTTGATTTGGAATCTGCGACGCAGGCAAAATATCGCAAGCTAAATCCAAACACGCTTGTAAATAAATCTCTAAGGGGTAATTGTTATAGGTGCGGACAAAAAGGACATAAGGCAGCTCAATGGCAACAAACAAATATGGCATTTAAGCAAAGAGGGGAAACGTTTTCTGTGCATACGAAGAGAAATGATAGTTATGGAAATTCTGGGCGTATAAATATTATTTCTGCCAATAATGAGTACACTAGATATGTTGATTTATACGGTTTCCGAATTTTAGCCTTCTTAGATTTAGGCAGTGTTTTGACAACTATCCGCGAAAATAATGCGGTTGTATTTAAAAAGTTCTTCGAACCTGGGAATACGAATTTAATTGGATTTTGTGGCGGATCCTGCCGTGCACTTGCTCAATTCAGAAAACCAATCAAAATTGATGGTATCGAAATTGAATTAAACGTGTTAGTTGTACCGGACTCATGCCAGGAAACACCAATGATAGTTGGTCAGAACTTTTGGGACGCGAAAGGTGTTCTGGTGACTAAACGCAACGGGAAATTCGAGGTTACGCGCGAAGTTGTTTTCACGGAAAATTCCCCTTTCATTTACGAAAAAGATTGTGCTGAAAGCCAGATGGTCACTAGGCGGAAATTAATTAATCCGACGTGATTACCGGTAGAAATGTAAGTGAAGAGACATTAGACAAACTAGTGGATCTATTGAATCGGTTTCGTAGTGCCGTCGTATTAAGCATGCACGAACTAGGGAAAACAAGCTCGGTAGAAATGGCTATTGAACTAAAATCAAACGAAGTTGTACGGTACAAACCATATCGTGTACCTTACGGACAAATAGACGAATTTCGGAAAATTGTGAGCGAGCTTCTCGACAATGACATAGTTGAGCCATCAACGTCTGAATATTCGAGCCCGGTAGTGTTAGTGAAAAAGACGGACGGCGGCCTTCGCACGTGTGTTCATTACCGAAAGGTTAACTCGATAACGAAGCGTGAGAACTTTCCAACGCCTAACATAGAGGAACAGTTAAATAGCTTAGCAGGAAAATTAGTTTTCACAACAATGGACTTACTAAGTGGGTACTACCAAGTGCCAATTGCGGAACAAAGCACCTAACAACCTTCGTCACACCTGATGGACAATTTCAGTTCAAACGAATTCCGTTCGGTCTTACTAATGCCCCCGCAGTGTTTATGCGACTTATGTCTGCTGTTAACAACTGACATCGGGTCTAACTTTACGGTCCTCGAAGATTTCCTTAAAACTTTAAGTGGCGAAGGCCTTACAATTAATTTAAAAAAAGCCATTAGTTATCTCGGACATGAAGTTACTACAGATGGTTTTACTCCACCAAAGCATAAAATTAAGGCGGTAAGTGACTTTCCAGAACCAAGCTCCGTGAGAGAGGTTAGAGAGTCTCTAGGTTTAAGTGGGTATTTCCAGAAATTTCTACTTGGATACGCATGCATTGCTGCTCCTTTGAATCATCTGACTCGTAAATCGGCTCAATTCCAGTGGGGATCAGAGGAACAAAATACATTTTCGAAACTTAAAGAAGCCTTATGTACGTAACCAGTGCTGGTTCTATATTACCCAAATGCTCAGCACAAAGTGCATATAAATGCGAGTAGTGTAGGCATTTCCGGTATTCTACTTCAAAGAACGAAAGATAATGATAGCCGTCCAGTGGCGTATTTCAGTCGTATTTAATTGGTTTTAAGAAAAATGGAAATCGAAAAGTTCCTTGATCGGAAGTATTTGAGTTGATCAAATAACAGCTGAGCCATTCCACTGTGCCAGCACATCCTTCAACTTCTGCACCTTTAGCTGTTGCGGTAGATGCCTCTGACGTCAGAGCAATGGTTCAGCAGAATGTATATTCTGGATTGCCTTTTTTTTAATCACACTCTTTCCAGTTCAGACCAAATACACGCCTACGATTGAAAGCTTCTCGCAGCATACAGCACCATTAAATATTTTCGGTTTTTCCTCGAGGGAAGAAATTTTGTGTTATTCACTGAAACTCGTTTGGTAAATTCCCGTCTATTCCAACCGCTTCGAAGTAATCCACAGTGATCTTATAGGCCCCTTACTGACCGCCTTCATAAAATTGCAGGTACTGCCTAACTATCATAGATCGATATACACATTGACCTGAAGCAGTAGCGCGGCCACTCTTGCCGAAGCCCTCTGTCAAAATTGGATAGTATGTTTTGGCGTTTCTAAAATTATTATTACTGATCAAGGTTCGCAATTTGAATCGCAGCTTATTATCGAACTAGTTAAATTTTACGGCTTCAAATGTTCTAGGATCACTGCATACCATCCTCAGGGAAACTAGTAGAAATCCTCGTAAAAATTCTACACCTTGTCTTGTTTGGGTTCTGTTCCGTTTTTAAGAAATAGTTTCGCGTGTCGGCAGAGGAAATGGTTTACGGTGAGAATATTAGATTACCTTACGATTTCTTTCAAAATTCTAAAGTCTTCAAACCCTAAAATGAGTTTGTAGCAACTGTTCGTGATTCTATACCCCAAAAACATTTGCGGTCCTGCCATCCCATTTTCGTACGCATTAACGCAGTTCGTACCTCGAAGTCCTGAAGCGAACCGACAAATTTTTTTCTCTGCGAATTAAGCATAGATAAGTCAACATCTCCGTCGAGACCTTGCTATGAAGAGTTCTTCGACGAGGTTTGCTCAATTGTGAAAACCCCTTCCTCGTCTCGTCGCAAATCTCCAGAAGACAACGTTGCTCAACTGGACGTCACGAAGCAGATACGCATAGTCACTTTTGCCGACACGGCTGTTAAAAATACGCTATCAGAACATACTTCGCGAAATGGACGACATATTCATATTCCTGCTCAATTATGCTGAAACCGTCACTGTTTCGCTGGTGCGAGAGTACTGCGCTCCTTCGATTCCTCTGGTACTAGTGTTCAATCAAAGTTATTTTCGTTATAAATTATTGCATTAAGCACTGCGTTACATGTTCGAAATTGTTTTACAGTAGGCCAGATTTTTTAAATTTGTTTGAAAAATATTGTCATGTCAGTGCCGCTGGGAGTTCCAAAAAGTATTGTTTGATTTGTTTTGTAAAAAAGAATAAAACTATTTTACCGCGTCAGTATTGATAATGTAATAGCCTTTAAAAAACGTAGATAGTTTTAGAGAATAGCTGTGCTTTGTTTAACGTATGGTTACGTGCGTGGCTTTATTTAAAACACTGTATTTCAGATATAATTGAAAAGTTCTTCTTTTATTTAACTTCACTTTCACTTTTATAACATTCACAAATAATTATCAAATCAACGCTATAGTTATCGTTCACTTCAGTGTCTGAAATAAGACTCACCTCTTGGATGTGAGTAGCGCCGTATTTATGCTCAGATATTCGATTAATGTTCTGTTGAAGTACTCTTCCATGCTTTTATTTTTCTTTCGTCTCTTATCATCTTCAGTATCATTGTCTTTGATTCCATTTCCCTAAGTTTTCTTGCCCTTTTTATTACCATTGTCATCCCCGTCATTGCCGCCTTTGCGCTTCTTATCATCACCATCGTCAGAACCGTTGTCTTTACCTTTTCCGGTTTTCATTATACACTTATCATCGTCAGTACCAGCATCCTTAGACCCTTTACTTTTCGACTTTTTCTTTCCTTCATTGTCCTCGTCTATGGATTTCTTTCCTTTCTTCTTTTTACTGTTCTCATCGTAGTCATATACGTCTTTGGATTTCTTTCCTGCCTTCTTTTGATTTTCGTCATCGTAGTAATCGTCATCTTTTTCTCCCATCCGTCCGCAATGCTTCTATTCTGGATTGTATGGACGTTGTGAAAAGCCTTCTACATTTCCGTGGATACATCCTTTGCGGTGTGGGTCTTCAAAATCATTAGGTTGCAGTCTAGTCTCTCCACGGAAAAATTTGCTCCCTAGCTCGCCATATTCTCCTTTTTTCGTCTATTGACTGTAGTCGTCCGCGTTTCCTGCAGTCGTTTTGAAGGTGTCCCAGTCTACTACATTTCCAGCATCGAAGGAGTCCACACGAAGGGCTGATCTGTGATGATGTCGTGGCCCGAACTTGAATGCGGAAGTGGAACCGCATGGATCAGTAATTAGCAGGTGCACTGTGTGGACTAGCAGTAGGCAATCGCAGAGCGTATTGCTTCATATAGCAAAATGCGGGGTTATTGCGTGCTGTTTACCACTTTACCACTGACTGCCTAATTACTTGACGACACTGGCACAGCTGTGTTATTGTTTACAAACGAAGCAACACATACCAAGCATATTGTTAAGTCCCAATGTGGACTTAGCATGCAAGAAAGGGGGCAGGTGCCGGGTTTTAAAAGACAAGACAGAATGATTTTTCAAAATAACAGAATTCACTCTTTATTGATTAATATGTCTTACAGATTATAAATTCAGGTACAAAATAATCCAATTTTACTCTAACTAATTCTAATTCATTAATTCCAATTCACTAATTCTTCTAAGTTTTATTATTAACTCTACTATACTTATTTCAAATTTTATTTTTATTTCTTGACCTCCACTGGCGATATTTATTCATTAATCTGTGGATCAGAAGAAAGAAAAAATAATTAATAATTATAGTAAATAAAAAGTGAGGTTGGGGTGACAGAATGAGCGTCACAGATCTGCCCAGACTAATACTAGCTGGGTTCAAAAGACTCCCAGCATATGGTGCGGAAATATTATTAAGTTTGTAACAAATATTAGTACAAATGGGAGTCAGAAATACTTCCCTTGGTTTTGTTAATCAAGACTTAATTTGGTTTCAGAGCCACCGGTCTGTCTTGTCGCGTGGTCAAATCGCAAGTGATTTTCTATTTCTAATCGCTCGCTATTTTTAGGCAGAAACACAATAGAAATTGTGTCTGCCTGTGGCGTTGCTATGACGCTCGCGTCGTTTGTTAGATTTTCATACATTTGGCCCCCAAATGGCGTCATCACTCTTCTAATCGGAATATTTTATTATGTACTGAAAGCTGCCATTTGGAAATGTCAAACGACTTGGTGGCAGCTGTTTGGTTATAGGTAAGTATTTATATTTTGAAAGTTAATTATTTAGATTTTCATTAATGATTTTGTTTTCCTTTTTGATTTTATAGAGATGCGAAAAAAAGGGTGTTTTTAATGCAACGTTGGAAGTAGTTTATTTTAATAGGGGAGTTTGTTTTTTGGTTAAAGTCTCAGATCATGAAATGATCTGAGATTTTACTATTTGTATACTTTTGATTTATGGGTTTTATTTGTTTCTTTTTAGCTGATTATACTGGACGATCATCGCGGGAAGATTTTAAGGGAACTTGTTTTATTAGTGAGTTTTTAGTAAGTAAGTTTAGTTTTTAGTATAAAGATTGTTCCGCGACGGAACACGTATTATTTCGTACAATAATCTGCATGACGGTGACCGATTTGTTAAATATAGCCCAGCTGCTGACTAGAATGACAGTGACTGGCAGTTTCGTCAACGGCAATAGGATATTACCCCATCACAGGTATGTGAGGGTCATGTACTTCTTCTGAGTTCCGCGTCTAAGTTAACGAGGTGCGCGACTGACTGGAGGTAAACAGTTGCGTTTTCAGTCAATCGTCGGACGGTACTATCGCGTAACAAGTTAGATGCTAAGAACATATGACTGTTCACGATTTTTAAGTTTTAAAGTGGGTTATAAAGAAATTAGTAAAGTAAAAGTGATCGTTATCACGAACACGACCATTTGGCGCAGCCGGTGAAAGAGGTATTGTGATTTTTACAATTGACTTATTTTTATTTTTGGGAGGTATGCTTTTTAGCTGCTCCATTTTTTATTATTTTTGGGGAGTTATGCCTTTTAGCTGCTCTATTTTTATTTATTTATTTTTTGTTGTTATATGGGAGTTATGCTTTTGAGCTGCTCCGCTTATTTTTGTTAGTTGAGGGAGTTCTGCTTTTTTAGCTGCTCCATTTACTTTTCAGGCTAAAGTAACTGATTGAGTTTATGAGAATGCTCCTTTCTGTCAGATAAAAAGTGTTAAAGTTAAAATAAAATAATGTTGTAAGGTGAAATATTTTTAAGAGAATTGTAATAGATGTATGTTAGCTATGTGAGAATTAGTAATTTTTTTCAACGTCGCGTTCGGCTCAGGCATTGATGATACGCTTGTCTGTTTAACTTATCGCGTTTATAATAGTTGTTTTACTAGAGTGAAGTATGGTTTTTCATGTTTGTGGTTCTGTGCAAGGAGTAAGGAAAAATAAAAAATTTAGAGAAAACGTGTCTGTTGTACGAATAATAGCTGAATTCAGATTAATGGAGTGGAGCAGTTATATTATAGTTTTGCATGTTTAAGATTATATAAAGCATTGCTATTCCATTAGCGTCTCTAATAAAGATTTGAAATTCGTGAAAGATCTATTCTAGAGTGCGTTGTATAAATTTGTCAGAATGAAGCATAAACTTAATTAAAGAAAAAGTGAATTTCGAAGTTAATGAAATTACCAGATCGAGAGAGTTTCTAATGCTGACTGTGAGTGTTTCATTTAAGTGTTAATAGTTATCGGCGTATGAAAATCTGTCAGAGTATTCTTGGGCAAAATTTAAGGTAGAAGTAGGTGATTCATGTATGTGATGTAATGATTTTTGTTTTCTCTTTGAGTTATTGTTTGCGAATGATTCGGTGGAATTTTCATTTATAAATCTTGTTGCGTTAAAATAGAGTTTTAAAGTAAGCTGTAATTGAAAATATCAGTCACACGCGAGCAAACCTAATCTCTGATCTTTGATACGCAGAAAATGGATGAAAGTAGGAAAGTTCTGGTACCCACAGTTCAGTGAATGAGGAAATTGTCAGAAATTTGAATTAGTTTTACTAGATGTTGCTTAAAATTAAAAAATTTTTGTAAGTTGAGTTTTTGGGTGAGATTGCTTTCTTGGTTAGGTGTTAGGTGTACGAAATGCGAAGCTTTAGTCTTGCTAGTAACGACTACACTCGACGTGATCCAAAGGGGCGAGATCGAAGCAGAACAATTGTTAGAGGAAGATAAAAGAACAAAGCTCTAATAAATAAAATATTGTTTTTGGAACAGCAACTGAAGGAAGCAGAAGAGGCGGCGGAGGAACTGGAGACAGAATTAAGAGCCGATGGTCCACTGCCGCAAGAGAAAGTATACAGGCAAGAAGTCAGTAAGAAGTGGACACCAATGAAATTAGTGTTCTGGTAAAAACACGAGAAACGAAAGATAGGCAAGATATTCCAGCTGAGAGTAGCTCATCGAAGGGAAAGACAAAAGAACCAGGAATCAGTAAATCATACGGATTGCTCAAGAACAGTGTGGCGGAAAGAAATGGGAAAGTCATGGATACGGTATCTAAATATACACCATTATTTTCTGGGGAAAGGCCACCAAAGCTGGGAAGAGAAGTGTACCGTTTCCTGAATTGCAGCAAAGAACTCTACGATCAATTGACTACTGAAGATAAAGCTATCTTCATCAAAAGTGTGAAGTTTCGACTTACAGATGACGCTTATTATTTAGTGTGTTCCCACCAGCCGAAGGATTTTGAAACTCTGCAGCTAGTTATTAAAACTGCATATACGCCACGAAAATCGTTCAGTGAGCTACGTACGGAAATGCTGGAGTGTAAACAAAGACCTGGAGAGGAAATTCGAGAATTCACTAACAGAATGAAAGAGCTGCTGGATAAAATTAAAACAGCCGTCATGGCTAAGTAACCAAATAAGGAAAGTGAGCTAATAGCAGAATTGGAAGCTGACGTAGTTGCTACTTTTGAAGCAGGCGCAGAGAATAATACAACGCAAGTGCATCTGACGGGAAGGAGATTGCAATCTCTAGATGAGGTACAAGAAGAAGCTAGTTATTTCGAGAAGGATGCAACGAGGCTCCAGAGTAGAGAACGAGAAGCCTGGGGAAGCGTACGAAAACTGAATTCCGCAACAAAGCGAGATAACTGGGGGGCGAATCGCCTTAACAATGATACCCGCGGACCATCCAGGGAAGCATTACACATAGTGCCATCTACAGCAGCAGCAGGAATATATCATGGATCACAGGCTAGGGCAACGCCGCCTAGGCCCATTCAGTGCTTCCAGTGTGGGCAAAGGGGGCATATTGCTAGGGAATGCCAATCAATAAAACAGCAACTATACTGTGTCACATGCCGAAACTATGGTCACGATACTGCTAGTTGCCCGAAGACAAAGCACAAGGTTCACGGACACTTCAATTGGTTCTCCAGGACAGCTGCAAACAGACACAGAAATCCTTTATTGCCAATTTTGTAGAACCTGCGATCATTATACCGCAAACTGTTTAAAAAAATATCTAGCGGAACAAGAAGCTCAAAAGAAGGGAAATGGGGAGCGCCAGCTGGGGGAGTTATCCGCAGCTGCCTTGAATTAACAGACCCTACAGAAAGAAGCCAGTGTTATAGAGTTAAGTTTGTAAAATAATTGCACTATTTCAGTAGAATCGGATATAGGAATAACAGGTAAATTAACATTATTAGTAGATACAGGTGCAATGTAACATAATTAAGGTAAATCGTATTAAAGGAAACACGCCTATACAATTCCCAAGAAGATAATGATTGAAGGGTTGTTTGGGGTACAAGAGAGCTCAATTGGAACTTGGAAAGCCACACAACGCTTAGGTGGAGTAAAACAGTCATGCGAGTTTAACACCATATATGGCACTAATTCGATTCCAGCGGACGGTATTCTGGGGATCGAGTTCTTGAAGGACAAACCGGTCATTGAATGTTTAAATGGAAAACTGTCAGTGAAGTGCATGGAGAAAATAAAGGAAGAAAACCCCCTTTTTGGAGGTATCACTGGAAAGGAGAAAATCGAGATAATAGACCGCCAGTTTATCCAGAAAGAAGTGTCAGTTTATTCTTCTCAAAAAGAGATTCAGCAACGAATGAAGAATCGAGTCGCAGCCTTGCGCAACATTATATCGAATCTTGCGAAAATGGTGAAATAAAGGAAAGAAATATGACTTTCCAAAAGAAGATGATGTACAACCAGCTCTAACAGCTGAGGAGTGGCCTTTCGTACAATTGGTCGAGGAACGAATCAAAAATGTTATCAAGAAGCACCCATCAATAGGACTAAACCGATGGGGAGCAGAGAACAAGAAAGTGTAGCAGGAAAAAGGAAAAACGGTCCAGCGCGACATCTTTAAAGCTACAGCTTATGCAGAGGCTCATCGCGAAAACGTACATATTCCACAGCGAAAGGAAAAGTCTTTCTAAGGAAAAAATAAAAGCACTCAGGGGTCAAGAATTATGTTGAACCCAACAACAGACGGGCTCCTGGAAATTCCGGTCACAGGTGAGGAAGAATTAGTGTATATGGGGAATGCTATAATTAATCCAAGAAACGGTAAAGCGTGGGTAGGTTTTATTAACGCAGGAATGGAGCCCGTTGAACTAGTAAATTTCAGGCCGTGGCTTGTGAAATTGAGTAAGTATACTGTGCATCCACTAGGGCGGGATAAGGGTAAGATTGATAATCGCCTACAACGGCTCAAGCTAATGAAGGAATCACTGGTATTGGGAGAAGACCTTAACTTTGAAGAAAGGGAAGCAGTAACCCATATTTTCTATGAATATAGTGATATCTTTCATTTGCCAGGCGATAAATTGTCATACACCCCTTCGAAAACCTCTAAGTTACCGTTAATGGCTAATACAGCCCCCATACACAAAAAGCAATATCGTTTGCCAGAAGCCCATCGAGAAGAGTATGAAGAACAACTCAAACAATTACTCGAGGACGATTCATCGAATCTAGTGACAGTCCATTTAATTTCCCCTTAATTCTAATTCCTAAGAAAGGAATATACATATGTTACCGGTAAAAAAAGTATCGGCTATGTGTAGGCTTCAGCGTACTAAAAAAAGTCTGCATCCCCCTTTCTTATCCCCTCCCCGAATTGGGGCCATCTTAAATTGTTTGGGTCATTCTAGATACTTCACCACGTTAGATTTAGCAACCGGGTCGATTAGTCGACTCAAAAGACAGAGAAAAAACGGTGTTTAGTACCAATTTTCATCATTTCCATTATAAACGATTACCATTTGGTTTAAAAACGCCCCCCCCCCAATTTTTTCAATGCCTACAGAATGGAATTCTGGCAGGACTTTAAGAGATTAAATGCTTCATGTATCTAGACGATGTCGTGATATTTGCTAAGAGTTTGGATGAACATAACAGCAAACTAAGAGATGTTTTCAAGCTTTTCAAAGAATATAACCTAAAGTTGCTGCCTTCAAAATGTCAGTTTTTAAGGAAAAGGGTAGTGTATTTGGGCCATATTTGTTCAGAACAAGGGGTAAAGTCTGATAAACGGTTAGTAGAAGTAGCGCAAAATTTCCCAAAATCAAAAACTCTTCATCATAATCTTTTTTAGGGCTATCCAATTATTATCGGAAATTAGTCCCGAATTTTTCACAAATATTGGCACCCATTAATAGTTTACACATGGGAACTCGAGTGTGATAAGGCTTTCCGTCATTTGAAGGAAAGTATTACTACACCACCACCCACCACTCTTGATTTATCCGGATTTCGCAAAGGAATTTACGGTAATCACTGATGCAAGTGGGAAATCTTTAGGGGCAGCTCTGGAGTGAGAGGGCAAGCCAATTTGTTGCGCTAGTCGCACTTTGAACATGGTAGAAAGGAACTATTCCACTACAGAGCGTGAGATGTTGGCCATTCTGTGGGTAGTGTGGAACTATAGGTGCTACCTTCTGGGTAAACCTTTCAAAATAGTAACGCATCACCAACCGCTACGGGGAGTTTTCAAGGAGAAGGAAACTAGTTCGCGTATGCTTAGATTTCACAAAAACTATCGAGGTATGAATTTGAGATTATATATAAAACTGGTAAGGAAAATGGTAATGCCGAAGCCATAAGCAGAATTCTAAGGCACGTTGAAGAACCTGACTCATATCATAACAAGGAGTACACATGCCTTGCAATAACTCGCGCTCAAGCTAGGCAACAGAAAGAAAGGGAACAACCAAAACAAACACCGTTGGGAGATTCTAAAGACGAAGGTAACAGTGTTGAAGGGACTGACATAATCACCGAAGAAGAACTGAAGAAACAAGAACCGAAACTGGTGGCCAATCCAGAAGAAACTGAGCTAATTCTAAGAGACTATCATGACTGTAGGCTTGGAGGACACTTTGAAAGGAACAAAACGTTCAATAGAGTAAAGCGCTTCTACCGTTGGAAGGGAATGAAGCCTGATGTAGCTCGGTATATTAAACGTTGTACGATTTGCCAAAAAATAAGCACGCGAAGTGTCGGAAATTGCGAAGAGACCTTTTGAGAAGGTCTATGTTGACTTGGTTGGACCTTTGCCAGTCAGGCATAAGGGAAACAAGTACAGGGTGATTCAGAACAAGATACCTTCCGGTATACCACGCGATTCCTTGAAGTAAGCTGATCAAAAAATTGTTCCACATACCCCCTACCCCTTGATACCTTCCTTTAGGAGCTGTGGCCAGTTGAAGATTTCGCCAAAATTCGTGAACCCTGATGGGACTAAATGAGTATAAATTTTTAACCACACTATAGATTTGGGTTATTGTTGGGTTATTAAATAGCCAATAATATTAGCTGTTCAAAAGTGTTTTACTCTGTATTTTTTAATCAAGCATCTTTAAATTATTCTCAAATATTTCCAAAATTCTGATTTTTTTACACACAAAAGTTTTTGAAATAAATAACGGTATTTATGAAATTTGTGTGTAAAAAAAATGAATGTTTTGGAAATATTTACGCATAATTTAAAGATGCTTCTTTAAAAAATACAGAGTAATACACTTTGCGACAGCTACTATTCTTGGCTATTTAATAAGCTAACAATAACCAAAATCTACAGGGTGGTTCAAAAGTTATACTCATTTATTCTCACGAATATAGGCGAAATCTGCAACTGGCCACAGCTCCTAAAGGCAGTTTTCTAGTGGGGGGGGGGGGGGGGGTATGTGGAACAATTTTTTGATCAGCTTACCTCAAGGAATCGCTGGTATACCGGAAGGTATCTTGATCTGAATCACCCTGTATATCTTGTCTATAGTGGATGATCTGACGAGATTTGTAGATTTCGTGGCAATACAAGACCAAGCAGCGAACACGGTAGCCCAGTCCCTGTTTGAGCAAATTCTCAGCCGGTACTCGCTACAGAAACAGCTAGTAACGGATCAGGGAGCAAACTTCACTGGAAAAGTCTTAAAGGTTCTTTGTAAGATGTTGAAGATAAAGAAGCTGCCAACAAATGCCTACCATTCCCAGTCCAACGCTGTGGGCAGGCAGCATTCTACACTAGCCAACTATCTGAGGAGTGTCGTTAATCGGGAGCCCCGAAACTGGGACGAGCTGTTGAGAACAGAAGCGCATGTGTACAACAACAGAGTGCATACAGGAACAAAACTTACGCCCATGGAAACGCTGTTTGGATTTTTAGCGGAAATCCCCAGTAGCTTACAGCGCCAGCCTGAACCGGTATACAATACGGATAAGTACCATTCGGTATTGCAGTTCAGATTGCAGAGGGCCTCTCAACTAGCCAGGGAAAATCTACTTAAAAGCAAACTATTGGCAAAGAAGTACCATGACAATTCAGCTAGGCCGGAAGTCTTACATATTGATGATAAAGTTCTAGTTAAGGATTTAGCTAGAGCAGGAAAATTAGCATCCATTTTTAAAGGTCCATATGAAGTAACTTACGTTCACAGTCTTGAGAACGTAACTATACTTCAAGGGAAAAGGCTCAAGCAGATTCATACGAATCGTTTTAGAAGGTATCACGTTTTATTTTAAGATTAGAGTTTCTTCAGTGGATGGAGGCACGAGAGAATAGTTTTACAATTTGAATATTTTAATTTTTTGTATTCTTTTTCTTTAGTTTCTTTGTTTTTCTTGCAGAACAGGGTTCATAGAAGCGTTTAGGCTGAGAGGAAAGCAAAAAGAAGAGAGGCGAAATGATTGCCAATAGAGAGGAGTAAGTAAGTATATGTGAAAAGAAAAAAAAAGGGGGAAGTATGATTGAAGTTTTTTTTTATGAAAACAAGAGAAAGGAAATATTGAAATAAAAAGACAATTAGAGGTGTAGAAAAACATTTTAATAAAAAGAATAAAGTAGAGTGTTTAAAGAAAAATTGAATAAAATAGAAGAAATAGAGCATTTAAAGATTAATTGAATAAAAAAGAAGTAATAGAGAATTTAAAGGAAATAATAATTAAATAAAAGAAATAAAGGAATAAAAGCAAGATATAAAGATTCAAAGAACAAAGATAAAAGAGTTTAAAAGAAATAACGGAAAAATAAATGAGAGATTCGAAGAGCTTTTAAAAGAAAACATAAATAAGAGATTAAAAAAAGGTTTAGAAATTGAAAGGAGAAGTTTTTACACAAAGAGAAGAGAGAATTGTTAAAGAAAGAAGGTGTAAGAGAAGTAAAGATTTAAAAAAAAAGAAATGGGAATTGAAATACAGTAGAATGAATTAGGAGTTTATATTAAACAAACAAAATTCACTTATTGCAAGAATACTAGGATTGCCCTAAATTTATATAGTTATAAAGGCGATGAAGGCGGTAACGATTTTAATTTTCGCTTTGTTAGCTGGGATACAAGCAGAGCATGCTGGTTACAGCATCAATCCGATACCACATTCGGGAGTGTTGTTCGAGCATCTCGGGGTGGTTAGTTTCTACACGAAACATTGAACTATCCAGTCAAAGTTCCATATACCAGATCTTACTGAAGACTTAAAATTCGTCAGCAACTGCAGCAGTTTGATCAGCGGATTATGTGCAGATGTAACCGATACTGGAGGCATGGCAAGGTGTAAGGCAGCAGTCAAAGATATAGGAGGCAGGGTGGAAAAACTTAAGCGTCAAGATGAGGAACTTTCACACCATACCCAAAATGAGGCGCTCCGAACAAACAAGCGCTCAATTTTTGATGGAGTGGAATTTCTGGCCAAGACACTGTTCGGAGCCATGGACCATGCCGAGTCTGAAGAAATACATGCAGCTATAGATGACCTTAATGAGAGTTGAGCCGAACGTTAAATCTACTGAAAGACCAAATTACAGTCGTCAAATCTACGTTTGATTTGTTTAATGCTTCAGGCTACAGGAAGCAGAAGAGAGAGAAGAACTACAAAACAAACTTTCAACCATCGTTAAAGGGCAGTAGGGTCATTATCGGGAATTATCGTCAATGAAACTAAGAATGGAATTGAGTGAGGTACTTATGTTAATGAGCCTCCACTTAAGAGAAATCAGCGAAATGCAAGAAACAATGATGAGCATATTAATCTTCCTAAGCGTAGGAAAGCTACACCCGCTGATAATTCATGCACGAGAGAGGACCGAGATAATGAAGAATTCCACCAATAAACTGGACTTAGAGGAAAAATTCCAGAATTTCCAATTGGTGGTACTAATTGCAATGGTACAAGCACTCCAGGTAGGCCAAGAAATCTTAGTCAGCGTAGATATCCCACAACCCCAACCAGTTGCATTTGACTTACATAAGGTATACACGATTCCCATAACTATAGATGAATTTGA
Source organism: Dioctria rufipes (assembly GCA_963924295.1). Classification (NCBI taxonomy): domain Eukaryota; kingdom Metazoa; phylum Arthropoda; class Insecta; order Diptera; family Asilidae; genus Dioctria; species Dioctria rufipes. The sequence continues at coordinate 121,884,788 of OZ002742.1, forward strand.
GTATCATGTATATGATCTGGACGCTGAATTTGTGGCAGCCAATAATCATGAACGACAGTATGTCCTGCTAAGTTACCAACAGTACCAGAAGTGCCAGAGGCTGTTAACCACATCTGACCTCCCGCAAATCTTATACGCGCAATTCCCCCACAACTATTATTGATATTGGAGTAAATTGTGTGCTGAAACTTTTCCGGAGCTTCAACGTAAATGCGAAGGAAAGAGTTACGGCAAAATCGAGGAGCTTAGTGAGAATGTAAGCCATGTTGTCTAGGGATGGATAATTGTGGCTTACACGGGTTCCATCACATTTACGCATAATAATTATTAATGAATAATAAAACCGTTCAGTATGCTTATGAGAATAATTCTTTCATTTAATGCGACTCCAAGACCCTTTTACATAGGACATACATTTTCGATTTCTCAATTTTAATCTAGAAAACCCCGGCCGTCCTTAACTACAATGCTAAGGTAATTAGTTATTATTAGATGAGTGTTATATGAAATTATACTTGGTGAAATTTTGACGTCCATGTGCTGCGTTCTCGCTGTCCAATTTGGGCGTCTCGTGTTAATTACCTGCTGAGCGACTAACTACGTTCGCACTTCCAATTTCAGCGGGCGAATTCAAGTTTTCCACTTTCCTGTTCCTCGTTAAATTTTTTTTTTTAAATAAACTTTCAACTTTTTATAATTTTCCTCTTGTTCTCCTTCTCGTAACTTCGCTCTCTTGCTGCCAGACCCAGCCCACTGGTTATTTGTGATGTCCCAGAGGATCAAGCTCGAAGTAAACTGTCAACATTCACCAACTTCCATCGGTGAGCTGGAGAACACAGGGGTATTATTCATCGAAGAATATTGTCACCTGAAAATCGGTGACCTACGAATACAAGCTGAATATGCCGCACAGCGCAATATATCTCTATGGCAGCCCAGACCAATGGAGTTACCAGCCTGGAACAGCATCGCAACACAGACATACAGGCAGAGAGAGGAGGTAGTAGAAGGCAAAAAAGACGAAATACAATTGCTAGCTAGTGACAACTATAATCAAGCATGGAGAGAGCAGGATGCTCCTATAAAGAGCATTGAAGACAAAATCAGCTAGGAGGAGGCAAGTAGACGTGCCATTCCACATCTAGTTCATTTAGCAGCGACAGCTACTACCGGATGTTTAGCCGTCATCAGCTTAGTAATCTTGATAGGAGTATTATGCCATTTGAAGCGCTGGAAGAGGAACTATACCCAAGCCCGCTGTCGCGAACTTGCCAACCACTAATCTGCCAACTATTGTGGGGAAGAACTTGTGAAGCTAAAGTAGCCGCCATAGATTTATTTAAGTATATATATATATATATATATATATATATATATATATATATTTTTGCACTTGTATAACGTAAAAGTAATTTAAGGGCAGCCTATAGTTAGAGAGTAACGTGTAAATTTATATAGAAATAAAAATATGTATACATGGTTTATAATATTCAATCATGTTCAATGGAAATAGATTAATTGTTATAAGGTTCAAATGTAGGAAATTATTACAATGATAAGGTATTTAAGAAGAAAATCTATATTGGAACTGAATAAATTATTGATGAGTATGGTTATTAAGCGTTAGTTTCTATAGGTAGAGTTAAGATAAAAGCTGGTAACTTTATATAAATTTATATTTATGTAAAATGAAAATGATAAAATGTACATTTATTAGCAAGAAACATACGTATATATTATATAATGTTATATATTATGGAGTAGTTTATATGTATAGTAGGTAAGGATAATACCTTTTTATTTACTTGTGGATGTAAAAATAGTACTTGGTAGAATTAAAAAAAAAGTATAAGGAAAGAATTTGTAAAATATTTGTTAATGTGCTTGTCTAAATAATAGGATTGGACTATAAGAAGATAAAGCTTTTGTTAAGATAAAATTAAAGTTGGGAATGTGAAGATAAAATGGAAAAGGTAAGAATTAAAATAAATAGAATAGTGTAATATGATCTGAGCTTACGACACTTTGTTGAATATGTAGCTGAATGCACTAGGTCTGGACCTTCGGGGGACTAGTTTTTCCCAGGCGGGAGGGATGTCGTGGACCGAACTTGTATGCGGAAGTAGAACTGCATGGACCACTAACTGGCAGGTGCACTGTGTGGACTAGCAGTAGGCAATCGCAGAGCGTAATGATTCATATAGCAAAACGCTGGGTTATTTCGTGCTGTTTACCACTGACTGCCTAATTACTTCACGGCACAACTGTATGCCTAATTACTTCACTGGCACAGCTGTGTGATTGTTTACAAACGAAGTAAAAAATACCAAGCATATTTTTTCGCACAATAATCTGCTTGACGGTTCCCGGTTTGTTTCCTATAGCCAAGCTGCTGACTAGAATGACAGTGACTGGCAGTTTCTTCAACAGCAGTAGAATATTACCGCATCACAGGTATGTGAGCGTCGCGTTCTACTTCCGAGTTCCGCTTCTAACTTAACGAGGTGCGCGATTGACTGGAGGTAAGCAGTTGCGTTTTCAATCAATCGTCGGAAGGTAATATCACGTTACAAGTTAGATGCTAAGAACATATGACTTTTCACGGTTTTTAAGTTTTAAAGTGGGTAGTAAATGAAATTAGTAAAGTAAAAGTGATCGTTATCATTGAAATCTCCCGAGTGTAAGTTTTAAGCGAACACGACAACGACGGCATTCTGCTGTGAGTCTGCGCCCAGCCCTATATCTTCGCCCTTCTTCTATCCTCTCTTCTTCTGGCGCTTCTATTCGTTAGCGTTTTCTGCAGTACCTTTGGAGTTGTCCTGGTCTATTACAATTCCAGCATCGAAGAATACCACGTGATGGAGTGGTCGGTGAAGACTGCATTCAATTGCAAGTATATTCCTCCACCGAAATTTCTCTCACTCATACTGCACTCCGAAGAGCTTGTCTGGTTGATTTGTATTATAATGCATAGGCTAGCGCTTCTGCTGTTGACTACTTTTCTGCTAACCTTAGCGCTTATTGTAAATTTTTTTCTGCAATAGCGTTCACAAATGCTTCTGTTGCCACTTCATTCAGGACATAAGCATTTACGCTAGAGTATGAATGATAAGATACTCTTTACACATCAGCCTGCAGTTGTTGTAGTGATTCACCATGCTGCACTGTACTTTGCCTTTCTTTCGGTATAGTTTGTAATAGCTCTGATGCAGAACCTCGAAATGTTAATACAAGAGCTGTAGCTTTGTCTGCATCATTCCATCCGTTTACTTCGGAAGCAGCCTCGAATTGTCTCTTGAAAATATGCCACGAATTTTGTCAAATATTGAATGTTTCATTCTGCCTACATCGGATATTTCAGGTTGTCGATGATTTAACCTCTCCAAATCTACTTTAACGTTTTCAAGTACATCCGAAACCTTTTGTTGAAATTCCTGCTCAATCCCTTCAATTTTCTAAATACTATTCTTCTAAAGAACTTTTCAGAAAAATTTTCTGATACTCCAAACGAGTTTCTAGACAATTCTCTAGAGAAGTCTTTTGTTCGTCCAATCGGGTTTCCAGAGATTTCTTCTGCTCATTTAAACGGGATTCCAGAGAATTCTTTTGTCTCTCAAAAGCATTCTTTTGTTCGTACAGACGAGTTTCCATAATTTTTTTTGTTCCTTGAGAGAATTCTTTTGTTCCTCAAAAGCATCCTTTTGCTCGTCCAGGTGGGGTGCCTTAGCTTTCTTGTATTCCTCGAGGTAATTCTTTTGTTCATCAAATCGGACTTCCATTTTGATCATTAAAGTACTTAAAAGCTGGTCTATGTTCAGGCAGGCTCCTTCTTCAGCTTCTGGTCCTTCTTTGAAAACGAATGTCTCAGGATTCTTTCCTTCCTCTATCAAACCTTACATATGTCGCTCGACTAGAACATTATTTAGACCTGCCGTTGGAAATGACCGCTTTCTCAACTCCACTTTCAATTCTTATATGCGAAGCTCCTCTAGTTTGCGTCCCATTACTTTGATAATTCACTCACAGTTAAATGTAAGATTATCTTTCGGAATTTTCGCTTAAAGAAGGAAAGTTTCACATGATTTCACCAATTATTTATTTCGCGATTTTATTTTACTTCTGGCACCAGTTGTTACATGCGTGGCTTTAGTTCGTTATTTACAATACAATATTTCAGATATAATTGAAAAGTTCTTCTTTTATTTTACTTCGCTTTCACTTTTATAACATTCACAAATAATTATCAAATCAACTCTTTACTTATCGCTAGTACTGTACGTCTAATTATCGTAATCTAAATAGTTTACTTCGTTCCCTTCACTGTCTGAAATAAGACTCTCCTCGTGGATGAGAGTAGCGCCGTATTTATACTCTACAAATTATCCTAGAACCTTCCAGAATATTCCGTCCACTGATCCCAAAGTTTACTAGGATGCCAATAACCTAAAGTTGTTTGCAATTCAGATGTTGCTTGTGTCACTTTCTTGCGCGTAACAGTATTATATTATCGTTGATGTGATTATTTTAATCGAAATTCCTCATTAGTAACTAAAATAAAAAATAAAAATTTAATGTTTGGGTTTCAAAACTATGTTATTTAAACATCATTTGTCCTGTTTCCGTGGTAAAAAATGAAAAGAGAACACCTTGAAAAGGGTTGTCCTTTTGACGACCTGAGTTCAAGGATTCCACATATAAGTTTGAATTCTCATAGGTTCATGAACTTTCGGAAGGCGGGTTAGTAAAGCAAAATCTTGAAATTTTACAAAAAATTACGCTATTAGGAATAGTTTTTGATAAAACTAGTTAAAAAAGTATTTTTATATCGAAACATCTTCTAAATTTTTATATTTTAAAATCAAATCAAATTGAATCAGATGAAAATATTAAGAAAATCGATTTTAGATGTAGAATGTATTTTAGAATTATGTTTGTTTACAAACACCATCTCAACAACATCACACTGTTGAGTCAAATATATAAAGTTTATCCTGCCCTGCTCCATGGCAGCAATATGGAAAGAAATATGTAATATAATAAACTCAGATTCGCTTTTAATATTTTTATGATTACAGCTGCAGCCTAAGATGGATAGATCTGTAGTAGTCTAAGCATAAACGAATTCTGAGCCTTTTCGGTACGGAATAGCTCAATGCAGAAACGTTTTGTATGACCGGAGAAAAAATTAGGAGTAACATGACGCTGTAGAGCAATGCGATTTTTATACCCTAGATGAAATCTCAAGGGTATACTAAGTTTATCATTCCGTTTGTAGCACCTCGATGTAATGATGGTAGAGCAAAATGGATTGGACACCCACACATAGGTAATATTAAAAGTTATTTTAATTTTTGAATGTCCGACCGTCTGTGTGTGCGCACTATAATCGAGAACGTGTTCACTTAGAAAGCTGAAATTTTGTAAGTAAGATTAAGTGAAAAAGGAGACAAATTGGGCAACTCCTTCGTGGGGTTGACATATAACAATTTCGTTCTCCACTATATATTTGGACACTCCCAGAGAACGCGTCGATATAGAGAGCTGAAATTTGGTACATGGTGTTTTTATAGTAATCAGGTAACCATATAAAAAAATAGGATTCTTACATATACTGTGAAAACGATCAGTCCTACAAACTTTGATTGTATTAAAAACTTCTTCAGAATATGTAATCCTATAAAATTGGTTATAATCATTTTTTCTTACCGACGAACCATTCTAGAAATATATGCGAAAAACCACTTCAAAATCAAACTTGCATAGATCGCTGACCATACGAAATTTGATACGGGCATTCATGTTATCATAAGAATTGGTCTGAGACCACTTCTAGCTTTTCTACTTGTTTTATTTGTGTTTCTAATGTTCGGGAGAAAGAAATAGGTGAAAAGAAAAAAATTAGTTGGTCGGTGAAGGGGTGAGGGATAGTACTGCCCCCATAGGGGTTCCCCAAAATTGGAGCGTAGCGTATCAAATTAAGTTGGGGGAGGGAGTATAATCGAAAGGCGGGGTTATTTTTGTGATCCTGTAAACTTCATACGGCTTTAATCTTCCTTGTGATTAAAAAACTTTTACCCGTGCAAATTGTCTTTGGATGTGTGATTTTTATTAGATGCGCTTCCTTCAAGCTTTAGGCTTGCGCAGTCTGGTTTTTATAAAGTTGTAGCTTTTTTTAATCGTAGTTTCGGAATTAGAAGCCTTAACCGTTTGCAGTTATTCCTATACTCGGTGAATAGGTAAAGCATGGGAGGGGGTGTTGTTGCGGTTTCTTAAGATCCCATAATATAAAAGCTCAAATTTAAAATTCCAGAAATTTTTCGGGATTAATTGGCATAAATCAACACTATAAGATAAAAGAAATGTTCAAAATAAATATACATTAGATTAGATTAGATTCGTAGAGGGGTGTGTAGGCACAGCCTCGCAATCACCGCGACCTAAAAGATCTATTGTGAGTCCCCGTTGAATTTATTCCCTTTCTAGGTTCAGACTGTTAATAAAGTCTAGGATCCTTCTGTGATTGAATAAATATACATAATATGTTCATTCTATATCAGGAGGATCAAAACCTTCGTCTTATCTTTAAAAATAATAGTTTACTATTATTAATTTTTATTTGGTAGCTAATTATATCATGGCCGGCAGCTGATCCCAAGTCAGGCATTCGTTTCTCGAAATAAAATTTGCATAGTATTTTATATTTCATGAGGATACAAAAACGAAGCACTTGATGGGCTTTGGTATTGTGCACATCACTACTTGCATGAATGAGCAAGGATAAATAAAACCGTTCTTCCGTCTAAGCTAGTTATTTTTATTTCACACGTATAACTTATATCAATTATTATTATTTTTAGTTTTATTTTAAATGAACAACTCACATGTAGCGCTACTTTCTTGATGGACGGAGGAATCAACATTAACTCAACTTCGAATCGAAGAGAAAATCAATTTAGATTTTGACCAGTGTAACCATATCTACATACTCTCCCAACAGCGTAGCATACAAGTAAAAACATATTATGTGTTAAAAAGATTCAAATGCTATTCAATTATATATGTTTAATTTAACACGGTTGATTAAGCTTCCGTCACTTGATTCTGATGCGGTATCGACTGAAATTGATATGTTTTTACCTTTTACGTTGACGACGAACTGTTTTCGCAGTTTTTTCATGACCTTATAAGGTCTTTCATAGGGTGGTGTAAGTCCAGTTCGAACTCCTTCAACCCCAACAAAAACTAAATTGGATTTTTCTAGTATTTTGGGTACTTTGATATTAGTTTGTGAGTTTTGTCTCGTATATATAGGTACTGCAGCTTGCATGGACGTTTTGAGCGCATCTACTACTTGTGAGGCGGTGTGTAAGTTAGAACGGTTGGCACATTTAAAGTCTGCCCGTAAACTATTTCTAATCGAATCCTTAACTCAACGAGTGGAAGCTCATCGCTCCAGTGTCTTGTAGTCTGGCGAGCATTCATGATATTGGCTTGAGGATGGTAAGCTGATGTACGGATTCTATTCGAACCGAGCAGTTTGGTTACTTCCCAAAATAATATGGACACAAACTGACTACTTTGATCGGTTGTTATTTCATTTGGAACTCCAAAGCGACAGACATATTGTTGTACAAATGTTTTCGAAACTGTTTCTGCCGAGATATCAGCGATCAGGTAATAATAATATTAATTTATTCATTGCCCATGTGCAAAGATTGCAATCATATTATATAGTTCTAATTTTGAATATTAAATATATTAAAATTAGACAAATTGAAAAGATTAAACAAATAAATAAATTAACATGGATAAAATAATGATGAACTAAATCATTATAAATAAAGAGAGAAAAAAATACTAATGCTAAAATAAACATAAATAGGGATATAAATAAATAAATATGTAAGTATGAATATAAAAAGGATGATGAAAATAATAAAATAAAATAATACAACGAAAGGTGAAAGAAAAACCTACTTAAGCTCTCCTTAAAAACTAATAATATATAAAGAAAAAGGAAATCAAAACACAAATAATAAAGATAAAAAATTAATAAACAAATAAAAATATAATATTCTATTATAAGAAGAAAGTTACAAAAAAAGGATCAAGTACACAACGCTTCTAGCCTTCTTTTAAATCGATCCATAATAGTTAAGATGTAAGGAAGACCATTCGACGGAGGCAATCGACCTACAGAGTCCTTGTGGATGTCTTCAAAATGTCCTAAAGGTATGTTGAACTGTTCAAATTTAGTTTTCGTGTGCCTGTGTATTTTAGAACGTTGACAAGCAAGACAAGATCGTGACAACTGATTATAGTCTCGGTTAATTAACGGCCAAAAATATTTAGACGTTATCTTTTTTCGAGTAGGTCGAGCTGCATCATTCGAGGAGTCAAAGGTGTTCCGGCGGAGATTTTGAGGAACCAACGGTCGGTTAGCTGCAGTACTAGCCTCACACCAAACTTATTCTTCTGTGACAGGAGCTTTAATTAGTTTTAAGGTTCTTTTAGAACTTTGGCTTGCACTATTGTTTATCAAAGATGGCATCAGCTTCCTAAGATTAGCTTATTATTTTAAGATCAATAACGATGGTGTTTATTACAAAGGAAATATATATTACAGCAACTACAATATTGTCTTACCTTTTATGTGCTGAATATCACAGGTAATTTGAGGAATGAAATCAAGTTGTCTCGCTTACGAGGGCTGCGTTCCGCTTTCGGTATCAAAGCTGTACTTAAAGGCTTATGATCTGTATAGTCGAAAAATCTCTACCTTAAACAAAGTAACGAAAATGTTTAATTGAAAGATATATTCCAAGAAGTTCGCGATCAAAAGCAGAATATGTTTGCTCTGTTGGCGATAATTTTTTTTAGAAGAAGGCGAGAGGTGCCCAATGATTATTGTTGTGTTGCTGAAGTACAGCTCCGACAGCCAAATTAGAAGTATCAGTTGAGATATTGAAAAATATGTTTTCGTTTGAGTGTGCTAACAGATTTATATTGGAAAGAGCCTTTTTTATTTTAATGAAAGCCTCGTTGCAAGACTTAGGCCAGCTAAAGTGGTTCTTGTTGTTTTTAATTTTGAAAAGGGTGGCAAGATGCGTATAAATCGGTGAAAGCAATTCGGATAACTAAGGAATAAATCGGTTATAAAAGTTAACCATTCCCACGAATTGTTGAATGTGACGAATGGAGGATGGAGGCTTCTGTTTCAGGATGGCTTTGATTCTTTCTCGAGATGGTGTAATTCCATCTTTAGAGTTTGAATGCCTAAGAAAATCTATTGTCGTCATGCCGAAAATACATATAGATGGTTTGATACTCAAGCCATTCTCGAACAATCTTTGAAAAAGGATTTGGAAGTGAATTTAATGTTCATTTGCAGCTCTGCTAGCGATGAGTAAGTCATCGATGTAAGCGAAAACGAAATCAAGTCCAGTTATGACCGAGTTGATAAACCTTTGAAGGATTTGACTTACATTCCTTAACCCGAACAGGATTCTGTAGAGCTCGTACAGACCAAACGGTGTATTGATTGAAGTTTTGTGCACATCCTCTGGCGCTAAAGGGATCTGAAGATACGCCCTGGGGAAGATACATGAGATGAGGAGGGTTTACATATGCCTAACTCCGTCATGTGTTGAAATTCTGTAACCACAACTTCGTGTTGTTTGGGCCCTAAGCAACGTGGTTTTCCAAATGGTAGCTGACTTCTTTTCAAAATGTGGTGCTGTACACTATGTTCAACTTGACTCTTGTAGTTATGTGGTGCTGCTAGGGAAGCAAATTCCTTTAAAAAAGTGCCAAAATTCTTGTGTTAGGTTGAATCGGAGTTGGAGTGTCAGCTGCTGCGTCCAGTGCACTGATCTTAAGGCTTGTCGTAGTGTCAATTAAACAATGATTTCGGAGATCAACTAAAAGTTTAAATTTATTTAAGAAATCAGCTTCTATAATTGGTCGGTCAACAGCTGAAAGAATGAATTGCTGAACAAATTGTCTTCGCAATCCGAAATTTACTTTAAGAAGCTTTTGCCTATGGTAATTCCATTTGCTGCACAAAAAATCCGTGGTTCATATGTTTATTTAGATACAATTCTTTAGGTATCAGAGAAAGTTCAGCTTCTGTGTCCACCAGTCTCAATCCCACGCTTAGAGCTATGTGGGGCTGTTCTGCTCTCTCGACTCATAAAACAAGTAACCATCGATTTGGAATTAGAAAGAGTCAAACTAATAGCTTGGACAGATTCCAATATAGTCTTGTCATGGCTTCATAAACATCCCTCAACCTGGAAAATTTTCGTGGCCAATCGTATAACCGAAATACACGAAAATATGCCACAAGTCTCTTGGAAACACGTTCCCTCCAAGAGCAATCCAGCGGATGTAGCATCAAGGGGAATTTTGCCAGACAGCTTGGTCACTACTTCAATGTGGTGGAATGGCCCAGACTGGTTACATCAAAATGAGGATCTATGGCTTCAACAATCACAAGATAAACAAGGGTGGCGAACTGCGTATTTGTTTTTGAATTATTGAATTTATTTTTTTATTTTGAATTTTGTTATTGAATTTTATATTAGTTTGTAGGGTAGTTTTAGATTGATTTTATATTGAATTATTGTGATGAATTCTTGTGATATTTAGGTTAACCAAATTGAATTATTAAATAAAATTTTATATTTGAAATAAAAAAAAACTGAGTTATCCTCTGAACCGGCTCTCCTCCCTCACGAACGAGACTAGATGTCACAGGGGGTATCATAAGAATTAGTCTTTTCACTTGTTTCTCATTTGTATTTGAGTTGTTCGAGAGAAAAAGATAGATGATGGTTAGTCGTATAGGGGGTGAGGGATAGTACCGCCCACCCCATAGGGGTTGTACGAAATGGGACGTGTGGGGTATCAAATTAAAGGGGGTGGAGAGTGTAATCGAGTGGCGGGGTTATTTTTTTGATCCAGTAAAATTCATACCGACGTTTTTACCGTTCAAAAATATTTTTTTTTGCACTTGAATCAAATACACCCCTTCCTTTATTTTGCATACATTTTGCCCGTTCTTTATTTCTTATGCATTAGTGGTCTATTGAGAACGTTTCCCAGACGTAATGTTTGTTCGCAAACATGGGATTAAAGTAAACCCATTTTTTCACTAAAAATACTGCTATTTGCGAGTTTAAAAAGGACTGGTTGATTTCTTTTTGAGTTATCGGAACTAATTATCGACTTGAAAAACTAAATAGATATGTGATTAGGAGATAAAGTGTAGATGCAAACATGCGTCAAAGCTTTTATAGGATCTCTTCTGTGATGGATGACGACCGAATTGACCTTTTTTAAAAATTAAAATGGACGTCACCTGGTGGCGGCTAGTAAAACTGCACGGACCTAGTGTTTCCATAAACAGCATTCTACATGTCTGTTTTATCGTACAAAATTTATTTGAGCCAATTCCGTTACTTTCCTCAAATTCAATAATCGTTTAAGTTCGATAAGCCTTTGAGCACATATACACGTCCACAGGTCACAATTACCGTATTTTTCTACCACCGTGGGCCAGAACTAGCATATTTTTCTGAAAGCATATATGCGCCCGTACTACCGAAAGGGTTATTAATACCATTTAATGGTCATTCAAAACCCTCACTACCAATGTACTCGAATGCTATTCATGGTTGCTTTCTGGACATGAGTAACAGATTGAATGCTTGTCACCTTAGGATTTTTTTCATTGACAAATTACTTCGGTTGAATTAGGGTTGATGAATTATATCGACGAAAATCCTATTCAGATTCTCGCCATCTGGGGTAGCCATTCATAAATATGAAGAGAAAGTTGTTTGGTCCCATAATGTAGAAAAGTTTCTGTAACTTCTTGTAATATGGGGGAATTTCGTCCCAATCATTTGGTTCTTTTGACTGTTCAGTGAATGGTCTGGGAGGATAAGAAGTAGTAAGGGAGTAAAGGTGAAGTACTGCGCATCAAGCAAATACTAATATTTAATTGTCACGATGAGGGTTGCTGTCGATTTTCTGTATTCTATATGGAACCTACTAACTGACTCGGTGTATTGTCATTTCCCTATAGGAAAGAATGGCACACGTTTTATAGTTTTCTCTTTCGTGCTATGGCAGAGTTGAAGCTATAAACACAAAATATCGTTTACTGAACGTTTTCTTCAGCCCTTTGATGTTTTTATGTTGGCTGCAGATGCAATCACCGCAGAAAGAGTAAGGTAAAGATAGTGTTTACCATGCTCCGTCTCCCTTGCCCATACGCAGGATTCAGGTAAAAATAACCTTTTGACAATTAAAGTCGGAATGAGTTTAAATTCTTATAAGCGATTAAAATGCCACTTGAACCATAGACTAAATATAATATAGACTGGAAAAGTCCACTGAATATATTGGTGCTTTTTCTTTACAAAGCGTGTAAGTGAATTCAGTGAACACTGTGGCAGCTAGCAGAACTAATAAATCGTGTAGCATACTTTTAGGAAATTTAGAAATGATTGTATCATCAATATATCAGCAGAAATTCAGTCGCTGATGAATTAAATAATTTTAGCTTAGCGCTTTAAAACTTCAATACGATTTTTAGCAATTCTTGACTCCCTTACTTCTTCCGATAACCAAACACAGTTTTTCCTTATTAACACTAGTAACGGAAGGTCAAGCTTTTCAAGATTTTGTGACCCCTGCATTTATCATTTTCAGAAAACCAATTTGGGAATTGGCTGTTAGTTTGTTTTATTGTCTTGTATACTAAGGTTTGCTTTATTCTTTGTTTATGAATATTTGATTGAAAGAAACATTTTAAAGTTTCTATTTGCGTCTCGCAAATTTTGAAAAAACGGTCGGTTGGAGTCTTCAATGAAGATTATTCATATCATATGACTTAAAACTAATCAAATAACTATTAGGCATGTCCATTGTACATTTCTCATCGATTGTTAATCTCACACATCTACTGCATTGCAGTTTGTCTGACATCTTATATGCAATGTATCCTGTAAAATATTTAATTGAGTTTGAAGATATCATATCTATATGTAAAAAGTTCTCAATGTGTTTCGTTTCTACTATACAGTTTCACTTTTTAATATATTTGTTCGAACAATTTCAAAATCAGAAGTAGAGTTCTTATTTTCATGTTGACTTCTGCCAGAATCATCACACGGTAAACAATTTGACGGTTCTGATATTAATTCACCTCTCACGTATTTTTTGGATATGACATGTTTTATGTGATTCTTGTACTCCCTGGCTGATGGATATCTGTTAAATCCACCCATTGATCGCAACAAGGAAAACTAATTTTCTAAAATGTCCTGTTGCAATTTAGCAGTTAATAAAATTTTATACTCAGGTACATCTCTTAAGATTTCCAACAGCTTGAAGACACCATTAATCTAGTGAACTATGCCAACAAGGGCATATACTTTGGGAGGCTTTGTCCCAATTTTTGACTGTAATGTAATTTGTTCAAAGTATACTTTCATGTCCTTTAAAAAAATCAATAGATATTGTATTAGTTTCACTAAGTGGTTGCAAATAGGGTTTTTTTTTAATCAAAGCATTTTACATAACAAACATCAAAGAAACTGTTTACTTTACAATAAAATGTGCAGTTGATACAGCTTTAGCCGACATTCACTCATCAAATTTTCCTAGTTTTTGTAAGGTTATATCATTATATTTCTCAGTGATTTTATCATATACAGCCAATATTGGTCTTGAGTCTACAACGAAGTACGGTTACTCTCTCTGTTATTAGATCCTTGGTCACAAACAACAAGTTTAATATTTATTTTACACTCCTGGCATGCATCTCTAACAATATAGCCTTCAAAAATTCTCCTGAAATGGGCCCTGCAGAGACCGTGTGGGCTATGGTGTAAGACCAGGATGACAAAAGACCTCTTATCCGAAAGAAAACACATTTATACCTACCTAATTTCTTTTCTCTTATTCTTCCATCATCTACTACGCCATCTACGTAATCAAACTTTATATTATACTCTAATTCTCGCCGAATACGAAGTTCTTCAAAAATAAGAACGGCTCATTGAGTTTTCAAATCTTCATTTTTAAAGACTTCCTTTAATTGCTCCAGGACTTCCCAGTATATTCCCGGAAAAATATCTTTAACCATTAAGTGTTTTTTTAAAGTTTTTGGGTAAGGTAAATTAAACTTCAGAGATCTTAAAAACTGATTACCTTTCGGAGATTTATAATAAATATTATGCGCAAGTATTCGATGCTCTTCAGGAAAAGGAATAGTTTTGTCATTTTTAGTTAGTGTCATTTTACAAAACGTTTTGACTGCATCAGGCGAATCTAATTTTTCAATAGCATTCTGAATGCTAACCTTTTCGTATTTTTTCTTCATATAGGCATAGTTTTTTCTTATTTTTCCTTCTTTAATGTATTTCGCTTTCAATTGAAAATATTTTTTACGCCAATATGAGGTTGATTCTTGGCTTGTTATGCATTGATTACAAGAACCTTCAAACTCGGAAAATAATCTTTGGCATTCATTTGGCATTTGTAAATTTTCCAAGCATTTTGTAAAATCTTCTTTAGTCTGGCTTTTCAGTAAATATTCTTTCGAATAAGTTCTTAAAGTACGTTCTTTATTAACCTGCATGTCTATATCAGATTCAAAAGAATAAGAGAAATTATCCGAAAGTCTGACTGAAGGAACAGCATGTCTTGAAAGTCTACTTGCAGCAAAATCATTGCAGGAATTATGCCTATGGCAATGTAGTATTTGCCAGAATCTAAGTCTTTAGCTATTGCCTTACACCAATCTTCAAACCTTCTGGTTCCTGAAGGTGGAAATACAGTAAACTTCTGAGAATCAATATTTCTTGAGGAAATTCAACAATACAGGAACAAACAAATTTTCCTTTTCTAGGCATTTTTTAAAACCCGAACCAAAAATTAAAAGAAAAACCAAATCAAATCCAAGTTGTAACAAAAAGAACAATAACTAAAAAATATCAGACTATCCTAAACCATAGACAAAGTATTATTATTATATTTATTCTATGCCTGAAACAAGATTAAGAAAAAGCCGTAGTCGAATGCAAGTTCTAACCAAAATATCAAATATAATTGCGAAAATATCATACACGTAAAAGGTAAAGAGAAATTCCAGGAAACAAAGCCAAGTCTAAAAATATATGTAATCTCAATTTAAAGCCAGTTCATAACCAAAAGAACAATCAGAGTAATACCAAAAAATACCAGGAAATCCTAAACGAAGGATCAAGAAAAAGCCGAAGCCGAATGCAAGTTGTAACCAAAAAATCAAATACAATTGCGAAAATATCAAACACGTAATAGGTAAAGCGAAATTCCAAGAAACAAATCCGAGTCAAAAAATATTAATCAATTTGAATAGTCAACACGATGGTCCAAGAAAAAAATTATGAAATATGAAAATCGACGATATAATGCTTTCCCTATGAAATCACACTCAACAATAAATGTACAAACCAGCGATGAAAGACTCTAAAGAGAATGAAATGAAAAATCCCAATCTCCAGTCACATACATACCCTCATAGTTTTCTTGCCATATCATGGCACATTTTTATTGTTTAACTATGCTGCAGTGCCTTTAAAAATGTACAACACTACTACACAACTTTATTTAATCTGTGAATATAAAATTTTATTAGTATGTAGTTCGTTCGTTCTATTTCACGAAGAAAGTAAGGACAAAATTAAGATGCCTAGAAGTATTTAAATGCCTAGAGGTAGGCAAATTAAAATTAAATCCACTCGCCAGCATAGTGGAGTGGCGCTGAATTCACATACCAAAATTTCTTCGTGATTCCAGTCTATACTTAGTCTATGCTTGAACACAAGAAATATATTTTTTTAATTTGATTGGATTCTTTTCAGTTGTGATGTTAACTGGCGAGTAGACGTGTTTTTCATTGCTCCGGCTGTTCTGTACGTATTTCCGAACCTAATTCTGTCATTAATTGCGCCGTTTCCGTGTTAATGTTCATTTTTTCAACATAAACTAAATAAGCGTTCTCGAGAACTTTGGTTTTGATACATTAAAAAGTGTAAGCTGTGTCGCTTTACATCGTGCATCTTTACTTATAATTTTTATCTCCATTAACGGTGATGCCATCCGGTGAGAATAATAGGCAGACAAGGAGAAAAAAAGATCTGAATCGGAATGTGGCTCAGCCATCCAAACCCGCAATACAACGAAGATCTCGAACACGAAAGAACGGACTCAGTCAATTCCATCATCCCAGTCCATTGATACGGTCATCTCTATGCACCACTTGACTGTGTTGGAGCAAAACCTGACCATTAAAATAAATGAACTCTTTCGGGAGTTTGAGCTAAATTTTTTTAGTAAACTGGAGGAAAGGTTTGCATCATTTGTACCACGACTACAGAAAATAGAAGACCAGCTGGCTGAAGTATCATCTACGCAAACTGCTCTCAGATCTGAACTTGACAATCAGATGCGGATAAATCGGCTCAGTGATGTGGTAATCCAAGGTGTCCCATATAAAAAGGATGAAGTCCCCATTAAAATTTTCAAAGATGTTGCTGCAGTTGTGAAACATGAAACCTCTCAATACATTGATGCCTTTCGACCTAAGCCAAAAAATCGATTCAATGGTACAAGTGGTGATGCGCTTAAGTCTAGTCGCTATGACTGCCCTATTGTTGTTCGGTTATCGTGTACTAATGAGCAGACCACTTTCATGCAAGCGTTAAGAAAGCATGGCCCTATCAAATTGAATCAATTGCATGGTTTTTCTTCAGAAAACCACATCATTTATGTGAACAAAAGCCTTAGCCCTTTAAACAGTGCGCTGCTACGTACTGCCAGGCGGCTGCGCAAGTCCCAGCGACTCTTTTCTGTCTCTACGAAGCGAGGCAACGTATTTGTCAAATGGAAAAGCGGTGATCCCCCGATCAGAATACATAGCATGGATCAATTGGATATTGTGAGCTAACAATAGGACTTATCAGTGCCGGAGCTGTAATACTGCTTTTATTCTAAAGTCTGATTGAATTTTTTTTTTTCTGCTGCAAATTTGTTTTGTGTTTTTTGCATCTTTCATCTGCTAATTTGTCCTATACACCTATATCTTGTATATATCTTTTTTCTTTATTTTTATTTTATTTTTATTTTTATATTTATTTTCATAATGAACTCAGTTCTGCAAATTATAAGCCTTCTGATTGCTGCTGCTGCTCTTTTCTTCGATAGCTGTGATTAGCTCTACTACATCACTGAACGGGGTAAGAACTCTTTTTAATATTTTATGCAAAAGGGCGAATGGCCTAAATATATGCGTGTTGAACGCCAGAAGTATTAAAAATAAGATGGATGAACTTCGGCTTATCTTTAATGGTTCTTCAGTGCATGCAATTCTAATTTCTGAAACCTGGCTGCATGATGGTATTAATTCTTCGTTTGTAAAAATCTCTGGATACAATTTATATAGAAATGATCGGAGGAATCGTGTCGGTGGAGGAGTAGCCATGTATATAAAAGACTGTTTTAAAGTAAAAAAACTTTACTCCTCAAGAGGCAATGATGCTGAATTTCTATGTGTTGAATTGGATACAGGTATTGAAAAATGTGTTCTTACAATAGTATACTGCCCGCCTGGTAATTTTAAGAACGATCTCATAAGTGAATTCCAAAACATAACGTCCCAATTGTGTCATCGGTATAAACATGTCCTAATTGGAGGTGATTTCAATGTTGATGTTCTCCAGCAAAGTAATCTCAGTGATGCCTTTATTGATATTTTGCAATCTTTACATCTATCAAGAATTAATTCTCTGCCAACCTATTTCAACACATCTAATCCATCATTACTCGATCTAATCCTAACATCTGACGATTCTCGTCCATCTTTTCATAGCCAATTAAGCCCGCCTTCTTTGTTTGATCATGATTTTTTATTTGTTAGCTATAATATTCTTATTGATTACAATAATATGATCAAGTTGGCGACATACCGTGATTTTAATAACATGGATTATGCTAATTTGTATGAGGAATGCCAATCAATGCCTTGGGCCGATATTTACTACTGCACGACAGTTGATGCTCAGCTGAAAGTATTGGAAGACAACGTGAAGTATCTTCTCGATAAGTATGCTCCAATTAAAGTAAAGCACCCTAGACCCAATGACTGCCCCTGGTTTAATTCACATATACTCTCTTTAATTACAGAGCGGGAATATTTTTACCGTAGATTTAAGCGTCTCAAGTCCACCACTGCAAGAAACACTTACACAAGAGCCCGGAATGCAGTCAATACGGCAATCCGCACAGCCAAACTTGCGTATTATTCTTCAAAATTTAGTCCTGATATTCCCTCCAAAACTCTCTGGAAAAATCTCAAACTGGCGGGTGTTTGTAAAGAGGAACAAAATATTTGCAATTTGAGCCCAAATGATATTAATGTTTATTTTACTTCCAGTCATTCTAGTTCCCCTAGCACTGGTCGTTTTCCAGAGGTCACTCAAGCCAGTCGTCACTTCGAAAGTCCTTTTTCCTTCAGGTGTGCAACCTTTGAGGAATTGTCTAGGGCAGTCTACTCAATTAAATCTGAAGCAATTGGCCCAGACAATATGCCGCCTCGTTTTCTGAAGATTTTATTTCCTCTTATTCATCCGTATGCATTACACATTATCAATTTCTGCCTGACTTCATCTAGTTTTCCAGCCACTTGGAAACTAGCAAATGTGCTTCCGATCGCTAAGGTAAGGTTACCAGAGAGTGTTGGTGATTTCCGCCCAATAAGCATCCTGTGTTTTATGGCTAAAGTGTTGGAGAAATTAATGTGTTGGCAAATACAAAACTTTCTTACGGACCACAGGCTGCTATCTCGCTGGCAATCTGGTTTTCGTCCGCGTCATAGTTGCGAATCTGCACTGCTAAGAGTCACAACTGACATTCGCGAAGCTCTTGATAATGGCAATGTCAGCGTTCTAGTTCTCCTTGATTTCTCTAAAGCCTTTGATAGCATCCGCCATGATTTACTATCTAAAAAATTGAGTTCTTTTTATCATTTCTCTAAATCGGCCAAAAAATTAATTGAGAATTTCCTGTTTAATCGGGAGCAAATAGTGAAAGTCAATAATGAAATTTCTGATACTCTTCCTCTTCGCCGAGGCGTTCCACAGGGTTCAGTCCTTGGACCTCTCTTATTCTGTATGTATATTAATGATCTTCCTGATGTTCTGCAGGATGCTGAAATTCACCTGTATGCGGATGACGTTCAACTTTACTGCAACAGGCCTATCGGACTTATAGAAGATTGTGTTGAGCGCATGAATTGCGACATTGATCGAATTGTAAAATGGTCGTATAACAATGACCTGATATTAAATCCGCTAAAATCTCAGTGTATACTATTTAGCCAAAATAATTTTGATCTCGCGGATATCTCTCCTATAACGCTAAATGGGACCATCTTGCCTTTCATGAGTCAAGTCAAGAATCTGGGAGTTCGTTTAGACAGGCAAATGAAGTGCTGCGGTTATGTCAAAGATTTAATGGGAAAGGTATACTCTGGGCTCCGTAGAATGTGGCTGTCCGCTAGTATATTATCACCTAACCTTCGTTCTAAATTAGTCAAAGCTCTTATATTACCGTATTTCACTTATGGAAGTATACTTTTCCCCAAACTTGACTCACTTTGTGCAAGACGAATTGAGGTTGCATTCAATGACTGCATTAGGTTTATTTATGGACTGCGTCGTTTTGATCACGTGAGTTCATACAAATTGAACTTATTGGGATGTCCAATTGATCTGTACTTAAAGTGGAGGGCAGTTATTTTTCTTTATGAGCTAATGAAAACAAAGGAGCCCGAATATCTGTACTGTCGAATACGATTTCTCCAATCAACTAGACATAATAAATTACTGTCATTGCGCTATAATAAAGCAATACTTGAGAGTTCTTTCTTCGTTCAAATCCCACGTATTTGGAATACTTTGCCTTGCAGCGTCAGGCGGATTAGAGTGGGGGCAGCTTTCAGAAGGTTTTTAAAAATGCATTTAATCACTAATTAATTAATTTTCCTTTTTTTTTTCTCTTCTTTTTTATTTTTGCTTCTTGTTTCTGAGAAAAAATTTTTCTTTTTACTTTTTGTTTCATACCCTTTTCTTATACATTTTTAAATTAGGTTAAATTGATTTAAATTCAGTTAACTAATAATGAATTATTATTATTAAATATTAAGTATTTTCCTTAATTTGTCAACCGAATTAACACTTTGTACTATATAAGATGTAATTCTTGCGTACTATTCATGGTTAAATAAATATTATTATTATTATTATTATTTTTGGTGTAAAATTTCATCTGATTGGTTGAATTTTACATGTTTTTATGTAGTAAACGTTTTAAAGGATGCACAAACTCAGTCCATTGTTATAAGTCAGTGCTGTAACCTTAGTCGCCAATTCGGGACAACAAACGGTCTCTAGTCCGATCAGGTTTCTTAATACAAACAAGTTTGATAACTGATTATCTCTAAAAGTAAATTAGTTTAAAATGCTTCAGGAGGTCGTACTGAAGAAGAAGATCCAAAAAAGTGACGTCAAGCTAGGATTTCTTAGCATCTCTACAAAGTTTAGCTGACTGACCGTCGCATATGCTGATTTAAATATTCGCAATTGATTTGAAAATGCAGCCATAGAAATAGCTCCATAGTCAGAACCGAAGCTCAAGCTTGTTGGGATGTGTAAAGTTCATAAACTGAGAATCAGTTTTTAATATATTCAATCGAGGAGTATTTAGGCAATTGGTGGAACATGTTAGAATTATGTATGTAAGACCCTCATTTTTAATTAGGGCTAAAGGAAATCAAAACACTTGTTTAAAATATTTTCGATTTAACGGGATTAAAAATACGTTAAAAATTACGAAAAGGCACGCGTATGATGGTCCGTCAACATCTGAATAGAAAGTACTGTAGAGGAAGGTTGACGATAGAGGATAAACTCAAATCGTTTTCCACGACAGGGCATCAACACATATTCCCTTACGAATAGAAAACAGATCCTAGCTCAATTTTACAATGAATCAGATAAGAATTAAATGTAGCCACTCTTCAAAAGAAGGAAAAGGTACTAAACGTAGTGAAATGGGGGTAATTCATGTCCACCAAATGTGGTCAGTTCACTTAAGGCATCGTCTGTACTTCGTTGGTGGTACACCAACGACAAAACCAAAGTTACCAATAACAAAAAGTTGTTTGACAGAGATAACCAAAGCACAGATAAAAATCAAGTAAAAATACTAATGATGGTGAAAGCGCTACAGGATCAGAAAAGGACCTAAAAATGTCGAAACTAGTAAAATTTCTTATAGGATATATGAAGCTCTACCACTATGCCTGTACGGTATCCATTTTACTGAGCAGAAGATATTTAAACTACAATTTGACATTATATACAGGAAGTGAATAAAAGATCACACGATAAGGGTACGCTATACTACTTGTCTACACCTAAAACGAGAGTACACATGTTGATACTCAAACATTAATTTTCTACTTATTCCAAAAGTTTTGACGGATGACCAGCAATTAAGAGATTTATAAACCTGCTCCAATACGACAGCAAAAATTGCTTTCTCTTACTTCTCCGAGGAAAATTAAATTAAAGTAAAAATTCAGTTTGTATAAGCCATTTATTACAAAAAATACAATACAAAATGGAAAAAAATATTACAGTATATATTAAACAGTCAAATAGCATATTTTAGGAGAACTGGAGCTCTATAAAAGGCAGCTAACGGAACGTCTAATTGCAACAATTGACTAAGTGTTCACCTCACTAAATTGAAGTTCAATTGGTGTGATATAATCCATATTTTCAGAATAATATTACTATTATTTTTAGTAATGCTTGGGAAAACTATATCTGAGAATTTTAAAGTCTAAAAATACAAAGGAAAATCATTAACCAAACTTAAAAGCAAGCAACGTTTTCAATCCCTAACTCTAATCATAATTTCTCTAAACAAAGTTGTGGTTAACGTTGCAACAAGCAACCCAAGCCAAAATTCCATTCAAAGAAAATAATGGACAAATGTGTTAGCATTCCCTTTTCTCGCCTAAAACTTTCCTACTTAATGCCGATCCCATCAGACAACTTAAGAACAAGTTATATAAGCACCTCACCCTTCTCTATTTCCATTGTCCTAGCCCATTTATTATCCCTCTCTAATTTAATTCACCAGTTTGAGAAGAGCTCCACTTCTAGTCAAAATTAATGAAGTGATACGACAGACAATTGACTTTATCACAAGCTGTAGGCTCGGCCATCATCCATCTTCTTGATTTCTATTTTCCTTTTAATAAACATCGCTGTCATTTAGCATCACTCCCGAAAATCCTCTTTTATCCAATTCGGGAAAAATTAAAATTACATGAAAGGACCACCATTGAATGATGTCATTATTGCTGGTTATTACCCACCTCATATAAAAAAATATTTTCGTCCTATAGTCTGTACTTACGTCCTTTCGGCAAGAAATGTCAAACGAACAATTTTATCCACTTGAGATTCGAACGCAATACAATTATTCTCTTAAGCCTAGGGATATTTCGAGTTGCCTGGGTTTGACTTTATTTTCGACAACAAATGTTTGATGAGGGTATCCGCATTCTAAAGATACCTGAAACCATTAAGATTACCTGGGAACAAAGTTAACGTCCGAACCATAAATGATTGATATCGAAGTACAGCTCCTAACTTTCCTTTGCACTCTGGGTAGTAAATGTTGCTTTCTGTATGTGTTTCTGTTATGTTTTAATAGGAACACAGTAAACAATAAGTTTCGCAGATGAATTGAGTGGATATAACGAATGTTTCTCCCATCATACATACATATATACATTTAGCATCGGATTGAAGTTGAAATTATACTTTATTTTCTTGGAATCATCTCTATAATTGCTGCTATGTATGTCATGAGATTTGGCGGTACTACAGTGAATCTGTATCTACATATGCGAGGCAACGTTTCTGCATGCATGCATTCGGGCGGAGGCACTATTTAGATTGTGACTATTTTAAAACGATAAAGCTTAGATCTAGTAAATAACGTCGAGTTTTTTCATTTTTAGTGGCACTTTTATTAATTATTTAACTCTAATAGTATTTGTTTTTTCTCCCGATATTTTATCGACAAGAAATTTCAATATTTCGTTGAAAGTTGTAGAAATACAAAGCAACAGTATGTTTAACAATATGTGCAAAAAGAAGTTAGGAGAGTTAATTCTCGTTAAAAAATTTCAATTTATTTGAACTGCAAATTTTCATTTTCGTCTTAAATTGTCGGTTTCTGTCTTTTACGCTAGATGTCTCCAATGGGACTTGTGGTCTAGGTCTTGGCTAATGTTATATGAATTTTCACACTTTCAGGACACAAAACTACGTATAGTAAATTTTATTTCCTACAGGCTCGCTGGTATCTAAATTGAAACTTTTACTGAGTACCGACTTCTCTGGACGCTAGCGCATTCAGGCAGAACTTAGCAAATGAACGAAAGTATTCCGCAGAAAGTAAATATTAACAACTGCTGGTTGGAAGATCAGATGATCTCTTAATTGTTGTAAAGCTTCTGTGCATTCATATTTAATTAATTAGCAGGAAGTCAAAAATGAGGAAAGAAAGGAGTGCAAGAAACCTCCATTAATTATGAACTAATTAACTAATTTACAAAACAACTTCCTACCCAGATCAAAACGAGGCTAACTGAAGAACTAGAAAATATAAAAAACTGTACCCGAGCCGAGAACAGTTGATATTTGGCATACGCAATCTGCATAATTAGAGCACGCTCGCTAGATAACAACTGACATTTTTAAACATTTTATTTGTGATTTTACTTGAAGTTGAATCGACCGTGCTTTAAGGTATGTACAGCTTCGGAGCAAAACGATCCTGAGAATCGTTACCACGAAGACAAATAGCAGTTATCAAAATGAAGTACGCTTTGTTAGCTTTGAGATACTAGTTGGTTGTTAGTAGCAGTTGCGATTTGTTATGGCGGTAGACAAGAATCGATCCAGGTAAAAAGGTTCGAAAAGCTTATTCACCGAAACAAATTGCACCTAGGTATTTTAAGCCGGATTTATATGAGGAATAGCTGTAAAATATGGACAGATAGAGGGGGGGGGGGGAATGAGGGCCATAAGGCACGGGCCCCAAGTCCAGGTGCCCTAAATCCGTTGTAACTGTAACTGAAATAAAAACATTTGTTATCATAAATTTTAAAATAAATACATTTTTGCAGAAAATGTTGCATAGCAAACTTACATGCAGCTTTGGTTCGCGATTGTATATGATTGTTTCTTTTAGAAAAATTTTCTTGGGTAACTACTAACTTATACAGAGTAGCCCATAATTAATAACTTCCCTGCTTGCAAATTCAATATAATTGATAATTGATAATTTTTTCTGTTTTTTTTACAATTAAGAATTTGAGAAATATTCAAAAAATGACAGATAAATGGCCACCTGCAACCACGCTTTTTATGACGTTATTAATGAAAATTTGTATATTGTGAAATAATTTCGTTAAAAAAATTACACCCCATTAGATGTGTTAAATAGCAAAATTAACTACGCACCACCCTATACATAACTTAATTTGATACCATTTAATACATTTTTTTCTTTCAATTGCTTTCAATCCCTTCGTTCCTATTTTTCCGTCCATGTTACACAGTAAAATCATACAATGAAACTTCTCCAATGCTTGTGTTGAACTCAAGCTTTCTAGTGTGACAGCACAGTGCAGGTTTAAACAGCCGAATTCTGGAAAGAGCAGTCAAGTTATTCTAACAAGAGTGGAAAGCGTTTTTAATCCTCAAGTGAAATATGTAATTAACTAATATCCTATGGGTTTTCGAAGATCGACTTAAATGCGAAGGAAATAAAAACCTCAAGGCATATATTACAACAGAAATATTCAAAAATAGATAAGCTATAAGATTTCTGCTGCAAAATTCCATATTATTTCTTCTGGAGGTCAATTTTTACTTTTTCGTCATCTTGGATTTTGACCGGAAGTAGGGGAAGGGTCTATTCTTTTGTCCCATAAGCTATGAGAGTTCTGCGGCGAAATCCCATGTTATTTCTTGTGGAGGTCCAAATTTACTTTTCCGGCATCTTGGATTTTGAACGGAAGTAGGGGAAGGGTCTATTCTTTTTTTGCACGCTGAAGTCTGACGTTGACTTTGAAGCCGCCCCCAGCAACCGAACGGGAGCCACGGGACATAGTCTTTCGCGGATACAACTTGACCTTGGGTGTGTCTAGTCCTGTACGACCTTGGTGGAGGGATCTGTGAAGTGGATCTGGCTCATGGGGTATTGTTATCCTATCGTCTGGCTGACTAGGGGACTACGTCACTATGTCTGGTTAGCTGGCGGTTTCCCGTCAGCTGGTAAAGCGCTGTTTTGGCTGGTTTTAATAAAATAATGTTGGCTTTTTGCTGGAATCGAACCAAGAATACTTTGTTTGTAAAATCCAAGGCGCTCTACCCATGAGGCCACAGAGGTGTTGTGTGAATGTTCTTTAATGGTGAATGAATACTGTTCAACGTACCACCATTGATTTCAGGACGTGAAGGCTTTCTTGGGGGAGGAGGGAGGGAGCTTTCAGGTTCGAGCACTGGCTAAGTGTGGATTGTGTCGGGGTATGCTTATGTGTGGTGCCTATATACCAAAAGTTACTTAGCGAATTCGTCGCCATCTGTGGGGAATTGTAAGAAGTTTTGAGTCCCATCTAAAGTTTGCGGGGAGCTTTTGCACGTTTTGTTTATAGTTAAGGTGCTGCCGTAATTTCCCACTATAGCCTCAATCAATGCACACTCCAAATATAACCACCCTTTCGCTGGGTCTTCAGCTCCAGGATGTACAGCCTTTTAAAGTTGCTACATTTTCCAGCTAAACTTGGCATTTTTTGTGAGATTTTCTACCTGGATTTAATTAAGCCACACACTCACCACGCCATACTACGATATTTTCTATTAGGCGATATTCAGTATTGCACCATGTTATCAAACTCGCAACGAGAACAGCAACTAATGTAGGCAGATATGTTGACTTAAATAAGTAATGGAAATTATTAAAAGAGTAATTTTTGCTCTTTAGGTGTATTGCTTGATTCGCTGTATAAACAAATTCCTATAGCCTAGTAAAGTAAACTAATTCGTACAGAGCCGAGCAAAGCAAATAAGTTGAGCGTTTTATGTTTTTTAATGTAAAATTCCCAATTTCTCTAGTTGAAAAAACAACAACAGCAACAACTGATATTAATTTTTACGGTGTCCAAGTTCGTCTCTATTTGTGTTTTGTGTTTTTTCTGTGAGCTGGCGATACTGCTGACATTTCATTTTAATTGTAGGTCTATATAGTACTGACGAAGGGCCCGGATAAATGGATTGCTGTCGTTGCTTTTATTTCATCGCCTTTTCTTTTATGAACTACAGATAAAGAAATCTAACTCGAACACGATGTCAAGGATGTGTATGCATACACACGCGCACATCTTCAACCCTTCAGGAGATACAGCCCTTTAAAGTTCTTAACACGCACATACACACACGCACACACGCGCGCGCACACACACACACACACACACACACACACATGTGTGTGTGTGGCTTAATAATTAATCAAAATTATTCCGGGTCATTCTGCAAAATGTAGCAACTTTAAAGGGCTGTATCTCCTGAAGGCTTGAAGTTCTAGCGGAAAGGGGGTTTTATTTTAAGTTTACATTATTGGGGGAATAGTGAAAAATTACGTTTTTTTGTATGTATATGTGCTTGTGTGAGCTTATAATTTAATTAAAACTTAAACTATTAATATGGATGACCCCACCGGATGTCGATTAGCCATACGAACACTTAAAAGCACGTAGCAGGATACTCCCCACAATACTTTAGCACAACTTCTCCACAGATGGTAGCACCTTAACTACGAACAAAGCATACCAAAGCTCCCAGAAAACCTTAGATAAGACACAAAGCTGCCAACAATTTGCCACAGATGGCGACACTTTCGGCAAATATAACAAAACTTTTGCCTCCATTTAGGCACCACATTTAATCATACCCGACGCAAACCGAACTTATCCGGTGCTCAGACCTGAAAGCTCACCCCCTCCTCCTCCAAGAAAGCTTCGATCCTCTCACACCTTTGGGAGTACGTTGAACAGTATTCATTCACCGCTAAAGAACATTCAGATAAAACTTCTGTGGCATCATGGGTAGAGCACCTTGAATTTTACAAATCAAGCATTCTCGGTTCGATGCCCGCAAAAAACCAACATTAGTTTATTAAAATCAGCTATAAAACAGAGCTTGACCAGCTGACGGGGAACCAAAACAGGGCCAACTAACCAGACATAGTGACATAGTCCCCAGATCAGCCAGACGATAGCAAAGAATCCCTCATGAGCCAGATCCTGTGACGTAGTCCACTTGACGGATTCCCCATCAAGTTCGTACAGGACTAGCCACATCCATGGTCATATTGTATCTGTACAAGGCTACGTCCCATGGTCTAGACCGTGGTCCCTGATCGGGCGCTGGGGGCGGCATTAATGTCAAGGTCAGCTTCCAGCGTGGAACAAAAGAATAGACCCTTCCCCTACTTCCGGTCAAAATCCAAGATGGCGGAAATCGAATTTGGATCTCTATAAGAAATAACATGCAATTTTGCCGTAGAACTCTCTTAGCTTGTGCGACAAAAGAATAGACACTTCTCGTACTTCCGGTCAAATCCAATATGTAATAATGGACCTCCATAAGAAATAGCATGGGATTTTGCCGCAGAACTCTTATAGCTTATCTACTTTCAAAGGAAATTTCATAAAAAACAAGCGAGGAATTCATTTTTATGAAGAAGAGTTACTCAACCATCTTTAATTCAAAATTAACTCCAATAAATTTGGTACAAAAGATACTAGAAACAAATTTGATTCAATTGTTTCCAAATTTTTTTTGTAGCACTAAGAATATTTTTGAGCGCTTCCGTAGCTTCCGCAGAAAGAGTGAAGAATTTTAATAGAACGACAACGTCTCAAGAAAGGTTAAACGTGTTAGCAATGCTTCATATAAATTCTGACATTGCGCGGACAATGGACTTTTCAACGATTATAAAGGTATTATCAGAACATAAGACTAGAAAGGCATTTTTAAAATAATTTAGTTCCTTTCACTCCTCATTCAGTCCAGTTTTTAAGATTACACAGCAATATATTTTGAAAAATTTTAGTGCAAATAACTTTTAAGATTTCATTTAATTAAAATTCATATATGTTTACAAAAAATCGTTTGTATGTCTTATTTAGTAGACATATTTTAATGGTTTTAATACGGAGAAGGCCCCATTTTTCTGGTTGGCCCGGGCCCCATCTAAGGCGCCTCAAGCCCTGGTAAGAAGTATTATATTTTGGACACACAATGGCATATATCATTTTAAATCGAAGGCTTTGGCCGTTCTATATTCGATAGTGAAAACTGTTATTGGTGGTAATAGACGGACATACAGACAGATGGACAGATAAACAGACGCACAGACAGACATGTAAAAATTAAAATAACTTCTAACATTTGCGTGGTTGTTCAATCCATTTTGCTCTACCATTATTATTTAAAACTTAATATATCCTATGATTTCATCATGTAGGGTATAAATATATGGGCAGTTTGAATGTCCAACCAGCAACGCACGTCCAATTCGAAATGCGTGGTGAAATTTAGAGGATGTACTAATTTTGTCCTTCCATTTGTAATGCCGTCTGTCTGTCAGTACGTCCATCTGTCTGTCTCTTCTAGAGCTGAAATTTTGCAGACGGCCTGTTTAAAAAATTTCAGATCTAAATTGGAAAATAGGACAAAGCAGGTAATTTTATGGTATATTTCGTTTTTCGTATATTTGGACAGTGCTTTCAATAATTTCAAAAATGGACATTATCTTTAATTCGATTTCAACTGTTAACATTCGACCCGTAATATGTTTGATTGATTCCGGATACTTAGGCCACTAAAAATTTTTATTTTTTTGTACCGATTTTATCAGGTATGAGTTTGGCACTCAAAATATAATGCTATTATTAAATCCGTTGTATGTATGTTTCTACTTATCGTTCAAATTAGTACAGCTCTTAAGGATTTTTCGACCGGAGATAAAAAAATGAAAGCTGTGTTCAGCACACGATTTAGACATCACTGAAGAAATTGTTGAATGGATGGATTAAATTTGGGCTGCTAGTAGGAGCATTGTGTACCTTCAGAAATTTTAAGTGAGTGGTTTATAAATTCCTGTCGGACTTTTTTTTTTACACAATCAATGTGTACCAAGCTTTCTTTGCCTGCTATACAATGTCTATTTTTTTGGAGAGGTGTATTTAGGACAATTCAACCCTCACGTTTTTCTTTAAATATATGAGAGAGATTTTTCTTATTTTCTGCAAGGCTTCTGATTTATTTAGGTTATTTGACAGATCAAAACAATGGTTGTCCTTGTTTTTATCTACGTGGTCGAAAAAGTAAAAAACTGAATTAACAAGAGAAAGCTTTTGAGGCCTAATCTTTTATAAATTTACAGACGGATGAGTACCAACGAGAGGGTAATCCGCCCAAAGACGAACCACAAAAAGGATGTCCTACCACTTAAAACGATCGGTCCTATATGTGGAACATGATGCTTGAGCATAACCGTTACACCAACAGAAATATTAATTCATCTCTGGGCATATCCGTAACCCGAATAAAAATAATCATCCATGAACTTCTGACAGTTAGAAAAGTATTTGTGCTCGGTGGATATCGAACAGTTTGACTTAGGCCCAAAAGAAAGCGTGAGTTGGCTGAAGCAAAAAATTTGTCAGGAAATTTAAATAAAGCCGGATAAAAGCAGTTTTAGATATCACTATAAGTGACGAATACTGTATTTACTGCTATGAGTAAAAAAACAAGGGACAATCATAGTAGAACTAAATGAATTGTTTTTTAAGTTAGACACTGTTTTTGTCAAAAATCCTGTTTTTGAAGCAATTGAACAAATAAATGCTTACTTTAATAGCACAGGTCATTTTTGCGGATTTGGCGGCAAATTTTGAATTTTGCCATCTTGTGTCGGTAGTCGTAGAATGCTCATTTTCGGTGTACAAATTATTGTTAAGTGACAAACGTCACAAATTTTAAATTGAAAATTTAGAAAAGATTATTGTAATATACTGTCATAAAACTATAATTATTTTTAAATTTTTGTCCTTTTATTTTCTTATTTTTAGATATTACTGCTACTGTTATTTTAAATTGTTTTCTAAATTTAACTCGTATGTTGATTTAAACAGTAAATCAATTATAACTAGCAAAGTGCATATTTTGCCTTTTTTCGTGCATATTTGCATGCATTTTGATAGTGCATATTATTCGATATCTAGTGATGACCATGAATTATTTACTGATTAATGTTGAAATCATAGAGTATACGAAGTTTGTCACTCCATTTGTAACGCATAGAAATAATGATAATAGAAAGTTAAAAAGTTAATTTAGTTTTTGCATGTCCGTCTGGCCATCCGCCCGCCTATCTGTTCCTCCTCGCGGTATCTCGAGAACAGGTATACAGAGAGCTGTAATTTTCCACACGAGCTTTAAAGAAAAAAGGTACATTTAAATTCGAAAATGGGATAAAGCGGGTAACTGGTTCGTAGGGCCGCCATACAAAAAGTTTCGTTTTTTACACCCTAGATGAAATCACAGGGTATACTAAGTTTGTCATTCCATTTGTAATACACAAAAATAATGCTAGTAGAGAACAAATAAATAAGGTAGAATTGGTCTACGACCAATTCTTATGATACCTTAGATGATGTAACTTCGTATGGTCCCCCATCTGTACAAAGTTTGATTTCTGAAGTGGTTTTGCGCATATATTTCTATAGCGATTCGTCTGACAAAAACACTGATTCTAACCAATTTTATAGATTTCATATTCTGGAGAACTTTTCGGTACATCAAAACCGTTTAGGACTTATCGTGTTTCCGCGTAGTCAGATATGTCCCCGCAATTATAGAACTGCACTAAATAGGATATCGGATTGCTTTAATTAAAACTCCCGAAATATGTTTTACTTGAAATCTTTATTGCACGCCGGTTTGAACAGAACTAAAATTACATAGCAGCAAGTCAATTACTCTTCCAAACTAGAAAAATTGGATAACTGTTACCTTTTGTTATAAAAATGAAAAATGCAAAAGAACTGAGTGAATGCAAGTTAGACAATAATTTATGTATATGTGTATAATTGAGAATCACTAGTATGAATGTAGTTTTATAGGAAGTAGGTTTGTAAATGCTATTTATTTTTAACTCATTAGTGTTGATTGTAGATAAATGCTGCTTGCGTATAGGTATGTTATAACTGCGTTCTAACATCACCGCCCGCCTCGTCCTATGGACGAAACACAGTTGCCGCTGTAGATAGGCCGCCCGCCGTATTGGAAGAATTCGAGACTGGTGTGTCATCTTCTGGAATTGGTAGTGGACAAACTTTGTTGACTGGACGTTTGAAGGTAGAGTCCTTAGTTTTAACCGTGATGACGCGGACAAGTCCATCAAGTCCTGGATGAATATTGATTATGCGTCCTAGGGCCCATTGCGATGGTGGTAATCGATCATCCCGAAGAAGGACCAAGCTCCCAAGCTTTACATTTGGTTTATGAGTAGTCCATTTATTTCTCACTTGAAGATTGTTTAGGTATTCCGATGACCATCGACGCCAGAAGTGCTCATACATTTGCTGGACTAGCTTCCACCTTGACAAACGGTGTGGATTTATTGATAATAGACTAGGTTAGGGAACTCTGAGCGGTGCTGTGCCAATCAGGAAATGTCCTGGCGTGAGTACCTCGTAATAACTGGGATCTGAGCTCATAGGATATAGCGGCCTCGAGTTAAGACACGCTTCGATCTGTGTCAGAAGCGTATACAACTCCTCAAAGGTTAGAGTGGTATCACTGATGACTCTTTTCAGATGGTGCTTTGCAGCTTTAACGCCCGCTTCCCATAGCCCGCCAAAGTTTGGACTATATGGTGGTATAAAGATCCAAGTTGTACCATTTTTCATTACAAACGAATTTAATTCCTCAGGAAGTTTCGAGTTCCAAAGGAACCACGATTTTCTCAATTCAGTATTGGCACCAATGAACGTTCTGCCGTTGTCGCTGTATATTTTTTCAGGATAACCTCTTCTAGCGATGAAGCGTTTGTAAGCATTGAGGAAGGCAGCAGTGGTTAAGTCCGAAACAAGCTCAATATGTACTGCTTTGGTAGACATACAAACGAAGATAGCGATGTAGGCTTTGTAGGCTTGACGTCCTCTTCCAGGAGCAAAACGAACCAGGATTGGTCCAGCGTAGTCGAGTCCAGTATTTTGGAACGGTCGAGATGGGGTGACTCTGACGATTGGAAGTTGACCCATCAGTTGATTGGATGAAGATGCTCTAAGACGGAAGCATACCAGACAGCGTCGAATTAAACTTCGCCCCTTTTCTCTGCAGGAAAGAATCCAAAATTTTTGCCGGATTACGCTCTTTGTCAACTGTTCACCGCCATGGAGGCATCGTTGATGTGCATCGTTGATGATCAAACTTGCGAGCGGGCTATCTTTACCGATCAAGTACTGATGCTTTGCTTCATCCGGTAAAGTAGCGTGCTGGAGCCGTCCACCAACTCTAATCGTTTTTGTTGTTGTGTCTAAATATGGTGTTAGTCTCAGTAGTGCACTGGTTGTGTAGATTGGTTTTCCCTGTGACAGCCGTTTGTATCCAGAAAAGTAGAGCCTTAGCAAGCTCGGATGCAGAAGGCAAACCCAGTGTTCTGTTTTCTGGAGCGACTTTCGCATTGAGGAAGAATCGTTGACAATAGACTGTTACTCTTAGTAATAGATTGTAGATGAGATTCCATAGAGGCGATGTCGTGGTTGCGATATTTGTCGCTGCATTTTGTCGTTCTTCTAAATCATTGTCGTCAGGTTTAGAGAGTCGTTGTTCCGGCCAGGATGTAGAAGGACCTTTTAACCATGAAGGACCTTGCCACCATAGAGGATGGCTGGCTAGCATAGATGGCTTAACCCCTATAGAGGCACAATCAGCTGGATTGCATGAACCAGGAACGTATCTCCATTTCACTGATGGTAGAAGATCATGAATAGTGCTGACCCGATTAGCAATAAATGTTTTCCAACGCGACGGGTGTGCTTTTAACCAGGTGAGTACTGTTTGTGAATCAGTCCAACAGAAGATGGGAGCCTCGTAAAGTTCCAATGAAGACTGTACAGTATGTACCAGGCGAGCCAATAAATACGCACCAGATAATTCGAGCCTTGGAATCGATAGTTGTTTGATTGGCGCAAGCTTGGTTTTTGCACAGAGAAGAGACACCTGTATATTCTCGTAACTATGTATGACCCTAAGGTACACGACTGCGGCATATGCTTTATCCGATGCATCTGAGAATCCGTGTATTTCATATGAAAGACTCGCTGAGTGTATACCTATCCAACGAGGTACGGAAATCATTTCAAGTTTTGGTAGCTCTGAACGAAACACCAGCCATTCTTGTGAAACAGACTCTGGTAGAGGCGTATCACACTCCAACTTTAGTAGCCAAAGTTGTTGAAAGAATTTCTTCGCCAATAAGATTGTTGGGACCAAGAAACCTAACGGATTATACAGTTTGGACACATCTGATAAAAGTCTCCGCTTGGTGACTATTTGAGGCGAATCTGTGATATTAACTTGGAACTCAAACATGTCTGTCTCTGTTTTCCATCGGAGACCCAAAGTTTTGATAATTCCTTCTTTATCAAGATTGACCAAGTTAGGAGACGAGTGGTTTTCTAGAGATTCAATCAGTTGCGGATGATTTGAAGACCACTTATGGAGAAGAAAACCGCCACTTTTAAGAAGTTCTATAAGCTCTTGCTGAATCTTGGTTGTTTCTGAAAGATCGTTACCCCCAGATAAAACATCATCAACGTAAAAGTCATTACGTAAGACTTCGGCTGCTAGCGGAAATTTCGAAACTTCATCATCTGCCAACTGTAGTAACGTACGTATGGATAGATACGGTGCACTTGTTATACCGTATGTAACAGTACGAAGACGGTACTCTTTGATGTCATCACAGGAATCTTTTCGCCACACGATCCGTTGTAAATCCCTATCTGCCTCGTTGATCCAAATTTGGCGAAACATCATTGTTAAGTCTGCAGCAAAGACGATTGTATGTCTTCTCCATCTCAAAATAATGGTTCGTAGATCGTTTTGAAGTTTAGGTCCAGCTGACAAGCAATCGTTAAGCGAAAGTCCATTTTTTGATTTCTGTGACCTGTTGAAGACAACCCTTAGTTTGGTGGTAGCACTATCTTCTTTCAGAACTCCATGGTGTGGTAGATAGAATCTTGAAGTAGTGGTTAGTGTAGTATTTTCTGGAACAGGTTCCATATGACAAAGTGTGAAGTATTCTTCCATGAAATCTTTATAGCGAGAACAAAACGAATCATTGTATTGAAATTGATGTTCCATTCTAAGAAGTGCTCTGACCGCAGCTTGCTTCGTTTCCTTAAAATGCATCAAGTCTTGATAGTTTGGGCGTATTGGCAGACGCACTATGTAGCGACCGTCTTTGTCACGCCGAGTAGTTTCATTGTACAATTTTAGGCAGGCTTGTTTTTCTTCGGAGAATTGTGGAGCAGGCTGAAAGTTATCCTCAACTTCCCAAAACTTTTGGATCAATGGATCCAATTTAGCAGTAGCATCTGGAGTAGAAATCTTAAAGTGTACATTCAAGTTGAGTGAAGAAGCTCGGATGTAATCGGAATTTTGTGCAGTAGGACCAGACAAGATCCAACCCAGGGTAGTTTCTTGGGCAGTTGGCTGTCCTCTTCGTAATCCTTGCTTTAAAATGGTACAGAAGTAGTCTGCGCCAAGGAGTAGATCTATTGGCTTATTATCGGAAGGATCAGGATCTGCAAGTTTTATTCCTTGAAGATGAATTGCATTAAGAAATGCAGTAGTTCTTGGCAAGGCAGCCAACTTAGTTAGTTGGGGAAGAACTAATGCTTTTATGTTCAGCTCGAAATCAGAATCTATGCATGACTGTAGTTTGACTTCAACTGCAGATTTTGCGGCACCAGCGTCAGTATTTCCTATTCCAGTGATAGGAATATTTACCCTTGATTTTGGTAGTTGCAGGCAGGCTGCAATAGGAGATGAGATAAAGGTGGCTTGAGAGCCTTGATCGAGAAGTGCTCGAACCGTTATATTTCTGCCAGAAAGTGAGCTCAGTCTCACTATAGCTGTAGCCAACAAAGTAGAATTCCAAGAATTTCTGTATGTGCATGCATTAGATGTGGTTGCCTGATTACAAGAGGATTCAGTACAAGCAGATGTCGATTTTTCTGTCCCTTTTGCAATTAGCGTGTCCCTTGCCTGCACACCACTGATAGAGAAGACATGTAGAGTCGTATGATGTGCTTGGTTGCAGTGTTTGCAACGGTTAGATGAGGGACAATTACTTTGTGTATGATTAGAGCGCAAACAATTAAAACAAAGTGAATGTTTCGAAACAAATTCTCTTCGCTGCAAAACAGATTTTTGTCTGAAATCAGGGCAAAACAGGAGAATGTGTTTCCCTGAGCAACCTACACACCTTCCCGTTGTTACTGCATGAGCTTTCAGTGCTGTAGGCTTATTTTGGAATTTATTGAACGGAATTTTAATTAAATCTTTCTGTTTTTGATTACATGCACCAACAGCTTCCAATGTGTTAATGCGGTTCTGTAGAAATGACGACAGAGTTTTAAAATCTGTGAGTTCAGTATCCTTGCTAATAGAAGACTCCCAGTCTTTTCGCGTTATAGGATCCAACTTCTGAACGGTGATAAAGATGAGCCAATCATCCCATTGATCGACTGGTCGTTGAAGTCCCTCTAGCGCTTTGATAGCTTCAATAGTCCCATCGTGTAGCCTTTTAAATTCTTCGGATGATTCTGTCTTCATAGTAGGTAATGAGGTTAGAAGTTTAAGGTTTGTGTTAACAAGCAAGCGCTTGTTTTGATAGCGATCACATAAAATCTTCCAAGCGGAAGTATAATTGGCGTCAGAGATTGGTGTATTCCGTAGAAGCTGTTCAGCGTGACCTTAAAGACTACTTTTTATGTGATAAAATTTCGCCGACGCACTGAGTCCCATATTAGTATGTACTAGGCTTTCAAATAAGTCACGAAATGATTGCCATTGTCGCAAATCACCTCCGAAACGAGGAATTTTTATTTTCTCCAAACATCTGCAGGAATTGGTATGTGATTGGGAGCATTCATGTAGGGTCTGATTGGTTAATGATAAATTAGAATTATTAAGGTATTCATTCACTTTCAAAATATCGGTTAAGGTACCGAGAGCTTCAGTATATGCTATCTCTGTAGTAGTGTAAAAATCCATTTTAAAGTAGTCGTGCTCCAGCTGTGCACCAGTACACGTCTGAAGAAGTTGGTCATTTAATAATTGGAATTTATCCCAATATTTGTTGAGGAGATCCACTCGTGCTTGTAAAAACCCTGAGTATGCTTGTCTTTACCCACACGATTGGTGTTATCTAAGAAATTGCTGATATACGTCATAAGCGTGTTCTGCTCTCTAACGAGCTTCTCCATGTTAGTAATACGTATGAGTAGATAAATGGAACGGACTTACTTGTGTATGTGTTGTACCGGTTGACCTTTCTGATGGACTTTCGTTGATCGCCCTTTTTTTATCGTAATCCACTTTATGATACCGAATTTTTAATGAGATTAGCAACGAATTTTAAGATATGTAATTAGCTCGAGTTAGATGAAATTCGCACCTCAAAATCCAGATTACAATATGTCCCGATTAATAAGGCTGATTAAAACAAAAAACCACGATAAGTCACCATACATGAAAATTCAACCAATATATTAATTATCACAAGATATTTGCATTTAATTCTTTAGTTGTTTATTACAGCACCACACAATGCACTTCACCGTTATAGCACGATATGTATGTTAAGTACAAAATCTTTGTTCCCAATTGAGAATCTTTATGCACAACTTTCCCGCTATGTTTAGAATCAAATTTTAATTATTAAACCGATACTCCTTCCCGGGTTTCGGCACGAAAATATGTTTCCGCGTAGTCAGATATGTCCCCGCAATTATAGAACTGCACTAAATAGGAGATCGGATTGCTTTAATTAAAACTCCCGAAATATGTTTTACTTGAAAACTTTATTGCACGCCGCGCCGGTTTGAACAGAACTAAAATTACATAGCAGCAAGTCAATTACTCTTCCAAACTAGAAAAATTGGATAACTGTTACCTTTTGTTATAAAAATGAAAAATGCAAAAGAACTGAGTGAATGCAAGTTAGACAATAATTTATGTATATGTGTGTAATTGAGAATCACTAGTATGAATGTAGTTTTATAGGAAGTAGGTTTGTAAATGCTATTTATTTTTAACTCATTAGTGTTGATTGTAGATAAATGCTGCTTGCGTATAGGTACGTTATAACTGCGTTCTAACAATCGTTTTTACCGTGTACGTAAAAATTATAAATTTTTATATTGCAACATCAAGAAGGGTTTGCCCGAATTAGTCAAATTTTGAAATTATACTTACTATATTTATGAAAAACACTATGCGCAAAATTTCAGCTGTCTACGTCAACGCGTTCGTAGGTAGCGTCTAAATATGTAGTGAAAGACGAAATTTTTGCATGGCGAGCCTACGAATAAGTTACCCGATTCATCCCATTTTCGAACTTATTTTACTTTTTTTCTTAGAAGCCCATGTGCAGAATTTCAGGTCTCTAGGTACACGCGCTCTGGAGATATCGTGAGGACGGACGGTAATGCAAAATTCAAAATAACTTTTAACATAATGCGTAGGTGTTCAATCCATTTCGCTCTGCCATCATTATTTCTAGATGTTACAAACAGAATGACATACTCACTACTCATACAAAAATACGTTGGACACTCACGCACAATATTAAAAGTTATTTTGATTTTGTATGTCCGTTTATCCGTACGTCCATTTATCCGTCCGTCCGTCTCTCCGTACATCCGTGTCTGTCTGCCCGTCCTCACAATAACACGAGGACGCGTCCACTAATGGAGCAGAAATTTTGCACACGAGCTTTTTAAAAACCGGGAAATTTAAGTTTGAAAATGGCACAATTTGGGTAACTGGTACCGTTGCCATACAGCAATTTTGTTATCATAAAAGTAGGAATATAATTTTAAAAATGGAAAAAATCGGGCAACCCCTTCTTGGTGTCGCCATATAAAAATTTAGGATTTTTACTTATACAGTGAAAACGATAAGTCCTAAGTATACGGTTTTATTGTACTGAAAATTTCTTCAGAATGTGAAATCCTATAAAATTGGTTATAATCATTCAGTGTAGCTCTATGCGTCGACATGTTCTCAGGCAGTGCCAAATATATAATAACACATGAAATTTTTTTATGGCAGCCCTACGGAGTTACCTCATTAGTCTCATCTTTGAACTTAATTAACATTTTTTTTAAAAGGCCCGTGTAAAAAATTGCAGCTCTCTACGTCTTCGCGTGAGGCAGTGTCCAAATATATAGTGAAAACCTAAAGCTTTGTATGGCAACACCAAAAATGGATCGCCCGAATTGGTTCATTTTTGAACATGTACTCGCCATTTTCATGAAAACACCGAGTTCAAAATTTGAGCTCTCCAGTCCGAAGCGTTCTCAGATAGTTTCCAAATTTATAGTGAACACCCAAAGTTTTGTATGGCAACATCAAGAAGTGGTATCCCGATTTAAGCCATGTTTGTAATTTTATTTACTAATACTATGAAAACACCATGTAGCAAATTTTAGTTCTCTATCTCGAGGTGTTCTCAGGCAGTGCCTAAATATATAGTAAAAACGAACATTTTGTATAGCAACCCTAGGAAGGAGTTGCCTGACTTGTCCCATTTTTAGACTTAACTTTACATTTTTACTTGTGTTTGTAATTTTAATGAAAATGGCGTATACAAAATTGGAGCTCTCCACCTAGGCGCGTTCTCAAAAGGTTTCCAAATATATAGTTAAAACCTAAAATTTTGTATGGCAACACCAACAAGGGGTTGCTCGATTTAATCCATTTTTCATATTTTATTTAAAATTGCTATGAAAACATCACGTACCAACGTACTCGTTGTCAGGCAGTGTTCAAATATATACTAAAAAACGAAATATTTGTATGGCAACGCTACGAAAGAGTTGCCGATTTAGTTCGTTTTTGAACTTGTATTTGTAATTTTTATGAAAACGCCGGGTACAAAGTTTCAGCTTTCTACGTCAACGCGTTCTAAGGCAGTTTTAAGATCTCGACAATTGCGCCATCTATCGTGTCCAGAACTACCCTCTCTTTCAAGCTGGAATTATTTTTGACAAAATTTCATTTAATTTGATTGGGCGGCTTCGGAAAGTAGCGTGTACGAACACAATGATACATGATACACTGTATGAAACCACTCTCAGAAAGACATGAATTGAGCCAAGATATATTTTCCGTTAAGTGCGATGTCCGTTATGGAGGCAGTAAAAATAAAAATACACAAAATGATATGCATAAAATACATAGATAATCACTAGGTAATATTTACATACATATTTATTTAAATCAATTTAAAACCAGTAAGAAAGAGTTTATTGTATGGTAGTATGTATTTTAAAAAAATCATTTATACGGCTTTGTTGTAGAAGTTTCCCCGAAGTAATAAAAGTTTCGTAATGTCTCCTTAAATTTGAAATCATCCTAAGAGCCTCGTGATCTCCTGTTTGTAGAACAAAATGCCATAGAGACTTTGTGGGCCTTTCTGTGAGAGTCGATAGCATTTTCTGTTTCTTTTTCCGCGTAGCTTATCAGATACAATATCGACTGTTTCCATCGCAGCTGTCTCCGGCTCAGTATACGAATGCAATTCTTCATGTGTGCTCACATGTAGCATATTTGAAGGAGTAAAAAATTTTGTCACAACCAATCTGTCTAATGAAGGAAGACATATCTCTGAAGCACGTTAAAAGATAGTCATTTCTGGGTAAAATCCATCATTAAGACTGTATATATTGTCTCGAATATACCCTGAAATTCGAAAACAGTTTTTTATGGTTCGTACTAAGATTTTTTACCAGGCTGCGACAACCCAAGTGATCGCATCTAAAATGTTCACAGACGAAGAGATGTTTGTTACTGAAAAGATATCATACATCTTTGCAGTTACGATAGCGTGATAATAAAAAACTTTGAACTTTTTTATTACGCCTTGGTCTAACGGCTGAATAACCGAAGTTGTGTTTGGTGGTAAGAATATGAGCTTTATAGTGTTAGACGAGGATGAGTGGCAGCATTATCCGAAAATAGTAATATTTTTCTTTTGTTTTTCATTGAGTGATTAAAGCTATTCAGCCATTCGTTGCTTATGTCTGAGATTATCCAAGCTCTTTTATTTGACTTCCACATCGCAGGTAATTTTTTTCTTCTAGGTTTTTCAAACGACGTGGATTAGCGTACTTACCGATAACTAATTGATTCTCCTTATTTCCTGCCATATTTGCGCAATGCAATACTGTTTTCATCTCTTTTGAGTTTTTGCTACCAGAGCAAGTTCCACCCTTGAGAGCAAATGTTTTAGAAGGGAGGGCTCGAATAAACAGACCTGTCACATCTGCATTAAATATGTTTCTGTCTTCATAGTCCAGTAACGCACCCAGGATTTGGCTTTGGGGGGGGGCATAGGTGTCCCAAGTCCTAACAAGTCAGAAAAATAGGGCTTTAAAGCCGCGCCCTGCACCCATCTGAGCACTTAAGGACTGCTATTGTAGATTAAAAAGTTTTATTTTATTTTATCGGACTTTGTAATAATATACAGACCACATTTTATACGTAATTTGTAAATTATGTTCAGAAAACTGACATTCTGGAGGGGGGCCGGTCCCGTTCGTCCCCCCTCTAGGTGCGCCCCTGTCATAGTTTTCAATAAGTGACTCAAGACGTTTTACCCAGTTTGCAACCGTTTCAAGATTTACGTCGGCAGCTTCTCCAGATATTGCTCGGAAAGATGTTCCATGCCTTTTAATAAAACGCTGAAGCCAGACAATCGATCCCTTGAACTCGTTTTTCCCACATTTTTTTGCAATTTTAAATACTTTTTCCTTTCTCAAAGGTCCCGAAATAGGTATGTTCTTTTCGCGTACTGATAAATAAGGTCATCAATTGGATGTCCTTTTGACTTGGAAAGCCTTCGTCTCATCTCATTAGAACCGCTGTGTCAAGCCTTTAAAATGCTTTCCTTTTGTTTTAATAAATCTGCTACAAAAGTCTTACCAACATTGAATCTTCTTGCTAGAGGTCTTGAATTATACTCTTTTTCATTAGTTGAATTTTTAACAAAATTTATAATTTCTACGTTTTTTTTTTTAATTATAATTTCCCGTTTTAGTGCTATTTAAAAAATGTCCGATGAATATGCTTTTGTTGAAAACTACACTAAAAAAGAAAATATACTTTTGTCAAATCAGCCACAGAACCTGTTATTGTGAAAACTTGATCTTTCCAAACATTATAAAAACTGCTCGTACACAATTCAAACTCTACAACCTTGAACGATATTCAATAGTTTAAAGCAATCCTGTTAAAAAAACAAAGCATATCATAAGCCGGCAAAGGATTATGTGCAAAGTTTATGGCTCAATTTAACACGTCTTGTCATCACGACAGTTTATTCTGATGAAGAAACTTAAAGACCCGATGCTCAATTTAACACGTCGTGTCGTCACGACAGTTTGTTCTGATGAAGAAACTCAAAGAACCGAGGTTATCGAACAGCTTTATGGACACTATAATTTTTTAATAATTTACACTTGTACACTGCACTTACTTTTAATCAATTTAAGCGATATTGCATTAACTATGTACAATAAATGAAAAACTGAACCGGCAATTTTCTATCCAAACACACTTCATCCCAAAAGACAATGAAAAAGTTTCAGAAATAGTAAAATTACCGTAATTACAATCTCATTGTAAAAGATTGAATTTGTTACCATAAATAATAATATAACAAAGCCAAACAAATGAACTTATTTTCTTCATGTTTTCATTCACGACCATCAACAAATGCTAGGAACAAAGCAAGAAATTATATTTTTTATAAGAGGAAAAACAATATCAGGAATTAATATGTAAAAAGCGATGGGTAAAGCAATGAGAAATTTAAAATAATTTTACTATAGACAAACCACACCGGAAGCAGAACAAAAATCCATATCGGCCCACTCAAATACAAAATCGACAATACCCCGACGTGATGTAAAGAAGCTCTTAATCCCTTCCCAGGAATAAAGGAAAAATTTCTAGTTATTTTCTAAGAAAATATTTAGATTCTCCGCACATCGGGTCGAGGCATCGTCAATTTCACACTCGCACGAGGCTATACAATTACTGTTCCATCCGACCAGTCCCCGCATGTTATTAGTTTGTCTATGATCTTACTCTTTCCGCTTATAATAAATAAGGGCAACAGAACGGTAGAATAGTGGTAAACTGTAACTGGGTACTCTCCCTCTCTCTCAGTTTTACATAAAAATCTCATTGAAAAACAGGTTACTCTTTCAAAATAGAGATAGGTTTCTTGGAATTTTATTTGCTTTTAAAGTAATCCCTATCAATGGGCCATCCCAGACGAATATTCTTGATGCAGTATGCAAACCTGTTTTTTAGGTAAAAAACCGGTTTGCATACTGCAATACTGCATCAAGAATACTCGGCTGGAATGGGCCAATGGGTTCTTTTGCTTTCTTTTGATACATCATTGTTTGTTGCCTACATGTAAAATATATGTATGTGCAGCGCTGTACATTTATTTGAAATCGGATCTTAAAAAAATTAGCAAAAAATGCATTTCAATAAAATTTCAAGGAAACTGTCCGCATATGAGAGGGACCAAAACTCGAGAAAATTACTGTCTGCGTTCGGCTAGAAAAAGTGCCCGGTGCCATTGAGACCCACGTTAGCAGCAGGATTTGTCCGCTTATGGGAGGTACCCGTTAAGAGAGGTTTCACTGTATACACTGTATACAGGGTGTTTCAGTCTAGGTCGTCAATAGAGAAGTTGATAGTACTCACCTACCCAAGAAAAAATGTAATGGGGGGGGAATATAAATCGGTTCGGAGTTACAGGGTGATTAGGAAAACATTCAACTTTTTCAAAAAATGCATGGTCGCTGTCAAGACCTCATTGAATGCAGAACTTAATCGCCTTTCCAACGAACCAGCTCCGTACACCACTGTTTCCAACGGAGTTATTGTTGTCGAATCTAAATATTTTGGATTTTCTGACCTTTTGTCATTTGACCTTTTTTTTAAGGTCAGTAACATAACTTTTTTTCTAAATACTGTAAACTGTACACTCTCCTCTTTACCCTAGGTGCTATCTGCAACCGTTTAAGAGTTATTGGCTTTTAACCTATTGATTGATTGATTATCTCTTAACCTATTTTCAAAGCTATTCCCAAACTTATTGCTTTGAGCAAAACTAGCTTTTCTTTTAAAGGGAGTAAACCCTTTAAGCGCCCCAAAATGAGGTATTTTTTTCTAATTTTTCTAAAGGTGATAAAATAAACGCATCATTTTAATCTTTTAACATTAATTTGCTACAGCTCTGAGGTGTAGAAAAACATTTCTTTTTTTTTAAGAAAATAGCGGCGTTGTAGTTCTTGTAATTTTTTTTCTATTGATCATAAACAAACAAACAAATTATTTATGGATTATTGATATGTTCAGGGGGAAGGAATAAAATAAAAAGAAAATGTAAAAAATAAAATATTACGTCCGCCGTTTATCAAATGTTCAAATTTTCGACCAGTTTTTCGATCACTTTTACCATAAAAAATTAATCTATTTACACGATATCTATAAAAATTTAGGTAGATCC
The DNA here is from genome assembly GCA_963924295.1 of Dioctria rufipes. NCBI lineage: Eukaryota > Metazoa > Arthropoda > Insecta > Diptera > Asilidae > Dioctria > Dioctria rufipes. The sequence goes on from OZ002742.1 coordinate 121,928,891, forward strand.
TTCCGATAATATTATAGACAGAAGCCTTTGCAAGTCTCATCCAGATCGATCAATAGCTTTTTGATCTACAGTAGCATCAGTTTTTGAAGATGCACTTTCGAGATAATCACGTTTAAAGTTTCAATTCGAAAAAACTTACTTTAGTGACTTATCGATCAATCAGCGATTCCAGGCGCATACATTAAGCCTTCATCTTCCTCTAAAAGCTGATTACCTTCCATCTGCTGCTGTGGGACAATGATAATGGGACAATAAAATTATACAAAGGTATTGTGAAAGAAAGGTTCCTCTACCCCAAGCGCGGCTACCTGACTCGCTAGTATGAATAACTGCGATAACTCCGTAAGCATTTAATATTTTATTTTTTCCTCTTTCCAGTATGCTTTCAATGCATCATATACTTTCAAAATATGAGAGAAATATGAAATATGTGCGCTTTCATCGTTACTGGTTAATTCCAGCTGAAAGCAAATCGTGGCTTAGTAGGCTAGTAACAGATTGATGAATGCAAGAGGGAAAATCCTCTGTCTCCTTAGCTCAGTGGTAAGAGCAGTCGCCCGGCAAGCGGAAGGTCCCGGTTTCAAACCCCGGACGAGGCGGTTGTTTTTTCTTCTTGTATTTATTAATTTGATTTAGAATCGTTAAAAATAAAAGTTCTTAATATTCTTCTTTATCCATCATAGGAGATATCACTTTCAAACGTTTTTTCAATTCCGAGCGTATTTAAAATAATATCAAAATTTAATTCAGTGTAAATAAAAAAAAACTTATTTTACAAATATTTCTAAACTTTTCCTAATTGTAATTATTTCTGAGGCGCGTTATTATTTTTCGAGCTATCCTATGTGATATAATCAGTAAATTTTCAATCGCCGTAAAATTCGCTGCATTAAATTGTTAAAACTTCACTTATATTTAATATTTATACCTACGTCAAATTGAATTACATGTCAACATTTTACTAAATTATTGTAAAGGGGAACATATAAATCTATTTGGTTCTATTACGATAATTATGTAATTATGGATTTAAAGATCACTTTTATTTTGAAGTTTGAAGTCTAAAAGGTTTGCTGAAATAGTATTTCCAAAGCCTTTTTATCTTAAAAATGTTTGTTTTTGATAACGTTATGCGGACAGGTTGATGAGTTGAAATAACGCTTTTAGTTTTATGAAAGGTTTTATAGAGGACTGCAAATCATCGCAAAGAGTAATCCAGATAAGATAAGAAATGAAAAAATGAAAAAATTGAGAAAAATAGAAAAAAAAATTTTAAAAATTGTTTAAAAAAGCAGATTCATTCGCAACGAATCGAACCTGTATTCGCCCGCAGTGAGCTGAAAAAGAAAAATAGAAATGAAGAAGAAGAAGCATTTCGTGTTAGCAGAAAACCTTACACTCATCGGTGCAGCTTGGTTTTCTGCCTGCTGCAGACCCCCGAAACAGATCAAATTGATCTCCTCTCATGTAAACTCAGAATAAATTCTAGGTGTGAATTATATGAGGTAAAAACACTCCTATATTATACCAAGGAGGAAGGAATAATAAAGATAGAGATTACTCTATAGGATTTTATCACCGGGTTAAACTTATATTTGTTCAAGAAGGAACTTTTTTGATTCTCCGGTATATAGCAAAAGCTAAAAAATATTTTTAATTTGTTATTCCGTCACACAACTCATTAAATTTGGGTGACAAGTTTTAAGACTTGGTTTGACTCATCAACAGGTCCCAAATAGTCCTTGGTGTAATATAGGAGCGTTTTTACATCATATCATTTACACCCAGAATTTATTCTGAGTTTATATGAGAGGAGATCAATTTGATCTATTTCAAGCGTCTGCAGCAGGCAGAAAACCAAGCTGCACCGATGAGTGTAAGGTTTTCTGCTAACACAAAACGCTTCTTCTTCTTCCTTTCCATTTTTCCCACTGCGGGCGAATACAGGTTCGATTCGTTTAGAATGAATCTGCTTTTTTAAACAATTTTTTAAATTTTTTTATCAATTTTTTTTTATTTTTCTCAATTTTTTTCATTTTTTCTTTTCTTTTCTTCGTTCTAATTTTTCATTTGTTTTTTCAAATCACTCAATTTCGCTATTTGGGACCTATTGATGAGTCAAACCAAGTTTTAAAACTGGTCACCAAAAGTTAATGAGTTGTGTGACGGAATAACAAATTAAAAACATTTTTTAGCTTTTGCTATATACCGGAGGATCCAAAAAAAGTTCCTTCTTGAACAAATATAAGTTAAAAAAAATCCTATAGAGTAATCTTTATCTTTGTTATAAATGATAAGAGAAATAAATGTAGTACTTAATTAACATTTGTTTAATATTGGTTTTTATTATTTAAAAAAAAAATGTAAAGTAAAATTGTGTCAATTAACTACTACTACCAGTTTCATATACATAAATATAAATACTCCTACCAGAAGGAAGTTATATAATGACAGATGTTGCAGCAGTTGTAAATAAGTAATACTATAATTTAAGCGTGGCATTTGGGTGACCAAACTTAAGTATTACGTAAATAGCGTATTGCATTGGCAATACTGAAAACTAAGGATAGCAGGAAAAGAGACGAATTATTCAAGGTTTAAATATAAGTTGTCATATTTCAAATGAACAGTTAAATCGATGTTACGACGTTTGCCTAGAAAAAATATGAAGTCCTTCAGAAGCACGTAAATGATTAATTTGGGAAAGATATATCATTAATTAGTTAATAGATACTAAGACACAATGGGTTTGATTATTGGCTGTCTTAGAAAGTATTTCGATGTATTCCAGTACTTGTATAATATACCATATAGAGGGTTTCGAAGAATTAGGATAATTAAGATTTATTTACAACTACGAACATGTAAGCAAAACGTCATCAAAAAATCATCTAATAAGGACGTGACTGAAGCAGCAGTACCATCAGTATTAGTAGCGCACTCAGGCAATCTCAATGGTTTGAGGGGCCTCCGGGCAGTAGATAACCCCAATACAAAAAGTGGTCCGAAAAATAAAGCCGACTAAGCACTTAAGAACTGATTCTATTAAAGATCTCGAATTTCAAGTTTTATCTGTTAAAATCTCGGCATGGACCATAACGCCACTGTTTTCTTTATCTTCAATAAATTAATCATAATTTGATAAACAGTAAAATCTATTTATTTATTCATTTACAACCCACGAAATTTGTGCTGCTTTTATAAAATTTTAAAAAGAAACTTACAAATTTATAATTAGCGGCGTACATTTTCCCTACTTACAAATTTTAATGTAGTTTCAATGAAATTTTTACCTCAATCAATACTTTAATATATTTATTTCTGATGTGGAAAACAATATCTTTCGAGTTCAGTTTTTGTTAAAATTTTCAATTTTTCTTAAATACGGACTGAGCGATTAGTGATAACTGCAGAGGTGTTATTTTCCTAGATGTGTGATTTGTCACCCATGCCACTAAATTATGCAAAATTTTGTATAGTTATCCAACTATTAAAGGAAGTAAATATGCTTCTTGTCACATAACATAAAAGATAGTATCGGGGAAATTTATTATGACTTTTCTGAGGAATTAAACAGTAGAACTTATTTAACTTACGACTGTTGTTGTTAAAAATCGGTACGTAATATTTAGAACGACAAAAAGTGTTATTTGGAACGTTCTAATGGAACCATGATTTCAATATAAAAATCTGAGATGTACTAACACGAAACTAACACTAAGGGCGCCCCTATTCACCAAGCCATTTAATTTAAATATAATTTAATTTCTGTTTTAGAAGACCTGTAGGAAAGGATTAGGGCACACTTAAAATTCAATTAAAATTTAATTTGGGTTACTTTATGTTATAATAACGCATATATAACTTTAATTTTAATTTAAGTGAGCCTCAACCCTCTCTAACTGGAGTACTAAAACACAAATTAAATTAAATTTCAATTAAATGGCTAGGTGAATAGGACAACAATGTGACAACTTCCTACTTTTCGCCGATGTGCTTCCGCATCATTCCCCTTTATAGGAAAAATTATGAAATTAATTTTTGAAATTAACTATCCAGTAGTTTATTTATTATAAGATGTTCTACTGTATGAAATATACATACATAGATAGACACAGTGGCGCAGCTAGAGTTTTTCCCGCCTGGAGCGGTACCGAATTTGCCGCCCTCTTAACTGAATCAAAATTAATAGCGGTTATTAACAATTATTGAACATAAATAAATAATAAATAAATGAGTAAAATCATTTATTTATTTTATTTTAACAGATTGTACACATAATGATAAAACGAATTTTGATTTATATATTTTATTTCTTGAATGACATTATCAAAATTTATATTATCTGTTAGTTCTCCTTCTATGGACAATATCGCTATATTTCGTAATCTTAAACAACTCATTGTGGAACAAAGATAATTTTTAATTAATTTTAATTTAGAAAAGCTCGGTTCACAACTAGCGACACTGATGGGTATTGTTAAAAAAATTCTTAATAATATTACTATGTTGGGAACAGAGTTTTCCAACCTATATTTTTGGATAAATAGATGGTATGAATACTTCGCTGCAAGGATATGTAGTTGCTCAAACCGTACTTTTATTTCCTGGATAACTCTATCCAAAGACAAAAACATTACTCTTTGTATTTCTTCTTCCACGTTCCCCGAATTTTTACCACTCATAATTTGTTTCCTTCTAACTCGACGCTTAGTGGATATCTGCAACTATTCACATTTTTTTTTTGCTGTTGTAACTGCTTTTTGTACTAGGCTGTCCCTTTGTCCAATGAAATACATTTACAAAGAATTCAGTTTTAAATCAGGTTGATGGATTCCCATAAATAGAGGTAGTACAGAAAAGAAAAAGATTGCATTGAGTTCAGTATGATTCCAGCGTCTGATCTCATTTTAATATCTTCTTCTTCAGATGTCAGTTTTTCCAAAGCGCTTAAAATGTTTAATAAATGTTTTTTTTTCAACAGTCACCACATCTCCCCTTGTGTTTCAACCAGTTTCTACACTGCGCTTAACACCTTGAGCAGTTACCAGAATCTATCAAATTTTGCAAAAAAGTCAATAAAATTTTGCAAAATTTAATAAATTTTTTTTTGTATAATTTGACTGAAAATAACTTCAGTCGACCAACAAAGTAAAGGAAAAATCTGCCGAAATCTTTTCTGTAAATTCCTAAGAAGAAACGAATATTTAGTGCTCGTTTCATTGCTCATGAAATTTAAATACAGCCCCCCCCCCCCCCACCACCGCCAAAATACGCAACTGCATAAATACTCTAGCACTGAAAGGATTGAAAGTACCTTCAATATAGCTCTATGAGGATGGTTTACTTTGCTCTAGTTCAGTCTATTTTACAATATGGTATTATAGCTTGAGGAGCGAGCTTCACAGCAGCAATTATACCTCTTCATAATTTACAAACAAAAATCATAGAATTATGTCTAAGAAAGTCAAAGCACTTTTCAATTACGCAAACTTTTAGAGATTTCGATGTAATGACTATTCGACAAATCTACTGCTTTACGCTACTAAGATTTATTTTCTTGAATCTATTAAACTTCTCAGTACATCACACAAATACACGTAAGTAAGCAAAATCACCCTTAGAAATTGAGCAATGTTCAAAAGCCTTAATACAAAGACAGTATATTAGGACTAAAACTTTACAATTACTTATCACCTGAGCTGAAAGAAAATTTGAATGTAGCTAACTATAAAAAATTATTTAAGATCTATGTCAAAAATCATTCAAATATTTTACAGATAAATGTTAGCATAGACACTATATTTATACGAGCATGCCTTCAGTATTTATAAACTTCTAAAAATTTCTTTATATTTTGTAAATAGTTTTAAGTTCAATGCTGCACTGTGCTCACACACAAGCCTAGCTTATATGAGTCATTAGCTTAAAATTTATTACTAATTTAAGTTTTACATTGCTTCAATAAACTTAAACTTAAAAAAATATATTTTTTATCTTTGTTGACTTACTTTATTACGAACTATGTAAACTTTTTGCTGCCGAAAACTATATTTATATTTAATGGTCTAACACAAATTAGTGGACCTGTTCTTAATAAGAAATAAACTTTTAATTTAATTTATTTAAATATCGACAAACTTGATTAAAAGTAAGATATTTATTGATAAAATCATAGATCGGGGTCGTCAACCTTTCTGGAGTTAGGAGCCATTTTTTTCCCGATGTGATAAATAATTTTTTTAAAGAGCCAAATATAAGCATATACATCGGTAATATGTATTACAAAATTTCATATAACCGTTATCTGCTGTGAAACATGTATTTATTGTGAAATAAAAACATTCTATTTTGCATAATAACAGAACATATAAGTCAACGTATTTAAGAAAAACTTTTTTTATAACTTAATTTCAGTAGGTAATACATATAGCTTTGCTTAAAATACAAATTAAATGTAAAAAATAATATAAACGCAAATATGTAATATTAGTGAGATTTTTGGGATTGTGTATAGACACAAAGTTTTTCCAAATTTGATGAATATTCAAAAGTTTTTAATTTCATGCAACTTTCGAGACTTTTGTCATTAAGCGAAGTTCTTAATTTATTTTTAATAATCGTCATATTTGAAAATAATTGTTCACAGTAGTAAGTAGATCCGAAAATTGTCAAGATGCCAAATGCATGTTTTCACTTGATTATAAAAATGAGGAAAGACAGTTCTATGTTCAAATATAATTTCTTCCTCCTTCCTACATTTTGAAAGATCCGTCCACTGATGTCTGACAGACAATTTTCATTTCTCTCTGTTAAATTTTCTATTTCTGACTGCAAATTTGTGAACCTTTCTGCTCATATATCGTTGTTTTCAAATTTAACAACTGTAACTCAAATTGAGCTCTATCAATAGTTGGGAATGGTGTAAAATTCAACTCCCACAATTTCGCCACTAGTGGCTTAAAATAGGGTTTCTTGCATTTTTACAATGGCGGTGACAAAAATTCACTGTTAATATTACAATCTGAATACGACCATTCGATTAAGAAGATGGAACTGGGCTCTATTATTGAATCCGTCCGTGTCGAAGCAAAAAGAACTTAAAAAATCGCCCTTGAATACAAATTTTTTTTTAGAAATTACCTAAGATTCTTGCGAATTCGTTTTAGTCCCCTTTTATTTCAGTTAATTTTTTCGCACAAAATGTTAAAATAATTCGATTGGATTCTTCTATCGGATCATTTGAATTAGTTTGAACGAGAAAATTAATAGAAGTTAAAGGTAACTGAAATTAATTTGTTTCAAATTAAGGAATTTTATTAAGAAATTTCAACTTAAAATGCGCTTTTTTAAGGTCTTTTCGATTCGAACAAATTGGAAGGTAGTAAACAAATATTTCGCTGAAATGCTCCGCATTGCATGATGGGTTTTTTCAGAAAATTTGTAAGGCTCACTATTAAAGGGCGCTGATTTTCAAAGCACACGAATGTTGTTCCAGTGTCCTGGTAACGATTCTGTTTCTATTCACTTTGGTTTTGAGTGTGGCGAGTAAGATTAGCTAAACAGGATTATTACAATTGTTTGGTAATTGGAATATTACAGTTCATTTTTCAATATTAACTATTAAAATACTCAAGAGCCACGAGTATGATTCTACTGAGCCGCAGGTTGTCGACCCCTGCCCTAGATGAAATCATAGGGTATACTAAATTTGTCAAACAGTTTGTGCTGTACAGAAATAATGCTACTAGAGCAAAATGTTTTGGACATCCAAGCATAATATTAAGTTATCCTGATTTTTCCTGAAGTCTGACATGAATGAAATTGGCCGAAACTATTGGGCACAAGAAAATCTTATGACTTCGCTATAAAATTGAATTAGACCAAATCGGATGTTAACTTTTGCCTCCACACGCAACGACTCTTAGGCAGACCTTAATTCAATTTTAGAGCAAAGTCGTCATGCTTGTACGCAATAATTTCGGCCGATTTCATTCATGTCATGGTTTTACATGCCAAGTCATACGATTTGCTTGACTGTGTAGTGGACTTTAGACCAATTAAACCTTTTCTCTTGTCTTCATTTGAATAATATTTTTAAAGTATTCTTTTGGTTTACATTTACTTTTTAAAGAATAAGATTCTTGGATTTTTTCCGCAAATACACTCCATTTGATTTGCTTCTTCTCTTTCTCTAAGTTGAACAATATGGACAGAGCAAAGAAGTTTACTAATTAATTCTGCTATGGGTCTATTGTGATTTTAAATTATTTCAAATTTCAATTAAACCATTACGAATAATTCAAAATGAAATTTGGCGTTAGTAATAAATATTGTTTTTAATTATAGAAATATAATATAGGTACCATATGCTATAATTTTAAGATCCAAAGATGTTATGAACTAAAAATGTGAATGCACTTTAATTTATACATTATCCGAACTTATAGAATTTACCAATAGTATGTCCTAGGTATGAGGCTTGGAGTTTTTTATAAACCAACGTAAGTTCCGTCTTTACAACATTTATCATTAGGTATGTTGTTTCACTTCAATCAGAAACATTTTCAATATTAAAAAAAAAAAACATATTTTTGTTCAATGATAAATTTATTGAAAGAATTCATAAGAGTTGTTTTGAAAATAGGCTGAATAATTCTGAACAAATCCTTTTATACTTGTATAGCATTTTAATGAAAAACCACCTAAGTTCGTGCAATTAACACAAACCGAAAGCATCCTGAACAAGAATACAAAACCGATTTTTTATGCCAGCAACAGAAATTTTTTTGAAAGCATAAGACTTCCTTTTAAAAGTGAAGGTATGTATGTCAGGTAGATACCTCTCTGCACTATGATACGCTCAAAATATAAAGCTGTGTAATGATTTCAAAGTGAGGTATGTATCTATGTACCTACGTATAAATGACATATAGAAAACCCTAGCCCTCATGTAATTAACACACACTCCAGATAGAGCCGCAAAGCTAATTTTAATTGTGCTGATTCACACACTCTCAGGCGTCAAGATAGTTTCATTACAAAAAAATCGGATTTAATGCAATTACCTTCCCCAAATTTTTCCAAGGCAATTCAAAAATTCTTTAAGATCTATGTCAAAAATCATTCAAATATTTTACAGATAAATGTTAGCATAGACACTATATTTATACGAGCATGCCTTCAGTATTTATAAACTTCTAAAAATTTCTTTATATTTTGTAAATAGTTTTAAGTTCAATGCTGCACTGTGCTCACACACAAGCCTAGCTTATATGAGTCATTAGCTTAAAATTTATTACTAATTTAAGTTTTACATTGCTTCAATAAACTTAAACTTAAAAAAATATATTTTTTATCTTTGTTGACTTACTTTATTACGAACTATGTAAACTTTTTGCTGCCGAAAACTATATTTATATTTAATGGTCTAACACAAATTAGTGGACCTGTTCTTAATAAGAAATAAACTTTTAATTTAATTTATTTAAATATCGACAAACTTGATTAAAAGTAAGATATTTATTGATAAAATCATAGATCGGGGTCGTCAACCTTTCTGGAGTTAGGAGCCATTTTTTTCCCGATGTGATAAATAATTTTTTTAAAGAGCCAAATATAAGCATATACATCGGTAATATGTATTACAAAATTTCATATAACCGTTATCTGCTGTGAAACATGTATTTATTGTGAAATAAAAACATTCTATTTTGCATAATAACAGAACATATAAGTCAACGTATTTAAGAAAAACTTTTTTTATAACTTAATTTCAGTAGGTAATACATATAGCTTTGCTTAAAATACAAATTAAATGTAAAAAATAATATAAACGCAAATATGTAATATTAGTGAGATTTTTGGGATTGTGTATAGACACAAAGTTTTTCCAAATTTGATGAATATTCAAAAGTTTTTAATTTCATGCAACTTTCGAGACTTTTGTCATTAAGCGAAGTTCTTAATTTATTTTTAATAATCGTCATATTTGAAAATAATTGTTCACAGTAGTAAGTAGATCCGAAAATTGTCAAGATGCCAAATGCATGTTTTCACTTGATCATAAAAATGAGGAAAGACAGTTCTATGTTCAAATATAATTTCTTCCTCCTTCCTACATTTTGAAAGATCCGTCCACTGATGTCTGACAGACAATTTTCATTTCTCTCTGTTAAATTTTCTATTTCTGACTGCAAATTTGTGAACCTTTCTGCTCATATATCGTTGTTTTCAAATTTAACAACTGTAACTCAAATTGAGCTCTATCAATAGTTGGGAATGGTGTAAAATTCAACTCCCACAATTTCGCCACTAGTGGCTTAAAATAGGGTTTCTTGCATTTTTACAATGGCGGTGACAAAAATTCACTGTTAATATTACAATCTGAATACGACCATACGATTAAGAAGATGGAACTGGGCTCTATTATTGAATCCGTTCGTGTCGAAGCAAAAAGAACTTAAAAAATCGCCCTTGAATACAAATTTTTTTTTAGAAATTACCTAAGATTCTTGCGAATTCGTTTTAGTCCCCTTTTATTTCAGTTAATTTTTTCGCACAAAATGTTAAAATAATTCGATTGGATTCTTCTATCGGATCATTTGAATTAGTTTGAACGAGAAAATTAATAGAAGTTAAAGGTAACTGAAATTAATTTGTTTCAAATTAAGGAATTTTATTAAGAAATTTCAACTTAAAATGCGCTTTTTTAAGGTCTTTTCGATTCGAACAAATTGGAAGGTAGTAAACAAATATTTCGCTGAAATGCTCCGCATTGCATGATGGGTTTTTTCAGAAAATTTGTAAGGCTCACTATTAAAGGGCGCTGATTTTCAAAGCACACGAATGTTGTTCCAGTGTCCTGGTAACGATTCTGTTTCTATTCACTTTGGTTTTGAGTGTGACGAGTAAGATTAGCTAAACTGGGTTTACAAGCATGCGATCTGCCGCGCATTTTGATGTGTGAGCAGGATTATTACAATTGTTTGGTAATTGGAATATTACAGTTCATTTTTCAATATTAACTATTAAAATACTCAAGAGCCACGAGTATGATTCTACTGAGCCGCAGGTTGTCGACCCCTGCCCTAGATGAAATCATAGGGTATACTAAATTTGTCAAACAGTTTGTGCTGTACAGAAATAATGCTACTAGAGCAAAATGCTTTGGACATCCAAGCATAATATTAAGTTATCCTGATTTTTCCTGAAGTCTGACATGAATGAAATTGGCCGAAACTATTGGGCACAAGAAAATCTTATGACTTCGCTATAAAATTGAATTAGACCAAATCGGATGTTAACTTTTGCCTCCACACGCAACGACTCTTAGGCAGACCTTAATTCAATTTTAGAGCAAAGTCGTCATGCTTGTACGCAATAATTTCGGCCGATTTCATTCATGTCATGGTTTTACATGCCAAGTCATACGATTTGCTTGACTGTGTAGTGGACTTTAGACCAATTAAACCTTTTCTCTTGTCTTCATTTGAATAATATTTTTAAAGTATTCTTTTGGTTTACATTTACTTTTTAAAGAATAAGATTCTTGGATTTTTTCCGCAAATACACTCCATTTGATTTGCTTCTTCTCTTTCTCTAAGTTGAACAATATGGACAGAGCAAAGAAGTTTACTAATTAATTCTGCTATGGGTCTATTGTGATTTTAAATTATTTCAAATTTCAATTAAACCATTACGAATAATTCAAAATGAAATTTGGCGTTAGTAATAAATATTGTTTTTAATTATAGAAATATAATATAGGTACCATATGCTATAATTTTAAGATCCAAAGATGTTATGAACTAAAAATGTGAATGCACTTTAATTTATACATTATCCGAACTTATAGAATTTACCAATAGTATGTCCTAGGTATGAGGCTTGGAGTTTTTTATAAACCAACGTAAGTTCCGTCTTTACAACATTTATCATTAGGTATGTTGTTTTACTTCAATCAGAAACATTTTCAATATTAAAAAAAAAAAACATATTTTTGTTCAATGATAAATTTATTGAAAGAATTCATAAGAGTTGTTTTGAAAATAGGCTGAATAATTCTGAACAAATCCTTTTATACTTGTATAGCATTTTAATGAAAAACCACCTAAGTTCGTGCAATTAACACAAACCGAAAGCATCCTGAACAAGAATACAAAACCGATTTTTTATGCCAGCAACAGAAATTTTTTTGAAAGCATAAGACTTCCTTTTAAAAGTGAAGGTATGTATGTCAGGTAGATACCTCTCTGCACTATGATACGCTCAAAATATAAAGCTGTGTAATGATTTCAAAGTGAGGTATGTATCTATGTACCTACGTATAAATGACATATAGAAAACCCTAGCCCTCATGTAATTAACACACACTCCAGATAGAGCCGCAAAGCTAATTTTAATTGTGCTGATTCACACACTCTCAGGCGTCAAGATAGTTTCATTACAAAAAAATCGGATTTAATGCAATTACCTTCCCCAAATTTTTCCAAGGCAATTCAAAAATTCTTTAAGATCTATGTCAAAAATCATTCAAATATTTTACAGATAAATGTTAGCATAGACACTATATTTATACGAGCATGCCTTCAGTATTTATAAACTTCTAAAAATTTCTTTATATTTTGTAAATAGTTTTAAGTTCAATGCTGCACTGTGCTCACACACAAGCCTAGCTTATATGAGTCATTAGCTTAAAATTTATTACTAATTTAAGTTTTACATTGCTTCAATAAACTTAAACTTAAAAAAATATATTTTTTATCTTTGTTGACTTACTTTATTACGAACTATGTAAACTTTTTGCTGCCGAAAACTATATTTATATTTAATGGTCTAACACAAATTAGTGGACCTGTTCTTAATAAGAAATAAACTTTTAATTTAATTTATTTAAATATCGACAAACTTGATTAAAAGTAAGATATTTATTGATAAAATCATAGATCGGGGTCGTCAACCTTTCTGGAGTTAGGAGCCATTTTTTTCCCGATGTGATAAATAATTTTTTTAAAGAGCCAAATATAAGCATATACATCGGTAATATGTATTACAAAATTTCATATAACCGTTATCTGCTGTGAAACATGTATTTATTGTGAAATAAAAACATTCTATTTTGCATAATAACAGAACATATAAGTCAACGTATTTAAGAAAAACTTTTTTTATAACTTAATTTCAGTAGGTAATACATATAGCTTTGCTTAAAATACAAATTAAATGTAAAAAATAATATAAACGCAAATATGTAATATTAGTGAGATTTTTGGGATTGTGTATAGACACAAAGTTTTTCCAAATTTGATGAATATTCAAAAGTTTTTAATTTCATGCAACTTTCGAGACTTTTGTCATTAAGCGAAGTTCTTAATTTATTTTTAATAATCGTCATATTTGAAAATAATTGTTCACAGTAGTAAGTAGATCCGAAAATTGTCAAGATGCCAAATGCATGTTTTCACTTGATCATAAAAATGAGGAAAGACAGTTCTATGTTCAAATATAATTTCTTCCTCCTTCCTACATTTTGAAAGATCCGTCCACTGATGTCTGACAGACAATTTTCATTTCTCTCTGTTAAATTTTCTATTTCTGACTGCAAATTTGTGAACCTTTCTGCTCATATATCGTTGTTTTCAAATTTAACAACTGTAACTCAAATTGAGCTCTATCAATAGTTGGGAATGGTGTAAAATTCAACTCCCACAATTTCGCCACTAGTGGCTTAAAATAGGGTTTCTTGCATTTTTACAATGGCGGTGACAAAAATTCACTGTTAATATTACAATCTGAATACGACCATACGATTAAGAAGATGGAACTGGGCTCTATTATTGAATCCGTTCGTGTCGAAGCAAAAAGAACTTAAAAAATCGCCCTTGAATACAAATTTTTTTTTAGAAATTACCTAAGATTCTTGCGAATTCGTTTTAGTCCCCTTTTATTTCAGTTAATTTTTTCGCACAAAATGTTAAAATAATTCGATTGGATTCTTCTATCGGATCATTTGAATTAGTTTGAACGAGAAAATTAATAGAAGTTAAAGGTAACTGAAATTAATTTGTTTCAAATTAAGGAATTTTATTAAGAAATTTCAACTTAAAATGCGCTTTTTTAAGGTCTTTTCGATTCGAACAAATTGGAAGGTAGTAAACAAATATTTCGCTGAAATGCTCCGCATTGCATGATGGGTTTTTTCAGAAAATTTGTAAGGCTCACTATTAAAGGGCGCTGATTTTCAAAGCACACGAATGTTGTTCCAGTGTCCTGGTAACGATTCTGTTTCTATTCACTTTGGTTTTGAGTGTGACGAGTAAGATTAGCTAAACTGGGTTTACAAGCATGCGATCTGCCGCGCATTTTGATGTGTGAGCAGGATTATTACAATTGTTTGGTAATTGGAATATTACAGTTCATTTTTCAATATTAACTATTAAAATACTCAAGAGCCACGAGTATGATTCTACTGAGCCGCAGGTTGTCGACCCCTGCCCTAGATGAAATCATAGGGTATACTAAATTTGTCAAACAGTTTGTGCTGTACAGAAATAATGCTACTAGAGCAAAATGCTTTGGACATCCAAGCATAATATTAAGTTATCCTGATTTTTCCTGAAGTCTGACATGAATGAAATTGGCCGAAACTATTGGGCACAAGAAAATCTTATGACTTCGCTATAAAATTGAATTAGACCAAATCGGATGTTAACTTTTGCCTCCACACGCAACGACTCTTAGGCAGACCTTAATTCAATTTTAGAGCAAAGTCGTCATGCTTGTACGCAATAATTTCGGCCGATTTCATTCATGTCATGGTTTTACATGCCAAGTCATACGATTTGCTTGACTGTGTAGTGGACTTTAGACCAATTAAACCTTTTCTCTTGTCTTCATTTGAATAATATTTTTAAAGTATTCTTTTGGTTTACATTTACTTTTTAAAGAATAAGATTCTTGGATTTTTTCCGCAAATACACTCCATTTGATTTGCTTCTTCTCTTTCTCTAAGTTGAACAATATGGACAGAGCAAAGAAGTTTACTAATTAATTCTGCTATGGGTCTATTGTGATTTTAAATTATTTCAAATTTCAATTAAACCATTACGAATAATTCAAAATGAAATTTGGCGTTAGTAATAAATATTGTTTTTAATTATAGAAATATAATATAGGTACCATATGCTATAATTTTAAGATCCAAAGATGTTATGAACTAAAAATGTGAATGCACTTTAATTTATACATTATCCGAACTTATAGAATTTACCAATAGTATGTCCTAGGTATGAGGCTTGGAGTTTTTTATAAACCAACGTAAGTTCCGTCTTTACAACATTTATCATTAGGTATGTTGTTTTACTTCAATCAGAAACATTTTCAATATTAAAAAAAAAAAACATATTTTTGTTCAATGATAAATTTATTGAAAGAATTCATAAGAGTTGTTTTGAAAATAGGCTGAATAATTCTGAACAAATCCTTTTATACTTGTATAGCATTTTAATGAAAAACCACCTAAGTTCGTGCAATTAACACAAACCGAAAGCATCCTGAACAAGAATACAAAACCGATTTTTTATGCCAGCAACAGAAATTTTTTTGAAAGCATAAGACTTCCTTTTAAAAGTGAAGGTATGTATGTCAGGTAGATACCTCTCTGCACTATGATACGCTCAAAATATAAAGCTGTGTAATGATTTCAAAGTGAGGTATGTATCTATGTACCTACGTATAAATGACATATAGAAAACCCTAGCCCTCATGTAATTAACACACACTCCAGATAGAGCCGCAAAGCTAATTTTAATTGTGCTGATTCACACACTCTCAGGCGTCAAGATAGTTTCATTACAAAAAAATCGGATTTAATGCAATTACCTTCCCCAAATTTTTCCAAGGCAATTCAAAAAGATCTTTGAATTTAATCCAGAAATTAAAGTTCCATTTATCGTCGAATAATTATTCTCCAAATATTGCACATATGATTAGCATACAACAAGAAAACCTAATTCAACCGTGGGGGGGGGGGGGAGAAAAGGAAGAAGTGAAATTTAAGAAGTTTAGTTTTATTACCATTTTCATATTAATCCAGTCTCATGCAGTGACGTCACCATACTGCCATTGCTCTCAGATGTAAGGAAGGTGGTCACTAAAGCTTCTTGAAAAAGATTTGTAACACAAGCAAAACTTTTTATTTATTTTTTTCCTTTTGTATTTGCACGCACTTGAACCAAACACTATTTCTTAGAAATAAACGCATTTAAAAATTTCGTTGTGAAATTTATAAAAGAAAAACAAAGAGAAAACAAACAAACACACTTTAATAATGAGATCCTTTCACTGCACAAACCGTTACCACCTTTATATCATATTATAATAAACTAATCCAAGGGTGTCGAACATTCTCAAACCACTGTAAGGGAACATGACACAGGAATACTCACTCGACACACCAAACACTCCAATTGGCAAAGTAGAACTGTTTACTTTTTTCCGTTCTTGCAGTCTACGTCAAGTCAGATCATCAAGCTTTTGGTGCTTTTACTTTAGCAAAAATAAGCTTTCATTCCAATATTCCAAGGACATTTGGAAATGTTCCCCAATCCCCGTCTAAAAACCCCTTTGCACAACGTGGAAATTTTAAAATTTAAGAGAAAATGTTCTATCACTTTAACGGAAGAATTGGATTTTGTTCTGAAAACAATTATTGCTCATATGTGGCGATTTGATTTGATTTTGATTTTGATTTTCTTTTTTGTTTTCACTGCAGTGAAGACCAGTATAACAAATTTTCAAATAGAAGAAAACCTATTTCTGGTTTAATGTCATTGAATTGGTTTTTCTAAAGCATAAAAACAGATTTTTAGATTTCAATATAACAAGGAAAAAACCTTCAATTGGAACCAATTCCTAGATACTCTAGATTAATGCAAGTATGTAATTTTGTGCAAATGCAAATTTGATTCTTCTATAACGGTTCGTCGGATAGTAAAAATGATTATAACCAATTTCATAGGATTCTGTAGATCTTTTCAATACAATTAAAATGTTCAGGACTGATCGTTTTCTCAGTATAGGTAAAAATCCTCAGTTTATGTATGGCAACACCATGATGGAATGACAAACTTAATATACCCTATAAATTTCACCTAGGGTATAAAAATATTGTGTAGGCATATTCATATGTATGAATTTTTGCATGGATACGAAGGTGTGTTGAATTAGCTAGGAGCGCTATACGATCGTAACCAAGATTTGTGGCAGAAAGGTGCTCCGATAGGAGTTAAAGAGAGTTGACATCATCTTGCATCATTTGTATTAAATACTCGGTATCTTCAAAACTAAATAAAGTAGCTGTCCCTTACAGCTATTCTCAATATGTCAATAAATATAGAGTCTTCCAAGTTACAAACAGTCTAACGAATGTTTCATCAATTTCGCACCCTTATCCAGGGGCCGGATTCTGTAACAGGTAGAGCTGGGGAGCTTAGAAGATGTGAATTTTCATTTTCTCCGATTGAGAATGGCGAGAAGGAGAGGAATGTATGTGGTATAAAAAAATTGGCGGCCTTAGGTGATTATGAAAAATAGGTAGTGGGGGGGAGGGTGTAGGGATAAAAATAGCAGAAGATTTACTGCAATAAAAAAAAATAAAAAACATCAGCAGTGGCAATAAGTGGCAGGGGTATGCTCAAGATTTGTAAAACCAATAAAAAAACTGAGAAACCGCTTTGGTAATTAGGGATGGACGGGTGTTATAGATTATACATCATTTAGACTAAAGGTAATTTGCAGATTTAAGGGGCTTTAGGTATTTAGGGTCGAGAGGACGAAAATATAGATGAACAATTTTTGGGTGAGGGTCATATCAGCCCCATTGGAGGTTGTCCGAAATACATCATGTTCGGTATCAAATTAAAGAAGGAGGTGTAGTGGCTCGTTTTTTTTTATCACTTAGGCCATTATACACCCCAGTTCTTATATTTTGCATATATTTCTTCCGTTCTTTCTTTCATGTCCATTAATACTGAAATTCAAATTTAAATGTAGGTACGTATAACTAGCTAGGTCTGGCCCGCGTTTCTGATCGTAATTAAGCCTTTTTTTTTGTATTGCTTCTCCATTTCCGCATATCTGTACTTGTATACTACACTCAGAGAAATTTCGTTGGTAGAAATTGACAAAAATATTTGTACACAAACGATTCTGCAGGTTCCCATATATTACAGCGATCTCGCTTTACAATTCTGCAGTAGATTTTGTCAAAGTATAACTGTTTGATTCTATTTGTGGTTGATCGTACAAAAATACCATTTACATAACAGTATATTTCAGTTCATCTAATGAGAATTTACTGTACATACCGTATATAAACTAAGCACTATATTTATTCTTATCTGAAAAAATTTTGTAAGATTACCATAAAATTGTACATAAACTGAAATGCAGTTGATTTTAACCGACAATTTTGTACGTGAACCAACATATTGTTTACTATTACCAAAAAATTTGAACTGAGAACGGAAAGTTGGTAAAACCTGTCAAAAACTTCGATAGATCACCAAAGTTTACTATAAGGTGAGTCATTATGTTACAGAACGTGTATCTAGTTGCGCGTGCGTGCGAATTTATTTGTAAAACAAATCTTTTTTTTTGCTCCAGATGTGTGATTTTAATGAAACCAATGTGGAAAGTGAAAACAGAAGTTCTCCTAGCGACTTGGAACCTGTTTATAGGATTGCAAATAATGTTGTAATAAATGAAAGTGAAAGTGCTTATATTTTAATAGATGTAAATTTGCAAAACTTAAATGCACAAATTGTGGGAGCAGACTTATTAGAGATAAATAATACGTCAGAATATTAAAAAAGTGGGGTTTCGAGTCCATGACTGAAAGTTTTTCTGGTAAAATTTTGCGTATTTTGTTTTCATTTCACTATTTAAATATTTGTTTTCCTAGTAAATGGAATTTCAAACGTACAACATCTTGAATATTTGACAGAACCTGATCTTAATATATTGTTTCAAAAAGAAAAATTGGGAAAAAAAATTGAGTTCAGATACCATTTAAATCAATGGAGAAAAGAAAATGTACGTATATTTTTATTATATTAGTTGTAGTTTATTCATAAAATATATTTAATAGAATATTTCAAGTCCATCGCTATGCAATACTGAACCTGCGGATTCTGAATACAGCTCATTTCTTCAAGAATGGATACGAAACAATAGAAATACCAAGGAGTCCGGTTCAAATTCCACTTTTTCATCAAACTTACCTGAAGTAGATTACAAAGTATAAATAATAGTAGCAACGAAAACGCCAGAAGTGAATTTCAGTGGTTTGTAAGTATTGTACAATTTTTATTCTTCGTATTAACAATGGAAAGTTTTTCTCTTATGGTTATTTTTTTGTGAGTTAAATGTTATTTGATATTGCCAAAATTTTGCAGAATCTTCAAGAAATTCTATCTAAATCGCCAAACGGAGAGTACGTATTACTACATTATCGTAAAAATAAAACATTAGATAATGTCGCACGGAAATTTCTTGTGGACTAAATCGTTTCATGGTGCATTCAAGTAAAAAGAAATTTGACACAAGAAGACTTCAAAACATGTGCAGCAGATATTGAAAAATATTTCGGGGAAAATAAGGTACTTTAAAATTTATCATTTTGCACGCCTTGACTACGTATAATGCTTATAAATTATATTCTTCACATGATGCAAAGAAATCATTCAGAACTTCTTGTTTTATACTGATGTAGTTTTGATTCTCAGCAAACATATTTCAAAAAAACTGGAGCTAAGCACAGGCTATCCGGAAAATTATACGAGAAATATTATAACAGCAAAAAACGTTTAAGGAAGCTTGGTCTTCATAACCGTTCCGAAGAGAGGCAAGCGGATGTAGAAGCACAAAGCGCGGTCGAACATAATGAGCCTCCGATCGAACATTGTAGCGATATAATAGCCTGGCTTCGTGTTAGAAGGAATCCGTGGCGTGGTCAGAAGTTCGTGCTAATATTTACAGTACGTGTACAAAAATTTATTAGTCAATTTTACGGAGCTAACCGGTACCACTACAAAAGCACTTTGTTAAAAATTACCAGTTTCGTAGATAGGCACATTTTCATATGCAAATTTTGTTACATTTTACCGTAGTTTTTCTCTGAGTGTATAGCTGCGAATATATATAGTATATCTCTGTACATGTATATACATACATGTATATCTGAACATGTGGAAAATAGTGAAATTAACTATCTAGAGGTTGCGGTGTCACCTTCCTACATTAGAAAGCGTGAATTTGTGTGAATTGAAACAAAACAGTTTCAGTACGATCAGCAATTTATTAAAATGAAATAAATCTGAATTCATTGTTTTGAAAATCATTTGTTGGTGATAAACCACATTTTTTGTTTACCGACTTTCGAGTACGACACGGCAATTCCACACACTTCCAACGATGGACCTTGCGATTAGGTAATCGTCATTGCGAATGCAAGGCAAAGCGGGAACTGAACACGCTTGAATTGGAAACGCAAGTCGGTTGGAATCAGTGGTATTCTTGGAATCAGAACATTCTCGCCTTCGAACGTTCCTATGATTATCGTTGCTTCAATCACGTTGTTCATCAGCTTCTTAAACGCGAGTCTTGTTCCATGGCATAGTCCAGGTTAGTTCAGGTTGCGTCACATGATTATCACCGAGCCAACCTTGAGCTGCAAATTGTGCGGCGGCATTTCTGGCAAATCCAATGAATTCAGGCATTCAATTGGATAATGAATTCATCTGGATCGATAATGCAATTGATCGGCTTAAATGAATGCAATTGGCCAGCGATTTGACTTTGAATAGTTATATTCAAATCGCATACGTCCTTATTTTTCGCTGCTAAAACGCACTGATGTAACTAATGCCCCGCAGGCCCCGCCCCTCCGGAGCTAAGGTTACTAGGGGCCCACGAAAGCCTACAAAAGTAGTATTTTCATATCAAGTGATGAAACTTGAAACCACATAAACTAACATCGCTGGATTAATAAACAGTTAGATTCACTCAATTAAAATTCGGTTTCTGCTTGAAAATTATATTAACTCTGTAATGATTTCATTATTTCAGTTCCATCGAAAGGTATTCATACCATCAAAGGAAGCTGGAAATATGCTGGCTAGACAGTAGTGATGATACAACAATAGAAAAACCCAGAATTCTCTGTATTTAAACGAAGAAAAAATGTACGCCTAACACCATGGGCGTAGCCAAGGTTTTGATGTGGGGTGGGCCTAGTAGTTTGACACAAAAATTGAAAAAGAATATTCTTCTATCAAGTATTGTTTTTAAAAAATGTGTAAAAGTTTGTAAGACGTTAATCAGTGATAACCCCAAGTTTCCTTACATTAAGCAAACTATTTTATTGATCACCGTTATTTTTTTTAGAACGAATACAAAATACATATGATTTTTTTTTTTTCAAATCTACTAGCATTACGATTTCTAGTGGAGTGAGAAAACTTTCATAGAAAGAAGAAAGCTCCTTTTAACGGTAATAAAACTGTACATCTAATAGAAACCAAATTTACTTAATATGTGTAGAAAGACGAGAAAAATTCTTCTTATTATAAGAAAATTATCGCTTATACAATGAAACTGACTTGCTACAACAAAGAACATTTTACATGAAGTGAACATAATATAATACCTAAATCTTTTTCTAGAATAACGAAAAGTAGACTACATTTAAGCAATTCTATTCTTAGGATATATAACCTTTTCTCATGTCTGCTAAGCTCAAAATCGTACCTAACTTTCCTTGATACACAGGGTACAGAGCTTAACCTCAATAAACATTTCTCTCAAAGCGTTATCGTTTAATTTAAATTCATCACCATACTCACTACCTTCTAAATTAATATGGTCATAATCATAATATAAATCGCCAAAAACCAATTAAATAAGCATTAGTTTACTATTTTTTTCTGCAAATCGGCTCAATACCTTTTCAGCTGTAGTTTTCTTTTAACAATGGCATAGTCTGGGTTGAGCAGTAACATGCGGGAGAATCGTTCTTGAAGCATTGTGCTTTCTAAGCAAAGTTTTTATCTGCCTCATAGCTGAAAAATTTCTCTCACAGCCGGGGGAGTTCACTGGGAGTAATATTGCCACTTTAGAAAGTTTATACCCTTCTTTAATATTTTTTCTCAAATTTTCAGCATTTATCTCATAATTTTTTAATTTAAGCATGTTTTACATGACCATCGCTTCAGCTTCCAAGGCTGTAACAATTTTTAAGACTTTTTTATAATTACTGATGAATTTAACAAATTTAAGGAAATTAAGGAATTTTCAAGCAATTACCCTATCTCTGCTAATTTTTTTCAGTTGTTAAAGCTGCTGTGGGGTAACGTTTTCCAATTACAGCAAGGACTGGGGGTGCTTTTATGCAAGAAGTTCACCAGTCTCGATTTAGATCTCTTTCTTGAAATTTTGAATTTCTAAACTCAGGACTTAAGTTTTTCTTATTACGTTTTTTTATTTTTGACTTATTGACTTTATTGGTGGAACAAGAGACCTTACCGTGGGTCGGGGGTCTCTTGGTTCGTTTTTGATTTAGTTTTAAAACTACTGCCTAAGTTACAGTGACACACCGGCTTTTTACTTAGGATCATCAATCGATTTTCTTCGATAATTGGTGATCCAGCAAGATTTAGTAAAGGGGCGAATATTAATAAACAAACGTAAGTGTATAATTTTGGGTACTTCTTCCGATTTATACATTAATTGAATATCGGAAATAGTCTACTTCGCGAAATGGAACATTTTCCCCTATGCATAAGAAAATTAAACACAGGCTATTGGCTAGCATGGCCAATAACCAAAACGATCATGTAGTGCAAGAATGTGGGTCAAGCATCCTACATATTGCTCATAGTATTTTCTATATATGAGTAAAGTGAGCGAAAATAGGAAAGAACGAAAAACAATATACAAAGCCCAATTTTTAGGTAAAACATTAGGCACACATTGGCTATATGGTAAGTCAGGGATAGCCCACTACCACTACATGACCAGAATTGGTGTCTTGAGGGGTTTGTTTCTACGTAAACAGTGTAGTGCGTTGTCGCATTATGGCTAAAGACTTGGTTTTCAAGAGAATTCGGTGCAATTGCAATTGCCCCGTCGTATTCTGTTGGAAACCAAGGCTTTAGAATGGAAAAATGTTAAGTTGACAATAATTCTGATGGATTTATTATCAGTCAGTCGAAATGGAAAAAGTCAAATCATTGATAAGGTGAGTTAACACTTAGATACAAGTGTAACGTAACATAAATGAATACCGAGAAAATCCCCTCAATAAAGGTATTGTTAAGAGGATGTGATATGAAGGGCGCACGCTGTAAGAATTCTTAAAATAATAAAAGGAATGTGCATTCCAGCGTCTTGTCGTAAAGTAATTTAAAAAGGATATTTGAGCAGTACTGTTTCTGCAGACCTTTTAGATTTGCTTGGACATGCCTGAAGTGTTACATTACGAAGAAAGCCAGTTCTTAATGAAGAAAGGTAGCGTGCGTCTTCTACTTGTACAGTCTTCCCCTTTTCATGAGTAATAAGATCGGTATCTCAAGGACAAGTGACCTTTTTCAAGGAAGTGTGAGTTGTGAGAGATGATAGGTATAACTAGCCGGCAATTAGGGATATCTGTGTGAATTAGGAAAAGAGTGAATGGAAAGGAAATATTCTTGAGGTACAGAACAGATTACTGTTGGGCATGAAAAGCGGTTGACGTGCGTATGCAGTATCTATCACGCGATCAAGTCGAGTTTAAGGCAAGATTAATTTAAAAAAAAAAAAACGTGAGTCTTTATACAAGTATCTAGATTTGTATCGGCATTTGTATATACAATTATTCACAAAAGTATCCGCCAATCTGATTTTCCCGATCAACTGCAAGTAATTTTTAAGATTATTCATTTGCTAATAATTTAAAAAATATGCATTCATAAACTCCAACTTGTGTACTATGTCTTCTCACATTCAAAACAATATATAATAAATAAATTCCAGAGAAAAGCTAGGAATGATGAACCAACTCACAAAACAAATACATAAAATAGGGTAAATTTCCAAGAAATTTAGATAAATATGTGTATGCAGAGTATCGTCCCAGCCACTGACTTATAACAATGGACTGAGCGATTTGCTATTTCATGTGGCACAAAAAATATTGTGTTTCTGTATATCACCGTTAGAGCACCCTTTAAAACGATTACATAAAAAACATGTAAAACTCAACCAATCAGATGAAATTTTACACCCGAAAATCGAATTAAATTAAAAAAATGTATTTTCTTGTGTCCAAGTGATATTTTAATCGCTTATAAGGAATTAAACTCATTCCGACTTTAATTTTCAAAATTTATTCTTAACTGAATCCTGCTTATGGGCAAGAGAGACGGAGCATGGTAAACACTATCTTTACCTTATTCCTTCTGAAGTGATTGCATCTGTAGCCAACATAAAAACATCAAATGGCATAAGCAAATGTTCCCGAATGCAATATTTTGTGTTGCTAGCTCCAACTCTGCCATAGGGCGAAAGAGAGAACTATAAAACTTGTGCCATGCTTTCCTATAGGAAAATGGCAATACGCTCAGTCCATTGTTATAAGTCAGTGGTCCCAGCATAATTATTAGTTTATCGTATTTTTCGTGTAAGTAAGTTTTCTTTTGAACATTTAAATTTGCAAAATGCCAAAAAAGCGTGAAACGGGTTTATCAGAGAGAAAATTGGTTATTTCTTTTTCTGAAATAGGGTATTCGCAACGAAAAATTTCAAAAGAGATTGGAATACCGCGAAGTATAGTAAAACCATTATTAATAAGTATTAAAGTGACGGGATACTAATAAATAAACCGCGTACAGGGCGACCAAGTATACTAAATGAAAGAGAAGAAATAAAAATTTTGAAGCGAGCGAAAGTGAATCCTCATACTAGTACTAAAGAGATACGTGCAGAAGCTCGCGAAAGTACTGGAAAAAATATAAGTGTTGAAAAAGTGAGCCGAACGATAAGGAAAAGCGGATACCGTAGACGGATTGCAAGTAAAAAGCCGTGGATAAATAAAACAAATAGGAAAAGCAGAATCGAGTTCGCTAAAAAATTTGTTCATGAGGCTCAAAGCTTTTGGGATACTGTAATTTTTAGCGATGAGTGTAAATTTGAAATATTTAGCTCATCTCGGAAACAATTTGTCTGGAGAAAGCCAGGAACCGAGTTCAACAAAGAAAACATGCAACCAACCGTTAAACATGGAGGTGGTGCTATTATTGTATGGGGTTGTATGTCGGGGCTGGGGTTGGAAGGCTTCATTTCATTGATGGAATGATGGATTAATATGCTTATATCAATATCATAAGCATAATTTAAAATCCACTGCAGAAAATCTAGGATTAGGGAATAATTCTGTCTTCCAATAAAACAACGATCTTAAACATTGTGCCGGAAAATCGAAGGAATGGCTACTTTATAATGTACGTAAACAGATGGGAACACCTCATCAGTCGCCGGAAATGAATCCCATAGAGCATTTATGAGCAAAATTAAAAAGGTCCTTAACTTAACATAACATTTCCAGCAAAAGTATGTTAAAACAACATCTTCAAGAAGAGTGGAACAAAAGAAGTCCCGACTTAACAAAAAACTTTGCAATCAAAGCCTAACAGACTGAAAAGTGTATTAAAATCTAACGGTTATCCAACCAATATTAAATATGGATATAATTGCAAATGCTTATTTTTTTTTTTTTAATTTTTGAATTGTTTGTTTTTTTTTATATCATATTAAACAGTACAAATAAATCTAATAAATATGATTTCATAAAATATATTCTAATCTGTAAATTTTTAATCTGCCTAAAGATTCTGGGGGGGGGGCGCACTGGTGCCGTTTCGGGTTCACTGGGGTGGGCCGTGCCCACCAGTGCCCCTACCTAGCTACGCGCATGCCTAACACTGAAATTGTTATGGTCGTAGTGTAGTGCATGCGGCAGTATGCTACACTGAAGATAACAGCCATATACTACACAAACCCGGATGGCGATTGTGCTGGCATTTTTGCGAGGTTGCATGTTTGACAGCTGACGGCGAGAAGTTGTAAGACAAATAAGAAGAAGATTTCTTTTAGGGAAAAAGACGTTTGTGAAAAGAAAAGCGAGGCATGTAAAAGTAAGAAGTAAGAAAATCGGTATATGAAAAAGAATCGAAAAAAATCAAAAGAAAATAACAGCGATCCAGGAAAATAAAGCTTGAAGAAAATCAGTATCTAACAAAAAAGAAGCGAAATTGTGCAACGTACTAACATCAAGTGAAGCGATCGATGGGAATTTATGAAAACCAGGAAACGAAAAGGCGGCTTTACAAGTAGGCGAGAAAAAAGCGTAGATTGGTACAATAAACACAAGTAAGTACAAGCTTTTCTTCTGTCCTTTGGACGGGCCCCCCATTTGCGGGCGAATACACTGGGTGCCCATAATTGAGTACAGTTTTCATCCAGGGAATATCGTTTCAATAGTACAGGCTTTTTCGTAGACTGGACTTACCCTCATACCCGCTGCATCTTTTCCTGGAATTAATTTTCTACAAATATGAAAATATCCTTCATTGATTAAAATTCTCTACGTAGCGCATATGTAGATACTTGGACGTACTTACTTACTCTTCGTTTTTTTGGGCGTCGGCTCAATACTTTGATAAGTGATTGAAATGGGGACAAGTAGCACACGAAATGTGTTTATTTAATCATTCACGCATTAACTTCACTATGGAAGCATATTCAGTTACCAGACAGAAGTAGGTGACACTTCCACATATTTACATAAAATTTCTTGTACCTAACGAGCCCCAATCGTGTACGACATGTACTGGCTTCATCAGTAGCATTTCAACGACGCATTGTACTAATGCAGCAAACTTATTCATATACCAGAAGTACATACCTACCTACCGCAGCGACGAAATTCGCTAGGTTCATATTTTTGTATGGAGAATTAATCACAACACGGGATGATTATATATATCGAGAACGATCAAATGTGGACGAGAGATATTCTGATGCACTAGTCCGGCAATCAACAGTTTCAATCAAGAGACACTAGTCTGCAAATCCCTTTTCCTAGTTAAGAATAGTATGGTATAGGTACCTTTTAATTTATGATTTTTAGTTAAGAAAAATATGACTTAAACAATTTTTCTAGTTAAGAATGGTACGTGCACTTAGGCACATTTTGATTTATGAATTTTTTTGAGTAATGATACATATATAGGACGATCTGTTCTCATGTTCACGGCTGTAAGCGTTCAACCCAAAGGGATCGCGGGCATCAAGCCTTGTTTTAATTTTTTTTTTATTTCAGAGATAATACGTTGACGATTCAGGAGGCTTTCTGGAGACGTGCCGAACTCTGAATGAATTTGTGAGTACTTTTTAGTGTAATTTGAATCGAACGAATATTCCTTCTGGTTTCCCCGGCGGATCTTAGCATTTTGTTTGATTGAGATCCTAAGTAGCTCTTATCGAGTTCTTGTAATCGCATTTGTATTGAATTTCTTTTGTGTAGAGATCATCAGTCATTCTTATCTAGTTCGGGAATTCGAGTTTTGTTGTCAAATTGTGGAGCTCACTCATAATTAGTAACAGTGGAACTTATGTTAACGAGTCCAGTAGTTAAACTGCTTGAAATAAACCTACAGAGTACAGTAATTATTGAAATCAAGACGATAGGACTTACATGCAACTGTATCATAAAGGTTGCTTCAGCGTATATAAAATAATAGTACTAAGGAAATGGAAAAGGTGCACCAGCTCAACTAACTACGGCGGTAAAATTAAGGCAAAAAAAGGATAAAAATTGTAGTGCATTTATAACGTAATGGCGAATTAAATTTTTATTTCTCCTTTCACTCTTCTAGAGTCTTCTCTTGTCAATGGTTGATTAGGTTCGCTACTCCTTCTCTTTCAGATCATACTAGGGACACTGAGAATAATTTGCTGCCCTCAGTGTCGTATGGGCGGATGGGGCAAGGCAGCTGAAAACATATCATCTGCGCCTTAACGTGGGTAATATTGAGTGTTGTTCAGGGACGGCTCCACACTCTGCGCCAATAGCCGAGGCGAGCTAGCGTGCCACCTTGTACTTCAACGCTGTCCGCCGAGTGATCTATGAGCTCACGCTGGCAGTTGGGACTTCACGTCATCACTCAACACAGTTCCATAACACACTGTAAATTATTGTCTGGGAAATATTTGGCTGACTTCCTTAGGCTAAGCGTACACGCTCGTACCATGCTCAGAGTTTATAGATAAGTTAATAGTATTACTTTAACTTTAAAATATAACATAACTAAGAAATGAACGAAAATTAAAATATGTATAAGATCAAATTTTTCACGACGAAAAGTTTTGAAATTCCTTCAAGCTGCCAACACTGTTGTACGGTGCGGTGATCAGTGGACTCGGGCTCGTACTTTGAGTAAATGGATATTTCCAGCTACTTATGTGAGAAGCTTTTTACCCTTTCGCTTAGCTTGACTTAGCGTTTCTCTCAGATAATCATCGGTTTTCTTTTAATTTGCTTTCGTGAGCATATGCTTAGGCTGTCAGTGGTTCTATAATAGGCTTAATAATGAATGTAGAGCACGACGTTAAGCTAGAGAAATAAGTCTGGCAATCCAAATCTTGGTAACACTGCTTGTAGTACCCACGAAACCTATTTATTTTTTTTCTAAACTCTGAATAGAGTGAAGGCACTGTTTGGAATTTCTGGCCTGAAAAAAATTAAAAAGGGAGAAGCGAATAATTTCGTTTCCCCGTACAAAGTTATGGGAGACGTCATACATCAGAATTTCAGAAAATATTTCCTTAAATTGACACACAAAATTAAATTTTACTGGGCAAGTATGTTAATTCGCAGGAGGGCCCACACATTCTTAGTTATGCCGCTTGCAAAATGGCTCGTTCGCTCAACCAAACATGGGTTTTATAATTCGCACCAATATTCGGGAACACTTTCATGATCAACTATTCTTTCGATGTTGTGAATTGACAAAAATCAGATGAAAACGAAATGAGGCCGGTGGAAGTGTCAACTGGAATTTTTCCATTGAAAATGTCTAATAATTGCTTGGAAAATACGTCCGCCGATTGATCATTTTGAAACGCTACTCACATATTCGTTGTTAACTTGAGAGTTTTCACGTATCTCCACAAATTTGATGACTTCAAGCAAGCATTTATTTCATCAGCAACAGTCGGCCAGCAGAATCATCGCACCTCCAAAGAGGTTCTGATTCTTGCGCAAATCTTTCATCGTTCGATTGCGTGCCTGAAATGCTCGTTTGCGCGCCATCGTACACTCATCCCAAATGATTATCTTGCAGTACTTTAGCCATTGCTGATTTTTTGGCAATATTGCATGTTGGTTCATCTATCGTTTGCAAATTAAGTGGCAGTTTGAGCGCAGAATGAGCCCTTCGTCCACCTTCTAACAATGTGGCTGCAATCCCAGATGATGCTACGGCCAGCGCTATTTGACTTTGTGCGCGAATCGAAGCCAAAATCAATGAAATTAGGAACTTTTTACCAGTTCCACTCGTTGCATTGAGGAAGAAAGTTCCTTCGTCGCCATCGTTGACTGATTTCATCAAACTCGGTTTTCTGCTGCTAATTCAAAAGTGGGACGATTGTTCGAACTGATTGAATCAAAGCATTCCGATCATATTGCCTTTTTCGTTCAGATTCTCGATTGGAAGCATCGTGCAAGGGTCAATTAAGCACTGGCGTTCCTAATTTGTGCAACATCTTACCGGATATCACCAAGTATATATATATCCTCTATTAAAATCAACACCTCGTTGTGGATTTCCGCGTTAAATTCAAGTTCGGGATTTCCTGTTGTTGCATGCACTCAATGTAAAATTTCGTTAGCCATATCGTCTGTTTTTTTGTTCCACAAATGCAGTGGGTTCGATGGGATACACGTTGAAATAATGATGGAAAAAAGTGATCGAATTTGATGCTCACAAGACGAAGTAACAGAATCGGGGAATGTGTGATCCCGAAAATCTAGCTACTAATGCACTTATTCCAACTTATATATGCCGCGACGTAAGATGACGTCTTACTATTAATTCAGTTTGGTGCGTACATATCGACAAAAAAAGGTAAAAATAGTAATTAGTATGTATTAGCGTCCAAACGGGAGCCTATGTATTAAAGAGATCCTACATATATATATAAAACGTAAAATCTAGCTACTAATGCACTTAATGCACTTATACCTACTTATATATGCCGCGACGTATGATGATGTCTTACTATTAATTCATTTTGTTGCGTACATATCGACAAAAACGTAGTGCCAACTATTAGAGCACCTCTGCTTGTAAGTACATATGTGATGCAAAATAAGATGAAACATTACTATGAATGCGCCCTGTCAAACGTACGATGAAATTGTACTGTAATTAATAGTGGTGAATATATTATCGCTAAGCAACTAATTAATTATAATTATTAGTTGCTTAGTGATATTATTCATCGAGGAAACGTAGAGTTGCGTATGGCTAGTAGTGGATATAATCTGCTTTTGATTATATATATATATATATCTGAATATGAAATTGGTTCAGTGAAAGTCTATATTTATGTAAATATATTATGTATATCTTAATATATAAAAACCACGTGTACTAACACAGTTAATCTCCGAAGCCGCACAACCGACTTCGACAATATTTTGTGAATGTGTTTGGTTGGTTCCAGCTTGAAAGATAGGATAATTTTGGACACGATAGTTGGCGCTATTGTCGGAATCTAAAAAACTGCCTGAGAACGCGTCGGCGAGGAAAGCTGAAATTTTGTACAAGGCACTTTTAAAAAAAAATTGCAGTTTAATTTCGAAAATGGTTTAAATCGGGGAACTCCTTCGTAGGGTTGCCCTAGAAAAAAATTTGGTGCATGGTGTTTTCAAAGTAATAGCAAATAAAATTTCTGAAATGGAGTAAATCGGGTTACGCCTTCTTGATGTTGCCCTACAAAATTTTGCACTTTTCAATATATACTTAGAAACTGCCTGAGAACGCTTCTACGTGGAGAACTAAAATTTGGTACATGGTGTTTTCATAGCAGTAGTAAATAAAATTACAAAAATGGTCTATATCGGGCAACTCCTTCATGATGTTGCCATACATAGCTTTAGTTTTTGACTATATATTTGGACACTGACTCACGCGTCGACGTATAGAGCTGAAATTTTAAACACGGGCGTTTTAAAAAAAAAACATGTAAATTACGTTCAAAAGTGGGACCAATCAGGCAACTTCTTTGTTGGGTTGCCATGCTTGAGAGCGCGTCGACGTGGAGAGCTAAAATTTGCAAATACAAGTTCAAAAATGGGGCGACCCCCTTTTGATGTTGACATATAAAAACTTTAGGTTTTCACTATATATTTGGACATTGATCCACGCATCCACGTAGACAGCTGAAATTTTGTACACAGGCCTTTTAAAAAATATATAAATTAAGTTCTAAAACGGGACCAATCATGCAACTCCTTTGTTGGGTTGCCACAGAAAAAATTTGGTGCATGGTGCTTTCATAGCAATGGTAAATAAAATTTCAAAAATGGAATAAATCGGGTTACACCTTCTTGATGTTGCCATACAAAATTTTGCATTTTTTAATATAATACTTAGGTTCTGCGTGCAAATGCGTCAATATGGAAAGATAAAAGTTGTAAATACAAGTTCAAAAATGGAGAAAATCGGGCGACCTGTTTTTGGTGCTGCAGTAAAAAACTTTAGGTTTTCACCATATATTTGGACACTGCCTCACTTGTCGACGTAGAGAGCTGAAATTTTGTACACGGGCCCCTTTTTTTAAAAAATGTAAATTAAGCTCAAAAATGGGACCAATCGGGTAACGCCTTCGTAGGATTGCCACATAAAATTTTCGTGTTTTACTATATATTTGGGCACTGCGTGAGAACGCTTCGACGTAGAGAGCTATACTCTCCCACACAAATAAATGTATGCACACACAGTCACACACGTACCCCACTTCCACCCCACCCATGTAGGTATCTATATTATCACCGAACAACGCCGACAGGCTCCCCCTAGTATATATATATAACTCAGCCTTCCTGACTGATTTAGGCTCCCTTCATGCCGTCTTGAGGACGTCTTAGTTTCAGCGGTCCCCGCACTTAGGTTGTTGGCTGTATGTCGGGGGAATTCCAGCTTTGAGAGCCTCAGGTTACCACCGATGAATCCCGGGACCCAATTCTTTTCTCTCCATCACGTTTTTATATATATGTCTGGGCACTATTTTTTTCACATATTTTTTCTATTGGTGATATGGGTTTAATCCCTGAATTCTTCGATTTACTTATACAAACCCGATCCATCGTCAACTAATCACAACTCACTCAATAGGGCGACCCCTCCTACTTCCAGCATCTTCGGCTGGCCCGTTTTCGCTATTCCCCAGTGGGACATGTAGTTTTTCTGATAACTATGTTTGCTTGTAACAGATGACAGTGCGAGCGCAGATGTTAATAAATCGCAAACCACCATAACATTCCACAAGCGATAAATGAAGAACATGCAGCAGGAAATAAATTTAAAATTGTTAGTATAAACACATTTCTTCGAAATATATGCAGCTGAATCTTGACTACCATTCTCAATTATTTACATTTTTTTTTTCCTTTCCAAAAAAACAGTCTGGGCCAACACCCGCCGTTGCGCATTTTGCAGGGACTTACCCTAGAACCTACGGCAACCGTCAGCGCTTTCCACCATGAACAATATAACACGACTGGTTGATTGGCAGGCAGTTAGTGTAAGTAATGTACATATAGGATTTCCCTCAACAATCTCACAAAGTCGCTACAATAATGATAAGACAGTTGCTTACAAAAACGGGAAACAGTCACTGACAAAAATCACACAACAGTTGCTTACATTAGTGTTTTTCAATCGACATTTTTCAGTGATTAGTAAAATAATTCTAGGTGACAGGATTTCCAAATGTTTTGGGTTGTATAGATCTCTGCTATATTTATATCAGAAAGCCCGCTGCAAGGCTGGCATCTCCAATCGACACGCTATTATCCTTAACCCTGCAGTACGCGCGTGGGTCTGATAGAATGTAATTTTCTCTTCATGCCGTCTTTATTTGTTCTCTACCTTTACATTCATTATTTTGTATCTATCTTTTATCTTTAATTTACTGTTCTGATAATTTCTGTTGCTAAGTTTTTTTTAAATTTTTGGTCGACGTGATGCGGAAGTAAGTAAGTATGTAAGTTTGTCATCACAGTGCCATCGGAAATAGCGTTAGAAGGTAAGTTTAGACTTTCAATTCACACTGAGTCCACCTGTAGCTTAATTAAGATCAATTGAATAAAAGGAAATACGCCCGTACAGACACAACAGAAAATATGAATTGGAGGACTGTTGGGTTTTGCCAGATGTTTCATAGGCTCTTGTTAGGCGAAATTGCCGATAGGCAACGGTCAGTAGGACTCCAATTTTAACACCATTGGTGATACCGACTCAATTCAAGCCGGTGGTATCTTTGGAGTGGATTTACTCAGTGACAGAGTTATTATTGACTGTGTAAATATGGAACTGTGGGTACAAGGTGCTGGAAAAGACACCGAAAATAGTGCCTCTGGTGAAAGTGTTGCAACTTGTGCACGAGTGGGGCACACAGCTTGCCAAAGTAGCAGCCAAGGAAGTCCGTGGTAGGCCAAGATAGAGGAGGATAACATTAACATGGCGGAAGGCATCGCATCTTTCGCTTATGACCGATACTTTGAATCGAAAAGTCCTGGACACAATGTAGAGAAAGCTTTCGGACAGAGAGAGAAAAGCGTATCCATATTGGAGGAGCCATTTTGGGCACAATTATGGGAGAAAACTTTGTCGACAGCTTATGACAGTGCGGTATTTAATAAGGTAAGAGTCGAAAATTTCTGTGTAGAAGGGAGGAAACAACAGAAATGTTATGGGAACACCGTAAATAGACTGGAGGGTGCACGGTCATTACTAAGAGTTGCTAATGCAACCGGCTATTTCGTAGAAGCCCGAGCTCTTCGCATAGGCAACGAGAATCTTGTAAATTTTCCAGACAACCGGTATGGGACCATAAGAGTAGTAACAACTTCCTTCTAAAAAAAAAGTTAGAGGAGCTAAATGTCATAACACCGATGGAGTACACGGAGTGGGGCACTCCAGTAGTACCTATCCTTAAATCGAATGGGGGATGTTAGAATACGCGGAGACTATAAGGTCACATTGAATAAGTTTTTAGGTGACAATCGCTATCCACTTCCCTGAATAGATGAAATATTTTCGAAATTGCAAAATGGTATTCAATTTTCCAAATTAGATTTGTCAAAGGCCTGTAACCAAATTGAGTTGGACGAAGACTCAAAGAGGGTTTGTGCGTTGAGCACACACAAGGGGGTATTTTTAATGAACCAAATGCCCTTCGGCATAAAGCCAGCATCGGGAATATTTCAAAGAGAAATCGAGAAACTTTTGCAGGGTATTCCAAATGTAATAAATTTTCTGGACGATATTTTAGTAACCAGTTAGAATAAAGATGAACATTTACAAAACTTAAACACCGATTTTGTCAAACGCAGGCTTAAAGTTAGATAAAAGTAAGTGCAAATTTTTCCAAGACGAAATATTTTACCTGGGATATAAGATAAACTGAGAGAGCTTAACAAAAACGAAAGTCCATGTGAAAGCAGTTTTAAACGCAGCGAACCCCACAAACGTAGGTGAATTAGGATCCTTCATAGGTTAAGTAAATTATTACAATAAATTCGTAAAAAATTATTCTAAAATTATGCTTCTTCTCTTTGACCTATTAAAAACGGGGAAAAAGTACGATTGTGTTAGGGGAAGTAAACAAAAATATAATTGTTTTTACACCAATAAAATTTATTCCTTTAAACACATATATATTTACATATTAATGTCACCTTAAGGCTGATCGTCTGTAAAAGAAAGAAAAGGGTTCTTGTGAGTAAGACATACTCAGTGGGTATAAATAAAATCTGAAATATTCTATAGATACTAAACTAACTCATTAGTATACAATAAACTGGTAGCGGGACACACCAACGCAAAAGAATCTTCCTCTTATGGGGCGGGCTGGAATCTCAACTAGAGATTCAACCCCACTCAAACACGGGACCTACCTACGTAATACACTCCGTGTGATGTCAACTTTAGTTTCTCGGGACCTACCGAGTAAATGCTCACTTAATATTAATATTAATAACAAACTAATCGAATAATTATCTATGTAATCACTCAAATATTTTATATAAACACCCATTTAACGATAATTACTATGTTTCCATGCAGAGTTCAATCCGAATTGGATCCGAATTAGCGCTCATGGAAACGAAAATTGAGTTGAGTTTCGTTCAATCCATATTAACTCCACGAAACCAGTCGGGTTGAGTTGGGTTTTGTGTAAGTATTAGTTAGAGTAGTGTGGATGGGTGGCTTATTCAATACATATCCAGAAACTTTGTATGAAATATATTATATGTCAACTCAATTCAAGCCGTTCATGGAAACAGCATCGAGTTAACTCAGCCAGCAAAACTAAACGCTAACTCAAGGCTAACTCAATTCTGGCTCATGGAAACATAGTAAATATTACACACTCTCTAAGGCCGGGCGCCCACTGGAGTGGTGTGTGAGCAATGTGGCAGTGGCGTGATTTTGGCGTGCGATGTGGCAACAAAGTGGTGTGGCAGTAGAATGGTGGCGGATTGGTATTAATATTATTAAGCGCGCATCAAAATGGCAAGTAGCGTATCGATTAAGTAATTCAACATCAACAGTAATAACTAAGGAGAAGTGACATCCACTGCCACTTACCACTCGAAAATTAAACTTGTCGGAGGCTAGTGGCAATCAAGTGGTGCCACGCCACTTGTCAAATGCCACGCCATCGCCACTCTATTTCAATGTGCGCTATTCTATTTGTTTTTACGGGACTAAATTTTTTCACTTACCATTTAATCGCCACGCCACTGCCACATTGCTCACACACCACTCCAGTGGGCGCCCGGCCTAATGTAACCTAACTATAATCTACTAAGTCACATAATTATATTTAAATTTAACAAACACCCACCTTTATTCTACTTGTCATAAAATCTAGCACTACTTATTATTTTTCTGGAATATTTAATATTCAACTACTCGCACTAACCACTTGCAATCGACTAGGCAGGTACAAGAAAGGATCGTGTCAGTGATCCCTTCTTAACTTATGTTAGATTTCTTTATTACCCTATGCATGCAAGCGAGGCCTTCAGCATCCTTCAATAAGGAGGGTTTAGTTTGCCTTGAAATTTCTGGTTAGTGCTAAATACCTAATTTCTAAGAATTATTTACTGCATTTTCCTAGCTACGTGAATGCATGCCTTCTTACTTCGTGCAGAGCTAAATCAGATGAACACTTTTTGGGTTCTTTATCAATTGGAACAATAAATTTCAGGAGGCTTTTGGAAAAATTAAAGGGGAAATAGCATCAGACTTAACTTTAGTCCATTTTAACCCAATACTGCCTATCATATTAACTTGCGATGCCTACAACAAGGCATCGGCGCGGTGCTATCCCACATACTGCCAAACAAATCAGTGCGTCCAATTGCTTTTGCCTCCCGAACTTTAAGCAAAGCAGAGTTCAATTACAGTATGGTAGAGAAATAAGCCTTGGCTATTGTGTTCGCTTGCAAAAAATTTTACCAAGCTGGTATTAAGTTTATATTCAGAAGAGATCATAAGCCTCTGGTACTATTTTTGGGGAGCACAGGGGAATTCCGCAAATAGCTGCTAGTCGAATGCAAAAATGGGCAGTTTACTTATCTGCATTCTATTACACGATCGAACATATTAAAGGAAAGGATAATTTTACTGATGCACTATCGCGGTTACCAGTGGTGCACAGATAGCAGGGCAAAGAACAAGATAATGACGATACAGGGTGTTACGTAAATTTCATTTTTAGATTTCAAGGCAATCAAAAGGGAAACGCTAAACGATCCGAAGCTAGCAAATTTAATGGAATACATAGCCTTAGGCAGAATATCAAACTTAAGAAAGGACGAAGGCATGAAGTTATTTGTTGACAGAAGTCATGAGTTGTATATGAAAAACCACGTAATAATGCGCGGATATCGTGTGTTGATACCTCCGAAGATACAACCAAAAATTTTAGAAGAGTTACATAAGTCTCACATGGGTATAGTCAAAAGAAAGACCTTAGCACGGTCATTTGTATGGTGGCCGGGAATGGACCAAGATATAGAAAAAAAGGCTAAAACAATGCACGCATTGCAGTGTGAATCGACCACTGCCACCCAAGGCCAGTTTAATTCCTTGGGAACTAGCACCATCCCCGTGGTATAGGGTGCATGTAGATTTTTGTGGGCCAATTGAAGGTTATCAACTCTTGGTCATTTTTGACTCATATATAAAATGGCCGGAAGTCTATAAAATGAAATCCATCACAGCGGCCACGACTATGAAGTTTTCTCAAGATTCGGGCTACCAAGGGAAATAGTTAGTGACAATGGTACACAGTTTACGTCTGGAGAATTTAAAGAATTTTTGAAATTAAATGACATTATTCATAAACTAAGAGCACCTGGCCATCCGGCAACAAATGGGGCAGCAGAAAATTTTGTCCGCACAATAAAAAATACAATAACAACTTCTTTAAGTGAAAGTAAAGACAAAAAGCGAACTTATTACTAGATTGCATCCTACATCGATTTCTTTTCGACTACCGGGTTACGAAGCATTGTACGACAGAGGAAACTCCGGCTAAATTAATATTTAATAGGGACCTACGTACACGTTTCTATTTATGGAAGCCACCTTCAGTATTACAAAAAAATGAAACCAAGAAGAATAATAGGGAACGCGATGTAAGAGAAACTTGCATTGGCGAAAGTAGTACAAACGCAGAAGATGGTGAACAGAGGAATTTAACCCCTCTTTCTAATTCCAGGCAACCAATTTCGGAAGTTTCAGACTAAGTTAGAAGATCAAATAAATCTAGGAAATTAGTATATCTATCATTGGCTAACATGTAAAAATTACAATACCAATAGGTTGTGAAGGTTGAACATGCTGTATAAAATGAAATGAACTATTAAATATTATTTTACCGTATATGCCATATGGGCTAAGTAGAAATAAGAAATATTCTTATAGACATATTCTAGGTCTAGGATAGCTTAAAGAGGGAGGTATATGTAATGTATTTAATATTGGTTTTTTTCATGTAACATTCTAATGTGAAACGAACCTTAGGTTTAGTACAATATTCTATTGAATTGTAACATGAACCACTGTAAACTAGCTATAGGTACTGAAGTCAGCCATCTTATACAGAGACTTACTTCAAGCTGTTCTTTTGCGCATATTCTCCTATAGCTTGATTACCTTATATTTTTTTAATCTTAAGAAATTAAATTGTTTGGTTTTACGAGGTGTTTCAATTCATCCCAATAACGATTAACCTCGAATGGTAATTGTTATGTAATTCTTTACTACTAAGCAACTCGGTGGAACATACGATAAGGTTGTTTCGTTTGTTTACATATCCGCGTTGTGAGCAAAGTTTGCTTTCGAATATGGAGTCATAAAAGACCAATGACTGGTCTGGCTAGTGTCGTTAAGTTATCAGTAATAGTGAGGTCTAGTTACGGTTTGATTTAGATTGTAGAATTATTAAGTGAGGTCCGTTTTTCAAGTAAATGAAAGAATTGTATATTTAAAGTGATTCAAGACTTTTCATTCTTTTCGGTTAATTACGAGTTTTTCTTATTTGAATACTTAGGGAAACGACACCACATGTACCTTTTATTTTGTAGAAGGGTCCTGTTTGATCCATTACAAAGGTTGCTTTAATATTCTTAATATCACCCCCGTAGCACTAAAGATGACTGGCTATTCTTTCTTCTTTTAAATTTTTTTGCTTTGTCTTTTTTGTTTTTATTATTAAGCCAAACTCAGGGAATACCTTATGATGCAAAGCACAGCATGGCAGGAGAAAAGGAAAGGATTAGGTGACAAGAGAAAAGTGGCGGAGGTGCCGATGTATATCACTCTTGCACCTTCGCAGATTGTAAGCCCGAGGAAAAACAGAAGATGGTTGACTGCTCCACATTCGCACAGCTCGGGAGAAGAAAGCATCACGGAATTTTGCTGTTCAGACAAAAGTACTTTGAAGGCTGAGAGGATGTGGGCGGCCTGCAGTGCGAGTATTGCGTGCAGGAATTAATCTACAAGGGATCAGACTAGATATTTCATCGGAACATTGACCATGCGTGTAGCGATAACCGAGCGAAAGATTGTACGGCCAGCCCCAGCCCAGATGTGGGAATTGTATTCCATTCTATTTATTTTCTATTCTATAATATTTTCTTTCATTATT
The DNA here is from genome assembly GCA_963924295.1 of Dioctria rufipes. NCBI lineage: Eukaryota > Metazoa > Arthropoda > Insecta > Diptera > Asilidae > Dioctria > Dioctria rufipes. Next base: position 121,968,443 of record OZ002742.1, read on the forward strand.
CTCCTTTTTTTCTTACGTTCACCTCAATTCTATAGACCTACGGCTATTTTCAATCACTTAATTACACAAGGGAATCAATCTGTGGCCTTTTTGGGAACTACATTTAATACGATAAAGACTGCGTCGGAAGAGGTCTACCCATATGGGACAGTAACTGTAAAAGGCGTAGTAACTAATAACTTCAGTTAATTAGCTATAGCTTCCAATACTACGGAAAGCAGTCGTATGTTCAATGTACTGATACGATGTGAACAATTATTAAAACCTTACGGATCGAAAGAAAACTATATCTAAAAATTCTACTCACATTTCTAATACTATCCTAATGACGATAACGATAATTTATGACGGTTGAACGCTATTTCTCACTTTTGGGTGTTTCACAGTTTGATGGCTGGTTGAGTCCTTTAAATCTATTTCCTGGTAACGACGACACAATGCATACATCACTTTTATTTATAGTTCTACACTTCGAGTGCTTTCTGGCTACACTCATGAGTTCATTATACTAGGGACGATAGTTTCCGGCAATTTAGCACTATTTTTCAACTGTCGGGTGCCTCACGATTGGATTGCACAGGTGAGTTCTTTGAGTTCCGAATCTAATATTTTGACGAATAATTTATTGTAACCGTACCGAAATTCGATCACTGAATAGAAACATTTACCATTAGTAGGTACTCAGTACGCAGCACGCGAGTAACGTACGAAATTGGATTTGCTTGGTTTCACTGTAGGTGCTCCAGTACGACGACAGCACTGTAAGTCTTTCATTCCTTAATACTTTATTTGGCGAATATTTTTGTAATTTTATTAACGTATTTGGGCAAAATTAGGGGACATCAAGTTAAATTTTGGAACTCTTCCTTCGCCTTATAATTAAAATTTAACAATAAAAATAGTCGCAAATACTTTTGTGGTAAATTCGGTAAATCTGAAATCAAAACTAGTGCCACATGAAACAAGATATTAGTCAGTCCATTTATATACATGTCAGTGGGTGCTCTTATTATCTGAATAAGCACTGTCAGTGCTCACCCACGCAAATACATGGGATTATGCTGTTTCATTAGGGTTGCCAGATAGAGTTTTGAAATTTTTCCCGTCCGAATAAAAATTTTCCCCAAACTATTAAGACAGAAAAAAAAATCCCCCAAGCTATGAAACTAATTCATTATATTCTTGAATTTAAAATATTTTTTTAGATACTTATTTAAATATGTTTTGCATATGTATCCATACATTCCATATCCATACATATATTCTTATAGGTATATTAAATTATAAATTCCTGTAAATAGTCAAAAGTACAATTGCGTGATTTCACTTCAGCATAAACCAAACTAATTTACCTAAATTTATGAAAATGCTTGGATAATCAAATCAAATCAAATCAGCATTTATTCAAAAAGCCCCTGCTTAAAGCAACGTACAACGTTGCGCACTACGACAATATACAGCTTAAAATAGATACGATTAACATACTCAGAAAAATAAACAATAAAGAATAAAGATTTCAATATATTAAATAGGAGGAGGCAAATTGCCATGAAACAGAGAAAACAGCTCAAAAAGTTCATAGCACCTAATTTAATTTAGTTTAATTACTTATTGTAGAAATATTAAAGAAGTATTTAATTTCGATTCAGTAACAAACTAAACTCGAATTGAAATTAAACTTAAATTTGAATTAATATTAAAGTTTACTACTCCATAGTTTTTGCTTTTGTTTTTCTTTTCTTTTTTTCTTCACTGCCCATTAATTGGTCATATTTCTTAATATTTCTTAATGTTCTAAGGTGTTGTAAAAAACTAGTTTCTTACCGATTTAGTTCTTAGGATACAGATTTAGTTCTTTCTTTTCTTTTCTTTTCTTTGTATTCAGTTATTAATTTATTAAAACAATCTCTTTGATTGTGTCAGTCTTATTCAATTTACAGACTTATGTTGCTTTGTTTGTTTAAATTAAATGATCAATTTCGCACAGTTTTAGATCCACGGATACAGACTTAGTTCCCCGGCCACAGATCTACCTTTCATACACTCATTAGATCAATCTCTCTAATTATGACAATCTTATTTAAGTTACAGACGCACTGATATTATCACTGTTATTGCCCGGGATACATGCCAAAAGTGGCGGCCCAAAAAGCCTGAAAAGTATTTGAGCTATTGCTGATTAGGTTCATGGATATGATATTTAGTTGATAAGCTATTATTGACTATGTTTATGTCACTGACTATATTGACACATTGCTGCAAATATGAACAATGGTTATTTTGGCCTGATATATGGATGGGAGTGTCAGCAGGCAACTAGATTAATGTTAAGATTGGTAGTAGTACATACGACTCAAGCTGCTCTGTTGCAGCCAAGAGCCTCCGTCTTGAAATAATTGACGGGGGAGATATCCCTAACTTCCAGTGGTAAACAATTCCACTTAGTGACTCCCTGAGAGAAGATACTTTTGCTCCCAAACTGGGTGTTGACACGTGGGTAGATCAGACGGCGGCTGTCTCTTCTGCTCCAAGTGAATCTACCACGTATGTACCCAGGAAGAAGAACAACTCTGGGCGTATGAATAAAAGCAAGTGCCTTCAATTCGTACATGCACAATAGAGATCCAGGCAGCAGGATTTCAAGGAGTGGGCCAACATGTGCTCTCCGTCTGAGATCAATCATATCATATCTGGCACAAGCCTTTAACGCACGCATAAGTTTAGCCAATCCGGTCTGGGAGAGGGGAAAAAGAACCACATCAGCATAGAGAAAGTGTCTTAGGATGAGTGCATTAAATAGCCTCAGTTTTGTGGTCTCGTCAAAGTGCTGTGACGCAGCATATAGGGAACGGAGCCCGTGGTATATACGAGCGCACATCAATGTGTGCCTTCCAGGTGAGGCCGACGTCATCATCTTCTTGAAAATTTCTTTTGTAGAGCTTTTCAGAGTTGAATTTTTGTAACATCTGTTTTATTGGTTTAAAATGTGTATAGTCTATACAGTACAGTATAGTAAAGTACAGTACAGTAAAGTACAGTACAGTACAGGTCTAAATAAAAATCGTACCCGCATTACTTTATCTGCAGTTTAAATAGCTAGTCTATTTCTCAACTTATTTTTTGCACTATTGAGTTATAGAGAAAGACTTAATAAAAAACTCAATAAACTTGGAGCTAGCTTAGATATGTTACCAAATTGTAAGCTATACCAGCAGCATTTTTTTTTTATTGAGATATCCGTCCAAAATTGTTCAGCTGTATTGAGTTCCGACCATTGGTGAAGATGAATGAAGTTCCACTTAGCGATTGTGGAATAAATACTTCCTACGCCAACAACATTTTTAAATTTTACCGTAATATCTAATATATCCGCCAGCATTTGGCAAACAGCTGTAACCGGAGAAAACATACAAAGATTTTCCAGCCATAGTATATTTTCGGTAATTGTTCGTATAAAATTACTAACAATGCGAACATCTTCCTTTAATTACTTTTAGTTCCTGTTGATTACGTAGGTCTTACTTACTGCGTAAAAATTAAAGTAAGATTTATGTTTTTTGATATATGAAATATCCCCATTTTTTCGCAAATTTAAAAGAAATTCCCTATGACTTTCCGCAATATTATCATTGCCCCAAAATTTTGCCCGGGGAAGAAATTATTCCGAAAATTGGGGAAGAAAACCCCCAATCTGGCATCCCATCACAAACTTTAAGGTTATCTGCCCACCTCCTTACGAATAATGTCTGCTGGAGGCGCTCCGCTGAGTGGAGTAGGTCTTTGGCGAAACGTCTGTCTCTATCCGCAATTCTCTGAACGCATGACCAATCACCGTATAAATCGTCCAATTTACTTTTTTCGGAATTTGTTTCTAGTGATACTTGGTGAGCGTAGAAGGTCAGAAATCAGTAGGCCAGAATTTGTATTTGAAAATAAAAAAACAGAAGTTTTTAGTTTTAATTCAGATTCCATAAAATGAAGTCGAGTCCCAAAACCAAAGTCTAATTATAGCGTTTTAATTTTTTTCCATTTGGATCTGTGAAATTAATAAAATACAAGCGATCAAGAACACTGATATCTGAGACTTTTAATCCTTCTGGTTTACAATTTTCAAAAAATTGCTTATCTTTTTTTTACATTTTTCGATTGTATGTATATACATTTAAAAGTATTGCGTAAAAATTTTAGGGCTATCGGAGCAGCCTATCTATGTTATTCTATCACTTTTAGGTTGTTACGTTTAGTACCTGAGCATGCTCGCGGCCTGCCTTTAGTCTAATCTGCTCGGCCGACCCGTATTTTGTCTAATTCGCTCTCTTTGGCTTTTTTCATTCAAGAAGCTGCTTGCTTTTTGTTTTAGAATTGAACTATTGCTGGTAAATTTGACAAGTGAAGAAAGACCTTGAAACGTTTGAATAGCTACAGTAACATCAGTTTTAGCTTTTCATTAAAAAACTTTAAACGCGTTTTCCTCAAAATAACGTTTTTTCGGTCGGCGGCAGTGATATTCCCGGATTCACTTAACCGATTCTTATGAAATTATTATAACCGTATTAAAATTTCATTGGTTTCTATTTTTTGCCAAAAACGGTGAAAAAAAACTTTAAATAAATAAAAAAAAATGGTGTTATGTATTTCGAGAGTGTGTTTATTAAGCTCTTCAAATTTTATATCAATATCTATAATAATAAATTAAAAGTCTTGTTTTTTTTTTAAATAGCCCTTTTTTGGAGCATCTAAACCAGAATGGTTCTTAATAGAGAAGACCATGCCCGCTATAATAGAGGGTTCTTCCTTTCCTTTCATTTTCTTTTTAGTTCCGCGCTGTCTTATGATCACAGTATCTCTGGCGGTAGCTACCCTCATGCAAGCAGCATCCCTGAGACACTATACATAGTCACACCACTTCGATATACTAGTTTAAACCTACTAGCAGTTTTCCTTATACGGAACGACATTCCAATCTCAACTAATCAATCGGTGGATAATTGTCGAATTGGATAACTGAGCTACTGACCGCTATCGTTACGTCAAGAACTACAATGCTACGCTTCAAGTCCTCATCTACCTAGAACCTCTCTGTCAAGACAAGAAGTACTACATGCACAGGACCTCCGAAGAAACTCAGTGCACATAATTATAGCACAGCAAACTCAGTGCACACGATTTTACCACAACTACTACTACGTATCTAGTTGATACTTCCCAGCGGAAAAATGATCGTGAATGACAGTAGGCATACAGGAATTCGTCGAGGAAATCAGTATCAGGCCTGAAAAACAAATTGGAGCTTTTCAGCCAGCTTGAGATTTGTTCACAATGCAAATCAATGTAGAAGAACACAATTGGAGCTTTAACTTGTTTGCCAGCTTGAAGCTGTCTTCAGATTTGATCAAATTGCAAATTTCAAGTCGAATGGCTGCCAACTTGAGAGAATTTTGATTGCTGCCAACTGTGCGAATTTTAAATATCAGATGTCAATGGTTTCTGTTGACACTTTTTTGTGAGACAGTTGAGAAGTAAGCAGCTACCAAAAATATTAAAATGGAGGAAAAACTCATAGAGTTAGTAAAAGAAAAGGTGTTCCTGTGGGATATAAAAAATATGGCTTACCGTTTTACCCACCTGAAGGAAAAAGCTTGGGGTGAAATAGGGAAAATATTAGGGATAAGTGGTAAGTTATTTTCACAAGGTTTTGTGAATGTATCCTTAAATAATTGTAAATTAAAATCTTTCAGCGGAGAAAGTAAAAAAAAAGATTCAAGAGCCTGCGAGATTACTACAGGATAGAAAAAAATAAACTAAAACGGCAGTCTGGAAGTGCGGGCGGGGATATCGACCCAACGTGGACATTTTTTCACCAGCTGTATTTCTTGAATGACAGTTTGGAGCGCAGAAAGTACATTCTCAAATTTTTAATTAATACTCGAATATGTAATTGAATATGTTTGACAGCATTTGTACGGTACAAGAAAATGTAAGAGAGGAAAATTCTGGGTGCAGCAGAAATTGGGCCGGATGAGAGCCTCTTCGACTGCTCTGTTAGTGACATAGTGGATATTGTGTTCACGTTCAGCCTTGACCTAGGAAGTTCTGAATCGCACCCGCCGTCGACTCCCTCAAGGAGTTCAAAAAAGAGAAAGCCACTAAGTGTGCAGCAGCAATCTACGCTATTGAAAGCAGAGGAGCAATTCAAGGAAGTGGTCAGCTCCTTCAAACAAGCGATGAAGCCTCCCACAGCTGTCCGAGCATTCCTGGAATCTCTTATATGCCAAATTGAAGGAGCGAATTTTAACCACAGAGCTTGGCTAAATTTGCAGGAGCAATTATTCAATATAACTTTAAATGCAATAAGACAAAATGCCCAGATACTTTGAATAGTTAGTTTCTGAGTTCGATTGCATAATTAAGCAAAATTACGCAATTCAGCTTATTTATGCAATCGGCTTAAGAAACAAAGTATTTTCGGTCATGACCTATTGATTCGCGCAATATGTGTTCCTATATATATATTTATTCAAATGTCATATTTACTAATCAATAAAACTATTTAAGTACATTTTATTCAGTTTTTTTACTCAATAAGAAAATGAAATTTTATTTTCAGGGATTCATTAAATAATTTTTCAGCACATCTCTTTGGCGGTAAGCATTTATTGAGGCGTTATGACCTATAGGCTGCCTGAATGATGATAACGAGCGAGTTTTCTGTCTCCACAACACTTCAACAATTCCATTGTTAGTGTACTGATCTGAATACTCATCGGGGTAATATTCAGTGTCATTCAGTTTACAAAAATTCTAGAGCAAAACAACTGCTTTAATAATTTTATCAACATTTCGTGGATGGCAGTGTATCGTAGTAAGCAGTATTCGCCACCTACATGCCAAACTCCAAAAGCGTTTTCAATGTGTCTTCTAGCTTTAGACAACTTCTTATTGAAATTATCTTCATCTTGTCTTAAACGTCTCCCCGGAATAAGGGCGCAATAAATTATTCCTTAATGGGAAAGGGCTATCCGCGACAAAATAATATGGGAAGGTAATATTTGAGTGTGGCAGTTGTTCGGCTCTTGGAAGGGAAAGGTTGCCATCTAAAATACGTTTTCCGAACTTACTATTTGAGAAAACCCCGCCATCACTTTGACTAGCGTAAGCTTCTATATCCACAAAAGTGAAACACAAATTTGCATCGCACACTGCCATAAGTATGATGCTGTGATGTCCCTTATAATTAAAGTATTCCGATCCCGCATTCGGTGGGCATTTGACGTGTTTGCCGTCAATAGCTCCAACACAATTCGGCATACTAGAAACACGTCTAAAATCGTCACTATGCCCTTCCGTTCTGCTTCATTCGGGGATGATAAATAAATACTTGAGAGTTCCTCCCATAGAATATCGGAAGTTTCAAAGACAATCTTGCGAACTGTGCTCACACCGATTTTAAACGTCAATGATAGCACTTGCATTGGAGTTCCATGTGCTAAACTATAATATTAATCAAAAATTAAATATATGAAATGAAGTACATGCACTTTTATATTGCAACTCACATGAGGGTCATTCTGGATTGATGAGTTCCCTTTTAGAGCACTAGTTTTCCTTTTGTAAGCTCCAATAATTACCCTTTTATTGGAGGGGCTTCCATGCGGACAGCTTTGAAAAATTGGGATGAATCTCTGTTTTTAATAACGAAAAATGTATTCGTGAAGAATCCATGTACTTATCGTTCCTTTCTATCAAATATTTCCCTTGTCCAAATAGATATTCTTTTACCACTCTCCAATATTATTTTATATATAATTGGTACACCTCGAAAACTGTCCAAAAAAGGATGAATTTATCGTAATTTTGAAAAATTGGATACATTTCTGTCTTTCTTCAATGTCACTCACGAATAAAAGTTCTCAACATAAACAAAGTTGAAGCTGCAAATGTTAAAAACGCCAGTTGTGTTCAATTCGGCTTTTTCAGTCAGCTTTAGCAGAAAGCTGGGCATAAAGCTATCTGAAAAGCTCCAATTGTGTTTCAGGCATCACGAAAAATATATGTACATTTCCTGCAGAAAAGAAGCGAAGTCCGAATTTGAAGTTCAAAACATGTTGGGACCGGGGTACCTGTACATGATTTTTTTTACTCTTTTGTAGTTGATATTTTTTTGATGAGTCATCTGCGTCAACGTCGATGCAGCTCAAAATTTCAGGTGTTTAGTTCAAATAGGCTTGAATACGGGTAAAAATTAAACAGTGCGTGTGAAAAAAAAGTCATTTTCTTTAGTAATAAGAATATTCGGTTAGTGGGTTGTGTGCAGTGCTCTTACGATATGTATGTATATATTGTTACAGAATTATCCTTTTCCAACCAGAAGAAGATCACAGGAGGTGACATATAAGAATTTATCACTGCCAAGACGTCAGTCGGCAATCGAGCTCGAGTTCCAGTTCTGTATTGTAAGTAATTAAACCCTATATTGGCAAAAAGTATTTCCCTCTCGTACGCGGTCTAGAGCAAGTCACGTGTTTGCGAAGCCACTTGGTACACAAAGTGGATGCGGCGGATAATTCGGTTGTGACTTGTGAGGTGCCTAAATTTGGTTCGTGTTATATTTTATATATAAAGTTAACGTCAGAAGATTGCCTGCATCCAGCCTCATTGAATTTGTGTATTTCTATCTTAGGTGGATATACTGTCTTCAATGTTTTGACTTGTGCTTATGTGTTTATGTATGTATGTATGTGTTTATGCTTATGTTAAAGAGTAAGGATAATTCGTGCGTTACCTGCGAACTAGATGCTTGCCTGCTACCTGTGTGATGTTTGCGCTCCATGAATTGGTCTGATTACAGGTTAATTTATTTGGTTATATGTGGCTTCTTTTTTGCATAATTGGATCCTTAGTTTCTTGCAGGTGCTTCTCTGTCAGCGATTGTACAAATGGACTGTTAATATCCCTCTGGCTAGATCTTCTCGGGCCGGGACTTCTGCGTGGGCCGGCGTAAGATGAATTGCCGACTAAGTAAAATCTCCGCTTTGTGCAGCTGGAACCTATGGAAACTCCAGAGAGGAATGAAAGCGTACTTTTCGCACTGATAAAGCTTCAAAAAAATACTCAGCTTGTAACATTAGTCACGTTTAATATTGCGGTTTTCCTTTTTTCTTTCCTGGGTTTACAGAATTCTTGTTCGCTCAAATAAAACATTCAAATTTTGGTTATAGCTGATTTAATGTGTCTTTTTTTATTTAATTTCTTCTTAACAAAAATCACTTGGTCCGCGTGTCTAACCCTATTTTTTCTGTACGCCTCTTTCCTTTATTTTTTGAATCCGAATTTTTAGGATATTTTCATACTTAACAAGTCCTATCATAATTAACGGGCTCTATCTCAAATTTATGCTATAATTTTCATTTATAACCTAAGCCAATTTAGGGTATTTTACAATTAAAACCAAAAAAAAATTTTAGTTAAAAGTTTTGCTAGCAATGGGCTGAATGTTTACTTATTACTTATCCTTACTACAAAATGTTTAAGTTATTTGACTTAAGAATGTACATTGGAACTAATTTTAATTTTGAACTCAGCTATGGTCCGAAGTTTAATGGTACTCCAGCAATTTTAGGGTGCTGCAGACAGGTTATTTTGTCACAATGTTCCCCTCCGTTGAAGCTTGTAGCTCCGTCCAAGCTGATCATCTGTGAAAAGAAGAGCAAGGTGTGAGCTTTGTAATCGTTTTGGGGTTTCTTTGCTAACGAAAGTGCCCATGTTTTCTCTACAACGCGCGCGTCGACTTTTCGTTAAATGTCCGTTTGAGACCGCTCGCGATACGGCGGTAAGCGGTCGACATGCACTATTCGCAATTTACTGCCGTGGCACTTTTTCACTTTATAAACTACTTCTGTTATTTTTTTCAATGATTACATACGGACCGTCCCAGTCTTTTTGTAGCTTAGGACATCGGCCGTCGACTCGACGCGGAAAGTACAACAATGCGCGCACTCCCGTTTCGTATATACGGTTTCTTGAACGCAAGTCATAATAGTTCGTCATTTGTCTACTCGCGCACTTCAACTTCGTTCGATTGTGTTCATGTACTTCGTTGAGAGTTTCGATTAGTTTCTCCAGATACTGACTTGTTGGTGCCGCCCCAGAGGGCGGGCTGCTCATTATAATTTCCAGAGGTAACCTCATTTCACGTCCAAGTAGCAATCGAGCTGGGGTTTGTTGTGTGCAGTCCTGTATACTAGATCTATATGCCAGGAGTAAGAAGGGGATGTATTGGTCCCAGTCGCGCTGATTCTGTTCTAGGAATTTTGCCAGGTAGGCCAATATTGTTCGGTTGAACCTCTCGACTAAGCCATCTGATTGTGGGTGAAGTGCTGTCGTGCATGTCTTTTCAATTCTGAATCTTTGCAATGTTACCTGGAATACGGCACCCTCGAAATTTCTACCCTGGTCGGAATGTAATTGTAGTGGTGCTCCACATGGACTGAATACTGCTGAAATAAGCGCGTCAGCTACCGTTTCAGCTGTTTGATCCCTCACGGCAATTGCTTCTGGCCACTTAGTGAAATAGTCAACGCAGACTATTAAGTAGCGATTGTCGCTGGTTGTCTTGGGTTGTAGTCCCAAAATGTCTACGGCTACTCGTTCGAACAGGGTGCTAACAGCGCAAATCTGCAGAGGAGCTTTTGTTTTGGGGCGCGGCCCCCTCCTCGCTTGGCATTGTCGGCATGTTGCGCGCCAGTCCTTGACATCATTGCTGTTCTCAATCCAATAATATTTGAGACGTAATTTATCCAGGGTCTTGTTTACCCCGAGGTGTCCTCCTGATGGAGAGTCGTGAATCTGACTGAGAACAAGTTTTCTTATAGATTTAGGTACGAGAATTTGTTTTAGTGCGTCTCTTCCATTTTCGATTACTCGAAACAGGGCGTTGTGTTCTAGACGTAAACACGACCACATAGCCCAATATACTTTAATTTCGGGGCTCATACCCTCGATCTCATCTTTATCCGGACGTTTCTCTGCTAGTAGCCAACGTCTTATCTCCTTCAAATCCCAATCTCGGTCCTGCATTTCAGCTACATCACCTTAAGCAGTAACGATTCGTATGGTGAGTGAGTCCTTTTCATCAACTCGCTGACAGTATTTAACATTAGGTATGGGTGGAAGTGTGCACACGCTTTAACAATAGCCACTAGTTACTTTCTTGTAACACAATAATTACGCTCGGCTTTGCCGAAGGTCTTACTATAATATTCTATCACATGCTCGGTACCATCCCTAATTTGTGACAGGATAGCCCCTCAGGCGTGTTGGCTTGCGTCAGTGTCTAGGATGAATGGCAGCTGCTCATCAGGCTGTACTAATATAGGTGCTGAGGTAAGCTTTTCCTTCAAAGCCTTGAACGCCTCTTTACGCCCGCCTGTCTATTCAAATTTGCAGTTTTTCTCTGTCAGCTCCGTGAGAGGTTTTGCAAGGATGGAGAAGTTCTGGACAAACCGGCGATAGTAGGCGCAAAGTCCCATAAACGATTGAACATCTTTCTTATTCTTCGGTGTCGGCCAGTCCTGGACAGTGGCAGTTTTCTCTGGATACCTTTAAGTTAGCAACTTTAAGACGCTCTAATACCAGGCACAGGTTTTGGAGAATCATTTCAAACGTCGGCCTCTGGAATGTTGCACGGGCGTTAGTTAAACCAAAGGGCATTACACTAAACTCCCATAGCCCTTGTCCTGTTGTGAATGCCTTCTTTTCTCTATCACTCTCGTTTACTTCGACTTGCCAGTATCCGGATTGTAAGTCGAGAGTAGAACACCATCGAGATCCAGCCAATGCATCAAGCGTCAAATCTATCCGTGGAATTGGGTAGGAATCTTTCTTCGTAGTTTCATTTAGCCGACGATAATCGACGCAAAATCGTGTGGAGCCATCCTTTTTCTTTACCAAAACCACTGGGGAAGCCCAAGGACTATTAGATGGTTGAATAATGCCTTGTTCTTCCATTTCTTCCACTAGATGTTCTGCTTCTCCTCGTTTATCTAGCGGTAATCGTCGGGGGAGTTGTTTAATGGGTTTATTGTCACGGACGTCGATGCTATGACGGAGAATAGTTGTTCTTCCCAGGTCATTTTTAAATTGTGCAAAAACATTCTGGTGCTTATATAGCGTTTGCTTCAAAACATTTTGCTGCTACCTATCGAGATGGAGGGCTTCCCTTTCAAACAGTGTGAGCAGGTGTGATGACAAATCAGGGTTTTCTAAGTTATTTTCGCAGATATTTCTGATTACGGAAGAACCTAACTCCGCCTGGGGAAGTAAAGTGTTACACTTAAGCTCAACAGAATTCTGCCCTATATTAGCTACATTAACGGTTACGCAGCCATTATTGGTATGGCAAATACTCGGTGCAAACCACAGATCGGGTGGAATATCTTTCAGCAGAAGCAAAACAGTCCTCTTATTCCCCAAGAATGGATTGCATAGCTGAATGTATCTAGTTGATCCGGCTGGAATGATGGAATCTCTCACAGTTCTTACTACAATGTTGGAATCGTTATCTCCAATCGGTATGCGTTCGTCCTCTATTTTTAGACTGAAGTTTTCACGACCTATAGTGCACCTATGAGCTGCCAAAAAATCCATACCCAGTATGCAGTCATCGAATATCTCAGCAACGTAAAAGGTTTGGTTCGCCCTGAAATTTCTGATGATCACAGATAGCTCTACAATTCCTTCTATCCGATTAATTTCTCTGGTAACGTCTCGTAGATATGTCAGACACGGCAAGAGTGAACGTTTGAAAGCTAAGCGTTTTAGAATTCTTGTATGCAGTACCGAATGCGTAGCCCCCGTATCAACGATCATATTACAGGGGGTCTCATCTACTAATTCCATTATTCTGATGGTATTGCAGATGGTACTTTGACTCAACGTGATAATAGGTGGGGCGTGTAGTGCCAAAGCGGAAAGGTCAATTAGCGTTTGTTGTTTAGAAGTTGTTGGTAATGTGGTGGTGTTGATTGTTGGTGGTATGATGGTGTTGATTGTTGGTGTAAATTTAACGTAGGTGCAGGTTTTCTGTGGAACATTTGTGTTACTCACTGGTCCATGCCCCTTAAGACCAGCGCCGTTTAGTTTAAATTTTCGCATGCATTCCTTTAAATGTTATCGGTTCCATGGATTTGCGGTATTTGGTTAAGGGATGATTGTTGTTGTGGCGGCTGGTGGACTATGGCTTGGCATGTAATCTGCCTACTTTGTTTACCTTCGTCGTCCCGAGTAGTTTTAGAGCCGTCATTATCGGATTGTACGTGAGGGTCTAACAACTAAACGTTTATCGCCTTATTCGTAGGTTTCCCTTGATTAAGTCGAACTCGACTCTATCGCCCGCTACTAAACTTGTTCTACAGCCTGACATATTCGACTTTAAAGAGGCAATGTGTATGAATGCGACTCCGTTAGTTTCATCACATATTATGAACCCGAATTTGCGACGAGAATCAAACCATCTTATTATTCCTTGAAGACGCCGGGAAATTAACGGATGTACGATGTGTTTGTCTCTCAGAGAGTTCTTCAAAATTTTTGGGGCATTGATTTTTGGCTGAGCTAGCGATTGCCCCTTTAAGCTAGCTCGTTGGCGTTTCCCAATGTCCACTCCGTAGAAACCATCTTCCTCTGTTTATTCGCTTCTCTTTCTCTCTTTCTCTCTCTGTTTATCCGCTCCTCGTTAAGTGTAGTTGCCGTGGCCACTCTAATATTCTTAATTGCTGCTCGAGTAGCTCGCTGGTTAGCTTCTATTTTGCTGGCTCTTTGGCTCCGACATGTCTTTATCTAACAGTTTTCACTTTCCAATCTGAGAATGAGTTTAACAGCTATAATTTTCTGGTTCTTATAATTTCAGGCGTACTTTAAGTCACCGAGTTTCAGTCGCAGTATTTGGAATATTTGGAATATATATAAATATGTTGTCTTGATTATTGTTACAAAGTTTGTGTTATTCTGACTAATTGTCTTAGACAAAGTTCGAAAACTGTTCACTTAAATTAATTTTACTTCAAGGTGTGGCTCAAATTCAATTCAATTCATTCGCTTTACGTGTTTATTCAAAAAGTCCACACAATCATGCATAACCAAATATTAAGTACGTTTATTCTCACGTTATTTTAATAGGCACTGTAATTCTCAAACTAAAATTTCACTCATTAGACCCACATACGAATTTCGCTTAAAGTTTCCTAAAATATTGGCTTAAGCTTCATTCATAGGTTCCAAATAAAATTTTGTCTTAACCTCTAACTTTAATTTAAAGAAAAATCGTAAAAGTTTTTACTGTGATCAAGCTTAAGTTCAAAATAAAAATACATTCGGAGCGGGGTTTATTTCAATCACGAAATAATTTATGAACCCCACACTTGGCACCAATTGTTACAGAATTATCCTCTGGCCGACTAGAGGAAGATCACAGGAGGTGACATATAAGAATTTATCACTGCCAAGACGTCAGTCGGTAATCGAGCTCGAGTTCCAGTTCTGTATTGTAAGTAATTAAACCCTATATTGGCAAAAAGTATTTCCCTCTCGTACGCGGTCTAGAGCAATTCACGTGTTTGCGAAGCCACTTGGAACAAAAAATGGATGCGGCGGATAATTCGGTTGTGACTTGTGAGGTGCCTAAATTTGGTTCGTGTTATATTTTATATATAAAGTTAACGTCAGAAGATTGCCTGCATCCAGCCTCAATGAATTTGGGTATTTCTATCTTAGGTGGATATACTGTCTTCAATGTTTTGACTTGTGCTTATGTGTTTATGCTTATGTTAAAGAGTAAGGATAATTCGTGCGTTACCTGGGAACTAGATGCTTGCCTGCTACCTGTGTGATGTTTGTGCTCCATGAATTGGTCTGATTACAGGTTAATTTATTTGGTTATGTGTGGCTTCTTTTTTGCATAATTGGATCCTTAGTTTCTTGCAGGTGCTTCTCTGTCAGCGATTGTACAAATGGACTGTTAATATCCGTCTGGCTAGTGCTTCTTGGGCCGGGACTTCTGCGTGGGCCGGCGTAAGATGAATTGCCGACTCCGTAAAATCTCCGCTTTGTGCAGCTGGAACCTACGGAAACTCCAGAGAGGAATGAAAGCGTACTTTTCGCACTGATAAAGCTTCAAAAAAATACTCAGCTTGTAACATTAGTCACGTTTAATATTGCGGTTTTCCTTTTTTCTTTCCTGGGTTTACAGAATTCTTGTTCGCTCAAATAAAACATTCAAATTTTGGTTATAGCTGATTTAATGTGTCTTTTTTTATTTAATTTCTTCTTAACAAAAATCACTTGGTCCACGTGTCTAACCCTATTTTTTCTGTACGCCTCTTTCCTTTTTTTTGACTCCGAATTTTTAGGATATTTTCCTACTTAACAAGTCCTATCATAATTAACAAGCTGGCTCTATCTCAAATTTATGCCATAATTTTAATTTATAACCTAAGCCAATTTAGGGTATTTTACAATTAAAACAAAAAAAATTTTAGTTAAAAGTTTTGCTAGCAATGGGCTGAATGTTTACTTATTACTTATCTTTACTACGAAATGTTTAAGTTATTTGACTTAAGAATGTACATTGGAACTAATTTTAATTTTGAACTCAGCTATGGGCCGAAGTTTAATGGTACTCCAGCAATTTTGGGGTGCTGCAGACTGGTTATTTTGTCACAATATATACATATTTTTTTTTTTTTGTAATAAAGTGCTACATTTAATATCCTATTAGAAAATAAATTTGTAGCATTATCTCCTTCATTTCTTTTTGTTGTAAATTATCTTCAGATCATGTGAAATAAATTTTTTGTTATTTTTTAAATTTCCAAATATTTTTCTGGAATAGCAATAACCGATCAAAATTGTTTTCTATCCAAAATCCATTCTCTCCCGTACCGAGATTCAGCAAGTCGAAATTGATTCCGCTCATAAATTCACTCACTCACTTTACACACCTTCAGTTATGCGGTAAGTGGGAGTGAAATCATCGACCAGCGATTTTATGGTAAGCGCACATAATTATTAATTATCACTAATAAATTGTAACTCGCCATTTACTGACTAGAAAGCTCTAATTAATTGATGGACTGAAACAAAATTATGATGTATTAAAAGGGGAACGTTTAGTCCACAAGAACCCCAGTGCAAAGAAAAAAATATGAGAAGAAATAGCGGAAAAATTAAATTCTTGCATTATATTGTATTATGTTTCTCCTCATTATCCGCATGAAATATTTAAAGCATAATAATTCGCAGCCGCGTTTATTTTTACATATAAAAAAGTTGAAAATCTGTGAAATTGACGTTTGGAATTAATTTTCGAAACGACTCACTTCACTTTTTAAAAGGAACCATCTTATTTTCAGAAGTGAGTGAAGTGAAACACTCAGAGATAAGCTGAATCTCAGTACTGGTGTGGCGCTACTATGTAGATTGAATCGAATAAAGTCAAAACGACTCCTAATAGGTGAATTACATAAAAAAATGTATTAAATATACTTTAAATTTAGCTATAGTCGTTTCGACTTTACGCGATTCAAGTTACAAGTACCACATCTGGATCTGCAAAAATTTATTGGTCATCGGTTACTATTCACTGAGATTTTCTTCGAATATTATTCATTGACGTTTTCAACAATGATTATTCTTTGACGTTCTCATCGATGATTATTCTTTCAAGTTTTCGTCGATGATATATCATTGTCGTTTTCTTCGAAGATTATTCACTGACGCTTTGATCGACATTTACTCCTGTAGAAAGGCATCACACCCCCTAGGACATCGTGTGTAAAATTCATTGAAGTTTCGGTGCAGAAATGGGTCAATGTTGCATGCCAAAGGTGCAATACGGCTTCGATTCCTTGATGCATCCTGGTCATAAAACCTGGGTATTCACTAAAGGTCAGTAGCACCTCACTCTGATATTGTTTTCAGAGTCCAACATTTAAATTTTTGGTTTATTTTTGTAGTCCTCTTCAGGCGGTTTTGTGTCAGAACATGCACTAGGCGCGCCGGGACTTTTTGTCAACGTATGTAACTATGTGATTTTCATCCGTTTTTTGTTACTATTTTTCTGTTCTTACCAATGTGCTGGCTGCTGTATAATAATCTAATTTTAAGACTACTTATCCTATTTTCTTTGCAGGTGCCCTTTCATATGAATCACGTTCTCTCCGTACAACTAATTCTTCATCATTCAGCCTCTGTTTCCTTAATTGGAGGTTGCTGCAGCATGGGTGTAGCACTTGTTATACATTCTTTCATTTTTTTTGTTTTAGGACATTCAATCAATGACTTATTTTCTTCTTTTTATGTTTAAATAAAATTTTAACTAATGGCGGGCGCTTCTTCTTCTTTTTCCTGCCAATTCTGTCACCGGTATCGAGAATTTAAAAGAAAGAAAATCTAATGGCCTGTCATTCTTCTGGCATCTCTTTTCTTCGCCCGATTTACATAGTCCCCCACATGGCTCTTCATTCCTCTGACAGCTAC
Organism: Dioctria rufipes; assembly: GCA_963924295.1. NCBI lineage: Eukaryota > Metazoa > Arthropoda > Insecta > Diptera > Asilidae > Dioctria > Dioctria rufipes. Next base: position 121,985,975 of record OZ002742.1, read on the forward strand.
TGAGCGCTATTTACCAGCGCAGTTTCTGGAGATGCTGCTGTCATGCCTACATGCGACTATAGCAATGGGACAATTCTCATATTCCAAAACAACACTCGGACAACTTTTCTCAGTACGCCATTGACAACGCAATAAGCTACGCTGCTATGGTTCGTATTGGTGGACGTGAAGTACAGTCTGTCAGCCTGCTGACAGCTCACTCTGTGAACAGGGTTGATAGTGCAGGGCGATACGCTAGCACGTCGGGAGAGTTAGTGGAGTGGGCTACCCAAATTCTGCCGCTGTCACAACACATATAAAAAAAAAACATCGTGCCTTATCGCAAAAGAAACGTAGCACAACATCCGGTCCAGAAGCGACCCTTACACCACTTACCTTGACTCACTTGGAAGACGAAGATGACATGCCTTCCTTGCCGTGCCCCATCCACCCTTGCGGGCGAGCTTTTGCCATGTCAATATATTGATCTGAAATATTAGTGAAGGAGTGAACCGTTCAACCTTAATCATGTTCAGCGAACCTGGAAGAGAAGGAGAGAATCAGTAAAGATTTTAAATACATATACATAAAAAAATTACCTGCAATTGGAGACTGCACAGGTTAAAATACTCCAACGAAAATCTGAAATGAAATAAAGAAAATGAATTAAACAACGAAATAAAAACAAGAATTTTATTATATTAGCAATCAAAGGTCATTGACACTAACTAAGATCATGTTGTGTGTACATATGGACAACAACAATTCTATGAAAAATTGAAGGCATGGAAAAGACGATTAAATTCATGTACCCCAGAAAGCACACCACACAAAACACTAATATATATTATAAGCTACATAATTAATACAATTATGTTAGACATCTGTGGACAATTTCAAAGAAAAATGCAATGAGAGCACTCATCTGCAAATTGCCCACAAATTTATGAATTAAACACTAAATTCATGTAATAAACGCATAAATATCATTGCATGATGTTAAAAGGGATATCCAGAGTGATGAAAACATTAAAAAATCACTTTTTAAACACTAAAAAACACTTTAAAAATAGTACGTGATTCCTGCGCACAATAGTGTCAAAAGACGTCAAACATTATAATTTTGCGACGTTTGACATCTCAAAATCACGTAGAATCGAACCGTGATTTCGATGGCCGCGTTTGTTTCGAAATATTTTCGACGGGAAACGCGATATCCACGATTTTTATAAATTTATTCCCCGCAATGAGTGTGAAAGAGATTCACTGTGGGAAGAAGACAGCAAATACTACGAAATGAGATAAAAATCTACTACATACATCGAAATGAAAAGTAGCGCATCGGGATTTTTATAGCAAATGTTCCAAATATTAGAAAAATTAATTAAAGTCATCCAATTTACAATCAATTTCTACGAGTGACAATTAGAAAAATTCAATCCTTTGTAATTTTTAGTGAAAATTTCGCATATTTCACTTTATGAATGTCGAAAGTGGAAAATATTTCTTCATAAAAAGGCGGTCATATAGTCAATTGTTCTTATTTTCATCGAATTGTCAAAAGAGATACAGCTGTCGATAGGTCACAGTATTTCAAGTTTGCAATAATTTTCAAAAGGTCTCAGTGATTAACATAAAATACTTCATTTTTCAAAATTAAGTTCAATTTCAGTAATAGTGACAAATAGACATTTTTGTGCATAATATTTTTCTGTATAGTTTTCAATTTGCTTCAATTTTAATTTCAATTTGTGCTTTTACCTTTTTCTCAATTAGTTGAATTTTCTCAGTTTTTAAATTTTACAATTTTTTGGTAAAATTTCGACGCGCACATTTCGCATTTGTCGCGCAACAAGTTGCAAGGTATTTATTTTTATGTAAATAAATTATTAGGAAAGGTCAATAGAGTGTGATCGCATGCTAGTTTGGATGTTGGTTACACTAAATAGAAATCACAGAACAATTCAGATTTATCTAGGAGTATCACATTTAATAAAGAGAAATAGTCAATTAGATACCCTATACACAGTGTCAAATTCTGACTTTCATAAGGTCAGCTTCACACTACGTGTTAGATTAATCCATAATTGATAAATCCTAATTGTTTTTGTTTTTTTCAGCAATAGTTTGTAGGACTAAGTAGTAAGGAACTAAAAAATTAAAGTGTAATTTGAATTAGTCATTAGCATTAAGAAATACGAGCAGAACTCGAAACTTCATTAACGTAAATATAGATTTGGATTAATAAAATTAGAGAATTGCAGTTTAGATTAAAACTTGAAATTATTTTTTTTTTTTTAGTACCTAATTAATGTTTTTAATAGAGTAGACATATTCAAAGAATAAAGTCATTTATGAATGGGCAACCAAACAATAATTTTCATTTACCGCTACACTACTGCCACCTAATTGTGATTGCGCTCTGCCATCGTTTTGCATTATAATTTTCTACGTTCATTGACAGCGAACGGCAGGCATTAGTATCGTGACAGCTTATTGGAAGCTACACTTTGCTAGAGCCCAATCGTTGCAGCTTCATTTGGAATTATTTTCAATCACATTGTTTGGGCACACACGCTACAATTTCAGTTTCTTTGAGTTGATATTGCACAAGAGACGTTTACGCTAGTATCAGCTTATACGAAGTTGCACTAATGCATAAACGTAGGACGATCAACTCGTCTTTTTTAAAAACAAGTGAAGAATTTAGAGATTTCACAGCACGTCTTTAATTTATGAATTCGCAGAATTTCTGTTCTACCAAAGGAATGAAGGAATTGGGCATTTCAGACATTTTGTTTTTTTTTTTAGGTCAGCAACTATCAGTCAGATTGGCAGCAAGTACAATCTCTACATTTAAACAATCAAGAAAAACATTTTTAATGAAACTTTTGTTCACAGAGAACTATGAAATTATTGGGTGACTTCAAGTTATTGGCATTAAGATGCGCATCATTATGACAAACATGATTGTTGAAAACACAAAAACTGAACACTTATATAATGTATTATCTAAATTTGTTAAGGATTGAAGCATTTCAAGTACGTAATACTTAATTCAATTTATGCGCATATTTTTGCCAAACATAATCTCTTAAGATACAAAAAAGAAAATGAAAATATTCATTTACCAAACTATACCAAGATATACTAAATTATATAATGATTAAAGCACGTCAAGTAATATTTAGTTCAATTTATGCTCGTCTTTGGGCTAAACATAATCTTTTATGATATAAAAATGAAAACGAATATGTTCCTTTACTGAACCGTAGCCAAATATACTAAATTATTATGATTAACGCATTTCAGATTGTATTTCCATTAAGGTAAATATATGTATGTCCTTATAACCAAGCTACTTTTCACAGTGCAAAAGGAGAGCATTGAAGTCTTCTGACTCCTCAATATTTTGACACGTCTTGTAAGCAACCTTTAGAACTGTAACGGTGACAGGCGCATATATATATACACAGCGTAACAAAAATATGCAACCAACAAATTCATAATACTCACGATTTTTTCAGATCCATCGTAGAGGCGCCTCCGTGATCTCGCTGACTTTGTTGAAAGTAAAATCTACACATCTATATATAAACATATTCAATGCCCACCCCTGGTCTCCGTGCTTGGAATCGCTCGTCCTGCTGCCTTAGAAAAAGAGCCCTCTTGTCATCGTATGTAATATCAAACCCCTAGTTTCATACAACCCTCCACAAACACTATTCATTTTGCGGTTACTGGGTACCTGCTCTAGTAATACCTAAATTATCCTCTAAGAAATATAACATTATAAGTTTGAGTCTAATAATTAACCGTGAAGTACGTCTTTATGTTTCTGCCATGCTGAGTTAGATACTTATGGTAGTTATGAGCTCCACAAGTAACTCCTTGCTATTAGCAGCGGAGACACGCTAACGCTTAACGGTGCCCTTGGGGCGGTTCTGGTGGGAAAAATGTTAGAATTATTAGAAACGACGGTCGGGCGTGAGTCGTGAACAGTGCGGGTGGTTTTCTGGAAAATCCTCTGGGCAGTTATGAACATCGAAACAACATGGTTTCAGACAAGCAAAATAACAACCGAGACTCCTGGAAGTCTTATCAGTATATCGGTGTCTGGATTACTCTTAATCTACAATTTAAAGCCGTCCTGATCTAGTGTAAAATGCCTTGTTCGAGACACAGTGCCCTCCTTGGAATTATTCAGGGAGTAATCTAAATAATTCAATTCTCTGCTGCTTCTCAATACCAGGACCGAATTTGACTTTTTCTGCTTCAAATTGCCACGATTATTCGATTCTTTTTATTACATTTGATTCCCAAGGAAAATAGCTATCCGTCACGGTAAAAAAAACCGAAGAGTCTCTCCTTCTTCGTCTTGTTACTTGTCTTATTTGTTCTTACTTTATTCGCCCGCCAGGCCAGAGCTTACTCGTGCCTTCGCGTCGTATCAAAAATGGCAGCACCTTCGCCATGTGGTTTCAACCTAGTTGTCGTTAGAGAACAGAGCCACACAATGTAGCCTACTGCCCCGTGTGGATCTGCGCCCATAACAACCGTGCGCTGTATTTTTTACACCGAACTTTAAACAATAAGTTTAGAAAAAATTAAATTGCACTGAAGTTTGGTAACACTGTGCTATATTTTATACACTCATAATCATATAGGCATTTTACACATTGCATATTAAAAAAAAAATCCAAGGTAATTTAAAATCATAAAGCGATTCATTTCTATTTAATAATTTCCTAAAAATATATTTTCCTCAATTCATTTTATGTTTATATACATATAATAGGTACATACATATATTTCACTTGACGTAGCTATCTCCTTTAAAAGTATATTTAAAAACTTTTAAAATATTTCACAGGGTGTGATTCACTGAAGCTAAAAATTACCCAAGCAAAATTTTGTTGGAGCGTGGAAAATGTTCCAAAAATATAAAGAATTTCATTCCATAGATACTTAAGACTTTTCAGAAGTTAAGTGGATTCCATATGCTTGACCATCTTTCATCTGTGCAGAATGCCACGGAATTTTTCCAAAAGGATACGGTTCACAGTCATCGATCTTCGTCTCACATGTCGTTGCTGAATGAAACTCATGATAGAAAAGTCAAGGGCGTGAAGCTTTTCTTACATCATCATATCTATATATGGACCCAAAGGACGCCCAAGTTATCTTGGACGGTTGTTAACTTCAAGCTTCATCACATCTCGCTTTGTTACATTTTTCTCTATTATGTGGCGGAAGTAATTGTGTTCGGTTATCCAAGAATTTGTGGATTTTGCTTCTGAATGAAATCTGTTGTTCTCATTAATCGTGGTGTCAAATTTCTTGTGACAGGACTTTATGTTTGAATCATGTACAGCTATTACTTGGGCTATCTGGTTGTCGTTCTGTACATCCTGGATTCTTTGTTATTAATGAAATTTAGTTTGTGTGGCTTAATGTATCAGGGTTTGTACTTGAAAATATTTTCCAAATAAATCTTTGTCGTACAGTTGAACATTTTTATTTTATATCGAAAAAATAAAAATGTAGGCCACCAACGCAAAAACAAGATAACTCCACTCCATTTTTTAAATTGATCCGTAAAGTTAACAACGTTTATAAAATTTTACAGTTGTTCGTCTTATGTACCGCAAATTTGCATTGGTATCGAATTTCAATGAAATCCTTCACTAAAATACTATATAATCAACATCTTGAGCTTCCTGAACAAGGCATAATTTTATGAAGATAGGTAAATGTAAAAATTTATATTTGACGAAGAACTTACTTTCGTCTCAAAGTCATTATATCTTCATACTTCCTTCAGTTTAATTGCAGATTAATATAATATACTAGCTTTGCTGAAAAAATGTCATCTTAAGGATTTTATTTTTTCTTAACATCAAAGTTTGTTAAAACATAGTGGCGAATGAGAGAGGCAGAAAGTATTCCAACATTTCGTTTTTTTTGCACATTTAAACATTTTACTTTTTTTTTCTGTTTGTCACAGTTTTTTTTTTACCGACCTAAGCTAGTTTTGAATTTACAGTTCATCTCTCATCTCTCTTGTTCTAAAATGATATAAAGTAATCTAGTATCTGGACAGTGTATACGGACACTTTTCGTTTCATTTAATAAAAATAAGAAACGTACACGCATTAGCTTTAGATCTACGTTAGAATGTAAAGGGTTTCCCAAAAAGAGGTGTTATTTTGATATTCAAAGAAAAATATCATTTTTTGAGATAAATGATCGGATCTTTATTTCATTATAAAGAGGAAGGTATACGGTTAATAATGGAAAATAACATCAGCCAAATGACCACCACGACCGCACCTACAGGACCATATCCTTTTCATGAAATTTTCCATAACCAAATCGCAAAGTGGCTGCCCTATGTCCTCGATAGCCTCACGAATTCCTTCTTTGAGGTCTTGAATCGACGCTGGGATGTTGGCGTAGACCTTCTCTTTCACGTGGCCCCAAAGGAAGAAGTCGCAAGGTGTTAAGTCACAAGATCTCGGTGGCCAATTGTGATCACCTCTTCGAGAGATAACACGGTCCGGAAACTTTTCCCGTAAAAGATCAATGGTTTCGTTGCTTGTATGGCACGTAGTAAACGTTGTCCAGATCAATACCATCCAATTCCGGCCATAAAAAATCATTAATCATCTGTCGATAGCACAATCCATTCACCGTAACTGTTGCTCCAGCCTCATTTTCGAAAAAGTGAGATCCACTGACCCCGCAGGACCATAAACCGCACCAAACAGTCACACGTTGAGGATAGAGAGGCTTTTCAACAATAACTCTTGGGTTTTCCGAGCACCAGATTCGACAATTTTGCTTGTTGAGGAAGCCATCGAGGTGGAAATGGGCCTCATCACTCAAGATGAGTTTTCGATGGAATTCCGGATCATTTTCATGCATTTCAAGGACCCAATCAGCAAGAACTCGACGTTGTTGATGATCGGCCGGCTTGAGTTCTTGTGTTAACTGAACATTATAAACCTTAAGACCCAAATCTTTATGCAAAATACGGTGTAATGACGTTTGTGGAATGCCTAATTTCAAAGAACGACGAGGAATGGACAAACCTGGGTTTTCTTCAACACTTTCGGCTACAGCAGCTATATTCTCGGCTGTTCTTGAGCAACGTGCACGGGTTTTATTCTTCACATCACTAACTTGTCCCGACAGCTCGAATTTTTCTACCAATTTCTGTATTGCGGTCCGACAAGGTGCTTCACGACGACCCAAAAATGTTCCAGTTTTACGAATCGTCTCTGCCACATTTTCACCATTTTTATAATGAATTTTAATAATTTCAATGCGTTGTTGAATCGTGTATCGTTCCATTTTTATTAATGGCGTAGTTTCTACTTGTCAAATGTCAAAAAATGACAGCTCCAAAAGTAACATTTACCGAAATAGCGGGCTAATTAAAATAACACCTCTTATTGGAAAACCCTTTAGTTTATTTGATATCTTTAAATGGATATCAAAAAATTAGGTAACACACATATCCTTCTTGAGAAAATACGTATCAGTCTGTATATGTACTTCATGTCATTCAACACGTGTTTTATGTAGATTACAGTGCATTGGACATCAGAAAAAGTAAGATAAAATTATTAAGTATTGTTTTATTTAGTTTAGGCGTCTTTGTATTAATTGAATATTGGTTTTTATGTAGTATATAATAGCAAATTTGTAATATTTTAATTAAAATCATTAAATTTTTGGGTGAATTCCTGATTACGCCACGTACGTCGGAGGAATTTACATATATACTCAAAAAATCAGAAAAAAATCACAATAAGCGAAAATCAAGAAATTTCTGTAATAAGTAGATAATTGATAATTGTGTGTGTAGTATAAATAATTCCTTTCCTCCCTTCTTTTTCACCAAATTATATTATCGGGGTAAAATATTTATAGATATTCATAATGTGCTCACCGAGGCCTTTCCAATAAGTGCTCATATGCTAAGATTGGATGAAAAATAAGAAATTGATGTTTTACCACTACATACAGTATGTATGTGACGTACCCCAAGGAATTCCCCAATTAGATTGGACTTGTCGAACTTAAATGCTTGTAGAATTTGAAGCAAATAACTGAATTGGCTCAAATAAATTTTGGATGATTAAGTAGGCATGTGGAAAACCTCTTTTGGAATACCAGGTCCCTGCGGTTTCAGTGGCCGCCACCAGGTTGCGTACATTGAGAGTGTCAATTTGTTCACATTTGATATTTTTTTAATAGAAAAATAAAATCTGAGAATGGTGAAATTCAATATATGCATTTCCTTTATGATTCTCTTTATAGCAAAAATTAAAAATTGGAATAACCGTTATTTCAAATAACGAACTTTCCAAATCGCTATTCAAGCCAATGAGCTGATAGATTTGACGGAAACATGTTTAAACCAAAATTATTTTTATTTTGATGGAAAGATATACTCACAGGATAAGGGCCTTGCTATGGGAAATCTAGCTTCCCCCTTCTTTGCAGAATATTTCATGTTCCACCTTGAAAAGAAACTTTTTTCATCGTCTAGTCATTTATTAAAACATGTTTTAGTTTGGTTTAGATATGTGGATGATATATTTTGTATTTGGACAGGTTCAGAACGACAATTAGACATTTTTCAAAATACATTGCTTAACAAATTAGATGACGATATAAAATTTACGGTAGAATTAGGAAACAATAAAATTAACTTTTTAGATTTGACTTTACAAAAACAAAATAATAATTTAATCTGTGATATATATAGAAAAGATACCTTCTCAGACTCTATAATTCCATATTCCTCTAACCATCCATGGAATATAAAAATGTCAGCTTTCCATTCCATGATACATAGATTAATTACGGTCCCATTATCGCAGCACGCATTTAATAAAGAACTTAAAACAATTTCGAAAATAGCACAACATAATGGGTATCGCAAACGGCATATTTACAATTTATTATCTAAAAAAATACAAAAGCATGCAATTCAATTTTTATATGCTGGACACAGATTAGAATCCCAAGCTAAAGTATGGAGAAAAATCCCATATCAAAAAAGTTTTTACATCCAAAGATATTAATCCCGCCTTTTTCTGTAAAAGCACATTACAAAATTGCATCTTAAATCATAAAATAAAACCAAAAATTGATGCACTAGAAAAAAGCGGGGTGTATCAAATTAAATGTAATGATTGTTCTGGAATTTATGTAGGTAAAACGAAGCGAACTCTAAAGATTAGATTAACTGAACATATTGCGGGAGCTCGAAATATCATGCCACAGTCTGCTATATCCAAACACTTGAAAGAAAATCAACATAGCATAAATTCAAACAGCATCAAAATTTTACATAATATAGACGGAGGAGAAATCTTGACTAGGGCAGAAATTTTTGAAATAAAAAAAGCCAAATATATTGGACAAAACATAATTAATGATCAGCTAGATTTTATGAACAATAGTCCACTTTTAAATCCTAAAAATTTTTTAACCGGCGGGAATATTCAGTCGATAGCCTGATGATGCCTCGATAGGGCGAAACGCGTCACACTCTTATAAAAAGACTTTTTTAATAAATAATTTAAAAGTTAACAAGTGTTTTCAATTAATTATGAAGAAATTTAAACAAGTGTCATCAAGAAATTCAATTAATTACTTCTAGTTTCTTTTAAATGAAAGCTAAGAGATTTCAGATAATTTTTAGAGAAAAAAAGTGGCTTAATTGTTGAATGTAATGTAAAGGCCGACGAAAGGTAGTATCTTACAAAAATCATCGGTGATTCAGTAATTACACTCACATCCGAGCTTTGTAAAAAGATTTATTTTTAAGACAAATAGGGGTTGTAACTGACTACCCCTGTTCAGCCCTCCTTGAAAATTTCATTACTAAAAAATTGATTTGAAATTTTTTTTTTTTTTTCAAAAAATCCAAAAATTTTACTGTTTTTATCTCCACCCCGCCACCGAGCTCAAACCAACCCGTAAATGTACATCCCTCGTAGTGCCAGATATCCTAGCTATGTTGGCAAAATGAAATGGTTGAAATCAAACCAATACTTACAGAATACTATCGACTATGGTGTGTGAAGAAAATGTGAAATTCTTTGAAATCAGATGAGATGCTATAAAATATTTAAATATAAACGCTAATGATGTTTGTAGTACGAAATCGCATTCATATTTTGTCCAATAAACTTACTTTCAAAACAAACACGAAAAGAAAGGATACGGTCCTTTTTGATGGTGCAAAATCGCCGTTTTATTAGTAAAAAACTGGCATTATTTTAATTTCACAATTGTGAAGAACCGTTGGAATGGAGAATTTTTTTACCTAAATAAAAAATTTTCACAACAGTTGTCAAATGCCTATAAAAGAAAGAACGGATTAAACTCATTCAAATTATAGGAATGGGGGTGTATAAGAGCCAAGGGTAAAAAACCAAATGTTTAACGGTAAAAACGATAAAGTTTTCAGGATTTAAAAAAAACCATACCATTCTCCTACACTCCCCTCCCTCTTTCATTTGATACCACACACGCCCAAATTTGGACAAACCCTATGGGGATGGTACTACCCCCCACCCCTGCACCACCACCGTTATTTTTTCAACCCTTTTTTGGCCCCGAATGCAAAATTTCGTACAAAATTAACCGCATCACTTTACTACCCTTCCCCGTGAAATTACAGGCCCGCGAAAATTGTCGATAAAAAAGAACGGTATAAAAACCGTTACTAAAATCATCTAATCAAAAAACTAACTGCACCACTCTACCGCACTTTTTACCCTCTTTCTTTTGATATCACACATACCGTATTTCATGTAACCCCCCAAGGGGATAATGTTACCCCCTGCCCCACTCAATCTTTAATTAAAATATATTTCTCCCCACCCCGTTTCTACCCACCTCAATAAAGCGAACAGAAAAAACCGCAAAAATTTCCCGTTAATCCCCGTCAAAGTCGTAAATAACGGTTAATCGAGAAATTAGATAGCCTATAGCACCCACGCATAACTCCTGCGAAAAACTGATTCTCAGTTTTTCGGTCCGATGTCTAGAACCTTGAGCTAACCCCTGGAATGATTTGATAGTTTTGAAAATATCACATTTTTTCGAAAAAAAATTCTGTCTTTCCCCTCCCATTTTCACCCCCGCAATTTTACTGCTGATTTTACTCTTACTGTACGGAGTTCGCCGATAAAAATTGAAGATTTCCTCTTTATAAAATGGCACTATAAATTCTCCACACATTTTACTAGGCATTCTAATGCACGAAGCATTAAATTACTGATAAAATTTAGACATTCCTATTTCTATGAAAATTTGCATACTGTTTTTTGATTAACGAAACCATTCAGTTTGTGTTATCAAGATATAAAAATTAGTTATTTGTTTTGTCCAAATTAACATACGTCAAAATGTTACTAACGATTTTAATGTGAATTATTTGGAGACCGCGTTAAGTGTTACTTTGTCCGAATTCGATACTAGGCTTTAGACTGGATTGTGAGCATTTTTATACCCTAGATGAAATCATAGGGGTATACCAAGTTTGTCATTCCGTTTGTAACACCTCGAAATAATGATGGTAGAGCAAAATGGATTGGACACCCATTCATAATATTAAAAGTTATTTCGATTTTTGCATGTCCGTCTGTCTGTCCGTCTGTCCGTCCGTCCGTCTGTCCGACCGTCCGTCCGTCTGTCCGACCGTCCGTCCGTCTGTCCGACCGTCCGTCCGTCCGTCTGTGCGCACGATAACTCGAGAACGCGTATACTTCAAGAGCTGAAATTTTGTACACGGACTTTAAAAAAAAAGGAAAATTAAGTTCGAAACTGAGACAAATCGGGCAACTCCTTCGTGGGGTTGCCATATAAAAATTTCGTTTTCCGCTATATATTTGGACACTGCCTGAGAACGCATCGACGTAGAGAGCTGAAGTTTCGTATATGATGTTTTTACTACATTAGCAAATAAAATGTCAAAAATGGACTAAATCGGGCAACTCCTTCTTGGTGTTGCCATATAAAAATTTAGGTTTTTTACGTATACTTTGAAAACGATCAGTCCAAGACATTTTTATTGTACTAAGAACTTCTGCAGAATACGAAATCCTATAAAATTGGTTATTACCATTTTTTCTGTGCGACAAACTGCTCTAGAAATATATGCGAAAAACAACTTCAAAATCAATACTTGAATAGATCGGTGACATTACGAAATTTAATACGGGCATTCATCTAGGGTATCCAAAGAATTGGTCTTAGACCAATTCTAGCTTTTTTACTTGTTTATAATCAGGGTTACCACGCAAAAATTGAAAATTTATTCTTGTACCCATAGTCTATTATCAATAACCCTTAGCGTTGATCAATTGGTTAAAAATCAAAAACCGTCCCCATCTGCATATTGTTCTTCTGTTGATTATGTATGTAAACAGTGATATATTTGTAGTGTTTAAGATGAATATACTTCGATAAGATTTTAGATGTACAATCACTATTAAAGAGCTAACAGAAAGAGGAAAACTAATCTAAATTATCACTCTACAAAAACAATAATGAATTATGTAGATGAACAAGAGAGAAGAGAGCTAGTAGGTATCTTGGTACAATACATTTATGAAAAGAAATTTAAACCTAGGTCGGAGCAATTTGCACTAATATAAGATGCAATTTTGGGAATTTTTCTAAAAGGTACAAAGGTAAGTGCTTTTAAAGAAATTAAAGATTGATTAAATTAATTAATTATTGTAAAACATAAATTTAAAAAAGGAAACATACTTGTTAGGTATAGCCACGGGAAAGGAAGCTTCCAAAAACTTTTGAAAACGCTGAATGCTTTCATCGGGACTGCGAGTCGACTTTATCCAATGAATGTACATATGAATATACATACATAATTAATTACGCCAGTTATTAAGAATTTTACCCGTCATTCTTCTTCCAGAAGAAAATGGTGCGATACACACGATCTGGTTTCAAATATATGAAGAACGATGGTTAACTGTGGAACAGAAATTGTTTGCTGCTTCAAAATATGTTAGACGACAGGACATTAGAAGTTGTGAAAAAAATATTAGAGCGACATCCTTTAGGACATGTCTTGATAAGAACTTAGAAATGTTGAAATTACGTGTATAAAAAAATGTTTAATTACAGCTCCTCAAATAATAGGTCGAAAACATTTTTGTGCAAATTTTATTCCGGCAAGGAGAATCTTTTGTTAGCAATAACCTACAATCCGTTCTGCTTCACGAACAAAGGTCCGGAAAAGTCTATGCCAGTCACGGCGAAATGTCTTGGTGATATCATTCTATCTTTTGGTAGCTGCACGAAGGGTTGCTTGATGGATTTCCCAAACAATTTTTGACAAACAATACAGACTTTAACTACTGTCTTTATTAGCTCTCTCGCCTTAATAATCCAATAATGTTCTTTTATTTTAGTCAGGACAATGCCGCTCATGAGCATCGCTAACAATGATACGACTGATGTGTGAGAATAATTGGATGATTCTCTTCGAAGGTGCCTTCATAGTTGTTAAGCCGACCTCCCACAGGTAACAAGCCAATCTCGTCTATTACTGGACTTAAAGTAAATAAACTAGAAAATCTTGATATATTAGGACTTTTCCGAAAGGCTGTTACTTCTTCACAATAGTACAACTTCTGCGCGTATGCCAACCAAAATGTTTCAGCTTCTCTGAGCTCTCCTGCGGTTAAGTACTTCCATGTTGACTCTGCGGGTCTTTGTCGAGGGAGAACTTTTGCCTATAAGCTTTGCATGTAAAATGCGCAAAGCGTTGAACGTAACCTGTCGTCCTCAAGAGACTCTTCCAACTACTAAAAGATTCAAAATCAAGCAAATTACCTTCACTTCCAGGATGATCATTTTCCGTGGCTTCTTTAGACCAGCTTGGTATTAATAACAAAACCGGAACCTCGATTAACTGCTCTTGTTGTGGCCAATATTTCTCTTCTTCACTGAGCCATTTCGTTCCATCCGTCCAAATGAGAGAATTAGACAACTGACTTCCAGTCACGCCTCTCGTCAGTAAATCCGCCGGGTTGTCACTGCCAGGGCAGTGCCACCAATGAGTTTTGAACGTGTTTTCACGTATTTCTTTAACCCTGTTGCCTACATAAGGCTTCCACCTTTTCACATTGCCTCTAATCCAACCAAGCGCTATCTTAAAATATTTATACAACCTTAATGCCAATAAAGCGGCAGTAAGTTCCAAGCGAGGCAGCGTACATTCTTTCAATCCATTCTCCTTTAATGGAGCAACACGATTTCGTGCACAGAAAATTCTTACATTAATTTGTCCAAACTTATATGTAGTTCGAATATAGCACACCGCCCCATAAGCCTACAGACTGGCGTCAGCAAAAATGTGTAACTCATTTTGTATGACATATACATTCGCCTGAACGCATTTAGGAATCGAAAAATCCTTCAATAACTTTAAATCCGAGCAACAGCTATTCCATGTAGTTAACAAATCACCGACCAGTGCTTCATCCCAGCTCAGTTTTAAGCGCCAGACTGGAACAATATTTTAATTTTTATAACACAAGGTCCCAACCAACCTAGGGGATCGAATATGCGAGAAATCAGCTGGAGTACAGCTCTTTTGCTTCCTACTGGGACATGTTTAAAATAACTCTCGACACCTTCCAGGTCAATTGAAATCTCATCATTATTAATATGCCAAATAATGCCTAATACCTTCTTTTTTTCAGGTGGTTGGATATCAAGAAACTCTCGTCTCACTGATGCACTGTTACAGTTCCACTTTCGAAGAATCATAGATGCCTTCTTCATAATCTCCACAGCTTCCTTGAACAAGCGTTTCGCTGATTGTTCTGAACTCACGCTTAAAAGCAAATCATCTATGTAAAAACAGCGCTTCATCATAGCACAGGTTTCCGCATAATTTTCGGCTTCACATTCCAGATGCTTTCTGATAGTGGCACCCAGAATAGACTACTGCTTACACCAAACGTGAGTCTGGTCATTCTGTAGACTTGAAGTTCCGGTAGAGACTCTGCGGATTTGATTTCATCCACATACCAAATAAAACGATGATATTTACGCTCCTTCTCGTCTAACACTATCTATAGGAAGCCTTTTTCAATATCCGCCACCATTGCAATTTTTTGAAATTAAGTAGAATTTGGAAAACGTCTGGTAAAAGGTTGAAGCCAGTCAAAAGGCATTCATTGAGCGAAGCACAATTTTCAGCATGAGCTGACGCATCAAAAACAATGCACAATTTTGTTGTATCTTTATCATCGCGATACACCGCACGATGTAGCAAGTAAAATGCTTGTAATTCACCGGTGTCCTCAACTACTTTCTCAGCAAATCCAGCACAGATAAAATTCCGCATTTCTCTGTCATATTCGAAAAGTCTATTGGAATCTCTTGAAAGTCGTTTTGTAAGCGCTCGTAATCGATGCAGCGCTTCAGAATATTTACATCGAGGCAAAACTTTTCTTGTTTCCACGACAAACTAGCCTCATATCGGTGTTCCTTTTTCACAATACATGATTTCGAGAAGTGTTCGGTAAATTCAGCTTCCTCCATATCATCATTTTTTATACATAATGCCTCTAAGCTCCAAAGTTTCGCCACGTCAATCTCTGGCTGTAAAATACACGTCTGTAAAGACGTAACAACGGTTAGATTAAACTGAACACTTAATATACTTACAGGCGACGGTCCCTGCAATGTCCAGCCAAAAACAGTATTGATAGCAGTCAGCTGTTTTGTATTACGCTGAAGCTCTCCAGTGACGAAAGTCCAATAATTATCTGCCCCGATCAACAAACTTATTCCTTCTTCTGGCTCAAAAGGTAATGTTCGGGCATCTGCCATCATTAAGCCATTAAAATTGGGCTCACTAACACTAGGAGCAATTAAAATGTCTAAACAAATTTGTGGAACTTCAGTGGCCTCCACCATTATCATTTGAGAGCCATATTGACTTTTCAATAGAACACGAACTCTATTGCACATGCGAGGTATTGTCTTTTTTCCTCTACCGAAAGGAATGATACTAAGTCTCTGTGTTCCAATAATTGGTAAGTAAAGCCTGCGCTAAACACTATCTCGGATAAAAGTTATTTGACTACCACTATCTAAAATTAATCGGATATAAAAACTATAGTTGTTCATTCGAGATGACGCAAAAACACATGCTGTCTGTAAGTACATATTAGTAAATCTTTTACTGACTGCACTCAAATTTACTGTATGCTGCCATTCACCGAAGGTGTTTGACTATATTTTCGTTTGCATTTTGGTAGATCTGAATACATCTGTACCTTTTTTATATTGATCACACATCGAACTGGCATGTGATTTGCCCCATCTTTTACACAATACTCTTACTTTACAGAATTTGACTCTATGTCCTCTTTTAGTACAATGATAACAGCAAGCATTTCTTTGTAGTATTTCTCGTTTTTGTTGCAATGTAATTTGGCTGTGAAAATCTTCGAAGCTCTAGCTTTGGCAGCTTCACTGAATGAGATCTATTGAAGGAAGCAGCTTCGGTACTAGAAGCGTCCGCCGCTATACCGTCTGCGACTAAAGATGAACTTTGAGCCACGCGCAGTTTTTGCAGTCGTTGTTGGAGACGAGTCATAACAGTTACTGCTTTGTCCTCATATTCCGCGATCAAATCACATTTTTTAGCATATTCGTCAGCTTTAATCAAACTACAGACGGCACTATTGGCTTTGCTCAGATTATAGTGAGCAATTTTCAGCCTTTGAATAAACGTTGACAATTCCTCCTCGATTGGGTCCAATTTTTCGAAATTTTCTCGACAAACTCGTGATTCATTGGAATGTAAATTGTGTGTGGCCGCCTTAACAATTTTCATGATTTGACCGCGATATGTACTACGGTAGCTCAACTCCATTTTGAAATATACACGTTCCGCTAAGTGAGTTCAACCGCGTGCGTCGTTAAAATCTCCATTTACTTGATTAGTTCTAGTTCCCGGGTTTCGGCACCAATGTAAAATAAAATTGTCTTAGAAAGGTTCTTTAAATAAATAAACCACGGATCAATTTAAAACAAGGAACTTTATTAGCTGAATAATTATAAGTGATCGGGTCAAAGGCTACGGGTAGACTAGTTACAAAATTTCAATGTAATTCTCTCGATATTCTCATCACATACATATACAATATTGTCTTGTTTGTTTTAGACTGAACATATGTAAATAAATGAAATAAATGATAAATTTTACATGGATTTTCAACAGTTAATGAAAAGGGACTCATTCGAGTAGGTGGACGACTCAAGGCCTCCGATCTCCCCTATGACACAAGGCATCAAATATAGCTGCCTTACGCTCACCCGTTAACGAACCTTTTGATGAAAAGCTACCGTAAAGGGAATCAACATACCGGGCCACAATCGCTCCTAGCTACTATGCGACAAACATTCTGTCCTATTCAAGGAAAAAGAATAGCAAGGTCAATAGTACAACATTGTATAAGATATTCCAGAGCAAAACCCAAGTTAATGTCCCACCTCACGGGCAATTTACCCGCTCATTGTGTCCAGCCCGCACGACCCTTCATCAATTCAGGAGTCGACTTTTCTGGTCCTATCTGAACACACTACAACATTAGGGAGAAAAGGCCCCAAAAGCAAGTCCATTTGGAACTGGACATCGATTTAACAACAGACGCGTTCCTCGGAGCCCTGAAGCGATTTATTAGAAGACGGGAACATTGAAGACACCTATACTGCGACAACACAACAAACTTTGTCGGTACCAGAACCCAGCTGGCAAAGCGTAAAGGCGCAGTGCACTCTGAGAAATCCAAGGAAAGGTAAAATCGATGTACGGTGGCCAAGACATTGACATCCATTTTATACCTCACCGGGTACGCTACTTTGGCGTCCTCTGCGAAGCAGGAGTCAAATCAGAAAAACATTTATTACAACAGTCTGTTGCGGCTGCGTCGCTCACTTATGAAGAGCTTGAAACCGTAGTCATCGAAGTTGAAAATGTGCTCAACTCCAGACCATTGACACCAATGTCGTCCGACCAAAACGACTTGAGCGTTCTAACCTCCGAACACTTTAGCATTGGTGAACCACTCACCAGAACAATTCATCCTGAATCAATGTCACCGAGGCTGATACTGTCTACACGGTGAAAACTGTTATCTCACATCAAAAATGAATTTTAGAAACCATGGTCGACAGAGTACTTTAATGAGCTCCAACAGCGTTAGAAATGCCGTAGAAAATGCCAAAACCTTGAACCGAATACTATGGTCATCATCAAGGAAGGAAATCTGCCTGCCATGAAATGGCAGCTGGGCCGCGGAATCAGCACACATTCGGGAAATAATGATCTAGTTCGAGTAGCAGATGTGTGTATTTCCAAGGGTGTATTTCGAAGATACATCAATAAACTTAACCCACTTCCCATCAAACCTAAAGAAACAGTAGTGGCTAGCAATAAATCAACCTCAATCGAGAGACATCGACAAAGAGAGGGCCGCGAAAACGACGCCGCACCATGGAAACGAATAAGGCGTTCACCAATGTCCACAATAACAACGCTGCTACTCACTTGCATGCCCTTACCGCTAGCGAACAGTACCTCAGTTGAAATAATTCCATTCAAGTTAGGAGTTCACTTCGAAAATCTAGGGCCAGCAAAAATAATATCGAATGAATGGAACATTATCGCGAATTACGAGACGTCATGATACTGGGAGGAATTCGAAGGTATCCATACAGGTCAGCTATCTCTAGCCAACATCTGCAAGGATTTAAAGTCTGACGATCCATGCTCGATAGTCATCTCCCAGACACAACAACGTACGCAGGAACTATCAGACAACAACGAGGTACTAAAACCTGAGTTAACAACTGAGCGAAGAAAGAGAGGTAGCTTCGCCAATGGCTTCTTTGATGTACTAGACTTCGAATATGCCGAAAAAATTTCTAAAACAATCGATGACACAAGAAGAAATTAGGAACACCTGCTGAGATTAATACGCAATCAAACCTCAATGATCGACTCAAACGTGAAAGAAAACCAGGAACAGATCAAGAAATAATTTGGTGTGATGGAAGCCAAAATCAGTCATCTTACCAACGGAAACAACATGGTTCAAGAAGGGCTGCATCAACAGGCTCGTCAAGTCTTTTCACTTCACATACAACGAATCTAGTCAGCAGTTATCGATGTTTTTACCCACTCTCAGCATGGAAAGATCAGTCTGAAACTGATAACACCAACTCAAGGAACAGTTAGTCCTCGTCAAGGCACACCTTGACCCATCTTTAAGATTTTCTCAAATTGACAACAACATCGCAAGGCTATACAATTTAATGGATGTAGCTGGCAGAGCAACATCTAAACACATTATCTTCAAGCTGAGTATCCCATTGTTATATACAGAAGAATTTGAACTACTTAGGGTTTTACCAATCGCATTTCTAGTAAATGGCACCTTCGTCAACATACTTCTGGTAACGCGATTTCTAGTAGTGAATCTACATTGAGATTATTACAATCCCAATACGAATCGAGAGCTATATTCATGTGTCTCCATTTACCAGGATGACCCTGTGTGTAAACGAAACCGTCCCATATATTAACATGTGTCCAACATGAGCTCCTGCGAAATTAATCAAATTAATGACATGCCACTTTCGTCAACATGGAAACTACTACAATTTTCAAGTATTTCACAATGGACACAACTGAATCAACCTAATATGTGGATATCTTCGAATACTTTCCTTAAAGCATGCAGAAACAATGTCACCTCAAAAACACTTGTAGGCTCAGGGATATTAAAAATTCATGGCAGCTGCACCTTCAAGCAAAGTCGAGACACGATTCAAGAGCATAATATTTACCCCACTGTGTTGTAATCTACCTAGTATGGAAGTTTCGAATCTACACCTCCAGACAAACTGGGACGCCACCGATTCCAATTCCAAGAGGACAAGTCAAGGATGATGCCAACAGCCATCCCAAAATCGCTCGTGATCAAGTATACTATGAACCAGCACATTCTCCCGCGAGTGCGACGCAAGCTCCACCCTTCAGGCTAGACATCGCAACTTGAGACAATTGCAGGTGCTGTTGAAGCAATACTTCAACGAAGGGAGGATGTTACAACAACAATAAATTTAATTAATAATTTCTTTAATTTCAATTACATAAATAATAAGTAATATAAATACCTATCACTTGTATAAGAATTTTACATCGTGGAAAATGTGCTCCCACGTAATCCGCATTCCCTTGCTCTTTCGCGAGCTACAAGTGATACCTTATTGTCGCGCATAACTGATAAGATACAGGTTACGTAAACCATGCACATTTTGCACATGAGAATAAATGAATTTAGAATAATATTTTTACCGTGAGAAATTATAATTTCTGAAATTGTATTTCCAACAAAAAAGTGTATGAATTAAGAAATAGCCAAAATAAATTATCAGTATTGTTTTAAAAAACGTCCTGAATTAGTTAATTACTGGTTACAAGCACCAGCTATAGCAATTTCAACCTCGCGGTGCAACCCCCTGAGAATTCATTTCTTAGTGTATCTGCAGCATTGATTTTACACATATAGATATGCCACCGTCGTGCACAATATGTTTTATACCTCCTGACTGAGTCGCCACTGTAGTATTTTATTATGTGCTCACAAAACGGTCCGCCATCTGTTAGCAAAACTTGGCGAATATGAGAATAATAAGTTGTCAGCAAAGAATTTAATCTAATTTTGTTTTTTCCGTCTTTCTTTATCTAATGATGTGTAGAAATATGGAAAAAATCTGTAATAAAGAAATTAAAAGGCATGTCTTGATTAGTATCAAAATGATTTGAACGATTTGGCAAATGGGTATCACACGTGATTTAAGTGAAAAGAATTTCATACTTCGCTTTCGCACCAGAAAGTTGCAGAACAGACAAAACTCTTATCTAGGCACTGCGGGCTTCCAAGAAATTTTTCGATCGGAATTTCGAATTTCACATCTGGTTGTTGATTGATTTTTCGTGAATAGTTTTGAAATGTTTTCCGCCAAACAATTTGTCTCATTTGATGGAATTTCTTAGAATTTTTGGTTTGGATCGCGGTATATACAGAAAGCAATATATTATGAGCGCGAACATTACTTTTATTTTTATAGGGTAAAATCACCAATTGTCGGATAGTTAAGATGTTGCATAAAATCAACGAGTCATTACAAGAGCTACGCAGATTATCGACAGCTAATCATAAAATGTGTGTATACAAGAAAGTGTGTGATTAAATATTTAATAAAGACAATTCGCCACATTAAAAATATATTTTTGTTAAATTATACGCTATTTTCCTATTGTCGGACACTTTTTAGCCTAATGTCCGTGAAGTCGGACAAAGGCGTACCAATTTCCGGACATTGGAAAAATTTAGAAGTTTTGCATATTAATAGTCATTGTAGTAAGAAATATAATGATTTATTTTCATAAAAAAACAAAGATATCACAAAAAATTCATATATCCTTCCATTAATTAACTTAATACCATTGTATGGTGTTATTTATCGCAGTCAATAAAATTACGAAGTAGGTACACATGTACACAGCCAATAGTATTAGGAACTTTCTTTAAAAAATGCATATTTCAATACCAACAGAACAAAAAAGTATATAAAATATAGTTAACCTGAACTATTCTAATATAATTATATGTCTTACATATTATTTTTACATGACTCGCATAAAAAATCGTTGTTTTCAGCCTCTTCAAAACTATTAAAGGAGGTGCATTTTAGATGGTACCACCTAGGACACATGTCACATCCTATATTTTTAAGGCCATCCTCTTCAATATCTGATATCAGTTCTTCGTTACATGTACCACAAATTTCATTTCTTCTTCCTTTACGCTTTCTTTGAGTACCTATAGGCTTTAATTTCCCCCCCCCCTTCCGTTTGGCAACTTTCTAAGTTTGCTTATTTTCTTTGCAGGACATTTTACACTTAATATTTTTCTTTTTTAGCCTCTCTTCCTTTCTTTGTGGAATTTCTTCCATTTTCCTTTGCTTTTCTTCTTCTTTCGCTTCTATTATGCTTCGCCATTCTTTAGATGATATGGCACTTGGGGCTTTTACCTTTAAAACCTGCCGTGTTTTTGGTAGAAGACGTTCAGTTTTAGGGATTTTTAAGTATTTTTCCAGTACTGGAGAATATACTAAAGATGATCTGGGTCTTCTTTTTAAAGAAGAACTAACGTTATCCAACTGTTTGACGGTTGGAGTGGAAGACTTCGCAGTAGTTGGGAGGAATTCTGGTACAGTAGACTGCGAAAGTGGAAAAGTCAGATTTGATTGAGTTCGAAACTCAAATCTGTTTTCAAATTGATATTCTGGACCCTAGATGAAATCTAAAGGGTATACTAAGGTTGTCATTCCGTTTGTAACACATAGAAATAATGATGCTAGAGCAAAATGTATTGGACCCGTGCATAAAATTAAAAGTTATTTTAATGTTTGCATATCCGTCTGTCTGTCAGTCCTCACGATAACTCGAGGACGCGTGTACATACTTCGAAAGCTGAAATTTTGTACATGGGCTTTTAAACAAAAAAGCAAAATTAGGTTTGAAAATGGGGCAAATCGATTAGCTCCTTCGTACCGTTGCCATACAAAAATTTTCTTTTTCATTATATATTTGGACATTGCCTGAGAACGCGTCAACGCATTAAAATTTTGTACATAGTGTTTTCATGAAACCAGTAAATACCATTTCAAAAATTGACCAAATCGAGCAACTCCTTGGTGTGAAATTATCAGTCGTATACGGTTTTAATGTACTGGAAGGTTCTTCAGAATATGAAATCCTATAAAGTTGGTTATAATCAAATTTGCTGTTCGATGGGTGACTATACGAAATTACAAACGAGCATTCACCTAGGATATCATAAGAATTGGTCCTAGACCAATTCTAGCTTTTTTACTAGTTTCTTATAAATGACTGGAAATTTTTCTTCAGAATTCTTATGCATTATTGGTTGCCGTGAACGATCTAATAAAGTGAAAATGATTCGGGTGCTCGCAGCACCTGAGCCTAGATAGAACATTCTTTCGATTTACGGTTGGAGCAGGAGCATATGTTTCAAGACCTCGGGTCGAGATACATACATATATGTAATTGAGCTATAAATTAGGAAAACTATCATGAGAGAGCTGCACTACTGGCTCTTCAATCAAATAGATTCAACTCCAAACTGATTTGAGACTGCGAAACGAAGCTATTGACGCGATTTTGAAATTAGAATAAACCATTCCTAATTTCAAAATAATTTATCTATTTACCTAAGGTACCTATAATATGTATATATAAGTTACTGTAATAATGTGACTAATTAAATATGTATTAAATTACATATGCATTCATTTAAATAATAATTTCTTCTAAAACAGAAAGAATACAAAATTCAACAAAAAAATCTCTTACGAAGTACTTCTCTATATATATGTTACAGTCAAAACACGAAAACCGTCAAAACGCGATTTTACTAGGAAATTCTAGTTCTAACAAAGCGCCCTCGGTAATTCTAGTTTTAACTAATATAACACAGTTAAAACTAGAATTAACGAGAGCGCTTTATTAGAACTAGTATTAAATAAAGAATATTTAGTTAATTCTGGTTGTGGTGAATTCTCGCGTAGCTCTTAGTTAAACCTAGAACTGACTGGTTGCTATTAGTAAATTTGCGTTACAATTGAATTTTCTCGCCATTAAACCTTAATGTTTATTAAGGATGTGGCTATTTGTACATACAATAGGTGAGGGGGGGCGTACAGATCAATGACACACACGCCCCCCCGCACACGTAGTCACACACACGCACGCGCGCGCGGAGGTGTGTGCGTATGCGCGATCGGATGTGTGTGCGGATTTGTGTGTGCATGCGCGATCGTATGTGTGTGTGTGTGGCTACATGTGCGTGGGCGTGTGTGTCACTGATCTGTACGCCCCTCCCCCCCTTCATCTAAAGCGTATACATACTGTATATATAAATAGCCACATTTAATAAACATCAAGGTTTAATGGCGAGTGAATTCAATTGTAACGCAAATTTACTAATTACAACCAATCAGTTCTAGATTTAACTAAGAGCTAGGCGAGAATTCAGCCACAACCAAAATTAACTAAATATTCTTTAGTTAATACTAGTTCTAACAAAGTGCTATCGTTAATTCTAGTTTTAACTGTGTTGTATTTGTTAAAACTAGAATTACCGAGAGCGCTTTGTTAGAACTAGAATTTCCTAGTAAAATCGGGTTTTGACGGACTTCGTATTTTGACTGTAACATATATATCTCATAAAAAGCAAATTTATTGAGAAAAAATCTGAAATTCCATTGAATTCCTTTATTAAATTTTTTCCACATTCCTGGACATTGTTAGATAGGGAAGAAGAAAAAACATTTTTTATCGAAGATAACTTAATATCCTCATATTTTACAATTTCTTCTAATAGATGGCGCAATCTGTAAATATCATTTCAGTCATTCGGTAAAAATTTCGCCTCTGTTTTGTAATTTGGTACATTTAAGGCCATCTGTCGAAAACAGGTAAAAGATTTGGTGGCATATCTATATGTATAAAATCAATGCCTACAGGCTCTATGGTATCAAGCACCAGCTACAACACTCTAAAACTTCGCGGTGTAACAGCCTGAGATATTTAGCAGTCGTGTGATCAAGACCAGTGTCCATACATACAGGGCAAAAGAGCCCTCAACACCTTATTGTTGTTTTAAAACAGCGTGTTCCCAAACCAACTCCTTTCTTCGAGCAATGACTTATTCCCTATTATTTAAAAAAACCATCTCTCCATAAAACTATTCTCCTTCTCTTCTTTTCAGCAAGACCGAGACCGCGCCGCCATCAAGTTCAAAATTCAACTCTCGCTTAATAACCTTCTACGGTGATCAAGTCCCATCGTTCAGGGTAGAAAATACTTATTTTGCTCTGAAAAACTTTTTCATTCGTTCTGGACTTGTTTTCGCAGGACGGTGACTTAAAGAATGTAGTTTTACATTTCGCAAACACAAGCCACCGTCTTGGAGTTTGAAATTGCAACACATATGTACATTGTTGCCCATATGCATTCAATGTATGTATTTCGTTGCGCGCATTACTTATGCTGAAAGCTTTCATAATCTGTATGTACATACCTATGTACAACATTAGGGTGGCCCAAAAATGTATGGATTTGTAAAAGTGTTAAAATGTCTAAATGCTCACTCAGAATGTGTTAGCTAATGTAATGTTAAACTTCTATGCAAAATTTCAGTGAAATTCATGTTTAGAGGTCGCTCAAATCGAAAGTATTGTTTTCTTGGTTGTTTTGGGCTTTCAGAAAAACTGTGTCAACATTTTCTGTTATAACTTTTTAATTTTACAGTATTTTTTCTTGATTCGTTTTTAAATTAAAGGGAACTTACTTATGAACTTACTGCAGTGAAAGTAGTTTTAAAAAATTAAATACTTCTATTTTTATAAATTTTTCAAAACGAAAATTCGGACCAGGAACTCCAATTTTTGGACTTCGCGTAAATTTTTTTTTGTAAGGAAAAATGTCACGTGGGTATACTTTTTCTACTATAATGTAATCTACAATCGATTATTTTTCAAACTACAACTTAAGGGTGTCATGTAGTGTATGAACTGTTCTCAAAACGCGATTTTCGAAGGTGAAGCATTTTTGCAAATACCAAAGATGTGCCGACCCATAAATGTAACGACTTTGTACTAATGACATCTGTTGTTCCAATTATTGGATTGCAAACTCTTGTCTGTCTGTCTATCTGTCTCTCCGTCTGTCTGTCCTTCCGTCCGTCCGCACGATAACCCGAGAGCGCGTTCACTTAAAGTGCTGAAATTTCCCACACTGGCTTTTTAAAGATAATTTGAATTTAATATCGAAAATGGGACATATCGGGTAACTCTTTCGTAGAGTTGCCATACAACGATAAAGTTGGGCATTATCCGAGAACGTGTTCACGTAAAGAGCTGAAATTTGGTACATTGTGCTTTCATTGCAATACTAAAAAAAATTTCAAAAATAAACTAAATCGAGAAACCTCTTCTTGGTGTTGCCATGCAAAACTTTCGTTTTTCTCTATATATTTGGACCCTGCCTAAGAACGCATCCACGTGGAAAGCTCAAATTTTTTCATGGCGTTTTCATAAGAATCGCAAATTTAACTTCAAAAATGGATTAAATCGGGCAACCGTTTCTTGGTGTTGCCATACAAAACTTTGAGTTCTTACTATATATTTGGTCACTGCCTGAGAACGCGTCGACCGAGAGAGCTGAATTTTTGCAGGCCGCGTTTTCATAAAAATTATAAAAAAATTTCAAAAATGAGCTAAATCGGTCAAGCCCTCCTTGGTGTTGCCGTACAGAACATTTGCTTTTCGCTATATTTAACTCTTATGGTCATCTTTCGTATAATAGTATTGGTCTTAAGACCAGTTGTAACTTGTTCTCTTGTTTTTTTTTTATAAATCATTGTTTGTGATAATGAAAAATGAAATATATATTACAGTCGCAATGTAATGATTAAAAGTTATACGTTATATACATATATATGTGTAGTTAAATAACGAAGATGAAAGCTCGTCGTTGTGGATCGCCCAGATGAACATAGAGGACATAGGAGAAGATTTGTAAAAAGCAGAACTCCGCTACTACGACGGGCGCAGCTGTAAATAGCAGATGCCCGGTAGTAGGTTCGAAATGGAAGACGGTATGTTGGCGCAGCTGTAAACAGCAGATGCCCGGTGGTAAAATAAAATACTACTTATTGTGTCTGACTAATTAAATCAATTTACGTTTATTGGAGTATCGCTACTGAATTTATACATAAATTATTTCTTAATATAAAATGCATACCTACTTGCATTTTGTTTACAATTTTTCTAGGTCATGACGCAATCTTTGTTTGACCTGGCACAAGCATTTGAATAAATTGGTTTCTTGCTGATATGCAACTTTGCTATTGATTGATTATTTTATTTAATTATTTATTTAATTATTTCTTGTGCAATTTATTGGAATGCTTGTGCTTTGATTTTTGCGATCATACCACAAAAGTCTGTACTTATATGGACCGGAACATATTCTTTGTAATTTTTAAAAATGCTTGACATTCGAAAATCGCATTTTGAGAACAGTTCATACACTACATGACGCCCTTAAGATGTAGTTTGAAAGATAATCGATTGTAGATTACATTATAGTACAAAAAGTATTTTCGTTTTGAAAAATTTATATAAAATAGAAAAATTTAATATTTTAAAACGACTTTTACTGTAATAAGTTCATAACTAAGTTCCCTTTAATTAAAAAAAAAAAATTGTCAAATTAAAAAGTTATGATAGAAAATGTTGACACAGTTTTTCTGAAACTCCAAAACAGCCAAAAATCCACAATTTTCGATTTGAGCGAACTCTAAACATGAATTTCATTGAAATTTTGCATAGAAGTTTCACATTACTATAGCTAACACATTCTGAATGAGCATTTAGATATTTTAACACTTTCATCTTTTGCGAAACCCTAAGTATAGTACATACATATTGTATGTTTCTCGACAATTCGTTGAAGGAAAGATTTGTCTTTTGATTTATTTGGTATATGTATATAAATGACAAATTTTGCTAAAGGCAAAATTTTAGTAGTAGTTTTTTAATCAAAACGACTTGGATTAAAAGCTGAAACTTTTGATTTTTACAAGTTGTTGTGTGGGAATATTTTTACTCGCCATGTAAAAATATGAAGAAATTGCTGTTGCAATTTCTTGAACTATTCAGAAAGATATGCTAATCATGTTTTAAGCATGATTAGCCTATATGAATGCATTTTTATTTTGTAAATTACATTTTTATTTGAATACCCCCCTACAGGTTTTTAAGTATATGACAATCCTTTCCACTACAAAAAAGAGTTATTCTTTGAAGAAGAATAACTCTCAGATTAAATTTAATTAAACAAATCTTGATATTGTTTGGGAAGTTATTTCTGGCTATCATGTTTCCACTTAATACTTTTCAGCTTTGATAATTTGTGGATACAAAGTAGATATTTTAAGGGCCTGGTTGTTAAATTGTTTTTCGGTTATGGATCACTTGTGTCTTATATTTTTGAGAAGCAAAACCGTACCGGTTTTTTAAATTTTTTTGTTTTCAAGAAAAAAAAAACATTTATTTGAGCGAAGTTGTTTGCTGCCATAGTGGGCAGTATGCGCTGTAGCTGCCCATAGGGGTTGAGCTCAGTGGCCAGCACCATGTGGTGCCGGGCTGACATGGACCAATCCGTAGTTTTCTGCGTAGGGACGGCGTGGGTCCTTCCATGGTTTGGGACTCGGAGGTTGTGGTTGGAAGAAGCTACTGTGTAAATCTGTTTCTGTACCCACACCAGGGGCAATCCTGGGTCGGCGCCGGTAAGTTGATTGTTTTGTTCGCGGCCGGCTATATATATATATTTTTTACCTATATTTTTCGCTTTCTAGGTGCCACTTTCAACATTACCGAACAGTATGGATTATGTGCGTGCTGCCAACTAGGTTTTGAAAAAGAGGTGACAGCCGTCATTCGAAGGTCAATCGGACGAGGACAGCGACGAGCAATAGGCGCCCGCTGAAAATATATACATATATTTTTTTGCACTTTCTTTTTTGTATCTTTCCTATCTCTTCATTTTTTTAAATAAAGTTTTGTAATGATATTCTGAATTTTTTTGTACTATTGTACGTGAGGAGGGCTACCGGTTTTAAAAGATAACTCAGTTTTTAAAATTCTAAAATACAAAATTTTATTTATTACGTGCTAATTTATTTTTCAGCAGTTTAGTGTACGCTCGAATTAAATTATATATTGCCTAAACAGGCGTATACTGCTACGTGTAGGCAGTAGATTTGTTCACATATACTTTATGTTGACATGGTAGCAACTTGTATTGCTGCGACGTGTTTGTTGGAGCAAGTGTAGCACGTATGGTTTTGCTACATGCGTGAAGTATTTAGTGTGCTGCTGCGTATGGGGCTGGATAACATAGCACTTGTGATGTTTGTCGTGTGCGGTTTTGTAGATTCAGCAAATTCGATTACTGCCATGTGTAGGACTGAGTATCGTAGCTCTTGTGACGTTTTGTCATCAGCGTTTTCAATGGGTGCAGCGAATTGAACTGGTACTCTTATGTGTGTTTGAGAATTTATGGTTTTTCAGAATTAACTTCTGTCTTTGTTGTTTTGCAGAGTTAATCTCGGGTAGAAGATCAGGGGGGTGATTCTGATCTCTTTATCGTAGCTTAAGCCTAGTATCGAGTTCGGGTCAAGTAAAATTTAACGCGGTCCCCAAATAATTCACATTAAAATTGCTGGTAAAATTTTAATTATTTTTTATTTTTGGTAACACAAACAAAACCTCTCAATCAAACTAAAAACAATATGAAAACTTTAATAGAAATAGGACTGTCTAAATTTTACCAGTAATTTAATGCTTTGTGCATTAAAATGCTTAGTAAAATGTGTGGAGAATTTATAGTGCCGTCCATTTCATATAGGGGGAACATTCAGTTTTTACAGGTAAACTCCGTACTGCACTAGTAAAATCGTAAGTAAAGATTTTCTTGCTATTTTACCAGCTCTAAAATTTGTATGGAGTCAAATTTTACTCGAACTAGATACTAGGCTTTAGGCGTATATTTTAGTCACATATTTTGACATTTCAACAAAAAGGTTTTCGTATTTTTGTATTCCCACATTCATTTTGATTTATCTTTTCATCAGCCACAAACACGCCTAAAAGTGCAACAAATTATTCAATTGCGTCCGAGGTTGTGACAAAAATTTTATACTATGGTACCCAGCAAACATTTGGGTGAAAAATCTTCCGGGCGATATGTGGAAGATATTGCCAAAATATCTTCCACACGAAATTAAAGCAAATACCGTGAAATGATTTCTTCCTTGTCTTGGGTAGACGAAAAGAATATGAACTTACAAACAATTTTGTTTACTGATTTTAAATGTGGAAGCAAAAAGACAATAGCTTCGCTTATTTGTGATCTCTGTGATACACAAGTTTATCATTTGGAAGAACGTGTCATTAGGCTCTGTTCAAGCCTAGCCATATGCATAGTATTATAGCACATTCCTTAGCTTTACATACCAAAAAAAAAACTTAAATTTCATTAATTGTAAATCTGCTTACAATTGAATTCTCACCGCTGCCCATCACAATTCTCATGAAATCGTCTGCACTATGCAAGTAAACAAGATCATATTGCATGAGAATTGTGATAACAGAAGGCGCAGTGACAATTATTTTGTAGGTAGGTAAGTAAAATACATAATATCTGATTTCATGTGACTATGGGAAGAAAATAATTTAAATTCGTTGCTGACTTTGATATTTTTGGATTTACAGTAGATAATTTTGTATAAAAATGGGACCTTTCAAGAAAATAAATTATTAGTTGTTCGTCCGAAGTCGAGAGTTTTTATTTAGAGAATTTTCATCGACAAATGTATTAAGGTTGAGTACCTTCAATACTTTACAACTGTTTTCTATTGAGGTTGAGTACCTCAATACACTTCGCCACTAGAACTACCGCTTTAAGGTTGAGTACCTTAAGGCACAAATCCTATTAAGGTTGAGTACCTTAATATACCACGTTAAGGAAGTCGCGGGCAAGCAAAAGAGCTTGATCGCAATATAAACATAATTTGGTGACCCCGACGTGATTTCACGTCACATTAATCACATCAATCAACTGGAAGACAATCTATCATCATGGAACAGCTGCTAAAGCAACAAACAGCAACAGAAGATGAGATAGAAAGAATTATCTCTAATCATAAAAAGCAGCGTATTGCTGACAGAGATCTGAGATTTTACAAGAACAGTTTAAGCCGCCTGGATGAGCAATGGACAAAGTACGACAAGACCGATAGTGAACTTCGAGAAAAATATGACAAACAAGTCAACCCAGACTACTTCCATCATTATGAGGAATTCAAGGATGGTTATGAAGCCATAAGAGAACAAATTTCTAACACGATTCATGAACTGCTTCAAGAAGAGGTTCAGCAATCTTTACCATCTCATGATACGGTCTTGAACCCCAATAAAGATATTCAACATCAAGATGAGCAGCAAACGCGAAAGCCAACAGATGAAGTATCAAAGGGTGCCAAGCCCAAAAACTCAATTGCATCAAAAACTCATGTTGATAACGTCAAGAGTACGTCATCAGATGCATTACGAGGACTTGTCCGCAAACAGCTGGCAATTATGGCTGCACTGAAAAGAGTACTGGAAGGTGTCAATACGCAAGAATCATCAGGAGCATATTACAATGTTAAAAGCAATACAATCAATGAGTACTGGGCACAACTAAGGACTATCAACCAATCCATTTGGGAAGCTGCAGAAGACATTTATGACTTCTATGAATATGACCCAGAAGAATATTATAGAGTTGAGGAAGCCACGCAAAACATGCTGGCGAAGTTACTGCAAAGGTCCGAAGAGATTTTAAACTCAAATATGGATCAACCCAGATCAACAATATCAACACAGATGAAATTGCCAAAGATTTCGCTGCCACAATTTGATGGTGACTACCTCAGATGGAAACAATTTCATGACTTGTTTTCACAAATGGTTCACGAACAAGACATTGGAGGAGCTCAGAAAATGTGGTTTCTCAAAACCAATCTTACTGGTGAAGCCGAACGCCTAATCAGACATTTGCCAATATCAGATGCAAACTATTCAACTGCTTGGGATACCCTTACAAAACGATACAACAACAAAAGGTTGCTGACCAGAACATTGTTGGAAAAATTGTTAGGACAACAAGTAACCACACCAGACTCTTCTACATCAATAAAAAGGCTACATGACACTACAAGGGAATGCATCTTGGCATTGAATAATCTTGAAATCCAGACAGACACATGGGATCCAATATTGCTACACTTGCTTCCAAAAAAGGTAGACAAATCAACCCATGTTCTATATGAGCAAGGATTACAAGCACCCAGAGATCTACAATCAGTAGAAGAGTTCCTGAAGTTCTTGGAACTTCGGTTCCAGGCTCTAGAGACACTAGGCTCAAAGAAGGCAGACGGTAGACTCATCAACAAATCATCAGTACTGGTCACAGGAGCCAGCCCTACCCTTTGCAAGGCTTGTCAGAAGCAACATGGATTATTTGCATGCCCTAAGTTTTTAAAACTTTCACCTATAGAGCGTCGCAAGATGGCATACCAAGTAAAAGTGTGCACAAATTGCCTGAAGAGTTCCCATCAAGTAGCAGATTGTCCGGCAAGAGGGTGCTTAAAATGTAATCAGAAGCACAATACATTACTTCATCAACAAATTCAATCTAAGAGATCTGACGATCAAGCAGTTAAGAGCATCATCGTTCAACCAACAACTAGTTCCAAGGAGCCATCAGCAAGCTTGGCAGCAAGAACGAAAACACTCAAGAGAAATTATGTTCTGCTTGGAACCGTATTAATAATGATACCAAATGGCAAGGGCGAAACTATCCGATGTAGAGCGATTCTTGACTCAGGTTCGCAACTAAACTTCATAACAGAACGTTTGTCAAGTAAACTTGGTCTACGAAAATCGTCAGAAACGATGCTCATACAAGGCATAGGAGAAATAAAGCAACGCACCCAACATAGAATAAATGTACAAGTCATGTCACGGATCAACAACTTCACAGCACGAATCGAAGCCTTCGTTCTTCCGGAAATAACTTCCGCACAGCCAACTTACGAATTAGATACGGAGTCCTGGTCTATTCCTCGCAACATAGAATTAGCGGACCCAAGTTTCAACTGTCCAGGCAAGATAGATCTGCTCATTGGCGCGGACCTTGATTATCAACTTCTGTCGGTCGGTCAAATAAGACTTGGAACAGACTTGCCTATTTTACAGAACACTGTTTTTGGTTGGGTAGCTGCAGGAACAACACCCCAGTTATCACAACAAACTTTAACTTGTGGCATCTCTACAACAGAAGATATCAATCTAGAGACACAAGTGGAAAAATTTTGGCAATTAGAAGAAGCACAGTCAGTTTCTCCTAAACTCACAGAAGAACAAGCTACATGTGAACATTATTTTCAAAACACCATCAAGCGTGATAACACTGGGCGTTTTATTGTCAAACTACCCTTTAATCGAGACACCAAGGAATTAGGCGAATCAAAAGATGTAGCTCTGCGCCGATTTCTAGCCATCGAATGAAAATTCGAAAGGAATCCATCATTACATACACAATATATGGACTTCATGAAGGAATACATAGAACTCGACCACATGAGAGAGATTGACTTCAACATTGTCACTAAGCCATATTATTTCTTGCCACACCATGCTGTGGTAAAACCAGACAGCACAACAACGAAATTAAGAGTAGTGTTTGACGGCTCCTGCAAATCATCATCAAACACTTCGTTGAACGATATTTTGTCAACTGGCCCTACCATACAAAACGACTTATTTTCAATATTGCTTCGTTTCCGCATCCCACGGTTTGTCTTCACAGCCGCCATCGAAAAGATGTACAGACAAATATTAATGGATCCAGAGGACCAGAAGTTTCAATTAATCTGGTGGAGAGACAACAGCACCAAACCTATAAAATGTTTCAACCTGCGCACTGTTACATATGGCACCACGTCAGCACCATACGTTGCGACTAGATGTCTTCAACAACTAGGAAAAGAGTTCAAGGCGATTTATCCACTGGCATCTGAAACAATTGAAAGAGACTTTTATGTGGACGACGTAATGACGGGGTCAAATAGTTTGGTTGAAGCATTGCAGTTACAGAAGCAGTTGCAAGAAGCTCTAAAGAGTGGCGGATTCAAGCTCAGGAAATGATGCGCCAATCATCCCCAATTATTGAAATCTTTCTCAAGAGAGGACAAGGCTCTGCAGTTCGACATTTACGAGTCCGAACTAGGCATAAAAACATTGGGCCTGACATGGATACCTCACTCAGATGAATTTTGCATCAAAACATTGTGCACTGAGCGTAGCAGCGTGACAAAGAGAACAGTTTTATCGGACATTGCACATTTGTTCGATCCGCTGGGCATCTTAAGTCCTGTGATAGTTTCTGCAAAGATTTTCCTTCAAACCCTATGGCGTCTTAAACTTGACTGGGATGCAGCGCTCCCTATGGAACTACACACATTTTGGACAAAATTTCATCAAGAACTGCCATCACTCGCTAGAATCAAATTTCCAAGACATATGTTTTCTGCAGCAGTTCCATTATCAGTACAACTGCATGCCTTCGCTGACGCATCTGAGAAGGCGTTACAATCGTGCGACTCCTATGCTCTAAATCAAGAGTAGCTCCAGCCAAACCATGCACTCTTCCACGACTAGAATTGTGCGCAGCAAAACTGACTGCAGAACTAGCTAGCCGAGTCAGATCCGATCTAAACTTGAAGGACGTCCAATGCTATTACTGGACTGATTCAAAAATCACATTGGACTGGATCAATTCGGATCCGGCATTATATCATACATTCATCGCCAACCGGATCGTGTCTATTCAAGAAATATCATCACCAGACCAATGGAGGCATGTAAGCTCAAAACAGAATCCGGCCGACCTTGTATCGCGGGGAGTACATCCAGAAAAACTAGCTTCTCAGAACATTTGGTTTTATGGTCCTCTATTCCTTCATGGCACAGAAAACCACTGGCCTCCACAATACATCAAATCATACACGGACCTGGAAAAAAGGCGCCCGAAAACTATTCTAACAGTCTTTAGTGAAGATTCACACTTTGTAAACACCATAGAACATCAGAATAACTTCAGTAGATGGCAACGAATTGTTGGTTATGTTTTGAGATTCACACGAAATTGTCGACCTGTCCATCACTGTCGCAACAGAAATCAGCAATTAACAACAAAGGAACTTGACGAGGCTACCACAATCATCATCAAATCAATTCAACAAAGCGAATTCAGGGAAGAATTATCACAATTACATCGTACGGGGTATGTCCATAACAGCAGTCCTATGAGCAGCTTGTCTCCAGTCATAGACAACCAAGGCTTAATCAGAGTAGGAGGGCGATTGGAAGCAGCTAATTTACCCGTGGATGCAAAACACCCAATATTACTTCCATACGCACATACCTTTACTAAGCTATTGATGACACATCTTCATGAAAGCAATCTACACTGTGCACCACAGACACTAATGGCCACAACGCGCCAAAGATATTGGCCCATCAAGGGTAAAACTATCGCTCGATCAATAGTGGGGAAGTGCATCCGATGCGCCAAGGCCAAACCAAAACTCCTCAACCAATTCATGGGGAACCTTCCTGCACACAGAATACAACCAGCACGACCTTTTACAAACGCTGGAGTAGACTTCTTAGGACCTATTTGGATTCACTTTACTCTGAGAGGCAAACGTCCTCAGAAAGCATATATTGCAGTCTTTTTCTGCTTTGCAACGAAGGCAGTACACTTCGAAGTTGCAAGTGATATGAGCACAGCAGCATTTATAGGATGCCTTAAGCGTTTCGTTGGAAGGAGAGGAAGTTGCAGCAACCTGTACTGCGACAATGCCACTAACTTTGTAGGAGCAAAGAACCAGCTCAAGAAGAAAACCTTCACCATGGAAACTCACAACAATTAATAACCTCATATTGCACAGCTAAAGGGATTCAGTTTCATTTCATTCCATCTCGAGCTCCACATTTTGGCGGCTTGTGGGAGGCCGCAGTGAAGTCAGCCAAATATTTCCTGCAACGAAACATCGGATCAGCCTCATTGACATATGTGGAACTTGAAACACTTATGATCGAAATTGAGGCCATTCTGAACTCTCGGCCATTAACGCCATTATCTAGTGACCCAAACGATCTAACCGCTCTCACTCCTGGACATTTTTTAATCGGAGAGCCACTCACGACCGCTGCAGATCCAAACTCACAACATTCAAAGAGCAGTCTCTCACAGCGATGGAAACAAGTGTTCATTCTAAAAAATCAGTTCTGGCAAAGATGGTCCAAGGAATACCTCAGCCAGTTACAACATCGTTACAAGTGGAAACAACAATCAAATAATGTTCGCCCAGGAATGATGGTAGTGATAAAGGAAGAAAATCTTCCCACAACCCAATGGCAGCTAGGTCGAATCGTAGAAACAGTCAGGGGACAAGATGGCTTGGTGAGAGTAGCAGACGTGAGAACGTCAGCAGGCATATTACGAAGACCCATACATAAACTAACGCCATTGCCCGTGGAAGATGGCAGTGATTCAACTCATCAAACGCTAGGCAACTCTTTGACTATCGAAGACTCCAAAGAACAAACGTCGAGTTCAAAACACACGCAGAAACGCAAGACTTCGCCAAACGCTTTTTCAATAACAACAGCATCCACCTCAGAAGGTGCAACATCAGTTGCCTCAGAAGATCCAACGGTATCTATCTCAGAAGGTGCAACATCCCACAAAAGAAGACATCGTCAGAGTGGTGCAACAAGCTTGTTGCTATTTACCTGCTTAATCTTGCCAGTATTCAGTCAAGTACGAATTAACGAATTCAAATCTAAACCACGAATATATTTTGAGCCCATGGGCAACGCTCACCTCATATCCAACGAATGGACGCTCGTAGTGCACTACAACATGAGCCCAATTTGGGAAGAATACGAAACTATACGTTGTGGCATAAGCAATTTGAGTAATCTTTGCAACATAATTACTGACAAGATATCCTGCGAGCCTATCCTAAACTAATTTCAAGGTTTCC
This sequence comes from Dioctria rufipes, assembly GCA_963924295.1. Lineage (NCBI taxonomy): Eukaryota > Metazoa > Arthropoda > Insecta > Diptera > Asilidae > Dioctria > Dioctria rufipes. Next base: position 122,022,859 of record OZ002742.1, read on the forward strand.
TAACCGAAATGCAGAATGGTAATGAGCTCCTACTTCATAGTCATAAAAAGGTGCGATCGAGATCAAAAAGAGCTCCCTTAAACATTATAGGCAGTCTGGCCAACTCCTTATTTGGGGTTTTAGATTCAGAATATGCCAACCAGATGTCTGAAGTAATTGAAAATATGAAGAGCAATGATCACTATCTTCTAGAGCTCATTAAGAACCAAACCTCAGTAATTGACTCAACTGCCAATGTAATCAAAAGGTCACAAGAAAGGACAGAGAGCCAGTTCATGGAGTTTCATAAATATTTCAATCCAACCATCTCTCAACTCAACAACCTAACACATGAAGCCCACCAGCTAAGAATAACACAAATATTTACAACACTTTCACTCCGGTTAGTAATGGCTATCAATAATTATCAACGGATCCAATCAACGCTGTGGGACGTACTAATTGATACTCATCAAGGGAAAATAAATCCTTACCTATTGGCGCCAAGACAGTTCAATAAAGAGCTCGGTCATATTCAAGAGCATCTGACATCATCACTGAGATTGCCGGCGAAACCTGAGGACTTGATAAAATTGTACAGCATCATGTCAGTTGAAGGACGAGCTAGTCCTAGCCACATGATCTTTCGGTTAACTCTACCATTATTTACATCTGAGCAATTTGAAATGATGCACTTGGTGTCAATACCATTTTTAAGGAACAACAGTCTCATGATGATTCAACCATCAACAGAATTCTTGATAATCAATCTCCATAGAGATCAGTATTATCCTCTACAAGAGAACGAACTAAGATCATGCCGAGTAGGCGAATCAGGATTCATCTGCAAGCAACATCATCCGATCTATAACAAGCAGTCCAATCATAGCCTGTGCGAGATCAGTCTGCTGACACAATCAACACCAAGAAACTGTTTTCTTACATCAGCTCACTCCCTTCGATGGATACAATTAGCCACCCCCAATCATTGGATATACTTGATGCCAACACGAACAACCATAAATATTGTTTGTGAAGGGTCAGTTCATCAAGAAGTCCTCGAAGGTTCTGGTATTTTAGAATTAAGCCCACAATGCTCTGTCCGAGATGAATCTACCACTATAATGGGCCACAACATTATCTCCAGCCACTCAGAAGGTCAATTTATTACCACACCAAGATTCACCGACTTTATCCGTACACTAAACAACACCAACACCGACCTCGCATTGAAGGTCTCCCCAGCACAAGGCATCATGCAAGACATCCAAGAACTTCAAATGAGAATAAACTCACTCAAGGAAATGGAAAGACTAGCTCCCAAGGACATCAACTTTCATGATACTCATCAATACACCATTGGCTACACAAGTTTGCTATTAATATTGGCTCTCATCGTATACGTGACATGGAGATATAAACAACATACGTTTGGACATCAAACAATACACCCTAGACCACCCGTACCATTGCCAAGAACCACTTCCCTGGACCTATTACAGTCAGAAGATCTTGAGCCAGCTCAACGCGGGGAGAATGTTCAAGCCTAGCCATATGCATAGTATTATAGCACATTCCTTAGCTTTACATACCAAAAAAAAAACTTAAATTTCATTAATAGTAAATCTGCTTCCAATTGAATTCTCACCGCTGCCCATCACAATTCTCATGAAATTGTGATAACAGAAGGCGCAGTGACAATTATTTTGTAGGTAGGTAAGCAAAATACATAATATCTGATTTCATGTGACTATGGGAAGAAAATAATTTAAATTCGTTGCTGACTTTGATATTTTTGGATTTACAGTAGATAATTTTGTATAAAAATGGGACCTTTCAAGAAAATAAATTATTAGTTGTTCGTCCGAAGTCGAGAGTTTTTATTTAGAGAATTTTCATCGACAAATGTATTAAGGTTGAGTACCTTCAATACTTTACAACTGTTTTCTATTGAGGTTGAGTACCTCAATACACTTCGCCACTAGAACTACCGCTTTAAGGTTGAGTACCTTAAGGCACAAATCCTATTAAGGTTGAGTACCTTAATATACCACGTTAAGGAAGTCGCGGGCAAGCAAAAGAGCTTGATCGCAATATAAACAGGCTCCATGACAGTAATTAATTTGTTAGTTTACTGGTGATTTTAATTCCACCAATTCATATTAAAAAAATTAATTAAATAAATATACTCCTACTTTAAAGAAATATCTTCTTAATTCCTTACGACAAATTCCAAAGGATTTATTTCGACGATTCTTGAACGATTTGCTTGGACGATAAGTAAGCGAATCATCTTGAAGAAACGAATACGTTTCTTATTAATGATATGAAAATAACTCGCCAGGAAGGGATGTTGGCAAATTACTTTAACGTATCGCGTAGAAGATACGCATTCGTTTCTTCAAGATGTTGTGCCTTCGGGGTAACAGTTTCTCCTTTGGAAGTTAAGAATGCAATACGGATATGATTATCATCCGCGAGATATTTTATCGTCCAGGTAATAAGAAAGTGAATCTTCTGCGTATCGCCATGTTTGCTGGGTAAATGTATATAGTACACCTAACTAGAGCAATACAAATGCTCAAATTCGAAATAATATTTTGAATTTGTAATATGAAGTGTCATTTTCAGTTCGTTCTACGTAATGCCAGGCTTGCTGAGCTGAATAAAACACGAAAAAATCAGTAGAATCAGTAGAAAAGATGATTTCATTTAGGCGAATATTTTGACACTATAGTACGACAAAAGATCGGAATCACCCCCATCTATGTCGAAGCTTCAGCGTATATTTCAAGCTCATATTTTGACATTTTTTCACAACAAATTTTGTCGTACTTTTATATTCAAGATACTCATTTTTATACCCTTGATGAAATCTAAAGGCTATACTAAGCTTGTCATTCCATTTGTAACACCTATAAATAATGATGGAAGAGCAAAATGGATTGGACACCCATGTATTGAATTAAAAGTAATTTTTGATTTTTGCATGTCCGTGTATCCGTCCGTCTGCCCGTCCTCACGTGTACTTAGAGAGCTGAAACTTTGCACATGAGCTTTAATAAAAAATAAAAATTGAGTTTGAAAATGGGACAAGTAGGGTCACTCCTTCGTAAGGATGCAAAAAAAAATTTAATTTTTCATTACATATTTGGACACTGCGTGAAAACGTGTCAACGTAAAGCGTTGTACATAATGCTTTCATAAAATAGTAAATATAATTCAAAAATGGACTAAATCGGGCAACCCCATCTTGGTGTTGCCATATAAAATTTTGGAATTTTACGTATCCTGATAAAAAGAATAAGTCCTGTACGATTTTAACGTACTGAAAATTTCTTCCGAATGTGAGATCCTATAAAATTGGTTATATTAATTTTTGCTGTTCGACGAACCGTTCTAGAAATCTATATTCAAAAACCACTTGAAAAATCAAACTTACGCAGGTTGATAATCATACGAAATTACAAACGAGCATTCATCTATGGTATCATAAGAATTTGTCTTACAAGGAGAGGGTCCCTTCTCGTCATCACCGATTTCGTCCAAATTCAAAGTATATGTTGGGCTTGACTAGAAATGAAAGTTTCGCAAGTCGTAGCTCCAGATGGACAAGCAAAACCGAAATAATGCATAATGTACAAATCCACCCCCACCCCATATCTGGGCTAAATATTATTCGATTTGCAAATTTCCTTTTTATAATTTTTTTGAGATTTTTTTCTGATTTTTTGAGTATATTTTCCCTCCCCTTCCGATTAAGTTGCGAAATTTAATTTTCGACGGACAAATAATTTGTCTGAAAAATTCATTTCGAAACTTTGCTCTACGAATTATCGTTTAATCCAATTTTTTCATGCATGCGACCTTATCAGGAAATTCTCTATACAAAATTTCAGGAAGATCGAGTGTCATTTACCTATTTAAAAACAAAAAACAAAATTTATAAGCATTTTACGTGGACACTTTTCGCCATCTACCGGCGATCTCTGAAAACTCATGGGCATGGTACTTTCAGAAGCTGTAACCTTCATACCTCCTCTGTCGTTCAAAGATTACCGGAATGAGTTTGGCGTTTTTTTTCAAATTCACAAATATTGTACTGCGACAACTCCCGCAAAAATTTGCAAATTTGAGCATTTGTCAAGGGTAAGCACAAAAAAATCGTATCCTGAGATGTGAATAATTTTTGAAAAGCTCTAGATTTGTTCCGCCCCACATTTCGGTAGCTTAGATCCAAAAAACCGTAATTTTTGAATTTCGGAATCCACATTTTCCTGATATGGTACCATTTATCGCCACTTTCTTGAAATATTTTCAACGTGTCATAACTGCTATATTAGTCCTTGGGATGTCTGATATTTTGGTACAATTTACCTTATTCTAATGGGATAATCGTTAAAATAGTTAGAAAAATGCTCAAATTTGCATGATGCCCATGAGTTTTCAGAGATCGCCGGTAGATGGCAAAAAGTGGGCACGAAAATTTTTATAGAGTTTTTTTTTTAAATAGGTAAATGATACCCGGTCTTCTTGCATTAAACGATAATTCGTGGAGCAAAGTTTCGAAATGAATTTTTCAGACAAAATATTTGTCCGTCGAAGATTAAATTTCGCAACTTAATCGGAAGGGGAGGGAAAATATATTCAATAAATCAGAAAAAAATCTTTAAAAAATTAACAACAGGAATTTTTCAAATCGGATAATATTTAGCCGAGATATGGGTTGGAGGTATATTTGTACATTATGCATTATTTCGGTTTTGCTTGTCCACCTGCAGCTACGACTTGCGCCACTTTCATTTCTAGTCAAGCCCATCATATACTGTGAATTTGGACGAAATCGGTGATGACGACTAGGGACCCTCTCCTTCTTAGACTTGTTATTCATCCTTTTCATCAATCATAAAATAAACTAAAATGAATTTTCAATGAACTAAATCCCTAAAAGTACGACAAATTAGTCAACAGCTTCCGAGGTTGTGACAAAAATTTTATACTGTGGTAAATGTATATTCTACTTACACCTAATTAGAGCAATAAAAGTGCTTAAATTCGAAACAATATTTTGAATATATCATGTGAAGTGTGTTTTCCAGTTGATTGTACGTAATGTAAGGCTTGCTCAACTGAATAAAAATACGAAAAACTCAGTAGAACAGATCACTACATTTAGGGGTATATTTTCACATTCAAGTACGACAAAAGATCAGAAACAACCCCTGGTAGTATATTAGCTATATTAGGGGGGGGGGGGGGGTATAATAGCTACTGATGTTACTAAAGTATGTTTTCTTATTACTTAAAAAAAATTGTTTGCTATTACTTTTCATACTATGCAAAACAATCTTTATACTTTGTCGTCCGTTGTAGCCTGGAACGATTTTACTACTACTTTTAATATTACTATTTATGCATTTTACCTTATATTTCCTTACTTCCTAGATCTTTAAACTATTCATTTTTTACTTACTTCTACTGTTAACCTATAAACATTTTCTGTTCTTTTCTCTGTTTATTTGTTTTGCTTTATATTTACTTGTAATGCAATTTTTATAAGCTTTGATATTTAAATTATTTTCTTTTCATAGTTTCTTCTGTTTGAGTAGATAGGATTTTATTTTATTTGTTAACTCTATTACTTTTTACCATGAATGGCTAATTTTTTATGTATTTCTCCTAAGTGTTTTACCAGTTCTACTTTTTATTTGTTAAGATTTAAAGTTTGTAAAATATCCACGTCGACGTGTCATCGTCGGACCATCAGACTAATTGCACCGAATTGGTTCTGGGGAGCGATCGAGCTCGCCTCACATTAGACTGTTGAGCATGAGTTTGCTCTTCCATAAGAATTCCCTCTGATAACATTTCGGGGTTACCTTCTTGTTGCTTTGACAGCGATCTCATCATGGTAACGACAGGGTGAAGGTATTTCACTGCCACAACAATCATTATGGCCAGTGCTACCAGTGCTAGTAGGCTCGTAAATGACATAGAGGTTGTGGACAGGATGTGGGATCTCCTGTCCGCGACCTTGTCTTGGTATTTAATTATCTTGTTTTCGATTCCTTCTAATGAATGGGTGCCGCTCTCGATGGAGCTATGTATGTCGTCACCTGTTAAAATCTCGGTTTGTCTTATACTGTAATTTTAAGATTCTTGTACTATTTTCGCGAGACTTAAATTGGGTAAAAAATTCTTTGGTTCAGGAAACTTATTTGGTTGAACCATTTTAAGTATATGTTTGCTTTCACTTTTTCTCCTATTTAGGTAATGGCAGTTGCCCCTTGCCCCTCTAACATAGAGATTGAAAAATAGTTTATACATGTGATATGTACCACCATGGAGATGATAAAAAATAAATAAATAGCCTAGCATTGGGCTTATTTAATTTTATCAACACGTCCTTTGGCGGAGCCTGCACTCTCAGCTTGTATTTGGGCATTTCATTTAAGGGATTAAATAGCTGTTTAATAACGTATTCATTTGAGGTCGTCGCTTTGATTATTGGCGTGTTCAGTCGACCTATATACGTGTCCTCCTCCAAATTATGGGTAATTTTGTTTTGGGCGCTATTTGCCACATATGAGTATCCAGGGTCAGGAATTAAAGAGTAGTTTGCTGACTTGGTCACAGTGAAGCATCGAATTTGTAGCAATGTCAATTTTGGTAGTTTGAAAACTGCGAAAATTATTCTCACCACCAATTTATTCTGCATGAGATTTGAATGTGCTCCCGCTGCTTGTAGGATGGATAGGCAATTCTGGTCAGTTGGACAGTTCGAGTTTGTTGTACGATTTATTTTGAGCAGATTTTATGGAGACACAAGGAGTGGATGAATATAAATATAAATATAAAAATATCATATAGGACATATATAATAATCAATTATTATAACATTAAATATCCGTGCAACATATTTTAATTTTCTTACTTACCTTCCCACGAAAAATGCATTTTATATAAATTTTAATATAAAGAATTCCTTTTCAAATTAAAAGAAACCCAGACAACGCGCATTAAATAGAAATATACGAAAAGCGTTAAATTACAATTCTCATCGGAGAATCTTTAAAAAACCAAGAAATGCATTTTTCATCAAACCTATTTCCCATGTAGTAGACACGTGAAATGATAAGTTTAGCGAAAGCAAGTAATTTGTGAAACATAGAAAAAGGCAGTCAAAAAGTCGGTAGTAGAGATTCGGTCGTGGTATATTTAGTTTCTAATCGGTCTAGTAATTTGTATAAGAAATTGTTATTATCAATAAAGTGTTTCTTCATCTTACTAAATCAAGTTGTTCTTTTTTTTTACGTTCACCTTATTTGAAAATTATTATTTATAAGCTCGATAATATTTCTTATCTCAGCTTCCTCCTGGTAAACCCTTCAGTCACATTGTGAAGATCATATATCTGGTATGCTATTTGCTGTTGACGATCCATGAGCATAGCCGGAGGTTTTTAAATCTGTTCCAAGGTAGTTTTAACTACACTGATTTGTTGTTTCTCTAGCTCAGCTAGGGCTTGTGTATTCGATCAAATTTAGTTTAGTCTGCTTCATATTTCCATCTCGTTGTTGTTAGTCATTCTACCTAATAAGTAGTGCATGCCACTGCCTATTCCGTCGAATAATGACCTAGTTTTCCGCCTTTCTGTTACCAATTCTTTAATGGTTTTCATTCGCTTTGGTACACTATCTATAATGGCGTTTATTTGCTGTTGCCTTATATTACACAGGTCTCCTTTGTCCGTTATATTTGTGAAGAGGCTATGCACGTTCTGCTAGTCTTATTTGCGTCTTTAGCTCATCCAGATCTATCTCGGTGAGAGCAATCCAGGTGTTATGATACACCATGTGGCTTCATAGATCGAAAGATATTCCCAGGCTTTTTAGATGTGTAATGGTATAGAGTTTCACCGGCCGTGTACTAGACGTCCAAGGCTAGTATAATGATTTATAGCGCCATTTCTGTGGACAAGCCGGAGGAAAAAAATGCTCCTATATTTATATTTTTTGTACTTATTAAGTGCCATTTATTAAATTAGGCAGTGGAATGGAACCATCGCAATTGTTCCTGCAAAATGGCTAAAATATGAATTATTGCAAACTAATAAAGTAGGACGTAAAGTCAACCTGGCTCTGTAACAACATGTTTTTATTCGAAATACGGTTTTAGAAGTTTTAGACGTCTGATTCAAATATAATCATATCATGATACAACTATTCGAAAAATTCACAAAATAAGTCTGACAGTTTTAGTGAAGTTAAAGGGAAGTAAATAGTGTTTATTTTGATTACAGAGTCAACCAATGATTTTGATCGAAATTTACCAGTGCATTCATTTCAGTTTCACTACATTCAAATTTGCGTGTACGTTCTAACAATGGGCACTACATTTTATGGTTAATGTTATGCTGAAGTATGTAACTGTTTTACCTTTCGAAATTTACATACATTTTCGAATTTCACGTAGTAAATTTGTTCCCTGATCGGTAAGTATTCTTTTTGGGATGCGATAGCGCGTAACGACTTCGTCAAACAAAACTAACTCTACTGTAACTACTTCTGCATTAAGTGTTGCATACCAATCGAGAAATTTTCTTAGATTATCTTGAAAGGTCAAGATATATTTGTTACCTGATGTGGTTTCTTTTAGTGGACGTACAATAACAAGGTAAACTTTGTCTAGGGGTTGTTCTGCGATGTCCGTAATTACCGTTGGCATTTCATATTGGGGAGATGCTTTCATTTTCTGATACTTTGGACATTTTTTAATGTCGTTAATCATGTGTCTCTACCAATACTTGACACCTTGATGACCGCAGAAAGAATAATCGTGATAATGTTTTAAGATTGTGTAGATCTCTGTGGGGCCCGCGATAGCCTCGGATGTCTTACCTGCAACTATATTTGGATCAAGCCTGCTTGGGTCTGGTGTATTTGCCTCTGGGGTCTGAATTTCTGATTGATCCGCTTTCGTGTGCTGGTTGGTCTCCGTGTTGGAGCTATTTTCAGCCTCGTGGGCATTTTGCTTTCAAGCGCGAGTCACTACGAAGCAATGAGTGGCTTTCTTTTTTCTTTTCGTTCTTGGGGAATGGTTTTGCTCCACATCTGAGTCAATAGTGTGGTGGACTTGGGCTTTTACCGTTAAGGTATTACCTGTTTCGACTTCTTGTAATGCGTGGGGGATGCGATTTAATTCATCAGAATTAGTGTTGTACTTCCCTGGTTTATATTTGATGTTATAATCAAATTCAGATAATTTGTGGTGAAAGCTCACCAAACAGTAAGACACCTGTGAGAGGTTTAGGGTCTGTGTAGACTATGATTTTTTTTTCAGTGGCATTAGTCTTATAGACTGCGGACAAATGTAGTGTTTTTCTGGCAGAGCTCGTAGCGATATACCAGGCGGTAATATTGGCGTTTATGTGCATAGAGCCCGAACGGCACATGTGCAGATACACGGGCAGCCAATAAGCTATTAAAGCGCTGGATGCTGTGCTGGTTAAATCAATAGTGGAGTAATTTCTTTAGTTCGGTGGTGATATTAAAGCAATTTTAATGCTTTAAAATGCTTCTTGGCGTTTCTCAGTCCACGTGAATTTCACACCCTTTCGGAGTACATTCGGGATTGAATGTAAAACTTTGGAGATATTTTGGATGAATTTTCTGTAATGCTTGGTAAGTCCTAAAAATGATTAGACTTGCTTTACTGTTCTGGGAACATGAAGTGTTTAGACCCAGGCCGTCTTACTTGGGTCTGGTCGCTACAACATTTATGTCCTAGATTGATTGGGGCTAGGACCCCTGACATGGGCTCTGGAACGTAGGCCTTAAAAGGCCCATTGTTCACCCTTCAGACTTTTTAGAAACTGGCACTTATCTGGCTGCAGTTTTAAGTTCTTCTCTCTCAACTTACTGAAGACTTTTCTCAATTTTGCATTGTTATCATTTAATTTTGACCATAGATGACAATGTCATCTAAGTAAACAAAATATTCGACACACTGTAGACCTGTCAAAACAAAATTTGTATGAAACTGCAAAGCTGCAAAACTGCATTAAAAATCCCGAATTTCTTTATGTGTAAGTTTTAGAATTTATTCGCAAATTCATTACTCGAGTTACGCCACATAATTTTCTCACCGATCGCCAGACGCGACATGATCCCAGGAAAATTATCTAAGCTTTACGTCGCTGGCAAGCTTGCTAGAATTTGCTGGGAAAGTTATGTGGTGTGAATTGAGTCCGCTATTTTTATGAAGCGTAGGTGCCTAGATTTTAGCTAGTATATAAATATTAAACTGAATAAATTTTGTCATTCGGTTTTTAACAATAGCTGCGTTTTGATTAAATAGTTTTTAATCGCTATTGCAGCCGGTACAATAACTGAGTAGCCCGGGATATAATCCGTAACTTATCTTTCAGGCTCATGAATTCCGTGTAATCGGTGAACCACCGAATACACAGCAACAAGGTTGAGGTGAATCACTTTAACCCACCAACTTTTAACAGGCAAACAAAAGAGTTTGCTTTTACAAAATCCAGCAGGCGTTGAAATGTGGATAGCGTTCCTTTAAGCCTGAATGACATACGTAAGAACTCCTAGTTCCCGTAACTAGTGCTGAAAGTTATTTTGAGTCGATTTTTTTTTATCGAAGAAGACTTGATGATAGCCGTTGGCCAGATCGAGGGTGCTGGAATACCTTGCATGACCTAATTATCCTCGACTCGATGTAGCGGAAATTCATCGCTAATTGTCTTTGCATTAAATTTACGAAAATCAATCCGATGTGCCACCTTTTTTTACCATCAGGTCTCGCTTTCTTCGGGACAACCAACAATGGTGAATTGCAAGGGCTTTTTTAGACTAGACTATCCCATTGTCTGGCATTTATTTGAGCTGCTCATTGATCACTTTCCTTTGAGTTTCAGTTAATCGGTACATTTTCTATTTGATAGGTGCTTGATCTTGCACCATTGGTATATTATGCGTAATCGCATTTGTATAGATAAGTTTGTCACCTTTGAGGGAAAAGATATCGTTGTACTCCTCGTAGAGCTCTGATATCGAAACTTTCTCGTCCGCGGTTAAATTTGGGTCTAGGCTGGGTTCTTGTTCTAGTCTAATAATACGCGGGTATGGTTTTGCGTTTCCTGGAGTCTCATAATCCGGGTATAAATATCGTACATGCTGGATCTATTCAATTCCCTTGGGAGTGTGGCTGAGTGTGATACAACTGTTTGGTCTTTGCCTTAGATTGTGTGGGATACTCATGCGCATAGTTAGATGCTATTGCAAACTGGAAAACAGCGGAGTAATATGCACCTTTAAAATATGCTTTAGCGAGTCGCTACCATTCTTATAAGGCCTTTGTTTATTTAAAAATATGTGGGGATTTTGGACGGTAGAATTATATGCACCCTTTTGGGAAGCTTTAGACACTCAGCTCCGTCTTTATCTAACTTTAACTCTTCTTGTGTGTTCAATATAGGAATGTGAGTAGTTTTGCGGCTCTTTGCACCTGCTAGCGGGACCATTGTGTAGTCTTTTATTGGATACAGCTGTAATTTTAAGCTTTTTAAGATTACTTGGTAACTGCTAGCGTTGAGAATACTAACCAGCGCTAATTCTTCTCCAAATGATAGCAAACTATTTGCCAGAAAAACTCCATCGCTTATCCTTTGAGATAAACAGCGCATTTCTTCTTGCGTTTTTAACCGGGCTGTGGCAACAATTTGTGACCGCGCAGGTATGTATATTAGTTCTTTCAAGGTAACAAATTGCTGGCCGATTTCGAGGGTTATTTTTTGCCCAGACAGCTCCTTTCACATTTCTTATGTTCTATTTGAGCTTGGCAACCAGCCTTTCTCATTTGAGAAGCATATGGATAGTGTTGAAATGCAAGCTTTTTTGCACTTGAAAATACTCTTCGTAATGAAAAAACAACAAGAATAATCTCGAACTTCTGGATACTTTATTTCATCCACCTCGATGCTAAGAGACGTGATCTACAATGTTCTTATGGTCTAAATTACAGAGTTCAGTGCACTATTACAGAAACTAATTGAATTGAAACAAGAAATACGAATTGAGCGCTAAATTCGAAATGTTGCTCTATTTGTAAGTTATACAAGTTTAATTTATATATATAATTCAATTGGAATGATATTTAAACTGACATCTTATACATCGCTTTAAATTTAAATTGACTGATAATAATAATAATAATTATTTCAGTTCGAAGTATAGGATTGCGATATAAATCGTGGAATCTTAATGCTTTGTAAGTTTGGTAGCGTCCGCATAAATTCTTGCCATCGGTGTGCTAGGTAGAACGTACATCTGTAAAATAGTTTCGAAATCATTAACTCTTGACTTAATACTTGCTTGGGTGAAATATTTGACTCTAGAAGCTGTATCGCCAATACCGCTGATACTCGTTTCTACTCTATCCTTCTTTAGCTTAAGTAACTGTGCTAAGTCCTCAGTAATAAAATTTAGCTCAGATGCAGAATCTAATAAAACTCGAGCTGAATAGAGTGAACCGGATCGATCTTTAACTTTCACTAACGCCGTAGCCAAGAATACATGATCACTTGCAATGTCTGCAGGGACATGCGATATTTGCAGAGCAGTGTTACCGGTGGGTGGGATCTTTTCCAAATTTTTATTTGAGTATACTTTAGGAGTCTCTAACGATACCGAAACTTTACTAGAAGAACACTGATAATGATTATCTAAGTCCTTTGCGAATTTATGCAGCAACGTATGATGCGGCAACGAGCACACGCGACATTTTTGAACTGAACATTTCTTCACTGTGTGTCCTTAAAATAAGCAATTTATGCACAACGCACGTTTTTTTACTTCTCTAAATCTTTCAGTGACTGACAAGTCTAAAAACGATTGACACTTGTAAATAAAATGTCCATTCTGACCGCAAAATGCACACGAATTATGAGTTGTAGCTAGTGATGTGGGATTAGAGCCATATTTCGTTATCTTTGATTTGGGATGTCCTGCGGTTTGGTATGACGCTGATGGTACATCAGACTTGAAAGACTTAGCATCCCGGGACTCTAAATATTGACAACGATTTCATCAAAATTCGGATGCTTGGATCCAAGAAGGCAGTTTAGAAAACTCGATTTGCGCTTCCCATGTTGACTGAGAGTCCGGGTCTAGCTTTGAATTGACAATGTACATTACAAACGCATTCGCTATGTCCTCGTAAGTTCCTAATGACTGAAGAGCACTCATGTGTGCATTTGTTGAATCTATTAAATCTCTTAATTGCGAAGCAGAGTTTTTAGTTACTTTAGAAAGATTAAATAAGGACACGATGTGCTCCTGAAAGATGAGATACTTATTATCATACCTCACCTTAAGGTGGCTTAATGATTTGGAATAATATTCTTCGCTGATCTCATACGCCTTGATAGTGCGTAATGCAGAGCCGGTTAAGCAAGACAACAGATGATTAAATTTCTCTAACGACGATAATGAATCATCTTTGTCGATTAATTTCGTGAAGCAACCCATGAAATTAGTAAACTCGGAATATCTTCCGGAAAACTGAGGTAATTTTATTTTCGGTAAATGATTCACTGATGTACTAGCCACTACCACTTTCGTACCCAAAGCTGTTTCAAAGCTTCCCTTTCTACCACCTGTCAATAATGACAAAAGTTTTGCTTTGCGGCACAATAAAGATCCTCCAATTCACCTCTAATTTTCGATTCAGCAGCATCTTCTGGTGCTAATTTTGCTATCGACGTTTGGTACGACAAGATTTGCTTAAAATAAGACTCAAGAATTCCTGACCTGCATTCCAACTCTGCACCAGTTAAACTCTCTCCCTTTTGTTCTACTAAATTCTTTATCCGCGTGATACAACCTTTGGTAGAAGCTCTTTGAGCTTTTAGCTCAGCTAATTCTTTTTCATTCATGTTCAGAAATTGATTAGCAAAAAAAAAACACAAGTAAACGAACCACGAATTAGGAATGTTTTTCCGCACAATGAACAATGGCTAAAGTTTATACAAATTTTCTAGATATGTATATATAGATATATATATATATATATTTATTGCTTTGCCTTATTGTCACTGCTACACTTTTATATATGATTAAATCAATGATCTTTCATGTTCAAGGTTAAGTACTGTTTGTAATGCAGTCTATGCTATTTTATGACAATTCAATAATTGCTACTCAATTGAAATGCGATAAATGAAATTATTAAAGATCCCACCTGAAATGCTGCATACTTATAATCCAATTGATGATTACTTTCTCCAATTTGCCGGTTGGATAGATGAAATAATTCCGAATTTAAAGAAGACACCACGTGAATGATGATGACTATGAAGAGTACAAATTATAGAATTATGGACCCAATTCTTTCCAACGACGAGATACGATGAAGAACTGTTTATATTCAGTGAAATAATTCGAAAAGGATCCCTGCTCGGGCGCCAAATGTTGAAATGCAAGCTTTCTTGCACTTGAAAATACTCTTCGTAATGAAAAAACAACAAGAATAATCTCGAACTTCTGGATACTTTATTTCATCCACCTCGATGCTAAGAGACGGATCTACAATGTTCTTATGGTCTAAATTACAGAGTTCAGTGCACTATTACAGAAACTAATTGAATTGAAACAAGAAATAAGAATTGAGCGCTAAATTCGAAATGTTGCTCTATTTGTAAGTTATACAAGTTTAATTTATATATATAATTCAATTGGAATGATATTTAAACTGACATCTTATACATCGCTTTAAATTTAAATTGACTGATAATAATAATAATAATTATGATGATTACGATCTGGACTCGAACAGATAGTTCAACTTATTTAGGCTCTACCTCTTCTGCCAGTGTTCTTACTTCGACTGCTTTTTCGACTTGTAGCTGGCCCATTTCAAACAATAATGGCAACACAAATTCATCCGGGTTAGCTTCCATGCGAGGAAACCTTAGTGCTTTATTTGGACCCTCAACTTTACAGTTTTTCATGATTTCCTTAACAAATTTCATAGAAATGCATTATCGGAAAGGCCACACACGTTCTTTACGACTTGAAACCTGCAGAGAGTTTTGTTTTTAAAAACGAAATATCCCTGGCAAAAAGTGCGCGGCGTGGACTTGGTGCGAGGGGAAGCAATAAGATTATAATTTTTCAAAAGCGTTAAATAACAATGCGTTTAAAAGTTATTGCAGCGATTCTAATAAATTATCTATACTCCTGTCATTAGCTGCTTCTTAATCACCCAGGAGTTACTTTATGAAGAAAATATGCAACTACAACAGTGAACTGTGTCGACTGTGCGAAAAAGACAATAAAACCTCGAATATATAATATGCGAGTGTCACGCGCTGCAGCTTTAAGGATGGAATTCACTGGAGATGCATTTATCTCTCCAAATAAGGTTTGCAAGCTAACCGTAAAAGCTCGTAGAAAGATAGATTTAGCAGAACCGCTCCAGGGTAGGTTACAAAAGACATCACTGGTCGCGGTGTCCGCAAGGCCTTAGTTGTCTAGTCACCCCTACCCTGAACCTTATGCTTAAGCACCCACAATCGAGTATGTGAGAGTAGGCATGAATTGCAGTGTTTTGGCCATCTGCTTTCAAATTAAAATAAAATTTATTAAAGAAATAGTCACAGTCTGGTTGAAATATACTTACACTCCATTTCAATATTGAATAAATAAAGAAGCGGGATATCGTTCGAATACAGTGTATACGTGAATAGGACACTTACTGACAGTAGAATGAACTTGGTTGAACTTACTTTGACGATTTTGAAAGAAATGAATTTAATGATCTTAATAAATATTATATATATTTAAAATTGTGTTGTTTCGGAAGTGTTTTGTGAAATTAAAACTATTAGCTTTTAATTTAATGTGATGAATTGTGCGGTGCAATTATACACAAACACTTGTGGAAATTTCAGCGGAAAACCGTTTTTTAGGCAAGTGAAAATATTAAAAAAAATATATCATCTTGTTTTATAATTATTCGTGTTTTTTTTTTTTTTTTAATATGTACAACTAATGCAGAGAAATACACGGAAGTTTTAAGATTATGTGTAGGCTTGTCAACAGGTCTCTTTTAAAGAGAACATGTTCTCTTTTTTAGCACATTTTATTTGTCCTCTATCTTTTTCTATAAATATTCAAATTGTTCTCTTTTTTCAATTTCGCTGATTTTTAATTAATTTAAGTTGAAATTTAAAAAGAAACTCGGTATAAAAATTCAAAAATTTGAAAAAAAGCAGGCTATGCTATTGCTGTCCTGTCACTGTCAATATTTATTGAATTTAAAATTAAAGATGAAATAATTTGTGTGTATTAACGATTTTGATAAGAAATCATTATTATTATAATTTGTTGTGTTAAATAAATAAAATAAGCAAGTGAAAAGTAATTATTAATATTATATTTTTTTGTGTTAAATAAACAAGTAAGTATGTAATTTATTATTGTTAATTAGAGTCTTATATTTTATATTCTTGGATTTTTCTATTTTAGCTCCAAATATGAGTAAACGAAAATGTTTATTTACTGAAGAACTGCAAGCTAAATTTGTATGTTTTAAATCAACACCAAATTCAAAATCCAAGGCAATATGCACTGTTTGTAATACTACAGTTTCGGTTGCAAACAAAGGCAAATACGATTTGGAACAACATATTGCGTCAAAAAAGCATACAAATACTATTCGTATAGGAGAGAGTTCCAATTCCATATGCAATTTTTTTACAAAAAAATTTTCATCTCTGGATCACAAAGTATCAGCTGTCGAAGGAGCTTTAGCATTCCACACTTTAAAGCACCATTATAGTTATAATTCCACCGTTTGTACAAACAAATTACTGTCAAACATGTTTGATGATTCGGAAGTAGCTAAGCGGATTTCATCTGGAAAGACAAAAACGAGATGTATCGCAAATAATGTCATCGCTCCATATTGCATTGAAAATATAATGCAATCATTGTCCAAAATACCATTTATATCAGTTTCAACAGATGGAAGTAATCATGGGGCAATTAAAATGTTCCCAGTTCTTATTCAATTTTTTGACAAAAATAATGGAATAATGACAAAAATGATTGATTTATATTCTTTGCCAAACGAAACAGCAGAGACAATAAGTGATAATTTGAACACTTGTTTAGAAAAATACAATATTGTCGAAAAATGTGTTGCTTTTTCTGCTGACAACTGTAACACTAATTTTGGAGGTTTGAAGAGATCAGGGAAAAACAATGTTTACAGCCTTTTAAAATTGAAATTTGGAAAAGATTTAATAGGTGTTGGTTGTCCTGCTCATATTGTTCACAATTCCGCACAGCATGGATTTGATTCGATGACAGTAGATTTAGAATCTATAATCTTAAAACTCTATAATTTTTTTTCAATTTATACAATAAGGACAGAATCTTTGAAAAATTTTTGCGAATTTGTAGACATTCAGTATAAAGCGTTATTAAAACATTCAAAAACGCGCTGGTTATCACTTTATCCCGCTGTGAAAAGAGTCTTGGAAGTTTATCCTGCTTTAAAAGCTTATTTTTTATCAATTGATAACTCTCCTCGTATTTTAAAATTATTTTTTGAAGATGCTTTTAGTAAAGCTTATTTAGAATTTGCTGAATCATTAATGCATATTTTTCATGAAAAAATATTAGAAATAGAATCTGAACAAAATTCTGTATTAGAAGTAATGGCTACAACAAATTCATTAGCAAATACATTGCATCATAGATATGAGGAATCATTTTTTCCAATCAAAGTAAAGTCTATTTTGTCTGAAAATATAAAAAATGGATTGGAAAATGAAATAGATAAATTCAATTTAAATTGCATGAATTGCTATAAGATGTCTTATGAATATTTAAAGTTATGGACTAGTCAACTATCCAATTTTGAAAGCGTTACTTGGATGAAATTAGATAGAGTTCCAACATGGGAAGAAATTGAGAATACGATAGTATTGCTTGCATCTAAAAACATCGTTGTTGATGATGTAAAATGTTTTGATCAATTTTATAATTTAAAGGTATTTGTAGAAAAAAACATTAATATAGAAAATTTTAGAAAATTGATTACCTGTCTCAAATGGACAGAATATTTTAAAACAAATGCTGTTGAGTTTCATTCAGAACTCTTAAAAATATGTCAATTTTTTTTCGCAATACCTGGTCAAAATGCTAATGTTGAAAGAATATTTTCCATGATTAGCGGCCAGTGGACTAAAGAAAGAAATAAGCTAAAAATTTCCACTGTCCGAGGTATTTTGAGCGTAGTTTATAATTATAAAAATATTTCATGTTTGGAATTTTATAAAGAAATAAAAGAAAATGAAATTTTTTTGAACAAAGTTAGTAATGTAGATAAATACATTGAAAAAAGTGATCAAAATGATGATGAAGATGATTAAATTAAATTTAATTTATATTTTTAAAGCACAAATTTGAATTATAAGTGCAATTTTATGTTCCTTAATATCTTTATGTATAAAATTTGATTTTAATAATTTTTTTTTTAAAATGTTCTCTTTTTTTGTGTTGACCACTTGACAACCCTAATTATGTGCGATTTGTTTATTCGATAAATGCCAGAAGGTTTCTTCTTTTCTTTGGAGGCGCAAACGCTTTGGTTATTTACACAGCAATTTGGAGTATACAAAAGGCTCCCATTCAAAATGTTACGATTTCATTACTGCTATGACGAAGCGAATACAAACACAGGACACTAATCCATTTCACGAGTGGCTTAAATTTTCACCCGATAATCCGCTTCCATATTGGTTATTTATTCAATAGTTTCAATCAAAGCTATAAACAAATTTTCAGTTTTCTCGAAAATGGAGGAATGATGAATGGTTTTCAGAATATGGAGAGATTCTCAAGAATGTTCTAATGCACTGGGTAAGTTGCGTGGTAATAACGGCATTTGAGCTCTGTAAATAAAATTTCAAAGAAATTGCAGAATATGAAAATGGAGAATTTCAAATTCGTTTGTAGCTTTGAAACAAAGTATATTATTCGTCGCCTTCTTCATGCCTTGTCTTGAGATGTAGCAATTTTTGGAGTAAACTAAATATCTAAATATTAGATTCGTGAGTATGCATAACGGCGACAAATAAATTTTAAATAAACTAAATTAAAATATCAATAATTGCTCATTTACTTTTTTGCCCCCGACTGTACCTTTTTGTCATCTATATCATATTTAAATAAAAACCTTTGCTCTAAAGTAATATTCCCCTATCCAACTTGAAATTCCCCTCAAGAATTCACTATTTCCTATCGCCCTCGCGGCCCGGCTTGAACATATTAGACAGCAAGAGAAATGCTTCCTAATCGACCTACCGACAGAAATTGATGGAAGCATAATTAAAAACACCTCCAGTCGAAACAAATACAGCGTTAATCTATCATAAGGAAATATATCCATATGAATGAAATTAATCTAATACATGCTACCGGTATAGCAGTGTTTGTAGGTCCCATAGAAGCATTTTTTTAATTGCATTCCTTAGGTTTGGAACCATTTCTTATTGAGCATAGCTACACTGTAAGTGGCAAACGAGCATCAGAAGTATGTGACGTAATAGGTAGATTCCTTACGAATTCGAATGCCATACATTTTCTTGGATGTTGTTCGATTGCTGATGGAAGCAGAGCTGCAAAAGCCACCTCCTCAGGCAGTGGTGTCGGTTGCGATTTCATAGACAGAGCCCAGACGTGTTCGAATGCTATACTTTTTGTTGCATGTTGCTCGATGCTTTGTTTTTGATTGTTTTGTTCAGAGGTAGGTGATTTTATTATTGATTCTCGTTGATAGTTTACAGCGCAGGGCGAATAAAAAGCCTTTACGGAAAATATTGTTGATGAACATTTTTTGAAGATATTTTTATGTTGTAATTTTTTATTTGATTTCATTTTTATTTGTTTTAATTCAATTAAATCATAAATCCTAAGGGAAGCAATGCTTCCCTTGCTTCCAAAGACGCCACGCCACTGCTGGCAATATCCCAACATCTTTCCAGTACCAAATGAGGTCTGAAGGGTACATGCCATATTGTGATTAGTTATTTTTGGGGGTCTTTTAATGACCTTTTCTTTATTATACTTACAGCGACTGTGTCAACTACTAGTTTAGTTTAGCCGTTCTGACCTATGTCTAAAGGAAGCTTTGCTACAGCGCCACTGGAATGGGGTGTCTGAGAGGACCCTATTTTATTTGGTGGGTGTTTTGAAGCCGGGGAGTGTTGGGTCGACTATATGTCATTTCCCTGACTCCTGGAGTCCCATTTTCGGTTTTGTTTACATGCATTTACTACATGTCCATTGCGGACACAAAATTCATATTTTTTACGAACATTGTACACTCGTGAATTGTTAGGCCCGTGGGGTTCTCTAGGGTGCTGATTTGGTGGATCCCTGTTATTCGGTCTTTCCATACTATCATTTTTGCAGCAATCACGCACGTCATTATTATACATTTTGCAGTTCACACAGTAAGCCGTATTTTTTTCCTTTGAGGGAATCAGCATGTGTGGCCTCTTTAATTACAAAAATTACAATTGATTCTATTTAGATAATTATTTTTATTGTTTATATTTAAATTTTTGTTAGGAGATCTCGGCTCCTGTTTGATATTTGGTGATGAGTTTGCCTGTGTGAACTGTGACGGCTAGGATAATCTTCCATAAGAACGATTAATTTTCAATTTTGATTTGACAAAATTATTTGATTAGATTAGTTCAGATTAAGAGGATTAATTAAGAAACTGGTTGTAAAGGTCTAATTGAGTGAAATATTTAAAAGAAAAACCTGCTTGTTTTACCACAGCTGATGTGTCAATTCCAATAATTGACATCTACAAAAAAAAAATCGTGTGCATGAGCGTGGATTTTTTCACGGGCCCCGTGAAGTAGGTCAGCATTATATTGAAGAAAGAGACAAATCTATGTTTAGCTGTCAAACGAACTTTGTTTAATTTGCAAAAGATTTGCAACAGTTTAAATATAATTTAAAGCTTGTCAAAAGTGATTTAAAAATAGTGCTAAATAAAGTAAAGAGTGTAAGTAATTATCTGTTGATATATAGTGAGATATTTCTAAGTGATGTTCATGTAATTTCAGAATGAAGTGTTCGGTAAAAAATTGCCACAACAATACCAAGGTACGACGTGGGAAATCATTTTTTAGGCAAGTATAGTTATAAAATATTTTTTTGTGTACTTTACACAACTTTGTATATTAAATTAAATTAAAAATGCACAACAAAAGCGATGAAATATTGAAAAAATCCTTCCTCCACCGAGATTTGTTTACGTTTGTGACAGTTGCGAAATTCCTTGGGTATGTTGGCGTAGTGACAGCGCATAAGAACATTTTCGATGGGAGCAAACGTAATATTTTCAGCCATATATCTTGTTGCCCGCTCTCTATATTGATTCTACTACACGGCTGTACTGAGCGTTCACTACAGCGGCAACTGATACTCACACAACCAGAATTTGACTGCACCAAATTTGGCTTATCACACTTCCTGTACTCTCTATATTCTAAGCCATGCACAGTTCAATGAAATTTGTCAATTCTTATAATTGACATTCAACATACGAGAATTTAATTGTACGCTGAAATAAAATATTCTGGTGAAGTGCATCGGTAAAATAAGTGATGAAATTTATCGCTGAATTATTCACTCAATTTTTATTGCAAGAAAACAATGCTTTAGTGGACAAATGCTAATAATATGTAATTTTACTTCAAATGAATTACACTGGTACGTTTATAGAATTTAATTTCAGTTAAATAGTTCAAATTTTGCCCAAACTCATGTAAAAACAAAAGAAAATTAATTCTACAAAAACAATATCACTTTTTACTCAAATATGCTTTCTCAATTATGACAAACTATGCTAACTTTAAATTTGTTAAATTACAGCTCAAAAAAATTTCCTTTTCTACGTATCTTAACTATGTTTGATTTTCACTAATGGCTCAAATTTAAAAAGTGATTAGAACTCAATTCAAATCTAGTTTTCAATTATTATGTTGTGTAAAAATAACCTAATCGCATAGTTTTCACACGATAAATAATTGCTTAAAAGTTTAATTTGATTGAGTTAAATAAATGCAAAGGAATTGAATTGCTGAAATAAATAAAATAGTTAGTAAGAACCCAATCGTTCTTGTTAATTTCAAAAATGTGTGTATGACTAGCATCTGGCATGCATACATAATGAATTTAACGCAAATTGAGATAGTAACTAATTCGCAAATTTACCTTTACTTTGGTTTAAAATTTGAAGCTGATGAAATTTAACACAAAAATATTACTGAAATCCCTTTGCTTGTATTAATTTGATGAAAATTCTGTTTCTATTGTTGATGAACAATTGTATTAATTTTCTGAAAAAACTCTGATTTTTACCACTGATGATTAAGTATTGAAATTGCAAAAATGTGGGAGGAGTGCTACTGCATGTGCTTGCACCTTGACAATTGAATGAACCGCTTTTTTATAGAGAAATTTATTCCAATTTCATATCTATAATAAATTCTTTAATTTTCAGGTTTAATTTGATTACAATATATGATTTCGTTGTTTTTAATTGATGTCAAATTACAAGTTTGAATTTTTTGACATATTTCCCATAGAAATCAGCATTAATTTGGTATAATTGTGGTAAGTTTTTCTAAATCTTGCCACAACTTATCGTTTCGCCATGTTTAGTTTCAACTTAAGAAATTCCTTTTAGAATTCATTTTCGTTCAACTTCATCTTGTCCCTTTCACACCTTTGTGTCCCTTTCGCACTCATTGGTGTAAAGGTAATTTCGAAAATTCACGATTAACCCGTAATGCGTGAAAATATCGCGAATAGGTGTGATGTATTTAAAAAGTGCCTTGATACTACGTAACAAATATAGCACAACCGCTAAGAGCTGGAAAGTTTGATCATAGTAATCCCCAACACTCAGGTAGATCTCATCTTTAGGGACCCATGCTCCAGGCGAACAAACGTTCACCCTTGTAAGTGCAAAAGCACCACTGACTAAGACAAGACTACTAAAGGGCAGTAAAACAGACGAACACTTAATCCTCTTCAAGATTAACCAGCAAAGTTGCCCAGTGAACAGCAATCAGCTCATCCATTCGAAGACACCGATCCAGAGTTGGAGGAGAATTCGAAAGCAGCCTTTAAGCCCCCCCCCCCTCCCGGCAGCAAGGAAACCCCCTCTGAATCACAACTAAAAGGGAAATAAGCAGGCTGGAGCCCCTCTTTATAACAAAAAGTAAATGTCAAAAGGCAACTATACGCTATTCCTGCACGACTCAGAAATAAACACGAGGGCAAACCCTCTGCCACCATTCGACGCGGGACTAACCCCAGATGCCAGCACACAGCACCCCGGTGAAAACACAGCACCATGATCCAGTATTGGGACTATACTGTCAGGCCCTAATACCCAAGTAAGGCTTAGTAAGTTGCTAGATAGATTATATGAGAGAGCGCAAGGTTCAGGCACGCTAGCTATTACGCAATGTGATTCACTTAGTAGAAAATTAAATCACATCCGCGATAACAGAGTCGCTCAAATTCAAACATTAAAAGAAAACAGAGTTTGGTTCCGCGAAGAATTAAATAAGCTAACTGAATCCAAGCTCTCCCTCAAATTAAATAAGGAAAAGATTGGTAGCAAATTTAAATGATCATCCAGAAGGCTACAGGACATGGTGGACTACGCTAAAGTCGCAAGGTTAACAGCTCAACTCGTCCTCTTATTTTCGATGAAAGCACCCCATACATGGGACGTGAGGTACAGACCATCATCGGCTTCTGCAAGCTTCAGTGCCTAAATGATGAACCCAACGTGGATTTCATTCAGGTTCTTCTACTAGATTAAAAGGTGATGCATATCAGTTGTTTCCTTCAGACGTCCCTACTTCATTCACTGAAGTAGAGGAACGTTTGAGCAGAACCTACCTTCCCCATGAGATTTTTCAAAAATTAGTGAACAAATTGATCAGACGATTTGGAATGAGGCTACGACACAAAAATATGGAGGTGAGACAGTCCCGGTTGTGAGAACACAGCTGATGAATTTCATTAAAAGGGCGCTGAAGCCAAAAGGGTCACATATACTCTGATTGCCTCAAGCGCGAATACACCCCTTTCTGCTAGAACTGCAAACTCAT
The DNA here is from genome assembly GCA_963924295.1 of Dioctria rufipes. Taxonomy (NCBI): domain Eukaryota; kingdom Metazoa; phylum Arthropoda; class Insecta; order Diptera; family Asilidae; genus Dioctria; species Dioctria rufipes. Next base: position 122,047,079 of record OZ002742.1, read on the forward strand.
AGACAGACACACCATACATCCCCTCCCCCGTCTCAACGTATTCTTCCTCAATGCCTCCCCAGCAGACTACCAATAGAACATCCAACGCAAAAAGTCTCCAAGTCTTTAACGTGAGACTCAAGGGTAATTTTTGCAGTCGATATGCAGCCGAAAACTGCAGCAAAAAGTGGGAATCCTGAAGTCAGGGAAACGACGTTCACTCGACCCAAACCTCCCTAGCTCGACTATAAACCCACACACAAGCTCAATAGGGTCACCTCAAGCGCCCACATTCAGCGTACCCATACTGAAACTTCCACCAGACATAAGCCTAACCGGTTAGACAAAACTGGTAGTGTACACCGGCACTGAGGTTAGCATAATTAAGAAGAAAGCAATTAAAGATCTCAAGATAATTAACTCAAACGAGGCATGCACTCTACAGACCCCTTTTGGAACCAGAAAGGCATTGGGAGATAGCAAGGGCAACTCCAATTCTAAAAATAAAATTCCCTGCAAGTTTCATATGGAACAAAACCTGCCAGGCCTTTCCGATGACGGCCTATTAGGAAATGATGTCATATTAAAATATTGCAATGTTGAAGACCAAAACAAGAGCACTCACGTTTCCTTGTACAGAAACAAATTACGAAGAGTTTACTGAGCCCTTGTTATAGAAAACGGACAAGCTATATCATCCAAGCAGTCGAAGATCATCTACAGAAAAGATGGCAACTAAACAGGTTAAGCTGTGTACATCCAGTGGAGTAATTCTGGCTACCAGGATGTCAAAATAGCTGTCTGGGTGATCAAAAGACCATCGAAATGATAAACATATCGCAAACGAGAAACGAGCTTCACAATTCAGAGCGCAAGCCGAATAAGACTTCTTGCTCCAAAATTCCCAGATAAGAGCCAAAGCACTATAAGCGACGCGTGTGAGCTCAATAAGACCCCAACAGAGGCAACATTGACTCCACCGTCCAATGAAGTAAGTTATACGAATTTTATATGTCCCCAGAGGCCACTAAGAGATGGGAGCGAGATTCAGAAGCCGACAAACAAACTGCAGCTGACTCCTCTATCAAAAATACCCAGAATTAAGAAAACTACAAGGCATAAGAGCCCAAATATAGATGGGTGCGAGCTCAGTAAGACCTCTTCAAAGGCAAAGTCGACTCCACTACCCAATCAAGGTAGAATTAAGGATCAAACAAGGACTAAGACCCGTCTAAAAGGCGTGTGAGTCATGGACATCAGTACAGCAATTCAACAACAAAATACAATACAATTATTTAATTAAAAACTTACGACATCTATTTGTTTCACACAGAATATTCATTTTTAATATTCTGGTTAGTATGCAAAACACACATAAAGTCCGATAAGAAAATTAGTTAATTTGTACGTGATATTATATTGAGCGGTCTTTTTAATAAAGGATGATGCCAGTAAATGTAAGGACTCTGATATCCGCTCCAATAGAAATAAGTGATAAATCATTGATTCCTTGACCCTCAGATCGGTGTAGCACTTTTATGTATATAGATGTTCCCGTCGCATAATATAATTGCTATCGTATTTTCATATATAGCTTTTGGTATAGTCAGATTTCGATCTATAATATATTATATGTTTATTATTTATTTATTCATACAAAGAGGTTCTGAACTAAATTTTAACATGAAAGGTACTGTGACTAATGAACAGATGCAATTTTGGACCGGACGCAATTGCGATCAACTCGATTCCTTGTTGGAGCAAATTCCCTTACTAAGCCATAGATATAAAACCTAAGAACCGCTTTAGGTATATTTTATACCAAACTGCAAACTGTTCATTCCAACGAGAGACTTGCGAAATTGTTTAATATGTCAAGGCAAAACCTCTAGCGGTTGATTGCAATAGCAAGTGAATGCCTTATCAATGACTACGTTGTCCCACATGTAAGACTGAACTAGACAGAAATATTATTATAGATCGAAACCTGCCTATTCGATGAAAACACGAAACCAATTGTAATATGTGACTAACTTCGTATTTCAGAGTCAGGCTTATCGCTTGCAAAAGTTTGAAAACCTCCTGAGGCCGCTCCTGATGGTCTGTTCTGGGTTTTTATGAAATACCCAAGGACTGGGGAGTGCTTTCTACAGAGAAGATCACCAGTCCCAATTTTATTTATTTAAACACTTTTGTAACTTTTGTACACTATGTATGAACTTTATTAATCAACTTTGTACACTTAATACAACAAACTTTTATTTAACTTTTTGATTTTCTTTTTCTAGAGATCTGAAGGCCTTACCTCTGGTAGGGGGACTCTTCAGATCACTTCAAAAGTTAGGAAAACTCTGCTTGTTCCTAGCAACATCAACTGAATTTATTTAAGTTCTCCCTCCATCGATTTATTGAAAAAATTCAAAGTAAAAATCTATCGGCCAATCAATTTCTTCGATAAGTGAAAAAGATGCTATTCTCAGCAAGAATCGATTTAAGGGGAAAAGTGATTAAATCGTATGAGTTCAAGTACTTTGAACTCATCACAAAAAACGTAAATCGCTTGCGTCGGCATTATTGGTTTTCGTGACAAAAATATTTTAAAATCGCATAATTCATATGCGTTCAAGTACTTTAAACTCATCGCGAGGAAATTGTTTACGTTGGCGTAAATAATTTAGAAGGTGAAATCCGAGATTCTAACATTTGCTTTGGAGAAATTTTGTGAGAAAAAGTAACCAAGATAATTTAGGAAAGAAATTTATTGGTTTCATGCTAGTGCGATGCATGTTTTAGGATTTTAATGCTAGTGAGATGAAAATGTTTTGAATTTCAGGGTAATTTACAGATAACGCCAACGAGGGATGTTAATGATGTCACGTGAAGTAACTAGGGTGTAAGGTGACGCGTATAGCGAGCACTTACAACACCATCCCCCTTAGAAAAGAAAGTTGCATTCTGTGAATGAACTTTCGTTGCCAAGAATAAAAGGAATAAAATTAAATGAATGTACTTGTGTTACGGATTAGAGGAAGAATCCGCAAAATTCAGCTGATGTATTCTATTATATTGTACATTTTTTTTTTATAAGAGTAAGTATTGAAATGACTAATAATATATTTATATTTTAAACCAATTATAGTAAATTGAATCAACAAATGAAAAATTATGCTATAATGATAATAAGGTTTACGTAAAAAATTTTCTGTCGTTTTTTTTCTAATACCATTTAATTAAATCGAAAATTACCGCTATGATATATAAATGTATGTAAGTATGATAATATGAATATATATATGTATGAAAAATCGGGCTTTCTTCTACCCTTTTTTTGTTTGTTTTTTTTTTTTTATTTCAAATAGCTAGATATATAGATATGTACGTAAATTTAATAATATGAATATATATATGTGTAACGTTGTTTACATTACGGCTTATCTGTCCCAGTGCTCTTACTCGTTTTTCTTTCCAATGTTAATTTAAGTGGTTGGCTAGAGCCGGGAAAAGGTTCAGGTTTCATATCTAGTGAGTTTTCTGTTTTCTTTAGACAATTACACGTCAGTTTCTTCCATAATATCATAATTGTAAGGGCAATAATTGCTGCCACGGTAATGTAGCTTACCGTGTATTGATGTACGTCATGTTTTGTGGGCATGGGGAATCCCTGGTTCTCATATTGCTTTTGTTTTGCGAGAGCTTCCCTTATTGCTTTGAGGTCGTTGTCATTATGGTATTTCAGCACTTGTGTTGGGTATTCATTTGATATGAGATGTTGATTTAGGTCAGGGATGACCGATATATTTTGCGAAATATTTATAGAGGGTAGGTAGAAGCTATTTGTACGAGATGTCTGGGTATTGTGTGATTCAAGAGTTAATTCTTTAGACCTAATATAACAACCTGGCGTTATTTTTAATATACCGCTTCCGTTGATATGTATTGGAGTGACTGTATTTCCGCATATGGCATCGAGGGTGTTTTGTGCGTTGAGAACAAAAAGCCAATGGTTCGGTTGTGATAACTGTATCCAATAGTTTGTCGCGGGCAAACTGCGAATATCGCAATCTTGAGGTATTTTAGTTACATGTTGAAGAAGTTTTACTTCGCACAGACTTTGGGTTGAGCGTGAGTTAAATATAGGGTGTATTATACGGCAAAGATAGTAAGCAAGATTATTGGTCACACAATTACTCAAATCGAGTTTGTTGAGAGGGTAATAGTGTTCACGGCTAAGATCAATGAGCAGATACTCTACTGATGGTTGGATATAATTAAATATATGTTGTTTTGTATTGGGAATTGGCAATGGTATGACTTTAAATAGTTGGTAGCTAGTAGTAGATGGGAGTGGTATTTTAATTTCAAAAATAATTTTATTATTTATAGTTGCTGTACTGACATGGCTAATTTGATAAAGTTGTACAATTTGATTTTCAGTTTGATTTGGATAGGTGCAATTATGGAAGGATGCAGTTTGCCGTGTCTAACGTCTATTAATAGGTCCACGAGGTGGTTAAGTGTGTATTGGTGACGCATTAGAACGAGAGTGACATGAGAGACTAAAGTCTCCCATTCGATTACTACCCTATGTGTGTCAACCTCTTTATTGAATGTAACTAGGGTGTCCCTAAACCTTTTTAGTTTTTCCTCGATGTGATCGACCTGGTTTTTGATGTTAAATCTAGTTTTATTAAAGACGTTTGTTGTGCTTTCCAAAATAAGGGTTTGGTTTTTGATAAGGTCTAATAGGTAATTATTGTTATAAGTTAAATTATTTATCTTTTCCTCATAATTCTTTGCATCGTTCTCATCTAATGTGCCAAATAAGGTTTTGCTTACACTCCCTATAGCGTTAAATAGCCCTCTTTTTGTTCGCGTGTTACCTGGTTTTAGCAATTGTTCCCTGAGCCCAATATCAGACATTGTTGTATTAATAACTTGTGCTACTCCTTGACAGTATTTTAGCTCTTCCACCTGTGAGCCTATATTATTACAAAGTGTGGAAATATGTGACGCATATTTCTGTAGAAGTGTGGTCTCATACAGCAAGTTTTTTAAATCGAAGTAGACAATGGCTTTCCATTCATAGCTGTATAGCCCAACGTCTCCCACTTCTTCGAAGTAGATGCCGGAGTTAGTGTTAAGCTTCGTAATTGTCACGGGGTCTTCTGCACATACCATGGATACGCTCCCAATAATGGTGAGGAGGATGAATATTATTGACCTGCAATATGTTTTTCTTTGTTTATTCAGTCAATAAATGCCTTAAGATTGTTGTTATGCACTGTTTTATTTTTATTTTTAACTTTGATTGTCGTGTTTTCACTAGAATTTATTTGTATTATCTCGTAAGGGCCGGACCAAAGAGGATCGAATTTGTTCTTACGAGCGTAGTTTTTTAAGAGCACTTTTTCTCCGATACTGAAAGTTTTTGGTTTTGAATATTTGTCATAATTGGATTTGCTCTTTTCCTTTTGACTGAGAAGAGTTTCTTTAGCTATCCTGTAGCCGTGCTGTAGCCGGGCCTTTAACTCATTTGCATAGTTCTCATAATTATAACAGGTTTTTGGTTCGGACTTCAGTGGTGATGGAATGGTAGCTGCGAAACCATAGAGAAGCTCGTGTGGGGTGTAGTTGGTACTTGAATGTGGTGTCGTATTATATACGAACATAGAATAGGGTATCCAAGAATCCCAAGTTGATACGTCTCTGTTGACGTAGTGTCGCAAATATTCAGCGAGGGTTCTGTGGGACCGTTCCAGAGCTCCGTTGCTTTGGGGGTGATAAGGTGTAGTTTGAAGTTTTTTTGATCTTCAATAATTTACATACTTCTGAAAACATCTCGCTCATGAAATTCGAACCTTGATCTGTTAAGATAGAGTCTGGCACACCATGTCGGCAGATTATTTTTGTAATGTAGGCTTCTGCGACGACTCGTGCTTCTATACTTCCCAAAGGGATGGCATCAGAATACTTGGTAAGATCGTCTTGGAAGGTGAGCAAATATTTGTTTCCATTATGACTAATAGGAAGAGGACCAACTATGTCCAGAAAAATTCTTTCGAATGGCCTTGAACTGGTTGTCGTTATTTTCATAGGGATTTTTGTATTCCGTGTTAACTTATTGGTCTGGCATGAGGGGCATTTTTTTATGAATTCTTCAACGTCCCTCCGCAAGCTTGCCCAGTTATAGGATTTCCGAATCCGTTTTATGGTCCTTTCTATTCCCTGGTGTCCACCAAAAGGGGACTCATGATAAGTTTTTAGGACATCCGTAATATCTTTGGGGTTTGTCAGAGTTAATACCTCGGATAGATATATTGTTATGTTGACTGTTTGAAATGTATGCCTGAGTACAGTTTTTATCTCAGAAAGGGTGTTTGAGTCTGTGTGTGAAATATATATGTGCATTTCCTTAAGTTTTTGTTGGGTATGAAAATCCTGTATTTTTCTGCAGGCTTTTAGAAGTGTCGTTGAATCAGATTTCGTCTTGAGAGGTAGTTTAATTAGCGCTAATACATATGTGCACTTCTTCGTTGGTTCTATTATAAAAGTTTTCTCTTTCATTTTTTTTCCAACTGGGGAATTTCCTTCTTAAGAGACAATATCTCTTTCTGATCGTTGTCTGAAAGAAGATAAAATTTGTATTTGACATTTTTAACATCCGTTAAATGGCTTGTGTTCACTATTATGGGGGCATCTTCCTCAGAGTGAATTGACGTTAAGTAATTATTGAACCATTCATCGATATCGGTGTCACTTTCGTCATTCTTCGCAGACTTTGTCAACATATTTACTACTTTATTTTGAATTTCTCTCTCGTTTTCCGGTATAATTCGGCTCAGTGCATCGGCATTTCTGTTGAGCTTTCCTGCCTTATAAGAAATTTCGTAATCGTACTCCTCTAGCCGTATCCTCCAGCGCATAAGTCGGGAGGAGCAGTCCTTTAGGTTCATTAGCCAGACTAAGGGCTTGTGATCGGTTAGAATGGTAAACGTTCTGCCATATACATAAGGTCTGAACTGCTCTACAGCGTACACGATGGCGAGCAGTTCCTTTTCTATGGTAGAGTACCGAGTTTCAGCGGGGTTTAGGGTCCTACTTGCATAACATATAGGATGTTCTCCATCTATTCCCTGCTGCGACAGGACGGCTCCTAAAACTATATCGCTTGCATCGGTGGTGATAAAAAATTTTTTATCGAACTGCGGATATGCGAGGATTGGAGCGGTTATGAGATTTTTCTTTAATATTTTGAAGGATTCCTCGCAGAAGGAGTCCCATTTGAAGGGAGTATCCTTTTTTAGTAGCTTAGTGAGAGGCTGTGCAATTTTTGCAAAGTTAGAGATAAATCGCCTATAGTAGCCTACGAAACCCAGAAATGCTTTGATATCTTTTGCTTTCTTTGGGGTAGGATATGTTTTTACGGCTTCGATCTTTGATGGATCAGGATGTATGCCATCTGAGCGAACGACATGTCCCAAATAAGCGATTTCTCTTTGGAGAAAATGACATTTCTCGGGCTGCAGCTTGAGGTTACTTTCTCGAAGTCTTTCGAAAACTTCAGTTAGTTTTTTATTATGATCCCTCAAGTTGTATCCGTAATTGACTATGTCGTCAAGATACACGAAGCAGTGTAAGCCCTGCAGTCCCGTAAGTACAGAGTTCATAAGCCTTTGGAAGGTGGCTGGAGCTCCTTTCAATCCAAAAGGCATTCTGTTATATTGATAGTGCCCGTATGGGGTGCTGAATGCCGTTTTTTCCTTACTTTCTTCGTCCATGGGTATTTGATGGAACCCATTGGCTAAATCTAACGTACTGAAATATTTGGATCTTCCGAGTTGGTCCAATATATCAGTTATGTTGGGCAGAGGGTAAGCATCTCCCATTGTTATATCATTAAGCCTTCGGAAATCCACCACGACTCTCCATTTCTTGTTCCCTTCACTATCTGATTTTTTGGGAACTAGAAGGAGCGGGAAATTCCAGGGGCTTTTACTGGGGCTTATTATTTCTTCTTCCAGCATCTGGTCTATTTGGCGGTTTATTTCCTGCCTCTGTGACTCCGGAAGTCTATATGGCTTTATGTATATAGGAGGTTTATCAGATAACGTTGGTATCTTGTGTGAAGTAACCTCAGTACAAGAGAGTTTGTCTCCTGGTAGGAAGAATATTTCATTGTAACGACGGCATATATCTAGAACGGATAGCCTTTCTTCCTTATTACAGTGATTTAAATGAATAATTTCCTCTAGTTTCTTGAGGCGGTCATGGCCGATAGTATTATCAGGGCCTATTGGGAGTAAATCATAATCCTGTGGATCTTCCCATTCAGGATTTACTTCGCTCGAAGGGAGAGTGATTTCATTTTCATTTAAATTTAATAATAGAATTCGTACTTTCCCATTTCTTGGCTTGGTTAGAACATTACCCAAATATACTCCGGGTTTAATTTCTTTGTGTGCACAAAATAAATTTGTTTGTTTTTCTAAAGGGATTTCTACAACCTTTTGGGATCTTGGTGGAAGAGATATGTTTAAACCACTTGTAGTATCCTCGGTTTCTATTCTTTGGGTCTTGGACATAGGTTGTAAATTACTGTTCACATAGGCAATGGAATCCACCATTTGGTTTGAGATGTCTGTTCTCTTTGGATTCCTATTTACCGAACGTAATTTCCTCGAGTCCGATTCGGGCTTAAAAGGGTCTGTATTAACCAAAATGTCAGCATTTATATGCGTAGTGAAATTTTCGTTTGAATTCTTACATTCCGAATTTCGAATTTCCGCGAATTTTAAATTTGTTTTGCCTTCTGAGGCTATTTTTGCTGGTTGTAATTTGCCAGTCTGAGTACACCCGTTGTGTGTTTCGTTGATTATACTGAGCTCCAAGTACCTTTCTTCGTAACTTATTACACATCTGTGTCGCGTTAGAAAATCGTTTCCTAGTAATCCATCGTAGGGGATTAAAATGTCTTCCTTAATGAGATGAAATGGGTGCTGTATAGAGTTATTTTGCATTTTTAAATTGCAGTATGAAATTCCTACTGAATTAAGGCTATTCCCGGAAAGAGTAGTAATTTCGCACTTGAGGTCTTGATATATTGGGGTAGAGTCTGTCACCAATTTGAGTTTATAAAGACTGACCTCAGCTCCAGTGTCTATTAGAAGTGTGGAGTATTTTTTTCTTGAGTTTGATAAGGGCAATGTAATGAGAATTGCATTTCTCGAAATTATTATTGGAACTCGAATCAGTGTTCTGAGTTTTGGTGTATCACGGCTTTTGTTACACGGGTGGAGTCGCCGGTGCCCTCCATCCGCGGTTGATCGTTTTCCGATCCATAATCCATTAACATATTCCATCTGACCTGCCTAGCTGGAGTCGGATGTATATTCCGAGAAGCGGGAAATATTCGTGTTTGATTATTATTATTAGATCTATATATCTCTTGGTTTCTGTTTCTTTCGTCTTGAATCCGAGTTCTACATTCACTCCTATGGTGATTAGGTTTTTTGCAATAACTGCAGTTCAATCGATGAACTTCCCTCTTTATGTGAGGACCAGTAGGTTGAAATGATGGGATGACCTTGTTACGGAAACAGGTGTTCTTCGTGTGGCCTCTTTTACCACAAATATCGCAAGTTGGAATTGACTTGTTTGTTTCACTGGGCTTTGCAAAATTTTCGAGACGTATTGCATGCTCTGAAGCATAAAGGACGAGTTTACGTAAAGTTGTCTCGCCTTTGGACTTAACAATTACACGTAACTGTTCACTTCGCAGGCCGTCTTCGAAGGTCTTGATTGCATTTAACTCATTCTCTTCTAATAAAAACTTTTTTGCTACCGCGTCGGTTACGTTCTGGGATGTGACGTTATTTAGTTCACACAAAAGTTTACTTAACCTTTGTGCGAATTCATCGATGCTTTCCCTGGAGTTTTGTTTGAGACGCAGGAGCTCGGCCTGAACCGTTACTCTTGGGCGTCTATCTAAGAATTGGTCCTCAAGGAATTCCCTTAGAGTTACCCAATCTTTAAAATCTCGATGCTTGAATGCTTCGTATGCAGGACCGATTATTCTGGTTTTCACGACACTAAGAAAAAGCTTTTTATCAGCTTCCCCCTCTGTGGTGTCAAAGAGAATCTTGCAGCAATTAATGAATCGATCTAATTCATTGGGGCTGCCATCGAAATCCGGTATCATATTCCGGGCATCGGAAAGAGAAATTTTTATTTCAGCCATTTTTAATTGGGGGGCCTGAGTAGCCGGAGGACAACTAAAGCTTCGCCTTTTGCGTTTCGCGTTAGCAAAAGCAGGCTGCCGGTTAGTGTAACTATTCCGTCGGGTTCGTATGGTGCCGTTCTTTATTCTTTTTGAGACAATTGGATAGACAACAATGGAATTTTACTTTAAGACCGAATCACTTGATGAATTGTAAAAAGAGAAAAACAAAAAACCCACTCACTTATTTAGACAAAAACAACTCGAGTAAGTACACTCTTGGGACTCACAAAAGATAGCACGCAATCATTACACTTTTTCTTAGACAAATTCACTTAAAATTTCCACAACCTTTCTTAAATTTTCTGATAGATTGAATTCTGCACTCTTAATTATATATATATATGTATATTTTTTGCATCTAGGCAAGTTTAAGCAAATTTAATGTGAGATATACTAAATATATTTGAAAAATATGTAATACAAACAAACACCTTACATTTTAAGTTCTTCCAGTCGTTTTTTTAATGTGATGAACTCCGTGAAATCTTTTGTTTCGTCGTCCTCTCCAGCTGGTTTGTAAAATTCTTTTAGCTGCTCCTCAATTTGGCGAGCTTCCTCCTGGGGGTCCATTGATAATTGTTTCCTTCTAGGTTGTTTACTGAGTTCTTTTTACTCAAAAATTTTTTGCACAATCTCTAGAGCCTGTCTTGAGATTGGGTTGTCTTAGACAACGTTGGATAACCTCTGAGCGCCTGGCTTAGGTTACCTTAATTTGAGTAGCTGGGATCGTATTTTTATTTTAATAAAGTTCCTCAACCGCTGCCACCAAAATGTTCTGGGTTTTTATGAAATACCCAAGGACTGGGGAGTGCTTTCTACAGAGAAGATCACCAGTCCCAATTTTATTTATTTAAACACTTTTGTAACTTTTGTACACTATGTATGAACTTTATTAATCAACTTTGTACACTTAATACAACAAACTTTTATTTAACTTTTTGATTTTCTTTTCTAGAGATCTGAAGGCCTTACCTCTGGTAGGGGGACTCTTCAGATCACTTCAAAAGTTAGGAAAACTCTGCTTGTTCCTAGCAACATCAACTGAATTTATTTAAGTTCTCCCTCCATCGATTTATTGAAAAAATTCAAAGTAAAAATCTATCGGCCAATCAATTTCTTCGATAAGTGAAAAAGATGCTATTCTCAGCAAGAATCGATTTAAGGGGAAAAGTGATTAAATCGTATGAGTTCAAGTACTTTGAACTCATCACAAAAAACGTAAATCGCTTGCGTCGGCATTATTGGTTTTCGTGACAAAAATATTTTAAAATCGCATAATTCATATGCGTTCAAGTACTTTAAACTCATCGCGAGGAAATTGTTTACGTTGGCGTAAATAATTTAGAAGGTAAATCCGAGATTCTAACATTTGCTTTGGAGAAATTTTGTGAGAAAAAGTAACCAAGATAATTTAGGAAAGAAATTTATTGGTTTCATGCTAGTGCGATGCATGTTTTAGGATTTTAATGCTAGTGAGATGAAAATGTTTTGAATTTCAGGGTAATTTACAGATAACGCCAACGAGGGATGCTAATGATGTCACGTGAAGTAACTAGGGTGTAAGGTGACGCGTATAGCGAGCACTTACAACACCATCCCCCTTAGAAAAGAAAGTTGCATTCTGTGAATGAACTTTCGTTGCCAAGAATAAAAGGAATAAAATTAAATGAATGTACTTGTGTTACGGATTAGAGGAAGAATCCGCAAAATTCAGCTGATGTATTCTATTATATTGTACATTTTTTTTTTATAAGAGTAAGTATTGAAATGACTAATAATATATTTATATTTTAAACTAATTATAGTAAATTGAATCAACAAATGAAAAATTATGCTATAATGATAATAAGGTTTACGTAAAAAATTTTCTGTCGTTTTTTTTCTAATACCATTTAATTAAATCGAAAATTACCGCTATGATATATAAATGTATGTAAGTATGATAATATGAATATATATATGTATGAAAAATCGGGCTTTCTTCTACCCTTTTTTTGTTTGTTTTTTTTTTTTTATTTCAAATAGCTAGATATATAGATATGTACGTAAATTTAATAATATGAATATATATATGTGTAACGTTGTTTACATTACGGCTTATCTGTCCCAGTGCTCTTACTCGTTTTTCTTTCCAATGTTAATTTAAGTGGTTGGCTAGAGCCGGGAAAAGGTTCAGGTTTCATATCTAGTGAGTTTTCTGTTTTCTTTAGACAATTACACGTCAGTTTCTTCCATAATATCATAATTGTAAGGGCAATAATTGCTGCCACGGTAATGTAGCTTACCGTGTATTGATGTACGTCATGTTTTGTGGGCATGGGGAATCCCTGGTTCTCATATTGCTTTTGTTTTGCGAGAGCTTCGCTTATTGCTTTGAGGTCGTTGTCATTATGGTATTTCAGCACTTGTGTTGGGTATTCATTTGATATGAGATGTTGATTTAGGTCAGGGATGACCGATATATTTTGCGAAATATTTATAGAGGGTAGGTAGAAGCTATTTGTACGAGATGTCTGGGTATTGTGTGATTCAAGAGTTAATTCTTTAGACCTAATATAACAACCTGGCGTTATTTTTAATATACCGCTTCCGTTGATATGTATTGGAGTGACTGTATTTCCGCATATGGCATCGAGGGTGTTTTGTGCGTTGAGAACAAAAAGCCAATGGTTCGGTTGTGATAACTGTATCCAATAGTTTGTCGCGGGCAAACTGCGAATATCGCAATCTTGAGGTATTTTAGTTACATGTTGAAGAAGTTTTACTTCGCACAGACTTTGGGTTGAGCGTGAGTTAAATATAGGGTGTATTATACGGCAAAGATAGTAAGCAAGATTATTGGTCACACAATTACTCAAATCGAGTTTGTTGAGAGGGTAATAGTGTTCACGGCTAAGATCAATGAGCAGATACTCTACTGATGGTTGGATATAATTAAATATATGTTGTTTTGTATTGGGAATTGGCAATGGTATGACTTTAAATAGTTGGTAGCTAGTAGTAGATGGGAGTGGTATTTTAATTTCAAAAATAATTTTATTATTTATAGTTGCTGTACTGACATGGCTAATTTGATAAAGTTGTACAATTTGATTTTCAGTTTGATTTGGATAGGTGCAATTATGGAAGGATGCAGTTTGCCGTGTCTAACGTCTATTAATAGGTCCACGAGGTGGTTAAGTGTGTATTGGTGACGCATTAGAACGAGAGTGACATGAGAGACTAAAGTCTCCCATTCGATTACTACCCTATGTGTGTCAACCTCTTTATTGAATGTAACTAGGGTGTCCCTAAACCTTTTTAGTTTTTCCTCGATGTGATCGACCTGGTTTTTGATGTTAAATCTAGTTTTATTAAAGACGTTTGTTGTGCTTTCCAAAATAAGGGTTTGGTTTTTGATAAGGTCTAATAGGTAATTATTGTTATAAGTTAAATTATTTATCTTTTCCTCATAATTCTTTGCATCGTTCTCATCTAATGTGCCAAATAAGGTTTTGCTTACACTCCCTATAGCGTTAAATAGCCCTCTTTTTGTTCGCGTGTTACCTGGTTTTAGCAATTGTTCCCTGAGCCCAATATCAGACATTGTTGTATTAATAACTTGTGCTACTCCTTGACAGTATTTTAGCTCTTCCACCTGTGAGCCTATATTATTACAAAGTGTGGAAATATGTGACGCATATTTCTGTAGAAGTGTGGTCTCATACAGCAAGTTTTTTAAATCGAAGTAGACAATGGCTTTCCATTCATAGCTGTATAGCCCAACGTCTCCCACTTCTTCGAAGTAGATGCCGGAGTTAGTGTTAAGCTTCGTAATTGTCACGGGGTCTTCTGCACATACCATGGATACGCTCCCAATAATGGTGAGGAGGATGAATATTATTGACCTGCAATATGTTTTTCTTTGTTTATTCAGTCAATAAATGCCTTAAGATTGTTGTTATGCACTGTTTTATTTTTATTTTTAACTTTGATTGTCGTGTTTTCACTAGAATTTATTTGTATTATCTCGTAAGGGCCGGACCAAAGAGGATCGAATTTGTTCTTACGAGCGTAGTTTTTTAAGAGCACTTTTTCTCCGATACTGAAAGTTTTTGGTTTTGAATATTTGTCATAATTGGATTTGCTCTTTTCCTTTTGACTGAGAAGAGTTTCTTTAGCTATCCTGTAGCCGTGCTGTAGCCGGGCCTTTAACTCATTTGCATAGTTCTCATAATTATAACAGGTTTTTGGTTCGGACTTCAGTGGTGATGGAATGGTAGCTGCGAAACCATAGAGAAGCTCGTGTGGGGTGTAGTTGGTACTTGAATGTGGTGTCGTATTATATACGAACATAGAATAGGGTATCCAAGAATCCCAAGTTGATACGTCTCTGTTGACGTAGTGTCGCAAATATTCAGCGAGGGTTCTGTGGGACCGTTCCAGAGCTCCGTTGCTTTGGGGGTGATAAGGTGTAGTTTGAAGTTTTTTTGATCTTCAATAATTTACATACTTCTGAAAACATCTCGCTCATGAAATTCGAACCTTGATCTGTTAAGATAGAGTCTGGCACACCATGTCGGCAGATTATTTTTGTAATGTAGGCTTCTGCGACGACTCGTGCTTCTATACTTGCCAAAGGGATGGCATCAGAATACTTGGTAAGATCGTCTTGGAAGGTGAGCAAATATTTGTTTCCATTATGACTAATAGGAAGAGGACCAACTATGTCCAGAAAAATTCTTTCGAATGGCCTTGAACTGGTTGTCGTTATTTTCATAGGGATTTTTGTATTCCGTGTTAACTTATTGGTCTGGCATGAGGGGCATTTTTTTATGAATTCTTCAACGTCCCTCCGCAAGCTTGCCCAGTTATAGGATTTCCGAATCCGTTTTATGGTCCTTTCTATTCCCTGGTGTCCACCAAAAGGGGACTCATGATAAGTTTTTAGGACATCCGTAATATCTTTGGGGTTTGTCAGAGTTAATACCTCGGATAGATATATTGTTATGTTGACTGTTTGAAATGTATGCCTGAGTACAGTTTTTATCTCAGAAAGGGTGTTTGAGTCTGTGTGTGAAATATATATGTGCATTTCCTTAAGTTTTTGTTGGGTATGAAAATCCTGTATTTTTCTGCAGGCTTTTAGAAGTGTCGTTGAATCAGATTTCGTCTTGAGAGGTAGTTTAATTAGCGCTAATACATATGTGCACTTCTTCGTTGGTTCTATTATAAAAGTTTTCTCTTTCATTTTTTTTCCAACTGGGGAATTTCCTTCTTAAGAGACAATATCTCTTTCTGATCGTTGTCTGAAAGAAGATAAAATTTGTATTTGACATTTTTAACATCCGTTAAATGGCTTGTGTTCACTATTATGGGGGCATCTTCCTCAGAGTGAATTGACGTTAAGTAATTATTGAACCATTCATCGATATCGGTGTCACTTTCGTCATTCTTCGCAGACTTTGTCAACATATTTACTACTTTATTTTGAATTTCTCTCTCGTTTTCCGGTATAATTCGGCTCAGTGCATCGGCATTTCTGTTGAGCTTTCCTGCCTTATAAGAAATTTCGTAATCGTACTCCTCTAGCCGTATCCTCCAGCGCATAAGTCGGGAGGAGCAGTCCTTTAGGTTCATTAGCCAGACTAAGGGCTTGTGATCGGTTAGAATGGTAAACGTTCTGCCATATACATAAGGTCTGAACTGCTCTACAGCGTACACGATGGCGAGCAGTTCCTTTTCTATGGTAGAGTACCGAGTTTCAGCGGGGTTTAGGGTCCTACTTGCATAACATATAGGATGTTCTCCATCTATTCCCTGCTGCGACAGGACGGCTCCTAAAACTATATCGCTTGCATCGGTGGTGATAAAAAATTTTTTATCGAACTGCGGATATGCGAGGATTGGAGCGGTTATGAGATTTTTCTTTAATATTTTGAAGGATTCCTCGCAGAAGGAGTCCCATTTGAAGGGAGTATCCTTTTTTAGTAGCTTAGTGAGAGGCTGTGCAATTTTTGCAAAGTTAGAGATAAATCGCCTATAGTAGCCTACGAAACCCAGAAATGCTTTGATATCTTTTGCTTTCTTTGGGGTAGGATATGTTTTTACGGCTTCGATCTTTGATGGATCAGGATGTATGCCATCTGAGCGAACGACATGTCCCAAATAAGCGATTTCTCTTTGGAGAAAATGACATTTCTCGGGCTGCAGCTTGAGGTTACTTTCTCGAAGTCTTTCGAAAACTTCAGTTAGTTTTTTATTATGATCCCTCAAGTTGTATCCGTAATTGACTATGTCGTCAAGATACACGAAGCAGTGTAAGCCCTGCAGTCCCGTAAGTACAGAGTTCATAAGCCTTTGGAAGGTGGCTGGAGCTCCTTTCAATCCAAAAGGCATTCTGTTATATTGATAGTGCCCGTATGGGGTGCTGAATGCCGTTTTTTCCTTACTTTCTTCGTCCATGGGTATTTGATGGAACCCATTGGCTAAATCTAACGTACTGAAATATTTGGATCTTCCGAGTTGGTCCAATATATCAGTTATGTTGGGCAGAGGGTAAGCATCTCCCATTGTTATATCATTAAGCCTTCGGAAATCCACCACGACTCTCCATTTCTTGTTCCCTTCACTATCTGATTTTTTGGGAACTAGAAGGAGCGGGAAATTCCAGGGGCTTTTACTGGGGCTTATTATTTCTTCTTCCAGCATCTGGTCTATTTGGCGGTTTATTTCCTGCCTCTGTGACTCCGGAAGTCTATATGGCTTTATGTATATAGGAGGTTTATCAGATAACGTTGGTATCTTGTGTGAAGTAACCTCAGTACAAGAGAGTTTGTCTCCTGGTAGGAAGAATATTTCATTGTAACGACGGCATATATCTAGAACGGATAGCCTTTCTTCCTTATTACAGTGATTTAAATGAATAATTTCCTCTAGTTTCTTGAGGCGGTCATGGCCGATAGTATTATCAGGGCCTATTGGGAGTAAATCATAATCCTGTGGATCTTCCCACTCAGGATTTACTTCGCTCGAAGGGAGAGTGATTTCATTTTCATTTAAATTTAATAATAGAATTCGTACTTTCCCATTTCTTGGCTTGGTTAGAACATTACCCAAATATACTCCGGGTTTAATTTCTTTGTGTGCACAAAATAAATTTGTTTGTTTTTCTAAAGGGATTTCTACAACCTTTTGGGATCTTGGTGGAAGAGATATGTTTAAACCACTTGTAGTATCCTCGGTTTCTATTCTTTGGGTCTTGGACATAGGTTGTAAATTACTGTTCACATAGGCAATGGAATCCACCATTTGGTTTGAGATGTCTGTTCTCTTTGGATTCCTATTTACCGAGCGTAATTTCCTCGAGTCCGATTCGGGCTTAAAAGGGTCTGTATTAACCAAAATGTCAGCATTTATATGCATAGTGAAATTTTCGTTTGAATTCTTACATTCCGAATTTCGAATTTCCGCGAATTTTAAATTTGTTTTGCCTTCTGAGGCTATTTTTGCTGGTTGTAATTTGCCAGTCTGAGTACACCCGTTGTGTGTTTCGTTGATTATACTGAGCTCCAAGTACCTTTCTTCGTAACTTATTACACATCTGTGTCGCGTTAGAAAATCGTTTCCTAGTAATCCATCGTAGGGGATTAAAATGTCTTCCTTAATGAGATGAAATGGGTGCTGTATAGAGTTATTTTGCATTTTTAAATTGCAGTATGAAATTCCTACTGAATTAAGGCTATTCCCGGAAAGAGTAGTAATTTCGCACTTGAGGTCTTGATATATTGGGGTAGAGTCTGTCACCAATTTGAGTTTATAAAGACTGACCTCAGCTCCAGTGTCTATTAGAAGTGTGGAGTATTTTTTTCTTGAGTTTGATAAGGGCAATGTAATGAGAATTGCATTTCTCGAAATTATTATTGGAACTCGAATCAGTGTTCTGAGTTTTGGTGTATCACGGCTTTTGTTACACGGGTGGAGTCGCCGGTGCCCTCCATCCGCGGTTGATCGTTTTCCGATCCATAATCCATTAACATATTCCATCTGACCTGCCTAGCTGGAGTCGGATGTATATTCCGAGAAGCGGGAAATATTCATGTTTGATTATTATTATTAGATCTATATATCTCTTGGTTTCTGTTTCTTTCGTCTTGAATCCGAGTTCTACATTCACTCCTATGGTGATTAGGTTTTTTGCAATAACTGCAGTTCAATCGATGAACTTCCCTCTTTATGTGAGGACCAGTAGGTTGAAATGATGGGATGACCTTGTTACGGAAACAGGTGTTCTTCGTGTGGCCTCTTTTACCACAAATATCGCAAGTTGGAATTGACTTGTTTGTTTCACTGGGCTTTGCAAAATTTTCGAGACGTATTGCATGCTCTGAAGCATAAAGGACGAGTTTACGTAAAGTTGTCTCGCCTTTGGACTTAACAATTACACGTAACTGTTCACTTCGCAGGCCGTCTTCGAAGGTCTTGATTGCATTTAACTCATTCTCTTCTAATAAAAACTTTTTTGCTACCGCGTCGGTTACGTTCTGGGATGTGACGTTATTTAGTTCACACAAAAGTTTACTTAACCTTTGTGCGAATTCATCGATGCTTTCCCTGGAGTTTTGTTTGAGACGCAGGAGCTCGGCCTGAACCGTTACTCTTGGGCGTCTATCTAAGAATTGGTCCTCAAGGAATTCCCTTAGAGTTACCCAATCTTTAAAATCTCGATGCTTGAATGCTTCGTATGCAGGACCGATTATTCTGGTTTTCACGACACTAAGAAAAAGCTTTTTATCAGCTTCCCCCTCTGTGGTGTCAAAGAGAATCTTGCAGCAATTAATGAATCGATCTAATTCATTGGGGCTGCCATCGAAATCCGGTATCATATTCCGGGCATCGGAAAGAGAAATTTTTATTTCAGCCATTTTTAATTGGGGGGCCTGAGTAGCCGGAGGACAACTAAAGCTTCGCCTTTTGCGTTTCGCGTTAGCAAAAGCAGGCTGCCGGTTAGTGTAACTATTCCGTCGGGTTCGTATGGTGCCGTTCTTTATTCTTTTTGAGACAATTGGATAGACAACAATGGAATTTTACTTTAAGACCGAATCACTTGATGAATTGTAAAAAGAGAAAAACAAAAAACCCACTCACTTATTTAGACAAAAACAACTCGAGTAAGTACACTCTTGGGACTCACAAAAGATAGCACGCAATCATTACACTTTTTCTTAGACAAATTCACTTAAAATTTCCACAACCTTTCTTAAATTTTCTGATAGATTGAATTCTGCACTCTTAATTATATATATATATGTATATTTTTTGCATCTAGGCAAGTTTAAGCAAATTTAATGTGAGATATACTAAATATATTTGAAAAATATGTAATACAAACAAACACCTTACATTTTAAGTTCTTCCAGTCGTTTTTTTAATGTGATGAACTCCGTGAAATCTTTTGTTTCGTCGTCCTCTCCAGCTGGTTTGTAAAATTCTTTTAGCTGCTCCTCAATTTGGCGAGCTTCCTCCTGGGGGTCCATTGATAATTGTTTCCTTCTAGGTTGTTTACTGAGTTCTTTTTACTCAAAAATTTTTTGCACAATCTCTAGAGCCTGTCTTGAGATTGGGTTGTCTTAGACAACGTTGGATAACCTCTGAGCGCCTGGCTTAGGTTACCTTAATTTGAGTAGCTGGGATCGTATTTTTATTTTAATAAAGATCCTCAACCGCTGCCACCAAAATGTTCTGGGTTTTTATGAAATACCCAAGGACTGGGGAGTGCTTTCTACAGAGAAGATCACCAGTCCCAATTTTATTTATTTAAACACTTTTGTAACTTTTGTACACTATGTATGAACTTTATTAATCAACTTTGTACACTTAATACAACAAACTTTTATTTAACTTTTTGATTTTCTTTTTCTAGAGATCTGAAGGCCTTACCTCTGGTAGGGGGACTCTTCAGATCACTTCAAAAGTTAGGAAAACTCTGCTTGTTCCTAGCAACATCAACTGAATTTATTTAAGTTCTCCCTCCATCGATTTATTGAAAAAATTCAAAGTAAAAATCTATCGGCCAATCAATTTCTTCGATAAGTGAAAAAGATGCTATTCTCAGCAAGAATCGATTTAAGGGGAAAAGTGATTAAATCGTATGAGTTCAAGTACTTTGAACTCATCACAAAAAACGTAAATCGCTTGCGTCGGCATTATTGGTTTTCGTGACAAAAATATTTTAAAATCGCATAATTCATATGCGTTCAAGTACTTTAAACTCATCGCGAGGAAATTGTTTACGTTGGCGTAAATAATTTAGAAGGTGAAATCCGAGATTCTAACATTTGCTTTGGAGAAATTTTGTGAGAAAAAGTAACCAAGATAATTTAGGAAAGAAATTTATTGGTTTCATGCTAGTGCGATGCATGTTTTAGGATTTTAATGCTAGTGAGATGAAAATGTTTTGAATTTCAGGGTAATTTACAGATAACGCCAACGAGGGATGCTAATGATGTCACGTGAAGTAACTAGGGTGTAAGGTGACGCGTATAGCGAGCACTTACAACAGGTCACCGCAAATGGATATATAATTGTTGTAAGAGGACCATGCCCTGCTACGAAGACAGATGCAAACATTATGATTAATGGTGAAAATCCAGTCCATATTTGTTTAAATCAAAAGACGTATTTATTTTGGATCGAGGGTTCAGAGAAAGCTTGAACGATATTGATACTTCTGGTTACGAATACCATGTTTCACCCTCAACGGATAGACATGAATCCGAACTGACCAGGCAAACCAATCTCGATTGGTCACAATATGCTGCTGGGTGGTGTAGGTAGTTAAAGAGAGATGCAAGTGTGACCTTAAACTATTAAGTTTTCCGATTTTTGAATTGCTGAATCACTTCCACGCACCCATCACAGGTAGCCAATACACAGAAGTCTTCGTCCACGAAATAACTGAGAAGATGGATACATCTAATGTTTTATATGATTACTTGAAAATGAAAACAAAACATTTAATAGTAGAAGAGCTGATTTTTTAAGGTTGGATGCAAACGATTTATATTTTCCGAGATTCACTGAAGAAAAAGTTGTTTTATTAGCTTTGGGAACATATACCATATGAAGGTGTTACTGCAGCGAATATTTACCAAACAGAATATGTTCAATAGAGATATACCGAGAAAATGCACAGGATGATTTACCTGAATACGGGATTAATGAAGATACTTGTCTCTTACGTGGTCCCATCCAGTCACGACATGTAAGAACTAGAAAGTACCCTTATTACATATTAATTAATAATTATAACAAAAACATAATTCAACATTATTGTACATACCTGTGCTCATATAATATTGTAACGAGATGACTTACCCCTTCTGCTAAGCTCAGGCGATAGCCTCCGCACTAGCTCTCGTCGTCCTTGAATTGTAGCCAACAGTGCTGTGAGACATGCTCTTCTACTTTAGACACACAATTTCCTTTGCTGCCAAGCTAATCATGGCGAGGGGATAAGAACTGGCCAACAACAAAGTCTTAATCACAATGTCGCACTAAAAAGAAAAGAAACGAAAAGCAGAAGTACACAATATGCTTTCTGAAAGGAAGAAAATTAAAATTATCCATGAACAACAAGAACACAGTGCTAAGGCAGTCTGCGGAGCAGCAGCAGTAGCTTGTCCTACATAACCGATCCTGGCTGTCGTAGCTCATTGTAAAAAACAAAAAAACCACTTCCCTTCTGCTCACGTTGCAAATTCGCTTGGCAGAGCTAGAATTGAACTCTAGAGCTAAGCAATATTCAAATTCAAATCGTTTATTCACTATGATATACATATAAGATATAATATCTCATTTACATGTACAAGAAACAGATAATGTATTTAGAAAAAGTAAAAGAAAAAAGAAGCAGGGGAAGAGTAAAGCGAGTCTGATCTTAATTATAAGCAAGCGTTAAATTAAATGTACAAGAGCATATAAATATTATCTCAAAGAAATATTTTATTTACGTACTGTACAATTACTTATAAGATGCTAACAATTGGTACCTCAGAGAATAGTTGTTAAAAACATATACAATACAAGGAAATAGAAATCGCTTGAATTTCTTAGAATTATGTGCAGATAACGAGGGGAGCAGTAATTTATATATTTTTATAGTGCTCGAAAAGTTGAAGGCGGCCAGATTGTTTATTCGTTTGATTCCAAGAGGCAAGAAGTTCCAAAGATTAATCGCGTGAACATAGAATGATCTTTGGCTCTGCAGGACGGTATGTCTGTATACGATTAGCGATCTCGATCTGGACGATGTGGCAAAATTAAGTTGTTCAAAAAGATACCGAGGTTGCTTGTTGTACATTAAGCAGAAAGGAAAGAGTACTGTGCGGTATTTAAGATATTGATCCAAACTGCAGCCCAAGATATGGTTGGTAAAGGGGGATACATGATCGTATCTACGAAGGTTGAAAACGTAGCGAACACACAAGTTAAATGCAACATTAAGTTTGCGCGAGCATACTGCATTCATACAGCCATACACCACCACTCCATACATAATTAAAGGTACCAGCAAGGTTTTAACAAGCTTCAGTCGAACCTGTTGTGGCGAGAATGAAGCAGATGGCCAAAGGCTACGTAAGCCGCCATAGATTTTACCCACCACTGCATTTACATGTTCATCACAAGTGAGTGCATTGTTCATAGATAATCCCAAATTTTGAATGACATCAGAGTAGGGGACAGTCATATTATTAAGAATAATAGGCGAGAAATCGCGAGTATCTAGTCTACATTTGTAAATAATAATAGGCTGAGATTTCACTGGATTAAGAGTCAGACCATTCAAAAGTGCCCAGAATGAGACGGCTTCCAGATCTTCATTGACTCTGCAAATACCATCCTCCAGTATCTCAACGGATCGCGACAGGTATAACTGTACATCATCTGCGTACAGGAGTATGTTTGAATGCTGGAGTACTGATGCAATATCATTTATAAACAGTGCGAAAAGAGATGGAGCGCGAGTAGATCCTTGTGGTACCGCACACCTAATCCTGATTGGGGTAGAAAGAAGCCCATTCACTCGGACCCTTTGATCTCGATTAGATAGATAGCTGCAGATGAGTTTAGTACTCAGTGAGGAAAACTTGAAAGTATTGCGAAGTTTATAACATAATTTTGCATGATCAACCGAATCAAAGGCCTTGGAGAAATCAAGAAGCACTAAAATGGAAGCCAAGTCAGAGTCCATAGCAATTCTTATATCATCAGTAATTTTGAGGATAGCTGTAGTGCAACTATGATTTTCCCGAAAGCCGGACTGCCAAGGGATCAAAAGATTTTCAGCAACTACGTAGTTCATCACGCTTATTGGGCGAAAATCTTCAGGAGACAGAGCACTCCTATTTTTAGGAACCGGGACTACTAAGGCTGATTTCCAAAGAGAGGAGTAGGTGGAGGTAGTGATACAAGTGTTAAATATATGAGTAACATAAGGTAGTATGTGAGGTAGAATAGCTTTGAGAAAGCGTGGTGGAATACCATCCATACCCATAGCATGAGAACTGATCGAGTATGCACTTTAGCACTTCATCAAAGGCGACACACCTAAAGTTGAATATAGCTGTACTATCTTCCACACCAGCGGAGGGTACCGGAGCTGCTTCTGATGGTGGAGTGCCTGAAAAGGTAGAATTGGGATTTATAACAAAGCATCTATTTAAATTGTTGGGATCCAGCTGGCATTCGTTGTTGTGAGATTTTCCAACCCCAAATTCACGAGGGTTTTTCCATAGCTCTTTCGGTGGGAGTCTTGTGTTCAGCTTAGATTTATAATAGTTTAGTTCCTTCTATGCTCGCCTCAGTCAACCACTCTTTCGACAAATTTCACAAACTTTCTAATATGGTTATGGGTAAAATTTGCAGAAATACGGTAGCGAAAGTAAACTTGAACTACGGGAAAGTCAAATTTAGTCAACACCGTTCCATCTGACAGATGCCATGTCAGAGATAGGCACTGAACTATAGGGAAATTCTAAATTAACCCTTACGATTCCGCGCGACACCTAGTTCGTCCCAAATTAACCATGCAAGCCGATTTAATAAGGGACAACCACACGCAGCATCACAAAGCACAAGCATTTTGCTGGACTGGTGTCCAGACAGATAATCGCAATAATTTGGAAAATGAACTGCTTTGACAGATCTGAAGTAGGAAATAAATGTTGCTAACCCAAGTTAAAAAATAAATGAGAGAATGTAAATGATTTTTGTTAAAATGAACTACTTTGACAGATCTCAAGTAGGAAATAAATGCTGCTCACCCTATTTAAAAATAAACGAGAGATTGTCAATAATCTTGGAAAATGAACTACTTTGACAGATCTCAAGTAGGGAATAAATGTTACTCACCCAAGTTAAAAATAAACGAGAGAATGTCAATAATCTTGGAAAATGAATTACTTTGACAAATCTCGGGTACGGAAAAAATGTTGCTCACTCAAATTAAAAATGAATGAAAGAAGGTGAATAATTTTGAGAATGAACTGTCTTGACACATCCCATTAGTAACAGGCAATGAGACGACTTAAATAATTTTGAGAATGAACGATTTTGGCACTTCTTAAATTGAAAAAAAAAACCAATTCTGTTAACAGAAAATTAAAAATAAACCGATAAGTGTAGCTTTTACAAGAAATAGAAGCCACGAAGATAAATTTTGAAAGTTACCACAAATAGAAATGCGTGAAGAATCTGTAACACCTTTTAAAGACAAAAAAAAAAAAAAATAGCTGAACTTGAAGTAGACAGAAATTCGAGATGTATTTAAAAAAAATTAAAAGTCAGCCAAATTTTAACCCATGAATTAGAAAGTCGACAAGGAATTTGTAAACAATAAAAACTAAACTTTTGACACAAGGTAATTCAGAATTAGATCAAACACATGTATTAGAAATAGAATAGTTGAAACAACTTTATCTTGTGAAACTAGAAGCCGCTGAATAGGCTTACGTGAATTTAAGTACAAAAACATTGTAAAGAATAGTAGAAGAGGAGCGACGTGGCCCCTGGAAAAAAAGAGGAGTTGACTCTAAGATAGAAAAGGTCGAGGTGGTCCAAGCGACGCCAAGTTTTTTTTCTTTGTGTAAAAAAATTGGAGTAATTAAAAAGTTCTCAGGTTAAGAAAAGTACTTGTTTTATTTTAACTCCTGAACATTGGAACAAACACCCGAAGGAAGCCCTATAACATTGCGCCAGGTGCCCATCTGAAGAAAGGGAGGAAGACCTACCTTATATTTTGTGAGTTACGACGAATTGATAGACAATTTGCGGCGCCCATTCTCGTCGCCAGGAGAAGTTCTATTCTAGTATAGGTGTCCGCTGGTACCTTTGCCCGCATTCCATTATATTCCAATGAAAATCGCTCGGCCCGGTGGTAAAGCGGTAGTCACGAGTCAATTGAACACGCCTTCTACTCTGCACGTTTTGAACGACGACGAGAGAAAGGAAACCTGGGACAATATGTATTATTTGGTACCTAGGGCAAAGTAAACCTAATGACAAGTTAGGAAGAAGGCGAGATTTCCGAGTGTTTTACATTTAAAATGCACACGGCAAGAAAAGGACGAAAGAAAGAAAAAATAAATAAATATAAAAAATGTGAAAGCGCATATTGCATGCAACGAAACAGAACGGCAATTGTTTCATTTTCGTAAATAAATTAGAAGGGGCGGAGTTTTCACGTTTTACTCTCATAAAATGTTCCCGCGCTTTTATAAAACTGGTTTTCATAAAATATTGACAATGTTTTGGTCACATGTTGTTGCTGTAAAAGGAAACATGTTGTTGCTGTAATCCTATGATATTTGAACAGCTCGTGTTTCTGTTTACATTCGTTTTGCTCTGGAGAGACTATGTGGGAGAACTCATGCTGGATTCTCTGATATTTTCGGGAAAAATGAGAATTTTATTTGAGAGGTACTTTACATCTCCTTTCAGCATCTGCGCCAAAGGGAAATTTATCTTTTTTCTTAAAAATGGGAGGTAGTGTGTCCCGAAGTACATTATTATGAATGGTTTGATAGGATTTTGAGGAATTTAATAAGATTTTGTCGTTCGGGTAATCCTACGTTCTCTCGATTTTTGTTTTTAACTCTTTATCTCAATTGCACTGCAATAATCCATAGCCACGTTCCCATCCCTCATTCATGCAAAAGACGAAAGTATATGAAATTACTTGTTTCATTCTAAAAAACATCTGAAATTTTCTAATTTTGCTCTACAGCTTTTTAACTTGTCTTTAGGTTAACTTTGCTGCCTTATTTCTATACTATGTTATAGTAGACAATGAATGAAAAACATTTTATTTTAATGAAATGACAACCAAAAATACCTTGTAATTGTGTTTTATTAATATTTTATTATCATCAGCTACTATTAACAAAATCAATCATCAACGGGGCGTTATAACGCAAAAAATCCCATACTACTCGAGGCTATATTACTCCGACCAGACTAAGAATCAAGACAAGCGCCATCAGAATTTTCGCTCTAAATGTTAATACCACTGAATGATATTATAGTAGTAGATCTAATGTTTAGAGAGTCTTAGATTTCCTGATAGGGTGGTAGAAATAAAAAAATATTATATGTATATAAAAGCATCGCCTTTCAACTAAGTAAATATGTATATAAAAAATTAAGTTAACAATTTTTATTCAGAAAAAAATTACATGTTTTCATTTTTACTTATAACTGTCTTCTTTCAATAAAAAGTCAGACAAATTGAAATATTTTGACTTTTATTAGTAACTTCCTTCCTTCAATGTAAAATAATATAAAATTAAGAATTTCATTATTACTAATAACTTTCTTCTATAAGAAAAACTAAACTTAAAGTTAACTTAATATTGCAGATTCAATTATCACATCTTATTTAGTTACAAATATGTGTACTATAGTCCTATAGTCTGGAAAAAGGATATTAAGAGTATCTGTATGTTCTTCTAAGTAGACAAGAAGTAATAGATTTCTTATTCAAAACTTGACTTTCTTTGATATTATCATATAAAATAGTTAAATAAGTTTTCTTATTAGCACAGGCTGTACTGTCCGTTAATAGAACGTACACGCAAATTTGATTAAGTGACTGAAATGAATTCACTGGTAAATTTGGATCAAGATCAGTGGTCTATTTCTTAACAACGAACCAACACTATTCACTTTATTTTAACTTTCAAGTAACTACTGCACTTATTTTTAGTATTTCAAACTGTAAAGATCAGATTATGTGTAAAACTTAGTAGATAAACGATTCAAACATATGGAGAAATACACTTACGAGATTGTTACTAATAGATATGTAAATAGATATTCAATATATGGGGTTAATATAGAGCGAAAGTTAGAATAACTTAACTTCAAAACACTGGTACACTTACTTAGCTTAAACATCTTGAGTAATCGTCTTAAGACAGGATTATATAAACTGCTGGGTCTTAGATCAACACACACCAGAAAGCACACTTATTGACACCGATTTATGATGTATGATTTTTAGAAATAGATGGATAGAGATAAGTCTCAATATATAAGTTTTGGGTCAGAGAATTTTTATATCACAATGAAAAACAAGTATTTGCAAAAAATTGCAGTATAAAATCGTCAATATATATATGTAAACTTAATATAGAATAAAGTCAAATTATGATTGTTAATAAATATGCACAAAAAGAGTATAATATGTAAATATATATATGAGTAAATATATAATAAAATAGATATATGAATAGATATTATATTGTTACAAGTGACTGGTACTCACCGATCTACAACTTGACGCTTGAGGGTTGGCTTTAAGCTAATGTTATAACCATTTGTTCTAACCATGGGTTAAAACAATTCTTTACTCCCGTCGAGACCAGAAATAAAGTGTTAATGTTAGTAAGATACTATCTCAGTCGAGACCCGAGATAATATTATTTAAGTCAGTCGAGACCCGGCTTAAATTGTTATCTTATCTTCAGTCGAGTTCCGTAATAAGATGCGTTTATTTCCGTCGAGACCAGAAATGATTGTTAGTAAAAGATTATCTCAGTCGAGACCCGAGATAATATTCTTTAAGTCAGTCGAGACCCGGCATAAAGTGTTATATTATCTTCAGTCGAGACCCGAAATAAGATGCGTTTATTTCCGTCGAGACCAGAAATGATTGTTAGTAAAAGATTATCTCAGTCGAGACCCGAGATAACATTCTTTAAGTCAGTCGAGTCCCGCCTTAAAGTGTTATCTTATCTTCAGTCGAGACCCGAAATAACATGCGTTTATTTCCGTCGAGACCAGAAATGATTGTTAGTAAAAGATTATCTCAGTCGAGACCCGAGATAATATTCTTTAAGTCAGTCGAGACCCGGCATAAAGTGTTATATTATCTTCAGTCGAGACCCAAAATAAGATGCGTTTATTTTCGTCGATACCAGAAATGATTGTTAGTTGTTAAAAATGAAATATCAGTCGATACCCGATATAAATGTTAGTCCTTAACAGCCAACTTACCCCAAGCGATGCCAAGTGCAAAAAGAGATCGAGATAAGTCAGCTTGTCGTTTATATAGCCCTGGCTTGCACACGACACCACTGATAGAGTAGCAGCGGCGCATGATTACAAGAATTGGCAGTGCAGCTGTCATTTTACGGTACTAGCGATAAAATTTGCCTAGAAATGAACAAAAATGCATAGCAACAAGAAATTTAGAGCTTCACATGCTGTTGTGTTAAATTAAATTATATTTGCAAAAATGTTCTTTCTATCACGTAGAGAAGAAATTGCCGTTCGATGGTACTTATAATGATGATAATGATAAAGTTGCAAATTGATCGGCTTGACTGATTATATTTGTGCCATGCATTGTATCCTACATGACAACACATGCTTCTGTTAGATGTTTTACCTATATTTGTAATTAGATTGAATTTATTGTCTTTCTAGAACTCAATTTTAGCATGGTATTTTTAATGTTCCCTTTTCAGGAATTGTTTTTAGCATGAATCTAACGGTTAAAAGATATAACAATGATTTGCTCGATGAGGCCATATTTGTATTGTATTTGTGCAATATGTTATGTATATGACAAATGCATAGCTTTGTTTGGTTGCGTAACTGTGTTTTGAATGAGAGTGATTAGATTTGATTTAATTTTTTATAAAAATTTTCATGCTTTGTTTTCAGTATGTTTTCTTTTCAGAAGGTATCTGTTAAGAAAAATATATTCGAAGCGCTTTGGTTCGAACACAGGCTCTCCACTGTCTTTTCCGAGGTATGCTTCGCTTATTTTTTGCAAATAATACTTCATTGCAACCTATGGTTGGTGATGGGTCACTTGGATTCAACACATTAAGCCTGGTATTGTGTTCATTTCGAGGATAAATTGTGTATGGAAATTTAGCGGTGAAATTTAGTTGCGAAATATTTAGCCAAATCGCTGAAGATAGTGGTATTGTGTTTTATCAGCTAAAAGTTTATTTAGTTTTGTAGATGGCAGTAATTTCCACAAACATATATTTAGCATCAGATTTATCCGCTCAATACCTTTTTTCCACGCTAAAATTTTGACGTTGGAAGTTGAGAGAAATTGGAATGCAAGAGTGTCATTGTATATTTATTATTTTTTTCTGATAAAAAAATTCCGTGTTCATTTAGACAATTCTTTTGAAAAAAATTAAAATAGTAAGTATAAATACAATTTTCCTTACTATTTCGAGATTGGGTAATAGAAAAAGCAATCCAAAAGAACACGAAATAATATCACAAATTCACGACTGCTGATTGTCAAAAGCAGCCACCTATAGTTCAAAACAATGAACAATTTTAGCCGTAAAAAGGTCCCTGTTCGAGTGCTGCTAAATGAACACAATACCGGGCTTTACACATAAGTCCAAGATTTATCCCTCATTTGGGCCAATCTGTGAAAAATGTGTATGCTTTGTACTTTTCATTGTGCGCGACTTGATACGGAAAATTGCTCCCACTTAAACTACAGCATAATGTCAGATATATCAACCATTTTAGCTTGACGCATCTTTGGGGATTGGGGTTTCTTTGAGACTTTCTTTGCGAGTGACTTAAGGCCAAGGACTGCGTTCAATTCAATTTCATGCTCAAATTCTCATATGAGTTCGTTATATCATAAGTTTTTCTGCATACATCAGTTGAAGGAACTGTTTTCATGTCATTCTAAAAATGCTGATTTTTTCTATTATTCTGTCTAAAATGCTACTTTTACATAAATTCAGGCAATCGAGTTTATTAGATACTCAAAATAGGGGAAATTCGAATTAAATTTTCTAAAAGAATATCGGAGTCTGGAGAATTTCAGGATTATGCTGGTTATAAGCAGAAAAAATCGTTAACATAGCTCCAAGGCGGTGGCTATCTTTAAAGGTAGTTATTGACAGAATTTTGAAGCAATGGCAAATATTATTATTATATATTTTATATCATGGGAAATCCTTTAAGTAAAAAATATTTTTAAGCAGAAAAATTTAGGTTACATAAATTATGCAACACAATTGAGACAAACTACAAGTTAATTTTGTTGTTTTTCACTAAATTTCACTTTTAATAAATTGCCTTATTGACATTGACTTACAACATCGAGAGAATTATTTGCCGCTTAATGAAATATGCATCAGTATAAATACTGATTTATTCATTGCAGTAAAGGGTTTAGTGGATTCAGTTTTGACTACTGTAAGGTCATATGTTATTTTGTTTTATGTTGAATTGTTTAGTCAAATAAGAAAACGCTTCGAATTCAAAAGCGACATTTTAAAACACTTGTGTTGTCTAGATGCCGATAGAGATGCAAATGTAACAATTCTATTTGGCTATTATTAAAAGCATTTCCAAATCTTTATAAACATTCTGATGTAGAAAAAATGAGTAAGTACATGGCGAATCTTAAAGATGCAATTGAATTTAAATTAGTTGACTGATCCTGAAAGTTTTTTGACTTATCTTTCGACTTAAAAAACTCACTCATTGAGGCAATACTTATTTAAAGAACTCTGTGATTTCGTAATGAATTTAATGTATCTACCACACAGTTCTGCTGCCGCTGAACGAGTCTTCTCAGATCTCTAACTAACCAAAACAATAAGTCAAACAGATTTGACTTAAAGCCCATAGAATGCATAATGTTTGCAAAAGGGCAAGTAGAAAGTCGAAATGAAAAATACTTTGTCTGGACACCGTAATTACATAAAGCAACTTAAAATCACGTTTAGTAGTCGTAAATGTCGAAGTAAAATGTTTAATATATATATGTAATACCTTATTTATTATTTGCTGTGAAATGGAATGAATTTATTTAAGGGAAAAATCAATATGTTTTGTTCAACTAAGCTGTTATATTATATATGAATTGTCTCTTTTTTATTGTTAACATGAAGACATTTTATATATTTTTTTAAATAAAATGTTACTATTAATTTTCACTCCTTTTTCTTTAAGATTGCTACTTTTTGCTACTTTTTTTGACAAAATTTTGCTACTTTGCCACTTTTTTCCTTGAGTCTTGCTAGTTTTATTCCTACCTCTTGTGGAAACAATGTTTAGAACTTTAGGTTTTCGTGTACGATATGAGGTTGGCATTTGTTCCCGATGCATTTTCTCCTAATACATGCTGCGCATGTGTCAAGGCGCTTTCGTCTTATTTCTGCTTATTAGTCAGGCACTCGCCGGCCTGCGACCACACAGGCCCTATGGGTCTGAGTGGACGAATCGTTGACTATCTTTTGACGTCTTTTTGGAGATCTCAAAAATATCTCTGTTGGAGTTGGCTTATTAACTGTTTCGCAGACATAATACTTTCCACGGTTTTAACATTTAAGCAATTTCCTTTTTTACTCTTTATATAATTCAACGTTTATTTCTGTTGCTATATTTTTCCAAAATTTAACAGCATTTAATACTTCCGTAGATGCTTCATGAAAAGGAAAATCTTCGACAATGGATGATGGATAGATTTTCACTTTGAATTATTTTCGAGTTCAAATACTGGAGAAATTGTGCTTTTTATTAGAAAATTCACTTTAAATTTAAAATTTCACTCTTTTGCAGATTTGGCTTCACATACTGTTCAAATTGCAAACCAAAAAATATTTGTGAGCAGTATAAATAAAGGGTTCTCCAATAAGAGGTGTTATTTTAATTAGCCCGCTATTTCGGTAGATGTCACTTTTGGAGCTGTCATTTTTTGACATTTGACAAGTAGAAACTACGCCATTAATAAAAATGGAACGATACACGATTCAACAACGCATTGAAATTATTAAAATTCACTATAAAAATGGTGAAACTGTGGCAGAGACGGTTCGTAAAACTCAAACATTTTTGGGTCGTCGTGAAGCACCTTGTCAGACCGCAATACAGAAATTGGTAGAAAAATTCGAGCTGTCGGGACAAGTTAGTGATGTGAAGAATAAAACCCGTACACGTCGCTCAAGTATAGCCGAGAATATTGCTGCTGTAGCCGAAAGTGTTGAAGAAAACCCAGGTTTGTCCATTCCTCGTCGTTCTTTGGAATTAGGCATTCCACAAACGTCATTACACCGTATTTTGCATAAATATTTGGGTCTTAAGGCTTATAAAGTTCAATTAACACAAGAACTCAAGCCGGCCGATCATCAACAACGTCGAGTCTTTGCTGATTGGGTCCTTGAAATGCATGAAAATGATCCGGAATTCCATCGAAAACTCATCTTAAGTGATGAGGCCCATTTCCACCTCGATGGCTTCGTCAACATGTGAAATTGTCGCATCTGGGACTCGGAAAACCCAAGAGTTATTGTTGAAAAGCCTCTCCATCCTCAACGTGTGACTGTTTGGAGCAGTTTATGGTCCCGCGGGGTCATTGGACCTTACTTTTTCGAAAATGAGGCTGGAGCAAAAGTTACGGTGAATGGATTGTGCTATCGACAGATGATTAATGATTTTTTATGGCCGGCATTGGATGGTATTGATCTGGACAACGTTTACTTTCAACAAGAGGGCGCTACGTGCCATACAAGCAACGAAACCATCGATCTTTTACGGGAAAAGTTTCCGGACCGTGGCCACCGAGATCTTGTGACTTAACACCTTGCGACTTCTTCCTTTGGGGCCACGTGTAAGAGAAGGTCTACGCCAACAGCCCAGCGTCGATTCAAGACATCAAAAATGGAATTCGTGAGGCCATCGAGGACATAGGGCAGCCACTTTGCGATTTGGTTATGGAAAATATCATGAAAAGGATATGGTCCTGTAGGCGTGGTCGTGGTGGTCATTTGGCTGATGTTATTTTCCAATATTAACGGCATACCTTCCTCTTTATAATGAAATAAAGATCCGATCATTTATCTCAAAAAATGGGATTTTTCTTTGAATATCAAAATAACACCTCTTATTGGAAAACCCGTTAGTTAGTCCTTGTTTTTATAATCCAGATTAAGACAAATATGCTCAGTTTTAATAAAATTTTGCAAAACTGAATGATGGATTTTTAGGATTGAAAATTCATCTTTACTTTGTTTATAATACTCATATGATAAAAAATACAAGTAAACTAGATGAATATGCGTTAACCCTTAAAGAATTAGACCAGCATTTGATGAACTTTTTTGTTCCAAATCTAATAATAAAAATAGTGCTTGAGTTGCGTGCACTGCTCAAAGCTCGATTAACAACATAGGAAAGCCATCGTGTTTTGCACAAATTCAAAATTTTGTGAGCTTTTGTATTGAAAGTTTCTTGAAATTCACTAAAAATGTCGCTTTGCGGTGTAATAAAAGTATGTCTAAATATTTAGAACTAATTTTTCAATAACCACAAGTAATTTTTTAAATAAAATAACTTTTTATTCAATTAATTTTTTTAATTTTGTTTTTACGCCATCTCCCCACACATGAGGAATGCATTATCCATAGCCAATCCAATGAAAGTCTCTTTCTATTATTTCTATCATTTTTTGGAATTCAATAAAAGAGCCAAGAACTTTAGTAAAATTTTCTGGTAAATAGCGGGGAACTAATCCAAGCCACTTTTGATTACAAACGCCTGTGCTTTTATCGATAATAAGAGAAAACTTAGTTTTTCGAGAATTGTTACTAATTTCATTTAAAGTGAACGGAGCAATGATATCTATTAGCAATGAAGCAGGCCCGTAGTTAGAACCAAATTAAAGGTAGGGCATCCGCAATTTGAACTATTGCGCAAATTATCGGTGCATTTTGGATACATCTATTCAGGTGAAGGGACATCTTTTTGAAAAAGTAAACTTCCAGAACCCTCATTTTATTAAATTTTTTTATACGTGAACTAAAACAGGTATCTACAATAAAAAGAATTGAATGGACCAAACAAGAAACACAACTTAGTAAAAATATTCAATATATTTGCAGTCTTCGATTTACCATATTGTGGAATTGTAGTAGAACCTCGTCAATATCTTGTTGTCTGTTCTTTTTCGTTCAAATGCAAGAAATACCAAATACCAAACCTGGCAATATCTCGTGAACCATTGGCATTATTTGAGGCTTACTGATAGCAATTAGTGTCGAAAACGTGGATTCGCACGAAGCGACTGATGCATATATTTCAAACGTATCTTTGAAGGATTGCCTTTGTCTGTATAGAAATTCTATCTAATATGTTTTCGTTCTGATCTCCTCGGCCATTCAACTCATTCAAGTAACTTTTCACAATATTAGCCTCTTCTGTGGAAGGAATTTTAATAGCTGAAAAATAATTGCAAATACGGATTTGTTTTTTTCTCATTAATTTCCCCACTATAATCATATATTTAAATGTTGAACAAACTTAAACTTTGTCCAACTCATCTACACATAACATTGAATCCTCATTGTCTTCAAACCTTCTTTTCATCTCAGCTGTTATTATGTCTATAGTTTCATAATATTCAGCTTTAAATAGTGGAACTTAAATTATGCCTGTAGTGTTTTGACGAGAAGGTGATGGACTATACAGCATTTAATAATCTAGATGTCTTGCGTTTACTTTTCTCATTTGTTCTGGGAACTATTTTAAGATTCTTTTCTAAAATATGGTATTCTCAGCTTCTTCCGAAATTGTTTCATACATCTCTTCTGACCTCAATTTCTTCCTGGACACATTGTTATGATCAACACAACACCCTTCGGTTCTCACGCCGCTGTCCATACCTACGTGACAAGGAATCCACTTTATTAATTTCCTTTAAATTCTTAAACCCTTGTCACGTCTAAATTACGATCACACAATTTTTACAAAAGTGCTAAATAAACACTCGAGTGTTTATTTGAACCATGCACACAAAATATAAAACGCAGTTACAGTTTGCTGACTTCGCGTCTTGTTTTCAAGTGGAATATCAGATTCCAGACAGCGCGTGGGAGCCAGGGCGATAAGCAAAATGAGATTCAATAGTTTGTTTTTTGACCAAGATCTTGGAGTTCGCTTCAGTCCGTCGTACTTAAGACAACCACTGTAATATCTCTCTGTATTTTTAAAGTTCAATTTAAATAAAAGTATTTGTTTTAATCAAAAATGATAAAGGTGTTGTAATTTCTTTGAAGAGAACGAGAGCGACGACGGCGAGAAGTGTGGCCCCCTCGCTGAATTTTCTTAGCGAGCGTAACAAATGGTGGCAGCGGTCTAATTCACGCGACCGTAATACTAAAATTCGTGTGCTAAATCACAATCCACGCGATCATAATAATAAAATTCGTGTGATAAAACGCAATCCACGCGATTATAATACAAAATTCGTGTCCATAAGTTATAATCCGCGCGATCTTAACACAAAATTCGTTCGCCGACGGATTATGAGGATCAAACAAACTGATCTCCGCTTAATTGGCTGATACTCATTGGATCTTCCCTTTATTGGCTTATATACAGTGATCTTCGCTTATTTGGATGATACTCATTGGATCTTCGATTAATTCCAACCCAGGAAAACCTATCAGTAAATTAACTGGAAGCTCATTCAGTAAAGAACCGCGTATAATCAACTTAATCAATCTATTGAATAGAATGGAATCAATAAGGATGGTACTGTAAGTCAGGATACCTGTTTAAAATATTATAATATATTTCTATATTGCTTATTTCTCCATTGTTTGATACAAATTATTATTAAATGTATTAAATAAATAAAAGTGGAAGTTGGTCAAAATTATTGTGTCAAATAAAATGGAATCAATACAGATGATCCTGATATTATTTCAAAAATATTTCTCTATTGCTTGATCCAAATTATTATTAAATGTATTAAATAAATAAAAGTGGAATTTAATTAAAATTAATGTGTCGAATAAAATGGAACCAATACAGATGGTCCTGATAGTATTTTAAAAACAATTCTCTATTGCTTAATCCAAATTATTATTGAGATTATTAAATAAATTAAAGTGAACTAAATAACTCATGGAAAAATAATTAGTGGTGTATGCTTTGTGTTGTCTGATCACGAGTGTGGGGCAATAATTTCATTCGTCCCTGTGCCGATAAGTAACTAACAAATTTTGTTTAAACGAAAATAATTGTTGCTCTTAAAATTTTGTATCTCATGTGTATACTTACAAATTGAATCAATGAAATGATCACGAAGCATGATTTTATATTAACCATATCTGAGTGCTAATTATCGGTAATGATAAAACCTTTTTCATTGTGCTCAGCTTGCGCTGTAAGCATATAGTAATTTCAAGCATTCTAATTTTAGTCCGTAGTAAAATCCCTCGTAATAATGTTCATATTGCAGTGTTAGAAACATGTCATCTCCGGCGCTAGATTTATTTCGAAGTCTTTTTGCGTTTTACGAAATCTTTCCTATATTCTCGTGCACATAGCTAGCAGTGCGTAGTTCTCGACTTCTGCTCCTTGCCGAGACGTTTTGAAAGGAAGCGTCACTGAGTATTTGTAGTGTTTTATTTGGTTTTTTTTATTTTACGAGTTTGCAAATTGTGTTTTGAGTCCTTATTGAAGATTAATAAATTAAGTTACTTTAGGGATAACCGCGTAGTTTGAAAGTTCTTGTAGATAAGAAGAATTGCGAATATTATATTTTTCTCCATCAGGCATTAGATAACAAAAGGTGTCGTAAATGGAATCATTGTATTTTTCCCAATTTTGCAAGTAACAGAAGGGACCATTTAGGAAAATAAACTAATTACATGCTCTCGTTCAATCTTTCTTTGCGAGGCGGAAAAAAGGTTCCACGCAAACCGGGTGAACCAGATAACTCAGAAGAAGAGTCAAGCGAATCAGAAGAGATAAGTGACTCTCCTCCAAAGTCAGTAACGGATAAAGGCACCGACGACCCAGAATCCCAAATTAAATCTTCTACCTCTATTCCAGCAATCGAAGAAGACCCAAAAAGCTCCCTTCCTTGCAACTCTCAATCAGAAAAAATTCAAAGCATGGCCTCCTTTAATATAGCAAACGCTATAAAACTTATACCGGAATTCGATGGAAATTCTGAAGCAGTCGCTAGATTTCTGCAAGTTGCCGAAATCCATTATTCGAAAGCCTCTAATAACAATGAGAAAGCCGAATTTCTTGACCTGATTAAGTCAAAGTTAACTAATAGGGCATATACCGCGCTTCTTCGATATCAAGACTTTAATAACTGGCCCGACTTGAAAACTGCTATAAAGAAGAACTTCGAGAAGTTCCGTTCAACTCAGGTCATACAGGCAGAGCTGTTCACTATAAAGCAGGGACATCGCGATACAGTTGCTGAATACGCAGCGAAAATCGAGAAATTGTTAGACGAATTAAATATAGCAAGTACTCAAGGAGAAGGAGACGAGGGTAGTAAAGCTATTAGGAGCCTTAATGAAAAAACTGCTATAAATAATTTCAAGAGAGGATTAAAGCATCCTTTGAAACTTATAGTCAAGTCTACAAAGCATGACACTTTTAGCTCTGCAATTGATTACGCACTAGATGAGGAACTCATAGCTGAAAACGAAAAACCGGATACAAAGAAATGCACCTATTGCAAAAATTTAGGTCATACAGCTAATGAATGCCGAAAGTTACAAAATCGGAATAATCCAGGAACTTCGAATGGATACAATCGTCAGTATCTTCCAAGATTTTCTAATCCACGCGTGAATACGATTCAAACAGCGCCAGCACGCTGTCAGTATTGCAAGAATATTGGGCATTCTATACAAGAATGCCGGAAGCGACAATACAATAATGCGAAACGCGAAAATGCGACGGTAAACCATAATACGGCAACCAGCAATCAAACTCGAGCAACTGAGCGCAATGGACGACGTCCGAATTCGGGAAACGCCACAATACCTTGCACCAGCGGTACTATGGTGCGGGTACAAGACCTAAATTAGAGTGCCAACGTAAAATTTCTCACATATCGACAAAAATTTCTAACAATATTTCAATTCCAATTTTAAATTTTAATTCACGGCAAACGTTTCAAAATGAAATCAATTTAAATATTCTTCAGTCCAAGGTAAAACAAAACAAATTCCTCCTTGACACAGGAGCTTCTATTTCTATAATTAAAGTTAGTGCATTAAAAAACGAAGTTTGGGTGCAGACCAATTTGGCCATTTCAATTAAAGGTATTTCTGAACAAACAATCCTCACTAAAGGTATATGTTATCTAGATATACATCTGGCCGAGGCTTCTATATTTAGTCACCCATTCCATGTAGTCTCCTCAGATTTTCCTATCTCTTATGAAGGAATTATTGGTGAAGATTTCTTGTCAAAAACAAATTCCGTACTTAACTATAGATCCCAGACTGTAACAGTCCAAACCAATGAAGGAGGAGTAGAACTCCCCTTTATATACTCAAGGAAAAATATAACAATTCCACCGAGGACAGAGACCATCCTCAAATTCGGCCCTATTTTAGAAAACGAAGAAGTCATTTGTCTGCCGACTGAGATAGCACCACAAGTATATACCTCAGGATGCATAACAAAGCCCGAGGACGGACACATATACATCTCAGTCATAAACTCTTCCCAAAACGAGGTAGAAATTACAGATACAACACCTTTGAAATCAGAGAAACTTAACAATTATGAAGTATACGATCTGAAAAGTGTCCGAAATCAGGACAGAATAGGAAAGCGACTGGAGAAGCTTACATCCCTTCTAGAGCTAGATCACCTAAATTGTGAGGAAAAGCTATCCATTGACGACATCTGTCGCGAATTTAACGACATTTTCCATCTCGAAGGAGACAAATTATCTTTTACACCAACTATTTCGCACGATATTCCAGTTATGCCAAATAAATACCCCATAAATGTCAGACCATATCGCTTACCCGAAATACATAAGCAGGAAATTAAAAAACAAGTAAAGCAAATGTTAGATGATGGGATCATTCGCCACAGTACTAGTCCATGGAACGCCCCACTGCTAGTTGTACCGAAAAAGCCAGATGCTCAAGGTAACAAGAAGTGGAGAGTGGTAGTGGACTTCCGCAAATTAAATGAGTTAACTGTGGCTGATGCACACCCACTGCCTAACATCGAAGATATCTTAAATCAGTTAGGCGATTCTAAATATTTCTCCACCCTAGATCTCGCGAATGGCTATCACCAAATACAAGTAGCCGAGGGGGATAAATCAAAGACAGCATTCAGTACCCCTTACGGGCATTTTGAGTTTAATCGCATGCCATTCGGCCTTCGAAATGCTCCTCCCACATTCCAGCGTTTGATGAACCAAGTGCTGACAGGGTTACAG
Organism: Dioctria rufipes; assembly: GCA_963924295.1. Classification (NCBI taxonomy): domain Eukaryota; kingdom Metazoa; phylum Arthropoda; class Insecta; order Diptera; family Asilidae; genus Dioctria; species Dioctria rufipes. Next base: position 122,087,092 of record OZ002742.1, read on the forward strand.
GGTATTAGATGTTTTGTCTACCTTGACGATGTAGTCATATATGGGCGAGATTTAGAGGATCATAATCGTAAACTTCGGGAAGTGTTCGAGTGTTTAAAGAAGCATAATTTAAAGCTCCAACCGAACAAGTGTAAATTCCTCTGTAAGGAAGTACATTATCTGGGTCATGTAATAACAGACAAAGGAATAAAACCCGATCCTAATAAAGTAGTAGCTATTGAAGTCATCCTGCCTCCAAAAAATACAAAACAACTCAAATCATTTCTAGGTCTCGTGGGCTACTATCGAAAGTTCATCCCACGATTTTCTAAGCTTGCTAATCCACTGAATCAATTACTAAAGAAGGATATTCCCTTTAACTGGGATGCCCATTGCGATGAGTCCTTCAATCTTCTAAAGAAATCTATTATGCAAGCTCCAATACTACAGTACCCTAACTTTGAGAAACCTTTTTTTGTCACTACTGATGCCAGCAATACGGCGATAGGTGCAGTGCTCTCTCAACGAAAGGAACCAGACGGTACGGACCTGCCAATTGCATTTGCAAGCAGAGTCCTGAATAAGGCCGAAAGGAACTATTCTACCATTGAAAAAGAAGCACTAGCGGTCGTATGGGCAACTAAACAATTCCGGCCGTACGTTTACGGAAGGAAATTCACTGTAGTGACAGATCACAAGCCTCTAGTGTGGATCTTTAACCTCAAAGATCCATCTTCAAGAATCATGCGCTGGAGAATCAAGCTAGAGGAGTACGACTTTGTTGTTGTCCATAAAGCGGGGCATTTGAATAAAAATGCAGATGCATTATCCCGACTGGAAACAAAAAACGTGTCTGTGATGACGAGGTCTCAAGTAGGAATAAATCAGAATCAAACCAAGCTCAACACTTCTAGCTCAAGTCTGACGAATACGCCAACTTCAATTAACACTAAGCCAAATAAAATAGACAACAGTGAATTAGTCCCCAGTCTGGAGCCCAGCAGACAACCTGAACTCAAATCAAGTATACCAATGCGGGATCCCATAAGAAATAATTTAAAAAACTCAAAGCCCATTTCAATTGAAGACGACGATTCGGGTGGAAATAAACCAATAACATTAACGGAAAAAGACAAAATTGAAAAAGTCATTCACGAATACCACTGCACTCCCACTGGCGGACACCAAGGAGTCACCCGCACAGTTAAAAGAATCAAACAGAAGTACATTTGGAAAAATATGTATAGGGACATCAAAAAATATATATTATCTTGTGATAATTGCCAAAGGAATAAAGTCACAAGAAAGGTCAGAATTCCCATGAAAATCACAACAACTTCCACAAAACCATTCGAACGGGTATCATTAGATATTGTTGGACCAATTAACCCACCATCAAATAGCGGAAATCAGTACATACTTACCTTCCAGGACGATTTAACGAAATTCGTACAAGCCATTCCACTTCCCAACCAAGAAGCGGGAACTGTGGCCGAAGCGTATGTACGCAAAATTATTTGCGTGTTTGGTACTCCTCAGTATCTGCTAACCGATCAAGGTAGTAATTTTCTCAGCGATTTATTTAAAAGAACTTGTAAACTATTAAATATAAAGAAAATACAAACTACACCCTATCACCCTCAGTCGAATGGATCCCTTGAACGATACCATCGTAGCCTGAATGAATATCTTAGAAGCTACGCGAGCAAAGACAGTAATAACTGGGATACCTGGATTGATTATGCTGTTTTTTGTTATAATACCACTCCGCATTCCGCAACAAACTTCACGCCTTACGAAATCTTATTCGGTATGAAACCTGAAATCCCATCTTCCGTCACCAGGTCAGTGAAACCAGTATATAACTATGATGATTATGTCATCGAAATCAAAGCTCGATTACAGAATGGTTACGCTTTGGCGCGCGAAAATGTAGTAAGAGCGAAAGAACGCTCAAAATTATACTATGATCGGGGTACAAAAGAAACCACATTCAGCATAGGAGATAAAGTGCTTCTGGAAAGTAAAGTACGAAAAAACAAAAAACTGACCATGAAATATGAAGGGCCATATGAAGTGGTGGAAATCCGGTCACTTGAGACGTCCGTAATACGTATAGGAAGAAAGGAAAAGTTAGTGCACAATAACCTGCTAAAACTGTATATAACATAAATGTTAATAATTCTGCTTCTGTGTATATCCGCTTTAAATAATAATAATCCGTACTACACCTGCATAAAACCTATAATTGAAAAAAAAAAAAACATTTTCTGCTCATTACAGGGCCATGGGCATACTGCTCACAAATACATACGCCCAACAAGTCGAATCATATCATACCAATACTCCTATTAAAAACGCGAGTGGCATCTACTTCGAGGAATTGGGCCTGCTGGGAAAATCTACCTCAGTCTGGAGACTGGTGGTGCACTTTGACTTCGATAAATTCGAAATTGAAGAAAAACAACTCCAACAAAGGTACGAAGATGTCTCTAATTTCTGTAATAAACTAAAACCTCTACTGGATCCGTGCAAAGCTACTCTTAAAATATTAAACGCGACACTAAATGAAGTCATTGAAAATAATAGTATAATTCGTAAGACTTTTCGCCGACAAAACACTCAAAGGAAAGCTAGAAGTATTGTTGTGGGAGTGGGAAAATTGTCGAAATTCCTATTTGGTACTATGGATGAGGATGACTCAACAAGAATCGATGCGGCAATAAATACCCTGCAAAGCAACCAAAAAGTCTTACATCAAGTAGTTTCAGATCAAACAACTGTCATATCCAATATAATAGAAACACTAAATAACACGGAAAACACAATAAATAAAAGATTTGAAGATGTCCAAATCCTTCTTAACTCCTTAACGGAGGGTCTCAACAGTAAAGATAAAATCGAGAAGACCTTACACCTATTCGATGAATTATCTAATTTTATCACATTGTCCCTTAACCGTGTCCTGACTAAACAGGAAGAACTTACGAGTGCAGTATACGAAGCAAAGTTAGGTAGACTTGATAAACATGTATCCAGGTCGCACACATTCATTGAAGCTCTTAAGGAAATACAGTTAGACCTCCCAAATGATTTGAAATTGCCTGTCAAAGCTTCAGTAGAAAACTTACCTCTCATAAATAAAATTTCTCGAGTCGAACCGTTATATACCTCCCAATTCCTGGATTCCTGGTACTCAATATAGACATCCCATTAGTTAGTGACACTTTCAAGTTGTATAAACTAACAAGTATACCTGCGCTATATAAGAATGACCTATATTACCTTATTCAAACGGATGCGGATTACGTAGCAATCAATGAGAAACTAAGACAATATATATTCTTAAAAAACGATGAAATTGAGCAGTGTCTGGCTATTGAACTAATGTATATATGCACTCAAAATTACCTTACTTACCATCAGAACCCACAGAATTGCATAATAAGCTTACATCTGGGACACAACAAAGTAAATAACTGTGAGGTACGAATTTTTAAAATCACCCATGAGATATGGCACTCACTTAACAAAGTCAATGCTTGGTTGTATATAACTCCAATCCCAAGCCAGGTAAGAATTTATTGTAATAATACCGCATACTCGGTTCAGATAGCACAAAGCGGAATACTAGAATTACAACAGGGATGCAAAGCGTCCACCCATGAAGTGAACGTAGAAACCACTAGTGTAAAGAAAACAACAAAAACATTTGTACAATATTTGGATAACATAAGTATAGAAAATGTCACATATATTCTTGAAGAGAATTATGGAAAAACTTATTTCAAACAATTAAAAGATTTTCACTTGCAACACTCTAACTTAAATGGACTCAGTGTAAAAGTAGAAAAAATGAAAGAAAATATCCGATCATACCAAGACAACTCCAACCCCCAAATTTCTACAAATACCTTTATTATAACCACAGTAATACTTTTAATAGTAATAATAATTTTTATAGCTTGGTATATAAGTAAAAAATACTTGAAATGTAAAATAAATATTACACCCACTGAAGAGATAAATGGTGGACAATAGAAATTAAAATGTAAAAAAAAACAAAAAAAAAAAAACAAAAAAAAAATGGGTTTTTATGATACATAAAATTTATTCATTATGTAAGTACATACAAATTAAAATTACGTAATTGAAAAAAAAAAAAAAAGAAAAAAAAAAATAATAAATACTAATAAATAAATTTTTAGAATAAAATATATCACGATTTTAACAAATTATTTAAAAAAAAAAAAAAAAAAAATCATAGTACATAGCACTATTTGTATTTTATTTTTCATCTTTTGTAAGGGGGGAGGAGATGTTATGATCAACACAACACCCTTCGGTTTTCACGCCGCTGTCCATACCTACGTGACAAGGAATCCACTTTATTAATTTCCTTTAAATTCTTAAACCCTTGTCACGTCTAAATTACGATCACATAATTTTTACAAAAGTGCTAAATAAACACTCGAGTGTTTATTTGAACCATGCACACAAAATATAAAACGCAGTTACAGTTTGCTGACTTCGCGTCTTGTTTTCAAGTGGAATATCAGATTCCAGACAGCGCGTGGGAGCCAGGGCGATAAGCAAAATGAGATTCAATAGTTTGTTTTTTGACCAAGATCTTGGAGTTCGCTTCAGTCCGTCGTACTTAAGACAACCACTGTAATATCTCTCTGTATTTTTAAAGTTCAATTTAAATAAAAGTATTTGTTTTAATCAAAAATGATAAAGGTGTTGTAATTTCTTTGAAGAGAACGTAACAACATTTTAATATTAATATGGCAGCCTTCAATCCCGTGCTTCGAGCCTGTAAAGAATGTAAAGCCGCATTAGCCGGTTGCAGAACACATAATATTTTTTTTTTTTGCTACTATCTTCGCCAGTCGAATTTCCATGGTTAACATAACGCCTTTGGTGTCAATACTTTTTGCAATATAACAATTGGATTTTCCAATTTTCATTTTATCTGGAGTCTTCAAAATCAGAAAAATTTTAATATACGCCTCTTGTAATAGCCAAATGTCCTGAGGTGTTCAATTAGTCGACCAATCGTATTACCTTCATACATGGCAGGATGAGGTGGGAAGTAAGCAACGTAAACATGGCCGAGTAGTGGCTGACTGGTCATTGTTGCCGGTCATACAGGCTCGCTGCGATGACTTTTATGACGACGCCGCAGAATACGGAATAAGTTGGCATTGTCATTTTAAGGTAAGGCATTGTCCCTCTATGCCCTCCCCTGGCAACGGCCCTGCAATGAAGTAGCTTTTGTTCTAGCACAATTTATTTGGTGAGAGTCTGGAAAATAGCTTTAAATAAGGCAGGTAAGGTATCCACCAAAGAAAGCGATAATGAATGTTGTACACAACACATTACAGAAATTATTTCACACCTTACTTTCCTGTGCAATTCCGAGATTGCCTTACTATCTTTAAAAGTGTATGATCAATTTTGTTGGTTTGAAGATTCAGATAATCTTGTGTTCCCAAATATTTTCATATCTAATAATTACAGTTATACTTATACAAATCATTTTATTACATCGCTTGCAATAAGCCTTGTTTCCCTTCAATCTTAACCATTTCCTATTATTTTCCCATTATTGCTTTTAATTCTGCTTATACTTTTATTTTTTTACTGGTGCTTCTGTTTGTCCTTTCTCCGATTTCGACTCATCTGGCTTTGGTATTGGTGCAATTTCATGCCTGGATGTTCCACCGCGAGCGAACTAATTGTGAAATGTTAAATATTAGTGGCAATAATGGCAAATAGTTATAGATTTACAAACAGGGTCATAGAGTGGTAGATTGAAAATATTGCCTTCAAATAGTGGTAGATCTATGACTATAGTCAGAAAGTGGCAGCCCTGAACACAGCTATTGAACAAAATAACATCATGCAGACAAGTAACTCTCAGCCGCAGTCATCCTAAATTATAAAGTGTACATTTACTCTCGTTATACACAAATGTAGCCACTTAACGCAAACTAAACTAATACACATATATGTTCAAACCAACATTAAATAGCCACCTGGAAGTAAAATAGTTTAAAAGTTTCTAATTCCAAGTTTTTCTAATCATTGAAAATAGGTTAGGAATGAAACGATATATACCTACTTACAAGCACATCGATAAGGCAGTGGAGATAACAATCAATACATATTGGCTAACAGTGCGCGAATTAAATGGAATTAGATTAAGTCATCTGTATATTTAAATGTATCTTTAAAATTGCAAAGTAGCAATATTTTAATAGGTATCTTATTGTATAATTATAATCCTAATAACTTTAATTTCAATTTTCAATTTCAATTTCAATTTATTTAATTAAGGCATTGTACAATGAAGATGCGGAATCTTATTATTAGTACAAGTTCAAAAGTATATACAAACAAAACTTAACCTATCGAAACTCCAAAATTTGAAATAATGAATACATGTGCCAAAAAAAAACACAAAAAAGAAATAATTGTACCTAATAGTAACAAGGAGTATGTAAACCTATAACTAAACTTAAAACTGGAATAATAATTGCAGTCATAAAGAAGTAATCAATCGAGCTAGATGTGAATACAAAATATGCTAAGTTAGAAATTAAATAGAGTAGAGTTAGATTTCATAAATTCAAATAGTAGGTTTTTGAAGCAGTTGAATGTGAGGATCCCCAAAGATTTTCTCAAAGAAATTGGTAAAATGTTCCAAATTCTGACAGCGTGGACGAAGAACTGGCGCTTTGATGTAACACAATTGGACCGAGGAATAATCAATTTTACAGTCCTGGTAGATCTAGCAAATTGTAAGCAGTCGTATAAATAATTATGAGATTGAAACTTAATGATCTTAGCCAAGAATAAGGTACACCGAAACTTAAGGTAAAGTGAAAAACTGCATCCGAAAATAGACGAGACGTATCGCGAAACATGATCGTACCGCCGAAGATTGTAAACATATCGCACTATTGAATTAAAAGCGTTATTAAGTTTATAAAAAGACTCCGAGTCAAGTTGACAGAAGACCTCGCACCCATAGGTTACAATAGGAGCAATTAAAGAGCGAGCTAGTAATAAGCGCGTTGAGAGTGGAGTATATGAGGCAGATGACCACAGTGCGCGGAGACCACCATATACTTTTTGAATTACGATATCTATATGGTTATTCCACGTAAGGGTTCTATTAAATATTACCCCCAAGTTTCGAGCGGATTGAGCAAAAGCGATAGTGGAACCGTTGAGTTCAACCACGGGAAAGCTGTTTAGATCAAGCAATGTCTTATAAATAACTAAGCATTTAGATTTCTCTGGATTTAATTTAAGTTTGTTCAAAGCTGACCACCTATTTATTGATTCCAAATCCTGATTGATACAAAAGACCCCATCCTCAGCCAAACCAATAGGACGACAGATGTATAATTGTACATCATCGGCATAGAGATGTAAACGAGAATGTTGAGGGCAGCCAAATATATCATTGATGAACATAATGAACAGGATCGGTCCCAATATAGAGCCTTGTGGAACACCCGAATTGACTGCTTTGAATGAGGAGAGCTTTTCAGTGGAAAGGACTGCCTGAAAGCGTCCACATAAATAGTCAGAAATCAATCGTACGGCATGTATGCTAAAATTAAAGTTGTTTATCAGTTTTAGGCAAAGTGTTTCATGATCGACTGAATCGAATGCTTTGGAAAAATCAAGAAAAACGACCGCCGAAAACATTTCATTATCCAAACTTTCTCTAATATCATTTGTAATTTTCAGCAGTGCGGTAATACAATCATGCTTTGCTCTGAAACCAGACTGGCAGCTATGTAAAAGAGAGTTACTTAACAGAAAATTAGTGATTTGTGTACACATGATTTTCTCAATGATTTTAGATAAAAAGGGAAGAATAGAAATTGGACGAAATTCAGACGAACTTTTAGGGATAGGAATTACTTTAGATAATTTGAAATGGTTGGGGAAACGTGACGTCATGAAGCAAGTGTTGACAATATGAGCTAAAGGAGAAAGAAGTTTAGGCAATAATAGACGAACAAATCTGGGAGTAATCAAGTCCAAACCAATGGAGCCTGACTTTAAATTTTTATAAGCTTCCAATACGTCTATTTCAGAAACTCTTTGGAATGAAAAGTTCGCATGCGATTGAGATGATGACAATGATGAAAATGTCAAGTTGTATCCTGTGGAGACTGGAGGTTGATCCGACAAAAAGATATCATTTAGGGTATCGGGATCAACTTCACAATTTGTACTTTTAGTTGATTTTACACCCAAAAGTTTAATATTTTTCCAAAGCTGTTTATTGGGAAGGTCGGTGCGTAGTATCGATGAGTAATACCTCTTTTTTGAGATGTAAATGGCATTTGTTACACGGTTGCGGAGAATCCGATATTCCTCCCAAAAATTGGAGCAGCGAAAGCGCTTCCACATAAGGAAAGCTCTGTTACGAGTATGAATCAAATTAAGGATTCTATGTGAAAACCAAGGACACTGAGAATTAACCACCCTTTTAGTTATAAGAGGAACATGCCTTTCATGTAAGTCTTTCAGGGTATCACACAAAAACGTAACCTGCTCATCTACAGTAGTTTTAGATTGTACACTATTCCATAGGATAGAATCTGCCTCATCCGACAACGCCTGGAGATCTACACGCTCATAACAACGATAGGTATATGTGTGGGATATCCGCACTCTTTCGAGGCAAATGTCATAAGTGAGCATTATTAAATCGTGATCCGAGATCCCTGGTAATGATGTTTGATTATTAAAGACTACCTTAGACATATTTGATGTAAAGAAAGCATCAATTAGTGTGGACGAAGTACTAGTGAAATGCGTAGCTTCGCTGTTAACGCGGCGTAATGCAAGGGAGCCTAAAAGAGTATTAAATGAGCAAGACTGACCTGCTGGGTCCAAGGAATTATAGTTGAAGTCACCTCCAATTATGATGTTTTCATAGCGTGGTACAACATCTAATAAAACGTTCTCAAGATTCGAATGATGACATGAAGGCGGTTTGTAAATACAACCGATCAAGCATTTAGTAGAGCCAGAACCAAGCTCGCAGAAGATATATTCCGCTCCGGTATTAGAATTGCAACTAGTAAGTAAAGTCTTCCATTTAATGTTATCCTTCACAAATATTGCTACCCCACCACCACGCCGCCCACGTCTATCACAACGAAACACTCTATAATTCCGCAAATTTAAAGTAACATCATCAATCTGTGGCTTGAGCCATGTCTCAGTGACGCAAATAACATCAATTAATGAATTTGAAAATATTTCGCGAATCTCGTCAATCTTCGGTAGCAAACTTCTGGAATTAAAATGAACAATCCTAAGTCCATTGGCTTGATTACAGAAAATATTGATTAAAATTTTTACGCAAGCGCCCACGTCCAGACTGCCAAAACTAGCCATTATCGAATAGTAACGAGGGCCTCACACTCAACTGATTTATATAGACAAAAATTAACACGATAGCAAAAATTATAAAATCCAACCGAAAAACGTAATAAAATCTTATCTTAGCTATAGAACTAAAGAAAATATAAAATAAATAATAAATCTTAGACAACATAGCGAAAGATTACTTAGAAAAACATCTTAAAGAATTCAAGAAATCAAGAACTATGAATTACAAATAAAAATTCTTAATCCTTCATTGCTGTGATCCAAAGTTAAAGCCATTTATTCCAGCGAGTATAAACCTTCAAGCGTCAAAATGCGTGAAGCCTTCTCCCCCTCCCTTGTCCGCACAAACACATATCCGGATGACGTATATGCAGTTGAAAGCTTTTGTTCCTTCCTCAACTTAATAGCTACACGGAAGATGCGATAATTTTTCGTAGAGAGACTATCATTAACATGGATAGCAGAAGACAAATCGTTCGAGCTGCCAATTCCAACATCCCACAGTCGCAGTATTTTGGAGCCAGATGGTAATGATTTTAATTTACTCCTAACTGCTGCAAGCAGAGTACTTTTATCACGTTCGCAATTGAATCGTAAAATTATCGCTGGTGCAGCTGACCCTTTCTTTGTTTTAACTCTGAAAATATGATTGGGTGGGTTAAACTCAGTCAGTAGACAAAAATAAAAAATGAAAAAAACGAATCACGCAGTTAGACTAATTAATTAAAATAATCGTACAAAAAGCGGAATAAAAACTTTAGCTTGGAGCAATGATAAGCACGTCTCACTCGTTTGAACTCATCTCCTGTACTAGCTAGGAAATATTAGGAACGGCAACAAAAAATGCTCAACATTCCAGTTGCTGTGCACAGCTGCTAGGGTCAATGCACTCTTCTGAAGTACGCACTGCTGCTAAGGTCAACGGACTTTTCTGTTGCTACCTACGCACAACTGCTAAGGTCAACGTACTTTGGTTACTATGCGCAATGTAAAATAATTTGTTGGAGCCGTGCGCAATTTAGAGGCAATATAAGTCGCAGGCCAACTTGAATCTTCCTCTTTTAGTATCCAGCTTTCATAGAGTGCGCATCATTTTGGAATTCGACTTGGCTAGTGTAATAAAATATAATTATTAACAAATTAACTTTATCTTGAGTAAAGACTGAGATAAAGCGATTTATTCTGGGTCTCGACTGGAATAAATTCTACTAACATAATAACTTTATCTTGGGTAACGACTGAGATAAAGATATTTATTCTGGGTCTCGACTGGAATAAATTCTACTAACATAATAACTTTTTCTTGGGTAACGACTGAGATAAAGATATTTATTCTGGGTCTCGACTGGAATAAAATTTACTAACCTAATAACTTTATCTTGGGTAACGACTGAGATAAAGATATTTATTCTGGGTCTCGACTGGAATAAATCTTACTAATAACAACTTTATCTTGGCTACCGACTGAGATAAAGATACATATTCTGGGTCCCGACTGGAATATATTTCACTAACTCAATACCTTTATCTTGTGTAGCGACTGAGATAAAGATAGTTTTTCTGGGTAGCGAATAGAATAACAGAGACTAACTCAAACCTTTATCTTGGGTCTCGACTGAGATAAAGATAGTTATTCCGGGTAGCGACTAGAATAACACTCACTAATCTCAAAGTTTTATCTTGGGTCTCGACTGAGATAAGATAGTTATTCCGGGTAGCGACTAGAATAACACTCACTTGTCTCAACTTTGACAGTATTGTATTGAAATTAAAATTATTATTGTGTAGTGAGTAAGCGTCTTTATTAAATCTATTGAAGTTTAGTTCTTAAGTGTCGTGAAATTGAATTCTGTTAATTTTAGTTCTAGTTGTAATTTTGTACTTAAGTTTTACGTGCGTCCAATAAACCACTGACTATAAAATATTCCCCGGCGTTATTATTTACAGTCTACATCATTATTGATATTTTCTTTTGAGTGTTCTCATTGGGCAGAACATATATGATAATGCTTCTCTTTAACTTTGATAACTGTATCAATAATCTGATCTTGGTAAAGTAATTGTTTCACTACATTCCTCCTTCGTGTTCGCGCTCTCGAGTGATACCACCTATGTGTAAACTCAACTAAATAAATCGATTATCAAGCTAACTTAAGTCTTTTAAGTCTCTTTTTAACCTTATACAGTCCACATCTATTCTCACCTGTGTGAACTAAAACAGGTATTATCTTGTGAACATGCAATGTGAGTTATGAGCATGATTTGTAAAATGAAAGCATTTTTAATACTTCCGACAAATTAATTAAAAGGAATCAGCAATTTTGTACAATTTAGCAGCAAGTCAAGTGATGCAATGTATTTGTGAATAACAGAAAAACTGTGTCACAATAAACTAATAAGTTCAATATTATGAAAAGTCATTCCGTAAGTAAGAAAGCAGTGAAATTGCTTTTCTGGCAATTTCTTTTTGGAATTGTCAATTCTTGCTTATGGAATGACTTTACCTAAGAAGCAATGTAATTCAATTTGTATAAAATACTGATGGTAACCATATACAACCAGAATTGTTTTACCTAGCAAGTGTGTACTAAGTCGGCTCCTTAGCCTAACTGATCAATAAAGCGGTACTTTAGCCTGATCAAACTTTTCATTGGCGTTTAAACCTAAAGATCAATAAAGCGAAATAAAGCCTGATCTTCAGAAATATAGCAGCATAGGCAATACATCGGCACACAGCCTGCCCTATAGCTAACTTGGCGATCTACGAATCGTAGACTCAACAAAGCCACATTCCTAGCCTAGTCCAGAGTACGATTTGATTAATTTATCATCTTTGTCCAACTGAAGTAGAAACAATATACATATTCGAACTGTTGAAATATTGATAATTACACATGGGATCGAAAAAAATAAAGCTCTTCTGAGAGAAGTTCCGAAAATTTACCAAGATCAGCTTCCTAACTACACATCAATCAGTCGCTGTTGATGTTGAACTTCTTGCAGTAATATGTGTCTGGTCTCTCAGACAATCATTTGATGACCTTTGACTTTATTGGTTCTACTTTCCATTAAATTGAGCTCATTTTAATGACGATAGGTGGCACTTTACTGCAATTTCATTAAATGGAGTAAAATTTCCTTCATTTGAAAATGAAGCGGAGTGTTGCAAATGGCTACATCAATCACGGACTTGATTTGTATGACACACTGCACATTTAACTCTATTTATTTAAAAATTAGTCATTATGGAGACAGTCAGTCTAAGGTATAACACGAAGTAAATAATTTCATAGGTGGCAATGATGGCACCTATTGCCCAATGAGTGCTTTGGCCTCACAAACTCACTGCTATACGAATAGAAAGCAGTTTAGCCTGAAACATATTCACTGCAGTAATCTCGACTTTGCAGTAGCTGTTGCAGTAAAGTCGCCTTCACTGCAGATGTGTGCCACATTAACTAGCACCTTTATTTTGACCATCAGCTTTATCGTACAAATTCGGATGATCACGCATTATGTTTATTAAGTTTTCGTATATTATTTTGAAATATACTCCTGTAAGTAAAAAACGCAGCGAGAATTAACGCCAACTACAAAATTACAGACTGAAAATGTTTCGTTTTTTTTACTTTTCCTACAATGCGCTCTAATATTTAGATTGTCAGTACTGAAAAATTTGCAGCAACTTTTAAATTTCTCAAAGTCGGCGTTGAAGTTGCATTTACTGCAGCTGTAACTGCAATTATTGTGGTAACTTCAAGTTCAACCAAATAAGACCACGTGTATTCAAAGTAGAAGTTAAAGTGTGTAAATACAAAATGGAATTTTTGGTTTGTTATCCTGGACAATTGAATGAAACTCAAAGTTGAATAATACTCGCCGTCTTGAGTAACAGTAACTTTTCTTCAATTAAAACAAACAATTTTTACAAAAATTGTGCTTAGTCTAATACAATAACAACAAATTAATATCAATAATTCTACTAAAGCGAGCAAGATTCATTCACCTTTCATTTTTGTGTTGTAAGCAATTTTGGGGTGAGCCCGCTTCGACCAGCGGCGAATGAATTTTACTTACTTAATTAGCAACTATGTACGTTCATTATTAGGTCATTGTTATTTTATTCGTTGTAAATGTAATTTTATATGTTTATGCATGCATCAACATATCCCATTCCAGTACGGTGCACGATGCACGATATTCCGAAAATCCCCTCTACATGAAAAATTATTTTCAAGCCCTGGTCACCCCGGGAGCGGCGAAGCAAAATAGAGTGTTCACATCACGAGCTGCGGATTTTATCCAAATGTACTCTAGTTCCGATGAAGAAGTTCTGTTATTAGTAGCTCTGGTTGAAGAAAAACACAGAAAAGTGAAAAGGTTCGAACGAATACTTAAGAATGCCAAAAGCCTCATTTAACGAATTGTGCGGACTTATTTCGAATTAAAAATGATTTTTGCCGCCACTGGCGCGGCAAAATTGTGTTTTTGAGTAATCTCCAAAATCAGCTCGCGGAAACTATTTTGCCGTGCCGCTCCGCCCTTGATTAGATTTAATTTTGCAAGAGCAATCGTGCAGCGGCAACTTAAAAGGGCAATGCACCGCTCACAGTGTGACCCTACTCTCAAGCCTTACCACGCATTTTCCAGGAAACACAAAAATGTTGGGTGTATTGCACCAAACACACACACAGAAAGATGTTTCGCCACATTTTTCGAACGATTTCAGTGATTTCAATACCAATTTCAATACACCTGCTACGATTCTTGTCGGATGTATGATTGCAGTACCATAATTCCATTCTGCCATAATTGAGAGTTAAATTCGAAGTGGTACTGAAGCGTTTAGGAGAAGTGATGCAGAATATGCTCCATCTCTGCACAAAAACTAAAAAGTCTTATCTGTACGAACCCACGTTCTACCATTTTTCTCGGAAGGATGGCGTTCTTCGCCCACTAATGTATAGAAATGTAAGAAAATCTCATTCTCCTACATTAGACTACACCAAGGAGTATCTGTAGCGTATTACTAGACATACAGTAAGATTATCGGCACATAACTGATTAGAAAAAACAAAACTCTTTGTAAATAAACTCTCTAACTTAAGCAACACAACATAAAATATGTTTGATTGGAAGAAATGTAGAAAATCAATAAAATATCTTAAATTAAATGGAAAAATTACAAAAATTTTGCTCAGGTTAAATTGGAAAAGCAACAACCACAAACTGAAATTGCCTGACCTTGATAGCTCATTTGTCGTAGTGCGGACTATAGGAACACTTTATTGGTACTTAACACTTAACTTCCAATTCTACGGGAACTAAAATTGACCCTAATAAAAATATCATTAGTAACCGTATCGTAAAACAGGGATACTTTAGTACAGTTTTAAAATTAAAAGTAAGATTTTAATTGCCATCTTAAAAAAGATAATAAAAAATACTACTTGTTTTTTTTTTCCACAACGTACATGTATATTTTAAATTTACATATAATGTAACAGCCAACGCGTTTCGTCTTATCAGGACATCAACAGGGCTTTTGTTGTACTGAGGGAATGATTGATTTAGCTGTTAAATAAACTCTCATGGGTAGCTAACGCATGCGTAATGTACTAAAATTCACATTCAAAAGTGGGCTATTTCAATGACCTTTCCTTTCGAACAACAATGTTTGGATAATGACCCAATAAAATGGAGAAGGATCCCCTACTTTGGCGAGATATCCAGATGTTTAAATAAATTATTTAGGGAAAAAAACATAAAGCCAGCCTTCTTTAACAACAGAACTCTAAAAAATATTCTAGTCAACAACAAATTTAAACCTAAAATCAATGAAATTGACCAATGCGGGGTCTATAAGCTGAATTGTGCGGATTGTGATGCTATTTACATTGGACAAACTAAAAGATCAATTAAAACAAGATTCAAGGAGCATATAAATAGCTCAAAGGCTGCAAACCCTAATTCCGGTTTCGCTAAACACCTTAGCTTAACCGGACATAAGCCTAATGCAGACGACATTAAATTATTACACAATTTATCTGATAAAAAATTACTAGATAGATATGAAACTTTTGAGATTAAAAAACCTAAGGATGATGGCTGCTTTATAGTAAATGATCAGCTAGATTTTAAAAACAACAGCCCACTTTTGAATGTGAATTTTAGTACATTACGCATGCGTTAGCTACCCATGAGAGTTTATTTAACAGCTAAATCAATCATTCCCTCAGTACAACAAAAGCCCTGATGATGTCCTGATAAGACGAAACGCGTTGGCTGTTACATTATATGTAAATTTAAAATATACATGTACGTTGTGGAAAAAAAAAAACAAGTAGTATTTTTTATTATCTTTTTTAAGATGGCAATTAAAATAAACTTATTCCACCAAGTGTTATCCATAAAATCAGTAAAAGTAAGATGTTTGGCTATGGTGTTGAGATGCGGGGACATTTAGATTTTTTTATGTGCGGCCGATCACTATTATTATATTGAGTAAGATATTATTATAAAATATATCAAAATAGTGACATTTTTGAAAGGTGCTGGTCAAAGATACCCCCTTAATGGGACACTTTGACCTGAGATCAGTTTTCTTTATAGATTGTATGTATAAAGTTAGTTTGCTCAACGAATCCCTGGCTAAACATGAAATTGAAGACTTTACAATTTTTTAAGATGAGAAAAATGCTTTTCTCTCAATATTTTGGTATGAAATCGGCTTCCAGAAAGAATACATAAGCAGATTTTATATGACGTAGGTTGGTACTATTACAATGGAAAATAACTTAATAGCAAGAATCGGAAATATTTAATTAAAAATATGAAATAATTTATTTTAATACTTCATTGAGTAGCTCCTGATCAAAAGGCCCCCAATCGTCATCTGAACTTGGAATATAGGGAATATCAGCGGAGCACATTGATTGTTCGTAGGAGTCATCGGAATAAGTATCAACGATTCGAGTAGGACTTGGGATTAAAAGAGAACTTGTGGATGGCTCGTTCTCAAAATTAAGAGTTTCTCTCGGCACCAAAGCGGCTTCCGTTGTTGTGTTTTTTTTTTTTCAAGGAGATATTTGCTTGCATTTTCTTTAAGGTTATGCCTTTACCAGCAGGAACTCGTATCATTTTCCGTTTGCGTAGAGGCTTATCGGAAGTATTATTATGACTTTTGTCGAGCAATTCTATTACAGCTTGCAAAACAAGGTTTTGAACTTGTTCCGGATCTTCATTACTCGGCAGACGACTAGTTACTGCTGCTGGGTCAAATGGTGAAATTCCGCATTTATTGAAACCACTAATGAGCTTAACGGAAACATTACTTTCATCCGATAATTTGTGCTCCAATGTATACAAGAGCTTTGGAAATGCCTCCTTGGTTAAAATCTGGGACTTTTACTTTTGCTCTGATTTTCACTCATCCAAAATTTTTCGCCAATATTTTTACAGCGGGGCATTTAATGCGACGTCTAATGGCTGAGCGATATGGGTGGAATTTGGAGAAATACAAACAAACGCGATATTATTAGCTTGCGCCAATTCAATAACTCGTGAAGTAAAATGGCTGGATAGCTAGCTCATCACCAATAACTACAATGTTCCCAGTAAATTTTCGCGTTTCTATTTTGAACAGGTTTTCAAAGCAATCAGTGAATATAATGGAATAAAACCACCCACTTGTGCTCTTATTATACCTGGGTTTTGGTGGTCCGCCTTCCATCCATGTTTACCAAAGATGAGTGGATTTGTAAACCACATTAGATGGCAATAGCATTCCTGTAGCTGATCCACAATACATAACCGATGTAGATGCCTTTGAAGAATCTCGAATTCGCTCTGCATATTTTACACCGCGTTTGAAAATGCATTTTTTGACACCAGCATCATCTGCCAAATTTGTCTCGTTGTAGTTAAATATACGCTCAGGAGGAACAGTTGATTTCCCAGTACCAGTGATCTCCTTCAAGGTTTCTTGGAGATGGCCAAAATAGGTGCACATTTCTTTCGGTGTTACCGCTGCCCTTAACCGAATAATATTTTAGCACATTCGGTGTGATATCTCATTTTTATACGTCTGTAAAATTCACAAAGCCCATTCGACGCTGGGCAAGTTGTGGTGGCCGTATTGTGGAATACGTTTGCCGCTTTTGTCTAGGTACAATTTGGCTATCTGACGAAGATCTCATGAATCACAAGGAAATCCCCATTTGGCCATGACTAGCATATGGTCCACAAAAGCTTATTCCTCACCAACTGTGAACGCTAAGGGACGGCCAACTTTGACTACGTGCTTCCCCTTCAACTTATTAATAAGTGTTCCTTTTGCTATTTTATGTTTATTGGCAGCCTTAACAATTGACAGCAGTTCTATAATGTTATCAGAATAGTAAGCTCCCAAAAAAATAGACTAAAATGTAACGAACCATTTTCAACGTCATTTATAGCTAATTTCAAATCTTCTTCAGAATACCCATATTAATGTGAACCGGCCTTTGGAACATACTTTCGCGGCATTATGAAAGTTTTATTCTCTGTAATCTATAAATTGCCAATAATAATGTGATTAGATTTTTGACGACTTCCAAGGGATACTTTGACCGAGCGGTCAAAGAATCCCAAATTAGCAGTCAAAGTGAAATTGTTACTTTATACAAAATAGTATTAAAATTGTAAATTTTTACAAGAAAAATCATAAAACTCAATTTAAGAATATAAGTTGAAGCACACCTGAGTTTTATAAAATTTATCACCCAGATTTTCACCAATAAAAAACTTCTACAATTTGAAAAGCAACCTGCTTTGTTTGCATTCACGGTACAATTGAGCATTATATAGCAATTGCACTTGAAAATTATTATGAAATAATTTGAATCTGTTTGCATCATGCTGTTTTGTTTTTCAAAGAAGAGGAGGCCTTTGAATTTTTATTTTAGCTTTCGGTCAATGTAACCTTGATTGTACAAAGTATCCTTGTTTTACGGTATATATATATATATATTTTAAAAACCATTTACCATTTTCGTATATTATTACAAAACTTGCATTCTGATAATAATCTCCCCCTCTGCAAAAAAATAAACACATATCGTCGAAATTCAAATAGACAATTTCTTACACCAGCAATATATAAGCATATTTTTTGCTCCCTTCTGGTTTGGCGGATTTTGATAGATTTCCTCTACTCTGCTCCTGGAGCAACCTGGTCAACAATCTTGAACACATCCATGATTGCCTGTTTGTCAGAAAAGTATGAAATCAAATTCTACCAGAAATAATTATAAATACGTAAATAATGACTTTTGATGTTGACACGGATTCATTATAAAAAACAAACTTTACATCTATTCTTGTGAATGAAAGAGTTAAGCGGTTCTTATTCGTATTTCATCACATGCTATATAATAGCAAAAATAGTATGGTGCACTATATAGGTTTCATATTCTAAGATACTTTCAACGTACTGTATAATTCTGTGATGCTTTTTTAATCCGAACAGTGCGAATGTGGAACAGTCTACCATTTTCTCTCTTTCCTCCGGCTTACTATCTGCGAAGGTTTAAAAGGGACATATATCGGAATCTCCGCCACTCTCATCATGTATTCTCATCCTTTCCCTATCTCCTTCCTACCATGTTATGTTATGCATCATAAGGTATCCCCTGAGCTTGGCTAAATAATGTAAAAAAAAAAATGTGTGAGTAAAAGTTATGTGTCCGAGAAAAATATATTTGTATTGCTGGAGTTAAATTAAGAGATTTGCAATAGTATGTAGCTATAAAAAACAATATTTGAGTGTGCTGTCTTTTTATATAAAAAACAAATGCCGAGATATATTTGAATGCCGCCTTCTTGCTCTTGAAACGAAAGCTTCGGGAGTAAGAAACATCTGCTTTTAATAATCTTTCAACTGATGGAATGCTCCAACCGAAGAAAATGTTGTATAAATCAATTTGCATAGCTCCCAGAAATGCCTTTACCAAATCCCAGCGTGAAGCATGAACACTTTTCTGTTTTCTCTTATGAAATTGAAAATGTTTTCCTTGCTGTGCTGCGAAGAAAATAGGGCACTTGAAAATCAAAGCCTATGCAAAGTATGGTAGCTTCTAGACACGCGGCGTATAAATATACTCACTTTGCCAGAATTTATGAATGGATCAGTTGTTCCATATTAACAGTAGAGGGGAAAACATGAATGGCATGCCAGCAGTATTATGTCATACCTTTCAATGTAATTATGTACTTCACGCAGCGATACCTATTTTGTTTATCAAGGATAAATATTTCTTCAAGATATTTTCATTCTGTGCCCACTACTAAAATGATGACTTGAGTGCCATGGAAAACATACTTTTGGGAGCTGGGTAATAATAACTGCGTAAGAAAAGAGAAATTTTAATTTGAAAAGAGTGTTTGACTTGTGTGATATGACAATGTTGGGTTAGACCGACCTATACTTTATACTAAAGTAGAAATTTCCACTTGCCGCATTTCATTTGTTCATTAATATCTTAAGTCGATTATTTATAGCCACCTTTCACTCAGTCTTAGACTTTAATGTTATTACTCTGAACGCTTATTTAAATCTGTTATATTTATGTTTAGAATTATTATTTATGGTTGGGGCAGAAACTTGATAAGTTTTTATTTTGTGCTTTACTGAATTCTGAAATAAATTAATTATTAACAATTCCACAAACTTTATGCATATATATTTGAAATATTTATAAGCTCCTTTTAGTCCTCTAGCTGTATACAGTTATCAAAACTTGGGGGTTGTAAAGGCAAACATTTTCCGCAGAACAAATGAATTCCAATATTTGTTTCATTCCCGACAGTTTGCTTCAGTCCTACCATTTATTTTCCTGTGAAAAACAAATAAGAGTCAACAACTGAAAGAAATTCTTCTGCTTTTAGCATGAAAGCAACATTTTAACGCAAATAAAGGGAAAAACTTTATCATAAGACGTAAGAAAAGCTTTATGAACATTTATATAGTTAAAATGGCAGCAATAGGAACGACGCTTTCAACAAAGATGAGCAAAGTTTTTCAGAAGTTATCAGATTTTCGCTGCGTAATAAATGAATTAAAACAATATATTAAGGTGATGAGATTGTTAGGGTATACCTCGAATTAATCAATCTTAAAATTGTTAGAAATTTGAATTTCTTACAATGCTTTTACATTTACGAGTAGGTACATATAAAATATATTTTAGAAATAAAATTTTGTAAAATTTAAGTAATTTTGATGAAAAATTATGTTTTAAGTGGCATAACATAACTTTCCAAACGAAGGAAGAGAGATAATAAAGGTAATTTCGTTAGCTTTTCAAATATGTCAACACCATTTTCTAGATTATTAGATTTTACAGTTATAATAAAAATGGCATAAACTTCGTCATATTAATTACAAAAGTTTTAAAATTTTGGTGGAATGTTGGGTGAGGTAAAATAACTACAAATTTAATTTTGCAACCCACGCCAGGGTTCGGAAACAGGCACAAAATTGCAGTAAAACAAAAGTTCTTATAACTTCCATAAAAAATTCCAAAAGTCCTGCAAACTGATATTTTCCACAATATGTTAAATTTGCAAATCATTCGGCCCCCGCAATATATTTTTTTATTGCAAAATAGTGTTTATATTAGTAATTAATATAAAAAACAAATACAAAAGTGCTGCAAAATGGTCGAATAGCTGTTGCAGCTTACCTGAACATCTATATGTAAATCGATGGAACAACAATTGCATATTTAGCTGATATCAATAAAATTGCAACCTCATACAAGGTCCGCAACATAAAAGAAATTAACAAAAATGATCAACAATTGGTATTTCGTTTGCACTTTCTGCAGTCGTTCAAATATTGCAAAAGATTTGCAGATTTTACATGGCCCTTCATATGTCCTACGCTATCACAATATAAATTTGGAACCGTCTACTAGTGCAAAAAGTGAAAAATATGTTAAATTTACGTTGACGCGTGACGTTAAATTTACAACCTGCTATACAAATTAATAAAAATATTGCAAAACTTTTTCTTTTTTTATAGTTTTGAAAATAAAATAAGTAACTCCTAGTTCTGCGTCCAGCCATGAAAGGGGCCCCGCCAGATGCCGAAACGGCATTCATGGGAGACATGCGACACCAGACATTAAGAAAAAAACTGAATTCATTTTATTGCTCCTGTATATAGGCGCAGATTTACCAATAGGCAGAGTAGGGGGGCAAATTTTTGGGGCACATTCTCAATTGATAATTTAAAAGGAAACGATATCGAAGTTACACTATCCAGCAGGGACAGCTTCAAAGTTATCGTTTTCAATGTCATTATCGACAGGATGATTGCAGAACTACAAAGACGTGGTTCTGTTACGAGAACTTGAGTAATGGAGCTAGATTGCTTAGAATCTCACGATATCCGCGACGGAGCACGGAACTTGAAAACCTTATATCTAGGAGATTTAGACGGGACTTTGGGAAACGAGAGCCTGCACCTGCGACTTGATTTGTCGCCCGCTGAGGTGACACGGGGAAAACAATTGCCGGCCCTGGAGTTATACAAGTACATCTTGGAAAAAGTCTTTTTGAACATTTATCTAAATGTGGAAATAGGGCCCCGGATGTTTTGTGGAAACCAGGGTCAAACTGTTCGGCAGAGCGGTCGTTTTCAGCGCTAAAACGGTGGAGAACTATACAAGATCCGCCATAAAGTAGATCAGGTTCAAATCACTCTCTATGTTGTAAATAGAGTCACAAATAATGCGGTCTGTGGACTGTAGGTATGTAACAAGATGAAATTAACATCTGGTAAGACTTTCGCTTGACAATGTAAAAAAAAATTGATTGAATAGAGGAAGAAGGGTGTAGTGTGGAGAAACATCGGATGTTATGATCCATTCGGTCTTGATCAAATATTTCTTAATGACAAGTTATGACACAGAGGAGTTTTCCGATTGCTTGACATTTAAATTGTACGGCTAGAAAAGGAAGGGAAGACGAAAAAATAGCAAACCCTCTTTAAAACTTTTATGAATACATTTGTCAAGGCCCTCAGCAAACAAGAAATTTGTAACTCAAGAAATACACAAATTCATTCTCAAGCTCACATTATTTCTAATATAAAATTCATGTATAGGCAAATTTTCATTCCCACGAAAATATTTCTTCTTATCACATATTTTTAGAAAACCAAATGTGTAACATGAATCCTTCATATGCATGATTGTCATGGGCAAATTTTGCAGAGTTTAAATTTTTGCAGAGTAGCATAATTTTGCGAGAAAATATTTCGTGGGAAAATACGAAAATTAAATTAAATTCTAGACAGGAAAAATTTGTATATATTACAAAATTATTGTTAGAATTGAAATAAACACCTTCATACGAAGTTCTACGTTTTATTTGCTACTACGAAGATATTACTATCCCCCCACAAGTGGTAAGGTTGTAATAGCAAGCAGACTAAAGTGGTTTGGAAAATGCTCCAATCCACTCTAAATCAACATTTGGTGACCCCGACGTGATCAAGGGATCACAGCTACCATACAACGGCTTTGGCCCAAATAAGGAAAGAAGGAAGCCATTGATTTCAGAAGAGGAACCAGCCCCAATGGATCAGAGCTACCATACAACGGCTTTGGCCCAAAGAAGGAAGGAAGCAAGCCAGTGATTCCAGAAGAGGAAGCAGCCCCAAGGGATCGGAGCTACCATACGACAGCTTTGGCCCAAAGAAGGAAGGAAGGAAGCCAGTGACTCCACAAATAGCCACTTCAGCCATGGAAGACCTCATTGCCGAACAGCGGAAGATTGGGAAGGCAATCGAGCAATTCATTTCTAATTATAACAAGGACTTAATCAACAGAAAGACACCAGAATACCTGAAAACAAGGCTTGATACTCTGGAGGCCGAATGGACCAAGTTTGTGAATAATGATGAACGTTTACAACAATTAGCAGATACGGACCCGAACAATGCGTACTTCACAAGCAAATTCTTTAAGAAGGTACAGGGTGGTGTCATGAAAACTAAAGAGAAGATAAAGACATTAACCATCTCTACAACTAGAGGGGAGAAGTCAACTCAGTTGAATCAACAAAGGACGATCAACCAAGTGCCACTGAGAAAGAAGCCGAAGAGTATTCGTTCAATGAATATGAGGAAGATATCGATGAAGAACTTCAAAAGTTGATAAGAAAGCAGAAGGTTCTCATCAAAGTTCTTACTAGTCTTTTTCAGGCGATCCAATCCACAAGACAAAAATCCAATCCCAGACCATACTACGAGCTCAAGATTAAAAGCATAGACAACTATTGGTTTGACATATCACAAACCAACCAGACAATTTGGGCACTCACAGGCAGGTAAAGCCCTGTTGGCTACCAAGTAGAGTTTTTTTTTATAGGAACAGAGAAATGGGTTCATGAAATCCTAGTTGAATTAACTCAGAACCTAGAACAATTTTGTCAAACCGCTACCAACCATAGTCCACAGATATGTAGAATTACCAAAAATTGTTATACCAACGTTCGATGGTAATTGTTTAAAATGGAAGCAATTTTTCGACCTTTATCCTCAAATGATTAATAGCCAACCCTTAAGTAACGCACAAAAGATGTTTTATCATATCGGAAATTTTAGTGTTGAAGCTAAAGCACTCATATGCCATCTACTAGTCTCCGAAGAAAGTTATATTTCAGCATGGGAGATTTTACAAAACCGTCACAACAATAAATGACTACTAGTAACGGCTTTACTGAACAAATTACTTTCTGAACCAACAATCCATATGGAATCAGCATCAGCAGTCAAATCTCTGCATGATGTAACCAAGGAATGCATATTGGGCCTTCAGAATGTGTGAATAGAAACAACAGCGTGGGATGTCATCTTACTACATTTAACTCTCAAAAAATTAGACAGAGTTATGCACGGACTATACGAACAAAGCCTCCAAAATCCCAAGGAACTTCAGTCCATCTCGTCATTTCTAAACTTTCTGGAAATTCGCTTTCAGTCATTGGAAGCCCTAGGCAACGAGGGACGCTTAGAAGACAAGATTAAAGGAGGTCAGCAGCTGTCGAGGCTCTCTTCTCTATTTAGTGCTTCAACTCTGAGCTGCATTTCATGTAAGAAGGATCATCCACTGTTTGCATGCTAAAGGTTTTTGCAATATTCACCAAAAAACCAAATGAGTTTCTTAAACCAAAATAAGCTCTGTGTGAACTGTTTAAGATCTGATCACGTTGTATCTGAATGTACCTCAAGAAGTGGGTCAAAATTCTCAAAAACGCATAATATGTTAGTACATTTCGATGAACCAAGCCCAGGAACAAAATCCGAGCCAAAAAACCAAAAAACCATCGCAAGGGCTCGTTACTCAGACAATAATTGAAGGCCACCCGATAAGTCTAGCAGCAAATAATAAATAAATAATAATAAATACATATTTCTACCAACTGCAATAGTATACGTACTGGACAAGTATGGTCAAGCAACTAAATGTCGCGCCATTTTGGACTCTGGATCACAGTCCAATTTTATTTCTGATAGGCTGTGGCGAAGCCTGGATCTTAATCATGTAAATGGGGAGCTTAACATAACTGGAATTGGAAACTCCAAACATCGAGCTGAAAAATGGGTAAACATAACCCTCAATTCATGTACCAGTGGCTATAAGGTACACTTAGAGGCATTTGTTTTGCCATTTATTGCAAACAATCAACCACATAAATATATCGACATTGAGAGTTGGCCTATTCCGTCAAACATTCAACTTCCTGACCCACAGTTTAACATCCCACAGAAAATCGGCATGTTAATTGGTGCAGAAATATACACCTCTCTTATGGCAGTTGCACAAATTAACTTTAACGATTTCCTTCCAACTGTTCAGAATTCTGTACTCGGATGGATAATCATGGGTAAGGTCTCAAATAACTCACACCCTGAAACATTTTGTGGAATCAGCAATGCTAGTATAGATAATCGGATCGAACGATTTTGGGCATCAGAGGAAGTCGAATCAGTCAAACAACTAATGACAGCTGCGGAACGGTACTGTGATCAACATTTCAAGGAAACAACTCTCCGAGACAAGGGGGCAATATACATTGTGAAATTTTCGTTTAGACAACATCCATCTACCTTGGGCCTATCAAAGGACTTAGAACTGAAACGATTTTTCTCTATCGAAAGGAAATTATTGAAGAATCCAGAGCTTAGAGATAAATATGTAGTATTCATGAGGGAATATGAGGAACTCAAACATATGGAAAAAATAGGCCTAAGATCTATTTCTAATTCTCATTACTTTATTCCCCATCATTACCTGCATAAACCTGACAGTAGCACGACTAAGCTGCAGGTAGTGTTCGACGCCTCTTCCAAAACTACAACAAACAAATCTCTTAACAATGTGTTGTACAATGGTCTCACAATTCAAGATGACCTCTTCACTATTGTTATACGCTTACATCTTCATAAATATATCTTCACTGCTGACATCGAGAAGATGTATTGACAAATCTGGGTGAACGATACTGATCAAAATCTGCAATTGATAATATGGTGAGAAAATCCAGAACAACAACTTAAATATTATCTACCGAAAACAATAACATATGGCACTACCTCTGCTTCATATTTAGCAATAAAGTGCTTACGGTCATTAGCAGAGGATAATAACAAAGAATCCCCATTCGGAGCCAAGGCAGCATTAAAAGATTTTTATGTAGAAGACGTCATGACAGGAAGTAACAGCATGATGGAGGCTTTAAACACGCAAAAACAACTGACAGAGCTTCTTAAATTGGGAGGATTCCGCGTAAGAATGTGGTGCAGCAATAACTCAGAACTGCTTAAACATGTTCCAAAAAAGACATTGAACGTAAACTAGATCTGGAAGATGAAAAAGAAGGTCATATCAAGACATTGGGAATAACGTGGTGGCCGCAATCTGACTAAAGTTACGAAACGTACCGTGTTATCAGATATAGCCCATCTATTCGATCCACTCGGTATCGTTAATCCAGTAATCGGTCAAGCAAAAATATTTCTTCAGCAATTATGACTTTTAAAATTAGAGTGGGATGCTGCACTTCCCTTGGAGCTTCATACTAAATGGGTAAGGTTTCGTGATGAGTTAAAGGAACTTAAAAACGTGACAGTACCGAGGCATGTGTGCTCCAAATCCAAAGTAAAAACAAGGGAACTGTATGGATTTGTGGACGCCTCAGAAAAGGCCTATGGAGCAGTAGTATATATACGGACAATAGATCATCATGTAAACGTAACTGTTATACTGATGTGCTCAAAATGGATAGTGGCACCAACCAAATTAACGACGTTACCACGTCTTGAGCTCTGTCCCGCCAAACTTTTAGCAGAACTAACTGATCGTCTTCATAAGGTATGGAGACAAATAGCGCACACACATATTATTGGACTGATTCAAAAATTATACTTTCATGGTTGCAGTCCGAGTCATCAACATTTAAAACCTTTGTGGCAAGTCGAATTGCATGCATTCAAGAATTAAGATGGAAATATGTCGCTCCTAAGGAAAACCCTGTAGATTTAGTATCAAGAGGAGCAGATCCAAACCAACTCTAAAATTCTGAAATATGGTTCAACGGTCCACGATTTCTAAGAGAACCAACATTTAAACTTTCATCATGCACTGCCCATAGTCCTATTTTCGAAGATGATATGGAGAAAAGGACGTGCCGAATTACACTGCTCTGAGCAAAGGATCACACACCGCTACTCTTGGCATTAAACCACAGAAATTCTTTCCCCTACCTTCAGCGTCCACATAAATCCTATGAAGCGGTATTTTGTTGCTTCGCAACTAAAGGAATACCCCTTGAAGTCGTATCCGATTTAACCACCAATGGCTTCATCGGCGCATTAAAACCGTTCATCGGAAGTCGGGGAATGTGCAGAAACATATATTGTGATAATGCAACCAATTTCATTGGGGCTCGAAATCAACTGGAAGAGCTCAGCAGTCAAGGGAGGAATTTGTCAATTTCAGTACCACTAAAGCGATTGACTTTCATTTCATTCCAGCACGAGTTCCTCACTTTGGGGGCTTATGGGAAGCAGCCGTAAAATCTGCAAAATATCTGCTGCAGAGAACAGTAAGCTTAGCATCACTCAAACACGGAGAACTTGAAACAATAATAGTAGAAATTGAAGCGGTATTATATTTCAGACCACTTACGCCGTTGTCGTCAGACCCTAATGATTTGACTACTCTAACTCCGGGACATTTTATAATTGGGGAACCACTTACGTCGTTTAAAAGATCCAACTGCTAGCCTAGTGGAAATGAACTTACTGGAAAGATGGAAACTAGTCAGCTATATAAGGAATGAATTTTGGAGGCGGTGGTCAAAAGAATACTTGTGTGAATTACAACAACGATATAAGTCAAAGTTACGACCACAAAACATACACCCAGGAACCATGGTAGTTATAAAGGATGATAACTTCCCTCAGCTTAAATGGTAATTAGGACGAGTTACTGAAGCCATTAAAGGTGCCGATGGCTTAGTTCTTCTGCCAGACGTAAAGACAGCATCTGCAGTTCTTCGTAGACTTATTCACGCACTTTGTCTTTTGCCAATTACAGAAGATGAAAGGGAAGGAAACAAGAATCAGGCTAATACAAATCTTGTGGCCATGCAACGGCCCATCACGAAAATTATCTTAAAAGGTCTTCAAGTGATCATACCACACCCAAGCAGAGTACGATTAATGAAGAAGACATAGGCACAGAACAACCAGTAAAAAAGAAATAAAGGGAACCACGTATCTCAAAATCTGTACTAAGCTTATTTCTACCTGAGATAACTTACATCTAGATGTCAAAAACTCCATACAAACCCGGAATCCTTGATATTACCAGCTTTTAGTAGAACTCTTGAGCCAGTAGAAATCACCCGCTTTGATGATCAACCAGGATTATATTTTGAGAATCTGGAATCACCAATCTTGTGGCGAATGAATGGAACCTACTTGTATTCTATGATTTGGAAAACTACTGGAAGGAATTCAAGAGTTTTGAAAGGGGAATAAAACGATTTAGCCACCTTTGTAAACTCACAGAAGATGGAGAGTACTGTAAGGCAATATTAGAGCAGTTTTACTATCATATGAATGAAATAAAGACAACAATGAGCTTCTGTTGAATCAAAATGAATACACCGCAACCAGAATCAGGAGATCACCCTTAGACATAATAGGCAACATTGTAACTAAATTATTTGGTATTCTAGACCAAAATTATGCCAACCCAGCATCAGAAATAATATATAACATAAAACAAACGAAGATTATCTTTTACAACTGCTGAAAAATTAAACGTCCTTAATATAATCAACTACCAACATTATGAAAAAGAGTCAGGAACAAATTACTAGCCAATTCGAAGGCTTTGAAAGTTCTCTAAAGCAACTCACTAATAAAGTACATGAAGCGAATTCTGTGATAGAAAAAAAGAGGAGAGCTCAGCTAACCGCAACTTTATCCATGTATACTTCACTGATTATGTCCAACTATCAACACATACAAGAGGCACTAATAGAAGTAATTACTGACACCCGGAATGGGAGAAGCAATCCAATGCTTCTTACACCAAGGCAAGTAAAGAATGAGTTAAGCAATATCAAAAATCACCTACCCTTAACGGTGAGACTGCCAGGATGAAATGATCACCCAGACTTGCATCAATTATACAGCTTAATAACTGTTCCCGGAGAAGTAACATCGCGACATATAGTTTTCAACATTAAACTTCCACTATTCACTCGAGAAGAGTTTGAAATGTTTAGGTTGCTACCAGTGCCAGTACTGAGAAATAGCACCTCCTTGGCAATAAAACCTTCAACCAATTTCTTATTGGTAAGCCTTCATCGTGATCAATATTACCCAATAACAGATATTGAGGCTACAAGATGCAATTCGGTTGGAAAACTCATCCATCTATGCAACCAAGTCCGACCAATTTACAACAAAGAAGCCAATCTGTGTCAATGTGAACTTAATCTAATTAACAATCAAGAAGACCTATTAACTTGTGAAGTTTTACAGATAAATGACACTCAGAAGTGAATACAACTGTTTAATCCAAACTATTGGATATATGCCGTTAAAAGGAAAACGAGGATCAACATTGTATTCGGAATAAGGATGGTTCAAAGAACACTCCAAGCTAAGCATTGCTTAAATTCAACGATAACTGTCTAATTAAACAAGAGTTGATAACAATTAGCACTCAGAACATCTATTTAACACAGGTCAAATCTTCTTTAGTGCCATCAATATACTTAACTGATCATCCATTACCCGTCGGCATAAAGAAGTTCAAACAGCCTCCTGAGGAACATCAATTAAAAATACATCGTTTACAACTTCACGATATTATTGACATACAAAGGGCAGTACAAGACGTGAAGCAAATTCAAAGGGTGCGATTAATGCCATAAAACCAACGACAATATCTACTTCCAAGGAAGAACATTTCTCCTTCGAAATTCAACAAGATGTTTAACATTATTGAGCAACATACTCAACCCCGGGAGGATGTCAAGGCCCTCAACAAAAAAAAAGAAAATTGTAACTCAAGAAATACACAAACTCATTCTCAAGCTCACATTATCTCTAATATAAAATTCATGTATAGACAAATTTTCATTCCCACGAAAAATATTTCTTCTTATCACATATTTTTAGAAAACCAAATGTGTAACATGAATCCTTCATATGCATGCTTGTCATGGGCAAATTTTGCGAAGTTTAAATTTTTGCAGAGTAGCATAATTTTGTGAGGAAATATTTTGTGGGAAAATGCGAAAATTAAATTAAATTCTAGACAGGAAAATTTGTATATAAACCATAGTAATTTACAAAATTATAGTTATAATATAAATAACACCTTCATACGAAGTTCTACGTTTTATTTGCTACTACGAAGCTATTACTATCCCCCCCACAAGTGGTAAGGTTGTAATAGCAAACAGACTAAAGTGGTTTGGAAGAAGCTCCAATCCACCCTAAATCAACAACATTAATAAAATAAAACCGCAGATTACATGCAACGAAACAGAATGGCAAATGATTCATTTTCGTAAATAAAAGATAAGGGGCGGAGTTCTCAGATTGTACTATAATTAAATGCTCCCGCGCTTTTGTGAAACCGGTTTCTCTGAAATATTGAGAGTTTGTTTCAAAGTTGTTGTTGTAATCGTGTGTTATGTCCCAAAGGCATTGCTTTAATCCTATGATATAATGAAAATCACGTTGTTTTGTTTACATTCGTTTTGATCTGAAGAGATTATGCTGGATTCTCTGATATTTTTCAGAAAAGTGAGAATTTTATTGGACAGAAATCTTACAACTTCTTTCAGCACCTTGGCCATTCGAAATTTGACTTTTTCTTAAAAAAATTATGTAGGTTGTTCCGATGTATTTTATTATGAATAGTTTGAAAGGATTTTGAAAACAATCAAGAAGATTTTATCATTACGTTCTATATTCTCTCTATTTTTGTTTTGAATACGTTGCCTCAGTCTCACTATAATAATGCACAGCCAAGTTCTTTTCCCCCATTCATGTGAAAAACGAAAGTATATGACATTTCTAGAAAACAAAGAAAAATTTCCAATTCTGTTCGGCTGTCTCCTATCTTCTTATTACTTTATCTTTGATCTTGATTTGGGTGCATGGTAGGATCAAGTTACGTTGAGTAATGAATGAACGGTTTACGTTAAGGGACACATACACGGTCAAACATGTTGGCCAACTAGAGTAAGCGAAACCCTCGAGAATACTTCACACACAAGCCATGAAACACCCTTCCTTACTACCACATGATAGCCCCAATGAAGTCCTAACATTTTAAAATATTTGCAGTGTTCTTATATAAAACTGATAAAAGTTTGATTTACAAATACAAATATAAATACTTTAGAAGGATTTCAAAAGTCATACTATGTATATCTAACTATATTCTAAGAAGCAGATAGAAAAAAGAAGAAAAGCGAAAAAAATAAAACAGAAAACTAATTCAAAAGCTATAAACGCAATATTGTTTATCAAGATTAATGAAAACAAAAAAACAAAAAAAAAGAGAAGGGAATCGTGTTAATGCAGTGAGTTGTGCCAAAACCTGCAGCTTCTCAGTTCACATTAGTTAGCAAATCTACTACTCTCATTGACATTAAATCTATTCCACGTCGACAGCTGCGCTGTCTGGGGTTTGTTTTACATTTCTTGTCTTATAATTATTTACTCTAACTTCGCAAAAGTGCGTGAATATCTCATTTTTATACCCTAGATGAAATCATAGGGGTATACTAAGTTTGTCATTCCGTTTGTAACACCTCGAAATAATGATGGTAGAGCAAAATGGATTGGACACCCATTCATAATATTAAAAGTTATTTCGATTTTTGCATGTCCGTCCGTCCGTCCGTCCGTCCGTCCGTCCGTCTGTGCGCACGATAACTTGAGAACGCGTACACTTAGAGAGCTGAAATTTTGTACACAGACTTTAAAAAAAAAAAGTAAAATTAAGTTCGAAAATGAGCCAAATCGGGCTACTCCTTCGTGGGGTTGCCATATAAAAATTTCGTTTTCAGCTATATATTTGGTCACTGCCAGAGAACGCGTCGACGTAGAGAGCTGAAATTTCGCACATGATGTTTTTACTACATTAGCAAATAAAATGTCAAAAATGGACTAAATCGGGCAACTCTTTCTTGGTGTTGCCATATAAAAATTTCGGTTTTTTACGTATACTTTGAAAACGATCAGTCCAAGGCATTTTTATGGTACTAAAAACTTCTGCAGAATACGAAATCCTATAAAATTGGTTATAATCATTTTGTCTGTGCGACAAACCGTTCTAGAAATATATGCGAAAAACAACTTCAAAATCAATACTTGAATAGATCGGTGACCATACGAAATTTAATACGGGCATTCATCTAGGGTATCCTAAGAATTGGTCTTAGACCAATTCTAGCTTTTTTACTTGTTAATTCAAAGTTAATACTAGTAAGTGCTTAATTCAAAGTCGAAAGTGAAGTAAACTGCAAGGTATTAATACGTGAAAATTTCTTACGTGGTATACCTTGAAGCTGGTTGGTGATGTACTTTCAAAACTTAACCTTCGACGCGAGGGAAGTTTTCTATGTCTCAATATTTCATTATATATTCTTTTAATTATTTTAACAATTTTATTTTCATGTCATGATTGCATATGTACACTTTCAAGATTTATTTGAATTTATTTTCTGAGTTATTTGAACTTGCTTCCGGGCCTTCTACTTAAAGCATGCGCCTATGTAAACATTTGGATTCCTTGCAGTGTTCAAGCATATAGCTCCTTTAATCTCCCTGCATATGTGGACCGTGCTTGGAACTACTCATTATTTTTATTGCGTTTCTCTTATTAAACGAATTACTTTTCTCTAATAGTGAGCTAATCTCGTTTTGTATTTAGGAAATGTGAAAACAACATAAGTGAATCATAGAAAGATGGTCAGGATATGAAAACTTTTTCACTAAGCAACGTTAATTCAAGCAAAATATACTCTACCTCAACACAATGACCATCAGAAGCAGATATAACGCGCACATGCAAGCCATGTCTAACATATGCACCCACACCACCCCCTGCTCCAAACAAACAATCAGCCCTATATAGGCGGTAACCTTTTAGCGCCACCACATCACTATCTACAACCTCGTGTAGCCAAGTTTCACTCAAAGCGATTACATTCAAATTTAACTTTGATAATGTATATTTGAATACCTCGAAATGAGATCGCACATTTCTCACGTTTACGTGACATAGTCGGATGAAGCTAAATGAAGGATGGAGTGGAGTCATTCTGTTTAAGGTGTCATTAATTTCATCACTATAAGAAACCATAATTAAAGCAGCAACCAGCAGGATAGAAGGCTAACCACAAATCAACAGCATCAAATACGATTCAAATAAGTAATGAACAATACACAAACAAAGCTTATTCAATACAATATATCAAGAGGTATCTTAAAAAATAACAAGTAAAAAAGCTAGAATTGGTCTAAGACCAATTCTTATGATACCCTAGATGAATGCCCGTATTAAATTTCGTATGGTCACCGATCTATTCAAGTTTGATTTTGTAGTTGTTTTTCGCATATATTTCTAGAACGGTTTGTCGCACAGAAAAAATGAATATAATCAATTTTAAAGGATTTCGTATCCTGAAGAAGTTTTTAGTACAATAAAATATCTTGGACTGATGTTTTTCACAGTATACGTAAACAACCTCAATTTTTATATGACAACACCAAGAAGGAGTTGCCCGATTTTGTCCATTTTTGACACTTCATTTGCTAATGTAGTAAAAACATCATGTACGAAATTTCAGCTCTCTACGTCGACGCGTTCTCAGGCAGTGTACAAATATATAGCGAAAACGAAATTTTTATATGGCAACCCCACGAAGGAGTTGCCCGATTTGTCTCATTTTCGAACTTAATTTTTCTTTTTTTTAAAGTCCGTGTACAAAATTTCAGCTCTCTAAGTATACGCGTTCTCGAGTTATCGTCAGACGGACGGACGGACATGCAAAAATCAAAATAACTTTTAATATTATGCGTGGGTGTCAATCTACCATCATTATTTCCAGGTGTTACAAACGGAATGACAAACTTAGTATATAGATTTCATCTAGGGTATAAAAAAGGTGGCAACTCTTTCAATGCCAATTGGCAAAAACCACACAACCAAGCATAACGGCAGAAGAGAACAAGGGTATTGCCCAACATACACAAGTTTTAAGTATTCCACAAAGAGGTACTTCGATGGCGGTCAGTTTTCTCCTGCTAACATCTTTGGTGCTGCCTATATTCGGAGCACCTTTTGATGAGCCAGTGGAGATAGCACCATTCACAGATAATCCTGGGTTATTCTTCGAATCTATAGGCCAGGCTCAAATAATAAACAGTGAATGGAACTTGCTGGTTTATTATAACCTAACAAATTACTGGGCCGAATTTCAAGGAATAAGGCGTTGTATAGCAGCAATAGACCACCTTTGCAATGCAACAACAATCAGAAAGAATCATTACCTAGAGATACTAAATCAGTTCGAGCATCAGCTTAGAGAACTAGAGGAAGCAAGTGACCTTTTATACAAACGAAGTGGTGGCCACAAAATGATAAAAAGAGCACCTCCCAATATAATCGGAAACATTGAAAGCAAACTCTTTGGAGTACTCGACTCCGAGTACGCTGAATATATAACGGGTGAAATTATAAAAACACGGAAGAATGAAAATTACCTCAATTACTGAAAAATCAAACATCAGTTCTGGAATCTACTACAAATATTATGAAAGGCAGGGAAGATTCCATTCAACACCAGTTCAACTCAATAAAGGATCACATCGAAGCTTTACACAAGTACATAGGTAATGCCCAAAACGAACAACAAAGTCCACAAACTTTCAACTCATTGTCCATACTAACCACGCTAGTCCTACAAAATTTTCTCAGAATTCAAGGAGCATTACTTGATGATTTAATGGATCTTCATCACAACAAAATTAATCCTCTTTTGCTCTCTCCTATGCAGCTACAAGAACCAATCGCACAAATTAAAGAGCACCTTCCTGCCATGTTAACAATTCCTGGATATAGAAAGGATGACGGTTTATTATTTTACAGCCTAATGACAGCCGCAGCAAGGGTGACAGAAACATATATCTTATTCGACATACGAATTCCACTACAGAAAGATGCATACTTTCAACTCTTTAAAGTAATTCCCATTCCTACACTCCACAAAAATAGTTTTATCTTAATTGTGCCATCTACCGAATACCTCATCGTTAATCTACCGAGAGACCGATACTATCCCTTAATGCAAAACCTTAGACGATGAACGATTTCTATGCGTTCAAAATCATCCGATCTACAACTAAAAATCCTGTGTCAGCCACTGTGAAATGGAGCTACTAAATCATCATCAAACATTATCACCAATGTGTCGATTCCGAACCACAAAGCTCTCCAAGATATGGATTCAGCTTCATACACCCAGCAACTGGCTATTATCATTGGATGCTGAAACCACACTCAAATTGTTTGTGGAACCGAAGTCCTACTCAAGACACTTAACGGAAGTGGAATCTTAAGGCTTCGACCAAAGTGCGCAGTCAAACAAACTTCCATGATGATTAGCGGACACGGCCGGTATCAAAGTAACCTTACCTCCGCACTTATCCCACGAATAAACATCAGTGGTTTGATAGAAGACCACCTGAGTTTAACACAAAGGACACCACAACTCGCGTCATCCGAATTTCATCTGCAATCTAATGCACAAGATCTGAAGGAACTAACCTATAAAATCAAAAGCCTCAACACAGCTTCAACCTTTCCCGAACAATTTAACGTCCATGATGTCCATCATTATACCATAACCTATCTATCAGTGGCGGCTTTGCTAGCAATCTTCAGCTACTTAATGTATTTGTGGTGTAAGAAAACCAACACCTTTCACCTAACAGGAGCATCGCAAGGGGAGCAACATCAACCTATCTCAAAAAACGCAAGGGCCTGAATCAGAAATTTGTGTTGGACACCAACTCAAGGCGGGAGGATGTTTAAGCATTAAACAATAAAAAACAATCAGCAAATTCAGAAGTCAATGAGTTTTATTGAAGAAAAAAAAAAATGCAGCACAAATTCAATTTAATTAGGTGTAATAAGATTGCTTTGATCGCCATTTAATAAGCTTGTTCTAATGTTACACGATGATTTGTCCATGTTTATTTTATTGTTATAATTTGTATTGGAATTCTGTTGAAGAGGCAGAGCGCTGCCGTACTTATTTATTGGATGGCTAAGAAGCCGCGTGTTTTGTAAGATATCCCCTGGCTTTATTAATTGGCAGAATATGCCAGAGTTCTTCCTATGGCAGAGTATGCCCCTATTTGTTATATTATTTAAAGGAAGAGTATACCAATGTAATATGTGTGGCAGAGTATGCAGCTATTTTGTTTTTAAAGGCAGAGTATGCCAGTTTATAATGTATGGCAGAGTATGCCGCTGTTTGTAGGCAGAATGTGCCAATGATAAGGATGGCAGAGTATGCCGATGTTTAGTTGAGAAATAAAAGCACTCTTTCAAGTTGAATTTAAGTCTGATTTTTATTGATTAGTCTCTGCTTATTTATATTAATTGGTAATATAGGAATTACTGTTTCTTACAAATTCTAGAGGGGGATTATTGCAGAATTGCAATACATAAAATTAAAAATCAGAAATTGTAGTGTCAGTGCTTGCATGGCGGAAATTGCTTGCGTTGCAAATTCTTCTTGAGGTCGAGCAAACTTTGTTTGTTTTTAATTATTTTTCACTTTGATTTTTGTTTATAATTCTTAACTGTGGTCATGGCTTTACATAGGTAAATTTCATGTACTTTGCTGGATCAGCAACACCTGCAGACAAATAACAATTTCGTGAGATAGAATGTCACGGATGAAATTTGTTGTCAATTAAATTTGTTAAATTGAATTTGTTGATTATGCATATTTCTCATATTAAAATTTGTATATAAATATCAAGCTTTGTATATAGAATTCAGAATGAAGTTCTTATTAAATGAAAGCATTGTTCTGTTGTTCTGGGTTTAATTAGGAAAGCTTCTTAAAACAACCAAATCTGAAATGTGTAGGAATCCTTCACGGCTCAAACAATTACAAAAATAATGATGACCACATGCAGCTCCGACGCTTTACTCCTCAAATTCAATAGGAATGTCACCTGTCCTTCTCTCCGGGGACTCCTCAGCTGATCGACGAAAATAAGCAATGCCATTGATGGAGAAGACCGAAAATATTTTCTTCTTACGCTTCAGTTCCTTTGCATTATGGAATAATTCTAATGATTTGGCAGTGAGGCTCTCCTGAACAAAAATTCCGATCGAGCCAGATAATCCAATATCAGACAATTTCTGTTTTACGGATTTAATGGCTCTAATGAACTGTTTGTACACATGCAAAAGCAATCGCATATACCTCTGGTTTAAAATTAACTTTTTGAAAAATGCAATTCAGCACCATGTTTAAATCTTCTTTAGGTATTAAACGAATACCATTTATTAATACATCCGTTCACTTAGAGATACTTTCAAGTGATTCAATTTTCACCTCAAGTACACTGGTCTGATAACAAAGGCCAACCAAATCCCTTTTTGTCTCGGCTATAGAATTGGAAAATCTCTCCATCAGTTCATTCACTTTAGAGTTCAGGACATCAGAAATTTTATCAGCCACAAGACTGTTTAATTTATGTTTAATGATTTAATCAAATTGATTGAATCTGGCCTCAATTGTAGATTCAAGCATTTTAATACTTGTCACCACATCCTGTAGGCAGATCTGATTACAATCAGAAGATGATGCACTACAAAGAGTTTTCTCAATTTACGGCGCCATAATACTACGCCGGATAAAATATAATCGGAGACTTCACCAAACGAAAAAAAAACTAACACTGCCCGAAGTCGGGAAGCAATATTATGATCGTTCTTATTTGGGGAAAAAACTTAAATAAATGAAACAAAAGGAAAAATAATAATAACTTGACGGAGCGAGTTACGGCATGTCTACTCACTAGCCACTGACACTTACACTGATTTGCATAACTCCTCCCCTCTGCATTACTATTCATACAGAAAAATGGTGTTCTGATAATCTTAAGATTGCTTTCTTATCTTCCGAACCGAAATAAATGTTTATACCTTTTCTAACAAAATTATTTAAAACAAGAAAAAAAAACAAGATGCCGTATAAAATTTCGCATGGTCACCGATCTATGCAAGTTTGATTTTTGAAATGGTTTTTCGCATATATTTCTAGAACGGTTCATCGGACAAATAAATTGATTATAGTCAATTTTATAGGATTTCGTATTCTGAAGAAGTTTTTAGTACAATAAAAATGTCTAGGACTGATCGTTTTCACAGTATGGGTAAAAAACCTAAATTTGTATATGGCAGCACCATTAAGGGGTTGCCCGATTTAGTCCATTTTTGAAATTTCATTTCTTATTACTATAAAAATACGATGTATTAAATTTCAGCGCTCTATGTCAACAATTTCTCAGGCAGTGTCCAAATATATAGTGGAAACTGAAATTTTTTTATGTCAACCCCACGAAGGAGTTGCCCCATTTGTCTCATTTTCGAAATTCATTTTACTTTATTTTTAAAGTCCGTGTATATAATTTCAGCTTTCTAAGTGAATGGGTTCACGTGCGCATGGACAGACGGACGGACATGCAAAAATCAAAAGAACTTTTAATATTATGCGTGTGTGTCCAATCCATTTTGCTCTACCATCATTATTTCGAGGTGTTACAAACGCAATCAGAACTTAGTATATCTGTTAAAGCCTAATTTACGGAAGATTCTTCCAACAGTCAAAGGCAGATCTCGTAAAATAATCAGCGATTGCTAAACAATTACCTCGCATGAAATTGTTCTGCAACCGTCGATTGTTTTGCTGATTAGCCAACAGCTGGTGACGATGCAATCGACTATAACGATAATAATTTACCTCGCTTGGTAATTATTATGTAAGGCAATTGCTTACAACTAAGCGACTCAGGTGCTGCGACCGGTAGGGCAAACGAAAAGGTTGTGTCTTTTGTTTACATATCCGCGTTGTGAGCAAAGTTTGCTTCCGAATATGGAGGCATAAAAGACCAATGACTGGATTGGCGGATGCCCGTTAGCTATTCAAAACGTGTTAAGATAGGTCAGGGAGAGTAATAAAGCGTAAAGAGTTTATTTTAAATTATTTCGAGCGTTATTATCTATTCGAAAGTCTTAATTATTTTCAGCTAATTAATTGAGAGCATATTGATAATGATGTGTGTAAAGTAAAAACGCGTCACGTGAAGTGGGCGGGGATGGGGCGGCGAAAAGGGGTGCAGGGTGCATTGATATTCGATTTAAAATAAGAGTACGTCGCGCGGGGTGGGCGCCATGCAGAGCTTGATTTAGGATTTCAACTTAATTTCATGACACAACGAATGGCCAAGCATCTGAGGCTTCTAGACGTTCCTGACTCCATATGCATTCAGGGAATTGGTGGAGGCAAACATCGTGCACAGCATGGAGTGAACGTGAAAATAAGCCCAAAAACAGAATGGTTCCCAACACAGCCTAGAAGCCTTCATTCTGCAGAGAATAATCTCACTCCATCCAACCAAGGCCCTCTATACAGAAGATTGGCCAATCCTACAATACATTAAGCTCGCCGACCCGTTCTTTAATAGACCGGGCCGCATCGACTTTATTATAGGGGCTAAAATTTACATGGAAATTGCGCAAATAAGGATCGGAGATGGCTTACCAATACTTGAATACACGCTACTTGGGTGGATCAACGGTGGCAGAATCAACAATTTAGCTCGAGAGCAAGTTAACCTACAGGTATCTGTAACCAGGACGTAGCTCTCAAACAGCAGTTAGAGAAATTTTGGAAGTCGGAACAAGAAGATACACCTCGCACATTGCACACTTCTGCTGACAGAATCAGAATTTGAAGCTGGGAAGCGTGCTATGTAATTAGTCTCCCATTCAAAGAACAAACCTTAAACCTAGGAGAACCAAAAGAAATCGCGCTGCAGCGATTCCTTTCATTAGAAAGGAAATGCATTCGCCATCCTGAATTAAAGCAAATATATGTGTACTTCATGATGGAATACCTTAAACTCAACCACAGAGAAGAGGTCGATTTTAAGAATGTCAAGGCACTACTTTCTCTCGCACCATGCCAAACAGCACCATAACAAATACAAGGGTTGTATTTGAAGTATCGGTCAAAACATCAGCAAACACCACATTAAACGATATCATGTTGGTGGGTCCTGCTATTCGAGAAGAGTTATTTACTATCCCATTACTATTCCGAATTCCGAGGTATATATTCACAGCGGACAGCGAAACGATGTACCAGCAGATCTTGATAAATCGAGAAGATAGAAAATATCAACTTATCTTGTGGAGGAACGGCTCTGAACAGACTCTCAAGTGTTACCAACTATTTACAGTTACCTACGGAACGTCATCAGCTCTTTACCTCGCCACCAAATGTCTGCAGATGCTTGCTGAAAAGTGTGGAGAGCAATATCCGTTAGGCGCTGAAGTCCCAAATTGGGACTATTATGTCGCCGATGTGATGACAGTCTCGAACCACCTCTCCAAGAAAATGGAGTATAAAACACAGCCGGATTCAATTTAAGAAAGTAGTCTGCCAATCACCCGTTCACACCTTCCAAAGGAAGACATTGAAGTAGAGCTAGACTTTCCCCACAAAGAAGAGCCACATATCAAAGCTCTTGAACTAAGTTGGCTGCCCAAGTCTGATTCATTCAAGATTATGGCATCATAGAGAGAGCGAGAAAGAATCACAAAACGAACTTTCTGCTCTGATGCAGCTCACCCTTTTGATCGCGCGGTACTATCAAAGATGTTCTTACAACAGCTATGGATGCTTACACTAGACTGGGATGCAGCATCTCTGTCTCTAGAGCTACATAGCAAGTGGATTCACTTTCGAGGTAGTCTAAAGGCACTGGATAACATCAGCGTTCTAAGACATGAATTTTTCCATAAACAATCAAGAGGCATGCAAATCCACATATTCGCATACGCCTCCGAAAAGGCATACGGTCTGCTGTATATATCCGTTCAATCAACAAGGACAACGACATTACCGAACCATTACTCTGTTCGAAAACCCGAGCTTCCCCAACAAAGACGCTGACAGTTCCCCGCTTGGAGTTATGTGCATCTAAGTCAGCATAAGATCCAGCAAATAGCATCCAGAGAGACCTAAATATTACCAAAGAGCGTGCCTACTTTTGGACTGACTCAGAGATCATTCTAATTTGGATAAATTCACCATCTTTATCCTTGCATGCGTTCGTCGGCAATAGGGTGTCAGCAATTCTAGATTAATAGTTGTAAGCAATGGAGGCATGTTAGATGAAGAGAAAACCCCGCAGATATAGAGCCAGAAAAATTAAAGGATTCCTGCCTTTGATTCAATGGGCCCTCATTCCGACATGGTCTCAAATAGATGTGGCTAATAGCATACGTTCCGACACTCGGGCATATTCCTGAAACACGACGAACAACTCTATCTACAACCACAGTAAAGGCATAATGCGACCTTATCTATACCAGCAACCCTGGAAATTCATTTCGAAGACTGCAACGCATCATCGCTTACATAGAAAACTACATAACCAATCTGAGGCAGCAACCCGGTCCTATATCGCCACACTAAGTAACCTCATTCATCCCATCGCAATTAGACCAAGCCCTAACATTTATAATCAAGCAAATGCAGCAAGGGGAATTTAAGATTGAAATTTCCCTTTTAGAAGGGACACCTGAGACGAACAAAAATAGTAATTTTAGCACTGTCACCTCC
This sequence comes from Dioctria rufipes, assembly GCA_963924295.1. Classification (NCBI taxonomy): domain Eukaryota; kingdom Metazoa; phylum Arthropoda; class Insecta; order Diptera; family Asilidae; genus Dioctria; species Dioctria rufipes. The sequence continues at coordinate 122,129,032 of OZ002742.1, forward strand.
TTCATAAATGAAAAGGGACTCATTCGAATATGTGGACGACTCAAGTCCTCCATGGTCCCCTATGACGAAAGTCATAAAATATTGCTGCCTGACGCTCACCCGTTAACGAACCTTTTGATGAAAAGCTACCGTCAAGAAAATCAACATACCCGGCCACAATCGCTCCTACCTACTATGCCCCAAACATTCTGTCCTATTAAAGGAAAAGGCATAGCAAGGTCTATAGTGCAATATTGTATAAGCAGAGCAAAACCCAAGTTAATGTCACCACTCATGGGCGATTCGCCATAAAGGAAGTCCATTTGGAACTGGTCATCGATTTAACAACGTACCTCGGAGCTCTTAGGCGATTTATTGCAGATACCTATACTGCGACAACACAACAAACTTTGTGGGTGCCAGAACCCAGCTGGCAAAGCTTAAAGACGCAGTGCACTCTGAAAAATCCAAAGAAAGGGTAAAATCGCTGTGCGGTGGCCAAGGCATTGACTTCCATTTTATACCTTCCCAGGCACTCCATTTGGGCGGCTTATGGGAAGCGGCAGTTAAATGAACAAAAAATCCATTACAACTAACTGTTGCGGCTGCGTCGCTCACTTATGAAGAGCTTAAAACCGTAGTCATCGACACCAATATCGTCTGACCCAAATGATTTGAGTGCTCTATCCTGCGGACACATTAGCATTGGTGAACCACTCACCAGAACAATTCATCCTGAATCAATCCCACCGAGGTTAACACTATCTACACCTTGGAAACTGGTCTCCCACATCAAAAATGAATTTTGGAAACCATGGTCGACAGAGCACCTCACTGAGCTCGAAAAGCGTCAGAAATGTCGTAGAAAATGCCAGAACTTTGAACCGAATACTATGGTCATCATTAAAGAAGAAAGTCTGCCTTCGATGAAATAGCAACTCTACCGCGTTATCAGCCCGCAACCAGGAAATGATGGTCTAATTCGAGTAGCAGATTTGCGTACTTCCAAGGGTGTATTCGAAGACATATAAATAAACTTGCCCGACTTCCCATCAAACCTACAGAAATAGTAGTGGATAGCAATAAATCAACCTCCAACGAGAGACATCGACGAAGAGAGTGCTGCGAAAACGACGCCGCTCTATGGAAACGAATAAGGCGTTCACCAATGTCCATAATAACAACGCTGCTACTAACTTGCATACCCTTACCGCTACCGAACAGTTTCTCAGTTGAAATAATTCTTTTCTAAAACGAGCTATGATACCAGAAGGATTGAGGAGCACTTGACAAGATTAATACTTAATCAAACCGCAATAGTCGCATCTAGCGTTAACATCGCTGAAGAAAAACCAGGAATAAATCAACAAACAATTTCATATGATGGAAGCTTAATTCAGTCAGCTTATCCACGGAATCAACATGGTTCAATAAGAGATGCATAACAGGCTCTGTCAAGTCTCTTCGCTTCACTTGCCACTCAGATGATGTTGGTGGTATCAAACATACATCGAATCTAGTCATCATTCATCGACGTGTTTACCTATTCCCAGCATTAGAAGATCGGTCTGAGGCTTATAACACCAGAACAATTCAGGGAACAGTCAGTCCTCGTCAAGGCATATATTGACCCATGTTTAGGTGTAACTGGCAGAGCAATAGCGAAACACATTATCTTTAAACTGAGTATCCAATTGTTATAAACAGAAGAATTTGAGCTCATGAATGACACCTTCGTCAACATAATTCCGTCAACACTATTTCTAGTAGTGAATCTACATCGAGGTCATTACTATCCCATCACGAATCAAGAGTTAAATTCATTTGTTTCCATTTACCAGGATAACCATGTGTGTAAACACAACCATCCCATATGTCAACGTGGGTCAAGCATAAGAGTTTTAAACAACACGAACACGTTTAATAAAAAAAAAACACAAAATAAAGAAGAATAATTAATTTTATTATAATCTTTCCAATAAACATGAATTTAAGATTAACTATGCTAAAAGTAAAGTATTTCTATATTACTATCAAAACTGATAGTCCGACGGAACCCGACAAAGGAGGTACTTTCCTTCTCGAAGATAGAATTAAAACTTAAACTCTGTAAGATTGCAAAAGACCAATTTCGATCACGGATAATGCCGGTGGTCGAAACTAGCCCACGCACATACGAAACTTGCGGTATGATATTATTATAATGGCCATTGAAAATGACATAAAGGCACGTACGATACTTAGGGTATCGTATTAACTAAAGACTTCCAAGTAATTCGCTGTGCAATGGACATTGCTTTGCTATGGAATATCTTATCTGGGTGGGAAAGTATTTGAATTAAAATATGTTCCCAGATTCCGTGTCTGTAACACCCCCCCGCCTTTGTCTGAGGCTCCGACAAAGTTAATTCAATATTAATTTCATTATTTAATTTTTTCTTTAATTTTAAGTGTTCTATTGCGTATTTGTTCGTATTCGTTTTGGTTAACTTTTCCCGTAATAAAATCTATAGGTTTTCTATTGGTAGTAGAATGTATCGTATTATTGTAAAATCTTATTATTTTTAAAACTTCTTCTTCCACAGTTTCTTCTTCAGTTTCCTGCTCATGTCTAAGGAGTCGAATATGCTAATTAATTGTGTTGTGCAACCTTTCGATATCCGCATTTGATGTGTGGTTGCTGTTTGAGGTATAGTGGATTTCTATGTTGTGGTTCTTTAAAAATTCTCGGAGTGGCAAGGCTTTAAAGCCCAGTTCGTTGTCAACAACTATCTTTTTTACGTCCCCAAAAGATGAAATGTACTGTAGGATTCCTCGTCTGAATTCCGTCCAAGTACGCCCCATAATTTTAATAGCTTGTGCAAATTTATTGAATTTATCAATTATTGTCATAAATAGCTGCTTCTGTAGGCTGTAAAATACGTCGATGTGAATGATTTCACCAGGTTTATTTGGCGTTTCTGTTACTTTAAATGTTGGCTTAGGAGGTTTCCTTTCATACTTCTCTAGATTACAAATTTCGCAATTATTTATAAATTGAGTCACTCGTTTCTTTAGATATGGATTATAGATCTGAACTTTTAGTTCTTTAAAAACTTGATCAATACCACGATGATTGTTTTTAAGATGTTCCTGTTCTATTAATTTGACTAACTCTTCTTCGTTTTCAACGTCGTTTAGTAATACTGTGCCCCATTTGTCTCATTTTCGAAATTCATTTTACTTTATTTTTAAAGTCCGTGTATATAATTTCAGCTTTCTAAGTGAATGGGTTCACGTGCGCATGGACAGACGGACGGACATGCAAAAATCAAAAGAACTTTTAATATTATGCGTGTGTGTCCAATCCATTTTGCTCTACCATCATTATTTCGAGGTGTTACAAACGCAATCAGAACTTAGTATATCTGTTAAAGCCTAATTTACGGAAGATTCTTCCAACAGTCAAAGGCAGATCTCGTAAAATAATCAGCGATTGCTAAACAATTACCTCGCATGAAATTGTTCTGCAACCGTCGATTGTTTTGCTGATTAGCCAACAGCTGGTGACGATGCAATCGACTATAACGATAATAATTTACCTCGCTTGGTAATTATTATGTAAGGCAATTGCTTACAACTAAGCGACTCAGGTGCTGCGACCGGTAGGGCAAACGAAAAGGTTGTGTCTTTTGTTTACATATCCGCGTTGTGAGCAAAGTTTGCTTCCGAATATGGAGGCATAAAAGACCAATGACTGGATTGGCGGATGCCCGTTAGCTATTCAAAACGTGTTAAGATAGGTCAGGGAGAGTAATAAAGCGTAAAGAGTTTATTTTAAATTATTTCGAGCGTTATTATCTATTCGAAAGTCTTAATTATTTTCAGCTAATTAATTGAGAGCATATTGATAATGATGTGTGTAAAGTAAAAACGCGTCACGTGAAGTGGGCGGGGATGGGGCGGCGAAAAGGGGTGCAGGGTGCATTGATATTCGATTTAAAATAAGAGTACGTCGCGCGGGGTGGGCGCCATGCAGAGCTTGATTTAGGATTTCAACTTAATTTCATGACACAACGAATGGCCAAGCATCTGAGGCTTCTAGACGTTCCTGACTCCATATGCATTCAGGGAATTGGTGGAGGCAAACATCGTGCACAGCATGGAGTGAACGTGAAAATAAGCCCAAAAACAGAATGGTTCCCAACACAGCCTAGAAGCCTTCATTCTGCAGAGAATAATCTCACTCCATCCAACCAAGGCCCTCTATACAGAAGATTGGCCAATCCTACAATACATTAAGCTCGCCGACCCGTTCTTTAATAGACCGGGCCGCATCGACTTTATTATAGGGGCTAAAATTTACATGGAAATTGCGCAAATAAGGATCGGAGATGGCTTACCAATACTTGAATACACGCTACTTGGGTGGATCAACGGTGGCAGAATCAACAATTTAGCTCGAGAGCAAGTTAACCTACAGGTATCTGTAACCAGGACGTAGCTCTCAAACAGCAGTTAGAGAAATTTTGGAAGTCGGAACAAGAAGATACACCTCGCACATTGCACACTTCTGCTGACAGAATCAGAATTTGAAGCTGGGAAGCGTGCTATGTAATTAGTCTCCCATTCAAAGAACAAACCTTAAACCTAGGAGAACCAAAAGAAATCGCGCTGCAGCGATTCCTTTCATTAGAAAGGAAATGCATTCGCCATCCTGAATTAAAGCAAATATATGTGTACTTCATGATGGAATACCTTAAACTCAACCACAGAGAAGAGGTCGATTTTAAGAATGTCAAGGCACTACTTTCTCTCGCACCATGCCAAACAGCACCATAACAAATACAAGGGTTGTATTTGAAGTATCGGTCAAAACATCAGCAAACACCACATTAAACGATATCATGTTGGTGGGTCCTGCTATTCGAGAAGAGTTATTTACTATCCCATTACTATTCCGAATTCCGAGGTATATATTCACAGCGGACAGCGAAACGATGTACCAGCAGATCTTGATAAATCGAGAAGATAGAAAATATCAACTTATCTTGTGGAGGAACGGCTCTGAACAGACTCTCAAGTGTTACCAACTATTTACAGTTACCTACGGAACGTCATCAGCTCCTTACCTCGCCACCAAATGTCTGCAGATGCTTGCTGAAAAGTGTGGAGAGCAATATCCGTTAGGCGCTGAAGTCCCAAATTGGGACTATTATGTCGCCGATGTGATGACAGTCTCGAACCACCTCTCCAAGAAAATGGAGTATAAAACACAGCCGGATTCAATTTAAGAAAGTAGTCTGCCAATCACCCGTTCACACCTTCCAAAGGAAGACATTGAAGTAGAGCTAGACTTTCCCCACAAAGAAGAGCCACATATCAAAGCTCTTGAACTAAGTTGGCTGCCCAAGTCTGATTCATTCAAGATTATGGCATCATAGAGAGAGCGAGAAAGAATCACAAAACGAACTTTCTGCTCTGATGCAGCTCACCCTTTTGATCGCGCGGTACTATCAAAGATGTTCTTACAACAGCTATGGATGCTTACACTAGACTGGGATGCAGCATCTCTGTCTCTAGAGCTACATAGCAAGTGGATTCACTTTCGAGGTAGTCTAAAGGCACTGGATAACATCAGCGTTCTAAGACATGAATTTTTCCATAAACAATCAAGAGGCATGCAAATCCACATATTCGCATACGCCTCCGAAAAGGCATACGGTCTGCTGTATATATCCGTTCAATCAACAAGGACAACGACATTACCGAACCATTACTCTGTTCGAAAACCCGAGCTTCCCCAACAAAGACGCTGACAGTTCCCCGCTTGGAGTTATGTGCATCTAAGTCAGCATAAGATCCAGCAAATAGCATCCAGAGAGACCTAAATATTACCAAAGAGCGTGCCTACTTTTGGACTGACTCAGAGATCATTCTAATTTGGATAAATTCACCATCTTTATCCTTGCATGCGTTCGTCGGCAATAGGGTGTCAGCAATTCTAGATTAATAGTTGTAAGCAATGGAGGCATGTTAGATGAAGAGAAAACCCCGCAGATATAGAGCCAGAAAAATTAAAGGATTCCTGCCTTTGATTCAATGGGCCCTCATTCCGACATGGTCTCAAATAGATGTGGCTAATAGCATACGTTCCGACACTCGGGCATATTCCTGAAACACGACGAACAACTCTATCTACAACCACAGTAAAGGCATAATGCGACCTTATCTATACCAGCAACCCTGGAAATTCATTTCGAAGACTGCAACGCATCATCGCTTACATAGAAAACTACATAACCAATCTGAGGCAGCAACCCGGTCCTATATCGCCACACTAAGTAACCTCATTCATCCCATCGCAATTAGACCAAGCCCTAACATTTATAATCAAGCAAATGCAGCAAGGGGAATTTAAGATTGAAATTTCCCTTTTAGAAGGGACACCTGAGACGAACAAAAATAGTAATTTTAGCACTGTCACCTCCTTCATAAATGAAAAGGGACTCATTCGAATATGTGGACGACTCAAGTCCTCCATGGTCCCCTATGACGAAAGTCATAAAATATTGCTGCCTGACGCTCACCCGTTAACGAACCTTTTGATGAAAAGCTACCGTCAAGAAAATCAACATACCCGGCCACAATCGCTCCTACCTACTATGCCCCAAACATTCTGTCCTATTAAAGGAAAAGGCATAGCAAGGTCTATAGTGCAATATTGTATAAGCAGAGCAAAACCCAAGTTAATGTCACCACTCATGGGCGATTCGCCATAAAGGAAGTCCATTTGGAACTGGTCATCGATTTAACAACGTACCTCGGAGCTCTTAGGCGATTTATTGCAGATACCTATACTGCGACAACACAACAAACTTTGTGGGTGCCAGAACCCAGCTGGCAAAGCTTAAAGACGCAGTGCACTCTGAAAAATCCAAAGAAAGGGTAAAATCGCTGTGCGGTGGCCAAGGCATTGACTTCCATTTTATACCTTCCCAGGCACTCCATTTGGGCGGCTTATGGGAAGCGGCAGTTAAATGAACAAAAAATCCATTACAACTAACTGTTGCGGCTGCGTCGCTCACTTATGAAGAGCTTAAAACCGTAGTCATCGACACCAATATCGTCTGACCCAAATGATTTGAGTGCTCTATCCTGCGGACACATTAGCATTGGTGAACCACTCACCAGAACAATTCATCCTGAATCAATCCCACCGAGGTTAACACTATCTACACCTTGGAAACTGGTCTCCCACATCAAAAATGAATTTTGGAAACCATGGTCGACAGAGCACCTCACTGAGCTCGAAAAGCGTCAGAAATGTCGTAGAAAATGCCAGAACTTTGAACCGAATACTATGGTCATCATTAAAGAAGAAAGTCTGCCTTCGATGAAATAGCAACTCTACCGCGTTATCAGCCCGCAACCAGGAAATGATGGTCTAATTCGAGTAGCAGATTTGCGTACTTCCAAGGGTGTATTCGAAGACATATAAATAAACTTGCCCGACTTCCCATCAAACCTACAGAAATAGTAGTGGATAGCAATAAATCAACCTCCAACGAGAGACATCGACGAAGAGAGTGCTGCGAAAACGACGCCGCTCTATGGAAACGAATAAGGCGTTCACCAATGTCCATAATAACAACGCTGCTACTAACTTGCATACCCTTACCGCTACCGAACAGTTTCTCAGTTGAAATAATTCTTTTCTAAAACGAGCTATGATACCAGAAGGATTGAGGAGCACTTGACAAGATTAATACTTAATCAAACCGCAATAGTCGCATCTAGCGTTAACATCGCTGAAGAAAAACCAGGAATAAATCAACAAACAATTTCATATGATGGAAGCTTAATTCAGTCAGCTTATCCACGGAATCAACATGGTTCAATAAGAGATGCATAACAGGCTCTGTCAAGTCTCTTCGCTTCACTTGCCACTCAGATGATGTTGGTGGTATCAAACATACATCGAATCTAGTCATCATTCATCGACGTGTTTACCTATTCCCAGCATTAGAAGATCGGTCTGAGGCTTATAACACCAGAACAATTCAGGGAACAGTCAGTCCTCGTCAAGGCATATATTGACCCATGTTTAGGTGTAACTGGCAGAGCAATAGCGAAACACATTATCTTTAAACTGAGTATCCAATTGTTATAAACAGAAGAATTTGAGCTCATGAATGACACCTTCGTCAACATAATTCCGTCAACACTATTTCTAGTAGTGAATCTACATCGAGGTCATTACTATCCCATCACGAATCAAGAGTTAAATTCATTTGTTTCCATTTACCAGGATAACCATGTGTGTAAACACAACCATCCCATATGTCAACGTGGGTCAAGCATAAGAGTTTTAAACAACACGAACACGTTTAATAAAAAAAAAACACAAAATAAAGAAGAATAATTAATTTTATTATAATCTTTCCAATAAACATGAATTTAAGATTAACTATGCTAAAAGTAAAGTATTTCTATATTACTATCAAAACTGATAGTCCGACGGAACCCGACAAAGGAGGTACTTTCCTTCTCGAAGATAGAATTAAAACTTAAACTCTGTAAGATTGCAAAAGACCAATTTCGATCACGGATAATGCCGGTGGTCGAAACTAGCCCACGCACATACGAAACTTGCGGTATGATATTATTATAATGGCCATTGAAAATGACATAAAGGCACGTACGATACTTAGGGTATCGTATTAACTAAAGACTTCCAAGTAATTCGCTGTGCAATGGACATTGCTTTGCTATGGAATATCTTATCTGGGTGGGAAAGTATTTGAATTAAAATATGTTCCCAGATTCCGTGTCTGTAACACCCCCCCGCCTTTGTCTGAGGCTCCGACAAAGTTAATTCAATATTAATTTCATTATTTAATTTTTTCTTTAATTTTAAGTGTTCTATTGCGTATTTGTTCGTATTCGTTTTGGTTAACTTTTCCCGTAATAAAATCTATAGGTTTTCTATTGGTAGTAGAATGTATCGTATTATTGTAAAATCTTATTATTTTTAAAACTTCTTCTTCCACAGTTTCTTCTTCAGTTTCCTGCTCATGTCTAAGGAGTCGAATATGCTAATTAATTGTGTTGTGCAACCTTTCGATATCCGCATTTGATGTGTGGTTGCTGTTTGAGGTATAGTGGATTTCTATGTTGTGGTTCTTTAAAAATTCTCGGAGTGGCAAGGCTTTAAAGCCCAGTTCGTTGTCAACAACTATCTTTTTTACGTCCCCAAAAGATGAAATGTACTGTAGGATTCCTCGTCTGAATTCCGTCCAAGTACGCCCCATAATTTTAATAGCTTGTGCAAATTTATTGAATTTATCAATTATTGTCATAAATAGCTGCTTCTGTAGGCTGTAAAATACGTCGATGTGAATGATTTCACCAGGTTTATTTGGCGTTTCTGTTACTTTAAATGTTGGCTTAGGAGGTTTCCTTTCATACTTCTCTAGATTACAAATTTCGCAATTATTTATAAATTGAGTCACTCGTTTCTTTAGATATGGATTATAGATCTGAACTTTTAGTTCTTTAAAAACTTGATCAATACCACGATGATTGTTTTTAAGATGTTCCTGTTCTATTAATTTGACTAACTCTTCTTCGTTTTCAACGTCGTTTAGTAATACTGTGCATCTAATGATTTTGAAATTGCTATTTTCTGTGAATGCTTTAGTATAGGAATTCATTATTGTATTGAAATAATCTTCCTCTTCGACGAGTAGTGCGTTAAGCTGGGTAGGGTTAAAATGGTGTTTCATTAGCATAATTGCTGTCTGTTCGTCCAGTTTCTTAATATATATTATCTTCCTATTTTTATTGAAGACATTTGTATTTTTAATTCTCATTGATTTTTTTAAAACTATTTGTGTTTTAAATACATTCAAGCATGATTCGCTTGTAGGAATATCCACAATGAGTTCTTCCTCATTTGTATGAATTTCTATCCTAGATAACGCGTCCGCATTTGAATTTTTGGTTCCCTTCTTATACCTTATTACATAGTCGAATTCTGAGAGCTTAAGTCTCCATCGCACCAATTTCGAATTTGGTTCCTTTATAGCGAACAACCACTCTAGTGGCTTGTGATCTGTCTCTATAATGAACTTTCTACCGAATACGTAAGGCCTGAAGTATTTCGTAGCCCACACTATGGCAAGAAGTTCTTTTTCGATTGTACTGTAGTTTTGCTCATGGGTATTTAAAGTCCGACTAGCAAAGCAAACAGGATGGTTTTCCTGTGAAAGAATTGCACCTATGGCGTATTGGCTAGCATCGGTGGTAATGGTAAATGTTTTATCAAGATCGGGATAACGTAGAATGGGTTCGTTTATTAGCATTCTTTTTAGCGTTTCGAAACTAGTTTTGTATTCCGGATTATTAGCATCGACTTTCATATCTTTCTTAAGATATATCGTCATGGGTTTTGCTATTTTGGAATAGTCCTTAATGAACTTCCTATAGTAGCCCGAAAGTCCTAGGAATTGCTTAATTTGTTTAGCCGTTTTTGGGATAGGAAAATTTTTAACGCAATCTATTTTCTTTGGATTTGGTTTGACGCCCTCTTGGGTGACAATATGGCCAAGGAATTCTGTTTCTCTTTTTAAGAATTCACACTTATCCAATTGAATTTTAAGATTGACTTCTTTTAACCTTTGAAAAATCTTCCTTAAGGAATCAATATGTTCTTTGAGCGATGTCGAAAAGACAATAATATCGTCAAGGTATACCAAACAATTATTATTGATGTATTACCTCAGAACATTATTCATAAGCCTCTGAAACGTGGCTGGTGCTGTTTTCAGTCCAAATGGCATGCGTGTAAATTCGTAGTGGCCATTTTCTACACTGAATGCAGTTTTCTCGGCTATTTCTATTTGGTGGAAACCCTTCGCTAAATCAAGAGTTGTGAAGTATTGGCATCTTCCCAATTTCTCCAAGATTTCGTCGATGTTAGGAATCGGATATTTGTCGTCGATGGTTACCTCATTAAGTTTACGGTAATCAATGACTATCCGCCAGTTAGTTTTGCCTGAGGCGTCCTTTTTTTTGGGTACTATCCAAATGGGCGCTGAGTAAGGGGAATTACTTGGGCGTATTATATTATTGGTCAACATTTCCTGAATTTGGCTCTGAACTTCGTTCTTATGTATATATGGATAGCGGTATGTTTTGCTATGAATTGGAATGCTGTTGGCAGTTCTGATTTCATGCTTTATAGCATTTGTAAAAGTTAAATCAGAATCTTTTTGGTAGAATATTTTCGAGTGTTGTTTGATCAATGTCATTAGTTCTCTACTTTCTTCAGAATTTAAATGATCTATTCTCAATTGTTCCATTATGTTTTTATTTTCCATTTCCTCTATAATATTAAAGTTATATTCGTCTACCTTTTCTATAGGTAATGGGGTAAACTTTAAATTTGTCGGAAGATCCTCAAGCAATTTTGCTTTTGCTATAATTTTGTATTCTTCTACGTTGTATATACCTTCGTTGATAACGAATAATCCGTCGTTTGAACGTAATTCCTGCAAATATCCTAAGCCTGACTTTTGTTGCACTGGTATAGGGATTTCGTAATTACCTTTTTTGTTCGCGCAGAAATTGGTTTCATCAGTTTCGAATTTAAAGTGTAAGCGCACTGTTTTATTGCCAATTATTAAATGTTTTGTTTCATAATTTATGTTTGCTTTAAGAGGTAAGAGAATATTGTTACCAATCAGACCATCGAACTGATTGTGAAAGTTATAGACAAGCATATCAATTTTTTGAGATGGGTCACCCAACTCTTCAAAGAGTGGTATACTAACTTTCTCTTTGATTTCAATAGTGGTTTTTAAGAGTTCTCAATTTCATGCATTCCGTAGTTGGTATTTTCCATTTGGGATGACAGAATCCCGGATTTATTATCGAATGGGTAGCTCCGGTGTCAATAATGAACCTTAGGGGCTTAGTTTTTGATTTGACTATTATATGGGGTATGTTATATTGGAGGCAAGCACTGGAAAATTTTGACCTTCCGTGTTTGGGGAAATTTGACTATGGTTCACATCCATAGGCTCTGGTTTTGTTTGTGGGGAAGTATTCACAGTTGGATTATTATTGAAGAATCCATTATTTTGTCTGTTCATATATGGGTTTTGATTTGAGTTTGAATGGTTTCTGTAAGAAACCTGATTTTGAGAGATTGTCGAAGAGTTATTTTCAGTGGGGTGTCGATAATTATTTTGGTAGTTTGTGTATTGAGGCTGATATCTATTGTTTGAGCTATTGTGATAGCTATTATTCTGGTAATTACGATGATTCTGGTTTTGGTAATTATTATCTGTTCTATTATTATAGCTGCTATTACGGCGATTGCTGTTAGAGTTTTGTTTGTTAAAATTATTATATGGGGGTTTCTTATCAGGAGTGGAGTTTCTTGTTTCTCTTATAGGATTTCTATTTTGATTATAAAATGCATAGCCTGCTTCGTACAGAATACTCATTGCTTCTTCTAGTGATTTGGGATTTCTGCAGTAAAGAATTGATCTGATAGGCTCAGGAGATTTATTTTTAAATATTTGGAGCGCTGAATTGATGTTAGCTAACAGATTTTTTTCTACGGTATTTGTGTCGCTACTATTAACTAATTTAGTTTTATTATTTACTCGTCTACACTATTGGTTCTAAAGGTTACACTCTTTAGTTGATCGAATAGTTCTTCGATAGTTAACCTATCCCCGAAATTATTATTTAAAACCGTTTTAATTTCTGTCCATTTCGTAATATGGTTATTAATCTCGATCACTTCCCTAACTTTTCCTTTGAGTTTAGATTTTATTACATCCAAAAATATATTCTGTGAGAAATCGTCATATTTAATTAGTAATGGGTGCACTTTGTCAATCAAATCCATGAAATTTTGGAGTTCTTTATAATCTCCATTAAATTCTGGTAACCCGTTTAAGTATTTTAGTGGGTCTATCGTTAAGGATGTCATGTTTTCTGTTACGTTTTCTAAATTATTATCTGTGGGATGGGTTGCTATTCCTGATTTTATTTCCCTAATTATATCATCTAAATTTTGGGACTGTTCTGCTAAGGCTTCCAAACTAGATGCTAAGTCGCTTAGCATTTATTAGTTTCGTAAATAACAAAAAAATGATAAAAGGAATTTTATAATAAAATACTATAAATTTACACATATAAGTAAATATTTGTTTATTTAAATGAATAGGTAATGATAGTAATTTTAAATATAACTATAGTACTCACGTAGAAAACACAAAAATTTACTATAAAAACACACTGTCACACTTTTATTTTCGGTTAAGACTTAAGAGTCGTCCTTCCTTCTGGTGGTTGAAATATTTTCCTCTTGTGTAACTAGCTTCCTCCTTAGTTGGCCTTTTGATGCTTTATTTGTGGTAGATTTGTTGATGCCTCACCTTTGTGTAAATGCTTAATTTTTGTTTTTCTCCTTTTGTTTCAATTAATTCCGTTGTTGAGTTGTTTGCATGAGTTGTGTAATAACAAGTAAGCTCTATTTTTATGAGCAAATATATCCTCCAAGTTTTATGACAGGATATTTGATTTTTTTTGTATTAAAAAATTTTTTTTCGTTCCATTAAATTAGGATTTTTTTTTTTTTTTGTATTAAAAAAAATATTTTTTTTTCGTTCCTTTAAATTAGGATTTTTTTTTTCACTGTTGTTGATTAATTCACTTATGTACATATGTATATACATATGTATGTATAACTTTATATCCTTCCTTTTGTCTTAGAAAGTTTTATTAAACACGGTTTATTCGCGTTGCACATTAAATATAAATCTTTTTATATTTTTAATGTAGTGAATGATGTCACAAAGTATTGAAATACACGTACTTCTTAGCACTTGACATCATCCTACCGACTGCGCCAGTTTTAAACAACACGAACACGTTTAATAAAAAAAACACAAAATAAAGAAGAATAATTAATTTTATTATAATCTTTCCGATAAACATGAATTTAAGATTAATCGTATTAACTAAAGACTTCCAAGTAATCCGCTGATGCAATGTTTATTGCAAGTGCAATGGACATTGCTTTGCTATGGAATATCTTATCTGGGTGGGAAAGTATTTGAATTAAAATATGTTCCCAGATTCCGTGTCTGTAACACATAAGCTCCTACGAGATTAATCTAAATAATGACATGCCAATTTTGACAATAGGCAAATTAGAAAAATTTCCAAGTGATTAACAATGGACAAAACTGAATTATCTTAATGAGTGGATATTTTCCTTAAGGTATTCAGAAACAATTACAGTCGCATGCGGCAACAATGTCACCTCAACAACATTTGTAGGCTCAGGGATATTAAAAATTTATGGCAGCTGCACCATCCAGCAAAATCAAGTCACGATTAAAGAACATAATATTTACCCCACTGTGTTATGGTATTTGTATACGCAATTTATGTTACCAGAAGAAGTGGCCCATCTTCTAATGAATTCAACGCACTACCAAATGCAGCAAACTGAAGTAGAAGAGGTAAAGGCCCAAATTCAGCTACAAAGTGAAAGCAGAAGTTTACCGTCTGCACTACCAGCACATGATATTCACCAATTCTCCATGGCCTACCTCCGATCAGCATTGTCAATCATCATTGAAATCTACCTAGTGTGTAAGTTTCGAATCTACACCTCCAAACAAACTCTGACGCCACCGATTCCAATTCCAAGAATATTAGGGCTGCAAGCTCGTGAAACTAGGACAACGAGCTCGAAGGCCCCGGAGTCCTTAGCTCGAAGTCCGGACATTCTTGCCAGATAATGTTTCCTATTTTACTTACTAATGAAATAGGTTCAAATTATTATACAGGGTCTTTTAATTATTATTTATAATTTGTCAGTTTACAAAAAACAATAAAACAAAACTATGCTAACGAACTAAATTAAATCCCTCTTCTATTTAGGAACAAAAATCAGTCAGCGATCGATATTACACCACTGCTTGTTTGTTTTGTACCGCTTAAGCGGTCATATTATTCTTAATCTGGTTTGTTTTTGTTGATGTACATGGTGCTTTAGGTACATAGAACAACCACTATAATGTTGAAAAAAACTCTCGTTCTGGGGGAACGGTCCCATCGCACCCACACCCTCGGTGTGCTCTTGATTCACAGATCTGGGTAAGAGAGTACTTGTTGGACGCGAAATATAAATCCTAAATAATTTACAACTCAATTCAAAAATTTTATACTTAAACAACAACTAAACTCTGTAAGGTAGTTTAAAGATATACACTAGTTTTTCTCACATACACGAAAATTTCCCAACCCAATTTGTGATTGATACCTGATCTTTGATTTTGCTTGTGGCAAGGACACACGTAACATCTGCAAGCCCTAGGGAAGTAAATTTTTAATCAATATCGAAATGTGATCTTTGGATATAAAATCTGCATCACTATGTGGGATGTTCAAATGCAGCTTCCTTACTAATAGATCAAATTAAGATTAATGGGTGTCCATTAGATCCCTCGGCGAATTAAGATTTATTTTCTATATAAGATTATTTCATGCTCATGTAGTACAAATTTGGGAGTTTCATGTCAGAATTTACTGTAATGTTGCATTTAAATTTGATTAATTTTTACATTACAATGGTACCTAAGGGTAGCAGTTTTGGTTACTGAAAGTATGGAAGTATCTACCAGTTGTAGGGGAGGTTTTCCTGAGAAGCCTGTCAGGATTTAATAGAGCAGCCGTGAAGGCTTTTATTTTGAGTAGCAGCCACAAAGGCTTAAAGCAATAAACATCTAACAGATATTAGTTCTTTGCTTAAAGTCTTGGGGAGCTGCTTGTAAAAAGCAGGAATTCCAGAGACTGATTTTTCACGGGCAGCTCGAAAGCACGTTCCCAAATGGAGCGTATGAACTTCGGTAAGTCAATCTCATTTATTAAAGAATCTTAGCCCATTTATACAGTTATTAGTTTACACCGTCATTTACACAAATCCATAACTAAATTAATTGACCCCCCGACTTATTTACCTGACCCTTATGGCTGAATTACATTAGCAACGCCGATGCCGGCAAGGTCGTCGTTTTATGTCAAAAATATTTAGAGACAGTACTGCATGTATGAATTGCATTACATTGCTCACGCCACCGGCGTCTACGTCGGTGTGCTCGTGAATCCATCTGTAATTCTGAATTTAAAGCTGGCGCAAAACTTATACTATTATAAAAAAAAAAATTATAAAATGAATACATATTTCGTTTTCTGAAAATAAATGATTTTATATTAAAGAAAAGGAAAATAGTTAGAAAACCGTGGACTTGAAATAAAATATATTAATTTTATTTATTTTTTTAAACTGGCAGGGTTCAGAAGCAAATGACTCAACAGTCAAATGTAAGTAAAATTTAATGTATGGCGCTCACTGATTTATAACAATGGACTGAACGATTTGCTATTTCATGTAGCACAAATATTGTGTTTCTGTATATCACCGATAAAGCACCATTTTAAAACTTTACTACATAAAAAACATGTAAAACTCTACCAAGCAGATGAAATTTTATACCCGAAAATCGAATTAAATTAAAAATATAAATATCCTTGTGTCCAAGTGATATTTTAATCGCTTATAAGGAATTAAACTCATTGCGACTTCAATTTTCAAAAGTTAGTCTTAACTGAATCCTGCGTATGGGCAAGAGAGATGGAGCATGGTAAACACTATCTTTGCCTTATTCTTTATACCGTGATTGCATCTGCAGCCAACATATCAACATCAAATGGCATAAGAAAACGTTTAGTAAGAAATATTTTAAGTTGGTAGCTCCAAATCTGCCATAGGGCATATAAAATTTGTACCATTCTTTCCTATAGGAAAATGGCGATACGCTCAGTCTATTTTTATAAGTTAGTGATGGCGCTGCCACCCAGTGCAGATGGTCAATGGAACTTGCCTGGCGGTTGTCTCCGCCGGTCAGTAATAATCAAGTTATTCTAATAAGAGTGCGAATTTGTTGCCGTCGTTGGTCTCAGTTTTTACTTGTTATTTCTGTGCTTGCATCTTATTTTTTATATGCATTTTCCGTCCGTCGTTAAGGTCGTACCCTTCGAGATATTACGAGGGGAAGAAAGCTTCACTCATGTACACAAATTTTACACGACTCCCGCATTCCTGTTTCATATTAGCTGTATTCTTTTGTGTACCTTGTTTTAGAACTCCTATATACTGGACAGAACTATTTGTGCTGATCGCTTCATATATAAATCTTCTATGAAAATGTATGAGGCGTTCTTTTGTGTATCTTTTGTTCTGACCTGTTCTGTGGACACAAGATAACACAGTTATTATGTTCTAAGGTCGCACGTTTATTTTATTTGATAATCATTAGCTGACTCTTGTGCTTTGTGACTAGCGCAGGGTATAAAGACCCCGCACAACCGTTAAAGCGGCTGTGTCACGAGCATATTTTATGTGGCACTTGTTTACACATTTGCAGCGCATTCGTTTCGTTGCGTTGGTAATTCTAGACAAGGTTTAAATTAGACTAGCAAAACAATACTTTAGTTTTGTAAAGTTTTATTAAATTAAACTCTAACAAGTATGAGTTCCAATCCATCCGACCATGTTCAGGAAGATCCCTGTTGCTCTTGTCATATGAAGGAACCTAAATTAAATGATATACGTTGGGCAAACATAATAAAATGACTTTAGAACTGGAGGTACTGAAAAATCTATCTGCTCATTACGAATATTTTTCCGTATTGCCATAGTTAATTTATACCTTTAATTTCAATGTGTAGAATGCTTAACCCGTAATTAAGGGCGCGGAGGCATTTTGGCACATCGGCCATGTTGATTGGTCCGTTTCTAGCCACGCCTACTATTTGCATGGCTAAGTGTCTCGGTGCCTTTTCCTCATTCAGTTTCCAGCTTGTATCCGAAGATTTAATTTATGTCAGTGTCAGCTGTTGCAGTGTAGTAATTAGATTCCGAAAGTTTGACGGGGTCAAAAAGACGTCTGGTCCGTATAAACGATATTTATTGTATTTTCGTTATGAATGATTTTGTTCGTTTATTTTAGTAGTTAAAATGAACTTGGAGTACAGCTCGGGCTCTTCAAGAGGGTAAAGTACGGGGATAAAAATTATGAAGACAATAATAGTGACTATTCTCTAAGCGACCATGATAGTGAGTCTGCAATAGAGTTAGGTGAAGGTATAGACAAAGCAGAACCCACAAAGAAAAAAAAAAGATGACTGATCGCAAGACCGCACCGCGCCATATGTTAAATCACTGAAACATTACAGCATATTATTGTTATAAAATGCCCAGGTTTGAAAAAGTTAAATGTCCAAAATGCTCATCCGGAGGAAATTTGGAATCTTTCACTTGATCTTTCACTTGATAACGGAAAATCAACAACAAGAGAGGAGTAGATATTCTGGACGAAAAGTGCAGCTTGTATTCGTCAGGACGAAGAACAAGACGCCAAAGGCGATCTTATTTATGATGTTAGAAATTTTCTAGTTAATTCCTACATGCTCCACCAGTCTTACAGGGATAATTTAAAAATGAATGAGTTTTTAAAACGATTGGGAATGAAGCTACTATCTCCAGAAATGAATAGCAGCCGTGAAGTCAGAATGTGCATCAGACGACTGCTCAAAATAAAGGCGGAGGAGAAATCTGAAACCAGGAAAAACTGCAGAAGGTGTCCTTCAACTAAAAGAAGAAAAACATTGCACTCATGTATTATTTGTAAAATGTCCATTTGTATGGAGTGTACAAGTCGTATCTGTAAATAATGTGCAGCCTGAAAAATCCAGTCGTAAGACTAATGCATGATTCTTCATGCTAATATTTTTGTAATTTTTATTATATTTTTTGTGTTCATCTAGGCTTATTTTAGGATATTCTACCGAAGAATACATTTTTAATTTTTTTCACTGTACGTTAAATATAGAGCTACGAGTATGTCAAAAATAGAATAAAAAAATACATCATACAAAATCTTCTGTAAAAACTAGTATTTCTTTCAATAAAACAATAACTTTTGATAGAAATGTTTTAAGAAGTTTGCCTGATTATTATAATAAAGGAATATTACTATACTTCTTTTTTTAATCTTTTACACCTTGTTCAATACAGTGATCAATATAACCACAGGTCTGTTAGGGCCTTACTCAATTTGCACGTCTGTGGTTACGGGTTAAATTATCTAAAGTACAGTTGTGTCTATTTCCTTCCAAATATCTTGGCATGGTTGAAAATCTTTTTTGATTCTTATACGTAGGAATATGTTCTTGAAATCTTGTACTGAAATTCCTCCTAGTTTGTACAATTTAGATAGAGTCACAATTATTACATTTTATCTCATGTACTCCTGATTTTTCTTTCCCATTCATTAATTTGTTTTTGACAATATTCTTATTATAAAAAGCTATACTATTTATATTTACTTCACTGTTTTGTTTTATAACTTTGACTGGCTCTTAAGTAATTTTGCCTATAAATGATAACATAATTTTCTTATTTTTATCTTTACAAGTTTATCAATCAACACTACACTATAACTATTGTTAGCAGCAATTAACTTGATAGGGTCTAGTTCTTTATTAAATGATATTGTGGACAGTGGTTTATTGAAAAATCTATGAATTATTGAGTGTAAAGCTAAAAGTTTAGTATTAACTACGTGATTGGAATAAACTGGGATGATAGAATCCGAAAAGCTATTTGATAGTCTATTATTTGTCAAATCCAGAAAATTGATTTTTCCATTCATCTCGTTTTTGGTAGTAAAAGTTATATCAGCTTTTTATGGATTTATCCACTTCAATACCCCCCCCCCTCCCCCTTCTCCGCAAGAGTAATATATTTTCCACATATCTGTACCAGAACTCAATTTTTCTTTATGGGGAAATTTATCTCTTAATATTTTATGCTCCGTGTCATTCATGAACACGTCAGCTCCAAGAGGAGAAGAAGGTGATACCATTGCCAATCCAATCCTATTCATAATAAAATATTTTTTATAAAATTGAAAAGTAGCTCTGACTATAAACAACATTAGAAAGTTCTATTAACTTCGATTTAACTGGTCTTTAACCGTATGATTGATCATTTGTGTCATTATCTTTTTAAGCTTTGTACCTATAACAGATTGGGAACAAAATTTTTGACGTCAAACGAAGTTGTATAATGTCAGTAGGAATGTTCTTAAATTTTATTTTGTTTACTAGTTCTAAGCTATTCATGATCGAAAACTCAGAATTAAAGCCTGTAAAGTTCAAAAATAGTTCATCGAAAGTCCTACACAAACTGTAACTTGGTGCAGACATGTACGACAAAACCGGTCTCATTGAGGCATCTTCCTAAGGAGCTTTATAAGACGAAGGAGGAATTTCTACAGCTAATCTTGATGTAACTCCGCGTTAAACCCTCCTTTTTCACATAACATTAAAATATATATGCGACTAACATTTTTTGCTTTTTAGTAACACTTTTTTATATACCGATATTAACGTAGCTATATTTGTCGATTTGATCATATTATGCGAAGGCATTTTGCTTGGTAGATGTGAGCTTGAACTTGAGATGTTTGCATCACACGTTACTTGTTACCAAGGCCTCTTTCTTATGGTTATGTTTTGATCAAACTACTTAAGGATTTAGATAGATCACAGTGCAATGAGGTGTTTTATAACGGATAATGCTTACATAGTTATACACCCTACTTCAGTTAATTACGGCCAATTATAATTTTATTTTTAAGTTCTAATCTAAATTTTTCCTATCCGTCCGTATGATAACGCGAGAGCTCTTTCAGTTAGAGAGCTGAAATTGTGCACACGGGCTTTTTAAAAAAATAAGGAGTTAAGCGAAATTAACTTAGCAGGATGCAGGAAAGATTTCCGACTGTTTTCCATTTAAATGCAGACAGCTAGAAAAGGAAACAAACAAGAAAACTGTAAGTAGAAAAGTTAGAATTTGTCTAAGACAAATTCTTATGATACCCTCTATATGAATGCCGGTATGTAATTTCGAATGTGAAAGTTTGTTTTTTGAAGCGGTTTTACGCATATTTTTCTAGAACGGTTTGTCGAACAGCAAAAATGATCATAACGAATTTCATAGAATTTCATATTTTGAAGATCTTTTCAGTACAATAAAAACGTTCAGCACTGATCGCTTTCACAGTATACGTAAAAAACCAAAATTTTTATACGGTAACACTATGAACAGGTTTCCCGATTTAGTCAATTTTTGAAGCTTTACTTACTATTACTATGAAAATATAGTGTACCAAATTTCAGCTTTCTACGTCCACGGGTTCTCAGGAAATGTTCAAATATATAGTGAGAAACGAAATTTTTGTATGGCAACCCTACGAATGAATTGCACAATTCGTCCCATTTTCGAACTTAAATTTACTTTTTTTTAAAAAACAAGTTTTATATGGGCACTTGGGTGAGCTCTATCATCGAACTTCCATGGTAGGCGATCGGAGATAACCGCACTGATGAGACCTCTCTGATCGCTTTGTTCGATATTTTTTCTGCACCTCAATGCATTTTGTAAATTCAATGGATAAAGAAATTTTTTTTTGTTCCAATAAATTTCAGTCTAATAAAGGCGAAAAATTTCCAGCTATTTAAAAAAGGCCATGCGTAACATTTCATCGCCCTAAGTGAACGCGCTTTCGAGTTTTCGTGAGGATGGACAGACCGAGGCCGGACGGGCGGACGGACAGAATATTATGCATGGCTGTCCAACCTATTTTCCTCTACTAGCATTATTTCTAGCTGTTACAAACGGAATGATAAACTTAGATCGTATAGATTTCTTCTATAGGGTAAAAAATAACAAACAAAATTAAATTCCTCTAAAAAGTTTTACGAATAAACAGTAAAAATGTGAAAGTTCAGAATTTATGCAACGAAACAGAATGGAAAATGATTCGTTTTCGTAAATGAGAAAGTGCGGAGTTTTCAGATTTTGTTCTCATAAATCGATCTCGAGTTTTTGAGAAAACAGGATTTTTTGAAATATTGAGAGTTTGTTCACACGTTGTTGCTGTAATGTTTCTATGTTGTTGCTGTAATCTTATGATATTTGAACAGCGCGAGTTACGCATCCAGCCGAAACATCCTTATACCTGAATCATCTATATCTACATTCATAAATCCATATCATAATTTTCCAAATTCTAAATTTATTTCTTAAGAAAAAACAGATTTTATAAGCGGGGTATCAAATTAAATGCAGGTATTCTTAGTTGGACTGTAAAGTGTATTTTTCATTAAATAAAGTAAGAGTGTTCTAGCCAGTCGAGTCTTTTAATTGGAATATTATTATTATTTCTTTTTATTAAATTAAAAGGGTTAGAACGTAACTGGCGCAGTCGGTAGGATACCAAAACGTATCCCGTTCGTTTATATAAAAAAGGTATCGATCGCATTTTCGCAGGTATTCGTGACGGATTATCGCAGAATTAACCTGCAACCGCCAGCGGTTTACTGACGGATAAAGCGATTAAATTTTCCATTTTATAAAACGAACGAATCAGTGTTATTGTGTGTCTTGTAGAAAACGAAATATAATTCTACAGTACAGACGGATTAGCTGTGATTAGTGCCATAACCAAAAATACCAAGAACATAAGGAGGAGAAATTTCCATCTTGGTGAGTCTCAACTCTCTGGTTCAAAACCTAGGTGCTTTAGAAAATCCTGATGGAAATGATGAAGGTTTTTATCATCATTGACGTGTAAGTCAAATTATTTAATTTTCTTTTAAAATTAATATTCCTTAATGTTTCCTAAATCTAAAACTTCAAGCTGAATTCAAGTCCATATAGGTGTTCTAAGAATCCCAATTCTAGATTGAGATACTCAAGTGGAAGTGATAGTTCTGACGAAGCAATTATTAAAATAATAGAAAATACAAATATTCAAAGTGTTGCAAAATTAAATAATTTAACAAGTAAAACAGATTCGGAAGAATTGAACAAAAAAATTAACGAAATTGAGTTAGGATTGTCAAATCTCTCTACGAAATCGTATGATAAGTTAGAATATTCAAAAAAAAAAATATTTAATAAAAGTGGATTTAAATTAGATTTATTAGAAAGTGTAAGTAAGCAGTTTGAAAATCCACAGTTATTAGAAAGATTAATTAATCAGCGCGAATTTAAATTAGAATCAGAAGAAAGTGAAAGTAACCAGTTTGTACTTAATTCTCTTAATATCTCAGAAAGAGTTAGTTCTAATAATTTAAAAATGAATCCTCCAAACGCAGTTTCTAATCCTTCAGTTGCTAGTCCCTCAGTTGCACAAATCAACGATATACTTAGTTCTCTTAAAGTGCCACACGAAATAAAAGATTTGCCAAAATATAATAGTAACCCTAGATTGCTCTACGATTTTTTAAACAATGTATAAGAAATTTTACTTGCGTTAAACCCATTAAATGGCACACCTTACCTCCTCTGAGCAATTAGAAATAAAATAGAAGGTCCAGCCAATGAGGTCCTGAATATGTACGGAACACCACTCGATTGGGGCTAAATAAAAAATAACCTCATATTGCATTATTCGGATAAACGTAAAGAAACTTCTTTAATTAAAGACCTCCACAATATTCGGCAAAATAATAAAACAGTTGAAAAGTTTTATAGCGAAATAGTGGAAGTTTTACCGACCATGTGTAACCACATTCAGATACACGAAAAAGATGAAAATGTTATAAATGCAAAAAGGAATCTGTATTCGGAAATGTACCTAAATACCTTTTTAACTGGTTTAAGAGAGCCACTAGGTTCCACAGTGCGAGCCATAAAAACTGAATCATTAGTTATTGCATTCTTTTACTGCGAATATCTCCTATATTAGATCAGAAACAGTTGGAAATAAACAGATAATAAAAAACCCCACAAGGCCAATGAATGGTCGCAATCCGTCATATAAAAACTTCACTCATCAGCAGCCAACTAATTTCTTTTATTCTTTGAATAGACCCAATACATTTAGCAAATATCCCACTTCACAGCAAGTACAATAAAATAATAATCCACCTGCTCAGAATCCGAGTACTTTCAGTCAAAGAAAAAACCATTTTCTAATTAAACCCATTCTACATAAACCCGAGCTAATGGATACAAGCCCTGGTAATACCCATTTAAAGTTCGGACACAGAAATGGATTCCAATCAAATAATCCACCTTCAAATTTCTTCCGGCAACCCGGACCACGAAATTTCATAAGCAAAAAGTTATACAATGTGACAGAGCAAGTTTCAAATAATCCGGATCCTTACACATTCGAAACTAACCCTTCATACTATCATAATGATGTATCAAAAGATATTTGCCCACAAGATTTCGATAACTATTACCAATATGAACAAGTCAACGAACATAATGAGGAAGATCTTATGCAACCCGCCGACAATAATGAAGTTGATGACCAAAATTTTCCTCTACATGCCTCGATAGACCCATCGGCTATCTAGACGTAAATAAACACGGATACATACTACCTTATATACACATAGCAACCCCTTTCGGTAGACCTCTAAAATTCTTAGTAGATACGGGTGTATCACCTCGTTCATAAGCCCGGATTTCGTCCATTCCGAAGATCTTACTGAAACAGAACCCACAATCATTACAACAATTCTAAATAAACATAAATTAAATAAACAAGTCATTTTCCCAAATTTCGTAGAATTCAATCAACCAGGAGAAACGCGATTCTTAGTGTTTCGATTTCATGGATATTTTGATGGTCTCCTAGGATTCGATGCCCTTACCACATTAGGTGCAAAAGTCGATCTAGCGAACTAAATACTAATAACTCGAAATTCAATCATCCCTTTACATTTCAAACCCAACTTTATGTCTAGAAAATATGTAGTGCCTGCAAAAACCAAACTTACCACAAAATTACCAGTGGATGTATCAAACGGAGATATTTATATAAAAAATATTGAAATAAGACACAAATTATATATCTCAGAAGGACTTTATACGGCAAAGGATTTGTATAGTATAATAGAGGTTATCAATCATTGCGATAAAGAAGAACTTACCTTTTTGGAGCAACCTCTTAAGGTTACCTCAGAATATGCAGAATTAAATAATTTCAGTGTCTAGTATGAAGACTGCTCAGATCCAATTTTACGGCATGTCGATATAACAAATTGAATTCGAGTATCTCACCTGAATGCAGAAGAGAAGAATTCAATATACTCAATCTGCAAGAGTTATGAAGATATATTTTAAAAAGAAGACCAAAAGCGTACAAAAGGTACAAAAGCGAATTAGTGACATGCTGAGACAAGGGATAATCAGGCCCAGCTATTCCCCTGGAGCTCACCAATCTGGATAGTGCCTAAAAAGAAAGATGCTAGTGGTAGACAGAAATGGCGCCTAGTCATAGACTATCACAATTTGATTGAAAAGACCATCAATGATAGGTACGCATTGCCAAATATCAGCGAGATATTAGACAAGCTCGGAAAGTGTATGTACTTCACAACACTTGACCTGGCCAGCGGATTTCATCAAATCGAGAGGAATCCCGATGACAGTAAGAAAACGGCCTTTACTGTAGAAGGTGGTCATTACGAATATGTAAGAATGCTTTTTGGGCTGGAAAATTCCCCAACCACGTTCCAGCGTGTCATGGACAATGTCCTTAAACAAGTACAAGGTAAAATCTGCTTGATATATCTTGACGACATTATTGTATTCTTTGCATCCCTAAAAGAACACATCGAAAGCCTTAGACGTGTACTTGATAAACTGCGAGAAGCAAATCTCAAAGTTCTGGTTGATGAATCGGAATTTCTACACAAAGAGATCGCCTTGTTAGGACATGTGGTTACAACCGATGGTGTGAAGTCGAACCCAGATAAGATAAAGGCAATTAAAGAATTTCCTATTCCCAAAAATCAGAAGGAAATAAAATCATTCCTAGGACTGTTAGGGTACTATCGAAAGTTCGTTAAAAACTTCGCACAACTTACGAAACCCCTAAGACAATGCCTTAAAAAAGGTAAAGTAGTCCAATTAAATGATAGGTATGTTAAAGCCTTTGAAAGCTGCAGAGATCTTCTTGTAAATGTAACAACCGACGCTAGCAACTACACTATTGGTGCAGTGTTATCGCAAGGTCCTATAGGTATCGGTAAACCCATATGCTATGCTAGGCGTACGCTAACTAATTCCGAGATCAACTACTGCACCATCGAAAAAGAATTGTTAGCCATAGTTTGGGCTACCAAATACCTCAGGCCTTATCTATTTGGAAATAGATTAAAAATTGTAACGGCCCATAAGCCCCTAACTGGGCTTATGAGCAAAAAATAAACTAATTCAAAATTAATTCGTGGAGGCTCAAACTAGAGTAGTTTGATTATGAATTGGTATATGAGAAAGGGAAGAAAAACACCAAAGTCGACTCATTGAGCCGAATAATATCTCCTGAATCACAAATTCATACAAAAATTGAACCAAATGCAAATGAATCTAGGACATGTAACTTAATACAAGGCACCAGTGGCTCTAATATTCCGCAAGCGAAGACCTCAATGACGGCATACCAATTTCAGAACGTCCCTTAAACGAGTTCGTCCTTCAATTTGTCTTCGAAAAATCTAAGAAATGCCAACCGATATCTTTAGAAATTCCATTAAAAAATAAACAAAAGCGTGGCTTTCGTATGCCCAAATATTCTGAAGAAAATATTGTAAGCATTCTCAAACGCTATTTACTGCCAAATTGATAAGTGCTATCTATACTGATGATGACACTTTCAAAATTATACAATCTGTTTATTCCAAATTCTTTTCGAGGTCAAAAACCTTTAAATTTATTCCTCCTAAAGTTAAGTACCAAATCCCAGAGACCCCCGAAAAACCTCTAGACATAGTGCATACAGATATTTATAGCATCAACAATACACAAGTCTTTACAATATTAGACAAATCCCCCAAATTTGCTGCTGCCTATACATTATTAAATCTCAAAAACATGTCATAAGCTTACACGGCATTCCAAGAAAACTTGTTTCAGATCTGGGCTCTGAATTCACAGCTACCATATTTAAAGACTTTTGTAAGCAATATGGTATTAACTAACACAATACTTCATTCAAACTGACAAGTAGCAACCCCCCCCCCCCCCCCCCCCAGTGGAACGAACGCATTCCCCTTTAACAGAGATATATCGAATAATGTATGACAAACAAAAAGGCAGAGACCACGATGATATGTTAAACGACACACTAATAACCTACAAGAATGCAATACATTCCGCAACTAAATATACCCCCTACGAACTCCTTTAGGGCAGAACGTATAAATTTAACAAAACCATCAAATTTAATAACACCCACGAGTATCTAGGAAAATTGAATCAATTTCAAGCAGAATTATACCCATCTATTAAAGCTCAGTTAGAAGAAAAGGTAACAAGAAATATTAATAAACTTAACGAAAATAGGGAAAGCCTACACTTGTTAAGGAAGGATCCATTATATTGTGACGAAACCACCTAAAATAAAAAGGAAGAAAATTAAAACTGGTACAAAGACTGACTACAGCAATACTCAGCTTTATGTTCCTCACTTCCTTATAATCATCATTGTTAGTTTCCATCTGGTCATCTGTTTGTTTGATGAAATTCGAATCTGAAAAATTGAAATTAACGTCATTAGAGTTAGAGTAGAGAAATAAAATTATAAATTTGTATCTTATTAGAAAAAAAATGAGTTGAAAAAAATACAAGTAAATGTCACTAACTTTAAGAGTCTAATAAAATAACGACCGATCTAATAAAATAACGACCGAGCCCACTGGAATGGTCCTTCCGGCTATTTTTTTTCCCCGCCGAACGGTCAGATAGTCAGTTAGGAATTTGATAGAGAGTAGACAAGTCGTGAATAGTGGATATAGTTTTAAAAATTTGAATTTTGGTCGAATAAATTGTTTATTTCTATGCATTTAATTGATTTTATCCTTTCGTCGGTAAATCGAGTGCGTGAAGTAATAAGTCCGGCGATTGTTATTGTTATCGCTGAGTGAATACAATACACCGCGATCAATAATTTGTGGGCTCACGAGGTTGCGGTGAGCAGGAAAAGACCTGATTTCGTGTTTTTTTTTCCTTAAGGAAAGGTGCAAAACCAGGGCATTGAACTGCCGAACTTAAGAAATTTTGCGGTAAGTACGTAAAGTTTTTTTTTATACGCATATGCTCTAAAATCAACGGTGCCAATCATTTCTTGTCTGTCGACAAAAATTCGACAGGAGAAATTAAGCTTTTCGCGACAAAGCTCTATTTTCCCCTACACAGCACGAAGTCCCCGACGTCACATCACACTGACATAAAACACATATATAAAAGGTCAAATACTTACAATTGTAACAGCTCCGCCATTTGCAGAGCTCCGTAAGGAGCTGGCGATGTAACTCAGATTATCGTCCCATTTATTATGTTCGTTGTTGAGACATGCTCGGAATCCAGCTAATATGGACCTGTTGACCCGCTCGGATTTGCTCCCAGTTACGAGTTGGATTTATCCGTAATAATGACCAGTACCAGTTAGTCGAAGAAAAATTATCCAACAAATCCAACGAAGATACTCCTTCAGGAAATAGGTATATCCCTCGAAGTTTAGGCCGATTGACCACAAAGCACCGAGCGAGAAGCCAAAAACAAAGGAAGATTAACCAAAAATCAAGTCTTCTCAACCCGGTGCCCCATAGCTTCACTACGTCTCAGGTGTCTGCACCAAATCCATTAGCACTACTCACAATCACAACACGCTGTTGATGATTACACTACGATTCACTGTACGTAAATTTAGTAATTTCTAGTCAACACCTTACACCACACAGCACACAATATTTCGCGGTAGACCGTAAAACGATACCCCAATTCTGGAAGAAATATTTCACGCGACGATTAAAACTTGGGGCTGTCAAATAACCAATCCGACCTATACGCAAGGAATACACACTGAACCGCAAGTCGAGCACGGCTATCTTGGTACTCATACGAATTACATTCGGACAAAGCTGCAAACTGTCTCCATTCTACCCACGGCATTCCCCTTCTTTTTTTTTACAAAAGTTGTCTGTAGAGCGACAGTCTTACGCTCGACTTAACCAGAATTGCAGACTCCAAACGCAATACACACACATCCTACATTCTCCGAGTGGAACCCCTCTCCGCCAGACGAGAAGCCAGCTGATTCCCTTGAGCGTGACCTAGTTCCACACTTTTTTGCAGATTTACGTTTCTTATCAATATTTGATGCCACACAGTGTTGCTGCTAAGAAATTGCAACATTGTTGAAGATAAATTTCCCTCTCGGTATAGCAGAACATCAAGTTGATAGAATTCTGATAAAACAGGACGGTAGATTTCGTAACATTGGTGTCAAGTGTGGGGTTCTCGAACGGATTTCGAAAGAATCCTACACCAAGAAAAGAATTTCGAAATGGAGAACACCCAACGAATTCCATCAAACGACAATAGGCGTGAATCCAATTCCAGCACCACACAGTCTCCACTTTCCCTGGACCAACTAGGAAATTTCCTATACCAGCAAAGCCAGCAAATTCAAAATCTTAGCTCGCTTGTGCAATCCATAGCAGACAAAGTGCAGCATTTGGAAATAAGTCAGGAAGAGGCAGTAAGGCGACGCATCGACGAACTCGCTCTCTCTGAGACGCCACCATCTAGGTTTGGTCCTATTCTGCAGCCTCGCCAGTTGCAAATGACTTGATTAGTTTCGTGGAACAGGGATCCAACAGCACACCTGCTGAACCACAGGATAGCTCCGTTAGCTTCCAGTCACAGCCGCAAAGTTCACCTCTGGTCAACCAGACAGCAACAAATTATTCTCTACATCCTGAGGAACAAACAGCTGCTGCCCCATATGACTTGAGCTGCTATACAGAGCAAGGGCCACGAAATAGGAAAGTTACTTTTAACCTACCACCCACTAATTTGTCACCCGATAGTCATGCATCTCCTTGTCCGAACACTGTCACAGTGTATCGTTCTCGTGGTCCAGCTTCATCAGAGAGAGGCCTTTTACTCCCAACAAAGTGCTCTGATGGAATTACAGAAGCCCCTGTGATTGCTCCAGCACGACTATGTATAGCCCCAAAGGACTATGATGGTAAGGAACCCTGGTCTGTATATAGGCGACACTTTGAAGCGGTGTCACGAACCAACGGCTGGAATGCTGGATTCAAGGCCCTGTACCTCGTTCCTTATTTAAGGGGGACCGCTTTGAGCTACTATGAAACCCTTCCTGAGCGGATCAAGAATAACTACGAGACATTAAGTCAAGCGATGCAAGAAAGATTTTCTGACGAATACCAAGCAGCCATCGCCCACATTCAACTACGCGGACGAATACAGAGGTCGAATGAGGGTCTCACGGAATTCGCTACGGATGTGCAACGGTTGGTATACCTTAGTTTTAATGACGCTGCTGAACCAATCAGGAACAGAATCAGTCTGGGTCAATTTATGGATGGCATCGCCGATGCAGGGACACAGCGTAGAGTAGGTGACTCGATTCCGACTACTTTAGAAGCAGCGCTAGCCATAGCTATTCGGGTTGAGGCTAGCCGAGATGCGACACGAATCAGTCGTCAGAATATAAGGCCCGCAGGACCTGCTATCCCTCACCGGCGAGCAAATGGAGCTCGAAGGAATCAAAACCAGCAGTCGGGAAACTAATTCTGCCCAGTTTTAAGGAGCGAAAACTGGGCCCCAAGCCATATCAAGCTTCAAAAGTAAATACTCCAACTCAAGCGTGTTACGGGCTGGAACCATAAATGGACTTTCACACAAGTCTCCTAAGGCATCTACCTTTGCCAACAGCATAGTGGAAACATCTATCAAATCAACACAAATATCAGCGACACCGGCAAGTAAACTTCAAAGCAAGAAGCAGACGAATGTAAAGCGTGATACGAAAAGAGTCACGGAACCAGCGACATCGCCTCAAAAACATGCCATCGAGAAGGGCGTGGAAGGAAAGGTAAAGTGGTATAACGTCAAGAAGGGCTATGGATTCATACTCTGTGACAAAGACAACGAGGAAGTATTTGTGCACTCTTCAAAGATAACCGCGAGAAACCCTGATCACCGTATTCCGTCCTTAGCAAACGATGAAAGAGTTCTTTTCGACATATCACTCGGAAGTAAGAGCCGACGAGCCGTAAATGTCACCGGACCTGGAGGTCAATCTGTACTGGGTAGCTGCTTCGCACCGAAATGTAAGAGCTCAGAAAATAATGCTCCACCAGCAAAACTTTTTACCACCACTTGCAGCGGAATTAACCATGGAAAAGGCGAAGACCTTCTCGAAAACGCTGCACAGATGGCAGATATTGTGCACGCAACTCTCGATATAGCTCCACCAGCCGCCTTCGCAGATGACTCCCAGCAGGATTTAAATTGTCAACCACTGACTTGGGGGGGGGGCGGAGTTAGTGGGAAGTAGAGCCCTAAGCCCCGCGAAAATCATAATAGGAGCTGCGGAAGCCTTGAATAATCTTTGCATTGAAGGAAGTGTTGAGGGCGTGGACTGTCAGTTAATTATTGACACTGGGGCAAGCCAGACCATTATACATAGAAACTTATTACTAAAAGCTCACCGCGACATCAAGCTACGTCCTTCCACTGCCGTTATCCAGAGTGTACGCTTGGAGTAGCCCGGTAGTATTAGTGAAGAAAAAAGATGGATCACTTCGATTCTGTATTGACTACCGAAGGCTTAACGAGGCTACTCGTAAAGATTCGTATCCTCTCCCGCGCATAGACCTTACTCTAGACGCTTTAGGAGAATCTAGGTGGTTTACGACTTTGGACCTTCAATCAGGTTACTGGCAGGTCGAGATGGATGATGCTGATAGAGAGAAAACAGCTTTCAGCACAGGTAGCGGGCTGTACGAATTCAATGTAATGCCTTTTGGGCTCACTAATGCACCAGCTACTTTTCAGCGATTGATGGAGTTAGTCCTCGAAGGTATTCCATACACCACCTGCCTCGTCTATTTAGACGACATAATTGTCCACGGCACGACTTTCACTAATATGCTAGACCATCTCAAAGCTGTGCTGGAAAGGCTGAAACATGCGGGATTAAAGTTATCGCCAGCCAAATGTCAAATATGCAAAGAAGAAGTGAAATTCCTTGGTCATGTTGTGTCCAACAAGGGACTTTCCACCGACCATGAAAAAATTGTTGCCGTGCAAAATTGGCCGAGACCTTCTAACCGGACGGAGATACAGTCATACCTAGGACTTTGTGCGTATTACAGACGGTTTGTGCAGGATTTTTCAAAAATAGCCAAGCCACTGACAGCCCTGACAGAAAAGAGAGCGAGATTTATTTGGACCCAAGATTGTGAAACTGCTTTCACTACCCTGAAAGAAAAACTAATTACTGCACCTATATTAGCTCAGCCGAATGAAGAAGGACTTTTTATCTTGGACACGGACGCAAGCCAATATGCATGGGGAGCTGTCCTGTCACAAGTCCAAGGAGGCGAAGAAAAAGTAATAGAGTACCACAGTAAAACCCTCAGCCGCCCGGAGCGGAACTATTGCGTTACTCGTAAAGAGCTCCTGGCCGTTGTTAAGGCAGTGAACCACTTCCAGCCCTATCTCCTAGGTCGACATTTTCTTTTACGGACTGACCATGCGTCGTTGAGATGGCTAATGAATTTTAAGGAGCCCGAAGGACAGACAGCCAGATGGCTAGAACGCCTCCAAATCTTTGATTTTGAAATCCAACATCGGCCTGGAAGCAGGCATGGAAATGCCGATGCTCTTTCACGACGCCCATGTGTGGATATGGACTGCAATTACTGTGAACGATTGGACACCCAACAAGTACTTTTGGCACGAATAGCAGTCGTTTCTGATTCGATAGGAATGCACCAAGACCAAGATGGACATCTCGGAATAATGCGGGCGAACGTCCACGGAGAGAGGAAATTACGGCCATGCACCCCACTGTCAAAGCATACTGGTCAATGTGGCCTTCTCTGTGTCTACAGAATGATGTCGCTTGCCGCATGTTTTCAAACACCAGCGGGATACACCACCAAATACTACTCCCGGAATCCAAAACGGATGAAGTCCTGGAACAACTCCATAGTAGTGCTACTGGCGGACACTTAGGAGTAGAAAAAACGTCGTCCAAAGTAAAAGCTAGATATTACTGGGTAGGCTGCACTTACGATATCAAAAACTGGTGTCAAAAATGCACGCTGTGTCAACAGAGAAAAGGCCCTATGCCACGAAAAAGAGCTCAGCTTCAAATTTATAATGTAGGAGCCCCATTTGAGAGAATAGGAGTCGATATCTTAGGGCCGTTACCTAGTACTACCCGGGGCAATAAATACATCCTCGTAGCAATGGACTACTTTACGAAGTGGCCTGAGGCAATTGCGACACCAGACCAGACAGCGGAAACCGTAGCAGAAGCCCTCATCGAACATGTGTTCTCGCGATTCGGTGTACCTCTTCAACTACATTCGGATCAAGGTAGGAATTTTGAATCGGGTATTTTCCGAGAAGTCTTGAAGAGATTCAAAATCGAAAAAACACGAACGACGCCACTCCACCCGCAATCAGATGGCATGGTCTGTTAAATACCTTTTTACGTGTATTCCTTTTCTTCGAGTATTCCTGTCGGGCTTAGCACTTAACTGAATTAATAACACTTGTTTCTTTCCTTTTACAATTTTCTTTTATTTTTCCTCGTGGGTTATAATTTCACTATTTACACTTAATCCACTTGGACCCCTTATTTTATCGGTACGTATTCACGTCTCTCTTTTTTTTTATTTTACAAATTCACACTTTTAGCCCTGCCGAACCGCCGAACCACACCAGATCTTTCTTCTGGGATCCAACCTTGTTTTTGTATTTCACTACTTTCAATTTCAACAAACTAATTTTTACTTTTCCGTTGCTTCTTCAGATCTCACTCTTTTTGCTCAGAGCACGCGCTACCGCTCTACAAGAAAACCGACGACAATTTTTCACGTTCAAAAATCAACTCGCGCTTAGGAAATTTAAAATTCAACTCGGCTCTTGATCACTTTTGTCGCGATCAAGAGCCTTCGTTCAGGGTAAAAAATGCATAGTTACATTTTCACCCTGAGAAAATTTTCATTTCTTCTGGACTTGATTAAACAAGTCCAGAATATTTTTCGTTGGACGGAGGCTTGAAATTTGATGCTTTTATAAACATCAGCCACCGTCCCGTGGATTAAAATTGCGGCGCGCGTATACATGCAATGTATTTTCGCGGCGCGCATTTCTTATCGCGAAAGCTTTTTTTTTTTTTTTTTTTTTTATATGTATGTACGTTCGTACATACATATTGTAATTTACACTACAAATCGTACTGAAGGTACGATTTGTCTTTTGTTTTATATTTTTTAAATTAAATATTTCTACTGACAAATTTTGCCTTCAGCAAAATTTGTCATGGGAACCTTTTTTGAAAACGAAAATGGTATGTGAAGAAAATTGCTGATGCAATTTTCTTCGGTGGTTTGGTAGCAATTTACTACGATTTTTTGATGCCAAGCTTCTATGGAATTTTTCCACACACAACATGCCTTCCCTCTATGAAGATGAGAGTTATCCTTGGGAGAGGGAGAACTCTCTAGGAAAAATATTCGTATGAACGGACTTCCTTCGATATTGTTTGGATTTGAAAACTGTTATCGATGCTATCAGGTTACCACTGCTAGTAATCTCTCGTCTGCTACTTTGTAGCGGCCGCTGATTTCAAAAGTTTAAGGGAGGACTTTGCTGGTTTATCTCATTCGAGTTTTGTTCTTGGCCAACTGCAGTTATGATGTTATTTACCGCAAAATTAAGCAACAAGCCTCTGTTTAGCCCGGAGGGTCTCACGTCGGTGGCCGGTGAGATTTTTGTTGTTCACGTGATACCCGGGTGGCGAGGCCCAATCCGACTGGTGTTACTCAGACGGGGTGAGCGCCCCTTTACTATGTGGGGCGAGGATGCCGTGGCCGGCCGCACCTACAGGGTTAACCTACCGCTGTACCCCCACCAAGGACAGTCCTGGGTCGTCAGAGGTGGGTTTTAAGCCTATTTGTTACTGTGTTTTGCTAGGCTTATTCTCTGTTGTTTTCTCTTTTTTCAGGCGGAACCTTAAACTTGACCGGAGAGTACGGGCTGTGTGCGTGCTGCCACCCGGTGTTCGGGCCGGCCGTGATGGCGATTCTCCGGCAGCTGATGGTCACCCCTCCCGTCCGGGAGATCGAGGATGATTCAGACGAGGACTGGGACTAGGAATGACGCCTCGTGTTCCATCGTTACTACCCCTTTTTTTTTTTAAATTAACTTGTCTTTCCTATCTTTCTTCTTTTTTTTTCTTTTTGCTACTAATAATTAATAACAATAAAAATTGTAATAAAAAAAAAATAATTAAATAAATGAAATTTCTGAACAAAATGCGCTCCTGTTCTATACTTCATCCCACCTTTTCCTTCTTCTTTTCGTACTTTTACAGGAGGATTCAAAGGAAGACAAGGGAACAATCGAAATACCCCAGCTTATTTTTTTTTTCTTTTTTCCGTGTTTGTCAGGTTGGTTCGGTCGGACGGTTTCGGCTTCGCTTTACAGCCTTATCTTTATTATAGCGTGTTCTTGTTAGTGCTAATTTTTAAAATTTTCTTCTTCTAACTTATTTAAGGCTTATTTATTTTTCTAATGGTAGCCTGGTATTTTATAATCTCTTATTTACGCTTTATTTCTACTTTTAAGAAATGTTTTATCTAGTTTTAGTACCTTACTGTATTTTTATAAATCTTTAATTCTAATGTATTTTACTTTTCTTTTGCTGCTTTGTGCATTTTTAGGTACAATTTATTTCTATTATTTTATTCCTAACTTCATATAATATCTTTTTATTTTAATTCTATTTTTTCATCTATCTTTTCTGTACATTTAGTTTTAATGGGTTTTAGGACTTTCCGCCTGTTCCATATTTTAGTATATTTTACTTTTTAGGTTAACATTTTTCTATGTATACCTTCAAAATTAATTTTATTTGTATACTATTTCTCTTAACATTCTTTTGTTTATTTAACCATTTTTATTTTGGTTTGCTTCATCTTTGTTTTTATTTCTACTACAATTTAGTTTGTTATTTATTTATTATTTAGTTTTAATATAACTTTGTGTAAAATTTTTTTTTTATTTCTATTTATTTTCATATTTATTTATTTGTTGATTTATGTTTAACTAACTCTAAATCATTTCCGTTTAAAGCTATTAGCTTAAAAACTTCCTATTTATAATTAGGTTTTAATTAATTTTTTAACTATTCTATCTATGGTTATTTCTATTTTGTTCATTTACGTCCACCTTCAATTTTACTTTTATTTCTACTCTATTTTGGTTTTATTTAAAATTTTGTTTTATTTTTATATATATGTTTACAATATATTTATTTAGGCCTTGCTGCCTGTAATACA
Organism: Dioctria rufipes; assembly: GCA_963924295.1. Classification (NCBI taxonomy): domain Eukaryota; kingdom Metazoa; phylum Arthropoda; class Insecta; order Diptera; family Asilidae; genus Dioctria; species Dioctria rufipes. Next base: position 122,165,569 of record OZ002742.1, read on the forward strand.
TGTTGTTTTATACCTTTTACTTTTTGTTATGGTACATTATCGCATCTATGTACGTTTCGTCTTTTACCAGGTCTACCTTTAATGTCCTTAATTAAGTTGATTGTCCATATTGACAGTGTCCGTGTTCCATTTTGTAAACGATTTGGACTGATTTTGTTTTCGGGAGGCTTCTGGCTCGCCTTAAACTGGGTTGGGGAGCATTAGCTCGCTCTAGAGTAGCTTGGGGAGCGTTAGTTCGCTCTTCCATAGGAATTCCCTCTGATAAAAATTCGGGGTTACCTTGTGGGTGTTTTGACCGCTGTTTCATTCTTGTGACAACAGGGTGTACATATTTCACTGCCACAACAACCATTATGGCCAGAACTAATAGGCTCGTAAATGATAAAGAGGTTGTGGACAGGATATGGGATTGTCGGCTTGATACCTTTTCCTGGTATTTAATGATTTTGTTTTGGATTTCCTCTAAGGAGTGTGTACCCTGGTAGACTGATTTGTGGATATCGTCCCCCGTTAAAATTTCCATTGAAACTTGCGTTTGGTTTTGAGGTTCTGGTAAAATGTCGGCCAGACTCAAATTCAATAAGGAATGATTGAATTGTGGAAATTGTTTGGGTTGAATTATATTCAGCGGGCGTTTACTTTGACCTTCGTATTTGAGCACCTTGTCACTTATTTGCACTTGACATGGTTGCGTTATCTCTAATATCCCTTGTCCTTCCAGTTTCGAGATCAGAAAGTGATCTGGACATGTGATGTGTAGCACCGTTGAGGTGATAAATGAAAATAGCCACGTATTTGGCTTGTTTAGTTTAATCAACATGTCCTTTTGGGGAGCTTGTACTCTGGTCCTGCATTTGGGCACTTCATTTAAAGGATTATATAGTAATTTAATGGCACATTCATTTGATGTTGCTGCCTTTATTATGGGCGTATTTAGTCGGCCTACATAAGTGTTTTCTTCCAAATTACTTGTTATTTTCTTAAAGTTGTTCATGTCTTCGCCTTTTAATAGGAGAAATTCCTGGGTTTTAGCGCTATTGGCTATGTATGAATAACTAGGCTCTGGAATTAATGAATAATTTGCTGACTTGGGTACAGGATAGCATTGAATCTGTTGTAGCCTCATTTTTGGCAGATTAAAAATTGGGAGAGTAATTCTCACCACCAATTTGTTCCGCATAAGGAGTGATTGGGCTCCTGCTGTTTGGTAGAGGATGGCTAAACAATTCTGATCGTTAGGGCAATACGAAGTTGTTTTGCGATATATCTCCAGTAGATTTTTGGGAGACATTAGGAGTGGATGAATATGATTGGTCCTACTAGCCATTATTATATCCACAAGGGCCTGTTGTCGATATTCAACTTCGATGATTTGGAGCAATAAGCTTGATATAATCTCTTGTCTTAGCTGCCTTTTAGTTAAATCATCGGCTACATGGTGGAGATCGTTTATCTGGTGTGCTATTTTTTGTTGTCTGTCTATTAACATGGCCAGCGGTTTTTGAATCTTTTCCAAGGTTGTTTTAACAACACTGATTTGTTGTTTCTCTAGCTCGGCTAGGGCTTGTGTATTCGATTCAAGTTCTTCTAACCTGCTGTAAATTTCTTTTTCGTTATTGCTGTCCATAGTGCCAAACAAATAGTGCATGGCATTACCTATTCCATCAAATAGCGATCTGGCCTTGCGTTTTGCTGGTGCTAGTTCCTTTATAGTTTCCGTGCGCTTTCGTACGCTGTCTATTATAGCGTGTATGTGTAGTTGCTGCACGTTACACAGGTCTTCTGGGTTGGTTACATTTATGCAGAGTTTATGCACTAAGTGCTCCGCATATTCTGCTAGCTTTATCTGGGCATCTAATTCATCCAAATCTATTTCGGTGAGGACATTCCAGGTGTCATGATATACCATGAGGCTTCCTAAGTCCTCGAAAAATATGCCCGAGCCATTTAGTTGGGTCCTTATATAGGGTTTGTCAGCGATCTCTCCTGCTGTGTATTGGATGAGGAGGGCAAATACGATGAATTTTAGCGCCATTTCTGTGGACAATTCGGAGGAAGAAAACAATTCTTTAAGTATATTTGTACTTGCATTGTGCCGTTTTAAACTGGGCAGTGGAGTGACTCCACCGCAAATGTTTCTGGGGAGGTATTGAAATGACGTTTAATGGACATTGAAGTAGGAATTTTAATTCAACCTGGTTCATTTTTGTTCAACATGATCTTACTCGAAATATGGTTTTAAACGATTATTATGTACCGTTACGATACGTTTACCAATTTTGATTGTGGTATTCACATCACTTGGGATTGCTATTACCTGATAAGGTCCTACCCAGATTTGAGAAAGCTTATGTTTCCTGCTTTCGTTCTTGATGAGGACCTTGTCTCCTACATGGAAAGTTAGGGGCCGTACTGTCTTATCGTAGTACCCCTTTGAGCGCTGTTTACTTGCCAATAAGTTCTTTCGTGCCGTGGCATATGATTTTTGGAGCTTATACTTCAGTATATGATAATAGCTCTCATGATTGTAAACGGGTTCGGGATCCCGTTTTAAATTTGATGGGACATCCGCTGTGAAGCCGTATAGGTAGTCCATTGGGGTAAGTTTAGTACCCTCGTGTACACTATTATTATACACGAATGCAGCGGTTCGTAGGAATTGGTCCCATGTTTTGGGATTTTCGTCTACGATTGTTCGCAGATATTCAATCAGCGGTCTGTGGGCACGCTCTAGTGCTCCGTTAGACTGCGGGTGGTATGCCGAAGTCTGTAACTTCCTTACCTTTAGAAGCTTACATACTCTTTTGAATAATTCACTCAGGAAATTTGTTCCCTGATCGGTGAGTATTCTTTTGGGTATGCGATAGCGCGTAACGATTTCATCAAAGAAAACCTGCGCTACTGTGACTGCTTCTGCATTAGGTATTGCATACCAGTCGACAAATTTTGTTAGATTATCTTGAAAGGTCAAGATATATTTGTTACCTGATGTCGTCTCTTCTAATGGACCTACAATATCGAGGTAAACTTTGTCGAACGGTTGTTCTGCGATGTCCGTGATAACCATTGGCATTTTATATTGTGGAGAAGCTTTCATCGTCTGGCACTTTGGGCATTTTTTTTATGTATTTCTTGATGTCGCTAAGCATGTGTCTCCACCAATACTTGCGTCTTATACGTTTGTAAGTTTTTATGACACCTTGATGGCCACCAAATGGAGAATCGTGATAATCTTTTAAGATTGTTCGGATTTCCGTAGGGCTCGTGATAATTTCGGGTGTCTTGCCAGTACTTACTTTTTGCTCAAGCGATACTGGGTTTAGTTTTTCCGCCTCCGTGTGTTGAATTTCGTTTTGGTCCGCTTTCGTGTGCTCTTCTGTCTCCACACTGGAGCTATTTATTGTCTCTTGAGCCTTCTGCTTCTGAGCTCGAGTCACGACGAAACAATGAGCGGATTTCTTTTTCTTTTTGTTATTTGTGGGGTTGTCTTCCTCCACATCTGAGTCCATCGTGTGGTGGACTAGGGCTTCTACCGTTAAGGTATTGCCTAAACTGTCTTCCTTTGATACTTGAGGGATGCGACTTAGTGCATCTGCATTAGTGTTGTACTTCCCTGGTTTATATTCGATGTTGTAATCGAATTCAGATAATTTGTGGTGAAATCTCACCAAACGGGAAGTAGGGTCTTTCACATTGAAGACACCTTTGAGAGGTTTATGGTCAGTGTAGACCGTGAATTTCCGGCCTTGAAGATAGCACCTGAAATTCTTGGTAGCCCAAACAATAGCCAATAACTCTTTCTCTATAGTAGAGTAATTTCTTTCGGCTTTGTTTAATGTGCGGCTTGCATAGGCAATGGGCTGGTCCTTTCCGACTTCTCCTTGAGAAAGAACAGCTCCTAGAGCCTCGTTACTTGCGTCAGTAGTAAGATTAAATGATTTTGTAAAATCAGGGTAAATTAAAAGTGGTGGAGAAATTAAAGCACTTTTTATGCTCTGAAATGCTTCTTGGCATTTCTCTGTCCAAGTGAATTTTACATCCTTTCGGAGTAAATTCGTAATTGGGCGTACAATTTTGGAGAAGTCTGGAATGAATTTCCTGTAGTAATTGGCAATTCCTAAAAATGACTGAACTTGCCTTACTGTTTTTGGAACAGGAAATGTTTGGACGCAAGCCGTCTTACTTGGGTCTGGTAGGGCTCCTTCGCTAGAACATTTATGTCCTAGGTAAACAACTTCTCTTCGTAGAAACTGGCACTTCTCTGGCTGCAGTTTCAAGTTGTTCTCTCTCAACTTATTGAAGACTTTCCTCAACTTTTCGTTGTGGTCATTTAAATTTTTTCCATAGATGACAATGTCATCTAGGTAGACAAAACATTCGAGGCCTTGTAGGCCTGTTAAGACGAAATTCATTAGGCGTTGAAATGTGGCGGGGGCTCCTTTGAGCCCGAATGGCATACGCTTGAACTCGTAGTGCCCATAACTTGTGCTGAAAGCAGTTTTATGTCGATCTTTTTTGTCGACAAGAACTTGGTGATAGCCGTTGGCCAAATCGAGTGTGGTGAAATACCTTGCGTGACCTAGCTGGTCGAGAATATCCTCGATTCGGGGTAGCGGGAATGCGTCTCCGATTGTCTTTTCGTTTAATTTACGAAAATCGACAACGACGCGCCACCTTTTTTCACCGTCAGGTCCCGCTTTCTTGGGGACAACTAGTAGAGGTGAATTCCAAGGGCTTTTACTAGACTGGACTATCCCGCTGTCTAGCATTTCTTTTAGCTGCTCGTTAATAACTTTCCGCTGTGTTTCAGGTAAGCGGTACATTTTTTGATTGATTGGTGCTTGATCTTGCACCAATGGAATATTATGCGTTATCGCATTTGTATAGGTGAGTTTGTCACCTTTGAGGAAGAAGATATCGTTATACTCTTCGCAGAGTTCTGATATCGACATTTTTTCTTCCGCGGTTAAATTAGGGTCTAGGCTGAGTTCTTGCTCTAGCCTAGAAATACGCGGGTATTGTTTTGGATCGTCCGGAGTCTCATTATCCGGGTATAGATATCGTATATGTTGTAATATCGCCGTCTTGTCGGCTGAACCTTGGTTTGACTTCCTATTCCTTGTAAATTTGTGTCCTGAAGTTGGATTGAATTTAGTTAATTCCTTATGAGGCTTTATTTTGTTGTATTTAGCATGTAACAGGGTACTTGCTTCCTGCTTTGTTGACGGCTGAGTTTGATACACCTGTGCGGTCTTTGCCTTAGGTTGTGTGGAATACTCATGCGCGCCGATGCTAGTATTTTTTGGCCATGTAGGATTTTTTATGCTAGAAGACGGTGGAGTAATATGCACCTTTAGTATAGGCTTTAGCGACTCGCTACCGTTCTTGTATGGCCGTTGTTTGTTTAACAGTGATTTATGCCTCGGGATTTTGGACGGAAGAGCTATATGCACCTTTTTGGCAGGCTTTAGACACTCGGTTCCGTCTCTTGTGTTGTTTGGTATTGCCTCTTTATTTGGTATTGGAATGTGCGTATGGTTGTGGTTTTTTGTGTGTATTAATGGGACTATGGTGTAGTCGTTTATGGGATATAGCTGTAACTTTAAGCTATGTATGACTACTTGATGACTGTTAGCGTTGAGAATACTAACCAGCACTAATTCTTCTCCAGATGACAGCAAACTGTTTGCCAAGAAGACTCCATCGCTTATCTCTTGGGATAAACAGAGCATTTCTTCTTGAGTTTGTAACGGCACTGGGGCCACAATTTGAGAGCGCGCAGGTATGCAGATTGGTTCCTTAAAGGTAACCAATTGCTGCCTGCCATCATCGGTCTCTTGCTCGCCCAGACAGCTTTTTTCACATTCCTTGGGCCCTTTTGGAGCTTGGCAGCCAGCTTTTCTCGTTTGAGAAGCCTTGAAGACACTGCAGGTGGATAGTTCAGCCTGTTTAGACTCTACCTCTTCTGCAAGTGTTCTTACTTCGACTGCTTTTTCAGAATGTAGCTTGTCCGTTTCAAACTCTAATGGCAAAGCAAATTCGTCTGGATTAGTTTCCGTGCGAGGAAACCTTAGTGCCTTATTAGGACCCTCAACGTTGCAGTTTTTTGCTAGGAAATCATTTCCTAGAAGTCCATCATCGGAAAGGCCAGGCAAGTTCTTTACGACTTGAAACTTGCAGGGAATTTTGTTTTTGAAAACGAAGTTTCCCTGGCAATTTCCCAGCGTCTTTCCCGTACCAAATGGGGTCTGAAGTGTACATGCCTCATTGTGGTTAATTTCTTTGAGGTCTTTTAATGACCTTTTCTTTATTATACTTACCTCAGCGCCTGTGTCTACTACTAGTTTAGTTTGGCCGTTCAGGCCTATGTCTAAAGGAAGTTTTACTGTAGCGACACTGGAATCGGGCTGCTGAGGAGACCCTAATTTATTAGATGGGAGATTTATAGTCGAGCCGGGGAGTTTTGGGTCGACTGTACGTCGTTTCCCTGACTCCGGGCTTCCCATTTTCGTTTTTGTTGGCAGTTATTAACTGCATGTCCAGAACGACCACAAAATTCGCACTTTTTTCGCACATTATATACTCTTGAGTTGTTATTGGGGTTTTGAGGCTCTCTAGGACGTTGGATTGGTGCTTCTCTGTTTTGGGGTCTTTGAAAACTATTGTTGTTCCTTCTGCAGTCACGCACGTCATGATTATACATTTTGCAGTTCACACAATAAGGCGTATTTTTCCTTTTGAGGCAATCGGCATATGTGTGGCCTCTTAAATTACAAAAACTACAAGTCACTTTATTTAAATAGGTATTTTTATTTTTTACATTATAATTTTTATCTGGCGACCTTGGTTCCTGTTTAATATATGCTGGGCCATCCTGTGTGAACTGTGACGTTGGTATGTGACTGCTTGGGTTAGTGGTTATATTGTGTTGCCGGGGATCTTGTGAGTAGGATATGATGCCAGGATTGTATACGCTTTGATTTACTAGGGTACTGTTTGGAGTTAAATGTGTGTTATTTGGTACACTGGTACAGGCAGAATTTGGCAATGTATTCTGCATCATATTTGTTTGGAATTGTCCTGGAGGTTGCAGGAATAGAGCACTTTGCTGGAGACGTTCCATGTCAAGTGCTCTTTGTACGAGGTCATCCACCGTGCCGTCTGTCATGGTCAGGAGGTATTGGCACATATACGGGTTATTGACTCCTGTTTTTAGTGCGTTTTTCGTGAAATCTTCCAGCTGCGTTTTAACAGCTGGCGCTGCTGTGGCTCCGTATTTGGATTCTGCTGCTTCACTGCAGAGTGCCAGCATTTGTTTCACTCGTGCCGTGAAGGCTGTGAGGTTTTCCAAAGGATACTGCCTTGTAGTGATTAATTTATTTACCAGTTCCTGGTAAGTTTCTCTAGGCAGGTATGTGCGATTTAGCCGTTCTTCTACTTCTTTGAAAGTAGTGGGCATATTTGAGGCAAAAAGCTGATAAGCTTCGCCTCGAAGTCTGGTGGGGAAGATTTGCAAAAATGCTGTTAGTTCATCCACCGAAATGCACTGGATTACCTGCCTGCAGCATCCTAGGAACGTTTGGAGCTCAACGCTCAATTTTGGGTGCTACTCTCCCGAGAATAGGGGGACGAGCTGGGCAGTCAGTTTGGCGATTTTAGCGTAATCTGCCATGTTTATACTGGGGATTCTGAAGCTAAAGTTTGGCACCTTTGGGGAGCTAGTTTCTTCTATGCTGGTTTCCAGAAGGGAGTCGCCCAGCCAATTTAAAAGAATTTCACTCACGGTAGAATCACTGACACTGTCCTCAATGGCACCTTCTCTTAATTCTACACTATTATTTGTAATTTCTGTTTCGAGAGAGTGCGAGAGTTCTCCAAACTGCTTTAAGCTTTCTTTAAATTTTTCCGTACTTTCTTTAAATTGCGCGATTTGCTCAAGCCGCCGTTCACGGGACTTTTTGAGCTGTTTATCGATAGAATCGCACTGTATAACAGAAAGTTCGGAGGAGTCTTGCACTTTCCCCTCTAGATATTTTAAATAATTTTCTAAATTTAAAGTAGAAGGTCTTACTTGTTGGGGAACTGTAAGGATTGTCCCACTCCTGAGTGTTACCCCTTTTTTTGTTGAATTTGTTGGGGGTGTTTGATTAGCACCCTCTGTTGCGGATGTTGCTCCCGCGTTGCCTCCTTCGTACCGGGACGGATCTTCCTGTGCGTCGCCCGACGAGGAAGATTGTTGAGGAGTTGATGGAAGTTGGATTTCCGGCGGTATTTCTTGGTGGGAGCTTTCCTCGCTCATGGACCACCGTGTGCGAAATTTGCAGCTAGGGGGGCTTCTGCCGTCTTAATTCCCTTGGTTCAAATTGAGAGGGGGGCTTATTGCCTTCTTCGAGGTCCCTCTCAATTCAGGATCGTTGGTTTTGTTTCTTGAAGTTCTTTTGCTGCCGGGGGGGCCCGTGGCCTACTTAAATTCCCCTGGATAAAAGCTGAAAGGGGGGCGCGTTGCCTACTTCGAAGTCCCTTTCAGCTCCGGATCGCAGATAGCGGATGGTTTCCAAACTTCCTTCCTTCAAGTGTAAATTTCGAAATTTTGGGTTGTGGACTTTTTTATCCTGGGCTGGGATGAAGCCCGCTATTGTCCCACGTTGGCACTTTGTGCTTTGATGAGGGGGTGGCTGCGTGTTTTGCAAACAGAGGCAGTTAAAGCTGTCCGACCCCGAGCGTTGGGAGCCGACAAGATCGAAATACTCCTGAAGCCAGACTCAACTTCAGGCGGAGGGTAGGGTGTCTTGCCCAGTATTCGATCTCGTCCTAAACTAATTTTAGATTCGTAGGATAGAGGGTTTTCGAGCGCTTATACTTTTTTTTGTTTTTCAAAGTAGGCTTCCTCTATCCTACCGGCTGCGCCAATTGTTAAATACCTTTTTACGTGTATTCCTTTTCTTCGAGTATTCCTGTCGGGCTTAGCACTTAACTGAATTAATAACACTTGTTTCTTTCCTTTTACAATTTTCTTTTATTTTTCCTCGTGGGTTATAATTTCACTATTTACACTTAATCCACTTGGACCCCTTATTTTATCGGTACGTATTCACGTCTCTCTTTTTTTTATTTTACAAATTCTTCTGGGATCCAACCTTGTTTTTGTATTTCACTACTTTCAATTTCAACAAACTAATTTTTACTTTTCCGTTGCTTCTTCAGATCTCACTCTTTTTGCTCAGAGCACGCGCTACCGCTCTACAAGAAAACCGACGACAATTTTTCACGTTCAAAAATCAACTCGCGCTTAGGAAATTTAAAATTCAACTCGGCTCTTGATCACTTTTGTCGCGATCAAGAGCCTTCGTTCAGGGTAAAAAATGCATAGTTGCATTTTCACCCTGAGAAAATTTTCATTTCTTCTGGACTTGATTAAACAAGTCCAGAATATTTTTCGTTGGACGGAGGCTTGAAATTTGATGCTTTAATAAACATCAGCCACCGTCCCGTCGATTGAAATTGCGGCGCGCGTATACATGCAATGTATTTTCGCGGCGCGCATTTCTTATCGCGAAAGCTTTTTTTTTTTTTTTTTTATATGTATGTACGTTCGTACATACATATTGTAATTTACACTACAAATCGTACTGAAGGTACGATTTGTCTTTTGTTTTTTATTTTTTAAGTTAAATATTTCTACTGACAAATTTTGCCTTCAGCAAAATTTGTCATGGGAACCTTTTTTGAAAACGAAAATGGTATGTGAAGAAAATTGCTGATGCAATTTTCTTCGGTGGTTTGGTAGCAATTTACTACGATTTTTTGATGCCAAGCTTCTATGGAATTTTTCCACACACAACAGGTCGAAAGATTCAACCGAACAATCTTAGACTACCTAGCTAAACATGTCTCGGAGAATCAGCGCGACTGGGATGACCACCTTCCTCTCCTATTATTATCATACAGGTCAGCAGTGCATGACACAACTAGACAAATACCGGCCATGCTGACATTCGGAAGAGAGCTCAGGCTCTCCGTAGATTTGTATATGGGGCTACCACAAGCAGAAGAAAGTGCATTGAATATACCTGAATATCTTCAAAAGCTCAGAGTCCGCCTCGAGACTGTTCATTAATTCAATCGAAGGCAACTCAACACCATGAGCAGAAAAATGAAAGACAGATACGATCTCACTAGCCGGGCTAATCCTTTCAAAGTAGGTGATCTTGTACTACTCTACTATCCAAAAAGAAGGAAAGGAAGATGTCCAAAGCTCCAACGAGACTGGGAGGGACCTTACACGATACTAGAACAAATCACGGCAGTGGTATATAAAATAAAAAGAGACTCTAATAAAAAAACACTAGTTATACACCGCAACCGATTAGCACCTTATCAGCAGCCCACGTCGTAGCTCTCTCATTTCGGGCATCGCGTACCTAAAAGGCAACGCACGGAATTGCCTTCGTCAAAGGCGAGTAGGAGGCGCCTATAAATAACCTCTTTGTTCCTGTGCTGGAATGAGCTGGCCGAAATCGACTTCTAATCGACGCGATCGCGGGCGGAAATGCCAACAGCTCTTCTCCAGCAATGACATAAACTGAAACTAAGGGAGTAAACTTCCAGAAACAACAAAGCTCTATCGAAATCCTTTCTTCAGAGGCCAACATTCCAAATCGATCAAAGCTACAAACAAGTAAAAGAAAATAAATTTAAGGACTTACTGGCGTAACTATTATTGTCCATTCCTTATTAGCTACCAGCTTTTTACTAATCCTTTTTTTTTGTCTTTTGAGCCTGAATCAGCTTCTTAGACGGCTAGAAGCCTACCATCCTAGGCGCTTGGAGGACACTATTTACAGAAGACAGAGCTGAGGGCAGCTCTTTCAGTCAATGAGGAGCCGTGTGACGAAACCACCTAAAATAAAAAGGAAGAAAATTAAAACTGGTACAAAGACTGACTACAGCAATACTCATCTTTATGTTCCTCACTTCCTTATAATCATCATTGTTAGTTTCCATCTGGTCATCTGTTTGTTTGATGAAATTCGAATCTGAAAAATTGAAATTAACGTCATTAGAGTTAGAGTAGAGAAATAAAATTATAAATTTGTATCTTATTAGAAAAAAAATGAGTTGGAAAAAATATAAGTAAATGTCACTAACTTTAAGAGTCTAATAAAATAACGACCGAGCCCACTGGAATAGTCCTTCCGGCTATTTTTTTTCCCCGCCGAACGGTCAGATAGTCAGTTAGGAATTTGATAGAGAGTAGACAAGTCGTGAATAGTGGATATAGTTTTAAAAATTTGAATTTTGGTCGAATAAATTGTTTATTTCTATGCATTTAATTGATTTTATCCTTTCGTCGGTAAATCGCGTGCGTGAAGTAATAAGTCCGGCGATTGTTATTGTTATCGCTGAGTGAATACAATACGCCGCGATCAATAATTTGTGGGCTCACGAGGTTGCGGTGAGCAGGAAAAGACCTGATTTCGTGTTTTTTTGTCCTTAAGGAAAGGTGCAAAACCAGGGCATTGAACTGCCGAACTTAAGAAATTTTGCGGTAAGTACGTAAAGTTTTTTTATACGCATATGCTCTAAAACAACGGTGCCAATCATTTCTTGTCTGTCGACAAAAATTCGACAGGAGAAATTAAGCTTTTCGCGACAAAGCTCTATTTTCCCCTACACAGCACGAAGTCCCCGACGTCACATCACACTGACATAAAACACATATATAAAAAGGTCATATACTTACAATTGTAGCAGCTCCGCCATTTGCAAAGGGAAGAAAAATTATCCAACAAATCCAACGAAGATACTCCTTCAGGAAATAGGTATATCCCTCGAAGTTTAGGCCGATTGACCACAAAGCACCGAGCGAGAAGCCAAAAACAAAGGAAGATTAAACAAAAATCAAGTCTTCTCAACCCGGTGCCCCATAGCTTCACGGCGTCTCAGGTGTCTGCACCAAATCCATTAGCACTACTCACAATCACAACACGCTGTTGATGATTACACTACGATTCACTGTACGTAAATTTAGTAATTTCTAGTCAACACCTTACACCACACAGCACACAATATTTCGCGGTAGACCGTAAAACGATACCCCAATTCTGGAAGAAATATTTCATGCGACGATTCCAACTTGGGGCTGTCAAATAACCAATCCGACCTATACGCAAGGAATACACACTGAACCGCAAGTCGAGCACGGCTATCTTGGTACTCATGCGAATTACATTCGGACAAAGCTGCAAACTGTCTCCATTCTACCCACGGCATTCCCCTTCTTTTTTTTTACAAAAGTTGTCTGTAGAGCGACAGTCTTACGCTCGACTTAACCAGAATTGCAGACTCCAAACGCAATACACACACATCCTACATTCTCCGAGTGGAACCCCTCTCCGCCAGACGAGAAGCCAGCTGATTCCCTTGAGCGTGACCTAGTTCCACACTTTTTTGCAGATTTACGTTTCTTATCAATATTTGATGCCACACAGTGTTGCTGCTAAGAAATTGCAACATTGTTGAAGATAAATTTCCCTCTCGGTATAGCAGAACATCAAGTTGATAGAATTCTGATAAAACAGGACGGTAGATTTCGTAACAATATTTAGGAAAGAATGTAGACGCAATAAACCTACCCATAGATTTAGCAAACATAAAGTTAAAAAAGCTAAGGAAGTTAGAATTTTAACCAGTCAAAATATAAAAATTCATAAATCCAGGATAAAGAAGAAACGCAAGTTACAGGGTACTGACAGTTCACGGCCAGAAGATGGAGATACAAGACTTGAACAACAACCAAGGAATTCTCCCAATGAAACTCGGAAAAGATATACTATAATCTACTACATATAGTAAGACTCGAAAATAACGAACAGAACATACAAAAAATAACGGACGCGCTCACATCATTCGCAAATACTGACGAACTAAAAATATGATTAAAGATTACAAAAATTAAATTAATTGTGTTAAACAATAAGCTAAGAACATTAGCGCCGAAATTCAGACAGAAAAGGGGACTTATAGATGGCTTAGGATCAGTAATTAAAAGCATTACAGGAAATATGGATGTAGATGATGCGAAAAGATTAAATACAGATATAAAAAATCTAATGTCTAATCAATATAATATAAAGAATGAAGTTAACAAGCAGACTCAGATCAATAGTCGAATGATAGAAAGATTTAACAATCTAACTACTCATATTAATAATCAACAAGGGTTAATTGAAAATTATCTAAAAGGAACCCAAGAGCAAATAACAAATTAAATCCATTCAGATTTTGATCTTCTCAGACAAATTCAATATTTGAATCAAATTAATTACAATACAGATTTATTGAACGATCACTTAACCAATATAGCGGAAGCCATCATGTTAGCAAGGTTAAACATAATATAAAAATTTATACTTAGACCGAACGAATTGTCAGAAATTTATTATATTTTTAAAGATCGATTTATAAACAGAAAATCTGGTGAACACATATATGTGCTCCTTGGAGTCCAGGCCTATTATAATTTTCAACATCCAAGTACTCGCAATATCGAACGAAACATACTCCTTATTCCACATAATACCCCTTCCAACAGGAAAAAAAAAACAAAGAAAATTATGACCAGACCCTATGCCATCTTAAATCCCGAACATATTCAATACCTCGACGAAAAGTGCCCAAAGATAGAAGATACCTTCTACTGTAAGGAGTCAACTGATCGCAAGAAGAAGAGCAATTCCACATGCATCGCCAATTTAATCAACAATAAACCAGCAGAGTGCAGACTAATAGAAAGCGAAGAAGTAAGGGAAATAATACTAATTCCTAACCATCCCCGCAACTACAATGCAATTGACCTGTGGACCTGCTCGACAAACAATTAAAGGAACTGCAGTAATCCATTTCGAAAAATGCCGAATCGAAATTAACGACGTAAGCTATGAAGGCCTGAGCAACAGTTATTGGGATGACATTCACATTTATCATTCAATATTCAGTAAAATCAACTCAACAGCAACTGTTTGGAATAGAGATCAATCAATTCTTGTTCTGAATATAAATAATCAATTAATCTATGTGAAACAAGAATTGGTTGACATCGCTTCTTGACTAGGTCATTGTTGTGTGGCGAAAAGCAAGACCTTACACAATAAATGCAAACAGGTCTTGCTTAAACAGTGGCACTGTTAAAAGTTGCAGTGAATCGCATTTCATAACAAACTCAGAATTATTGGGTTTGTTGTGAAAGCGCGTCACTGCGAAATATGCAGGTGACTTCCGGCTAATCACAGCAGTGACCTGGTTTATCAAATAAAAAAATAAAGAAAAACAAAGAATGCGCGGTGACATGGTGGCTGAAAATGCTCGAAGAGTTCAGTTCTTTGGATAAAATGAAAATAAGAGATCAAATTACGCGGTGAATTATTAATTAGACTTACAGGTATATAGTAAAAGTGTAATTTTTTTATATGTATACAAAATGATAGCAATGTAATAAAAGTAACGAAATAAAAGTGACGTGAAGTGTTGTTATTACTGCTGTGTTACATCTGCTCTACTGAACCCGATAAGACGGAGATCTCAACATTATTTGGCGCAGCCGGTAGGATTGAATAGTGTGGACAAGAAACCCCAATCCTTAAACCCGGAGTTGAGTCTGACTTTGGGGTGCTATTCAATATGCCTAAAGACTGATCTTTAACGAGGAACCCAGTGGAGACTAGAGAGAAAGTAACAAAGAACAACCAACAATTAATTCAAGTTCCAAATTTTATTCTTCCCGTACATCTTACTGGAGTAAAGCGTATGCCGAAAGAGTTTTAACAGAGGAAAACATAAAAACAAAAAAATAAGTGGATACTCGATGCGGTCTTATGTGAAATTGGATTCAAGCAGGAGGTTTGAAAAAGAAAAATGTTATTACAAGATTATAGAATCCAGAAATAAGAATAATATTTAATCTTTTAAATTTTTATTTACTAAAATAATACATTGTAGCAATTATATATTTCTATACATTTTCGTACAAAAAAAAAGGAAAAAACGTAAAAATGTTAAATATAAAAAGAAATGGACAGAAAATTTTGAGAAATTTACTTTTGTAAGTCGCATTACAGAAATTTTTTTTTCTTCGTGTGCTTTGGTTTGGTTTTATATTTGATAAGTGTCAAGCATTGGACAAGAAAAGTATTAAATTACAGTGTTTATTTTGTGTTATCTCGCATATATGTACATATATAGAACAACAATTTTTTTTCTATTACCTTATCAATCACGGACAGTGGTAAAAATGTATATATATATTCCCATTAAATTAACTGCTGTGACGTTATTATGCTGTTCCAGTTATCATATAGTTTGTGTTTTCGACTTTAATTTCAATTTATCACGATTAAAGCACACATGAATTATAGATTCTTATTAGACAATAAAGTGATAACTATCTTCTGGTATTTATCCTTAAAATTTTGAAATTTTCGCAGAATTGTGGTTGTGGTAGTATACATCTTTCAAAAGACCAAAAACGCTTCACTGATACACTTTTCAATATTAATTAACCCCACTCCCAATAAAAACAACATACAACCTCCAGTTAACATTTTTTTTTCTCCAAGATTAAAAGTAATAAAGTACTGTTATCACGAGAAACGTGTAAATTAAAGCACGTAGAGCTTAGATACTTAAATATGCTAATATGCAATGGTAAACCTATATCTCAATGTGGGATGTTAAACAATACATCAAAAGAACCAGAAGCTAGTTTGACTCCCCTTGATGTCAAGCCAAAACGTGAATTCCCGTTTTTCGTCTTAAGTTCAGCTCAAAAGCGATATTGATAAACTCCTTCTCTTTTGACAACGTCAGTCCAAACCATAGTTCAGATGATATAGGCACAATACCGACCGAAGAAGGTGCCAATGGAATCCCTTAAAGTCATAACGAAACTCCTATGCCATTAAGATCAGTTCTAGTCGAACTAAATCCCTATTAGAATTAGGAAAAGACGGTGAAACACACCTTTGCAGTACTGAAGAATTCCGTGAACATCCGGAGGCAATGCCACAAGACGCTCACATGGCTAACATTGATATTTCAAAAGTGAAGTTAATTTTCAATAGTATACCTATTTTAACTGGGGAAATAGGCCCAACCCTCGCACCAGAGGCAAAGGTGTTCACCAATTGTTGCAAATATGTAATGAATTGCTTAAGTGCTGAAGAAATTCCTATCTTTTTAACTATACTGCCTACACGATTTAGGGGTAGAGCAGCTACTTTCTTAGAGGGAACACAATTCGAGAATTTCAGTGAGTTAGAAACCAAGATTCATAGCAAACTGGTAAACACAAAAAGCTATGTATCCTTGGTAAATTAACATCGAGTACTATATCAGATGTCCGGCGAAACATTGACAGATTTCGCAAATAAAGTACATGCGTTATATAAAAGCTGTCTGTCCCAAATTTCTCAACGTTATAATGGTGAGGCTGCTACAGCAGTACAAGCCGAGTTAACATAGACTGCTATCTATGTATTTAAAACAGGGATAATAAATCCCACACATAAAATGTTTCTGTTACAAGACACAAGTAATGAGTTGACCTCTATACTTGAAAAGGCTCAAAAATTAGAGGAGGCCGAAAGACAGGTAATGTCAATAGTTCATAACCCCTTAGGCATGGGTTTAATGAATCCATCCCACGAAATGCCGAATTCTTTCATTGAACAACAACCAAGAAATAGATATCAAGGCAGGGAAACCCAGACCCCAGCCGGTTTGCAGCTTCTATAATAGAACCAATCACACATTCGCCGAATGCTTTGAAAGGAAAAAGTCAGGGCTTTGCACAAATTGCCAAAGCTATGGACAAGTCGTTCGGAATTGTAGGAGAAAACCCTTTAACTAAAGACCTCAAGTAAATTCGATGCAATTCAATGAAAGAGCGTAGTCACAGGTAGTAACAATGGCAAACACTCCAGATAGATGTGAATTTTGTCAGAGAAAAGGGCACACGTTAAATAATTGCCGAGCGAAACAAAAGTGGGAGAGTAAATACGGAAACAAACAAACAACCAGTCGGAAAACTAAGAATAGGCTTGCGTCTACACCGCGGAAGCCTAAACGTCAATGAAGAAAAATGTTGTCAGCCCTCCCAAAATCCCAAGTGTTCAGCAAAATTGCCGTTGGATATAGCAGCTAGATCCACGGTCGAGCTCTTAGTCGACACGGGCGCTGACGTTAGCCTTTTAAAAAAATCTACGTTGCGATCGAACATTCCTATTAACGAAAGGAATAAAATAAGCCTCAATTGTGCCTTCGGGGAAAGCGAGAAGACAGGAACATGTAAGGAACATGAGGATAACGTTCGATATGATGGGATACTTGGCTATAACTTCCTGTCAAAGACTTGCAATGTCAAGTGTCCCAAAGGAACATTAGAGTTTCTAATAACAGACACTAACATGACACCATTCTCGATAGCACTCAGTTCTCACGCTGGCTTAGAGGAATTGAAGCGAAATAGTAGTTTCCATAGGGGTTCTGACTGCGATAGACCGATCAAAAGTAAGGAAAAAGAACCTGGCAAAAAATCGTTTACGCAAAACATAGCGCCACTGAGGGAGATAAAGTTACTGAATCAGGTTACTAAGGGTTATTTTTCCAAACCGAGCGAAAATATGCAAGCCAGCCGAAAGTGACTCGTAAGGTTTGAGACTCAGAAAGCAATCCACATACCTGCACGTTCGGAAAAACTGGTAAAAATCCATACAAAAATAAATGGTAAATTGGTGTGCTTGTCAAAAGAATTGCAACCAGGTATCTTTATAGGAAACTGTCTGACAAAGTCGGTAGATAAGGAAATAACAGTTACTCTACTTAATATGAATGAAAGTGAACAAAGTTTAAATGTTATAGATATGGAAATAAAACCAATCTTAGGTTACGATATTATTCCTTTAAAAGATTTTAGCACGAAAACTATAACGCGTAAGCTTGGAACGCCGCCACAACAAGAAGGTAATAAGCGCATAAAAGCAAGTCAACAAAATAAACTTAATGCGAGAATTAAAGCTGGTGCGCTCTGCATATAAACTACGAATGAACACACGGTGAAGGAGCGAATTAAAATTTCGGAGGAACAAATTTTATGGGATGATACCCTGAACAAAGAAGAAAGAAAAGCGCTTTTTGATATATGCCATGAGTATCACGATATATTCTTATTACCAGGAGATAAATTAACCTGTACTAATTCTATTAAACATGAAATCCCTATTCTACAAGACCATAATAATGTTTTTTTTTTATGTATATATGATTCTTTATTAAACACGTTATAAAATGACTCTTAATATATATATAAAAAAAAAGGAAATATGTAAAAAGTGGCCCTGAAAACAGAAAACAAGGGCTCTAACAAAACTAGATCTAAAAGGTCGCAAAAGGCTCAAACAATACAAAAAAAGAAACTTGACAAAAGGTATGAAGACTAAAACTAGACATGGCACACAAAAACACAAAAGAATAAAAAACAAAGGTAAAAGGTAAATGTAAAAATTTTCAAACTAATTTTGAAATAAAGCTTTAATGCCAAAGTCGAAGTAATCCTAAATTTAATTAAAAAAGTGTGCCTATTTCTACAGATAAGTGGCAGTTCCAAGAAGAGTCCCCAATGAAAAATCAACCAAATAATTTGCAATTTTTTTTTTTTTTTTTTAAACGACCGAATGAGAAATTTAGAATTTAGAAACGAATAATTTTATTCAATGCCACTGATACTGTTATAGAGTCCCGCGAGGGCAGCCTGTAGTATCATACCCCTCTACAAACTGCCCTCATCATCTCTCCAGCTTGGCATCTCTAACGGAGCGCTTGTCTTTTCCACAGCACGTGCAACGATTCCTAAGCGGGGAGAAGCCCCGTGGACTAGTGTTGCAAATGCTGTGGCCTGCTATCACCAGGGCTCCGTCCTGCACCGACGATAGTGGTTGCCATGTGCAGTTGAATGTGTCTGCGTTCGTTGCCAGATATTCAAGACGTAAACGTCTCTTCAATCTGTCAACGAAGTGGCGCTTAAGTGCTTGTGCGTGGTGTTGTGGGTCAGTGTTCTGATTCCCATCTCCGGCTCCCATGTAGTACAAGTGAATTGTAGATTTGGCCAGTGTCAATACAAAGCTAATCAAACAGTTCACCCGACCACAAACCTTTGGTCCCCATAGAAACGATGTCCTAGTAATGCTGAAATTCGGGTGGATCAACTGACACATATCGCGCACCAGTTCCATCAGACTCTGCAAGGCTGGACAAGTGAAGAACCTGTGAAACAAGGTGCCTTCACCAGAACAAACTGTGCAGATCCTCTGAACCCGCCGGTCGATATGTGACAACTGATTAGGATGCATAAGACTGTGATGCAGCAATTTGAATGCTACATCAGCATCTTTGTAACTAGAAGGATAACTGTAGACTACTCTGCAAGTTATACCTCCCATCATGCCCATTTTCACCCGAAGTGTGTTCGCCATCTGTTGTATCCTGTATACTCCGGAGGTCTTATTGACATAAGCACGTCACGGAGCACACGTGTTGTAAGTGTGCTGAAAGGTGTGTGAGGTGGTCTGTTCAGAACGAAAGCATCTTCCAACTTAATGCTAGGGTCACTGGTCCCAAGTTGGCGAAATCTCTCCCGCGCAGAAGCAGCCAGGTCGTATAGTTGTGCAGTGATAGTGGTTATTCGACAGTTTCCAGATATATCAATAATATCTCCGAGAACCGTCAGCGTATGCGTGTCAGCTTCAAAACCTCGAGCATTACTGAACGCTGAATCTATTAATTCAGGATTAAACCTGATTGGAATCGACGCGAATTGCGTGCACCATAAAGCGTTCCACTTAAGGTGATATGCTGGCCTGATTCTGCTCCAGGTCTGAATCGTTGAGATTAGATCCTGTGGCCAGTCACGATGGTAGGGTGGTCGAACAGTGAGCAGGTAGTAATACTCCCCTATGCCGATCCTTCCCTGTACATTCACCACCAACTGAGAAAGCAAGGTGTCTCTCTGGCAAAACACTCGTTGGAATGTACGCACTTGGAGACACCTTGATTTCACAACCAAGTTAGTGAGACCTAATCGACCTATGCTGACTGGCAGAGAGAGCGAGCTTTCAGCAACCCATTGTCTGCCGCACCAAAAGGCGTCTATCGTTTTTGCTTGAAGAAGACCTACAAAGCCTTCATCCAACGTCTCAGAATTTAGCAGATGAACGCTGGACGAGGTAATCAAATAATTTATTACGACTGTCCTAGCAATTAAGGATAATGGAAATATTCAACTGCGCCATGAGTTAACAGTTCTAGAGAGTTTCTCCAGAGCGATGCGGCTATTATTTGATTTACCCTCGCGTCCTCTGTATATACACACCTAAATATTTCAGGCAAGTATTAGTCCATTGGATGTTCAGTGGATTATCTGTACGATCTCTCCACCTTCCACACCACAAGCCTTGATTCTTACTGAGGTTGATTTTAGCGCCCGCTATACGCTCGTACTGTTCGAAAACAGCACGAGCGACCGGAAAATCTTCATCTCTTGTCACGAAAATTGAAAGGTCATCCGCATATGCCAACATAAGAGGCCTTACATTGGTATATGGTAGATGCACTGAATATTGTCCGAGCATTCGACGAAGATTCACTAGTAGCGGCTCCAACGAAAGATCATAAAGCATACCTGACAATGGACAGCCCTGTCTGATACCTCGATGAAACGAGATAGGAGCCAGAACTTGTCCTTGATGCTTAATCAAAATCGCTGAATCTCTATACAGTTTCCCTATAATATCGAGCCACCTGGGCGGGAACCCAAATGCCTCGAGAGTAGTCAGGAGATACTCGTGCGAGACGCTATCAAAAGCCATTTGCTGGTCAAGTGAAATCATGGCCATTTGTGTACCTGTCTGTTTATGGTAGGCAAACAAATGTTTGGCTACCGCGATGTTGTCGTAGATACTACGACCAGGAACACAATAGGACTTTTCCGGGTGTATTACCGAAACAATCACTGAGCGGGGTATCGCCCCTAATGCTTTGCAGACGATTTTGTAATCCACATTGCATAGGGTTACTGGTCTCGAGTTCCCCATCCTCTGCAAATCTCCTATCTTTGTAACCAATCGCGCAACAGACCTCCTCCAACTAGAAGGAAAGTCTGAATGTGTCTCAACCGCCGAATTGAAAACTTCCAAAAGGTCAGGAATTATTAAATCACTGAAACATATGAAGAATTCTGGAGTCAAGACGTCATAACCAGGTGAAGTGTGCCTCCTTAGATCCTTTGTCGCAGCGATCATATACTCCAATTTGATTACTTTATACAGGAGCTCCTTGCTGTCTTCAGAGAAGGTGGGAGTATTCTCAAGAAATTCATGAGTGGTCGAGGATGTTGTCGACGCCGATTCAAAATATAGACTACTGTAGTAATGCCGAATATAGTCTGATAGCTATTGTCCGTTGAGGACTTGTCCAGATTCATCAACTATCGATTCAACTTCACAAGAAACGGTACGTCGTCTAGTTGCCTGAAAGCAGTTCTCGGTTGGAGAATCGCCATCCCTCAGCCAGCATGATTGGCTGCGCAGCACAAACTCCAAGCTGTGCTTGTAAGCTTGTGTTGCCAAGCGTTCCTTTATTCTGTTAAAATAAAGAATCAACTCCGGCTGAGTTGGGAGAAGAGCTGGCACCCGGGATACTTCGGCCGACAAGCTAGAAGCTTGATACCCACTTCGATTGAAATTCGTTTCGATAAAAGATCGAATTTGGAGCTTTCCAACATCCCACCAATAACTAAGGAAAGGAAAGTCAGCTTTCCTCTCTTGCCAATCGTGCCAGAATTCCATGAACTCTTTGATGAACTGCTCGGAATTTAACTAATAGTTGTTGAATATCCAGTATGCAGTTCTTCTTTCAACTAGAGTGCTTGTTTCCACTACAAGAAGATGATCACTAACGGAACACACTTCATGAGTGACACCAACGAAATGTTCTAGTATTCCAGGTGAGACGTAAAGCTAGAGATACGGGAGCCTGCGAGTCTTCCATGGATATTTGGCGTGTATGATCTAGTCGTAGGATGCATCCAACGTCAGATAACCACGAGTCTGAAAACACGGACAAAATTCCTCAATCGAGAAGCATTGACGAAGTTGAACTCAACTTCGGAATGCCGATTCATTGAGGGATTCAGCGTGCAGATAAAATCAGCTCCGAGGATAGTTTCTCCGCTAGAAGTCACCAGACAGGATTGAACACTATAAAGAACTTGTCTTGTAATGCCCTGGTCATGAGGAAGGTACACGTTTACTACCTTAATATGTTTGTCTTGAACGACAAAGTCCAAGGAAGAAGCGAAGCCTGGGAAGATATCTGTATAGATAGGAGACGATAGTGTAAATTTGTTGGATACAATGATTGCCACCCCTGAGACTCGGCGAGGCGCAGGTGTGGCAAATATTGCATAGCCAGTGTGCAAATAAGCATAGCGCTCAAGTTGTGTATAGGTGTCTTGGGTGAAATTCGTCTCCTGCAGAAGTGTAATGTCTATATCGAACATTTTGACATGTTCGATAGTATTGTGTAGTCTTGTATGAGCACTTAAACCCCCGATGCTAAGAGACGCTATCTTACACACTCAAAGAGATAAGACGCGCAAAAGTTTCCTTCTGCGGAGCCACTACTGTGACGATGGTTTCCTTCGACGTAGCCTTCTGTTCAGCCTTCTTCCGGCTTGTCTTGGGGCAGTCAGCAATAAAATGCCCTATTAACTGCAAGCATGGCATTTCGCTTCGGTGCTCACATCAATCCAGTGCCTTGAGCCGGATATGCTCAAGTCGAAGCCCCTTAGAAGCGTGCAGCCCTTATTTAGAGTGATGGACGATTCCCGGCTGGTACCAAAAATACCGCGTCCAAGACCCTCGTCCCCAATTTTAATTGGAATGGGGCGAAAACTGCCATGAACCTTCCCAAATCTCCCTAGGAAATTCAGGAGGTCTTCATTAATGGCTCGCATTGGGACCCGTGAAAACGCAACCTTCGTCTGATTTTCCCGGAGTGGGATCGGCACAAGGTGTCTAGCATCCACCCCGATGTCCGCAAGCATAAGCTTAGTAGCACTTTCGAGGGCCGTGGTATACACCTTGACCATTCCCCCAGCTATTACTCCCATGGAGAATAGCTCCTCACGACAGATGACCTGAAAGATTTCTTTCAGGTATGCGCTCTGAGGACACATATTGATGTGCTCGAGCTGCATACCGTAGCTCTCATCCTGCCACCTCCCGTCGAAAAAGCCTGTAGACCCGCACCGGTCTTAGGCCGAAGCTTACCTGCGTCCAATGGGGCTGGACGAGGAGTGATGCCCTTTCCTAAAATTTCAATAGTGGAACTATTCTGGGAACTGCCATTTACCTGTGCATAGGATATCCCTGCGACTAACGCCGGTTTTCGTGGTGCTGCTGCTTGTCCTGCTAGTGCCAGTTGCTTTTTATTCTGGCCAGTGGTGGCCAGAGGTGGCCTCATCACAAGTCCGATGGGCTTTGGTGCTGAAGCCGAAGCTGTTTTGACAACTTGCTTTAGCGTTGTGCGATCTTGTGGGCCTGAGGCCGTCGTCAGTGCATTTGCTACAGCTGCTGCTAGCTGCGGCAATAGCGGTAGGTCTTGGAGTTGTTGCCCCAGACTCTTGTCGGACAGCTTTGTCTGTCCTGAAAACATTCTTCTCCAGTGGACACGACTTCGAATTTTGACCTTTGGCCTCTTCAATTGGGCACTAATTGGCACTTTCAGTGGGCCCTTGTGCGTTTTCTTTGGAAGAGGAAGAAGAAGGTTTATTATTATTCTTCTTCCTCCTTTACATTGATTTGAGGGGAGCATCAGTCCCTCCAACATCGTCGCTGCCCGTACTCATTTGGAGTGCAGTACAGTAGGATTGTATCCTTTTGGTTTTATTTAATAAATTTACAATTTGCAATGAATTTATTTTTTATTATTTTTTACTATTACTACTTTAATTTATTTTGTAATTTAATTACTTTTGGGATCTTCAAAACTGAGATTTTAATGTTGCCATGTTACCATGGCAACGGCCACATTTTAAATAATTTTCACAAATGTCACAAAATTGATATGTTTTCACAACTTTATCCAGAAATCTTATTCTTTTTGAAACAATAATTAACTAACACCAATTATATTTTTCAAACACAAATGTTCGTGTACGCACTATTATTCACTTATTTCGTTTTGAACTATATTTCTGCGGTAGTTTTTCTCAAAATTCCCGGCGCTCAATTTGACACGTCCGGTCACAGGAATAATATATATTTTCTGGTAAACGATACTAAAAGATTGACAATCTTTTAAATTAGTATCTATTGAACAGACGGGCAAATAAAAATTCAAAGACTAACATTAACATCAAAACCAAAATAAAAATGAAAAAATTAATTAGAACTTGAATAAAAATTAACATTAAAAATAAAATTGAAATCAAAATTAAAAACAAAATGAAAATTAACGAATCAAATCATGATTCAAATTAAAAGAAAAAATTCAGATCAAAATGAGAATTAACAAATTTAAGTTTAATTTAAAAACAGAATCAAAAAATTTAAAAACTAAATCAAAATTCAATAAAAAAAGGGAAGAGAAAATTAAAAACAATAACATAACAAATGCGTGTGTGTCGCAAAATCAACAAGTAGCCGTCTGAATGTTCCGAATGAATCTGCCCGCTGAATGTGACCGGGTAGCTAGTTCCAAGAACGAACTGCCTGAACAATGTAAGAACCTTCAAAGACTGATGTTAGGAATCGAGGTATTAAAAAGTTACACCCTCTGGCAGAGTTAAGAGGCCGGACCAAGTTAGCCAGATATGCAGGTTTGGTTGTAGTAATAAGGTTGTACATAAGTATACCAAATCTAAGATAAAACACATGGTCAAACCTTCGTAATCCAAAAATAAACTTGACGCAGTCATTGAACACGACATTTAATTTTCTAGTGCAGCTTGAATCAAATTTCGTAAAAACAAGGCAACCATTAGTAAAGTGTTTAAGGACTAAAGTCTTGATTAGATGGCAACGCAATTGTCTTGATTAGATGGCAACGCAATTGGGGTGACAGAAAACTAGCCGATAGCCCTAAGCGACGAAGTGTTGCGTAAATTTTTGAAAAGGAGGCCTGAATATGGTCGCAACATTTCATATTCGAACTAAGTGTAACGTCCAAATTACGGACATTGTTCACGTACGGAATCACAACTCCATCCACAGTGACAGCTGGTAGATCCGAAGAATCCATCGAAGTAGTTGAAAAAGCAATGCACTGAGACTTATTAGGATTTATTTTAAGATTACGTGCAAATGCCCACTTACTAATTTCGAGTAAATCGCTGTTGATTGTATCCACACAGTCTTCCAGCAAACCTATGGGGCGACTAAGATAAATTTGAACGTCATCGGCATAAATATGAATATTAACGTCACGAGTTAGAAGCCGCAAGTCGTTGATATATAGGGTAAAGACTAGAGGACCAAGAATGGATCCCTGTGGAACTCCAATGACTAAGGGAAGAAAATGCGAAAAAGTTTCCTCACTCAGACACACCCGCTGTAATCTATTAGACAAGAAGTTATTAATTAAAAGAGTCGCCCCATATGAAAAATGAAAATGGCTCTGAAGTTTACTCAGCAATTTATTATGTGAGACGCTGTCAAATGCCTTTGAAAAATCAAGGAGAGTCAAAATGGCGATTTCTCTGTTATCGAGCGATGACCGAATGTCATTTGTAACCTTCAAGACGGCACTTTCACAACTAATCGCAGGACAAAAACCAGACTGCCATTCGTTTATGAGGTTATTCCTTAATATGAACCGTTGAACTTGCCAATACAGCAACTTTTCCAGCACTTTGGAAAGAAAAAAAAGCAGGCTGATAGGCCTATAATCCTCAGGACGGTCCCTCTTTTTGGAATGGGAACTACATTAGAAGTCTTCTAGGAAATAGGAAAAACAGACATAGAGATACAGGTATTAAAGACATGCAGCAGAGGGCCGATAATAGTTGGAGCGATTATCTTCAAAAATTTGGGGGACATACCATCAGGACCAATAGCATTTGATCTGATGGCAAAAATAGCATTAAGTAGCTCACCTCTATCCACACCGTGAAAACTGAAATCTGTCATGTTATCATCGGATATGTCCAACATTGGCGTATATTGATCGGAATCTGCCAACTGCTCATTACCAGCAAAGTACCTATTCAACACGTTGGGACAGAGAGTGGGTCTTATAATCTCACTACCGCATACACCAGCGGTTCGCAGATTACACCAAAGCATTTTAGGGGGCATGGTAGGGTACAATTTACGTCTGTTGTAGGATCGCTTAGCCGCTTGTACCTTTAAATTCACCTTATTTCTTGAAACGTTGTATAATCTGCGACTTTCAGTAGTTTTAAGTCTTCGAAACCTAGAATATAAATATTCCCGCTCAGCAATCCTACCGTCGATCTGCGCAGAGAACCATGGGCAGGATGTAGCACTCAGTATTTTTCTTCTTAAAGGTACGTGTCCATTGTACATGTATTCAATTGAGCCACTAATAAAGCATACCTGGCCATCAACCGACTCGAGGTTATATATGTAGTTCCAGGGATAATCTACACACTCCACGCAAAGAGACTCTAGATTAATTCTATCGAAATTCATGTAATGAATACATTTTTTGGCAAAATTGCACTCGATTTTTAAATTATAGGACATAAAGATAATATCGTGGTCCAAAATACTTAGGCTCAATTGGTTGAAAAATAGAATTCAGTGTGGATCAGAGACAAGAAATAAGTCCAAAAGGGAAGGATTGGCAGAGTTGAAATAAGTGGGATAAGAGTTAACAGTGCTTAAGTGCGAAGCAGACATATTATACAAAAAGGAATCTGATTGTGTGCCCTGTCTGAGTAAATTTACGTTAAATTCTCCTCCAACAATCACACTAGGGTAACGTTGAGTAAAAGAGGAGATAGCCTCCAGAAACTCTAGGGATGTTTCGCACGTAAATTGTCTAGGTGGAGAATACACCGCACATAAAATACACTTTTAAGCAGTCGAGTTCATTTCCACACATATATATTCAAGAGGGGCCACCCATGGACCTAGAAATTATTCTAGCGTTAATATCCAGCCTTACATATATTGCAACTCCACTGCCTACACTACCAACACCGTCATTTCGAAATATATTATAACCTGAAATAGCAATTAATGAGGACGGAATATCATCGCGTAACCAGGTTTCACTAACAAACACCGCGTGCATCTTGGGGCATCGAAGCAACTCCCTCAATTCATCAATCTTTGCACGTATACTACGGGAATTAGAATGACAAACATTTAAACCATCAGAGCGATTACAAAAAATATTCAATGTGGCTCTTACACTGCTCATCGAGAATAAATTAAGATTCATTAGAACATTGGTAATGATATATCACTCAGAATAAACAGACAAGCAGGGAATTCCACACAAAGAGTAGACAAAATCAACCACCATTCAGAGACACACACGCAATTTGCAGGTAAACTAATTAATCCAAACATCACAAAGAACAAAATTAAAATAAGCACAAAATGAAATTTAAAAAAAATTAATCTAAATATGACAAGAGATTTGATTTGAAAAATAACAAAATAAATCTAGCATAAAACTTCAAGCTCCAGCATTGTTTACATCTGACATAATGTCATCTAAAGAGGCCGGTGTAGCGACCTTTATCGGCGGGTCATCTTTCATTACACATACAAAAATTTCACCATGCCGGCTAAAAACAGAATGCAGTCGATTTTCCCTTCTTAATTTCGTTGCACTACGTAGTATTTTGCTATTAACGATAGTGAGGCTTTCAAATGCTTTATTTTTTATGGCTGAAGTAAAGCTGCTGCAAATATTATTCAACTTTAGTGAGCCGGACCTCTTAAACTTAAATAAGAATTCTCTTTACTCCAAAACAGAAGAGAATTTCACTATAAGCGGAGCATTTCTGCGAAAATTATCATTCCCCTGAGGTATAGAGTACCTTGGTCGAAATGTAGTCGTATACGGCGAAAGCGTATGATAGATCTTGGTCGAAATACTCGTCAGAAGCTGCTGCGGATGTTCATTCGGGCGGAATGGTATGCTAGTAATGACGGCATTAGTCAACCTGTACAATCTATGCTTGTCATTCAATTCAAAACGAACCTCGAATAGTTCAACTTTAACCTGCTCCAATTGATCGTTCAGCTTAGTAATCTCAGCATTCGTATACATTACAACTGGTTTATTCGCTCCTCAAACTCGTCGAATTTTCGCGATAAGAGTCCAGTCAGACTATTAAGTAATTCTTTCTCCAGCAACTAGAAATGATCAGCTGAACTTATAGAGGTCGAGCGCCTAGGTTCATGAGATTGGGGAATGTCACCAACACCAACTCCTATATTTTGTTGGCTCTTCGCCGCTCCTCTAATTAAAGCGGGTGTATTTTGTGCACTTGTGCTTGTAGATAGTTTAGATGCAGGTTTAGCACTATCATTCTTACCCATTGCGAAGATGTTATTTCAATAAAGCACTTAATTATTTAATTAAAAAATAGATACTAAGTTCGAAAAAGTAAGACGCACAGTTTCGCAATATCTGTGTACTTTAACTGGTGGAATACACACGGTTTAAAGAAAAACTATCTGGAGCCGAATTAAATACGTCCAGTCAGTGAGAGACATAACACATAACATGAAATCTTTTCAGTCATCCGCCTATTAATCAGAAGATGTACAGACTACCAGAGGTACAAAAAAGCATACTAAGAGACCAAGTGGAGGAAATGTTAAGAAATGGCATTATAACTCCGAGTACTAGTCCATGGAACTCACCCCTCCTTGTTTTTCCCAAGAAAGAAGGAGTAAATGGGAAAAAGCAATGGCGTGTTGTTGTCGATTTCCGGAAGTTGAATTATATTACAATAGGAGATGCATTCCCACTTCCTAGGATCGAAGATATATTCGACCAACTGGGGCACTCCCGATATTTTACTGCCTTAGATCTGGCTAGTGGATATCATCAAGTCTTAGTAGAGGAAAAGGATAAATCTAAAACAGCCTTTAGTAGGTACTCCACATGGACATTTTGAATTCAAACGAATACCGTTTGGACTTATAAGGGCGCCAGCAACGGTTGATGAACCATGTCCTAACTAGGCTCCAAGGCTTTGAGTGTTTCGTGTAGCTGGACGACATTGTCATATACGGAAAAAATCGTTTAGACCACAACAATAAGCTCCGACAGGTATTAGAAAGATTTAAATTGAACAATCTTAGGACATAAATGCTCGAGTAAAGGGGCTCTACAAGATCCCTCTAAAGTAAGTTGCGTAAAAGACTTTCCAAAGCAGAAAACAGTGAGACAAGTTCAGTCGTTCCTGGGATTAGCAAATTATTACCGAAAGTTTCTACCCAACTTCTAATAAACTCTTGCGTAAAAATCGTTCCTTCAAATGGTCGGAGGAATGCGAAAAGGCCTTTACAGAACTAAAAAAGGCATTAATTACCCCACCTTTATTAATATACCCAGAGTTTGACAAACCATTTATATTAACCACAGATGCTAGTGGAGAGGCACTTGGTGATGTTTTATCTCAGGGTGAGATTGGCCAGGACCAACCTACTGCATACGCAAGTAGGACATTGAATAAAGCGGAACGGAATTATTGCACCACGGAAAAAGAGCTATTAGCAATAGTTTTGGCAACAAGAATCTTTCGATGATATATGTATGGACGAAAATTTACAATCTATACAGATCACAAGCCGCTTAAAGAAATTTTTATTACTAAAGATCCTACCTCCCGACTAACCCGATTCCATCATAAGCTCTCAGGGTATGAGTATAATATCAAATATAAACCGGGGAGATACAATAAGAACGCAGATGCATTAAGCAGAATATCCAGCGATAATAGTGAGCTGCCTATGACGGTATTAAAGGAACAAATGATAGAGATAGCGCGGATGACGAAACCGAAGAACTCAATAACACTAACATAATTACAAGAGCGCAAGTCCATCGTGGAATAGACTTGGAGACTAGAAAAGAAATTATGTCGCGCAGTAACTAGATCTAGATCTAAAGCTAATAATAATGTAACCCAAATTGAAGATATACTTCCCACAACCCCTAATAAGGAAACTGTGAATGAACGAGACTCCGAAACTAATTCCATTAGTTCAACAGAGTCGATAGAAGAAGAAAATGTGCAAATTTTAGGTAAATGGAATGATATCGATACCGCTCTTCGTGATTACAATAATGCACCACTAGGAGGACATCTGGGAATTTATAAAACGTATAAGCGTATAAGAAAATGGAAAAGTATGTTAAGGGATATTCATAAGTTTATTAAGCAATGTGTTAAATGTAGTAGGAATAAACATAGTAAAAATACAAAAATGCCTATGGTAATTAGTTCTTTCGCCGAGAAACTGTTTGACAGAGTATATATCGATATTGTAGGCCCTTTGTTAGAAACTCAGAATGGCCATAAATACATTCTCACACTTTTGGATGACACAACCCGAATATTTGACTGCGTGCCACTGCTAAATGCAGAAGCATCTACTATAGCCAACGGATTATATAAGCTGATGTTGAAATATGAGATCCCAAAAGCAGTAGTTACCGATCAGGGTGCAAACTTTACTAGCGATCTATTCAAGCTGCTATGCAGGGTGTTTAGGGTTAGGAAACTTCAGACAACTGCATATCATCTCCAGGCAAACAGAGCACTGGAAAGAGTACAGGGGCCTTTGATTGAACACTTAAAAAACATAGTGGATGAAAACATTACAGAGTGGGACCAATGGCTTGAAGAAGCAGTCCATGTAAGTAATCATGCAGCACATGTTGGGGGTAAGCATACGCCAATGGAAGCGCGGTGGGGTTTCTATGACCCACCCTCTAATAATCTTAAAAGGAAACCCCGAACCTCTATACAATTACGATGATTACGTGTGCCAGAGGAAAAGGTGATTGCAATTGCTCCACCAAAAGGTTAGGGAAGAACTACTCAAGAGCAAAGTAAAGTCTAAACAATATTACGACAGGAATGCGAAAATAGTTAAATTTCATGTAGGTGACCAAGTTTTGCTAAGAAATCCCAGTAAAAGCACAAACTATCGCCAAACTGGATAGAACCGTATGAAATTAAAAGAATAGATAGCGAAGTAAACTGCACTCTACAAATTGGGCGAAAATTAAGAAGAGTCCACAATAACAGACTAAAATTATTTTAGCCTAAACAAACAAACAAATATATTGACACTGAAGACCGTTAACTAAAATTATTATTATCTACAGATGATGCAGCTGTGGTTGTTCATAATCATACTGATATCTGGAATAACCGCACAAGCGGACGTGACCCCACTGGCGTGGTATTCGAACTCTGCCTCCAACATACCTATATTCCCAAACTTGGACCATTTACACGCAAATTCGGATGATTCAGGAAGCCGAAACCTTGGGATTTAGCGAAAAGTGCGAGACAACAATGACAGATCTTTGCAAACAGCTAGAAACCGTTGTAGAACTAGAATCGTGTCGTGTTTGGACGAAGAATTAACCAAGCAAGTAAGAAAGATTAAAAATAGATTATGGGGCATAAACTTGTATATGCAAATCAGAGAAAAGCGAGCTTTAGCTGACATAGTAAGTAGGGCCAGTAAATTTCTGTTCGGAACTATGGACGATAGGGACGCTCAGGAGATATATACCAAGTCAGATAATTTAGACAAACAAAGCTCCGAAAATGTTCATTTAATGGAAAAGCAAATAAGTATTGTAAAATCTAATTTCAATGAAGTCCATTATGCTTTCACGAATCTAACCATAGAACAAAAAAATTTAGGGGAACGATTTAATAAACTGGTGGATAGTTTTATAAACTACACCAAAATAACGAAAACTGAAATAAGAAATGTGCACATTAAGACAGAAGTCAATGCAAAGCTAATCTACATATTACACCAACTTCAACAATTATACCAGAGAAGAACAAACGAATTTACAATAATAAATGCTTTACACCAACACACACTGCATCCCCTCATATTATCGGCAAGAGATATAGCGGAAACATACACAGAGATAAGTCAAAAAGGGCTGACCAATATCCTCGTAGACTTTAAAATTATGAATCAAATAGTCCAGACTGACTCCATACAGGTGAAAGATAGGTAATTTACTTCCCAATTCCATTACAACAGAACCGTCAGCAATTCTTGAAATTGAATCGGATTACTTCCTAAATAACACCTAAGCTCATCAATATTTAGAAATTCAGATAGAGCCTTCAAAGAACACTTTAAAAAATCCACCTCCACCAAGGGTGCCCTACACATCTGTTTCCAGTCGCAACCCAAAAGATTAACAGTCAACAGATCAAACCGTATTGCGAACCTGTTCAATAATCCCTTTGTGGACACAGAATCATTACGAACACCTCTAATGTACTTACAAAAATGGTAAGGCAGAACACTTGGTTATTGGTATTCCCTCAAACAAGTATGTTGCTTACGAATTGCAGAAATCACTTTGGCCACATAGCACTGAACGGAACTGGAGTTCTTTTCCTCAAACAACCCTGTACGTACACTCTAGGGGAACACCAAATACCATTCGAAACTAGTTTCAGCCACTACTCGGTGATACACCAACCCTATCCGTCTAACGTACCTAAAATATTGGTAGACCCCGAGCTCTATCAAAAACACGGAAATCATAATTTAGCAGTTTTTAACGAAAGTCAAGATTTACAAGACTTGGAAAAGGAAATAGATCTGGTGAAGACAAGAAGGGAAAGACAGAGAGTGCAAATCTAAACGAATACCAATACTTGAATAATCGCAATTCTTGTCACTATCATTCTAGGATGCATAATCCTAAAATTCTTACGAAGATCGAAGAGGGAAAAATCCACCTTAGCGCGATTCAATCTCGTAATTTTGCACCCTACCCCTCAACTCAAAGGTAAAACCCCGAACGAAACAATAAGATCAACTAAATTGACTGAAATAAAAACAGCAGATGTACCCACAAAGATAGAATCAATCTCAACACCCAAAAACTTCCTACCGAAAAATCACCCAAATGTTCTGTGAATACAAACCAAATAAAGCCAATCGTATATGAGGTTTAATAACTGGATCCAAAGAAGATAACTACATGTGATGAGTATATGTATATTTGAGCAAATAAACACTTCTCGCGCTTCCTACAAAAACTAGAAATAGATAATGGAATTATGTACATATATAACATAAAATTGAAACAACAAAGAAAGGTAGAAAAGTATATATTCCTATATATGTACATATACTGTGTTAGTCACCATGAAACGAAACAAAACGAAACGTTTTCTGTCCCCTGAAAAAAAAAGGGAAAAATAATTAATTATACATTTTAGTTAATATATATTTATATAGTATGTCTTTTTATTTTATTTATATAATATGTTAAAAATAAAAAGAATAAAAAATACAAATAATGGAAAAATTTGTACCTATACATGTCTGTTTTATCTGTAATAATAAAAAAGAAAAAAACATATATATATATATGTATACAGGGGGATTCAGAACAAGATACCTACCACGCGATTCCTTAAGGTAAGCTGATCAAAAATTTGTTCCACATACATCCCCCCCCCCACCCCACCCCTCCCCCTAGAAACCTTTCTTTAGGAGCTGTGGCTAGTTGAAGATTTCGCCAATATTACTGAACCCTGATGGGACTAAATGAGTATAACTTTTGAACCACACTATAGATTTTGGTTATTGTTGGCTTATTAAATAGCCAAGAATAGTAGCTGTCGAGAAATGTATTGCTCTGTATTTTTTAACTAAACATCTTTAAATTATTCTCAAATATTTCCAAAATTTTGATTTTTTTACACACAAAAGTTTTTGAAATAAATAACGGTATTTATGAAATTTGTGTGTAAAAAAAGTCAATGTTTTGGAAATATTTACGAATATTTTAAAGATGCCTAATTAAAACATACAGAGCAATACACTCTTCGACAGCTACTATTCTTGGCTATTTAATAAGCTAACAATAACCAAAATCTATAGGGTGGTTCAAAAGTTATACTTATTTATTCACACGAATATTGGCGAAATCTGCAACTGGCCACAGCTCCTAAAGGAAGGTTTCTAGGGGGGGGGGGGGATGTGGAACAATTTTATGATCAGATCAGCTTATATATATACCGGAAGGTATCTTGATCTGAATCACCCTGTATATATATTATCTTCGAACTATACTGTTTTTCTTAGCAACAGGAAATATGCATGTTCAAATTTTGTTCTTAAAGGGAAAATGTAAGAAAAAAAAATATCTTATTATGATAATATTATTAGGATTTTAATTGTGTTACGTAATAACATTACTTAGTTTTTAATTTGTTTAATTTGAAGTATATACATACATAGGGCTCCAACTAAAGTAATCCCTTTTTATCCAACTTATGTACTTACGTTTAAGTCTTTCGTTCATTTCTGAAAAATTGTAAAAAGAAACCAAACAAAAAAAAACTTTTTTTTTAATTATGTAAACAAACAACTGCCTTCAGTAATAGCGGCTTCATACTTCCACGTCATCTCGCTAACTTCTCGATTCCGACTTCAGAAAGGGGGAGGAATGTTGTGAATAGAGATCAATCAATTCTTGTTCTGAATATACATATATAATCATTTAATCTATGTGAAACAAGTATTGGTTGACATCGCTTCTTGACTAGGTCATTGTTGTATGCCGAAAAGCAAGACCTTACACAATAAATGCAAACAGGTCTTGCTTAAACGGTGGCACTGTTAAAAGTTGCAGTGTATCGCATTTCATAACAAACTCAAAATTATTGTGTTTGTTTTGAAAGCGCGTCACTGCGAAATATGCAGGTGACTACCGGCTAATCACAGCAGTGACCTGGTTTATCAAATAAAAAAGTAAAGAAAAATAAAGAATGCGCGGTGACATGGTGGCTGAAAATGCTCGAAAAGTTCAGTTCTTTGGATAAAATGAAAAGAAGAGAATAAATTACGCGGTGAACGTAACTCGCATGCTTTTGTTTGCTTTCGTTTTGCTCTAAAAAAATTTAGTGGGTGTAACACATCAAGCAGGATTTTCATTATGATAGCACGCAATTTTTTCAGATATTACGAGGGAAATAGCTTATCGAAATTTAAATTCTACCGAAGCAATCATTGCAATACCTCACACTCGTATGCTCCCTGCAAAAGAAATGAAAAGGGTAACTGTGGATGCGTGATTGTTATAAGCAAAGGAATTGGTTGGGCGATCATAGTACAATCCCGAAAAGTTTAAGTGTAAATGATCCAATACTATTTAAAAAGTGTATTCGATTGACTTGCATATTAAAAATAGAACCGTACTATGTACATAAACACATACATATTTGTTGTTATGTCCAGGGGCGGATACAGCGGGGGACGATCGCGGTGATCGCCCCCCCCCCCCTAGAGCTTGAATAAATCATAATTTATACTCTGATCAAATGAAATAGAAAATTAAAAAAAAAATCTTTTTAAATCTTCTAAATTTGCATTAAAAAAAAATATAAAATGATTTCTCCCTTCACTTAATAAATGTATCATAAAAGTTCTCTAGAGTTTTCCTTTATTTTGCATTTAATTAAACAATAAAATTATATCACAATTGTGTATATATTTTAAAATTTTCAGGATATACAAAGGAAGCAAGATCTGGGGAACTATGAGTTTACGCGTGCACACAAAATTTTATGCAGGTACACGACCTTATTCCGATTCCGCAAAAATGGAAATGAATTTTTCTGTCAAAATTTTATACACTTTAACTGATATTTTCTCCCCGCCATTTTGGCCGTGAATTTTGAAGAGGTACTTGTGAGTTTTTGTCAACCGGTATTTTCAAGATTATTTGTTATATTATTTATTTTACCTTTTCTAAGCCGTAGTCGCTTCAATACTAGCGAATTCATGTAACTCATTTCTTATAACTGAACTTAACTTCTTCAATAAGACTATTTTCTCACTCAAACAACATTCAACACAGAAAAATTTTCATTCAGCACTTAAGTGAACACTTTTCCTCACGGAGAGTTTTTTAAATCGCGTGCACTGGCAAAGTTTTCACAGTTACAGAATCTAACCCCTGGGCAGTTTAAGTTTTAACACTATATTGAATAACAATGAAATTTGGAGCTCCTAATGTTTATCATAATACTTAATTAAATTATTTGCTTTGACTTTGCTTTCTAGAAAATTTTAAAATTTATACACAAATTGTAATATAATTTTAATATTTAATTAAATGGAAAATTCTAGATAGTCTTTTAAAAAGTTATTTGTTATATTTATTATTTTTTTTCTTTTTAGTCATAAATTATTCTCAAAAAATTGAAAACTATACTACTAAGGAATTTTCTGTATAAGCAAAATTTTTGCACTTTTTTGTGATCGAAAAATGTCTATTTTATGTGAGAGTAAATTTTTTTATACTTAAGGGATCAAAAACTTATATTATATAAATAAAAAAATTCCGGTGATATCAGAATGCTAATGAAATTTTCATGCTGAAACGAAAAGCGAAAAGAAAAAGCTATACAGAGCGGTTCACAACTGATGTCAAGTGCGGTTATAGGGGGCGATGGGGGCGATCGCCCCCCCCTAGAGCAAATATCTGGATCCGCCCTTGGTTATGTCCTTCATCGGTGAGGTTTGTGATACTTTTATGCCTTGCGCTTGGACTGCAGGTAATGCTTGAGCTTTTTGCGAAGTCTTTGCAGGGAAGTAGTTAAAAAAATGTAAACAAATTTTATTTTCGCATGTGAGTTTTTTGTTTTTATTTGTTTATTTTTTTTATGATGTCAAAGCTCAGGGAATAGCCCATGATGTCGTAGCACAACCTTTGTAAGAAAGGAATAAGGGGTAGGGCAATGAGGATTTTTGGGTTGAGTTAAGTAGGTGACGGTGCGCATTACGCTTGAATGTTTCTGGTTCATAGTTTGCGGGGGGGGGGGGGCAAAAGATGATGGATGAGGATGAGCTCGTGTTACAGATCGTATGGTGCGCATGGGAAGAATTCTACAAGGGATCAGGCTAGAAATTTCGTGAGAGCAATGACCATAGATGTAGTGATAAAAGAGAGACAGACATTACGTCGGTGCTCTAGCGAATCAATAGTTGCTATTGATATGTCATCGCCAATAAGCCAGAAGGACTTCTTTTGGACTTTGTCTAACGTGGACAATGCAGTGCGTCCAGCCCCGGCCCAAATATGGGAATTATATTCTAATTTAGGCCTGATATGAGACTTGTAGATTTGCGCTAAGTCTGATGGAGTAAAATATTTCTTGCATCTTTGCAAGAAGCCCAAAAATGTGATCGGACCAATTAAGATTGTTGGATATTTCAATGCCTAAGATGTTAGTGAATGGTGAGTTCGAGATGTTTTCTCCATCGATGAAATGGGTTGAGCGGGTGTTGGAGTACATTTAAGTGATAACAGACAACATTGCGTTTTGGAAGTATTAAACAAGACCCTTTTCTGTCTGGTCCAAGCGAGTATTTTTGTGAGGTCACAGTTTAGTGAACTGAACATGTGGCTTCGTTTGTCAGCTATAACATTCGCACGGGAATCTGCTATAGAGTCGAACTAGTACACGAAATCAAGGGTGCTGTCGTCTGCAAAAATATGAA
The DNA here is from genome assembly GCA_963924295.1 of Dioctria rufipes. Classification (NCBI taxonomy): domain Eukaryota; kingdom Metazoa; phylum Arthropoda; class Insecta; order Diptera; family Asilidae; genus Dioctria; species Dioctria rufipes. The sequence continues at coordinate 122,203,410 of OZ002742.1, forward strand.
TAGGATTGAAATTAAGAGCTAGCAGATCATTAATAAAAATGAGGAAGAGAGAAGGAGAGAGCACAGAACCTTGCGGTACACCGGCATGGATTATAAAACGGTCAGAAGTAACTCCGGCCAATATAACTTGAATTGAATAGCGAGAAAGAAAGCTTTCAATACATCTTATGAATAGAGGGTTTAGACAAAATGCCTAAAGCTTAGCTAAAAGAACAGGATGCCAGACGCTATCGGAGGCCTTCGAGATATCTGATGCGATGATCTCAGATTCGTCAAAATTATGGAGACATTGATTCCAACGATCGGTAAGGAATGTTAGAAAATCTCCAGTAGAGCGGCCAGTACGAAAGTCGCATTAGTGATCGTTAATAAGGTGATTAGTTTCTAGATATTTCATCAATTGGGTGTTGATGAGTGTTTCGAACCTTCGAAAGAATCAAAGTAAGGGCAATTGGTGTATCATTTGAGGGATCGTTTGCCTCTCCTTTTCTGGGTATTGGCTGAACATGTGCAAGTTTCCATGCCGAATAGGACAGGTGAAATTGTTTGCGTAGCGGTTTAGCTAAAGAAGAGGTGCAGCACTTGAGTGTCAGGGGCGAAATACCTTCAGGCCCAACAGCCTGAGACACATCGAGACTTGCGAGATTGTTAAAACAAATTATCTCAAAATTATTAATATTTTGTTAATATTTTTATGTTATGCGAAAAGTAAAAAAGCTTAAAAAATATAATCTAAGTGTCCAAATTTTACGGGATGAAAAACACAAGATTTTGTTTTTCTCCAAAAATGTTGACGAAACCGATTTCAGCCCTAAATTCATTATATTAATTATTAATTTTTTTATTAATTTACCAATTGAATCATCTTCCTTTCCGAGTAGACATACACTTACTGACCAGAACACACAAATAGTCTCCGGAGACCTGGAGATGAAAAATGAGCAAACTTCGAAGCCTGGAGATCTGTTTGTTTTAAAATATACGACGGGAGATTAAAATACCTCCAGAGATTTTTTGCGTCTCCAAAGTGTATACATGGGCCTCAGAGTCTCTCGTCGTGTAGCTTCACCTTAAGGCACCGGCACTGTTTATATACTCTTCGAATGGAAGTGGAGTACGTGTTCTAGGCCATAACGACTGATCTGCCGCATTATTTTGCCAGCAAGTTAAGCCTGGATCAATCATTTAAAGCACCGTTTTTATGCCCCAACAGAGTACTGATTCTTACCTTTTGTCAAATATTTTAACACTTCCCCGCAGTTTTGACTTATTTCGGTGTTCACCTTAGTTCAATTGTGATTTATCACTTTCATTTAGCACAAATAGCACAAAATGAACTAAAATGAATTTGCAGTGTATAAGCGTCAGACTTTATCACCTTCTACCAGGATTTGTAACAAATGTTTTGAACTACGTGCTCAACTCATAGTCTACCTAGCGAAACCTGGAGAGATATTCTGTACGAATGTTATTAAATATTAATTGGAAAATGAGTGCTCTAGAGTACGCGTCTCTATGAATTTTAATATCCATAAACATAGTGCTAATATTATGTAAAAATCTTTCCTAATTTCATGAACTAAGTAATGTACTGGGTAGTATGGCTAAATATTATTCAACGGCAGCTGGAATCATTTCTCCTATCAAGGTTTCCGAGGCGTAGCTCTAGAAACCTGAAAAAGCTAAATCTTATTATGTAAGTACCACGAAATTAAGTGATATGCGTGTATTGAACTACGAGACACGAATTAGTAGGAACTCTTGAGTTAATTCTTAATTCATTCTACATTGCTTTTATCTCTAGAGACTCGACAAAAATCGAATTAAAACAAAAATTTTTTTGGTATGCTTGGCTGTATTATGGGATAGCGTTGCATGAAATACTAATCACAAAGTCTCAGGCTTTACTTTTGCATCTACAGAATACATAAAAACAAAACAAAAACTTCTAATACCTTGCAATAATTAGGTTTTTTTTCTCTCGACTTACCGGACACCTTCCAATGCTTATATTTGCCAGTATTTGTTTCCATGCGCACTAAGTATTTGGAGCGGATTGCAGAACAAGTTGCAACTTTATGTGCAACTCTGGGTTAATATCCAGCTGTTCGCTATCGAACTGATTATAGAAACGTTGAATTGGCATCTTTAATTCAACAAAAATTGGACGCATATAAAGCAGATGAACCAACTATGGATGAAGGTCCGGAAAAAGCCCATTCACAGTTGTTGATACTTGATAGAGGATTCGATTGTGTTTCGCCACTTTTACATGAGCTAACATTACAAGCTATGGCATATGATTTGCTACCTATAGATAACGATGTCTACAAGTACACAGCAGCACTAAATACTGCTGAAAAAAAAAGTACTTCTTGACGAAAATGATGAACTTTGGGTTGAACTTCGACACCAACATATTGCTGTCGTTTCTCAGCAAGTTACACAAAATCTTAAGAAGTTCGCACAATCGAAACGAATGTCGGCGAATAAGTATTAAAAATTATTTTTTTCTTTTCTATATATCCTTATCTATAAATTTCAAGGTGATAAGCAATCCATGAGGGATTTATCACAAATGATAAAGAAAATGCCGCAGTATCAAAAAGAATTTTAAAAATATGGTACACATCTGCACTTAGCAGAGGATTGCATGAAATCCTATCAGGTAAGATTAAACAAATCAGTCGCTATCTTTTCACTTTAGATTTTACTCCTTTTTGTTTTTTTTATGTAGAATTACGTTGATAAATTATTTAGAGTCGAACAAGATCTGGCGATGGGAACTGTTGCCGAAGGTGAAAAAATAAAAGATCATATGCGAAATACTGTTCCAATTCTTCTAGATGCTGTAAGAAAATTTGCTTAAGTTGAATTCTTTTATATAAAATTATTCCCAAATTCTTTCAGAACGTATCTAATTACGAAAAAGTCAGGATAATCGCTCTTTACGTAATGATAAAGAATGGAATTTCTGGAGAAAACTACCTCCGAAATAACTTCAATCTTTTCTACAAAAACGTATTTTTATTTTCTTCCATTTTAACAAATAATTTAATAAATTTTTCCTATAAAATTATAGTAAAATGTGTTTCCAAAAGTGTCAAAATTGACAGATTAGGGCTGCCAGTAAAACAAGTTTTAGTTCCAGCACCCATAAAACCCTTTCATGCTTGAGAACTTTTTATGGGAATGACGTTTCCCGGACACGCATACATTGACAATACGGAGTCTGGAATATACGCAGACGGCGTTTGCTTCTCTCATCACTCATAAATATTTTTTTTTCCGTATACGATGTACTATCTCCCTCACAATATCTGCAAAAATTGTGTGCCATCATAATGTAAATCCTCCTTAATGTTGGATTCTCTGATGTTTTGAGAAAAATTTTATTTGGCAAATTTTTCATCTCCTTTCAGCACCTTGGCCAAAGCAAAACTTATCTTTTGCTTGAAAAATTGAGGTAGTGTGATCCGATGTACAAAGAATTCGTTATATACCCTGTTTAGTCGTATGTTGCCTCTGCCTCACGAAAATGGTTGGGGGCATGAATGAAGTACCACCCTACTTACAGATTTCGTGCGGCAGAGTCAGCATACTGAACTGTCTAAACAGGGTCATAGTTTGAAAGGATTTTGAAGATATTACAGAAGATTTTATCATTCGGGTAATCCTACATTCTCTCAATTTTTGTTTTTAGCTCTTTGTCTAAGTCGCACTATAATAATGCACAGCTAAGTTCTTTTCCCTCATTTATGCGAAAGACGAAAGTATATAAGTACATGACATATATTTCTTTCATTCTTACAAACAAACAACATTTCCAATTTTGTTCGACTGCTTTTTAACTTCTTGTTAAGTTAACTATGACTTAAGTTCGAAACTGGGACAAATTAGGTAACTAATTCGTAGGGTTGTCATACAAAAATTTCGTGTTACAGTATATACCTACTTATACATATTTGAAAACTGCGTGCGAACACCCGACACTGCGTTTTCAGAAAAATGATAAATACAGTTTAAAAATTGGACTAAATCGACTAACCCCTTCTTAGTACTGCCATACAAAAATTGAGGTTTTTTGCGTATACGATGAGTCCTAGCGTTTGTATTGTGCTGACAAATTCTTGAGAATACAGAATCACATGAAATTGTTTATAATCTTTTTTACTGTCCGCCGAACCATTCTAGAAATAGGTTAAAAAAACCACTTTAAAAACCAAATTTGCGCATGGCCCATATGAAATTAGCTGGTTTTTGTTCTTTTTAATTGCCTTGCATGCAAAACATTAGAAAATTACTCGAAGTAATGAAGCCATAAAATTTTCACACTGATCCATAAAATAGCTATAATTGCAAAAATTTATGATAAGAATCTTTTTTTAAATAGATTTCTTGCCTTGAGATGCTTTTCGTCAGCGATACATCCGAGATTCCAGGGTGACCCTTGGACCGCTCAATGATTTTTAAATGAAATATTAAATGTTAATAAAATCTGTGCATATAATCGTACTACACATAGGTAAGAAAAAGAATAAACTTAGGATATGACGTGTCCAAATCAAAGATTTCTTTAGAAAAATATTCAATTTATGAAATTTGCAGTTTGGTACATAATAACGCAATAATGTGTTATAAAGTAGATATACATATTTAATATTTGTACTTGAGTATAGAAGGTCTTGACATGAAGCGACGGAAGCAAACACAGAACCAGTTTTATTTGTTAATATATTTAAGTTTGAAATTTGCTAGTTTCATAGAGAAATAACCCCCAAAATTATGATATTATTGCAAAGAAAGTTCAATGTAATAATAATGAAACTTTTTTCTGTTTATTTTGGGAAACTCAAATCGCTTATTATAATGATAAAGGAAATAAAGTCAATAATGTTAACCATGCTAACGGCAATTTTTTTTTTTATATATATTCTGCATACAATTTGGAGTTTTTAATTCGTCTCATCACTGTCAGATGGAGAGATGTGCTTTTGGAAGCTCTGTGCTTTATATGACAAAAAGTGTGTGCGGTGTGCTTGGGAGGTTACAAATTTTTTTCAGTCCTACTCTGGTTATAGGTAATGCAATTATGACTGGGTATAATTTAATCATAGAACGTGTTAGTAAAATTCGGTCCAATAATTGCTAGGTATGTAAATTTGTTTCCATAAGTGATTGCTTAAATAAAACTAGACTTGTTCGCTTGACAACTTTACTGATTGTGTTCGCAGTGAGTATTTAAATATAGATGACTCAGAGTCAGTCAAAATTAAAAAAATAGTATTCTACATCATATATACTTAATAGAAAGGAGGAAGATTTCAGTTTATTTACTTTATTGGAAGGCATTGTTACACGCATTATATAAATATTTACAATTGATGCTGGGTTACAAGTTTATTTTTACCAAATTATATTTACATCTTAACAGCATCAATATGCAAAGCAAGCACGACTTTTCCGAAAAATTATTAATGTTTTAATGTTAGGCGCAATGGGAAAAAATGTTATTTCCAGTGTTACCCTTTTTCACTTTTCGTATTATTTAAAATATTAATAAGTTTTGAAGGGAGGAAGATACGGAGGTAATTCTTTCCATGCTTTAAAGGACTATTAATGGGTCTCAAGTGAGGAGAAAAAAATTATGTCCTTGATGTACTAATTTTACGGGTTCGAGGATAACACTACAAATAATTTTTATGAAATTTTTTTTTAAGACTTTAACTTTAAGCCTCGATAATTGAGGCAGTAGCGTATTTAGGAGGGGGGGGGGCGATGAGGGCGGTCCACCCCGGGCGGCACATATTTTGGGGTGACAATTTTTATATTTCTGTATAATTACATAAAAACAAAAATATATAATTATGATAATTACGCCGTAAATTTGGAATTGCCGGAAACCACATAAAGATACGTTGCTCTTGATAGTAGAAATTAGAGCTGCTAAGGAAGTACTTCTTAAAACGGGAGTCAGATTAAAAACTTTAAATGCGCAACTACAACAGCGCGTGTTGATATTTAATATCGAATGTATGCCTGTTATATAAGGAGTGTTAAATTACAACCGCACACGACGTTCGCGAAGCAAAAGTTATGCGAATTTCTACTTTTCACCGCAAACGCCATGAATTTAACCTCACATTTGGAAGATTGTTGCTGGATATTTTTTTTTTTTCAGACAAAAAAATTATTTGTTATATGTTGATTGAGAAAGTGGAAAAATGCGAACTAATTTATAAGAAAAATTTGAAAACATATTCGATTAATCGCAAATGTAAAAGCGTTCAATCTCAGAGCATATTTTTTCCAACTCGTCAAACGCGACGTTAACTATTCGTCAAAAATACCACATAACCTTACCTTACCTTACCTTACATACCTTAAAGGCCCAATTGTTTCAAGAATATTATTGCAATGTTGAAAGTAGATGTATCTAATACCTAATACAAACTGGTATAATTTTGGTTACCATTTACAAGTAGGTAAATCTCCTTATTTCTTAATAACTTTTGTTACTTACAACCTTGCAAAACTCGTTTTTACACTCAGCATAAATGTCGGTCTAAAGACTTGTATAAACAAACATCACTTGTTAATACTTTTCCCTGTAGAGAAGTCCCTCTATGGCAAATTGATTACGATGTTGGCGTATTCTTTAAAGTCGACTCCTAAGAGTGTTCTCTTGGCCATGTATGCAGGTAACACCATGAATGTGAGTGAGAATTCTCGTTGCTTTAAGCTGATTTTAGTTTCTACTAACAAAACCTCTTGGAGTCTTCAGATGCCGTCAGCTAGAATGATGTTCGTTTTGTGAGTTTGAAGGCTGCATCCTTCTGTTATAAGCTGTTGGTATAATTGTGAGCTTGCCACGCTGACTCTGGCTGCAGTGTCGATGAAACCGCTTCCCAGGATGCCGTTTACGGATATCTCTACCACCAGTCGGGAGTGGAGCTGGATGTCTTTAGTGTCTATAGAGTAGAAGTTTATATATTGTGGCTCTGCAGGCTTGTTGCATCTTGGGCGCTGGCTACAGATTGTGCCAGGGCGATAAAAACCGTAACGAGTGATTCCGATTTGTCTGGATGTTCTGGATTCCGTTGGTATATTTTGAAGGCTGCGTTTGCGACAAGCCCCTATGTTGTGTCCAAAGCTATTGCAAAACCCCGCATTTAAGTTTTTTATAGTTTGGCTGCTCTGAATGCTTCGGGCGGACTCAGTCTTCTTTCCCGCGTGTTTTTCTTGGCTGTTCTTCTCAATTAGCCTGACTTGTTCTAATAGTTCAGAAAATGTGTTGACTTTGTTATGAGACACGTGTTGTCTAATTTTTAGACTTAGCTACCCGAAAATTAAGTCAATCTGCTGGGTTTCGATATGAGGGTGGGGTAGAAGCTCTGATAGGAGGGCTCGTTTTCGACATAAAACTAGATCTGTTGGCATATCATCGTGCTGCTTAGCTTAAAAAATTTGCATGTAGACCTGATAAGCCCATTTCTGGGATGCAAAAGCATTTCGTAGTAGATTGGACGCCCATTTCCAAGTTGTCGCTTCGGTCTTGATGCCGTGCTTCCAAGTAGCTGCAATGTCTTGCAGTAGGAGGAAAACCCCGAGTATAGCACTGGAATCGGTTATACTTTCGACTTCCTTGAATACTGTTGCTGCTGCAATAAATTCTTCCACCTTCGCTCTGCAACGTGTTCCATTGAAACTTGCGGAGCAATTGGAGAAATTCCAATTATGATTGGCTACCACTGGTGTTATGGTTTATGTCCGTAGGGTAGCAATCAACTGCTGGCATTTATCATCGAGGATGGTTGTGAAAATCATTGTCTAGTTGAATTGCCTGAAAACAATTTCGCATCTATATTATTTTATAAAATCTTTGCATATTTTGCAAGAAAATTTGCGCATCCTAAAAGTTGAATAATTGAATTTGGAGATCTCACCGCGAATATTTTTTTTTTTTTCGAATCATGATTTAGTTGTGCTTCCTGAAAACAATTACATAGATATATTATTCCATAAAATCTTTGCATACCTCGCAAGAGATTGTGCATCCTAATGTTAGCAAGGCTTTTTTTTCATTTGGGAATATTGAAAGAAAAAGATTTTTTTTTATATAAATATCATGTTAAACCGCAAGAATGATTGTAATGTAATTTTTTAATTGGATACAAGGTTGCATGTAAGTAAGTTCTTTCATATAATAATTAAGGATTGAGGTCGTATTAGAACGCAACTGCTCTATTAGCTTGTTTTATGGATAATTTATTAAAAGCTAAAAATCAAAAACATTAATAAAATATCAACAAATCTTTATTGCTTTTTTTGGACCGGAAAGGTCGTATTAAAACACAATATTTCTATTAGTGTTATTTTACGAAAAATTTATTAGAAGAAAAAAATTCATATTTTCAACACATTAACAAAAATATTAAACAAATTATTTTCAATCATAATAAATTTCGTGAGGTTCTAAAGTTGGACAGGTTCTTTTTAATTTTATTCTATGTCATTTTGTCTGGCTTAGTGTTCACCAGCATGTTTTGAGAATTGGCTAATCTTGAGGATGGATGGTACAGGGGAGTGTTGGCGTAAAACATATTAGCTGTTCCGTGTACACGCATGAAGAACTATAGGGCTAAGTTTTTTATACAGCCTTGGAGCCTTAGCCAGGATGGCTGGCGACGTTAGAGTTCTATAGCCCAAGGTTGGAGTTCCTCCAACACCAGGAGCTCATCTCTCTTTCTCCTTTTTATAAATTTCAGGTACGACATCGATTGGTCTGAAGGATCGTTAGGTACGTCAGTTTCAACGTAAGTGTTTCGTTATGTCCGTCTATCCGTCGGAACGTTTGATACTGTAATTCGCAGAAATAAGAAGAAACATTCATTTCTGCTATATGGGTGCAGTAAGTGTAGATTTTAAATACTAAGGCCAAATTAAATGTCAGTCGGATTGTTTCTTAGACAAAAATAAGTGAGTATAATAAGAAAATGAAAACATTAATATTTAATGTTATTTATTTGTGTAGGAGTATGTTCCACTCATCGGGCGTTTACATATACGTACTGTCTTTTATTCTTGGTCCTCTATACAGCTTCCTTTGCTTCAGTTTAGATAAAGCTTCACCAGCGCCCTCCTACCGGGGTAGTACGCAAAGCACACATACTTTTCAAGAGCTTCAACTAAGTTAGAATGATAAAACCGTGGCGCAGAGCAAAGTGACAGCAGTTACGCGTCGATACAAGGCAGAGGGGACACTGGGTGCAACTGCCCCCCCCCCCCCTCCCCCACGAGGGTCGACCCAACTTCTTTCTGTTTACAAGAATCGTTATAAAAGTATCACTAATCAAGGTCGTTACAAAAATCGTTATCAAATCATCGCTAGACCAAGCTGTCCAGGATATATTTCTACGATCACGAAATAAATATTTCTCAGAATAAACAGAGAAATTAGATAATAGAACCAAACTAGATGGTGACAGTAATTTGTTAGAAAATTCTCTGTCGTATTTTCGTTGGTTCTAAAAAATTTACAATGAGAAAATCGTATGAAATATTTGTACGTATTTTTACTAGACACCCATCGATCATTCTTTTGAACCCAGTCCAAAACAACAAGCACAGAACAGGACATACGAAACAATCGTCACATAACTCAACCGATGAGCTAAGTTTGCATCGGAGCACGCTAGCAGGTATCCGAAGAGCTTTCCTAAAGCAATTTCCCAAAAATAGTTTCCTAAAAAATAATTTCTATTAATTTCCTTAAATTTTCCAATTTCATATTAGGGATTATACAATAAAGTATCGAAGCTTAAAATCCTTGCTAATTTTAACTTAAAAATCTCATATTGTGAAATCTTCTTTTTATTCATTTACTAGGTTTCAATACTAAAATATGCCTTTTTCGAAAATTTATTGAAATTGCTTTTAAGGAAATCTTTTTTAGAAAAACCGTTTTTAGTGAAACTATTTTAGAGAAACTATTTTAGGGAAATTGCTTTTGGGGAAATACGTTTTGGGAAATGCTTCGCAAATCGCGCCAGCATTCAAGTGATGAGCAGCATAATTAGGAAATTTCTCAGCAGAAATCTGACACTAATTTCTAAAAATTTGAAATAAAATTTTGAGTTAATAAGAAATGATCACATTGCCATGTTTTTGTAGAATAATGGCAGAAACACATCCAGGCCTCGAGGCTTCCTCGAGGTGTTGTCAAAATTTCCAACACGGATTTTTAAATGATGCAACACAAAACCAAGCCAGCAGCTAGCCTCAAGGCCTAGCCGCAAAGCTCGCTTTGTTCAATGTTCGAAATTTTTCACTCTCAGGCCTACTTCTGTCAACAGATGTACTAACAAAATTAAAATGACAGCACCGAGCCACAGTATATTCTACGGAGCCCGGTGGTATCATTTTGTTTTCATTTCTCTGAGGCAAGCCTTGAGGCGAGCTGCGAGGAAGCCTGAGAGAGGCCAGGCCTGAGGCTTGCTTGGATGTGTTTCTGCCTTAAAATCTTCAAAACTTAAACCAAATGTGTTTTAGTTCTCTTTTGAAATTTTGTGAAAATTGAAGTCATGGAAATTTAATAATTTGCCACCGGGATCCGGAGAGTTTCCCTAAAGTAATTTCCCTAAAACCAATTTCCCTAAAAACAATTTCCCCAAAAACCAATTACCCCAAAACCAATTTCCCTAATAGCAATTTCCCTAATGAGCAATTTCCCTAAAAGCAATTTCCCTAAAAACAATTTCCTTAATTTTCCCTAATGTCTTGGTCTTCGTCGAAATTGTGTTTAAAGCGGGAAACACAATGCTGCGGTCATCAGAGTTCATCAGCTCAAATTTCAATTTATTCCTATATCTGATAATAGAATGAAATCTGAGCTGATGAACGCTGATGACCGTAGCATTGTGTTTCCAGCTTAAGCCTTAAAAGGAGCTTCCCAAAATCATGCGCATGCGCTTATTTTAATTTAGTAGGCCTTCGCACGTGTAGCACATTCGCTTCTGTCTTCTCAATTCCAAGAATCGAAAATAAATTTTGTTTGGTAAATATTTTTAGTAAAATTCGAGCAATCGAAAATAAATTTATAATATTACTAAGAAGCAATTTCTCTAATATTCCCTAAATAAGAATTCTTATTTAGGGAATATTAGAGAAATTGCTTTTAGGGAAATTGCTCATTAGGGAAATTTCTTTTAGGGAAATTGCTTTTAGGGAAATTGTTTTAGGGAAATTAGTTTTAGGGAAATTGGTTTTAGAGAAATTGTCCCCAAATCTTTGCCACCATGTGAAAAATCATGGCTCACTATAGACGTTTTATAAGACAAATTAATTTGAAATTTTTAATAAACTGGTTCAATATTAGAAAACGCAGCTATTATTTCAGTCCTGGCGAGCAACTCGTTAGGCACACCCCAATATTTTGAGTTTACTAGAAGCCGGGGAGATATATCAGAACAAATCGATAATGGTTTTATTGCTATGGCAATCCCAATCATAAAATGTAATTTCTAGAAAAATCACGCACACGAGCGTTTACCTGGATGCATCTATCTAAGATTGTGCATATAAAAGCGGAGCAACTGATTAGGTACATTGTGGAAACCCGTAAAATTTCGTGGAGTTTCGCACAGTAAACTAAGTGAATTATGTATTGCGACAATTTATTTTATTAATCAGTAATGGATAGCTTTACCATTATTCCTAAAAATAAAAGCCGGAAGGCAAACAGCAGAAAAAATCGGTCGTAGCGCAGTGTGCCGTTTTCTCCAGTATCCGGTAAACTATGGCAAAAATTACCAAGGATGCATCAAAACTGCGACCACTGGGAGAGAACTGCGCCAAATTTTGAGGGTAGTGTCAAACTATATGCTAAGTGCCCGGATAATTGGTGAACAAGCAGGAACTTCTGGAAGTGTTTCGACGGTACAAGGGATTAAAAGAAAGCCCAACAACAAAGCCACTCCGCTTGAAAAAAAAAACAACGTTAACGCGAAGACATCAGCAAGCACGGTTGCTGATTGCTCGAAACCACATCATCTGTGATGAAGAGTGGAAGAAAGTAATCTTTTCCGATGAAAAAAGATTCTGTTTGGATGGTTCTGGTGGCTTCTCATATTATTTACATGATATTCGGAAGGAGAGGAAATATTTACCCGCTCCCACTGCAGAACGGGTTCAATAATGATATGGGGAGCCATATCCTACATAGGGTCGGTGTAGATCAGAATTTTAAAAGAAAGACTGTCCGCAGAAACGTACGTAGATCTACCACGAACGACAGCAGCCGATTTTGATGAAATCTTAGGAAGAATCAATTGGGTTTTCAACAAGATCTGGCGCCCATTCATACTACTCGTTGTGTTAAAGACTGGTTTGAGGCAAAAGACATCACAGTTTTGGATGGCCATGACTTTCGCCCGACCTCAACATCGTAAAATATCTCTGGGGATGGTTGTCCAAGAAAATTTACGATAATAGCAAACAATATGAGAATGTTGCAATGCTAGAAGAAGCAATAAAAAAAGCCTGGGCTAATATTCCTCCACGCATTTATAAAAATTTGTATGAATCAATAAAAAATAGATTATTTGAAGTCATTAAGAATAATGGTAAATCTACCCTTATTGATTAATAAAATAAATTGTCGCAATACACATGTGTTTAATTTACTTAGTTTACTGTGCCTAGTTAGTTGCTCCGCTTTTATAAGCATAATCTTAGATAAATGCATCTAGGTAAACGCTCGTGTGCGTGATTATTCTAAAAATTGCATTTTACGATTGGGATATCCATAGGCAGTAATACCATTATCGATTTGTTTTGTTATACCTCCCCGGCTTCTAGGAAACTCAAAATATTGGGGTGTACCTAACCAGTTGCTCGCCAGTGTTTATCATAAGTGAAAAACTCACTATAAAGTGTTATTTGTATTAACTTTCCCTATATTTCATCTTTAATATGTCAACTAGATGATTTTGTGACATTTGTGGCAACATATTGTTGGGTTATTAATATAGGTAGAATACGTTTCATCATCGTTTCAGTTATGGTAAGTTGAATACCTACTAATCAAATACATTCAAGCTATCGTGTCTATGGCTTACAAATAATAACAATTCCTAGGGCATTGCTCAAGCCAAATGTAAAATTTAGAGAAATTTCTCAAAAATAAAAGAAATTAAAAATTGAATGATTTGTAAAAAGATTTCTTTTCTAAAGCTGAGAAAATATTAATTACAAATTTAACCGGTATTTTATCTTAAATTTAAAAAAATGGAATTCTGTTGTTTTACGTTTATTAAATTTGATGACTAATTGATATAGAGATAAACATATTTTAAATATTTCGTGGTTAAAATAACTATAATTTGTAAAAACTATAAATGGAGTGTAGGGATAAAAAGTATTAGTATATATTTTCTTAGGGGTAAAATAATTCTAATACTGGTTTGATCAAAACCAGATAATTTCATATTCAACATGAGTATCAATAACGTAGAAAGTTTTAAGGTTCAAAAATATTGAAGAGTGGCCTCATAAATGATTAATTCCCAGCAGAAAAAGATTGTTTTCTTTGGGAGTTTTTCCGTTAAACAAAAATTTGGAAAAGTGGAATTATCTGTATATGTCCTTACACTCCTCAACTGTACAACATGAATTGTTGTCATAAAAGCTGTAGAATTTTTAAAATAGGTCCTATTATATTAATATTTAATATTAGGTTGTTTGTTTCACTGGCAAGCCCGTGGTCGTCAAAGAAGCCCGTTGGAGCAAGTTCTGACTGTCAGTAAACGATCAATTTCAGCTTGTACTTCAACTCCTGGTCTAGATATAGTAGATGATAGTGAGATTGTGGTTTCTGCTTCTCCCGAGTCTACTGTGGTAGCATGCTCCATGTCAGGTCCATCCTGTTCATCGCAATTACAAGAGTTTTCCTCCTCACTTCCGGGCCTGTGCGATAGCTCAGATGTCCCTACGACATTGACATTTTTTATGTAAACATGTAGATGACTGCAGAAAATATCAATTCCTATCGTCACCGTGGGAATCAGCCCAAGACTATAAGTTTCCGTCTTCCTCGCATATGGTTAAAAATAAGGAAGTGGCGCGATATTTCGGGCAGAAGTATGTGAGCAAATTTTCATGGCTTGTTTTTTTCTCATATCAAACAAGGTTTATTTTACAAATACTGTCCTTTTTTCGCGATTGGTTATGTTGGTGAGGGTCAAAGTACTCTGGCTCTACAAAAGCTTGGGAGAAAACCACTAAAAAACTTCAAGGATATTGCAGGGCAGAATGGGGACTTGAAGACACATGCTAATCGCATCTATCACCAACGAGCTGCAGAACAGGGAGCCACATTTACTAAAACCTTTAATAAGCCTGAATTGGAAGTGATCAAGCATGTAAAAGAACAGGCAACGACTGCGTCCTATTGTTGAGCCATTAATCTTCATTGGGTGTCAAAATTTAACGTTCCGTGGATACAGAGATGATGGGCAGGAACTTCACGATACTAATGTTTCCGATATAGCTGTGAATGATGGAAATTTTAACGAGATTTTGAGTGTGTGCTGGCGATAAAAAACTGCAGAGACACCTACAGTCCGCTTCATCTAATGCTACATATATGAGCAAAACAACACAGAAGGCATTCATTTCTTGACGTGCGGACATCACGGTATTATTCAATTCTTTTTAACGAGACGACCGATATATCCCACCTGTCTCAGCTGTGCTTTACCTTGTGATACATACATAATGGTAATATCTGTGAGGATTTCGTCAGGTTTGTTGATGCATTTAGGAAATTAGATACCGCTAAGAATAAAAAGGACTACGAATCTAATGAAGAAGATTGGAAAAGAAGCAAGAAAGCTGCTTACTGCCGAAGAGAAGATGGACGGAATTTTTGCACCGAGCGAGTTGTCTTTGACAAGCAATTCGATTGGGTAGATTGTTCTATATAAACTCAAGAAAAGGCTAAAACTTCCGCTGGACCGTTTCATTGGAGAACGGACTGATGTATGTGTCGTTATTCTCTCTGAGGTTTGAGGCGCAGTCACAGAGTTTCAAACGGACCCAAAAGCGCTACTAAATTACCGTGCTACAGTCCCAAGTCATTGTTTTCTTTGAATCGCATCCTGGGATGTGCACTTACATCACTTTGTGAGAGCCGATGAGTAGAGCGGCATGAACGGGTACTCTAATTTACTGTTGACCTGGTAAACATTGTGGAGGCTCTAAGTTAGATTTCAGAGTTTCGTGAACCGAGCATAGCTATCAAAGCTTCTTCGTTGGCGACAGCTTTATGTAACTCTCAGTTCATGATTTAACATTGTGTTTGAGTGACGTACTATCCCTGAGACAGTCTCTGAGTAAAACACCCAGAAGGCGGCGCTCGATCATAATGGCGGTGCTATGCAAGTAAATAATACAATTTCCATTCTTGCCAGCCGTCGGGAAGATTTGGAAACTAGCTTTAAGGACGCCTGGTAGCGTGATGGAGATCTAGCTAATCAGCTAGATATCGAGCTAGCGACTCCTCAGAATCCTCGAAATTGCAAACGCCAAGCTTACCTTGCCAAACGTGGAATAAACTCAACCGAGGAATACTATAGAGTATCCTTCTATGCACCCTTACTAGAATTTGTCTTCAGAAATCTGCTAGCAAGATTTTCAGTTGAAACCTTGGACATCTTTTAGCTACCAGCCTTAATTTCAGAAAATATTATTAAGATGTCACCTGGGTAGACGAAATAGTTATCAGGCCTCACCTCGACCGCTTCGGTCTGCTTCTTAATGTCGATCAGGTTGCTGCTTCGCTTCTTCTGAAAAATGAAATTGCGCTGAGGTGAGAGAAATTAATGTGGGAAAAGAAACAGGTAGATGATTTTCCAACAACTGCTCTGGTAGTATTGACTAAAATGCATATGCAGAAAAATATAATTGCGGCGTCTGAAAACATATTTAAGATCAACAATGCGTGAGAACCGCCTCCTCGGTCTTGCCCTTATGCACATCCATAGACGTATTCCGATTGACATTGAAAAAGTAATAAGCAGATTTGCGAAAACTTAATTTCAATCATTCCAAACAAGTATCACTGAAACTTAGATATTTGCATATCGTAAGAAAGTCTTGTATAACTTCGTATATGTATGTTTTATGTTGTTGAATTCTCTAAAAAAAAATTAAGATAATATAAAGCATTTTCTTTTATTTATTTCATAAGGTAGACAAACAACGCTATTCGAATGAAAATGGAATATAATGTATCCAACTAAATTTTTACCGAATATTTGGTTTCATATGAATAAATCAGGGGACCAGAAGGAATTTCTTGGAAGATAGGTAACTCTTAAAAAAGCGCCCACCCCCCCTAAACGAAAACCAGAAACCACGCTGACAGCACTTGCAGTTATCATTCGAATATCAATGAGGGATTTCCAAACTTTAATTATTTAAATTTTGTTTATATTGTTTACCTTAAATGACAATTCATTGCGATTTGTTTGTTTTTTACTTTAGACGACATAAAAGACGGATTTATGGAGAGAATACCGGTGTGCAGGTAAGTACAAATGCATAATTATATTGCCTATCTTGTGTCTGTTCTTTTTTGAGTTAAACTTAAATAAATTTGAGATCACAAGATTTTCCTATTGTCAGTGCCACCTTCATGCATGGGTCCGCTAGACCGCGAATCATGTGCCCCCTTGTTATGACCCAATATACAGAAGATTCCTCCAACAGCCAAAGATTGTTTTGCTGATTAGCCCAACAGCTGGTAGCGATGAGCGCTTAGTGGGGCAATCGACGATTACGATAATAATTTACCTCGCATGGTAATTATTATGTAAGGCGATTGTTTAATACTAAGCTACTCGGGTGCTGCAACCGGTAGAGCAAACGACAAGATTGTGTCGTTTGTTTACATATTCGCGTTGTGAGAAAAGCTTACGTCGGAATGTGGGGGCATAAAAGGCCAATCATTGGTCTGGCGAATGCCGTTAAGTGATCAGTCGCGAGTTAGTTTCAGGCATAGTGTGTCAAGTGTCCAGTCGGTTCGGAATAGTAAAGAATTTTAAATTATTTCGAGCGTTCTTATTTATTCGAAAGTCTTAATCATTTTTCAGCTAATTAACTGAGAGTTTGAATGAAACGATTGCATTGGGACACGACAAATTGGCGCAGCCGGTAAAAGTTAAAGTGAGTTTTTTATTTAAATTGGGCACAGGTAATGTGAAATTATTCAATTTTTGTTGGTTTCTAGCACACACACAAGGAACAAAGCTATATTAGCGACTTCTGGGCACACTAGTAGCAAAGCTATATTAGCTACTCCAACACACATACCAGGATCAAAGCTATTTTAGCTGCTCCAAACACTTACACTAGGAGCAAAACTATCTTACCACTCCAACCATCGGTTATACATACACTGTTACGGTGTCCAAGTCTATCCCCGATTGTGTTGTGTTCGTCCTTGTTTTAGCTGACGGTACTGTTGAGATTTTTTCTTTGCTTTCTTCTTAGGCTTATTTGACATTTTTGATGGACCCGGATCTTTGGACTAATTGCGTCACGTATTTTCCCTCCTACTTCTGGTGCAATTTCTGTCGGCATCGAAATTAACATTAGCTAAGCTTTTTGGATCTTTCGGTAAACTATGTCTTGGATTGAAACATCCCTTAACTGCGATTAAACAGCCAGCAATTGGAGTTACATACATCGACTTCATCGTCATTACCAAAAGTTGAGTTATAATAATTACGCAGCCTCTCGATGTCATTTTGGTAATCGAAGAAACATTCAACAACATTAAGATAAAGACTATTATACATTAATTGTAATTAAATTATTATTTCCTCATGCTTGCCATGATTTGCTCTAGCCGTACTTAAGTATTAACGATAATTGTCTGAAATTCTTTTGCCGTAACGTATATTTTTGCCCGTATTGGGATTGGTTTGAGATTTAGTATAAAATATGTAGGCATTTAAGTTATAACGTTGAATTTACAGATTAGATTAATTTCATAGAATTGTCAAGAGCCATCTAGCCACAGTTTCACCTATTTTAATAGCTAGAGAAAACAAAATAAAGAAAGGAATCAAAGGAAACTTGGAAGCCTGGTGGCATCCTTAGGTCGTGAGTAGATGCCGCGGGCAAGATAGTTGGACTGATATACGTGTGTCCAGGGATTTCACAAAAAAAAAAATAAAAATATAAAAAAGAAAGTGAATATAAAAAGGAAAAAAAAACAAAACTTAAATAGAGAAATAAAATAAAATACAAAGGACAGTAAAATAAATAAAGTATAATAAAATACGAAGCTGTGTTATTTAAAAAAAAAACAAAACAAAATAACATCTAATAACAAACTAAATAAATAATGGGAAAAAGACAATTATAAGATAATAGAAACAAACATAGTATTAAATATTAATCACCTGCAAAAGTCATAAAAACAAATCAAGACATAAATAAATAAATCCCCAAGTGTACTGATGAACTCATCATTGGCATTCTAGTACAAATATGTGAATGCAGTATTAAACAAATCGAACGCAATTGTTGAACCATTATTTAAACGGAAGTACTAAAGTACGAACAATAAAAAGAGGCAGAGATGGTGAAAAATGTGGCACAGAGTTTCCTGTTTTGCGGTTGAGTTTTTGGGACGGCAGGTTAAAATGGCTGCACAAAGTTAAAGTGGTTTTTTTTAAAATAAAATAAAAGTTAAAATAGTAAAAGAACAAAAGTTAAATCGAAAGTAACGAAGGAAAAAAAAGCTAAAAAAAAAAGAAAGGAAGAAACAAGAAAAACTAATAAATTGCGAGACGAAATTTTCTGGACCACGTCGGGAGATAATTTCATGTGAGATATAATCTCATGATCAAGACACCTGGGAGCTACCAAAAATTTTCAAGCTGAGTATTTGGTTCTTTTTAAATATATTTGTTTTGCATATATATATATTTTGATTGTTTGGTACACCCGTGGCTGGCTGGCGATAAATTAGTGCTTAAAGGATTTAGTTTAAGTGGCATTCAATCTCTTTCTATTTTATTTTGTCATTATTATTATTTTTAATTATTTTGCTAATGGTCAACATTATATACACTATAGAATTAATAATTTGAGTGTGATTGAAATAAACCAAGCATTAACCTGATCGGAAGGTTTTGTGATTTACCCTACCAGATAAAAAAAAATCACATGGCGCCCATTCCTAATAGAACCACCCCATCTCCTGAGCTAGCTTAATACGTGCTGCGGAGTACGTAACATAATTTGGCGCCCAACGTGGGGCCACATAATACGAAAGTGTGAAATATTAAAACTACGGGAAATAAAATCTTCATCTGTGGGGTTGGCTCAATATTTTAATTTTATATTATTTTTTTTTATATATATAAAGTGAAAAGAAAAGATTTCTGCATATATCTTTGATACAATCAATCATACTCTGGTACGACTGTGGAGTCTGTAACTAAAAGTGCTGTATGTAAGCTAACGATGTACATCTGTGAAGTCGTGGAAAAAAAAATCATTACGAGCGTGGTATAAAAAATTCGATTGCAGTCTCGTGGTACAAGTTACAGCTGAAATATCCCCGAAGTGATTACAATTAAGTTAACGTTCGACATGATAAAAGCAGAAATTGATCTAGTCAGATTTTGGTTATTGTGTTAGTATGTATGTACGTTTCTCTCGTGATTGTGCAGCCAAATATTGGGAATTGGTGCATTCGAAGGTCAAAACATTGCAAATATTACGTCACGTAGAGGAAGATTTAGGTTACAGAACTTAGAATCACAGTCAGCATCATACAAAGTGATGAATCTTAGTGTCATCAATTGCAATCGTGGGTGACTACCGGTGAATTCCAGAATTATTTTGGGGAGAAATTTGCTATATAGATCTTATCTGCACGCTCAGTGTTAATTATCGTCGACGCATGGCCACAGCTGTGCAGCCGGCTCAGTTGCAGTTGTGAATTGTGCAGTAAATTTTCAGTTCAACTATTATTACATTACGTCAGAGACCAGTACATTTTTAAGTTCGTATGTCAGTGATCTAATTGTCGCCAGCTGGTCAGTGTTTCACAATTCTTCTTCCTTCGAAATTATATTATATTCTACAATATAAAAGTTGTTCGTGGTATACATATATACATAGATTCATGTATTTATTGAGCATAGCAAGATGAATTCACATAATATGCTTAAGTTGTGTTGAATACCTACCTGTTGTCGGTTTTTTTTTATTGTTTAGCTGAAGATATTTAATGTAATCCGGAGCAGTAGGCATGCTAAGGTGAAGTAAATATTAATACTGGTGCGAATTATGTATGGTGTTATCAACAAAATCTTCGTAATTGGTTACAAAGTGCAGGATCTACCAATTGTTTTTAGTTTGAAAGATATGAATCGTAAGTCTATTTTTTTTTGTTTTATAATTAATAGTTCTTCAAAGTACCGGGGATTCATTTACTTTTTTTTAATAATCTTTAGACAAAACTAAATTAATGGATGCCAGAGCTTGTGAGCTATAAGTCGATATTATTTCTCTTTTTTTTATTGAAATAAATTGGATTTTTTTTTTTTTTTTGCTTTTTTTTTGCTAAACATATAAACTATAATTGCTTAATATATACTATATTAAATAAATAAATACATAATATAATTGCTGACTATACAATATATAAACCTTTTTAAATAGGTATATAATACTTATAGCAAGTAAATTGAAAGATTGTCTGTGAAGCAGAAGCAGCCAAGTTAAGGATCATTAGTTAAGCAGATCTGATTAGTGATCTGAATGATAGCACTTCATAAACTAGAAGGAGCAGGACTATTAGTACGTTATAGGTTTAGATATATATATATAGAATTGGGGAAGTACTTCAATACCACTACGTTCCCTGATTTTTTTTTTTATTCTTTTTTTTTAATTTGTGAATTAGGCTTATTGTTGGATAGGAATAATCATGGAAGTTAACAGATTAACTCAAGACGAGCTCAACTATGAACTCAATATTAGAGGGCTTCCTTTAGGTAAAGTGGACGAAATGAGAGTGACCTTGAGAGCAGCGCTAAGAGCTGAACGCGCAGGGCTACCCGCATTTGTAAACCCCTACCCTATCTCAATTGAAGATGATATAAAGGCTCTTAATAAGAAGTTGGAGGAAGTCGCAGAATTAGTGAAGGTATTTTCTGGTGATATTGACTCTGCAGAGTACAAGAAGATAACGACGAAAATTGATTGGGCGCTTAATAGAGTAAAGCGATGTCAACCGCAAACCGATTCTCAGGTTAAAGAGATAAGTCGGCTTAGGGCTGACCTAATATTAGCAGTAGGCACTTTACAAGGTAAGGCAGAAGGTGATGAGTCAGATGGCGATAGCACATCTTCATGCAAAGATATACCCTTTTTTACACCTAGCATATCTCATTCTCGACCTAAAGTAGCTATCTATAAATGGGATGTAAAGTTTTCAGGAGAACATGATCAATCACTGAGCTCATTTTTAGAAAGGGTTATGGAGTTGAGCGAGGCGCGTGGTGTTACAAAAAGCCAGTTATTTAAATCAGCTTTGGACCTTTTTATGGGGCGTGCGCTCATTTGGTACAGAGCAAATAAAAATTCATTTCGAGGTTGGGATGATTTAGTTACAGAACTCCGTAAAGAATTTTTGTCAAGCGATTACGACGATAGATTACTGGACGAAATTCGTAGAAGAACGCAAGGTAAGGACGAGTCCATTGGAACGTATGTCGCTATCATGTCTAATATGTTTTCGAGGTTGACTAAAAACATTTCGGAGCCTGAACAGTTAAAGATTTTAAAACGAAACGTTACCCCTTTTTACCAAACCCAGCTGGGGCTAACAGAAGTGCCCACTATTCAAGAACTCGTAAATGTGGGTAGGCGCTTGGAAGCCGTCAGAACTTCAGTCGAGTCGTTTGCTCCTCCTCCTTCAAAACGTATAACTCACCTCTTAGAGCCTGATCTTGCTTACGTATACGCCGAAGACGCTTCTTCACTATCAGTAAATGCTAGTTCAAGTCAATCAAGGAGACCAAGATGTTTCAAATGTGGCCGTGAAGGACATTTTTCAAGATTTTGTCGCGCAAACGTTGTTTGTTTTGGTTGTGGAGCTCCTGGCGTCATTCGACGTAGTTGTCAGAAGTGCAGTAGTGGGGCCCGGCAAGTTAATTCTAATTTTAATGGCCAAGGAAGTCAAGAACAGGGAAACGGAGGCAGAGCTCAACAGTAAGCGGCAAGTTGAGCTCCATCAAAACGCCAGAAGCCGCGCAGAGAGAAAAGTCGTGCTTTCCACCAGATAAGCTAGTCGTTGACAGGGTCGCAGTATCAACATTGTTGGATTACGTCCTCGCACATACCGAGGGTGATATTCGTCCCTTTTTGAATTTATCTGTGTTTAATGTGAAAATATTAGGGCTTCTCGATTCTGGGGCTTCTCGCACTATTATAGGTGGATCTGGTTGGGAGTTATTAAGAAAGCTTGGGTTAACTTTGAGTAAAACTAGTATTCCGTCGGTGAAGTTGGCCAATGGTAAAAATATTCAAATTGCTGGTGAAATTAGTCTACCTATCGAGCTGAATGGACGCATTAGAGTTTGCAATGCGTTAGTGGTATTAGAGGTCCCGTATATGATGATACTGGGAGTAGATTTTTGGAGGAAAATGGGTATATCCGTGAATCTAAAAAGTGATACTTGGGAATTCACTAGTGAAGATTTAAAATATCACGTCAACACATTAGATAGTCGTGCCAATCTTTCGGCTACAGAAAGTCGAGACTTAGAACAACTCATAAGAGAGGCAGAAAGTAAAATGGGAACGGGTCTAGGGTGTACGAATAAAGTCGAACACATTATTGAAACGGATTCACCCCCGATAAAACAGCGTTACTACCCCGTTTCACCAGCTATCCAGAAAGTTATCAATGAGGAACTCGACAAAATGTTAGAACAAGGAATAGTTGAACCTTCGAATAGTTCATGGTCGTCACCAGTGGTAATGGTGCGTAAAAAGGACGCAAGCTACCGCTTTTGTATTGATTACCGCAAGCTGAACAAAGTTACTAAAAAGGATGCATACCCTCTGCCATACGTTTCGGCAACGCTAGATAAGCTTAGGGACGCAAAGTACATGTCATCGCTGGACATAAAGTCTGCCTTTTGGCAAGTCCCGATGGCAGCAGAGTCTCGACAGTACACAGCTTTTACCGTACCTGGACGAGGTCTGTATCAATTTCGACGCATGCCTTTTGGTTTGACTAATTCTCCTGCGACTTGGCAACGGCTCATAGATAAAGTTCTAAGTGGTAGTTTGGACAATAACGTTTTTGTATACCTGGACGACGTTGTAATTGTTACTAAGAGTTTCGAAGAACACTTAAGAGTTTTAAGCGAGGTGCTCAATAAACTACATAATGCCGGTTTAGTAATTAATTATGAGAAATGTAACTTCTGCCGTTCAGAGCTGCATTATTTGGGTTATGTGGTGGGTGAAAACGGTCTTCAGGTTGATCCGGGGAAAGTTAAATGTATTTTGGAAATTCCCAGTCGTTACGGACCATGCTTCGCTCGTATGGCTTCATAATTTAAAAGACCCCACAGGCAGACTTGCTAGATGGGCTCTACGTATCCAACAGTATGACTTCTCAGTTATACACCGAAAAGGTAAGGAGCATTTGCTTCCCGATTTGTTATCTCGTTCTGTCCCAGTTATAGATAGTGTCACAGTAAGTACAAACATAGACGACAAATGGTATCATAATTTAAAAGCTAAAGTACTAAATGAGCCAACTAAATATCCAGATTGGAGAATAGACAACGAGATTTTATGGAAACATATTCGTCCTAGGTACCCTTCGTTGGCGGTAGAATCTGATTTTTGGAAACAGGTCGTACCGAAATGCTCCAGGAAACAGAAAATATATCAAGCACATGATATACCGACTTCAGGACATTGTGGTATACGAAAGACTGTAGATAGACTCTCGCAACGTTACTACTGGCCCAAAATGAAAGCAGATGTCTCAAAATATGTAAAGCGATGTGTAATTTGTCAATCCACTAAACCCGAACTAAAGAAGCCAGCCGGTCTTATGGCCACTCGCAGGATTGCGGATAAACCGTGGGAAGTAATCAGCACGGATTTAGTTGGCCCTTTACCCCGTTCGAACACAGGTTTCACTTATATCCTCACAGTAGTTGATCAATTCAGCAAATTCCCTTTACTTTTCCCTCTCCGTTCGGCGACATCAAAATCTATTCTTCGAGCATTGGAGGATTCAGTGTTCTTACTTTTCGGCGTACCCAGAATAGTAATCTGCGACAATGGATCGCAGTTCAAAAGTAGAGAGTTTAAGTTGTTGTGTGAGAGTTATGAGATTAAGATAAACTACACGGCATTCTACCATCCGCAGGCAAACCCAGCAGAGCGGACTAATCAAACTGTCAAAAATATGCTTCGGGCATACGTAAGCGACAACCATCGTAGCTGGGATACCCATTTATCCAAGGTCGCGTGTGCTATTCGCACTTCTGTTCAGGAAATAACAAAACTGACACCATATTTTATTAATTTTGGGCGCGAGATGCATATAAATGGCGAGTCTTATAAAAATCCGGCGAAACATGAAGCACTTGATCCAAGGACGCGTTCGGTGGCTCTTCAGAAGGTTATTGAGGATGTAAAGAAAAGGTTAGTGAAAGCTTCAGAATCAAGTAAAAACTCCTACAATCTCCGAAGAAGAGATTGTAGATTTTATCCGAATGACATGGTATGGCGAAGGAATTATGTTCTCTCTGACGCGTCGAAGTATTTCAACGCAAAGCTAGCTCCCAAGTATATCGGACCCTTCAAAGTAGTAAAACTTTTATCTCCTTGGACATACGAGCTCCAAGATAAATGTGGGAAGTCGATAGGTACTTGGCACGCGAAGGATTTGAAACCATATACCTCAAATCTCGATGACAGTTGATGTGTTTTCTTTTGTGTCTAGTATTAATACCTCGATTTTGAAGATAACCATACATAATTCAACGAATTTACCTCTTTGTTTGCAGTATGTTGCGACACTAACAAAAGTATTTAATTTTTTTTTTAATTAAATTTTAGACATAAATGGTATAGTGCAAGGTTAAGAGATTTCGAGGAAATCTCTTGAAGGAAGAGGAGGTGTGTTACGGTGTCCAAGTCTATCCCCGATTGTGTTGTGTTCGTCCTTGTTTTAGCTGACGGTACTGTTGAGATTTTTTCTTTGCTTTCTTCTTAGGCTTATTTGACATTTTTGATGGACCCGGATCTTTGGACTAATTGCGTCACGTATTTTCCCTCCTACTTCTGGTGCAATTTCTGTCGGCATCGAAATTAACATTAGCTAAGCTTTTTGGATCTTTCGGTAAACTATGTCTTGGATTGAAACATCCCTTAACTGCGATTAAACAGCCAGCTATTGGAGTTACATACATCGACTTCATCGTCATTACCAAAAGTTGAGTTATAATAATTACGCAGCCTCTCGATGTCATTTTGGTAATCGAAGAAACATTCAACAACATTAAGATAAAGACTATTATACATTAATTGTAATTAAATTATTATTTCCTCATGCTTGCCATGATTTGCTCTAGCCGTACTTAAGTATTAACGATAATTGTCTGAAATTCTTTTGCCGTAACGTATATTTTTGCCCGTATTGGGATTGGTTTGAGATTTAGTATAAAATATGTAGGCATTTAAGTTATAACGTTGAATTTACAGATTAGATTAATTTCATAGAATTGTCAAGAGCCATCTAGCCACAGTTTCACCTATTTTAATAGCTAGAGAAAACAAAATAAAG
Source organism: Dioctria rufipes (assembly GCA_963924295.1). Lineage (NCBI taxonomy): Eukaryota > Metazoa > Arthropoda > Insecta > Diptera > Asilidae > Dioctria > Dioctria rufipes. The sequence continues at coordinate 122,229,316 of OZ002742.1, forward strand.
AAAGGAATCAAAGGAAACTTGGAAGCCTGGTGGCATCCTTAGGTCGTGAGTAGATGCCGCGGGCAAGATAGTTGGACTGATATACGTGTGTCCAGGGATTTCACAAAAAAAAAAATAAAAATATAAAAAAGAAAGTGAATATAAAAAGGAAAAAAAAACAAAACTTAAATAGAGAAATAAAATAAAATACAAAGGACAGTAAAATAAATAAAGTATAATAAAATACGAAGCTGTGTTATTTAAAAAAAAAACAAAACAAAATAACATCTAATAACAAACTAAATAAATAATGGGAAAAAGACAATTATAAGATAATAGAAACAAACATAGTATTAAATATTAATCACCTGCAAAAGTCATAAAAACAAATCAAGACATAAATAAATAAATCCCCAAGTGTACTGATGAACTCATCATTGGCATTCTAGTACAAATATGTGAATGCAGTATTAAACAAATCGAACGCAATTGTTGAACCATTATTTAAACGGAAGTACTAAAGTACGAACAATAAAAAGAGGCAGAGATGGTGAAAAATGTGGCACAGAGTTTCCTGTTTTGCGGTTGAGTTTTTGGGACGGCAGGTTAAAATGGCTGCACAAAGTTAAAGTGGTTTTTTTTAAAATAAAATAAAAGTTAAAATAGTAAAAGAACAAAAGTTAAATCGAAAGTAACGAAGGAAAAAAAAGCTAAAAAAAAAAAGAAAGGAAGAAACAAGAAAAACTAATAAATTGCGAAACGAAATTTTCTGGACCACGTCGGGAGATAATTTCATGTGAGATATAATCTCATGATCGAGACACCTGGGAGCTACCAAAAATTTTCAAGCTGAGTACTTGGTTCTTTTTAAATATATTTGTTTTGCATATATATATATTTTGATTGTTTGGTACACCCGTGGCTGGCTGGCGATAAATTAGTGCTTAAAGGATTTAGTTTAAGTGGCATTCAATCTCTTTCTATTTTATTTTGTCATTATTATTATTTTTAATTATTTTGCTAATGGTCAACATTATATACACTATAGAATTAATAATTTGAGTGTGATTGAAATAAACCAAGCATTAACCTGATCGGAAGGTTTTGTGATTTACCCTACCAGATAAAAAAAAATCACATGGCGCCCATTCCTAATAGAACCACCCCATCTCCTGAGCTAGCTTAATACGTGCTGCGGAGTACGTAACAACACCTACATATAACAAACGAGTCGTGCCCTGGAATATCTTCGAGTAAGGTGTTCATAGAAGAGTACTTGTTACAGAGTTGAAAGAGTTCCAAGATAAATTAAAAGGATATGAAAAAGACTGGCAATATATCGGGGAATGCCTAACAACTGAACTTAAGAAGCGATTGCCAAGTGAGGAATTAGAAGCTGTACTTGAAGAACTAAATACTCGCACCCGGACAAGTACTAAGGGGGAGACACTTGATTTGTTGGTTACAGCTACTTCCGACGTTATCCACAAAAGAGAGAATGCGGTGGAATAAGCAGCCGAAGGAGGCCAAAAAGAAAATCAAGCTCTAATGAAGAAAGTAAAAGCTCTGAATCAGCAGTTGCTAGATGCGGGGAACTTAACCGAAGAATTAGAGAAGGAAATAGGACTTGGTCCAAATATACAGGAAAAGGAAAAAAGCGCAGAGTCACAAAAAACTTGTGGACGAAGGAGGCTGTTATTCTGGGAGGCAAAACAAAGTGGAAGTGTTAAAACAGCTAAAAGCTACTGCTCAACACCCAAGTAAGTTGAAGATTAAAGGCTGAATAAGAACATAGAGAGTCGTACAGGAAATTCAACATCACACGGACAACAAGACAACATGGTTGATGCACATGTCGAAATCATAGATATGGTATCCAAACATGTCCCAATGTTTTCGGAGGAAAGTTTGCAAAAGCTAGTAAAGGAAGTGCACCGCTTCGTAAACTTCTGCAAAGATCTTTATGATCGTCTTTAGGCCGAAGAACAAAATATCTTCATCAAGTGTGTAAAATATCGGCTGATGGACCATGCATACTATCGCAAACTGCAATCTTTATACGAAGCACGGGAGGAGGCAGATTACTTCTAAGCGAGTGCAGGTAAGAGAGCCATGACTGCTGAACTATAACGGGAAGGCATTAGAAGAAGTCCACCAGACAGAGTTGACAAAGACTAGAAAAAATGAATAGCAACCCCACCAAGACAAGGGCCAGCCTATCAGGGATGCTCAGGAACCCCTCTGCCCAGCTAAAGCAATCCAGAAATATCAAGTGCTCCCAGTGCGGGAGGCAGGGGCATATTGCGAAGGAATGTACAGAGAGAAGGAGAAGGTTTATGGATACACAGGTTAGCAGCCCGGGGGTAAGTCAGGCAGAGGCTGTAGTTCTCTATGGCCAATTTTGTAACACCTCTGATCATTATACAGACAGTTGTGTGAAAAAATAAATTGCCGATCAGGGAAACGGGGATCGGCAGCTGGGGACTTTTACCCCAGCTGCCTTCAACTAACAAAAGTGGAGACAACGAAAGTCCCACAGGAAGTAGCCAGTGAAATAGAACTAAGTTTATTTAATAATTGTATAACTACTGTAGAATCGGATACAGGCATATAGGGTAAATTGGTGTTATTGGTTGACACAGGGGCAACATGCAATGTGATTAAGGTAAATCATATCAAGGGAACTACGCCTATACAAACGTTATAAAAAATCAAAGTAGGAGGGTTGTTTGGGGCACAAATAAGCTCAATTGGAACATGTACAGCCATACTACGCATGGTTGAAGTAGAACAGGCTTGTAAATTTGTCTGTCATTGACTTCATAAATAAGAGATTGTCAATACGAGCTTTAGAAAAGAGCATGGACCGAGAACCGCTCTTTGGTTCCATCATGGGGAAAGAAAAAAATTAAGTCATCAGGCTAAAAAGGTGTACACCAGAAATCCCAGGAAAATCTAACTGGGAAGAAGTGCTTAACCCAAGTGATATTACGATTCGGTTTGAAGATATAATTACAGCATTAAAAGATGTTGTAGCTAAACTAAGTGTCAAATAACATAAAAAGGTACTAGACTCAGATAAGTAATAACAAATGAAGAGAAATACCCGAACGAGAGAACCCTGAAACGAAATCACAGAAGGAATATGTGTTGTATACAAAGCAGACACTATCAGAGTCAATGTAAGGAAAATACCTTGACTGCAGCTTTTAGCACAAGAGCGGATCAAGATGAGGGTCCGAAAGCAAATGTAGCAAGTGGAAAAGAGAAGCAGCCAAATAATCCTCGCAAGCAAGTTAGGTTTGATATTCTCAAGACATCCTCGTTGCTGTGTGATAAACAGCGGGAAATTATAGCCAGGGAAAGCATGCAACAGTATATAAGAGAGATGTTCCGCAGAAGGAAAAAAAGGAGAAAAGGCTTGAAAGCATCCCTTCGCAGAGGAGCAGCTCAGGAAAGCAGTTGTCCTCTTTCAGAAACATTCGTGAAGTTTCCGGATGATATGTGGGGCAAAAAGGTAGTACGTGATAAAGAGAAAGAGTCAAGATGTCTTCGCACGGAAATTGGACTCGCAACTTTCCATACCAAGGCCTATACAGAAGTCTTAAGCATCGAAGATAGCCAGCATCCAAAACGGGATACGATAGCTTCACCTCCAAAAGCCGGAGAACTCAAGAGATCCATAATACGAATGGGGCCGAGGACGGAGCAGCTAATAAGCATCCAAGTTGAAAGCGAGGATGAAATGGTGTGTATGGCAGAAGAAAAAGGTCCCTGCCTGTACTGTAGTAATACCCTGATCAATCCCAAGCACGGCCAGGCATTTGTTGGAATCACTTGAACTGAGGCAGTTAAAATAAAAAATTCCAGACCTAAGCTAGAGAACCTAACTAAATACTCCATGCATCCTGTAGGAGAAGGTCGACTGAAGTACAATCTCAGCCAGCATCAGCTTAAACTAATGAAAAAATCACCAATACTGGGAGAAGACCTAAATTCGGAGGATAAAGAGTCCGTGACTCAAACTTGTTATGAATATAGTAATATTTTTTTATTTTCCAGGAGACAAATTGACCTCCGACGAAAACCTTCAAGCAACTTTTAATCGCTAATACAGGTCCCATTCATAGGCAGCAGTACTGCATGCCGGAAGTCCACAGAGAAGAATGTAAGAAGCAAATTAAAAAACTGTAGAGGAAGATATCATGGAGCCTAGCGAGAGTTACAGGGTGATTAAGAAAAAAAGCTAGTTTTTTACAAAACACCCAGTATCTTAAAAACTAAGAATTATCTTTGTCTAAACTTAAAATTTCGGATTTTCTTACCTTTTTTTTTAAATTTAACTTCTATTATTTTTGCAAAAAGGTCGTTAACATACCTTTTTTTTATAACAACTGTAAACTGTAGACTGTCCTCTTTAAGTTGACCTATTTCACCCTATGTGTTAACACCAGGATTTAAACAGTTATTAACTCATAACCTATTCAGGTCACACAGAAATTAGACGATATTTTGTGAAATGACGTGCTAAGGGAACAAATTATCGTTGAGAGATGGTTTGAAAACAGGTTTTAGAATAGGTTTAGAGCTAATAACTCTTAAAGGGCTTCAGATAGCACATTGGGTGTAATAGGTCATATTAAAGAGGAGAGTCTACAGCTTACAGTTTTTTTTTTTTTTTGTTCAAGAAAGAATTTTTTGGGATTCTCCGGTATATAGCAAAAGCTAAAAAATGTTCTAATTTGTTATTTCATCACACAACCCATTAATTTTTGGTGACAAGTTTCAAGTCTTGGTTCGACTCATCAACAGGACACAAATAGCGAAATTGTGTGATTTGAAAAACAAATGAAATAATGAAAAAAAGAATGAAAAAAAGAAGAAAGAAATAAAAAGTTTGAGAAAAAAATAGAAAAAAACAATTTTTTTATTTATTAAAAAAATTTAAAAAATTTTAAAGAAACAGATTCATTCGAAGCGAATCGAACCTGTATACGCCACGCAGTGGGCTGAAAAACAAAGTAGGAAAGGAAGAAGAAGAAGCGTTTCGTGTCAGCAGAAAACCTTACACTCATCGGTGCAGCTTGGTTTTCTGCCTGCTGCAGACGCTTGAAAATAGATCAAACTGATCTCTTCTCATATAAACTCAGAAATAAATTCTGGGTGTGAATTATATGAGGTTAAAACACTCCTATACATGCCCAGGAGGAAAATAAACAGATTACCTTTGGACTTTTTACCGGGTTAAACTTAATTTTGTTCAAGAAAGAATTTTTTGGGATTCTCCGGTATATAGCAAAAGCTAAAAAATGTTCTAATTTGTTATTTCATCACACAACCCATTAATTTTTGGTGACAAGTTTCAAGTCTTGGTTCGACTCATCAACAGGACACAAATAGCGAAATTGTGTGATTTGAAAAACAAATGAAATAATGAAAAAAAGAATGAAAAAAGAAGAAAGAAATAAAAAGTTTGAGAAAAAAATAGAAAAAAACAATTTTTTTATTTATTAAAAAAATTTAAAAAATTTTAAAGAAACAGATTCATTCGAAGCGAATCGAACCTGTATACGCCACGCAGTGGGCTGAAAAACAAAGTAGGAAAGGAAGAAGAAGAAGCGTTTCGTGTCAGCAGAAAACCTTACACTCATCGGTGCAGCTTGGTTTTCTGCCTGCCTGAACAAAATTAAGTTTAACCCGGTAAAAAGTCCAAAGGTAATCTGCTTACAGTTTTTATAAAAAAAAGTTATGTTAACGACCTTTTTGCAAAAATATTTGCAAAAATAATAGAAATTAAATTAAAAAAAAGTAAGTAAATCCGAAATTTTGAGTTTAGTCAACGATAATTCTTGAGGGGAGGCTATGCGGCTGATTGAGCAGTCGTTTGAAAGGCCATGGAGTTCTGCATACAATGACCTCTTAACTGTGACCATACGCCCTGTACTTTTTAAGATACAGGGTGTTTTGTGCAAAACTAGTTTTTTTTCTTAATCACCCTGTAACACCGAAACGGTTGATATGCCCCCCCCCCCCTGCCATACGATTTTTTGTTTGTTTAGGTGAGTACTATCACCTCCTGGTCTATGGACCACCATGGAGGAAACACCCGTATTTGTAAAAAACTTAGATGAACACAACAATAAGTTGAGGCAAGTATCTCAACGTTTTCGGGGTCATAGTTTAAAGCTGAAACACTCTCAATGCAAGTTTCTGAAAAAATAAGTGGTGTGCTTGTGCCAGGTATGCTTGGAACAAGGAGTAAATCCAGACTAAAGTTTGGTGGAAGTTGTACAGAGCTTTCCGCGACCAAAGACGATGAGACAGATTTAATCTCTTCTAGGGTTAGCTAATTATTACCGAAAATTCAACTAAGATCCAAAAATCATGGCTTCAATTAATAAATTTTTGTGAAAAAAAAGTTTAATTGCGGCCCTGATTCAAAAGGCTCTCACTACACCTCCATTGCTAGTTTATCCGGACTTTACGAATTTTACATTAATTACGGATGCCAGTGGTGAATCTCTAGGAGCTGTATTAGAACATGAAAGTGAACCTGTTAGTTATGTCAGTCCCACGCTAAATCCAGCGGAAAGGAATCGTCGGAAGACATTGTCGAATACGATTTTGAAATTGTTTACCAAAAAGGAAAGGAGAACGGCGATGCGGATGCACTGAGCAGAATGCGACAAGAGGAATCGAAAATAGCAACTGATGGAGGTAAAGAATACCCTTGTTTAGCAGTCACACGCTTACAAGCTCAGAAGAAAAAACTCGATGCAACCGTGATCTGCCAGATTCTGAGGAGGGATGGGAAGACATTGATGAACAAGCGACTATGTCGAGAAGGCTACAGGACAGCCAAGCAGCACCATACGTTACTGATACCGAAGAGATAAAGGTAATATTAAAATAGTATCATAACTCTCGATTCGGGGGCATTTCGGAATGGATAATACATTTGAAAAGATAAAACGCTTTTACCGGTGGAAGGGGATGAAGGCTGATATTGCCACCTACATGAGGCGATGCTTGAAATGTCAGAAGAATAAACAATGTAAGGCTATTATAATGTCACTAGTCGTAACGGAGGTCTCCGAGAAGTCGTTCGATAAGATTTACGTTGACTTTGTAGGACCATTGCCTGTAATCCACTCTGGTAACAAATAAATTTTGTAAATTACAGATGACTTAACTAGGTTTATTGACTTCGTAGCGACACCTGATCAGGAATCGAAAACGGTAGCAGGGGTGTTAATTGAGCCAATACTGATCAAGGAGCCAACTTTATTGGTGAAATCATAAAGTCCCTGTGCAAAATGCTAAAGATAAAAACGTTGCAGAATACTGCTTATCATCCACAGTCTAATGCGGTGGAGCGACAGCATTCTACCTTAGCCACTTATTTCAGGAGATTCGTTGATGAGGACCCGAGAAATTGGGATTGATTTGTACGCACAGCAACACCTCCATACAATAACACTGTACATTCGGGGACCAAACTTACGCTAATGGAAATCCTGATCGGGTTCATATCAGAGGTTTCGATCAGCCTAAAACGAAAACATGAGAGAATATACAACGCTGATAGATATCAGGCTGTACACGGTTCAAACTGCAGAAAGCATTCCACTTGGTAAGAGAAAATTTGCTCAGAGGTAAGTCTATAGCACAGAAATATTTTGATAAATCGGCAAGGGCTCTGGTAATTCATGTCGGCGAAAACCTATTGTTTAGAGATGCAGCTCGTGCGGAGAAGTTTTCGTCTATTTTTAAGGTGCCCTATGAAGTAATATATGTTCATGTCCTGAAAACGTGACCTTACTTCAAGGGAACAGACTCAAGTGGGTACATACAATCCGTTTGAGGAAGTGTGAGGAATAATGCGTCCATACCAATATTGTAATAATATCTCACCTCTTTTCATATTGCAGACAGTCTAAAATTCAAAATACCATTCAGCTTGTAGACCGATAGTTCTACAAGGTTTAGGAATCTAAGAGACAGAACGAGAGAAGAGGAGTAACATGTATAAAAAATATAATACTGTTTTTCCTTTTCAGCCATAGGTAAAACAATAGGGGAGTTAGAATATAGCAATAAGGAGTAAAGAAGTAAAGCAATTGTTGTTTGTTTATAGTATATGAAAGACTAAATTAAAGATATTTGTCCAAGTAAGTAGCTTAAGGCAATAAAGAAGTTAAGAAGAGAATAAGTCTTTAAAAAAAACCTTAAGTATGTTATCTAACAAAATAGGATTAATCGTAGCAACCCTACTAACATCTATATTAATGATATACGCGGAGAATTCATGCTACAGCATTCGGCCAGTCGCATTATATCACAGCTGCAGGTAGCGGACTTTTCGGAGGAATTGAGTTTCGCAAATAATTTTAGCAGCCTGGTTGCACAGCTCTGCAAGAACATCCATACTGACATCAAAACTAGATGCACGATAGCTGTTAAGGAGATCAAAAGCTAGACATCAAAGATCGATCGTCGAAATGAAGAATTGTCGCATCAGACCCATTCAGAACCATCGCAGCAAGTAAGGCGATCAATTTGCAATGGAATAGTCTCACTATCGAAAACGCCCACACAGACTCCGAGAACATCTACGCGGAACTGGATGAGCTCAACAGATAGGAGAATCGTACCATCATGTTACTCCAAGAACAGGCTACAATTATTAAGTCCACCTTCGAACTTAGCAACGCATAGGGAGTCTGAGCCGCAGCAGAGCGCGAAGAACTAAGACACAAGATGACAGCCATTGTTACTAAACAAAATTATCAAGTGGGGAAAATAGCATTGTTGCAACAGAGGGTGGAGATAAATGAGATGCTGACACTATTGACTTTACAGTTACGAGAGACAAGCGATGTACAAGAAACGTATGCAAGCGTCCTGGTCTCATTGAGCGTGGGAAAGCTACACTCATTAATAATCCACGCTCGAGAGATGACAGATATTATAAGAAACACTACACGGCAATTTTATTTGGTTGAAGAGTTCCTGAATTTTCAATCACTCTCTCAGATAACCAAGGTGACATCAATTCAGAGGCTACATAATGTTCTAGTTCGAATAGATATTCCCCAGCCACAAATAATAGCCTTTGATATTTATAAGGTATATACATTTTCTAAAGCAGTAGATGATGAAGATTATCATATTAATATCGGATTTGGGTTATTGAAATTAAAAATACCTGAGGTTAATCAACAGAACTTTTAACTTTATTGAAGAGCTTTTACAATGACGTCTCTCTCCGCCGGTGGTCAATTCAGAAGAAGGAAAAATGGACTTCGTGTTTTCGCTGTTCGGTCTTGTGTGTTGTGCTGCCATATGGGTTTTTTTGGTATACGGGGATTTAAGCTGGTACAACTGGTTACATTCGGCCATACGTGATGTCAGATAATACAACTCGACCATCTTGAAACATATTCGCCTCGAACATGCTACGTATATTTTACTTTGCAAGTGTTCTCGTCGTCATGGTTTACTCATCGCTGCTCACGTCTCTCTCAGCCTCTGGCAGAATCTGAGCAGTTGCGAATTTTAAAAAGAAATATGAATCCTTTCTATCAGAGTCAACTGGGTCTGAGCCCGATTTGGCATATGTTGCGCAGGACAGAGCTCCCATGTCAACAGTCGAGCACAACAATAAGCGACCACAATTTCAATGCTCATATTGTAAAAAAGACGGTCACACATCGGAATTCTGCAGGGAAAAACGAAGGTGTTATGGATGTGGCGCTTTAGGAGTTATACGGATGAACTGTACGAACTGTAGGAATAGACCAGGGACCCCAGTAAATAACAACAGGAGACCGATTGGGGAAAGGAATTCTTATAGCCGATAACAAAACAATCCGCGCCCCTCAACTGCGCAAAATAGAAATAATTCACAATCTGCTATGGGTAGAAATGCGGGAAACGAAAGCAGAGCTCAGTCATAAGCGGCGAATTGAGCTCTGAATTAGCAATAGGAGCCGCAAGTGTTAAAAATTCGAAGAATGTCGGATCAGAATCTTGTGATAGTGAAGGCCAAGCGTTAACAGCTACGCTGGATTATGTACTCTCGGAAGTCAACAACGACAGCCGACCTTATCTCAGGATTTCAATTTTTAACACGGGTCTTTTAGGTCTTCTTGATTCTGGAGCTTCCCGCACTGTACTTGGTGGATTAGGGTGGAATTTATTAGCGCGTTTAGGGCTGACAGTTAAGAATGCCGATACGAAATCTGTAACATTAGCAGATGGAAAAATTATTGAAGTTTTGGGCGTCGTGCAATTACCTATAGAGCTACAGGATCACATAAAAGTTTTCGACGTTTTAGTAATTCCATCGTTGCCTCTTAGCATAATTCTGGGTTCGGATTTTTGGAAAGAAATGGGAATAGTCGTAGATTTGAGAAGCAATTCTTGGCAATTTTCAAAAGAAATTGAAACTACTTTCTTGCGTTCGTTAGAGGGGAAAACAAAATTAACTGATGAACAAAGGTATCAACTTGAGGCTTTATTGGAAGAAAATGAAAGCAGAATGGGAAAAGGGTTGGGTTGCTGTACAGAAGTACAACACGTTATTGTGACGGATTCACCACCCATTAAGCAGCGCTACTATCCAGTCTCACCTGCAATGCAGAAGATTATTAACGAAGAGCTGGATAGCATGCTGGAATTAGGCATAGTAGAGCCGTCAAATAGTGCCTGGTCGTCTCCCATAGTGATGGTTAGGAAAAAGGATAATACCTACCAGTTTTGTATAGATTTTCGTAAAGTAAACAAGGTGACTAAAAAGGACGCATATCCGATTCCTTATGTATCGACAACTTTGGATAAGCTTAGGGATGCTAAATACTTGTCATCATTAGATATTAAATCTGCATTTTGGCAAATACCTATGGCGGAAAAATCAAAACAGTACACTGCATTTACTGTACCGGGCCGGGGACTTTGCCAATTCTGTCGACTGCCGTTTGGGCTATCGAATTCACCAGCCACATGGCAGAGGCTTATCAACCAAGTTCTGTCGGGACCTTTGGAAAGCCACGTCTTTGTATACCTGGACGATATAGTAATCGTAACTCAGAGCTTTGAGGATCATCTAAGGGTACTAAGGGAAGTTTTCGGAAGGTTGTATAACGCAGGCTTGGTCATTAATTATGAGAAAAGTGAGTTTTGCCGGTATTTGGTCGGAGAGAATGGGCTCCAGGTAGACCCCGATAAGGTCAAATGTATATTGGACGTACAAAATCCTAAGACACTTAAGGAAGCACGAAGCTTTATTGGTATGGTATCTTGGTACAGAAGGTTTGTACAAAACCTTTCTATATTAATTGCACCTATAACACAACTCTTAAAGAAGGGAAGGAAATTCCAATGGAATCAGGATTGTGAAAGAGCATTTCGAAAAATAAAAGAAAAATTGGTCACTGCCCCTATTCTGTCTTGCCCAGATTTTGAACAACCATTTATCGTGCACACAGATGCTTCTGGATATGGTATCGGAGCAGTCCTCACTCAGAAGCAAGATGGAGAAGACAAAACTATAGCGTATCTGAGTAGGTCCCTGAATCGTTGCGAAAGGAACTACTCTACGACGGAGCGCGAATGCTTAGCGGTTCTGTGGGCTGTTGAAAAGCTTTGTCCATACTTGGAGGGTACCAAGTTTACTGTCGTGACGGATCATGCCTCTCTAGTCTGGCTAAACAACCTTAAAGATCCAACAGGTAGACTTGGACGGTGGGCCGTCAAAATGCAACAATTCGATTTTGATGTGGTGCATCGGAAAGGAAAAGAGCATCTGCTCCCAGATTGGTTATCTCGTACGGTGCCCATGGTCAATTTGGTAGATACAGGAGGTCCAGCTTTAGTAGATAAATGGTATAATACGATGGTGCAGAACGTGCGAGAATACCCTGAAAAGTATCCAGATTGGAAAATAGAGAACGGAATTCTTTGGAAGCATCGCTCCGTAAATATCCATCCCTAGCGTTAGATTCTGATTATTGGCGCGAAGTGGTCCCCAAATGTAGTCGGAAGAATCTGTTAGTGCAGGCTCATGACGCTTCAACGTCCGGACATGTGGGCGTACGGAAAACTTTAGATCGCCTATCCCAAAAGCATTACTGGCCTAAGATGGCAGCAGATGTCGTTAGGTATATTCGAGCCTGTAAGATATGTCAGACTGTCAAGCCACAGTTAAAGAAGCCAGCAGGGCTTATGGCCCAACGCAAACATGCGGATTATCCTTCGGAAGTTATCAGTGTCGACTTCATTGGGCCATTGCCTCGTTCAAAGCGAGGCTTCTCTTATATCCTGACAACCGTAGACGAATTTAGTAAATTCCCTCTCCTTTTCCCCTTGCGTTCTGCTACTAGTAAAGTCTTGTGTGAAAGTATTGAAAATTTCGTCATCCTGCTCTTTGGAGCACCTAAAGACATAATTTGCGACAATGGCGTACAGATTAGAAGTAGAGACTTCAACGATCTCTGCAGCTCGTATGGAATACATTTGAAATATACAGCACTGTATCACCCTCAAGCGAACCCGGCTGAACGGATGAACCAAGTCGTTAAAACCATGTTAAGGGCCTATGTTTCAGATAACCACCGAGAGTGGGATAGCCATTTACATAAAGTAGCTTGTGCGATTCGAACGTCGACCCATGAAGCAACCAAACTGACGCCGTATTTCATTAATTTCGGCCGAGAAATGATAGTGCAGAGGAAGTATATAGAGGCAACAGTTAACAGTCCTTGTTTCGATACCACTGCGCACAGTCAAGGCCTCGAGCAAGTTAGGGTGGACGTGAGAGAGCGACTAAATAAAGCATCCAACATCAGTAAAAAAGCATATAATTTTCGTAGGCGAGACGAACAATTCCTCCCCAACGATCGGGTTTGGCGTCGGAACTATGTTCTATCGGACGCTAGTAAATACTTCAGCTCAAAATTAGCTCCAAAGTATGTAGGTCCTTTTAAGGTGACCCGTAAAGTTTCCCCCTGGACATATCAACTAGAAGGTACAGATGGAAAATTGAAAGGGGTCTGGCACGCAAAAGACCTCCGCCCTTTTACGTCAGAGCCCCCAAATGATTAGTTTCTCCACGGCCCAGTAGTTAAGTACCTCGATTATTTTTAAATTAAGAGCAATAAAACTGACTATGTAGAAGTAAATAGATTGGACTACGTTGAAAGGAACTTATGGGAGAGTTTAGTATACGACATATACGGTCTGGCACAATGTGTGGAATTTTTTTTTCTCAGCCTTAAAATTCACTGAATGTATGACATTAGAGATGGTTAAGTAGTATTTAATTATGGATGTGTTTCTAATAGAATTTCCGTGCTAATATGAGGGTTGTGATATTGTTGTGTTTCGTCCTCGCGAGGTTGGGAAAAAGGTTTTGGCTTTCATATATCCAAAACCTTTTTGAAAGAGGGGGAGTAAATGTTACGTGTTGTTTCTCTTTAAAAATATTGAGCACCCTGATTCTGCCGAGATTTTTTTATTTTCAGAAAACAAAAAAAAAAGAAACACTAGAAACAACCCAGCGATTCGGTAGCAATCCTTAAAGCACCTCACCCGGAACGCATTACATACACAAACACAACGTACAGGCAGATCAAGAGGACAAGGCATACGGAAACACACGCAGCAGCGTACTCTACATGGATCAGGCGCGTTCACTATGTTTCAACACAGCAAATAAGACACAATAAGAACAGACGGAAATGGAAACAATCCCACACGCATACACCCTTACTTAGTCATGGGAACATGCCTACCACAATTATGAGGAGCGTAAAACTAAACTCGCAGCACTGTCAACTTGTAATAAATAGGGCATTTGTCAGTAGATTTACCGTAATTAAGAACATAAATGTATACTTATAATAGTTGTAATCATCCACAACCGCATTTCAACTTTCAGATCTCGCTGTAAATTTTTAGGCACGTCGATCATTGCGTTCCCCCAATCAGCATCGGCACAATAGTTACTTCGAGAAAAATATGAGACTTTACGTTCGATCAAGCTCCCACGAAACAGAAATATATAAAAAAAAAAAAATTATAAATCTATAATAATCTTCACAGCGGTGAAGGCAGATCAACCTTTACGGATAAAATGTAAGCATTCGCCAAAGTCTCCGGAATGTATAAGTTACAAAGCGAAGCCAATGTGAACGGGCATTAACAAGTTTCGGTATGAACTTGCTAACGAAACTGTGTCCGAATGATGGGGCATAAAAGATGGAGGGGCGATGGTTTCTTTTTCCGGCGGGTAAAGTCAGCCTGTGTAGCTTGTATCAAGATCTTTCAGAAAAAGTAAAAGAAAAAAGTCCAATTGGAAAATTAGAGAGTTGAAGTTAAAACAAGTAAATAGCGAAAAGGTGGAGAAGTTAAAATCATGAGAAAAGAAACATTAAATAAATAAAGAGAAGGACGAGAGATTAAAAGTAAAGGACCGGAATAATAAAAAGGAGACCTCGTGGATTCTTGATCGAGCTCGGCATAAAAAGATTTTCGAGATATGAAACCAAGAAATAGTGGCATGCTGAATGCTGATTGTGGAGGCAAGTGAGTAATAATTTTATAGTTTTCTTTTATTGGGACCATGAATTCTAGGAGTGTCCTATGTTAGCGCGCTAAGCAATTCCAAGTTGAAACGGGGTTGCGGATTTAGAACGGAATATAATACAAAGGAATACCGGTTCAAAATATGGATCACAGTTTCCTTCATTGCATTCCAGGATGTTATATTGAATATATTTGTTAACGAATTCCCTCAGTTATATATTTGAGAATGTTATATTTGGCATTTTGGTTTAGGAGTTTCCGTAATTAGTTATATTTAAGAATATTATATTTGAAATAATTAATATAATTCCTTCATTATATTTGAAAGTATTTTACTTAATATATTTGCATATACATAATAGATTTGCGCATGAAATTCCTTTACTATATTATAAAGTATTCTACCTAATATATTTAGTCCACGGATTTCGGACATACGATTGATGAATATTGGGAACATCATACTATAAATACCATATTGAGTATATTGGTCCGCGATTGACCGCATTAACTTTAATTGGAATATAATTACAGCCTAGGGCTCTTTTTCTTTTGCGTGGTACTCCTAATTAGAGGAGGCGGCACCGATAAAATAAGTATTTGAGGAATATACCTTGTGCGTGATTGTGTGTGTTTTTTAATTAGCAGGCTAAAGGGCCGTAGTAGGAGTTTTCGTGGTTTCTCCAAGGAAAAAAAACAACGTGGCGCCCAGAAAGAACAAAAAAAAAGGAATGTTGGCCTTAAGCCACGTTTAGTTTGCATGATTGATTAAAGGGACCCACCCCCAATCCTCCAAACCGCTAGCTGTGTTCGGGCAATACAAAAAAAGGCGTAACAGATCACAAATTATCCCTTTAGGGTTTCCAAAAAGTGCTTTCTGGGTCTCCAGTTTCTGGATTACCTCCTCTGTTACTGTCGAATTGCATGGGTAAAGCCAGGCAAATTTAGTAAAAGCGTCCATTACATAAAATATGTATCGGTACTGCTTTTTTGCAATCGTTAATGGTCCCAAGTGGTCAATGTGGAATGTGTCCAGTGGTTGATCTCCTTTAGGAATTGCATGTAGAAACCCCTCTTCTTTTCCCCTTTTCCATTCTGCTAAAATACACTCAATAGAGTTCAGTCGACATTGTTCGGCTTTTCTTCGGAGATGTGGGATGAAATATTCCTTCTGAATAATTTCCATAATTTTCTTTGATGAAAAATGGCCTTGCTTGTGTACTCTTCTAATTATCTCGGGTTGCATAGATGCTGGAACACATATCTGCTTTTCTCCACATGGTCCTAATTTATATAAAATTCTTGCTTCCGTAAAATAGTCCTTATAAGCTTCTTTTTCCAACTACCTCATTATAAGTTTCAGTTTCTCGTCTTTTAACTGAGCCGTTTGAACCGAGTGAATCAGGTTAGATGTGATTGTCATTACCCCAGCATTCCGGCTCAAGGCATCCGAATGTTTCATGTTGTTTCCACTTCTATGTTCTATAGTACAATCAAAATCTTCCAGTAGTAAGGCCCATCCTGCTATCCTTGGTGCCAACTCCTTTTTCCGCGTTGTAGCTTTAAATGCCGCATAGTCAGTTACAATTTTAAACTTGGTACCAAGGAGGTACACACGCAATTTTTTTTTAACTCCGCAATAATTGCCAGCACTTCATGCTCGTAGCTGCTATATCGCTCTCAACGGGTGTTGTTTTTTTGCTAAAATAGTATACGGGATGGATGCGCATATCCTCTGTGTTTCGCCGTAACAGAACGGCACCAAATTCTAGTTTTGAAGCATCGGTATGTTAGTCAGCCTCTGCTCCCGGTCGGAATATATTTAATACTTGAGAAGTGGTAAGAAATGATTTTAACTTTTCAAATGCTTCATTCTCTTGTAGCTCCCAACGGTATTCCTTCGTCCCTCGTAACATGTCACTTAGAGGCTTCGTAGTGTTCGAGTAACCTTGTATAAACTTCCTGAAATATCCGGTAAGACCAAGAAAACTTTGCACACTCTTGATATTTCTGGGAATCAGGAATCTTTTTACTGCTGCTACTTTCGCAGCCTAGATATTCGATAGTCTCACACAAAAACTGACACTTCTTCCACTTGATCTCCAATCCAAACTCCGAAGCTAATAGTAGAACCTCGCGCAAGCGACTAAGACATTCTTCTTCATCTTTTCCAGGGAAATCTAGTCGTCCTTGTATACCAGGACATATTTCTTTAACGTCAGCTCTCGAAATATATTGTTGATAAACCGTTGGAAAACGGCAGGTGTATTACATAGACCAAAATGCACTGGGAGAAACTCATAGTACTCAGAAGGAGTTACAAATGCGGTATATTTTACACTATTTTCAGCCACAGGAACATGAAAGAAGTCATTGGCCAGGTCAAGTGTTGCGAATATCTTGGCATGGTAAAGCTGATCGATTTGATCTTCTATTAAGGGTAGGGGGTATCTGTCCTTAACTATCTCCCTATTCAATCGACGATAATCAACGCATATTCGCTTAGACTCATCCTTTTTATTCGCTAAAACAATTGGACTGGCGAAATCTGATTCATTTGGCCTGATGATTCCGTCTTCGAGCCACTTTGAAATTTGCTCATCTACAATTTCCTTTTCGCTTGATGATAGTCTTCGTGGATATTGTCAAATAGGAGTTTCATTTTTAAACACAATATTCAGTTTAACATTAACGGTTTTCGTGTTGGAAGGGTTATAATTCTCTATGATACTTAGTACTTCAGCTAGTTGTTGAGCACTACCGATTATCTGACCTTCAATATCAGCCTCACCTTACTCTAGTAATGCAAGAGGCGAAATCGTTGTTTAGCTTCCGTACGCTAACAATGTCCTGTATGATTTTAATTTGAGTTCCTCGCTTTCGAGAACTACATGGACTGTCGCTGAAAACGAATCACCATCCAGCGTAATAATGGAATTGAAGTAACCTAAAGTTTTAAACGCTTTGGAAGATATACCTTGCACATCAATAGAATTATACACGATTTGCGGCGATCCTATTTTAATGTACTCGTCTTGTCGAATCAATGTGATATCACTGCCAGTATCAATAAGGGCTGTCACCTTATGACCATCAGTCCGATAACTTTATATAAGTCTGTTCCTTGACCAATGCTGGCCGTATTGCTACCCTGCTTAAATTTTTTCGTCGGGCAATCTACTGCTTTGTGCCCACTATTATTGAAATGGAAACATTTCAGACCCAGGGACTTCGAAGGACAATTATTCGCAATTGAAACATCTTTCATTCACTTTGCTTAAACTTGTTTTTGGATATAATTCTTTACTCTTAGGAGTATATTGAGCGTACAAATCTAACTTCATTTTAAAATCTGAGTAGGTTGTCGCACCATACAACAAAACTTTGTTTGGCGTGGGATCGTATATCCCATCAACGATGTAGTGAATCACAGCATTTTCTTCGATGTTTCTTTTAGAACCTATCTCCCTCATCTTCAGGTAATAATCCTGATAAGATTCGTTGTTCGTTTTCTTTCGCCTTGATAATTTCTTATGAATATCTGCACTGCTTACATTCGTCGCAAATTCTTCAAATAGAAACTTTTTTAATTCGTCCCATGATTGAATATTGTTTCTGGAACGTAGTGGTAACTGAGCCGTGCTTAATAGAAGCTTCTTACCATGAATTATCTTCTCCAGCGGCTCCAAATTTAAGGGCCTAGCCACGTTTTCGGAATCCTCTAGTTACTTATTTATAGAGTAGCTATCACTTCCAGTAAACTCAGGTAATGATCCTGATGCTTACCCAAAGGAAATCGGTCTTGATTTGTGTGACAAATTTTGTTTTAAAGGCTGTATTTCTGATTTCAACAGTGATATTTCTTGGTCTTTGAACGTTAATTCATTTTCTCGGATCTTACTAAGTTCATCCTTATGTTTTTTTATAATTGCGTCACGGCGTCTTATTTCCAATTCTCTCTCCGCCTCACTTAATCTTGTGCTTTCTTTCATTTCACGCACCACTCTTTTATTTTTAGGCATGTTTATTAATAGTAAAAAAGAAGAGTATTTATGTCAATAATTGATTAGATAGAAAATAAAAGTTCTCAAAAGAAATATATACCGAATTATTACCATATAAAATATTAAAGAAAAACATTATTCATAATAATTATTTCAATGATTTAGTCTTAATTCTTACTCGTTCTCCTTGCTTTCTGGTACCCCACGTACACTCCAATGGAATTTTATTGCTTCGTTTTCTGTTTTAAAAGTCACAACCTATCTTAGTAAAACGTTTGTGATTATAAATTCACTGCTTATATCTTAATGTCTATAATTACAATTCCTGCTGATAGTTCTGATGACAGATAATGAAGACAGTTAACAATAGCATATTTCTTTTGTCACTTTAGGCATGAAGTGAATTCAAAATCAAATTCACATTAACAGTTTTATCACGTTCGCTTCTTTAATTCGCAGTGTATTTTTATAATTTTGCCGCTGCAATGTCAAAATCAGATCCTCTACAAAAAAAAAAACAATTTACTCCTATGTAGCTGTTTATTGAGTTGGGTGCTCGCCGTATTTCAGCCGCATTTTATTCGATTTTATTTCTTTGACGGTAATGAGGATTAAAATGAAACGAAATTACCTGAGTTGTAGACACAGATGAGGATCGAATATTTTTCACTTTATGAGCTGATACAACTTACTTTATCTCTAGTGCCGCTTTCTCCTTAGAAGCTTGCCGAGCTGTGATAATCCTACCGCTACCTCATTGGCAATTTGTTTCGCAGCTCCACCTTGCTTGTAGGATGATTGTGTTCAATTTCGTCGTGGAGTACCCTGTTGCCTCTGCTTCCGTCTTTACGTGCCACCGGCCGAAGTTTTACTTAGTTAATTTTTTTAATTTTTTCGATGATGCGATTTCTACCAAATCAATACAACCCAATCCCGGTTTGGCCCCCGTTTTGTGGGATTTTGGTCATTGAAATTAAAAATACCTGAGGTTAATCAACAAAAGTTTTAACTTTATTGAAGAGCTATGATGTCTGTCTCCGCCGGTGGTCAATTCAGAAGAAGGAAAAATGGACGTCGTGTTTTCGCTGTTCGGTCTTGTGTGTTGTGCTGCCATATGGGTTTTTTTGGTATACGGGGATTTAAGCTGCTACGACTGGTTACATTCGGCCATACGTGATGTCAGATACTACATTAATGATCTGGGTGCTGAGTTTGTGGTAGCTAATAACCACGAACGTCAGTACATCCTGTTAGATGAAAAACAATTTGGAAACTACAAGCGATTGACAACCGTCCAGGATAATCCACGCCTTCTATGTCCACAATGAGGAACAACTGTTACAGCCATTGGTGGCAGCTGTGTGCTGAATATTTTCCGCAGCTTCAACGTCAACACCAAGGGTTGCAAAGAAAGAACTATTCCGAAATAGAACAGCCTAGTCCAGATGATGAAAAGAAATCATTGGTTGTTCATGATGTCTGGAACCACCAAATTGGAAGAAATTGTCGTTATTCTCCTACATCTATCGGCGAGTTGTCATCTACAGGAGTATTAACGCTAGAAGAGCACTGTCATCTACAGATGGGGGATCTTTTTATTACATCTGATGATGACGCCCGATGTAACATAACTCTTTGGCAGCCAACTCCTGCAGTATTACCATCTTGGGACAGCTTCAAAGCGGAACCAGTATCTTGGAAGGCAGAAGTAACAATCGGGAACCAGCAACAGGTAAAGCTTCTAGCTGCAGATGACTTCATTCAGGCTTGGAGGGACCATGAAAGAGAAATTCAGAAGATGCAGGGCACTGCCAAAGAGAGGTGATCTACAGGCAACAACATCATCCTCATGTAATGTACATGGCCGCTACATCGCTGACGGGCTTAATAAGCATCGCCAGCCTAGCAATAGCAGGAGGAGTACTGATCTACCTTAAACGCTGGAAGAGGAAGCAAGTAGCGGCATGACCCAATCAATTGTCGACAATATCTCTCACCTGGAAACAAATCCAAGCAGTCCAAACCCTGAAGCAAATAGTCCAGACCCCGAAGCAAACAGTCCAGACCCTAAAGCAAACAGTCCAGACTCCGAAGGAAAAACAACTCAGCGAAGATTCAAAGGATATACAAGTGATAGTGCCAACAAAAGCCTCCATGCCAACTGTAAACTTACCTACGATCGTAGGGAAACAACTGGTGTAGCTGGAATAGCTAAGTTAACCACCGTAGGGTTAGTTTTCGTATTATGTTAATGTGTATATTTCTTTTACTAACAAGTTAAAGTAGGGCTTACTATTTAGTTTTTTTTTTCTCAACGTTTTATTATTCAATTAGGGTTTTCTTAAATTAATGGTATTTATATACATGAATGAATAAAATTTGTAAACTAAAACTGTAAATAAATAGGTAAAGCTTGTTACTGAATAGGGTTTTTTTTTTTATATATTAGTTAAGTACAGAAAGTAAATTCGGAAAAAACAAAGGAATACAGAAAGCAAGAAAAAAAATATAATAAAGGAAATATGACAAGAAACTATCAGAAGTTTAATGTGGGAAAAAAATAGAAAACGGAAAGTAAATGTAAAATGAATAAGTAAGTAAGTGTAAGATATGTAATATATATATACATTTTTTTTTGTGACAATGGGAAAAGAAAAGATAATATTTAAAGAAATCGTTAGACAGAAAAGAAAGAAATGTAACAAGTATAAGAAAGATAACAAAATTAAAATAGGAATCAATGGAAAATGGAAAAATGAAGCGTAATATGAACCGAACGAAGATTAAAACTTGTTTTTAATTAAGACCGTTGCATTCTGCAGATCTAGTTCCCTGCGGAAAATAGTTTTTCAAATGGGGGAGGAATGTTATAGTCCAATATACGGAACATTCTTCCAACATCAAAAGGGATATGTGGTAGAATAATCATCGATTGCTAAAGTATTACATCGCATGGAATTGTTCTGCAACCGTCGATTGTTTTGCTGATTAGCCCAACAGCTGGTAGCGATGAGCGCTTAGTTGGGAATCGACGATTATGATAATAATTTACCTCGCATGTTGAGCAAAGCTTACGTCCGAATATGGTTCATAAAAGGCCAATAACTGGTCTGGCGAGTGCCGTTAAGTGATCAGTCGCGAGTTAGTTTCAAGCATAGTGGTGTCAAGTGTCCGGTCGGTTCGAA
The DNA here is from genome assembly GCA_963924295.1 of Dioctria rufipes. NCBI lineage: Eukaryota > Metazoa > Arthropoda > Insecta > Diptera > Asilidae > Dioctria > Dioctria rufipes. The sequence goes on from OZ002742.1 coordinate 122,251,070, forward strand.
ATAGTAACAAAGTGTAACGAGTTTTAAATTATCTCGAGCGTTCTTATTTATTTGAAAGTTTTAATCATTTTTCAGCTAATTAGCTGAGAGTTTGAATGATACGATTGCATTGGATCACGACACCCTAGCCTCTGTGAAAGTTGCCCAACCTATGGTCAATTTTTCAAACTATTACAAGTTAGTTTAGCTATTACATTTTGGCTACTGAAAATAGACCATGGAATTATTCGAAATTCTACACATTGCAACAAATTTTCATACAATGTAACGTAACGGTGATATTTCATATCCTCGAGACTAGCAATGTCATAACCGTGTAACTTCATAGAGTAGCAAAATCCAATTTCGAATGGTATCTTAGCTAAGAAACTACAACTTCTTTCATCAGTTTCATGCCTAAAATCTAAAAACATGTTATTTCTCGTACTATCCTACAGTTAGTAGCAATGGCGGCATTATAATAATTATAAAAACGTTTAATGACTGTTGAAATTTGACTTTGACTTTAACTTACGCGGTAGCGACATTAATAGACTCGCGGTTATGAAGTATCACCAACGATAAAAGAACGTTATTGTCATTGTACAGAGACAGTGTTTGCAGCCCCAGTATTTTTTTAAATTTCACGCATATTTTCATGGCCTAATTGTAGGAGTTAAATTCTAGTTCCTCATCAGAGAAAATTTTTAAACTATTGTTCATGTTAGCATTATACTGGCAACTCCGTCTAAGTAATAATCTTAGGAGAATATCCCTGAATCATTTGATTGCAAAAGAACTGTACAGACAAGACTGATCGGGGCTTTCCCTTTACTCAAAATACGACATTCGAACAAGGATTCCCCTTAGTACCACTCTACGTTATATTTCTTTTCCGGACTGAAGTGAAGATAGATTGCTGCCAAAAAGGTGTTTCAACAAGTATTCCATTATAATTTCAAAACTCCAGCGGGATACTAATGTCGATCTCTATTTATATTTTAAGAAAAGTACACGTACGCCAATCAATGAAAAACCAGTTCAATGGAACAACTTTTAACGCGATGACAATGTAATAATAGCTCAAATCCGTGTAATTTGTCAGATTGAAATTTTCTGTGAAAAATAACATCACGAATAACGTAAAAATTATGAAAATTGTAATTTAAAAGATTTTGCGTGATTGTGGATGATTTAGTGACGTAATAATTGAAGATTTATATGGTATGCGCATCTTATGACATTCAATTGTGACATTTCTCATGTAGATGTGTGTGTTTTTCGGTGTAACACCGCCGATTTTTTTAGCATAGCGCTAGGGCCATTTTCTGTATACTTTTCCTTGCAGTGTAAGTCAATGGAACGATTTCGGTGTAACACTGCAAGAAAAGTGTAACACTTCTGCTAGAAAACGTGATCAATGGAAATCAGTAGAAGAATCCCTAAGTAGAATGTATTGAGACATCAGGCCGACCAGAGGAGCATTTGTGAGCTCTCTGCAAGTTTCAACTAAATTATCGCAATTTAATTTCTCAAGTTATAAGGGAGTGATTATTTACATAACGTTCGACATTAACTTTATAGTATAATTAAACTTTAACTGGTCTGCGCACCTTGCTGAGTTTTGGCAGAAACAATTTTTACTATTTGAGTTGATCTGAGGGGATTGGATAACTAACACTTATTGTATGAACCTGCCATGGAGGAAATAGTTGCATAAAATTTGAAATTTTCGGTTGAGAGCATTTCACTGGACGGTGGCTTCATTGCTGGCGGGCGGAGATGCAATAATAAGACTGAGTCTTAATTGTAGAACCTTTGGATTAGAACACATTTCATATATACTCACTTGTTGAGACTTTCAATTCCACTTTCATCCTCATCTGGATGCAGTATCTGTCAGGTTTCAAGCTAATATATTGAATACCTGTACAGATTAATAATCTACATTTGAGCATCACTTTTCTCATAATTGAATACTTTTAACCTGCTCATCCCGATTTCTTCTCGCAGATTCTGTCTGCCTAGGATATCTACTCATTCCAAGGCCATCAAGTGACACTCTAATGCAACAACTGCTCTCAAAAGTAGATAAATTGGCGGATCCCCATCACCCAAGGGCGCTGCGGAAATATTGGGCAAGTCAGTTTGCCTGGCTGACATGGTCGATAGCGCCCCACTAATCAAGTGCGCAGCAAAGTATCGTCCAAGTCAGAGTATAAGAATTTTTTATAGTCTGTGTCATTGATTTCCAGTACGAACGCTTCACACCTGCCCTCTGCCCTTGAGCAGATCATTAGCTTCCCAATCCACTCCACTCGATGCATAGTTTGCTACCCACTGGATGCACTTTCCAATTTACTCACTCCCAATAAATTTAATATTATCTCCCTTAACACTCGATTAACATTTAAAAATATATCGGAGATTAGGCACACCATCCTCCTTTCAAAGTCCTGCGCCCTTCTTGTTTGCGAAACATCCCCAAGTCCTTTTGCTCCACTTAGATGCTGGAAATACTTGGAAGCAGATTACGTAGGCTTGACCGCGCTAAAATCTAGCTGGAGGGATTGCCATATATTTGAAAAACTCGCCAATATCCCGCCACCCCAGAATCCGGGCTTGTCTTCTGAGAAATCACTTATAGCTGAGCCTAGCTGCCAGCTAATTCTCGATGGTAGATATCGCGGCCTACCCATCATGTCACATTCTCTGCTACTACCCTTGATCTCCTAATTACATTACCCTCTATGTCACCACTGTTGTCTGATCAGTATCTTGAAGTGTCTGATCATGAAATAATCTTTGCATCCTTCAATATGCTATCTACGCCACTCAAAACTGAGCGCACATTTAGCAATTTTTCTGCAATACAGCAGCACGCCCTTCAGGCTGACCTTGATAATGGAGACAGGGCTCACATTAATAACGCGGCTGACACTGATAATGCAGCTCATCGCATCATTTATTTAATTAAGGTAGTTTTCGGTATCTCATGTGAAAGTGACAAAATTCTTCGCAGATCCGACATGTCCATCTTGTACCAAGTTCATGATATCGCTTACACTCATTGCAAGAGAATCAAATATACCGTTAATCACAAGGCATTTTAGCGTACGCGCATAGCACCACCATACCCAAAATTTCCTCACCGAGAGGCCCTTATGATTGACGTCCATCACCATTATCCTATCTATCTCTAAAGTTTTTGAGGTCCTCGTCGCTGATCAGATGAGCGAATACGTTAAGGATAATGACCTACTATCAAAGTAGCAATCTCGCTTCCGACCGCTGCCCCTCCGAAAATTACGACCGACTTTCAAAGATTGTGCGATGAAGGCAATAGTATGACGTACTGTTGGACTTGAGTAGGATATTGGACGCCGTTCCTCATAATCTATTCGTTGCCAGGCTCTAAACTATATTTCGCTTTAGCACCACAGCAGGTTCGCTCATATCCAGTTATCTTTCTGACAGGACTTTAATTGTCATTAGCGATGACTGTAGCTCAACCACCTGAACTATCTTCTCGGTAGCCCTGCAATGGCAGATCTAGTTCCACTCATATTCTCAATTTACATCAACCACATGACGACAGCGTTAGATAATTTTAAATGTAATCTGTATGCAGATGATCTTCAGCTATATGGCCAGCGCTAATGACATTCAGTCATCCCCTCTCAACCAGCTATATTAGGGATGCCGGCTTTCTTACGATGCCCCAATTTACCTGGTACGGGCAAAATCTGCTTAAGGTTCTACTATGGATTTCGTTCGTCATAAGTGGTTTCCCATCACTTGCACCAATCGATTAGATATTGTATAATATCAGCACTTATCATACCCCACTTATTCTATGCTGACGCTGCAATATATCCTCTACATACCTCGGAAATCGTTAGACTTAATATAACTCTTAAAGCCTGAGTCCGATACATTTATCGGCGGTGCTCTCACGTTCTAATGCTTTGTAGTTATAGTTTTTGATATTTTATGTTTAATACCTAACTTTATAATTCTTACTTTGATATCCAGTTGTGTTCTTGTGGTCATCTCACCAGTTTGCTTAATTTCACTTAATAGTAAAGTTATTCTATTCTATTATATTCTAATTGTGTTTACAAATAAATAATCTGATGTTTAAATAAGATACATCAAAGCAAAAAAAAAACAAAGACATTGTCTCAACACGTCCTATAGGTTTAAGAAAATTACGTTATCTATTTGCATAATCTAGAGTACTTTACTTAACAAAACCATTATAAAATCTAGATGTAAAAATGCTTTGCCTTGACAAGTTTTCTTCCCTAAACTTTTTTTTTTAATAATGAGGATAAACCTTTACAAAGTAAAAGGATTTTCAAAACAAATTGTTTTGATGATTTTGTTCAGTGAGTTACATAAATGTTTGTACCTTAGAAGTAAATAACAAAATTAATTTATAAGGCATCCTTGCATGAAAACTGTGCCTAGCGTTAGCAATCAAGCATTGAATTTTTCAAACCATCCAAAGAGACATTAAACTTTTGCTCGTAATAAATTTCATATTTCTTATATTTTATACCTCATGCACGATGACTATGTATTTGTTAAATTTATATGAACTCAGAAGTAAATTTAAAATTTACTTCCTTAATTGTTTAATATGGGTACAAAATGTACGAAATTTAGTGAGATTGGTACCAATTATATGTTTAAGGATATAATAGTGTATCACTAATTGCTCAATGAGAAATTTGGGATTTTTGTTTTTATTCTGTTAACAAAAATCTCGAAATTTCACAGAGAATTTACGGGAAAGATGTTGTTTTTCACATCAGAAATGTTGTGAATCTAATAAATTATTACTCGGGAAATAAACCCATTCCATATTATTTTATATTTCTTAATAATTATAACTACCGTGTATTATAGATCAATTAAAGTCTCCCCCATATTCTACCGAATTTAAACTAGAAAAACTTTCAATGTTATACTACATTTATCTTATTACAAAGGCGGAACTTTACAGGTTCTTATGTATGTCAGTCGTGTACTTGCCTTTTTATTTTTAAACATAAAAAATCCATTAGTCCAATACCACATTTAATGAGTCTATAAAGTCGATGCTTTTAAAACTTAGCAGTTATTGCCATTTTAAGACCAAATGAAATTGCATCTCCATTACGCAAGTAACGTACAAGATTCACTTTTCACTTTTATTTGACCTGGTTAAAATTATTTTTCAATTTGCAGCATGAAAATTTTTTTCGGGTTCGACCCGAATTGTGTACGAATAAATGAGCAATTTTTCCAAATGTACAGCGCAGAGTGATGCGCGAACCCAAAAACATTTCTTCAATTAAAACTATTGTGAGGCATATTTATGTAGATTTCTAAGTGCATTTATTTATTTCATATTCTTTAAAGCTGTATTAAATGTAAATATCTAAGCATGTATGCTTAAAGCTGTAAATTTCTGTAAATAAAGCCAATAGTTTTCCCTTTAATGGACCTTATTTATCATCTTCCATTCAAATCAATAGCCCTTCGTCGAGCATGAAGATTTTCAAAGGCCTTCTTAAATATAAAAGGTAATAGTCCAAATGATAAAATGTGCTTTTCTTGAGAAGATAGGCATTCATGCATCAAGAACATCTTGAATTGTTAGTACAAAGGAGATCAAAACCCCATTTAGATTGTCTCTTTTATTCTCGAAGACGAGTATATCGATTGAAACGGATGAATTGAAAGAAAATTTGACATACCTTTTTTGAAAAGAGTACAAGTCCACATATGGTTATTTGATTACATTACTGTATATATATTCACATGTACCTGCATACAATTTTCTTGGGAAGAAAATAAACAGATAGTCAACAAAGCAGAAATATCTAGTTGTAGTTGCGTGTTTGTGAATATTTAAGGTTCTTCTTAGAGACTGTATGGGCTATAAACTTAAATAAAAGTTCATATTTGAATTATATTTTACTCACATTGTTTAAATATTATGCTGTTAACAGAACAAATATAACATAAAAATATATATATTACACAGGGTGCCCCAGACAATATGACTATATTTTGCCAAATGATCAAATGATTCCTCTCATCCAGACAAATCAAAAACTGTATTCCGGGGGGGGGGGGGGGGGGATGTCTCCTTGTCGAGTTACAGGGTAATTAGTAAAATACGCTATTTTTTATTAAAGACATTAAAAGTACATCCTGTACGGTCTATTTTCAGACGGAATTCTATGCAGAACTTCATGACCTTTCAAACGACTGCTCAACTGCCCCTGTAACCCTCCCCACACCAGAGTTATGATGCTTAAAATTTAAAATTTCTGTTTTTTTTTTAATTTACACCTTTTTTACAAAATTTGGAAAGCCCACAGTCTTCTCTTTAATTTGACCTACAACACCCTACTAACTGTAGCCGTTAAAAAGTTATTAGCTCTTAATCTGTTCAAACTAGACGATATTTTTTTAAAATGACGTGTTTCGACGTGTTTTTAGTCAGTTGCTAAGGGAACAAATTATCTGTGGCCTGAATAGGTTAAGAGCTATTAACTCCTTAACCGTCACAGATAAAACAAGGAGACTCTGGGCTTTCAAAGTCTTGTAAAAAAGGTCTACGTTAATGGGTATTTAAGGAAAAAAAAAACGAAAAATAAAAAAAGCGAAATTTTAAATTTGAAGCGTCATAACTCTGGTGTGGTCATGAACCGTATAAGGTGTACTTTTGAGTATATAGGGTGTTTCATGAAAAATAGCATATTTTACTAATCACCCTGTAATTCGACAGGGTTACATTTTGCGCCCCCCCCCCCTTGCCTGGACGAGAGGAATAATTTGGCAAAATATAGTCATATTAGTCTGGGACACCCTGTATAAAGAAAGTAATATGAGAAGTAGTCTGGAACGAGCCCTTATTATTTCCGTTTGGATCCGTACGCTCCACTTGCAAACATTGTTTGAAGCGACCCTAGTGCTATGCGTCACAGCTTTACGCCTTTACCAAAAATCTTATCCGCGAAATATCATTCTTGCGTAAGTTATAACTGTACTAAGAATGTTACATATTAGTATGGTAAAGCATTATTTGTTTTGACAGAGTTGTGGAAATTCGTTCTCCATCAAGTTTAATTTTGGGACTAAAATTCCACAGGTCTCATTTTCTTGTCGTCTTCATAAATAACGGGTTTTCCAATAAGAGGTATTATTTTGATATTCAAACAGAAATGCCATTTTTTGAGATAAATGATCGGATCTTTATTTCATTATAAAGAGGAAGGTATGCCGTTAATAATGGAGAATAACATCAGCCAAATGACCACCACGACCACGCCTACAGGACCATATCCTTTTCATGAAATTTTCCATAACCAAATCGCAAAGTGGCTGCCCTATGTCCTCGATAGCCTCACGAATTCCATCTATGAGGTCTTGAATCGACGCTGGGCTCTTGGCGTAGACCTTCTCTTTCACGTGGCCCCAAAGGAAGAAGTCGCAAGGTGTTAAGTCACAAGATCTCGGTGGCCAATTGTGATCACCTCTTCGAGAGATAACACGGTCTGGAAACTTTTCCCGTAAAAGATCAATGGTTTCGTTGCTTGTATGGCACATAGCGCCGTCTTGTTGAAAGTAAACGTTGTCCAGATCAATACCATCCAATTCCGGCCATAAAAAATCATTAATCATCTGTCGATAGCGCAATCCATTCACCGTAACTGTTGCTCCAGCCTCATTTTCGCAAAAGTAAGGTCCAATGACCCGACGGAACCATAAATCGCACCAAACAGTCACACGTTGAGGATAAAGAGGCTTTTCAACAATATCTGTTGGGTTTTCCGAGCCCCAGATGCGACAATTTTGCTTGTTGACGCAGCCATCGAGGTGGAAATGGGCCTCATCACTCAAGATGAATTTTCGATGGAATTGCGGATCATTTTCATGCATTTCAAGGACCCAATCAGCAAAAACTCGACGTTGTTGATGATCGGCCGGCTTGAGTTCTTGTGTTAACTGAACTTTATAAGCCTTAAGACCCAAATCTTTATGCAAAATACGGTGTAATGACGTTTGTGGAATGCCTAATTCCAAAGAACGACGAGGAATGGACAAACCTGGGTTTTCTTCAACACTTTCGGCTACAGCAGCAATATTCTCGGCTGTTCTTGAGCGATGTGAACGGGTTTCATTCTTCACATCACTAACTTGTCCCTACAGCTCGAGTTTTTCTACCAATTTCTGTATTGCGGTCCGACAAGGTGCTTCACCACGACCCAAAAATGTTCGAGTTTTACGAACCGTCTCTGCCACATTTTCACCATTTTTATAGTGAATTTTAATAATTTCAATGCGTTGTTGAATCGTGCATCGTTCCATTTTTATTAATGGCGTAGTTTCTACTTGTCAAATGTCAATGACAGCTCCAAAAGTGACATCTACCGAAATAGCGGGCTAATTAAAATAACACCTCTTATTGGAAAACCCTTTATTATTTGTTGCAAGTTCGGTATGAGTAGCTCAGGTTGTACATGTATGTCTATGTATTATGATGAGGATTGTGGCCTAGGGTTCTGACGCCTTACCCGGGAAATCAGATTTGACCATGTGTCGCCCTATAAATTGCACCTTCTTGGTTGCTCACTATCCATATATCTCAGCTTAAAAGCGCTTTACTTTTTATTCAATTTACTACGTACGAACACCCCAAAATATTTGCTTGATAATATTCAGTTCTGTCAATCAGCCCGTAATCGAAATTTGGTCGTGTCATGATTTTGCAGAGCCATCTTTGACAATTCTTACTATGTTCAGATCTTTCGTTTATGGAATAACTTACCAGCTAATATTCAAACGCCCATTGCTTCGGCATATTCCAGGGCTTACGTGGGTGCCATTTTTCTATCTGGGCTGCTGCCTAGTGACCTAGGCTCCCTGAACGCTGACAACAATTTCAATGTTTGGTTCTTTCGTTTTTTTATAGTTTCCTTAAAAACTTAACAATTACTTTTATTATTATTATTTTAGTTATTAAGTTTTTTAACTTTTTTTAATTGCTGTCTTTCTTTTCCTTGCATTTATTCTATTATGTCTTTCTTTTTGTCTTTTATCTTATTTTGTGTATAACATACCTTGTGTACTCACTAATAGTTTAATATTTGAGTTTCTGTGTCTCTTTTTTTATCCTACCTTAAGTTAGTATTTTTTTCGTATGTATTGGTATTTCTTTTATTTTTGTTGTTAGTATTTTATTATTCTTTTATTAGTTAAACTTTATAATTAGTTTTTTGTTTTTGATTTTCATAGTTCATTTACCAAATAACAATGTACTAAATAATATTGTAATATCTTGTGTACGTATTTTCATTAATAAATTCTAATTCTAAATCAGTTTTTCGTTGCTACTGTTATTCGAACAGCAATTATGGGCTAAGCTTTACTTTCGAATGGATACATTGCTTATTTGGAATGTTCAGTTGTAATTAAATATCCAGTTAATAAGCTATGTTGTGTGCCTAGAGTGTAAGTTTTCATTCACTAGATGAAATCTAATGGGTATCCACGGTTTCGCCACAAATGGCATCAACGTTGCTAGGTGAGTTCGAGTCCATGCCAAATGTGGAACGTGGGTTTCTATCTTGGGTGGCGCGAGTTACGATACATACATAGAACATAATTACTTACCTTAACATATTTGTTCACTTTTCATCCAATAGTTACGATAACACCTAATTACTTACCTTAACATATTTCTTTCACCTTTCATCCAATGTTAATAACCTCATGTTACAAATAGCCCAAACGCAATTCAGCATATTGCAACTTAACAAAGAGGTAAAAAGTGCCACTTTGTTAATTCAGGGAAAGCTTAGTAGAAATGATCGAAATAAGTTTAAGTCAGTCTTGTACGGGTTTCTAATTTGAATAAACGTCTTGAAATATATAAAATATAATTCGTTTTTATTATTTTTTTTTTTTTTTTTTGCTTAAAAGTAAATTTATTATCTTTAACTCGCGCCTAAATTTAGGTTTTTTTGGGGTTTCGAGATCACTTTCAGCACTCTCCAGCATAGGGAAATAGTATAGGTTTTCGATTTTGTTTCTTGAGTTCGCTTATTTTTCATCTCGGTCTAGTAGCCTCTAAGTTGACATCAACATTTTTCATCTTGAGTTTTGGGGATACGAGATCACTTTCAGCACTCTCCAGCATAGGGAAATAGCATAGGATTTCGATTTTGTTTCTGGAATTCACTCATTTCTCATCTCGAGCTTTGAGGATACGAGATCACTTTCAGCCTTCTCTAGCATAGAGAAATAGCATAGGTTTTCGATTTCGTTTCTGCAATTCTCTAATCTTTCATCTCGGGGATCGTAGGTGGGAAACTTTAGTGGTGAAGGTTGCTGGTTAAGTTTGGTCTGGTCTTGGAGGCTACAGTTTGACCTTCAGGTGCCCCTTCGTGTGTCTGGGTACTGCGGGGTGCTGAGAGCTTTAGTTGCAATATCCGATCGGTTACTGTGACAGCCTGGGGTGTGTTGGACTGGACTACGTTACCTGTACCAAGGCTTGGGTAGAATTTGTGCGGCTTACGTGTATTAAGTAATGATTTAAATACCCTAAGCGAATTTATATCGGGGTTGTATACTTGTCAGCTTGAGTTTGGTGTTAGATGTTTACTTCAGTATGAGTGCCTGTGGTATGTTGGGCTGGGCTACTTGGTGGCTGAGAGCGGCGTGGGTGGATGTGTGCGGCTGTGTATTTATGTGGATAAGAAATGTTGTGAAATTCCCTAAGCGAATACATGTAATTAGTATTAGTAATAATTCAAGTTAAACCTAGGATATTTTTGTTCATGTCAATAGATTCTAGAAGGTGTTAGTGGGGGTTGTTAGGTCTACGGGAATAAAATTTTCATCAGGAGTTCTCTACGGGCTATAGTTTTTGAGTTATTAGCGATCAAACTTTTTCAAGTATACCTAATTAATATTATGTTTGACAAATATTTCGAGGAAGCTGTAGATATCAACATGTTGTCACCTTGGTTTTGATTTTTCAAGTGCTGCACCTAGGAAGTTGTAGATATCAGCATGACGTCACTTTGGTCTTGCTGTTTTCTTACTGGAAGATTTCTTAACGAAGATAGATGTAGATGTAGATATCAGCATAATATCACCTTGGCTTTGTGGTTTTCAAGTAATGCACTTAAATTCAATCTTTTACTGAATGGGTTGGCAAGTATTGACGAAAATAAAGTGTCGCGTCTAAGTTTTACAGGAGGGGTTTATACCTTACTTGAGGGTTTCTTAGAGGGGAAGTTGTGGATATCAGCATCAATCGGATGTTCACAACAGACATCAACTTGGCTTGGTGTTTTCCTAGCAGTTATATTAAATTAATATTGGGTCTAGGGGGGTGTGTGTATTTAAAAGGCTATGTCCACGCAGATAACTAATGGAAATCAGTTAAAGCTTAATTTTGGCTCTTCAGGTGTAATGCTTCTTGATTCCTTGCATAAATAAATTCCCACAGCCGAGTAAAGTAAACAAATTCATAATCGAATAATGTAAAGAGATTCGCACAGAAGCTGAGTAAAGTATAAAAATGAGCGATTCATGTTTTTTAAAGTAAGATTCCCAATTTCTTAACTGAAAAATAAATAAAAACAACAACAACTGATATTAATCTGTAGGAGAGTAGTAGAAGTTGTGGATTTAAAATATTTTATAAACATGAGTGATCATGCTATGATATTCGATATCTAAAATAGATCACGGCTGTTTGGAATGGTAAGAAACATGAAGTAATGAGAATTAAAGCCTTATCCGAAAACTTTCAATGTAGAGGGTATGCATTGAAAAGTCTTAGGTTTTATGAAAAATTGTATTTTATGTTCAATAAAATTTTCTTTTAGATGGGTTAAACCTAAAGAGCTATGATGTTAATGTAGGATGATATTTATATAGTACGATATGTTGCTTAAATCAATAGTGAAAGTTGTATGGGTACAGCAAAAGACTTTTCATGAAATTTTTGGTGATAAGGTGTAATGGAATGGCCAGTGTTGCCACACGAAACGTTTCTAGAGTACCTAGTTAGCGTAGCCTGAAAGTGGTTTGAGCAGCCACATCCAGAGCAGCAAGCATCAGCCGCAGAAAACATAGTTTAATTAAAGAGTGTATGTGTGTAATTAAAAAACATATTTCTTCCTATTTAGCAAAAAGTTCAAATGCCTACTGTATTGTAAATAAAATTTGTATTTTAGTTATAGTTCTATTTATTGAAGTAATTTGTATTATATATTAGTTATTGATTTATTGATTTATTGAATTAAATAGTTTTTTCATGCAATTATAAAGCGTCTTTTTTTATTTATACAATAATTGAGTTTTGATGAAAATCCAAGCCATTTAATGTAAGCATTATTGATTAACACCGATATCTATAAATAGATCATGCGAAACTCTTAAGAACATGGTAATATTGGGATGGGTACAGCATTTTCTTACCACGAAAGCTGAGAGTGGGTTGAATTAAGACTCTGCTGAACGTGACATAAGTGACATCTGTTGGAATAGGAAACAACGGTAGGTTAGTGACTTTGTCGCTACTAACAGCTCAAAAAATCACGATATTCCAACAAAGATCGCAAAGAGTAAAGATGGAGAGATGTCCCAGACAGTATTCCGACGTCTGTTACTTATCCGATGTACCTGGGATGTTGCATTTGATCAGTTTAACATCAGCGATATGTTTATTGGAGAACCGAATATCCTCTCTCGGGATATTCCTTTAATGTCTTTAAAAATATCCTAAAGATTAGCGTAGGATGTCTTTTGGCTGGCCTGATAATACGTTATAATATAATTTAAGGACATCCTAACAATATCATTAGAAGTTTCTTAAGGATCACAGTAGGAACTGTTATACACGTCCGCACGACTTAATAGAGCGTAATCTACAGAATATCCCGGCAAAGTTTTCAGGAATATCCTAAGGATAACATTAGCAACTATTATATACGTCCATGTGACTTAATAGAACGCAATCTTAAGGACATCCTACCAACGTCTTTAAGAATATCCGAAGCATGACATTAGGAAGTTTTAAATGCCCTCTTATAACATAATAGAACTTTACTTATAGGACATCGTATCAACAGATTTTGAAAATATCGTATGGATGCCTATATGGAGTCCAATGCGATGCCTTGCCAATCAGTTTACAGCGCCTAAACTATTAACAAAGTATAAGAAAAATATGAAATATTGAAGAAATATGTATGGGCGAAAAATTATACTTTTAAGACGATGGTAAGAAAACGAGTTTATATAAAAAGGAACCGTTATAATTTGTGTATTCGAGAAAAAAACATAATTTTTAAGCACCTTAAATTCTTTAAAATAAATTCGACAACACTCCATATTCAATTTTAATTTTTTCATGTGCACTTAAATGCTAAATGAAAATAAAACATAGTTTTCTTTCGATGGAAATAATAATTGGACAGAAAGGAGGTCGAAGATAATTATTATCAAATGTTTTTTTGAGTGTGCATTTGATTTTTCTTTTACTTATCAAAAAAGGTTTTTTGTACTCAAGTAAGCAGCTATTCTCTTATAAGAAAAATACATGATAAACTTAGTTACATTTTTCATATTTATATAAAAAATAAACAAAATTACGGTATATTATATGGAAAAAACTTGAGCCCAAAAAATACTATAAAACGGTGTGAGTATTATATAAAAAATACTTTGAATAAGAAAATCCAATATTACGGTATTACCAATTTTTTTGCACTCTTTATAAGCAAACGATCCTCAATTTTTTTCAACTGCTCGCCTTTTCCAATAGGAAAATACTCAAGTTCAAATTGTTCATCCTCTACTTCTTTAGAAGAATTTGAAATGTTTTTAATCGACTCCATAATTTTCTTCTGGTCCTCTATTAAAGCTTCCATTTTAAAACTTAGTGCAATATCCTGTCTTTTTAAATCTTTTAGATATCGGAGGTATACTAGAATTAATTGTTATTGATTTACTAATTAAAGAAATTGTTTGTTTAATATAGATAAAGAGTTTACAATAAAATACTAACATGAACCTTCTCTTCTGGGACTATTAAAAAGATTTGTTTCATCAAATTTCATAAAAATTAGAAGCTGTTTTCAATCCTACTGTAGTATACACATGTAATACATGTAATAATAATATCTAAAAATAATCATGCAAAAAGAAAAGCGCATTTCGTTAATAAAAGATAATTAATCACCTTGTAGCATTATATGCACGTATATACAAACTTACATACATAGCATGAATAATAATAATGCACAATGCTTAATGGCATGATATGAGCACATCATTGTACGCACATATATTATTGTGCAAGTGCCATATCATGCTAGTAAACAAGTATATCTCATATTGCAAAACAAAAATTAACAGAAATACAATTTACTTCCAATTTATCAAAAGAAATTACAATGTTAAGAATCAGCAATTTGATACCATTTACAAGTAAGTCAAGTAGGTGACAAAAATGTGTGTCGTAACAATTGATGTGAATTATTATTGTAAAAGGTCATTCAATAAGTAAGAAAGCAATGAATTTGCTTATTGGACAATTCATTTCTGAAATTGCCATTTCTTGCTTATGGAAAGATTTTCCATAAGAACCTATGTAAACCAATTATATAAAAGACGAAGAAAAGAATAAAGAACTCAGACTTGATTATCACTGCATTGGAGTATATTCATTTCTCACAATTCGGCTTAAAAGCCTATTGATCATAAAGCGGCAATCTTCAGCCTGATCAACCGACCTAAGCAAAGGCAATAAAGCGGCATATAGCCTTGCCTTGCTTGCCTTTAAAGCTTAAAGACTATAAAGCGGCAAATTAAGCCTAGACTTGAGCTTGAACATACAATTGAAATACAATAAAAATAAAAATATTACATGGCGACCGTGACATATGAGCGTACAAATACGGCCAAATACAAAAAGATTACACTGGAGGAGTATAGGCAGAAGGCATCTGCTCTACATAAGGAAATACAAGCCAACCCGCAAGCAGGTCCGCAGCCAAGATTAGACTACGATTCAGATTCTAGTTGTGAACCTACAGAAGACAACAATAGAATAAAAATGGCTGCATTTGATATAGTGACAGCATTAAAAATAATCCCAGAATTTGCTGGAGAATACAAGGAATTAGATAATTTCCTAACAATCATAGAATTATATGATAAAACATTAAAAGATGACTCCAAGAAAGAGTTAATAGATTTCGTTTGGAACGCAAGAATGTCCCACAAAGCAAAGAATAGAATGGTCACAGCGGCAACACCAATATCAGTGAAAGAGTTAAGGACAACACTGAAAGCAAGTTTTAAATCAGGTAACAAAAAAACACAAAAAATTTATTCACAACTCGCAGAACTAAAGCAAAGAAATTCAGGAATCAAAGTATTTACGGACAAAGTGTTAAATCTAATAAATGACTTGAATAACCTACAAATTCAAGAAGTGGGTGAAGTTAATAGAGAAACGGTAACCAAATTTAATGATAAACTGGCCCTTAATATTTTTCAAAATGGTTTAAATGAAAATCTCAAACCAACAATTCTTGCAGCGCAATGCACGAAATTCTCTGAAGCAGCTGCACTAGCTTCACAAATTGAGAAACCTCTAGAACCGCAGATATATTCATATAATAAACAATTTCAAAGCAAGCAAAGATTCTTTAATAGAAATTATAGATCATTTCCAAACAATAGTAACTATAACAATTTTACACAGAATAGATACAATCAAAGTAACAGTGAACAAACACAAAGAAAATTTTCAAATATGTAACAGAAACTATAATACACAAAGAAATAATTCAAATTTTAACACCAATAAAAATTTTCAAAAACACAGTAACTATACACGCTCGAACAACAACAAAATAAGCCACTCACAACACAATAGGCAACGTACAGTAAATTTTATCCAAGACACAGCAAACAACAGCAGCCGAGGTACTGCATCAGAATAAAAAAACATATAAATACGCGAATTCTTCAACTAAACAATAATGTAACAAATTTTGTAACATTAAAAGACAAATTGACTGGTAAAAACATTAATTTTCTAATTGATACAGGTGCAGACATATCAATCTGCAAATTAAATAATTTAAATGATTATTATTTAGATGAAGATGAAACGTGCAAAATTACAGGCATAACAAACATTGAAACATTATCTTTTGGAACAACAGTCATGAAACTAATGTATGAAAACTTTAATCTGAGTCACAAATTTCACATGGTAGACAATAACTTACCATTATTGACTCATGGTATAATTGGTAGAGATTTTTTAATGAAATACTTATGCAAAATTGATTATGAGACATTTACACTCGCCATACATACGCAGAATGAAGAAATAGTAATACCGATAAGAAGCAATTTCAACAACTATATCACTATTCCTCCAAGATGCGAAGTAATAAAGGCAGTACATCTGAACATCAAGGAAGACAGTGTAATTTATAACCAAGAAATTTGCAAAGGAGTATTCATTGCCAATACAATAGTCCCAGCTCAAGGCATCGCCCACATAAAGATCTTAAATACGACAGATTTGAAAGTTAATTTAGAAAATTTCTCGCCTGAAATTCAACCATTAAAAAACTACTATGTATTAAATCCGCTTAATACAACATTTAAAGATTCTAGCAACAGATTTGCAAAATTAAAAAACGAATTTAAAATAGAAGGTCTAGATACAGAAGCTAAAAATTCAATACTACACTTGTGTGAAAAATACCAAGGTATATTACATTTGCCTAATGAAAAATTAACAGCAAATAACTTTTACAAGCAAGATATAGCTTGCATTGAAAATAGTCCGGTTTATGTCAAAAATTACCGTTTACCGCATTCACAGTTACAAGAAATAAATGATCAAGTTCAAGATATGCTTAAGGATAATATAATAGAAAAGTCAACTAGTCCATATAATTCACCTTTATTGAGAGTACCAAAAAAAAGTACGGATGATACCAAAAAATGGAGACTTGTAGTCGATTTTAGACAGCTCAACAAAAAAATTGTTGATGATAAATTCCCATTAACTAGACTTGAAGATGTCTTAGACCACCTAGGTCGAGCGAAATATTTCTCAACTCTAGACATGACAAGCTCATTTCACCAAATTGAAATCAATCCAAATTCAAGACATTTAACAGCATTCTCGACAAATCGTGGACACTTTCACTTTAAACGTTTGCCATTCGGCTTGAACATTTCAACAAACAGCTTCCAAAGAATGTTATCTATAGCACTCAGTGGTCTAGAATCTAATGCTTTTATATATGTTGATGACATTATTGTTTTTGGATGTAGTCTTCAACATCATAACAAAAATCTCGAAAAAAATTTTCAAAGACTTCAAAAATATAATCTAAAACTTAATCCCAGTAAATGCAATTTTCTAAAAAGAGAAGTAATATACCTCGGTCATCAAATAACAGCAAAAGGTATAAAAACTGATCCTAATAAGCATCACACTATTCAAAATTACCCTATTCCTAAAAATGCTGACGAAGTCAGAAGATTCATCGCATTTTGCAATTATTATAGACGCTTTATACCAAATTTCGCAAACATAGCAAAACCTCTGAATTCCCTTCTTAAAAAGAACAAACTTTTTGAGTGGTCAGAAGAATGTAACAACTCATTCGAAAATCTTAAAAACAAATTAATCAATCCACCAATTCTCAAATATCCTGATTTTGAACAACCATTCATCTTAACCACTGACGCCTCAGATCAAGCCTTAGGCGCGGTTCTTTCTCAAGGAACAGTTGGTGAAGATAGACCAATTTGCTATGCGAGTCGAACTCTCAACAAACATGAAGTAAACAAAGCAATAATTGAAAAAGAACTTTTAGGAATCCACTGGGGAATAAATTATTTCAGACCATACTTATACGGTAGAAAATTTATGGTAGTAACTGAGCACAGACCTTTGGTTAGCTTATTCACTCACAAGAATCCATCATCCAAATTAACCAGAATCAGACTTGATCTAATGGATTACGACTTTGACATCATATATAAACAAGGTAGAATGAATACAAATGCAGATGCTATATCTCGAATAAAATTAAATTCAAACCTTTTAAAAGAAATGATCCCAAAAAATATAAATGTAATCACGAGAGGAATGCTAAAGAAAGCAAAAGAAATTAACCCTGAAGAGAATACAGAGATATCCAATGATAGGTTTGCCCAACTTTATGCATGGGATTGTACGTCTATCTCAAATGTTACAAATGTAAAAAAAATTAAATTTCATGTAAATGAAAGTAATGAAAATATGCGCTCAAACAAATTGCCAAAAATAATAATAAAAGAAGATGAAGTATCGATACAGTGCAGCGATAATCTAGGGACAAATTTAGATTAAGTCCTGGAGAAACTGTTCCTCAAGATGAAGAAGAATAAAATATATGAGCTAGCAATATCTAATGATGATAGAATATTTAAATATATAGATTCAAACAGATTTAAGAAAAAGTTCAATGAACTGCAGTATAAAAATATTTCCAATAATATGGCAATACCACTAAGATTATTATTATATACCTCTCCAAAAAGATTAACGGATCCGAAAGAAATAAAAGAGATTATTGAACAACACCATTCCTCACCGTATGGAGGACATGCTGGAATAAAAAGATGCATTGCAAAGATAAAACAAAAATTCATTTGGAAAAATATGAGAAAAACAATAAAAGAATATGTGAAAAACTGTGAAACTTGCGCACGAAATAAAATAATAAAACATACCAAAGAACCATTTGTAATCACAAATACGCCAAACAGTAGTTTCGAGACCATTTCAATAGATACAGTAGGACCATTACGAATATCCAATGGTTACAGGTACATATTAACAGTTCAGTGTAACTCACAAAATTCGTTGAAGCGATTCCAATTGAAACCAAAGAAGCAGAAATAGTAGCACGAGCACTAGTAGAAAAATTCATACTAAAGTACGGATGCTTCAAAACGATTAAAACTGACAAAGGTACAGAATTTTGTAATGAATTATTTAAGAGTACATATATGCAAAATATTTAATATGAACCACATAACTTCAACACCTTATCATCATGAAACACTTGGATCTCTAGAAAGAAACCACAGAGTATTAAATGAATATCTCTTGTCTTTCACAGAGAATGATAATTGGGATATGTGGATACCATACTATATATTTTACTATAATACCACACCGCACACACATACAAACTACACACCGTTTGAATTGGTCTATGGAAAAATAACAACCTTACCAGCAGAAACAATAAATAATGAACAAATGATCTATGACATAGATAATTATGCTAATGAATTAAAACACAGATTACAAAGAGTTCATGATAGAGCAAAAGAATCACTGAACGTATCAAAAATAAAAAGAAAGTCTCAACAGAAGAGAAATGTAGAACCCTCAAATTTCAAAGTAAATGATTATGTTTACTTAAGAAAAGGAACTAGAAAAAAATCAGAAAGTCCATACGAAGGTCCATTTAAAATAGTAGACCAAAACGGAGTAAATTCCACAATAAAAATCAGAAATAACCTTAAAAACATACACAATAATAGACTGAAATTATGCAGACATAATGTAGATGATAACTAATGTACACAAATGTAAAATCCTAACTTAACTATATAGACATAATAGCCAATATACATAAATGTAAAATCCTCATTTAAATATAAACACTGTACATAATAGATAGCATTTAGAAGTGAGTAATACCTGTACAAAATGCATAGGATACGGTAGAATATGTAGCATAATGAAAATACGTATAAATAAATAAGATAAGTAATTGGTTTGGTTAAAAAAAAAAAACAAAAAAATCATCCTATAGGTCAAGTTTTTTTTTCCTATTAGGGGTAGAGGTATAGTATACACATGTAATACATGTAATAATAATATCTAAAAATAATCATGCAAAAAGAAAAGCGCATTTCGCTAATAAAAGATAATTAATCACCTTGTAACATTATATGCACGTATATACAAACTTACATACATAGCATGAATAATAATAATGCACAATTCTTAATGGCATGATATGAGCACATCATTGTACGCACATACATTATTGTGCAAGCGCCATATCATGCTAGTAAACAAGTATATCTCATATTGCAAAACAAAAATTAACAGAAATACAATTTACTTCCAATTTATCAAAAGAAATTGCAATGTTAAGAATCAGCAATTTGATACCATTTACAAGTAAGTCAAGTAGGTGACAAAAATGTGTGTCGTAACAATTGATGTGAATTATTATTGTAAAAGGTCATTCAATAAGTAAGAAAGCAATGAATTTGCTTATTGGACAATTCATTTCTGAAATTGCCATTTCTTGCTTATGGAAAGATTTTCCATAAGAACCTATGTAAACCAATTATATAAAAGACGAAGAAAAGAATAAAGAACTCAGACTTGATTATCACTGCATTGGAGTATATTCATTTCTCACAATTCGGCTTAAAAGCCTATTGATCATAAAGCGGCAATCTTCAGCCTGATCAACCGACCTAAGCAAAGGCAATAAAGCGGCATATAGCCTTGTCTTGCTTACCTTTAAAGCTTAAAGACTATAAAGCGGCAAATTAAGCCTAGACTTGAGCTTGAACATACAATTGAAATACAATAAAAATAAAAATATTACACTACCTTTATGCCCAATTTCCAAATTTGAGTATTGTAATGATGTATTTCTATTTTTATCGTCGTCATGCCGAGAAATATGCGATTTAACATCGCAAGACTTTACAGCTGCAAAATGCTTTGAAGATCTACTGACTACTGAAAATAGTGTTCCTAAAAATGTACATAATATAAGGACAAATAAATGTTAAAATAATCCAATATATAAACTACCGGCAAGGTTATTTTATTGCGAAATATCTGATATAGGTGATGATACTGCTGTTGAAGTTCTCGGAATCGAAATATACCGATTTGTTGCAGGAAATAGCGGAATTTTACTTATTTTAGCTGTGTAGTTTTCATTTTGATCGCTTTCTGAGTCACTATCAAATAATTGTGTACGTTTTTTACGTGTTCTAAACTTATCTAGCGGATTGTTCTCATCTGTGTTTAAGTCCGATTGCGCCATTGCTAGATTAAGTTTTTCTCTAGCCCTTTCATAATTTTGTATATACGCATACAGTTGAATATACATAAACAAGAGAGTCTAAAGTATTTAATAAAAAAATAAATTGAAAAGAATATTACTTGAAGTTTCTAAAATCTTTTTTTACGGAACATAGTTTCCACGAATCGGCCACTGGTTCTTGCAGTCCCGAAGCTTTCTCAAAATTAAAACTGTTCTTATATAGGGAGCAATAACAAGAGGCTTGGTCAGAAGTAAGCCATTTCTCTGGAATGCATTTTATTCCATCCTCAAAGTCCACAACTGAAAATGAGTTTTCCATTTTTATAGGTTATAGGCAGCTCCAAGTAAATAACGATTTTACTTTTATTTCTAAACTATGTATACATAACTATATTTTAATTATAATCTGACTATGTGCTTATAATATACTTTTATGTTGTAATAATGCCATTCAGTATAAATCAATCTACAAATATTACAAAAGACCATTCTAAATATATTTGAATTTTTTTTTTTTTTTTGTAAAAGTGTGAAAACAGCATAACCAATTTCGTAAGGTACTTTCAAATATTTTCTCTTGATATTTTCTAATAGCCACGAGTGAATATTAAGCGAAAGGTAATCAACATAGTAAACCTTTACTGCTGTCGATTGACAAGGTGCCTCACATAAATTTTCATCTTTTAAAAACTCTTTACCTGTAATGAGATATTCATCTTTTGAAATTGATTTCGCAATTTTAAGTAGAATTATAATTTTTCTATCTCTAAGCTGTCAGTAATTATTTCCCATATTTCCTGCAATTACTATGTAGTTTTGAGATTGAATTATTTATACTGAGGATTTTTGCATGAAGAAAAGAGACGACCATGCTCGTGAGAAGTATTTAAGCAGGGTAAGAATTTGTCTGTACGAGTTGAACTTAGTTTAATTGGCTTAGTTACTTGAATTTCTGAATAACGGCAAGAAATTTACTTATCATTCCGATTGTTCCGTTTTCTAGCATTTAATTGGAGAAAGCACACTCTCTTTTCCCTGTACTCTCCTTCAGTTGTACATTTCGTAGAACATGAATATCCTCCATGCCCTTTAATTCGCAATATATAAGACTTTGCCGGTGCTTCACAAATGATATATTTAATGCAAAATTGAATTATCTTTCAAATGTAAATTATCTCCAAATTCGGACAAACCTTTGGCTTCTTTTTAAATTCTTTTATATACTCATTAGCGTTTGTAGGCTTTTCATTATCATGATAAAGGCCAATTGTTTAGACAAAGCAACCCAATGTAGGCCAAAAGCAACTGCCAATGACAAGCCATCTACATTTATGGCTATTTGAATCTTATTGATAGTTGAAACAAACTCGACATCACAAACATAATTCAAATTATACTCAATGCCAAAATGGCAATAGCTGCCTGGATAAAGGGCGCTAACGTTAACAGTTTTGGGAGTCTGAATAACAGTTCTTGCATCGGAAGGTAAATGACGATGACATTCATGCTCTTTTACTATTTTTAATAAAGCAGAAAGGCTTGAGTGCGTTATATAATTATCTATTACCCACTTAGCGATTTTACGTCGGAAGTTAAAAGTTTTCTGTTCGACGTAGATGAAATCTCACTAATAGTTTTTGGAGAACCCCTTTTGAAACTGGAATGACAGCTTTGCACTGGCTGAAGGAAATTTGAATCTCCTCTGTCTAGATGAATAATATTGAATTTGTCTCCATTTCCAAAGCTAGATACTGTAACTGATTGAACTATTTTCTGAAGCACTTTTTATTAATCTCCGCAGATAACGCGGTGTAATATCTGTAATTGCTTTTCTTTTTGGCAATTAAATTCTCTATATGTCTATTTTATCCTTACTTGCAGATCACCGACTTAAGTTATGTAAAAAAATCGTTAACATATATAACATGATGCATTAGCCTTTGAAGTCAAAAATTAAAATTCAGAAAGGAAGAGAGTTTGAGATTGTGCGTATTGATGCGACCAATAAAAAAAATATGCTTAATATTATGAGCATTTCCTTGGCCGGAAATAGGATATATTAGTGTAGAAGGTACTACGCCTGATATTTAAATAATATTTAATCTTTCAATACTACCTACTTGCATCCTAAGCTTATCAGCATCGATCTTTTGGGCCAGCCGTAAGTGTTTTTTTTATTATTATTCAGAGCAATTTGATTTATTTATTTAACAAGTGGTTGGTAAAAAATACATTAATTAGGAAGTTTTCGATATATAATTGTTTCATGGCAGCAATTTTTATTCTTTGTTACGCAGATAGGAAGATAAGAAGATTTTTTGCGAAAAAATTATAGATTTGAAATAATAAAATTATTGATACTGCGAGTCTCTGCTACCATACCTTCACAAAATCGATGCTTAATCTAGATTCCTTGTATGTTAAAGTGAGTCAGTTCATCTAATTAGTGTTTACTTACATATATGCATATAGTAACGTAATACATCCGATGCATTTAGACATTTGTTCAATTAACTTATGTATAAGCAGATTTTTTGCAGAAAAATTACAATTCAAAATTAAAAGTTTTGGTCAAAGACATGTTTTTATTTTATATTTATGTTGGCTAGTAAACATTTTTTACCACTTTATAGTACCGTAAATTTTCTAACAAATTTAACTTTATACAGTATGTCATCTATATATACATATACAACCTTAAAAATTATACAACCGTGTTTATATGTTGTAAGTAAAAATAACATCATATCTGAAAGCCAACATTGAATAACTTGATTCTGTGTTTAATGAGGATTAACTCTACAACACAGTAAATAAATCTCCTGTAATTAGTTATACCAATGCCGAAATCCTCCAACCTTCAAAGTAGTCATACGCAGATCAGATATATACTAAATTTCACTGACATTCACATATACTCGTATATTTTCAGGAAAAATATTCCAGTAAAGAAAATTAGAAATATTGGCAAATTGAATTTGAAAGTAATTTAGAAGAATTTAAAGTAATAATTTAGAGAACATCTTTAGTTGTAATTACAGAACTTTAGTTTATTGTTGAGTTACCAAGAAAAAAAAAACTTTTAATTCTGCTTTCCGATAACAAATCGTTTTGTGACCAAACACTCCACTTGTTATTTTTAAGAGATTTTATATTGTATATAAAATAATAAAGAAGTCTAACTGTATTCAGGCTGAAGAACACCAACGAGGTACCGGCAATAGTAGCGGTACACACATTTTGTTGTTGTAAAAATTCTCTTGCAAAAACAAAATGAATGCACCACTACCGCGTCGATGTGTTTCAGCTGTTACATACCTAAATTACTTAAAATGGGTAATATGAAATAAGAAATAATTTAATTAAGTTTCATGGTATAAGCTTATCATGCTTAAAACATAGTTAGCTTATCTCCCTGCAAAGCGTAGAAATTGCCATCAGCAATGTCATCAAATTCCTTAGTAGAAAATAAAAAAAATATTTTCTCACGAAACGACTTGGGAAAAATAAAACTTTTAAATTTCAACCCAAGTCGTTTCAATTAGAAAAAGCCCCACGACAATCTCACTTTCAGTTAGATGTGTAGTAAATACGATATGTATGTACATATACATATATACATATATGTAGGAACCATTCTCCACTTCTCATCTAACCAGACTCGTCTCGTCACAATAAATGCAATATATCATCAACCAGTTCATTATCGATAAGCGGTACTCTTCATCAAACAGTAACCGAAAATCACATTCCGAGTAATTTCTAGCCATTAACAGTCAGTACAGTCGACAAGTAACCGATAAGCAAAAAAGACGTAAAGAATTCTCTTGAGCCGGGTGTTAATTTCATTTCATATAGAAAAGCTGATTATTTTCCTATTATTATTATTTTCTCACGTGTAAATATTTCGCGTTCTACTTTCAATACTATTGTGAATTTAATTTGAGTTAATAAAACATTTGTTCATACTTATTTTGAAAGTGTTTAACCTTTTATAAAAACAACCTCGCTGTTCTAACTGCCCACCCCCCTACACATGGTGTAAGAAGTGTTTAAAAACCAAAAAATGGGTACATAAAGTGTTAAACAAAAGAAAAATAATTAAAGAAATTTATGGCTAAGCCTAGTGAAAAGTGCACGTGCTAAATATTTGAAATTTTTTTTTTTAATTACGGCATTAGAAAAGCAAATTCATAACCTATTGTGCATTGGTATGAAGATAAATTTTAGTGCTAACTGAAATTTTGTTAAAAGTGACCCCGATTGAATATCAAACGTTTTGCATAAAAATTTCGTTTCAATAAAACGGTTTTTTCAAAGACAAGTGCACTTGAAATACATTGTTGTGTTAAAACGCTTCTTTGCAAACGGTACTAAATAATTGATTTTTTCTAGAAACACAATTTTTTTTTATGACCTTGTTTTCAATTTATTAGAAATTAACGTGGATAAAAGTGAACTGATATTTTATGGAAGACCTAAAAAAACTAACTACAATACAATTGCAAACCATTTTGAGAGACCGTGGTTTATCTCATAGTTATAGAACTAAAGAAGATCTAGTGAATAGATTATATAGTGCAGTTCAGGATGAAAATTTAGATAGCAGTGAAGAAAACTCGAAAGACAAAGACATTATTGAAGAAAGTGACGGAGAAGAAGATAAGACTAGTAGTGAAGAGGATTCGCAAAGCGATCAGGTATCTGAAATAAATAAAAGAGGAAAAAACACGGTAAGCCAAACAAATTTATTTTTAACAAAAACTACTTCAGAAAAGAATAAAGTTGATGAGCACTATCAAGATATTACAAAAGCGAATTCAAAGCACATTAGTCAAGATTCAGAAACAAATAAAGTAAAGGGAAATTTAATAGGCCAAGAGAGATCAATTCCATTAAAAGAAAGTCAAAGTGCAAACAAAGCAATGCATACAACATAAATTGATGCACAGGGTTGTAGTTTTCTGTTTAGGGACGTCGAAGAATCTCTGGAGACATTTAATGGAGAAACTTCAGGAAATATATCAGTGTGGATTAAGAATTTTGAAGATATAGCAGCTGTTTGCGGGTGGAGTGATATTCACAAATATCTGTATATTAGAAGGCTGCTTCGAGGTGCGGCTAAACTCTCAGTAGAAGCGACAAGTAATGTGCACAGCTGGGAACAACTGAAAAATTTTTTATCAAAAGAGTTTGGAGAAACTGCTTCCAGTTTAAGTATCCGTCGACGTCTCGAAAATAGAAAGAAATCTAAACATGAAACTTATCTTGAATACATGTACTCAATGAAGCAAATTGCGAACAGAGGTAACGTTGATGCGGAATCAATAATTATGTGCATTATTGAGGGAATATCGGATGAAATTATTAATAAAACTTTTTTATACGAAGCAAAGACCTTAGATGAACTCAAGAAAAAACTTAAAATTTATGAGACTATGAAAAGTGAAGCAGCTAAAAGATTCCCAAAGCCTGAACAGAAAGCAACTTTCGAAATGAATAAATATAGTCAACCTAAAGTTAGATGTACGAATTGCGGAGGAAAAGGGCATGGAAATCCCAACTGCCCCCACAAAACAAAAGGAGCGCGATGCTTTAATTGTAACGAATTTGGTCACATCGCACCAAATTGTCCTGTACCAAAGCAAAATAAACACTTAGCTGAAAGTCAAGTAAACATTATAAGCACCCCAGAACTACACATTAAAGTTACGATCAACGATAAATAATATCTTGCATTAATCGATACAGAAGTGATGTCTCAATAATGAAAGAAAGAGTACAGATCGATACACAGATTGCAACGGATAAAAATTCCAGTATTTACTTAACGGGTTTCAGTCAGCATTTAAAGAAAACGTTAGGATCATGTACTGCTATTCTGGGTATCGATGGAGAAAGCTATAATGTAAAGTGCCACATTGTTGCAGACCTATGGCTTAGTCCAGACATAATTGTTGGAAAATATTTACTGAAGGATGCCACTTTAACAGTAAAAAACGGTAAAGCTACATTAAAAAAGGAAAAATACTTAAACATCGGGGAAGGTACATCAGATTTCCTGCAAAATATAGACATTGTAAACTTGATCCATCAAAAGAATATAGAAAGTGTGGAGGAAATTAAAACCAGTGAAATACAAAAGAAGGTGAAAGAACTAATCTTGACTTATAACCCTGTAAAACCTACCGAATCCTGCGTGGAGATGTCAATTTGTCTTCATGATGAAATCCCGGTTTACCAGAAGGCATGTAGGCTTGCTCCTAAAGAAAAGCAAATAGTGAATCAGCAAATTCAGGAATGGATAGATGAAGGAATTGTAAGGTGCAGTAATCCGGATTTCGCCAGCCCTATAGTTCTAGCGAAGAAAAAGGATGGTTCCCTTAGGTTATGTATCGATTATCGTCGGTTAAATAAGAAAATCGTAAGAGATCGGTATCCCTTACCAAATATTGAAGAAATTTTGGAAAGTTTGTACAGTGCCCAGGTCTTTACGACACTTGATCTTAGAAACGGATTCTTTCATGTGAATATTAGAGAAGAGTGTCGCAAATTCACATCTTTCGTTACGCCTGATGGCCAATTTGAATTCTGTAAAGCACCATTTGGACTCTGCAATTCACCGTCAGTCTTCCAGAGGTACGTTAACACGTTATTTCAACCACTAATCAGAAAAAATGTCTTGTTAATCTATATGGATGATATTATAATTCCATCAGTGGACGAGGAAGAAAATTACGACAAACTTAGGCAAACTCTCCAAGTAGCTAGCGAGAACGGACTTGTAATAAAGTGGTCTAAATGCAAGTTTATGCAACGAAATGTACAGTTCCTGGGACATATGATCGAAGCTGGAAATATAAAACCGTCTGAAGAAAAGATAAGAGCCGTAAAAGGATTTCCCATACCCAAAACTGTCAAGCAGGTACAAAGTTTTTTGGGCTTATCAGGATTTTTCCGAAAGTTTATACCGCATTATTCACACATAGCAAAGCCTCTTACTGATCTAACCAGAAAGGATGTGCCTTTTACATTTAATTCAACGGCACAAGATGCATTTCATTTACTTAAGGACAGATTATGTAATACTCCGGTTTTAAAACTATTCAATCCTTTACAAGAAACTGAACTCCATACTGACGCAAGTAGATCTGGATATGGAGCTGTACTACTGCAAAAACATAATGAAGATCAGAAGTTCCATCCTGTTTTATACCTCAGCTTTAAAACAACTGATACAGAAAAGAACTACTCCAGTTATGAGTTGGAGGTTTTATCCATCATAAAGTCACTCAAAAAATTGCGAACTTATCTGCTTGGCCTACAGTTTAAAATTTTTACAGATTGCAAAGCTTTCGAATTAACTATGAAAAAGAAGGACTTAAGTAGTCGAGTTGCTAAATGGGCTCTCTTATTAGAAGAGTACAATTGTACTGTACATCATCGCGTAGGATCAACGATGCGGCACGTAGACGCATTAAGTCGTTACCCAGCAGTATTTTCAATAGAAAATGGATTACTTATGAGAATCAGTCAAGCTCAAGGGAGAGATGAATCCTATAAATTAATTACCGAACTACTAAAGGAAAGATAATTTGAAGACTATATTCTAAGAAGCAATGTTCTATACAAATTTGTGGAAGGAAATTATCTTCTTGTTATACCAAAGACGATTCAAAAGGAAATAATTCGCAACGTCCATGAGCAGAGCCACATAAGTTCCCGAAAGGTACAAACGATAATACGACAAGACTATTACATTCCAGACTTACCGAGGAAAGTGGAAAGCATCATTTCTAATTGTGTAAGATGTGTACTAGCGTCAAGAAAACATGGAAAGCCCGAAGGATATTTAAACCCAATTGAGAAGACAGACATACCTTTACATACTTATCATGTAGACCATCTTGGCCCATTACCGTTAACCGCAAAGAATTACGCCTACCTGTTTGTAGTCATAGATGCTTTCACCAAGTTCTGCTGGCTGTATCCCGTGAAGGCGACTACGGCTGATGAAGTTCTTAAAAGATTAACAACGCAAAGTGAAACCTTTGTTAACCCCCATCGGATTATATCGGATAAAGGAACAGCTTTTACTTCAAATGCTTTTCGATCGTATTGTGTAGACCAAAACATCAACCACGTTCTTGTAACCACTGGAGTTCCCAGAGGAAATGGTCAGGTGGAACGTCTAAATCAGACAATTATTGGAGTCCTTTCAAAGATGTCAGTAGAAGATCCACGAAGATGCTTCAAACATGTACCTAATTTGCAACGCTTTTTAAATTCAACGCAATCACGTGCTACCGGAAAAACACCATTTGAAATAATGATTGGTGTAAAGATGACCAGACCAGAAGATCAGCTCTTGAAAAATTTATTTGAGGAAGCTATTGTACAAGAATTTGAGGAAATGCGACAAGAAATGAGACAACAAGCCAAGGAACAAATAAATAAAATTCAAAAAGAAAATCAAGATTATTCTAAAAAAAAGCGAAAACCGTCAAGAAAATATGACGTACATGACTTAGTTGCTAATAAACACACACAGTTCATACCAGGCGACAAATTATATCCCAAATTTCTAGGACCATACGAGGTAATAAAAGTTAAGGCAAAGGATCGATTTGAGGTCAGAAAAGTTGGATACCACGAGGGACCTGGAGTCACAACTACAGCAGCAGACTATATGAAGCCTTGGTCGAATGAAGAAGATGCGGATGCAGATTCGTCTGGGTCAGACGAAATTTAGGATGGCCGAATGTAGGAACCATTCTCCACTTCTCATCTAACCAGACTCGTCTCGTCACAATAAATGCAATATATCATCAACCAGCTCATTATCGATAAGCGGTACTCTTCATCAAACAGTAACCGAAAATCACATTCCGAGTAATTTCTAGCCATTAACAGTCAGTAAAGTCGACAAGTAACCAATAAGCAAAAAAGACGTAAAGAATTCTCTTGAGCCGGGTGTTAATTTCATTTCATATAGAAAAGCTGATTATTTTCCTATTATTATTATTTTCTCACGTGTAAACATTTCGCGTTCTACTTTCAATACCTTTGTGAATTTAATTTGAGTTAATAAAACATTTGTTCATACTTATTTTGAAAGTGTTTAAAATTTTACGCGATGAAGACCGAGACGATCGATTCTTCACCCAAATGGAAAACCTTTCTCAGCTAATTATCGCACGCTCTATACATTATGGTTGCAAAAATGTATGCACGATAGCGAGACAATGGTTTGATATTTATGAAAATATCAAATTTCATTTCAACTATCGTCCGCCGCGATAATTTTAAGCATGTTAAAACATGTCCAGTGAAAATAACTTTCTCAGGATAGCAACGCTAATTAAGCATTTTCCTACCCTCAACAACGAGACTTGAAATACAAAAATTCAAGTCAAGTAAAGTCGGTTTTGAGATTTTCTTAGATAAATGCCGTCGGGGTTGACACGAAAAAGCTAAACAAGTATCTGGCAAAAAAATTAGGATTGCAATTAGCACAGTAAAAAAAATAATGTACCACAAATAAAGTGAACATAAAATTAAAGAAAGATACTGTACAATAAATTAGATATAGAAGTTTTTTGTGAAGAATACTAAGTTAACGGAAGAATGGTGATTGAAAGAAAGAAATTGGGATTAAATGTCAGAAATTAGTGCATAGTGGGTAAAAGTTTTGTTTCTGTAATCTAACTCCGAATAAATAACAGAAAATTTGTTGTTGTATATAAGCAAAAATTGGACCAGCCGTAGTGGTGAGTCACAACAACCCCTATAATATATAACAAATATTGGTGCCGCCGAAGCGACTCAGACGCAGTAACCCCCAATACTCGAGTAGATACCATCTCTAGGCGCCTCTGCTCCAGGTGGGCAAGCGTTCAGCCTAATTAGTGCAAAAGCACCACCGAGGGATACAAGTGAATAGTCCATAGAAGTAAGAGGGGAAACATTCAAAGTTCCTCCAGAAGTACGAACACAAGTCAACCAGGACACAGCTTGGCAAGCAGCCTAAACTTTTTGCAGCCAGGGCTCATCAATCCAACGCTAGCAGACAACGATCCTGAGAGGAAACCGAAAACGGCTCATAAGCCCCCTTTTCAAATAGATCTAGGGGAAGCTAAGACGGCCTAGGGCCCCCAGCTGCAAAAACAGACCAAAATCAATCGACCAAGGATTGATAGGGAACTCGAAGCCGGTTAAAGAAACCCCCCTCTCAATCACAGCAAAGGGACCTAAGCACGCAAGGAGCCGCCTTTTCACTAAAAACGCATCATATGCCAGCCGACAATCCTGCTAAACCTCAGCAGGAAACAGAAACAGCAGCGAGGAAAGACTCTCCACCTTTAGCCGACGCGGGACCAGCCCCAGGTGCCAATACAGAGCACCCCGGTGAAGGCACATCATCTGCTGTAGTCGCCAGCAGGACCTCTACTCAAAAGCGGGACCGTTTTGTCAGGTCCTAATAGACAGGTAAGTCATGACAAATTTTTAACCAAATTGTACGAGAGAGCGCGAGATTCAGGGACGCTAGCCATTACTCAGTGTGATTAAATCAGCAATAAACCCGCGAAAATAGACTCGCACAAATACAGACACTGAAGGGGAACACAGTTAGGTTCCGTGAAGAGCTAAATAAGCTTACTGACTCCACGTGCTCCCTCAATGTAGATAAGGAGAGTAGTGAAAACTTGGTTTTAGAATTATAGAAGAATAAGAGTATTAGGTTAAGTGAAAGTGCTAACAGTGATAGTTATAGTGACGGTGAAGTGACTGAGCCAACACCCGAAGACATGCTGATTGACTGGTTGGAAAAACCACCCCAGAAACAAGCCTAGTTAGTCCTCCAAATTCAAATATTCAATCAATAGACTACACACCATGGAGGAATACGCAAAAGTAGCTAAACTCACAGCTCAACTCGCCCACTTATTTTCGGGTGAAAGCACTCCACAATTGAGACGACGACTACAAACCTTCATCGGCTGCTGCAAGCAAACTATGCAGTGCCTAAATGATGAAAAAAAGTGGCTCTCATTCAGGTCCTTCCCACAGACTCAGAGGTGACGCATAGAAATTATTCGCTTCAGACGTCCCTGCTTCATTTACCGAAGTAGGGGAACGTTTAAATAGAACATACCTTCGTGAGACATATCAAGAGTTAGTAAATAAATTAATCACTTCCAGGCAAGACCCGTTAGAATCTCTCACTGTCTACATTACAAGATTGAAACACTTGTTGACGATTTGCAACGAGGCAGCGACACAGAAATATGGAGCTGAGGCAGGCCCTCCTGTGAAACACAGCTGATGGATTTCACTAAAAACGCTTTAAAAAGTGGAGTAACTAACCCACATCTGTGTCAATATTTGCTCACGCAGGGAGAGGGTGATTTAGAGTTCTCATACAAAAAGCCCTGGACATAGAGAGACTACAGCAAGGTGCTACATTCGTCCAGAGCCCTCTGGCACAAGGAGGAGCTTGTGGCTCCAGTAGACCCATACTTACGAGTGAGAGCATTCTACAGATCTCCGTGTTATAAAATGCCATCCACGCCTATGTTCGCATCACCTCTAGCCCCAAATCCAAATCAGTTTTCACGCCATGGAAATAACCCAGACTCATCACAGTCAGCACAGAGACAATTTACAAACACTGATGAACGAAAATCGGATACAGATGCACTGGTCTGAAATATCACGTACAATTTCTGCCAGCGAAAGGGTCATACTTATTCAGATTACCTTAAGTGCAAGAACACCACTTTTTGCTCAAACTGCAAAATCTATGGACATGACGTCCGTGATTGCAGAAAAAATTAACAAACACAACAGATTGTTCCTCCACGCCTCTCCAATAGACCTACGCAAGAACAACATAACACGAAAAGTTCAAAAGTCTTTAATATAAGAATCAAATGTACTTATTGCGGTCGCCGAGGACATGCAGATGAAACCTGCCGACAAAAGAAGAAATGGGAAGCCCGGAGTTAGGGAAACGACATGCAGTCGGCCCAAGGCTCCCTGGTTCGACTATAAACACACAAATCAAATCAAAACGGTCCCTCAAGTACCCGAATCCGGTGTTTCTACAGTGAAATTTCCACTTGACATAGCTCTTAACGGCCATAAAAAATTGGTAGTGGACACCGGCGCTGAGGTTAATATTATTAAGAAAGGAGCAATTAAAGACCTCAATATAATAAATTCCAATGAGGCATGAACTTTGCAGACCCCTTTTAGAACGGGAAAGACACTCGGAAATTGCAAGGGCAACTTCAATTTTAAAATTGAAATTCCCTGCAAGTACCACAAAACCTGCCAGGTCTTTGCGATGACGGCCTATTCGGAAACGATTTCCTGTCAAACAATTGCAATGTTGAGGTTCCAAATAAAGCACGCAAGTTCCCTTGTACAGAAACAAATCCCGAAGAGTTTACTTGCCCTTGTCATGCAAAATGGAAAAGCTGTATTCCAGTAAAACAGTCGAAGTGAGGTCACTTGCAGAAAAGATGAAACCTAAACAGGTTAAGCTATCACCATGCAGTGTCTCCAAGTCATCTCAATAGAGCAATGCTGGCTGCCAGGTTCAACAGGACTCAAAGCAATGCAAAAAGAGCTGTCTGGGTGTTCAAGAAACCAGCGAAATGAGGCAGCATTTTGTTACCTTAGAAGAATCAATATGCATATCTGCTAGGTCACAAATTATCACCACAGTCCCGTTGGGAATGAAGGAAGAAATGCTCTGTCTATCAAAAGGGATAGGCGATGGAGTCTTCCTGGCCAACAATTTACTCCCTACCGGGATAGAAACAGTGCTAGTTGCCATACTCAACATTAACAATTTCCAAGTAGTCATTAACAGTTTACTAATATAACTGCTACCTATACATGACTACGCCGTCCTACCAATAGGAGAAGCCACTGATACACAACACGTTCTCAGGTCACGTAATTCACAAGCGAGTAACGAAAGCATCAGTGAGCTTCCCAAGGCAGAATAGTAGCCAAGCAAGACTTCCTTCTCCAAAATACCTAGATATAAGTTACTAACCGGGCCCAAGAGCCCTATGCAAGACACGTGCGAGCTCAGTAAGACCCCAGCAGAGGTAACAATGACTCCATCGTCCAATAAAATAAGTTATAAAAATCTTGCATGGCCGCAGAACCAAATCAGGGATGCGAGCGAGCTCCAGAAGCCGAGAAGCAAAATGCAACTGACTCCTCCATCCAATATATCTAGATGTAAGATAACAAGGATAAGGAGCTCAATAATAGGTGCGTTTGAGCTCAATAAGACCTATTCAAAGGCAAAGACGATTCCACCATCCAACAAAGTTATTGTTAAGAAACAACCGTGGCCGAAGAGCCCTATCAAAAGTGCGTGCGAGCTCAGTAAGACCTATTTAAAGGCAAAGTCTACTCCACTACTTAGCAACATTAGTGTTAAGAAACAACATTGGCCCAAGAGCCGCATGGAAAGCGCGTGCCAGCTCAGTAAGACCTATTTAAATTCAAAGACGACTCCACCACTCAGTAAAATTAGTACGAAGAATCAAACGCGGCCCGAGAGCCATATAAAAGACTCGTGCGAGATTCATAAGACCTCAATGAAGGCTAAGTTGGCTCCACCGTCAGTTAGGCGTAAGGCCACATATTTCTATACAGAGCTAGGGGCATGTTAAAAAAAGCTTTATTAGTGCTTTTATGCCTTTTATCTTATTTGATTAACTAATTTAGTTCGATATTTATTATACTAATTATAATAAAAGATTTGCTTAGTATTATATAATCATTATTTCTTTTTTTTTTTTTTTTATTGAACTCTTACATTTTTAATAAAAAAAAACTCTCTTTCTCTCTTCTTTATATGAACACCTTTGTGTACGAGCTTTTTGTGTTTATATATTTTTTTTTTGCGAGTGTGCTTTGGTTTGTGCTTTTGAATTTGTTGGCCTTAACCTTGTATGGTAATGCGGTAATCGGTATCAACATTGTCAGGTACAATAGACGGGCTTTCTGTATTCATTTGTTGTGTTTTGCATTTTTTTATAAGCTTGTAAGCGCTGAAGGTAAATATTATGGCTGCAAGTATGTATAGTACAGCGTAATGATGGATGATATGTGGAATTATTTTTTCGTGTTTAAATAGTTCTTGTTGTTTTTGCTCTTTTATAGCGGCACTGAGTTGTGATAACTCTTGATCGTCGTGGAATTTTATGACTCGGACTTTAGACTGTATGGGGGCTTGCTGTTGTGTGTATGTAGGTATTTCGTAGGCAAGATTGATAGATGGTAGGTAGTGGCTGTTTAGATCAAGTTCTTTAATATTGTGGGCTTGGATTATCAGATCTTTGGTACGCAGGTAGCATCCTACTGATAATTCAATCACACCAGTGTTATTCAACTGATGGGGGATTATTTCACTGTTGCATACAGTATCGACTACTACTGGCTCTTTCATAGAGAACAGCCATTTGTTGGGTTGAGAAAGTTGGATCCAGAAATCCAGTTTTGGAACTGTTTGGATTTCACAGTGAGCAGGAATAAATTTTGAATGTTTGAGTAGGTCAATCTCACATAGATTATTGATTGAGTGTACATTAAATATCGGGTGTACGATGCGACAAAGGTAGTGGGTTAAGTCTGATGTTTGGCAATTTTGTAAATCGAAATTGTTTAACGAATAATAGTGCTCGCTGTTATAGTTTATTACTACGTATTCGAGAGAAGGCTTTATGTAAGCGAAATTTCCTTTATGTGGTGTTGGAAATGGATATACCTTCAGTAATTGGTAGTTTTCTCTGAAAGGTAAGGGGAGTTTGAGGAGAAAAATTATTTTATTATTAACAACTGCTGTGCGTACGTTACTAACTTGGTAGATCTGTAAGAGATTGTTTTTCTCTTTATTGATGGGTAAGGTAAGGGAATTTGGTATTTATTTTTGAATGGTCTCTAATGCATTTTTCATTTGCGAAGGAGTGATAATTGAAGGGTGTGCTTTACCATGCCGTACATCTGTGACTAGGTCGATAAGGATATTTTGTACATTTTGGTACCTAATCATCATTAAGGTTGTTAAAGAGACAAGTGTCTCCAGTTCTATCGTGATATTTTGTTTAATATTGTCGCTAGTTAAACGATAGCTTGCTGACATAAGACTCTATAACTTTTTGTCTATGTGGATAAATTGTTCCCTTATGGCATAACGGGTTTTGTTAAATATATTTACTGTGGTATCTACGATCAGTGTTTGACTCTTGATCAATTCTAATAAATGATCCTCATTGTTTGTTAATTTGGATTGCATCATCTTCATCCAAAGTGCCGAAAAGAGTTTTACTGAGTGTACCTATACCATTGAACACCCCGCGTTTATATCTGTTGTTTTGTTCTGACTATCAGAACCAGCTTAACACAAGCTCGCTGCATGGACACGTTTAATAAATAAACGTCTCAACAATACATGCGATTCATCACTTAGTCGGTGTTAGTATTAGTATGTTACACAAAACATAAACCCAAACACCAGATGAAATTACATGCACAAAACATTAAACAGAATAGATTAAATATTATATAGACGTTTTTTTAAAACATGCTTAGAAACGTCGAGAACAAAATGCTCAGCCATATTATTAACAGTAATACACATGCGATTAATAGGTTCATACTTGGTAAAGTTAGACCTTGAGGAGTTAACATGCAACAAAGGTAGCCTTCTTAAATTGTGCCTACTATCACGGAAAGAGATTTTGTTAAGTAAAAATGGAGAATCAATATTCCCGTTTAAGAGTTGATGCACAAACGTTATATCGGCAACCATACGACGTTTCTCTAGCGAGTGCATATTTAAAAGCTTCAAGCGATCCTTATAGGGTGGAAGAATTAATGAATTATTCCAGGGTAGGTGCCTGAGAGCAAATCGTAGGAAGTTCCGCTGAACAGACTCGATACGGTCGATGTGTATACCGTAAAATGGAGACCAGACCTGGCTAGCGTATTCAAGAAGGGGTCTCACAAAGCAAGTGTACAAATGCAATGTAATGGTGGGATTCGAGAACTCTCGAGACCAACGTTTTATAAAGCCCAACATAGAACTACTCTTTGATACCATGAAGTTTATATGGGAGACGAAATTCAATCTTTGGTCACATTTGACACCTAAGTCACAAACAGAGCTAACACGGCGAATCGAGGAATTCGAGAATTCATAATCATAAGTGATTGGTTTCAGATTCCTGTGGAAAGTCATAACCTCACATTTGTCGATATTGAGTACCAAATTATTGCTTTTGCACCAGTCGTAAAATTTGTGGAGGTCACTCTGTACAAGTTCACAATCGTTAAAAGATTTAATCTGAGCGAAAAGTTTAATATCGTCAGCATAAATCAAGACTTTGCAGTGCTTCACAACAGATACAATGTCGTCAATAGATAGAATAAAGAGCAACGGGCCCAGGTGACTCCCTTGAGGTACGCCGGACGAAGCTTTCAAGACTCTAGAGAAGGAATGGCGGAAATTGATTTGGTATGTTCTGTTATCTAAATATGACTCCGTCCATTTTAGGAATGTTAGGGGAAACCCATACTTTTCCATTTTAAACAATATCACGGAGTGAGATAACTTGTCGAAAGCTTTACTAAAGTCAGTATAGATACAATCTGTCTGGAAGCCTTTTGCAAACCCGCCATTAGTATCCGAGATGAATTCTAATAAGTTGGTGGTTGTAGACCTGCCCGAAATAAACCCATGTTGGTTTGAAGAAAGTAAATTCTTACAGGAAAACGATAGCTGAGAGTAAATGATTGATTCAAATAATTTGGGCATGCATGATAATTTCGCAATAGGCCTATAGTTAGATATATCATTTTTACTACCTGTTTTGTGGATAGGTATAATGAAAGAATTTTTCCATAGCTGCGGAAAACAACCACTATCGAGCGATTTTTGGAAAATAATTCTCAGCGGGGCTACTAGGCAGAGGCAACATGACTTCAGAAAGGCTGGAGGAATCCCATCGGGACCCGTTGTGAAGTCATTTGGAAGCCCATTAATATGATCAAGTATATCCTCATGTGTAATTGTAGGGATAGTGAATGAAACTTTATGAGAGTCGTTCATATAATTAAAGTTACTATTACGAGGTTGGAAATTTGAAGAGGAAAATGCATTTTCAAAAAATGAAGCAAACATATTGCAAATTTCAGACGAATCATCACTAGTAGTATCTTTGTACTTCATGTTATTGGGGTAGTTGTCGGTTTTTTTTTTCATATTAATAAACCTAAAAAAGTTACGTGGATCACTAAATAATTTCACATGCATACTTTGAATATACTCATCATAGAGTGAAGAGGAAAGTTCATTGAACTCATTATAGGATGTGAGGAAGTTGCTGTGACTTATAATGTCCTTGTCCCGCAAATATCTTTTCCACAGTTTATTCTTTCTATTTTTAAGGCGTTTCAGTTCTTTATTGAACCATGGCGGTGATGTTTTAGAGATCCGCTGACGCTGACGGGGAACATGAGAAGCGAATAAATCGAAAAGAATTATGTAAAACTTAGAAACATCTTCATCAACACTATTGCAAGACAGCAATGTGTTGAAATCAATAGAGGTAAGTCTACTAGAAAGTTCTGAAAAGTCAGCTTTTCTAAAATTGAAAAAGTATTGTGTTTCGTCACAATTTGCGAGATTTTCGGTTTCATGGCAATATGTAATTAGTAGAGGGGGTGATATTTGTCAAGAGTAGACATTATAACTGAGCTAGGTTCAACTAATAAGTTCCCAGCGTCAGTAGAAAATACCAGGTCTAGCTGCCTACCCATGTCATTCTTAACATTACTGATTTGGCTGAGACCAAGAGATGAAATAGTGTCAAGGAAACGTGATTCCCTTGTTGTCAAGTTATTAAGTGGGAGATAGTCATCGTCATCTTCATTAAGTACCCATTGTATATTGGGTAAGTTAAAATCACCAATAAGTAGTAATTCGTCAATAGGTTCCATCTTACCATGGATAAAATTAGATGTTAAAGTTAGTAGGTCGTAAATATTTTGACCTTTGTCATCTACTATATTTATGGAGTCTGGAGGAATGTAGCAGCAAACTATGTATAAGTCATATTTTAGGAGAGATAGCTTAAGAGCTATGAGCTCAATATCGAGGGTGTTGGAGAAACAAGGAAGTTCAATTTTGCTGCAATTGAACTTATTTTTACACGCGGGAAGTACGCCACCGCCACGAGCCTCCGAAACAGTATGTCTATCTCTTCTAAAAGTTTGATAAGAATTATCAAGGATTTCAGCATCGCGAATACCATGATGCAGCCAAGTTTCAGTGAAAGCCACTATATCGAAGCAAGCCGCGACAGAGGATTTGAAGATATGTGCGGTTTTTGTCCGAATCCCCCTTACATTTTGATAGTAAAGGGAAAGCGACTTCAGTTTTTTGGAACAACGTTATTTATTTTAGCTTTATTTCTAGGTAGGCGCTCAGAAGGTACAAATAATTTAGTAAAAGTGCCAGGAGGCCAAAGTAAGGGGTCTAACAACTTGTCTTGCATATCTGCTGAGACAGTTAGGAGAAAGGATGCAACCGGTTTAGAGCTTTTACTGATTTTTCGACAAGAAATACCACCAGTCGCAATATTTTTGGACTTTAAATACTTTGATATGTCCTCGCACATCGTTTCTGGACACAAACGGGTGACGAAAACATTCGAAGGTTTAGGTATCGTTCTCAAAGAGGCCCCAATACCATTTCCTAAAGAGGACTGAGATGCAGTGCCATTCGCTACTGTGGAAGGCTCCCTCCTTTCAGTTGCAATTGCACGTTTCCGGGATCGGTTTTTACGGATGCTTTGTTTACGGGTTTGCTTGGAATGCTCCACAGGAATAAGAGCATTCCTATTAAAACCCAAGTCAGGTTCGGAAGATTTGGCCAACGCAAGCGGCACGTGCGAAGCCCGGACAGCATTTATTACCTACAGTTAATAATAGTGAATTTTGTCTAAGAACCCGTGTGAGTGTGTTTAATTGATGTGTGATATCGCCGCAGATAGGGAGTTTGTTATGTTTGTATTCGATTATGTTACAAAGTTTCTGAGCTGATTCTGTACAATTTGTTAGTTTCTCAAGCTCGAAATTGAAATCTGTTAGGTCGTAATACACTATTACCTGCCATTCGTTGCTATACAGACCCACGCGTCCTACTTCCTCAAAGTAGATTCCAGGATTCGATTGTAGTGGGGTGATTCTTAATGAGCAGTCTGCTGCTGGTACACAAGCACAAAGCACGAGAACGGTCATAAGGAGATGGTCCTGAGACAAGAGTTTGGATTAGGTTTTATTCCAAAAATAGTTTTAGATTGTTATTATGTACAGTCTTAAGCTTATTCCCTATTTTAATTGTGGAATTTTCGGTGGAGTTCATTTTTACTATATCGTAGGGGCCTGTCCATAATGGAGATAATTTATTTTTTCGCGTATGATTTTTTAATAGAACTTTGTCATTGAGACAAAATACTTTTTCTTTTGAGGTTTTGTCATACCATACCTTCGATTTGCCTTTGTATTTAATTAAGTTTTCTTTGGCAATCTTGTGACTATGCTTTAGTCGGGCCTTTAATTCGTTATTATAATTATCATAATTATAGCATAAACTAGGATCTAATTTTACTATTGAAGGTATTCTCGGTGGATATCCGTATATAAGTTCGTACGGGGTGAAATGTGTACTGCTGTGAACGCTAGTATTATATACATACATAGCATAAGGAATCCATGTATCCCATGTCAACGGGTCACGGTTTACGTAATGACGTAAATATTCTGCCAACGTCGTATGGCTTCTTTCTAAAGCACCATTAGTTTGCGGATGATAAGGCGTTGTTTGTAATTTCTTTATATGTAATAATTTACACATTTGTATGAACATTTCACTCAAAAAATTGGAACCTTGATCCGTTAGTATGGATTCCGGGATTCCGTGTCTACACACAATGTTTGTTACAAAAGCTTCGGCTACTGTACGAGCTTCTGCATTATGTAAAGGTATAGCCTCTGTATATTTTATGAGGTCATCCTGAAATGTTAGAAGGTATTTATTACCTTCATGACTCACTGGTAATGAACCTACAATATCTAGGGCGATTCTCTCGAATGGCTTAGAGCTGGTTGTAGTAATTTTCATTGGCATTCTGAGATTTTTGCTCAATTTATTAAGTTGACAAGAATCACACATTTTTATGTATGTTTCTACATCCCGTGTTATACTTGGCCAATTATACATTGTTTGGATCTTTTTTAATGTTCTTGTAACACCTTGGTGACCACCTATAGGCGTATCATGGCATAATTTTATTATTTCCTTTTGTTTTTCACTATCCGTGACAATGATAATTTGTGAAAGGTATAGAGTTACTTGGATTTTTTCAAATACCAACGAAACCAGTGTTTTGAGCTCGAAGTGTGTTCTACTATCAGCCTTAGGTATGTACATATTTATTTCCTTCTGTTCAGCACAATGGTTTCGTAGCTTTAACAACGACTCGATTAGTTCATTGTAGTCTTTCCTATTTCGCATAGGAAAGGTAGTCTTGCACATGACAAAGGTTTGCTTCTTGTATAACTGTGCTCTTAAACCTGAGTTTGGTATATCTAATGAAGAGAAAATTTCCTTCAACTGATCTTCGATGTGGTTGTCTGTATTTGGTAATAGAAAATACTTATAAGAGATACCTTTTTGTGTGATTAGATTTTCTATTTTTTCATACATGAAATCCATATTAGCGTGGGGTGAAGATACATATTTATTATAAATGTATTCCACAGGATCGGGTTTGTCTACGGTTTTTTGTGGAAACTTTGCTTGGTTCCTGGTTATTACATTTATAACTTCCGGCTCGTCTTGCGTAGCTTCATCGGGAACTATGCGACTTAGAGCATCTGCATTTGCATTTAGCAATCCGGGTTTGTGGTGGATCTTGTAATCGTATTCCTCTAATTTGATTCTCCAGCGCATGAGGCGGGAGGAGGAATCCTTCAAATTCATAAGCCAGACCAATGGTTTATGATCCGTTATGATATTGAACTTCCTTCCATAGAGGTATGGCCGAAATTGTTCCACGGCATATACGATTGCTAGAAGCTCTTTCTCGATAGTCGAATACCTTGTTTCTGCCGGGTTTAAAGTCCGACTGGCGAAACAAATTGGTCGGTCTTTACCAATCTTACCCTGCGATAAGATAGCACCTAGAGCAACATCACTTGCATCCGTAGTGACGTTAAATTCTTGGTCGAATTCTGGATAAGCAAGGATAGGTGCGGCTATCAATTTACCCTTGAGGATTTTAAATGACTCGTCGCAAAAACTGTCCCATGTGAATGGTGTATCCTTCTTCAATAGAGCAGTTAAGGGTTTAGCCAGTTTTGAGAAGTTTGGAATAAAACGCCTGTAATAACCAACAAAACCTAGAAAGGCCTTAATATCCTTGGCTTTCTTAGGAGTTGGGTAAGTTTTAACGGCTTTTATTTTCTCCGGGTCTGGGGATACGCCTTGCTCATTTACGACGTGTCCAAGATAAGCTATTTCTTTCTGCAAGAAGTGGCATTTATCTGGCTGAAGCTTGAGTCTATGTTCTCTTAACCTCTCAAACACCCGTATAAGTTTGGCATTATGATCCTTTAAATCATAACCGTAGATGACTGTATCGTCTAAATAAACAAAACAATGAATGCCTTGGAGACCAGTAAGGGCAGTATTCATTAGCCTTTGAAATGTCGCTGGGGCACCTTTTAAACCAAATGGCATCCTGTTGAAATGAAAATGCCCGAATGGTGTACTAAATGCCGTTTTATCTTTATCCTTACTATTCAT
The DNA here is from genome assembly GCA_963924295.1 of Dioctria rufipes. Classification (NCBI taxonomy): domain Eukaryota; kingdom Metazoa; phylum Arthropoda; class Insecta; order Diptera; family Asilidae; genus Dioctria; species Dioctria rufipes. The sequence continues at coordinate 122,294,147 of OZ002742.1, forward strand.
AGGAATCTGGTGGAAACCGCTAGCTAAGTCCAGTGTCGAGAAATACTTAGATCTTCCTAACTGATCCAATATCTCTGTTATATTGGGCAGAGGATAAGCATCTCCGACAGTAACTTCATTTAATCGTCTGAAATCAACGACAACTCGCCATCGCTTCTTGCCGGTTTCGTCTGGTTTCTTGGGAACCAGCAGAAGTGGAGAATTCCACGGGCTTCGGCTTGAACTAATAATCTCTTTCTCGATCATGTCATTTATTTGGCGGTTTATTTCCTCCTTTGAGATTCAGGCAAACGATATGGTTTCACGAATATCTTCCCAGTGTTGTTGAGGATAGGTATTTCATGGCTAGCAGCATCAGTAGTAAAGTGGTCTCTTTCAAAGTAAAAGAAGTCATTGAATTCTCTACAGATTTTAAGAACAGATCGCTGTTTTTCTTGGTTACAGTGTTCCAATGATAGATGGGTTTCTAATTTATGTAATCGGTCTGCAACAGGGTCATGCTCATAATTGATTTGGAGAACTTTGTAATCACTCAAATCCTCCAAATCAAGTTTAATCTCCTGATCATCTAATTTTACTGAATCCGATGTGGAATTTAATATTGATAAATTTGCAAGCATGTTTTTAGAGCTTACCAGTGTGTTTCCTGTATAAACGCCTGGCTGTATCTCCTTCTTTGGGCAAAAGGCTTCTCCGTTTCTTTCTACGGGTATTGTGACAATTACTTCTGAACGAGGGGGGAGGTTAATTATATTCAGTGATGAGGGATTGTTGCTCGTTTCTATACTACTGTTGGGATAATCCACTTCTTCGACTTCCCTTTGTTTATTCATTATATTTTCTTGATCATCCTTATTATCGTTATTCACTACATTGTCTGTAATTTTCCCTTCCTTGTGAGGGTTTTGTTTCTTCAAATAACCATTTCCACAGGTCACTGTCTTAGCATCGTGTACTTGTGGTGGATTCAGTTCATTTGACTGTTTCTTGATTCTATCTTCCTTTGAGGCATTCGATCCTGAGCAACTCACATAGGCATACCGAATTGTACTGGATCTTGGATGCTCTGGATAGATAATTTATCATTATTATAAAAAGATAATAAAATAATTGGATGATCTTTCCAAAATTCTGTTGATTGTTTTTGTCTACCTCTCCATTTGAGGTTCCCTTTGTTCACTTTGTTTACTATTATTATTATTTGTCCTTTCCTTCCCTTTTTCCTCTTTATTGTGTATCTGCTCAGTTTTTATTACATTCTTATCACCTTTACTTTCCTTTCCCCTAGGTAGTTTACTCCTTAAACAAATTTCTAGACACATATCTGAGTAGTTTATTGCGCAGTTGTATTCTTTCAGGAAGTCATTCCCTAGAATACCGTCGCAAGGTAGTTTACTGCCTTCCGGGACTATATGAAATGGGTGTTTCAGCTTAAACTCGCTACCTGGCCTGACAAATGTAATTGCACCATAAGTAATTCCGTAAGAAGCAAAACTATCTCCAGCCAAAGTAGTGATAAAAAAGCGTTTATCCTCGTATACAAGTGCCTCGTCATGCGTAGACTCAGTTTTTATCAAACTGATTTCAGCGCCCATATCGAGTAGAAAAGTGGCTGGGGTTTTTATTGAAAAATCTACTGGAATAGTCACTGTCAAGGAATGGTTAAGGGCTTTTATAGGTACCCTTAACTTTGTCAAATAACTTTGGTTATTTACTGGGGATGCTCGTGAACGATAGCTTGTGTAGTTATGAGGCGGGAAGGTTCGTCGTTCGATACCTCCCGCGTAAACTCGTTTTTCGAAAATTGATTCCGTACATCTGACCATCTGACTTGTCTGAAATTAGTCGGTTGGCTATGGGGAGTATTTGCTGGACGAGGAGTTTGCTGCCTTGATGAGAATTGTGGTCGATCTCTTTCGAAGTTTGATCGCCTTATCCGTTCATCGTACAGCCGGCTCCGATATTCATTCTGTCTGTGATTTGGCTTATGGCTTTCAATTGCTCATTCCTGAGGCCATCTTCGAATGCGCGTATAGCATTTTGCTCATTTTATTTGCTTCGTTAAAAGTTACAGATTTTAAATCGGATAACGCTTTTGTTACCCTGTTTGCAAATAATGTGAGATCTTCGCGAGTACCTTGCTTAAGGCGCGTTAGCTCTCCTTGTATAGCTACTCGCGGTCTCTTTTCTTGGAACTGAGCGTTTAGCTCTATCTTTAGAGCATCCCATGAAGAGATGTCTTTAAATCTTAGCAAGTCGTAAGCTGGACCTGTGAGCTTTGTCTTTACTATAGTAAGAAAGATATTTTTGTCTTGAACGGTTTTGGCTTGTGTGAGCAATAATTCACAGCAGGTGATGAAACGGTGTAAATCCTCGGTTCTGCCATCGAACTCGGGGATCATATTTCGTGCATCAGTGAGGGATATTCTAAGTGCCGTGGCTTCATTGGATTCAGTTCCAGGTGCCATTTTTGGAGTTTTTGTGGATTTTATGAATCGCGTAGCGCGAGCTAAACGATTTCCAGAAAGCCTGTTGCTATGAGTAGCTCGGGCTGAATAATTTTTCGCACGTGTCACTACAATTTTGACTGTAAAAAGACGGAACCAGCACTCAAACCTTTTTTCACTTCACTTATTATATTTAGTAAATAAGATAATAATAATAATAAAGATTGAAATTTAACACGAGGGTTGGCCTGAAAATGCCCTGTGCGAGGAGAAGAAAAAAATTTCTTTGAGAAAAAAGGTTGATTTTTTTTTTTTAATTTGTTAAAAATGAAAAAAAAATTCTGTTAAAACGCGACGGAGAGAGAGAATAGTTTTTTTTTTAAACTAACACTTTCACTTCTTAATATGAGACATATATGTATAAATGTTTAAAAAAATATATATATAAAAATTTAATTTATGTAGAAGATAAAATTTTAAAATATGCATTTGGAGGACTTACTGTTGTATTCCCATGATGAAAGTGGTCTTCCTTTTTTTTCACTGACACTGTTATTTACACTTTTTGTATTATTTTTTTTGCGTACATATATTTTCCTTGCCTGCTGCTATTCTCCTGCTTATTGGTCCATTACTGCGCGTACTTGCTCGTACGTATCAAAGTACCACGTTGCCTCGTCGTCGTCGTCAGGGTTCTTTCTTCTATGGATAGCTGAATATATTTCTACTGCAGAGGCTTCGTTCTCTAGCAGGAAATCCAGTTCTCTGTGGAAAGGATCTTCGTCTCCTGCGTCGCTGGTCCCGGACTCTATATCGCTATTGCTGGCCTCGGACTCTATTTCGATGTCCTCTTCGTACTCGCTGACGTCCTCTTCAAATTCTACGTCCTCAATGATCTGGGCGATGTTTTCTTCCGCTTCTGCCGCGGGTAAATCTTCCTGATGCCTAGGGTAGCACATTAGCACATGGAGATCTTCTATCTTTTTGCCGTAATTTTTACTCCTGGGTTTTCACGTGGAAATCCCACCGCTGCCACCAATTTCTGTTGCGCGTCTGTTGGGCAACAGGACGAGGGAGTGCTTCTCGTAATAGAGGAAGATCACCTGCCCTTTCTGAGTTATATGTAGAAGAAAAAAAAACTTTCACTTTTACTTTGTAGGTAGTTCTTTGATTTTATTCTGTCCACATTTAATTCTCTTATTTGAAATACAAACTTATTCTTTTAATTGTTCTGTTATTAAGAACTTAACACTTTATTCTGTTAATTATTCTACTTCTAAGTATACACTCTTAATACTTTTTATTGAAAATTCACACTGTGCTACTACAACTTATTGGTTTACTTTTAGGTTAGCTAATAGATTCCTTACCGTTGGTCGGGGGAATCTTATCAGTAGTTCTTAATTTTTTAAATTGTTGAAATTGATTGCCCCGATCGTACAAAATGATCGGAAATTTATACTTTAGGGTTACGCCATCTTCTCATGATCAGTAGCTGAGTATTTCCTATTTACAAGAAACCTCGCCCCTTTACTAGGTTTCCAGCGAATCGCAGAAGCAGAAAGACATTTTGAGTTTTCCCCTTCGGGAAATTCTTATAGGAATTAGCGAGTATCTCTTCGATACTCGTTCTTAATTTATGTTTGTTCCTATCAGTTTTCAAGCTTTCCCCACTAAGAACGTTTGACAAGAAAGTTCTTGAGTACTTAATGCTTTCGTAAGACATTCCCCTCCGAGAGTGCTTGAAATATTCTCATGTAAGCAATTTCATGTATGTACATAGTATCTTAGTGGCCCAGTTGACCATATTTTGGGGTTTTTGACTGAGGAAGAGAAATTGTTTACTGCAGTCATTTGTTATGCAATTTGATACGCTCGATTGTTTGCAATTGAGCGTTGGTATTTCCTTATGCTAGAGGAAATAGAACATTTGTTTGCTTCATGGCACACAATTGGATTTTAATGTTTTGTGTTGCTTCCTGACAGCATTTCTGAGATTTTTTCACGGCCGCCTTTTGAATATTCTTTTGTTAATTGGCTTGGCCCGTGTTTTAATGCCTTGCATGATACAAATGTGTCCTCTAGGGAAAGTACGTATCCTTTCTTAAAGAAAGTAATGAGTGGCCCTGGTATACTGTTAGTATATAAAAACAAAAGGTGTTTTGGGAGCCGCCACTCATTACAAAACCAATTTTTTACGGCCCATAAGCCATAACACGAATGCGTGCTAGTACTCGGACCAATCGAAAGTACCCACAAAATATGTTACTCCATGATTAAAGCAGCAGGAAGCACATACCCTGCCAGTTAGTAAAGTATGTGAAAATAAGTACAAAAAGTTACAACAATCCAAAACTAACGTAAGCTTTTCGGAAAACACAGCTGTCTTACAACACGTAAGATACTTATTCCTGGATCACGAAGATCCCAAACATAATCGGCGAGTCAACAAGTTAGACCAGAACCTCAGCCTGGACCCAATTATAAGTTCGGTAGAAAAATTTTCCATATCCGAACTCTATTTTACCTCAAAGGTGACAAGCTAACATATACAAACGTTATCACCAACAATATTCACTTGATACAAGATCAGGCGCGCATAAACCAAAAGGCCTATAGTTTACCAGAGACCCAGAGACAAGTAATCAACGAACAATTAAGGGAAATCGAGAAATGCTAGACAACGGGATAGTCCAAACTAGCAAAAAGCTGGTCCCGACGGAGAAAAAAAGTGGTGTGTCGCTGTCGATTTTCGTAAATTAAACGAAAAGAAAATTGGCGATGCATATCCGCTACCCCGACTCGAGAATATTCTTTACCAACTAGGTCATGCCAGGTAGTTTACCACTCTCGATTTCGCCCACGGTTATCACCAAGTCTTAGTCGATATAAAAGATCGACATAAAACCGCTTTTAGCACTAATTACGGGCACTACGAATTTAAGCCTATGCCATTCGGACTCAAAGGAGCTCACGCTACATACCAACGCCTCACGAACTTCGTTTTTACAGGCCTCGAATGTTTCGTTTATCTTGACGACATCATCATTTACGGAAAGAACCTAAATGCATAATGATAAACTGAAAAAAGTCTTCGACAAATTGAGAAAGAACAGCCTCAAACTGCAGCTAGAGAAGTGCCAGTTTTTGAGAAGAGAAATTGTTTATCTCGGGCACGAATGCTCTAGCGAAGGTGCGTTAACAGACCACAGCAAAACGGTCTGCGTCCAAACAATTCCTATTCCTAGAACATTAAGACAATTGCAGTCCTTTTTAGAACTTGCCAATTACTATAGGAAGTTCATCCCGATTTTCTCTAAAATCGTTAGTCCAATAACGAATTTACTCCGAAAAGATGTAAAATTCACTTGGACCGAGAAATGCCAAGAAGTATTTCAAAACATTACAAAAGCACTAATTTCCCCATCACTTTCAATCTTTTTCTAAGCAATTCAACCTTATAACGGAAGTCAGTAACGAGACTTGGGGAGCTGTACTTTCTCAAGGAGAAGTGGGAAACGACCATCCTATCGCCTATGCAAGCCGAACGCTGAACAAAACCGAGAGAAATTACTCCATAATTGAAAAGGAGTTATTGGCTATAGTTTTGGCAACTATAAATTTCCGATGCTACCTTCAAGGCAGGAAATTCACAGTCTACACTGATCGAGGTTTGTGGTTTTTTTAATGTAAAATACAGAGTTCGATTATAACATCGAATACAAACAACCAGGGAAGTATAATACCAATGCGGATGCATTAATTTAAATCCCAGAGGCGAAAATACAGCCCCCTGCTACGCTTGAATAAGACATAATTCCAGTCAAGGCACCTGAGATAATCACGAGCCCCGAGGAAGTTCAAACAATCACGATCACAATCACGGCTCTCCTTTTGGCGGCCATCAGGGTGTCATTAAGACTTATAAAAAATTAGATGCAAGTATTGATGGAGACACATGCTTAGCGATATAAAGAAATACATCAAAAAATCCCCTAAGTGCCAAACAATGAAAGTATTTCCACAATTTAAGATGCCAATGGTAATAACGGACATCGCAGAACAACTTTTCGACAAGGTTTACTTCGATATAGTAGGTCCATTATAAGAGACTATATCAGGTAATAAATATATCTTAACTTTTCAAGATAACCTTACCAAATTTGTCGATTGGTATGCCATACCTAATGGAGAAGCAGTAACAGTGGCGCAAGTCTTTTTGAATGAGATTGTCACCCGCTATCGCATTCCAAAGGGAATAGTCACCGATCAGAGAAATAATTTCCTGAGTGAGCTATTCAAGAATGTCTGCAAACTTCTGAATGTCAAGAAGTTACAGACTCCAGCATACCATCCACAGTCTAATGGAGCGTGCCCATAGACCATTAATCGATTATCTGCGTACAATCGTAGACGAAAATCCCAAAATATGGGATCAATTCCTACGGACCGCTGCATTCGTGTACAATAGTAGTGTACACGAGGGTAATAAATTAACCCCGATGGATTGCTTTTAAGGCTTCACAGCGGATGTCCCCTCTAATTTAAAACGGGATCCAGAGCCCGTTTACAATCACGAAAGTTATTATCACATGCTGAAATACAGATTGTAAAAATCATATGCCACGGTTCGTAAAAACCTTTTAGCCAACAAACAACGCTCAAAGGCATATTACGACAAAACAGTCGGGCTTCTCACTTCCACCTAGGAGACAAAGTTCTCCTCAAAAGTGAAAGCCCAAAACAAAAACTGCCTCAAATCTTGGTCCAACAAACACTACCATAAAAATGGGCAAGCAGCAGGTTGTCGTATACAACAACCGTTTGAAGCCCTATTAAGAGTAGTATACTGGTGCATACACTTTTAGAAAATAAGTTCACCTGAAACAAAATTTCGCCAGTTAAACTAACAACTACCTACTTAATAGTTCCGCACTCGGAATTATTTACTATGACTCACGAAGTCAATCTTTACCTAAATTTTATTTAAATCAATAAAAAATACGTAAATGTACATGCATATACGTTATTACTTATAACGAAATAAAAATAAAACTGGACATAACAAATAAATCCTTACTTTTTCGTTACTATGAATAAATTGAATATTTTATCAATAAAATTTCTTTTTGAAAAAGTACAATGCTCATCGTCTTAAAAGCTCATAGAAAAGTTGATGAAGTTTAGCATGCTTTGACTTGCATTCCTCATATCTTGCTGTGAAAGTTTTAGCAAGTAAGTGTTATGTACGGAATCGCTAATCGAAGTTAGAGAGAGAATTTTCTCTAACTTCTCCGCAATGATTTTAAATAACAAAACGTTTACTTTTATTAAAAGTATAAAATATATTTTATTATTTTAAAAGAAAAGAAATATATATATAAAAAAAAATACAAGAGTATGTAAGATTTATATTTGTCGATTGGTTTAACACACGGCGATCTGAGATGAACTGAACTGTACTTCTTAAAATTATCTTAAACCAACAGAACATAAACATGAAAGTAGCTGAGTAGCACAATTCGCTTCTCGAGAAAATGTTTATGTTTACAAAGATTTAATAAAGTATCGTATTACAGTTTTCTTAGCAAACTACGAAGAAACAAAGTATGCACAGTAAAATGTTGCTGACAATAAAGAAGATTGTTTCTTATCTAATATGAATAATCAAGTTATGCATAACACCTCCCTTACTAAAATCAAACAATATTCATAAAAGTAAGATTATTGTTTGTACGGACTAAATTTAAAGTTCTTCATTATAAAATGAATAAAATACTTTCAAAAAAATTTTGTTTCTCTTTTTTTTTTTTTTAGCTCTGGTTCCTGTCCTCCAAATCTTCAATTCTTAGCACGCGTGAACGTGGACGTCTACTTAACGTTGGACTTGTCTGACTTCTATAATAATGTACAGATTGTTCACTTTCTACCAATATTATTTCTTCTATTAAAACAGCTTTTAAAGAAGGTGATTTCACTTGACTTTACACATTTTACAACTATGTATATAATCACAATAGTAACTATTGCAGCAAAGGTAAACATTCCTCCCTGTACTCTCTCTGGTATTGGTTTCAACAATCTATTCAAAAAACTTTCCTCATTTTGTAATTCGATACTCAAGTCATTCAGATCTTTCAGTTTTGTTTTTAATGCAGTTATCGGCACCACATTAATTCTTACATTATTCAATTTCACATTTATGCAGTCATCTAGATCAAAATTAAATTTGTCTTTATTCAAATAACTATAGGTAACATTACTAGCTATTATTTCTGTTTCTATTGTTGTAAATTTACAATTAGCATCTAAGAATAGAATTCCCGTTCCTTGAATTACATCTTCGTTCTGACTATCTTCACATTTACATTTGTATTTTGTGGGGTTATAAATGGCGAATATATATTTGTTTATGTCTAAACCATGGAAAATTTCAAAATTATTGGGAACATGACTGATTTTACAATTTTGAATTGACCTTTTCATAAAAACATTTAATACACATTCTTCTCGCCTCACAGTGTTATACATTATTAACTCTCCGCAAGCATAATTCTTATTATACTTTTTACACTTATTCAAGTCTGGTAGGAGTGTATATTCTTCTTTATTTTCGCTAATTACAAAATACTTATCTTGAAAATCAAAAATGAATGATTGATCTGCTTTTATAATTGGTAGTATTATAGTTTCATATAATTCAAATTTTTCGTTTTCTAATATTGGTACATCAACAAGTATTCTAATAGTTTTATCAGAAAGGTAAGCCATAGTTTTACATTCTTGAATGAGGTTGTGATAATTTTCGGGAACTGGGTCAAATAACAAGTCTTCCTTATACGGATGCTTTTGCAAGATTTCAATAAATTTCACCGGTTTTAGTATAATTGGATGGACAATATTTGCATTCAGTAAAAGGATTGCTTGCTCCATTACGTCAGTTTCGATATCTAAGGCCAGAGTTTTATCCAAAACCTGCCTGTGAATTTTTTCGAAGTATTTATTAATTTCTAATTTCTGGTTAATGTCATTCCGTTCGGCTGCGATACTATTAGTCTTTGCGATAATATCATTAATTTTTTCTTCGTGGGCATAATAGCTATTATGGAGAGCTTTATTCTGTTAATTCAAAGATTTCATTATTACAATTTGGGATTTGAGACTATTTTGGATATTTTCGCTATTACTTTGTAATGTTCTGATGGTATTTTCATAGTATTCACTATCTTCACTGTCCATCGTTCCGAATAAACCCTTCAATCCCTTACCAACAAAATTAGCCAATCCTCTTTTCTGTCCTCCCATAATTTTATTCCTTTCGATTCCTAACAAACTATGTATGTCATCCAATCTTCTATTTATTCGATTGGTATGTTTAGAAACCTCATTTCGTATTTCATCGCATTCTAATTTGTAGTTATTACATGTTTCTCCTAATCCTTGGGACTGCTTAACTATACTATCTATACTTGCTTCTATTTCATTGATATCTATGCTGTTAATTATAGAAATATAACCTTTGATACGCCTCATTTTTCCCAATTGCTTGAAGTATAACCCATTTGAGGTCACTCCCTGAACCTTGATGACATCACTTACAGTGATCAACCTGAAAATGTTTGATTTTACTTTTATTATATTTAATAGATTGATTGTTTCTTCTAATTATAATAGAGTCCTCCAAAACTTTGACTATTCTAAATGGACCTGAATATTTTTCACTCAATTTATCTCTTCGATCATTTTCAACCAGGATGAGATTTTTAACCCTAAATTCCTTGATCTTAGAGCCCAATTTTTTATCGTATCTCTCTTTAGCCTTATTTTTTGCATTAAGTAAATTTCTTTTAGCCTCCGTTTCCATACGAATTAATTTCAGTTGCAATTCCTGAATATAGTCGACCGTAGTATTAAGTTTCATGTTGCCAAACTCGCTTGGAACATTTGCTTTTCTTCCAAATAACATTTCGTGAGGGGTGAAACTTGTACTATTATGTTTTGTAACATTATGACAGAATGCTGCATACCTGAATAACTTTGCATATTCCGGTTTAGTCCTATCCTTAGTTACTGATCTTATATATTCACCCAGTCTTGCATGTGTTCTTTCAGCTGACCCATTATTCTGTGGATAAGCACTGCTTGTTTTCAAATGCTTAATTCCAAAAAGTTTGCATAATTCCGACATGATCTCATTCAAAAATTCTCCACCATTATCAGTAAGGACATATTTTGGTATTCCGAAATACAAAATCCATTCATTAGTAAATGCCCTGGCTATAGTTTCACCTTTCTTATCCTCGATTGGAATGTATCTTATATATTTGCTCAAGTCATCTTGTATTGTGAGACTATAAAGAGACTTATTCCCTTCTTTATAAGGGCCTGTGAGGTCCATTGATACCTTTTCGAGACTACATTCAGCACTAGTTACAATTTTCATTGGATTTCTTCCTGGATGTCTATTAATTTTCTGCTTCTGACATGGCACACATTTCTTTATGTATTCAATAACATCTCTATTTAAACCTTTCCAATAGAATCTCTCTCTTATCCTTGTTATAGTAGCTTTTTGTCCTCCGTGACCACCTATTAAGCCTTCGTGGTTCTCCCTAATAATTTTTCGTTGCTTATCTTTGTCCTTGACAATTTCAATTTCTTCTGCAACGCGTTCATCTGAATTACTTTCTTTATTATGTCCTTTAACCTTCTGACTAGTGGTTTTATTGCTCACATTAGCACTGCTTGGACTAAGGTTCCCGTCATTGGCTTCAAACATTTCTTTCAAACCTAATCCATTCTGCTCTGAATCCAACAAATCTTCCCCAAAAATCTCTCTTATATTATCTTCCACTTCCTTTGTATATCTTTCATTTGTTCTTTCTACCGGATATATCAAGTTTCTACTTAACTCATCTGCTACTATATTATCTACTCCTTTTTTGTATTGATTTACATAATCATACTCCTCAAGCTTCAACCGCCATCTTGCAAGTCTTGACCCTGAGTTTTTTACATTGAATAGCCATGTCAACGGTCTATGATCGGTTTTAATTTTAAACCTTCTACCATAGAGGTATGGCCTAAAATATTGTGCAGCCCATACCACAGCAAGGCACTCCTTCTCAGTTGTGCTATAGTTACCTTCAGCGCTATTTAGAGTTCTACTAATAAAATGAATGGGTAAATCTTTTCCTCCATACTCTTGGGATAGAACTGCGCCCATGCCAGAATTGCTAGCATCAGTTGTGAGGATAAACTCTTTGTTGTAATCCGGGTACTGTAGCATAGTAAATTCTTTCAATCTTTTCTTCAATTCGTCGAAACTACTTTGTTCTTTATTTCCCCAGTAAAATTCAATGTTCTTTTTCAATAACCTATTCATTGGTGTCGCTATAATACTGAAATCTTTTATAAATTTCGGATAGTATCCTATCATTCCTAGAAAACTCTTTACTTCTTTTTGATTCTTAGGTTCACCCAATTTATCAATCGCTTCGACCTTCTTTAAGTTAGGTGAGACACCCTTACTAGTAATTAGATGACCCAAATATTCTACTTCGGTCTTCATAAATTCCGATTTATCCATTTGAATCTTTAGATTCGCATCCTTTATTCTTTTCAAAACTCGCCTCAGTATTTCATTGTGTTCTTCTAAATTCTTACCATAGACCACTATGTCGTCAATATATACAAAGCAACCTCTACCTAACAATCCATTTAATACGGTATTCATCATCCTCTGGAAGCACGCTGGTGCATTCTTGAGTCCAAATGGCATTTCTAGCAAAATCCCTCAGTAAATGCAAACTTCGATAATTATTTTTCTTTTATTTGTATTTTAAAGTTAAATACTTTTTGGGTATCTTTTAGGAATTATTATTTCATCGAGGGAATCAAAAAACGTCGGTGGACTGAACATCCTCCCGCCTCAAAAAAAGGAAAAAAAGGAAAAACTATAATGTGTAAATAATAAACTTACATTTTTTCAGGTGAAATATGTACATCTTTTTTCCCTTCTGTGTCAATTTCAGTGTAGTATCTCCAGGAAGACTCCATTTAAAAAACTCTTTGAATTCCTGATTCTGTCCCAGGGTGAGCTCTGTAGGTTCCATACTGATTGCTGACGGCCTTTGCGTTGGTGTTGGGGGATTAGTTGGTAGATCTGCAAATTGTACTGGTGGATCGATCACGATATCCATTAATTGGATTGGTTGTGAAGCGATAGTCTCCTGCGGTGGTAGTTTGATGTTGCTCACTGCCTTTGCAGCTGTACTGGGAGTGATAACCGTGCTAACTGGTCTTATTTCTTTGATAGGCATCATAAAGTTTAGGTCTTCTGGCAGGCTTGGTAATGCTGTCGATGTTGCAGGTTCTCTTTTCGTCCTCTGTGACGTTATTGGGACATGAGCTTCTAGGCTGCGTTCCTTTGGCTTTGGTTTTGCTCTTGGTCTGTTGTTGGTCTCAATATCCAATTCTGGCATGCTCAATGGCGTAGAGCGTGTTGCTGTACTGTAGGAAGCCTTGGCCGAGTTGGTACCCGAGCTTCTGACCGCGGTGTAAATTTGAGGCTATCGTGGTTTTTTTATTTAAATAGTAACCTTTTGATTTCAGGTGATGCCAGCCTTACCTCAAATGGCCTTGCCTTTCGCTTAATAGGCGATGAATGACCGGTTGGTGGTCGCACAATCACTGATCGGGGTCTGCGTGCCTTTTTAGGAGTTGGTGGCAGTGGACTAACTGGCTTGATTGTCTTATGAGGTGCCAATAGCTCCGGAGGTGTAGGTGCGAGGCCTACTACTGTAAGTGGTTTTCTTGTGGATTTTTTCTTTAATCTCAGAGTCTCCATATTTATAGCAACATGGGAGGAATCCTCATCCTTAAGCTCGTTTATAGCTAATTGACAGAGTTTATTAACTGGGCGTTTTCTTACGTCATTTCTGTATTTCACTGATACTACTCGAACTGTTCCATCCTCTCCAGGGTTTAGTTCTAGAATTCGACCCAAAGACTATTTTTGTGGTGGTAAATTATCTTCTTTTACTAGGACTAGTTCTCCTATGGATGGACCCTTGTGTTCTGTTTTCAATTTTGTCCGCTGTTCCAAGAGGGTCAAGTATTCTTGTGACCACCTTTTCCATATATCCTGATATAACCTTGTAACCAATTTCCATCTTTGGTGCAAGTGTTTACATTGAATATCCGGTTCAGGTGGTGCTATGAGAGGGCGTCCTATCAGGAAGTGGCCTGGAGTCAATGGCTCGAGGTCTCTGGGGTCGCTGGATTGTTATCCTATCGGCCTTGAGTTCAAGCAAGCTTCGACCTGGTATAGGACTGTGGTGAACTCTTCATAAGTTAGGAGCGTTTCTCCCAAAATCCGCTTTAGGTGTCCTTTAACTGATTTTACACCAGCTTCCCAAAGACCGCCAAAATGGGGGCTGGAAGTGGGAATAGACTTCCATTCGGTTCCGTCATTGGCCAAAGTTTCTGCTGCTTGTTTGGTGGAATTGCCTATGATAAGCTCCAAGTCCTTCTCCATTTTGTTCCGATCTCCGACAAAATTGGTGCCGTTATCACTAAATATCTGTTTACAGTTTCCATGGCGGGCAAAGAATCTCCTGTAAGTTGCCAAGAAGCCATCTGTAGTAAGATCACTTAGCAGTTCCAAGTGTACTGCCTTTTTTGCCACACAAATGAAAAGACCTATGTAACCCTTTATGGTTTTGGTGCCTCTCCCTTTAGACATTTTAGTGATAAATGGGCCTGCATAATCAACCCCACTGTGTGAAAATGGTGGAGATGGAGTTATTGGCACTGCTGGTAGGTTATCCTTTACAGGTTGTATGCTTTGTTGACGATGTCTTGTGCATGTTACACACTTGTGAATTCTTCATTGTACGACCCGTTTACCATCAATTATCCAAAATTTCATCCTTATGTAGTTCAGTGCAAGCTGCGTGCCTCCATGTAAGGTTTGTTGGTGAGCATAATCAATGATAAGGTTGGTGACGTGGTGTTTTTGAGGTAGTAATATTTGATGCTTCGTATCTCTCGAAAGATCAAAGTTTCCCAGTCTTCCGCCAACCCGCAAAATACCTTCTTTGTCCAGTAATGGGTGCAGCGAAAGCAGCTTGCTGGTTTTTTTCAGCTGTCGATGCTTTCTTAGGGTGGTTATTTCTTCATAAAATTGTTCCAGTTGTGTAATTTTTATTATGAACTTCTTTGATTTCTCTAATTCTGGGATTTTAGGTAGTCAAATTTCCTTTGTGTAGTTAATGATCTACAGTTGTTGATGAATCGCAGGCAATGGGCAATTATTCTTACTTGTCGGGTGTATGTTGAGCAGGTGAAAACACCTTGGGACGAAATCGATGCTTGCAAGGCCATTACTTCTTTTTTTGCTTCTTCATATGTCAACGGTTTCAGTTTGTTTGAAGGCCATGCCTGAGGTTGTTGTCTTAGCCATAGTGGACCCTTCCATCAGAGGTTATGCGTAGCCAATTTGTTTGGTGTGGTACCTCTTGATGCAACATCCGCAGGATTTTCTTGGGAGGATATGTATCTCCATATACTTATGTTAAATATGTTCTGTATTTGGCTTACTCTGTTTGCCACAAAGGTGTGCCAATTATTTGGATTTTTTGCTATCCATGCTAAAGTGATTTCAGAGTTACACCAGGCGAATTTTTGAGGTGAGCTTACTTCTAAGTTGTCAACAGTTGACTTGAGTAATTGTGCCAACAACAAGGCACCACACAGTTCCAACCTTGGTAGCGTGATTTTTTGCTTCAGGGGTGCTACCTTAGTTTTAGCCGCTAGAAGAGTTGTATGTATTTTACCAAATCCGTCTACTATTCTTGTGTAAATGACGGCTGCGTATGGTTTTTAGAGGTATCGCAAAACCAATGAAGCTGCTTTGCCTGGCCTATTCTGTGGTTAATCCATCGTGGAATTTTGATCGATTGCAGTTCCTGCATCTCTGCTTCTAGCTTCTTCCATGCCTTTGTTATTTCTGGCGGTGGGGCTTGATCCCAGTCTGTGCCTGTTTGCCATATAGCTTGCATGATAAGCTTGGCTGTTACTATTATTGGGGCTAGCCACCCTAATGGATCGTAGATTGTGGCAATTCTTGACAGTAATATTCGCTTGGTTAATTTTAATTCTTCTTTATCGAATTTTATTTTGAACTGGAATTCGTCTTGATTCGGATTCTAATGTATTCCAAGGGTTTTTATAGTATCATCCTTTCCAATTTCTAGGATTCCCTTTTCAACCATATCCTCTTGCATGTCTTGTAAAATCTCGTGATTATTTGAGGTCCATTTCCTTAGATTGAATCAACCTTTGCTTAGTAGTGAGATTATCTCATTTTGGAGCAGGCGTGCGTCATCTCGGGTGTCTACACCCGAAAGCATGTCGTCCATGTAGAGTCCTTATTTACCACATTCTTTGGTACCAAATAATCTTCTGCAAGCTGTTTCAAAGCTTTTACCGCAAGGTAAGCTGAAGGGGCTGTTCCATATGTAACTGTGTTCAATACGAATTCTTGTACATGTTTTCTCGCAGAACGTCTGCAGAGTATTCGCTAGAAATTTCGATCTCTTTTAGCTATCTTGATTTGTCTAAACATCTTCTCTATATCTGCTGTAAACACATAGCGATGATTTCTACATTTTATTAGTATTCGATTTAAGTCTTGTTGTGGCTTTTGACCTTTATGTAATAAATCATTCAGACTTATTCCTGAGTTTTACTTACAGGATCCATCGAACACTACTCGTTATTTTGTCGTAGTGCTGTCTTTTTTAAATACTGCGTGATGCGGCAGGTAGAATACTCTGGATAAATGTCCTGTGAAGGCATCAGCTGGGCTCATATGACCAAGTTTCAGGTATTGCATTGGAAAGTTATTATATTCGTTGAAGTAATTCGGTGATTTCTTTAATTGCTTCTCTAGTTGTAATAAACGAGCGAACGCTTTGTTTCTTGAATCGCCCAATTTGTTAACATTATCCTTAAATGGTAAGCGGACAATGTATCTGCCATATCTATCTCTGATATGTGTTTCTTTAAAATGTTGTACATATTGAACGGTTACCTGACTAGAGGAGATGTCTTCCTCTATTTCCCACAGTTTTTCCAGCCTTTTGTCTATTTCAGCTGTGGACAGAAAACTTGATACCTTGTTGGTTTTGATGAAGGTATCTGGAGAACAACCAAAGAGAATCCAACCTAACTTTGTATTGTGTGCCATAGGTTGCCCTGATATCAGTCCGTCCAGTATTACGTTTGCGTAAACGTCTGCGCCTAACAGTAAATCTATTGGTCCAGGAATATGATACCTCTCATCTGCTAGTGGAATATTTCCAAACTTTGTTGGATCAATTCGTGTTGTTGGTGCATCTGGTAGTAACGAATTTAATTTTTGCAATACAAGTGCTTCAGCGAGGCTTGGGCTCTCTGCTTGTTTCAGCTTAATTTGGATAGTTACCTTGCTGGAGGATTTGACGGACTTAGTATCGCCAACTCCCATTATGGTTGTTTTGATACGTTTCTTGGTTAGTTTTAAGATCTGCACCGGTTCTTCCGTAATGAGCGATACCTGTGAGCCGGGGTCTATCAATGCTCTAAAGGGTATTGATTCATTAAATATATTTTTTATATACACCTTTACAGTGGGTAGTAAAACCCTCGGAAATTTGGTTTTATTGTGTAGAATCGTTACATCTTCTTCAATTGGCTGCTTTGAATTTAGGCTATCCTTCTTATTATATGTGGTTACAGGTCTACTCATACCTTTCTTGGATTGTTCATCACCTTCATGATCTCTATGAAGCAAGGTGTGTGCTTTTTGTTGCAGTAATAACATGATTTGTTAGTTCTGCATTTTTCAGTTGCTTTGTGGGCCATGCAGTTGTTGCACAGATTTTTCTTATTAATGAATTAGTTTCGTTCCCTTACGCTCATTGCCTTAAAATCCATACACTGATATATTGCATTTTCTTTGTTGCAGAAGGTACATGAATGCTTCAATGTTGTGTGAAATGTTCTCTTTTTAATGTTGCTTTGATTTCCATCAGGTCTGGTCTACCTTGAACTTTTTATGCAGTCCAAAATCTGGTAACGTTTTTCCAAGAAATTGAACAACACCGTCGTTGGTGGCATTTCTTTGGGGTTTGTTAGACTTTCTTCAAAAAATCTGAGACTTTCGGCGTCGAGCTTTCTCGTAGCAATACAAACAATCATAGTATCAGATTCATCTGTATTGCAGTTTAAATTTTTTAATACAGCAAGGCATTCCCTTAATGTGTCATAAAGCATTATTATATCCTCTTGAGATCTGTGCTCGGCTTTCTTTGCGTCTATGATAGTATTGATGTACGTAGTAACTATCGTTTTATTATTGTTAAATCTAGCCTTTATCAGTTGAACGGCAATGTTGTAGTTCTCATTGCTCAGCTGGAGATGACTGATAACCTTCCTTGCTTCACCTTCAAGATGGAAAAGAAGGTACTGCATCTTTTCAACGTTGCTCAGATAGGGGTTGTGATCTATCACTTGGGTGAAGATGTCGCTGAACGTCTTCCATTCCTTATAGTTTCCGCTAAATTTAGATATTTTTATTGGCGGAAGTTTCGGAAAGTTGTTGGTGTGGTTCTGATGTAGGTGAGCCATTGGTGGAACTGGCTGCTGTATTGCGCCACTGGGATTGGCTGGACTGGCAGCGGATATTGTTGTTTGTGTGTCCAACTCGGTGAAAGCAAATGCTAGCTTGTCTGTTATTGGATTGATAGACTGCTTTGTAGTGGATTGTGTTGGAGATTTTGGCCCTGTAGCTTTACTTATCGCTCCGTATTTTTCAATGATATTGGTAGCATTAATGTAAATCGCCTTTGTTTCATTAAAAACGTCTTCTTCGAAATACGCGTGATCTTCACTAATGCATGTCACTATATCTCTGTGCAGCTCATTAAAGCTTTCCCAGTATTCTTCTAGTTGGAGTCCTTTGTCTACCAATTTTTCTGGGATTCTCCGTTCTAGTGGATCTTTGGTAAGATTGGTCATAAATCTTTCAATATCCGCAGTTAATTGCTTCTGGGCCTTCAGTACATGCTTCTGTACCTTTAATGAATCCTCATGCAATGGATCTGTAGGCATTTTGATTTTGATATAAGAAGAATTCCAACTTAATTTGTATCTTTTTGTGGCTATCTGGATCTTTTAAGACAGGTTGTTGATGCAAGGTGAGGAAATAATTCAAAGATTCTTGAATTATTATCTCAAGCTGAAGTTAGTAATGGCTTGTTGCTGTTTAATTCAAAGATCCTTGAATTAATCACGCAGTTGTAGTGCTGTTTCTTCCTTCCAAAAATAATTCAAAGATTCTTGAATTAAACACGAAGTTGCTGGAAGTAACTTTTCAGATTGTAATTTTGAAAATAATCCAAGATTTCTTGAATTATTGTTGCTTCTTAAATTACCGCTCGAAGGACCATGTAATGAGACTGTAAATTACTCAAACTTAATTTGAGTAGACAAAAAAATAACCACTCTGCGTGTAAAAGCAAAACTGTAACTTTATTCGTGTACTCGTATGACTTAAATACTAAATTATTGCTAACATAACATTTATTTACAATTATTGGATATT
The DNA here is from genome assembly GCA_963924295.1 of Dioctria rufipes. NCBI lineage: Eukaryota > Metazoa > Arthropoda > Insecta > Diptera > Asilidae > Dioctria > Dioctria rufipes. Next base: position 122,313,245 of record OZ002742.1, read on the forward strand.
TATTTATGCTAGATACTAATTTAATACATATTAACGCGGCAATTTTGTACATTATTATTGACCCGAGGCTAATAACTTATAAAAAATGCAAAGCTTGCATTTGTTGCCTGGTGGAAAATATGGGCCGATTTAGTGACTTGTATGCGTAGGTATTTTTTATCTGATGAAAATTATATTGTTATGAAAATATATTTTTTTTTATAACGAAATGATTTTGCTATTAAATTAAAAAGATGTTCAGTTCTGAACAGTTTTCTCTGTGCTAGGTTCGAAGATGTATTTCTATATCCTATCATTTCCAGAGTCCGGAATCTAGACTCTAGGAATTTTGTTAATGTTTTTAATTCTGGTAAATCAGTGCTACTATGTAAGCTCTGTTCCCATTATGTGTAAGTATGTGGGTGTAATTTTTGTACAGTCAAGTATACAATTATTGGGTCCCAATTGTTTATTTCTACACCTAAATTGTGTAATGCTAATAGTGCCTAAGTTATATTATCTAATAGGCTTTTGATACTTTCGGCAGTATCATGATTTGTGGTTGGGGGAGACAATAACTTGTTTAATTGTACATTGACTAGGACTCGCTTATTTGAGTAGCGTTCCTTTAAGAGCTGCCAGGCTGGTTTATAGTTTTCGTCATATATTTCATAATGCCTGAGCAGTTTTCAGCTTCTCCAATTAGATTAGTCTTTAGAAAATATAATTTTTCAACGTTTCTTAAATTATTGTTGTTATGATTAACTGAATTAAATAGATCGTGAAATGAGATCCATGTCGAATATTCTCCATTGAATGTCGGCAGCTTGATTCTAGACAGTCTTTAGCTATTGCATGACATTGTGCAAGCAGATGTTAACTGTGTATGGGGAGGATTACTGACAGATAGCGTTGGTGCTAATCTGTCGAAAACTTCTTCCATGCTTGCTGCCTTTTCAATGTAGTACTCCTGAACCTCGCTGAATATCACTTTCGTGAAATAGTCTAGCTGGAGATCTTCTTTTGTTACTCACTTTGTAAAATCAAATAAAGGCACAAGTTTCTGCTAGTGTTAGAATAAAATATTCTGACACAATGTGAAACTATTTTAGGAATTTCATTTGTTTTAATTAGAAGACGTATGTAATTTCGTTCTATAAATTATTTATTATAAATCCAAACACCCCTTGTTTTTTAATTCACAAAATCCACAAATTTAATTCACAGCTTAACGTACGCTCCTTAACTAACTTAATTTATACAATAATATTTCACTGGTTAACAAAGACCAAGACCAATAAACAGATTATGTTCAAACAACGTGCTCTCTGTGAAGAAAAGAATAAATAAATGAAATCAGTAATTTTTTAAGTATGGTTGTTGTTGCTGACAAAAAAAAATTTATTTGTTGTGATCACCGAGAACTTATTTGTTGTAAAGTCCAAGAACTTCTGTGTTGAGGTTAATGATATCACGTTGTTCCTGCCTCTTCTGGCCTAATTCCAAACAGTTCTTCTTTTTTTGGTGATGTCACACTCTTCAATCTCTGTTTAATGCAAAAAAAGTTAGTGAATTATTCAAAACATCAGTGAAACTAAATGCAATGGCGCATTTAGAACATTACGAAATCTATCAACGAATTTTTTTGAATAGGAATATAGAAACATCGCAAACGCATGTGACATTACTAGTTCTCTCTCTATGACATTTATAGTCGTAATTTTCCATAGATATTTATAAATTTGTACTTGTAAATTAAAATATTTAAATTTATTAAATTTCGCAATAAATAAAAGAGTCGTGCCAAATTTAATTCGATTTTCGAATTTTGCGACAAAAGGTTGCTAAAATGATTGTACTTCGCGCGCTATACATATAAAATTCGAGCTGTTAAATGAAATAAGAAATTTATGTACAATTAAGAATTTGTTTGTTTTATGTTTGATCCTTTCCTTATTTTGGGAAAGTAATTTATGGAAGGTGTCAACGCAGATATTTCGTCCCAATTTTATCATCCATGAATTCATGAGGGGATGGAAAGTTCAGGATACCAGGGTTTAATTGACTTCATATTTCTTGCATTTCAGATAAGTTGTTTTCTATTTATAGTCGTTTTTTTTTATTTTCATATAGTGATTGTTTTATAATCAAACAGTTTTTTGCTTCTATTTTTCAGGTCAGTTTCAGTCGAATTCCGCTGTTATATTCAACATTCTCCCCCAGTTGAACGATTCCGTTCAACGATTTTAGACTTCAGTTTTGAAATTCCTCACAGATGGTGATGATGAAAGACGACTTTTCTGGCCTGATTAACATTTACTTTCATCTGGAATTTATCGTGAAGGTTTACAGTGAATTGCTTCCGTTTGCTGTTTTGTATTTTCTCGAAGTCAATTCTCTATAAGATGTGTCTAGGTATAAACAAATCTTCTCCTTCACGTGAGATAAAACGTTGGAAATCATTTTGAATATGCATCTGGATTTCTTTAACTGTTGTAGAAGGTTTCAGCAACCGTAGCGAGCCCACATGACATCCATTAATTGTTGCTTCTGGAGGGTTTGTTTCGCATAGAGGATCTATGGGTCCCCTTTCACTTAAAGTAGCTTGCGCGCTCGTAGGCGTTGTAGTTGACAATTGCAGACCGGTTAATATATCACACCCTGGTTCAACAAAACTTGACATCATAGGACTGCCAGGATGTGTAAATTGAATGTCTTCGAATAATGTCAAATAATCTTCCAACTCACACTGCATTATTAGCTGTAATAAAGAATATTGGATAACTATTGAGTTGATGTTGTTATTTTTCTCTTTTTTTTTACACCAAATGACACATAACAAACACATAGACATGATTTGATTTTTTTTTGTAATTCAAATCGATTTCATGTTATTGTTCATGCAAGGTTTCTGCTGTCTCAATCGATAATCCGCAAATTTTTACAACTGGTCTTTGAAATGTATTTTACCGTGTACGTATGGTTACAACTCTAACCATTCCATCTTTACCTGGTTGAACCTCTTCAATAATACCCAACAGCCATGAGGTGGGTGGGGTATTTTCATCTTTAATGAGGACGACGTCTGTTATGATTTCGTGAGGAAGAAAAAAAAAAAAAAGACGAATAAATAACACACAACTTCAAAATATTTAATTAATTATTTTTGAACAACTTAGGTTTACAATTTAAGAACAAACTTAATTCAAATCTCTATGATATTTTTGCCTAGAGGTGCGCGCGCCGCGATAACTTCTATTCGACTCCCCGTATCTTTTCTTCACACGAGAAGCTTTTGCAAAACCTAAATGCTTATCCAGCACTATTTGTGGGAAAGAACAAAAAAACATTCACGGTTGAGTGTCTGAAATCGGCAACTTCAGGAGTTTATGTTACAGTCTAGCTGCAATGAAAAATATTCATGTGGGCAAAAACAAGTTGGAATATGAGATTTGGTCACGTTGATGGAAAATGCGACTAAAGAATGGCTAACGTAAACAAGATGTATGGAAGTGTATAAGAAAAGATTCATTTATGTGAAATTATCAATTTCAAATATTATTAAAATATTGTTGGGGATCGGCCGATTCATAACACGTCTCCAGTTTTAAGGTTGGTCTGTTGATTCCACCACTTTGGTCGATGCTGTAAACGGTTTAAATATTCTTTGTACCATTTAGTCCAGAAATGTTGGTTCATTTGCTGGACATGCTTCCATCGCTGTGTTGAGGTATTTTTTGTGGAAATAAGATTTGGTTCGCGAACTTCATTTATAGCTTGACCAATAAGAAAGTGTTCTGGAGTTAAAACTGCTAAATCATCTTTATCATTTCGAAGAGCACATAGTGGTCGAGAATTCAAGCATGCTTCCACTTGTGTAAGCAATGTCATAATCTCTTCAAATGTGCAGACAGTAGTACCTATGACTCATCGCAGGTGTTACGTAATGTACTTTACACCGGCTTCCCATAATCCTCCATGATGAGGGACTGGAGGAGGGTTAAAGTGCCAATTTACGTTTAGATTTGTTAAGTATTGTATGACATCCGGCATGGCTTCCGTTATAGCTTCCTTCAAGTTCGGATCCAACATAATATTTCCTTCTGTAAAATTCCTGCCGCAGTCGGAATAAATGTCAGAGCACAAATCAATATGCAGAAATAGCTTTTGTGGGTCTTAACGTTTCGATGGGTCGACATCTTTAAATAAATGGGTCCAGGTAATCGACGCCTACATGCATGAATGTCCTCGTGCCATTAACCCGAGGAGCTGGTAAATTTCCCATTAATTGACTACAAGTAACTTTGGGGTGAGCATAGACTAGACATTTCCGTATTTGTTGTGAAACCACTCTTTTAGCATCTAATATCCAGAACTGGTTAGGAGTGGTGTTTAGCACAAGTGTAGTTCCACGATGAAGGATTTCCTTATGTGTTTTATCTATTATTAATTTTCTAATGTGGTGATCACGTGGGAGGATGATTGGATGTTTTCGGTTATAAGAGATGTTAGTATTCTGCAATCTGCCTCCCACCCGAATGAGCCCTTCATTGTCCAGAAATAGATTTAGTGTTAATAATCGACCCTTTCTTGAGAGTGCTTCCTTTCTCCTTAACTGATCAAACTCCGTTGCCACCGTTAATTTTTGTACGAGCCTTAGAATTATAATATGTGCTATTTTTAGTTCTGTAACAGACAACACTTCTGTTTTTTATGTGTTGATCTGAGAGAATTTTCTATAAAATGTTGTATAGTGGCCGTGATTCTTATTAATTTTGTGTATGAGGAGTATCGAAGTAGCATCTCATTCAATGTTTAAGATAACAGACTAGGGTGAACCCGCCGGCGATGCCCGGCGAGAGGGTGGGGATGGGTGTAACGTTTTCCCATAGGTAGGGGGAGGGGTTGGCTATCATTTGAGAGAAGAATGAAGAGAAACGGTCCAGAGGGTGAGGAGCAATGGACAAAAAAGGGGAGGCATGTCGGAAATTTTTTTTGAATGTAGACTGTAGATTGGCATGCTGTGCTTCGCGAGGGTGTGAGGGGAGGAACAGATGATTGCCTGTTTGTAGAGAGAGGGGTTGGCTACCATATGCAAAAAGAATGAAGAGAAACGGTAAGGAGGGTGAGGAGCAATAGCCAAAAGAGTGGAGTCAATTCTGGTTTTTACTCCCACCCTCCCCATCTTTTTCACTAAATTATATGGAGGGGGTAAAATATTTTACATGTTCATAATACACTCATCGAGACCTTTCTAATGAGTGGTCATACGTTAAGATTGGATGAAAAATAGTAAATTGATGTTTTACCACTTACATACATAATGTATGGAACGTACACCAATCCCCAATTAGATAGGAGCTTAAATACTTTGAATTTTGATATCTCCTGATACCCCAATGTATATAGAATTCATGTTATTCCCATTACGAACCATGTTCCACCATTAGGTGATGTCATATCGTGAAATGTATGGGAAAGCACGGTACAGGGAACACAATACACTCTCTGATCTCTCTGTCTTTCCTATAAACATGCAAGTACATTAGTCACATAATTACGTCACAGGCTATCAGCTTCAATGTGTCAAAATTCCAATGGGAATACTTGTCGTGTATCTACCTTCAGCGTAACCAAAATGCCGGCTTATCTGTGCGTGAAGATCGGCCATATTAGAGCCTGACTGTCAAATTTCAAAGCGGGAACTTGGCACTTTGGTACTTTTGTTTATCTTGTTTGGAAACTGACGCATGAACGTAGTAAGATACAGGAAAAATAAAAATTTCCAATTAACTGAGTTGAAATTTTGCACACTGGCTTTAAAAATTTAGTTTTTCGCTATATATTTGAGAATATTTGAGAATGCATCTACGTAGTGAGCTGAAATTTTGTATACGAATTTTTTTATAGGCATAGTTCACTTAGAGCGCTGAAAGTTAGCAGACGGCCTTTTAATAAAAATAGTAAATAAAATCACAATGGACCAACTCTAATCAATATTACTATCAGTTGTAAAAGTGGACTTGGTTCACTTTAGCAATAAACCCGTCATATATAAAAAAAAAACTAAAAAAAAAAAAAATTAACAAAAAAAAAACCTTGCCATTTGCCAACAATCGAACCCATACCCGCCCTACTCGAGGACCTTGACCTACCGCCCTACTGACTGAGCCAAACTTCCTTATTCAGTTTGCGCTATAAATGTATATTTAGACCGAATTGTGTTCGATCTCACGGGTGTATGCAGACGCGTAAAAATTAATCGTGAGATTTTATTTTTTTTTAATAGAAAAATAAAATCTAGGAATACTAAAATTCAGTACAGACAATCCTTTTATGATAACAATTTTAGGAAAAAATTAAAAATTGGAATAACCGTTATTTCATACAATAAAATTTTCAAATCACTTTTCAAGGTGGAAATTTGGCGCTCAAGAATTTCTGATTACGCCACGTTGTTCGTCGCAGGAGTTTGCAAATGTTCAAAAAATCAGAAAAATTTACAATAACAGAAAATCGACAAATTTCTGAAATAAGTGAATAATTGTAGGAGATACACGTGCTCAAACTGTACGTGTAGTACAAATAATTCCTTTCCCCGCCTTCCTTTTCACTAAATTATATGGTGGGGGTAAAATGTTTTTGCATATTCAAAATGTACTCGCCAAGACCTTTCCAATGAGTGGTCAATCGCTAAGATAGGATGAAAAATAGGAAATTGATGCTTTACCACTTTTCATACATACATACCTACATGCACCAAGGAATTCCCTAATTATATTGAGACTTGAATACTTTGAAATTCGATATCTCCTGAATGATAAGAGGTAATGACTTCAAATAAATTATAAAAATTATAGGACATAAGTAGCTATAATGGCCTTCTGTATTAGAAGTCTGTGTAGTTCAAGGGAGCGCCGCTAGGAAGCGCAGACTGCAAAAATAACGGGTTTTTGTCTAAAATCACACGAAAAATTGGTGGAGGGGGAAATTTTTGTTATTTCTGTAATCTACTCATCGAGACCTTTCCAATGAGTCCCCACATGTTGGGGTAGGCTCAAAAAATGAAATCGTGATATTTTGAGATTTTTTGATGGACAAAATGCTTGATTTCGCAAATCTTGGCTGGACTTGTCGAACTCAAATGCTTGTAGAATTTGAACGAAGTAACCGAATTGGCTCAAATAAATTTTAAACGATAAAGCAGGAATGTCAAAAGTCACTTCTTGAAATAGACTGTCCAGTTGCTTTATGTGGCCCCCACCAGGAGTCGTCTAATGGACCTTACATTTCCAGGACATTTTAATTTTTTTAAATAGGAAAATAAAATCAGAGAATGCTAAAATTCGGTATAGACAATCCTTTTATGATCACAATTGTAGAAAAAAATTAAAAATTGGAATAATTGTTATTTCGTATAACGAAATTTCCAAATCAATTTTCAGGACGCTGATTTCGGGCGCCAAATATTCAGATTTTGTCACGTATGTCGGAGGAGTTTGAAAATATGCTCAAAAAATCAGAAAAAAATCGTAATAACAATTAAGCCAAAAAAATTAGCATATTAATTAAAAAATACCGTGATTTTTAATTAATTCCTTAATATGAGCATGCAAATTAAATGACATATGAAATCTATGTATGACAATATTTTAAAGTGTTAGTCGGATAGCGTTAAAAAAAATACAATAAATTAGGGACAGTAGTATATTACTTTTAAATTTATAACAGGACTTACAGGATTTCTGTAAGTCCCGTTAAAATTAAAACATTTCAAACATACGTGAAATTCCCCATATAAATGAGGGACGAATCTAATTAGAATCTAATTTAGCGAACCATGCAAACTTATTTGGTTAGTTACTGCTAAACGGCTTTGAATAATGTCTTGTAGTTTATTTTAGATAAAAGCTAGTGGATTAGAGATAATGTTAAGAGAAAAAAAGTGGCTGAATTGTTTCAGGATATACAAAAAAGATGGCGCTGAATGTAATGTAATGGCCGATGAAAGATAGTATCATACAAAACTTATCGGCGAAGCGGTAATTAGAATCGCATCGAGATTTAGTAAAAAGATTTATTTTTAGGACATAAAGTTAAATCTAATTAGTTTTCCGATCGGCCTAATAGTTTAGAAGAAAAATTAATAAGAGTAGAACAACCTCCTGGCGTGGAAATATGTAAATCAGGGTATATATACAGGTTATGTAATCATGGGTTATACGCAGATTATTAAAAGTTATTTTGAGTTTTGCATGCCCGTCCATCAGGAGGAAAAAATTTGCACATGGGCTTTAAAAAACAAAAAATAAATTTGAATGTTACATTTCACATATTGATATGAAACCTTCATAGCAATCTTCCAAATCCGTCTCATATATCATACTCTAATAATACTCATATATCATACTCTAATAATAAATAGGCCAACCTTGCTTTATGTTGAAAAAAATCCTCATAATAAGCATCAAGTCTCACTTTTACTGGTAAATTTCTTTCCAGTATAAGTACTGGTACTGGTACATGTAATGAGTACCAATTTACTTGAATATCATACAACTCTAAGTAGCCGTCAAGAAAGGGATAAACCAAAAGATTGAAAAAGATTTGTGCTTGGTTCACTTTAGCAATGAACCCGCCATATAAATAAAAAATAAAATATTAAAAAAAAATTCACACTCAACACTCGAACTCACAATCCCTGAATTCTCTGACCTAGCGCCCTACTGGCTACGCCAAACTATCTTACTTGCCCTGCGCTATAAATGCATATATCAATGAAATTGTGTACTTCTTAGCTCATATACAAATGCTTACATATAAATGAAAATTAGTTCGCATTATAATATATGAGGGGGTGGGCAAGAACCCTATTACCCGGCACCCTACGAAATTCGTAATAGTCTTAAAACATAAGAAAAAATTCACTAAGATGAATTTAGTGAAAAGAATTTTGAAAATCGGTTGGAATTTGGCCGAGATAAAAAGGGTGATAGTTTTCAGTAGCACACCTATGTACGTATGTGTGTGCATCAAACTAATTTAGCTTGCCCCGCAATGTAATTATGGGAATGAAATTTGTTATTTTGGGAACAGGGTGATTAAATTGGCCCGTAGGAGCCCTGCCCGGCACCGGAAAAAATTGAAAAAAATCCTCAAGATTCCCAGGAGTCGTAGTTATCATAGAAAAAAAAGAACTATGAAGATCCGGTTAAAAATAGCTAAAATAAAAACAAAAGTATCTGAACAAAACGGCTTAACTTAAGGAAATGCCGGTTTTTCATGGCGTTTTCTGACCGTTTTGGTCGTTTTCAAAGTTTTTATTTCTACTATTACTACTTAATTATACACTTTTTGAGTATAATGTCAGCGGATAAAATGAAGCCTGTTTTGTTGGGAACGTTTATTTCCAATTAGTTTTCCGCTCGGGCTGATAGTTTAGGAGAAAACTTTATAATAGTAGAACAACCTCCTTTTACGACGGCTTTTTGCCGCTTTTTGCCGTGAGATGATGTAAAAATTTACAATTTCTCTTTACGGAATAACGGTGCTTCGGAGGAATTTTTTTGTAAAGATGAAAAAGTTTGGTAATCGAACACTAATGCCTATGGTTGAAAAAAAATTGGAAAAATAACTCATATGTAGTATTGGGGTATATGGGACCCAGATGAGGAAAAACTTTGAACTTCGGGCGGAAAAGCTCAGTGAGAAAATGTCTCAAATTGAAAATAAAAACTTACTAATAGATAGAGAATTTTGTTAGCTTTAATTTGAATGTAAAAGTTTTTCTGTAGGCGCATCCGTTATGATGCAGGGTCCGACAAAGTGAAAAAGTGGCTTTCAGGTAAAATGTAAGAGGGTGAAAAAAATATACTACGAAGTATACTCAATTGAAATCTAAAAAACGCCATTCGATAGAGCTCAGCGGGGGCTTTAATTTGATACCCCACATAGCATATTTGGGTTTTGCGGGGGGTGGGGGTAACAACCCCCACCCTAAAATTCCCCCACCGCAAAAATTTTTTTTCATAACTTTATTCCACTTATCGAACTAAAGACGAATCTGAAGTTAGTTTTTTAATCTGTCACCCCCTCACCCCTCCAGAGCTTGTTTTAGTTTAGATTCAAAGGGTGAACTTCCCTTGTTCACCGTTTTCACAAAACCACCCCGATTTTGAGGAGACATAGCTACTTACAACCACGAAGGTGTTTCCTTTCGATAGTGATTTGGTTTATTTCATTCTTTTGGGTGGCTTCGGCTAAAAAAGGAGCCAACTGACCAAAATCCCATATTTTGGGGGTGTGAAAAAACATCGGGTAGATGTAAATTGAATACCCTGTTAAATCAACCCAATGCCACCCTTAAGCGATATTAGTGCACAAATGGATAGTGCCCGAATGGATCTTTCATTTGGCACACTGAAAATTTTCCTCGGACACCCCCCTCCCCCGCTGCACCACCTAACATTTTACGTTACGTTTTACCTCCCCCCACCCACAAGAAAAGGTGGAGGGGGTGAAATTTCAGATTCGTAAATTTTGAAGTGTTCTCTTTCCAACGATACCCCACTCGACCTAGTGGAGTCGGAATTTCACTTGTAATCGGCCGATCAAATGACCCTTAAGTTTTTCGAAAATCATCAAGTTCATATGAAAAATTTTCGAAATTCGAAAAAAAAGATAACATCATGATATGGTAAATTATAAGGTTAATGTTCGTGAAAAATTTCATCCCCCTGCGAAATGAAATACCGAATCTACAGCGATTTATAAAAAACGCTATTGCCCCACCTTCCCCCCTTTTCTGGGAGTTTCGAAAATATCGTTTTTCTAAATTTTTGATATTTTATAGCCACGCCCATAGGCTTTCCAACGAATCTTAAAACATCTCGCTAGACCCTCAGGAAGTGGAGAAATAAGGGAAAATCTGAAATGACGATTTGAAAACTTCAAATGCGTGAATTTCGAAATCTATTTCGAATTTCGAATATTTTCGAAAACCAAAAGATAGCTTATTAAAGGATCTATAAGTTGTATAAATTTCATCCCCCTACTCCTTAAATTACTCAAGTTAGAGTTAATATCGAAAATTCCCCCCACCCTATTTTTCTCCCCACTCAAAAGTCCAAATGAACTGAAACTTGAAAAAATTAGTTCAGAATAAAAAGATCTTTCAAAAAAGTGCTATAATTAAAAAATCGTACGATTCAAATAAAAGTTATTCGATTTTGAAAATGTCTAACTTTAACCATTATAATGTAAATGTTCGAAAATGAATTTCGAAAAAAAAAACCCATCAGGACAAGAGCAAAATGTTTTCGATATAAATAAAAAAAATTTATAAAAATCGGTTAATTAATAAAAAAGTTTTCATTCAGAAACCTTAAGCATGTTTTTCACTCAATCACTTTTTACTTTATTGTAGATTAGTTACCTTTGGCCCTTTTGTCTCTAGGTCAGTAAGGTCTGTAGATACTAGTGTCTGAGTCCACATCTTTTTGTCCTTGGTAAGCCAATCAGGACCATGCCACCATAATTTGGACCCCAATAATTGTTGAGTGGAGATGACTCGCGATGCTAAGTCTGCCGGATTCTCTTTGGTTGGAACGTGATTCCAATGATCTGCTGGTAGACTCTCTTGTATCTCTGGGTGTTCGTGCATCCAGTGCAAGGCAACCATTGATTCTGACCATGCAAGAATTGGTATGTTCTGAAACTGCATGTCATGAACTGTCGTCTTGAGTAACCTTGTTAGAAGTAGTGCGCCGTTTAATTCCAGACGAGGCAAGGTCACGGGTTTAACTGATGCAAACTTGGTCATTGATGTCAATAACATTGCTGTAATTGTGCCCTTGTCGTCCTGCGCGCGTAGGGTATAGCTCAGCTGCGTATGCTTTACTTGAAGCCCCACAGAATCAATCAATTTGGTGATCTTGATTGAGGAATCTTTAATTTAATTTTTTCAACTCATTGAACTCTTCTTTAAAGATTTGCCATTGCCTGGTAATAGTATCACAGAGTTTGATGTCCCTGGATAAGCCTGTTAACCATAGGGTTTGAATTAGAATTTTTGCAACAATGATAACGGGTGAAATCCAAGCTTCCGGATCGTAAAGTGAAGCAATTTTGGAGAGAACGTTTGGTAGCAACCTCATGTTTTTCCTCTTGATTGATTTTGGATGTAAAATAGTCCTTTTCCGAATACCACTTAATTCCTAAAGTCTTTATTGCTTCATTTTCTACAAAGTCTAAAAATCACTTTAATACTTCGTCGCTCATTGGCAAGTGATCCAGTAATTCCGTTTTGTTGTTTTCCCATTTTCGCAATTTGAAACCACCTTTCTTCAACCTTTCAATAAATCGCCCTTGTAACTGTTGACCATTCTTGTATAGATTCTGCTCCGGACAACAAATGATCCACGTAAAAGTCTGTAAAGGCACATTTGGACGCCAAAAGCTAAAGTGCCCTTTCATATGTGGCTAGTTGCTGATGCATTCGTATGGCCAAATAAGGAGCGGAGGACGTCCCAAATGCCACTATGTTGAGGTGATTATCTTGCAGCGCTTTCGTTATAGGGTCTCGCCAGAGTACACGTTGGAACGTGCGATGATTTGAATGCATCCAAATCATCCTATACATCTTTTCAATATCTGCTGTCATTGCGACTTTATATTTTCTCCAGTTTAGGATAATGGAGCATAGCTTCGGTTGCAATTAATAGTTGTTCATTTAGTGACTTGTTGTTGGTTGTTTTTTCCGATGCGTCGAAAACCACTCTTAATTTGGTGGTGCTACTTTGTTTAAAAACTGCATGGTGAGGTATATAACAGTGAGTTTCCTTTACTGTAGGTATGTTGCATGCTTCCATACGACCCTTCAATTGCAAATTTTTGTCGAACTTTCCTTGAGAATGGCAGTTTGACTTGATATTGACCATTTGGGAGACGACAATAAGTTTCTTCATAAATTTGCTGGTATTTTCGGTATTCTGGTTTTAGCATATTGGTTTCTCGAATTTCCTCGGTTTCCCAAAATTTGCGCATTTGCACGCTGAGATCGCTAACTGGATTGATAGCAACTGCGAATGTTGTTTCTTGTGGTTGATGTGAAGTGGAGTTGGTCCCCAAGACAATCCATCCAAAAATGGTGTTGATGGCAATGGGGGCCTCTTCTGATTCTCTTTGTATGACACGCCCATATATGTATATCAGCTCCAAGCAAAACATCAATAGGTCCTGGCTTCCAAAATGTCGGATCGGCAAGCTCAGGATTTTGAAGGTGTTCCCAATTCTTATTGATGAACTCCTTGGCTGGTAACAGATCAGTTATTGTTTTTATTACAAGCATCTCGGTCTCCTCAACTGGAATGTTCGATTGCAGAGCCTTCAATCGTACTTGTACCTGTCTTTTAACAAGAGCGGTTTGGTTTTTACTTAAACCTGATATTTCAGTTGATGTCTGAATTCCACGAAGTTGTAACCTTTTGCAAGCTTCCTCCGTGATGAAGGATTTCTAAGTCTCTTAATGCAACAGACATCTCAAGATGATTGAATGACCATTGTGGCCAAGTGCTACTACCACCGCTGTTGACAGTAATGCGTTATGTTTGTCTTTCTAAAAGAAGTTTTTGGTCTTTTCCACAATATCTTCACGATTAATTGGTAAGTTGGCAGTCGGACTTGCATTAAATTGTTCTGGTAATTGTGAACCCTTTAGTCAAGGTTTGATGTCATGTAAAGTGGTATGGTGTAATTCTTGGCATTCCTTACATCTATGCGTATTTTGACACTTGATTTCATTATGTTTATTGGAGAAGCAGTTTAATCATCTGCCTGCCGTTTTGATTACCTTGCGTCGAGCTGTAACATCCAGCTTTATGAATGTTTTACAGTTTCTGAGCACTGCTGATAATATGGTACGTATGTGAGGTTTCCTTTTTAATAACTGGAATGTCTCTGGTAGTGGATGAATAACTCGGCTTTACGCTAATTGTGTTGCTAATTGATTCTAATATTCGAATTCACGTTTGCAAAAATGCTATAGGGGATTTAAATTCTGGATTGTCTCCCAATTCTTCTTCCAATAGGCGTAATGTTACGAATGGTAATTTTTGAACAATGAGGTAAATGAGTACTGTATCCCAATTATCAATAGGGATTTTCAATGCTTGGAGCTGCTGTAATCATTCCTCGGTGTTGTCTACTAATGCTTTTAACTCTCATTATTTTTTGTAGCTAACTTAGGTTAGTTAACCAGCGTTTTTGTGTTTTCATATCTGTCCTTTAATTTCTTCCAAGCTGGCGCATAATCTTGGTTCGTGATTGAAGTATGCCTTAGTACTCGCTCAGCGTTACCAGTAAGACATCCCTTTAAGTAATGTAAGTTCTATACTGGTTGGAGGTATGCGTTCGTATGCACTAAAGCTTTAAACAGATCGTGAAATGGTCGCCAAAAGTTATATTCATCATTGAATTTAAGCAAAGTTATTATAGGGAGATGCGAGACTACACCTGCTGTGTTTTGCGTTGTCTAGATTTGCTTGTTTTATTACCTCAAACTATCCTCAAAAACACCCATACATTCGTCATATTTTATTTCCATTTGATAGAATTGCTTGTCTGTCTACAATATAAGGATGCTTACAGTCTTCCTTTGAGGTGACAATCAGCTCGTTAATTTTCCTGTCTTGTGCCACGAATTCATTCCATAAATTTTGCAAATCAATTCGCTTTTTTGTGTAGAGCCCTGCAGTTCTTTTTTTCTAATTTGGTTTTTTTTCCATTTTCTATGGCCGATTTAACCTTGGCCCTTAAAACCACTTGATTAACGAGTAAACTTTCGAGCGTGCTCATATTGACGTTAAACAAAATATAAATAACTTAAAATAAAAATTCTAGGAATTTTAATGCGCAATTATAGTCACTAATTATCGTTGGCAATATCTTGAATAGCTGATGATGTTTGAGCGATAATTTTATGTTATGTGTACTTGTGTAATGACTTGCATTGGTCCCATAAATAACTGCAATCAACAATTGGTGCAATTACTGTTGTTCGATGGTGCGAATTAAGGAACGCTTTCTTTAATCAAGTGTTTATTGAAAATTTAATTGACTTCATATTTCTTGAATTTCAGATAAGTTGTTTTCTATTCATAGTCGTTTTTTTTTTAATTTTCATATGGTGATTGTTTTATAATCATAAACAATTTTTTTCTTCTATTTTTCATATTTCTGGTCAATTTCAGTCAAATTCCGCTGGTGTATTCAACACTCTGGCGTGTATAGACCTGTGTCGAGTTTGGAATTCTTTCCAATACTCGGTGAACGTTTGTAGGCGTTTTTCTGTAGATTTGACAGTTTTCTTTTTTCCTTATCTTTGATGTCTTTTGTAAAGGTCTATCATTAGCTCTTTGACTTCGAGTTGAGAGTCAATCAACTCTAACACAGAGTCAATAGTTTCGTCACCAACGTCAGATGAGATGGATTCTCCATCTTTCGGGCATTTTGTATGGAGAAGCTTTGAACTCAGTGACGGTGTTAAGCAGTGAATTTAATTTTATATTTTACTGACTGAGTTATTCGGCTTTGAAGGACTAATGTGAGAGCTAGTCTCGAACGTGGGAGGGAGTGCCGGTTTGCAAAGGACAACTCAGTCGTTTTAAAATCCAAATATAAAATTTATTAAATTTCAACAGCTTAAAACTAAATATCACAGTAAATTCAATTAAAAGAAAAATTCAGAACTAAAGTTAACCTACAAACTACTATACAATTCAACAAAACTTCAAGCAAAATAATAAAATAAATGTAATACAATATAATGAAAAAGACAAATTAAAAGTTCAAATTAAAATTCAATGAGCTCCTGCTCAGGCGCTACCAATGTTCTCCTTGTTCTGGAAAAGGGAGAAGACCAGAATTATTATCTGTCATCAAAACTGAAGAAAGAAAGAAAATGTTGATGCTGCTACTGTGTGAGGGAACAAGGGCAGCAAAATGCTTCTATATAAACTAATACAGATTAGTTTCTGAATATAGATTCTGTGTACCCAAGGTGGTATAAATCTGTTTCTATATAGTAATAGTTCTTTTATAGTGCATGCCGGCACAAAGGCAGCAAAATTACTGTACTGATGATAGCCGATGTGCTGAAACCGGTCTGCACTCAATTAAAAAGTAAGTGTGATTGATAATCTCGTTCTATATCAATCAAAACTCGTAGGTGAGGGCACAAGGGTAGCAACGTGCTATAGTCGATAAAATGAGTCAGATTAGTCTCTGACAGTATTCTGCGCATGCACAGAAGTGTAGCAATATGCTACTATAAGAAGAAGCGCAGATTAGTCTGCATTACAATTATTCTTCTGTAATTGTGTGCAGGAGATGTAGCAGATTAATATCTGCAGCAGGATTATTCTTCTGTTTAGATGTAGACAGGAGATGTTGCAGATTAATCTCTGCGCAGAATTAAACTTGTGCTTAGGTGTGGGCAGGAATATTGGAAATGAAAGTATTTTCAGATTAATCTTTGAAATAATGAGGTTGGGGAATAATATTCTTGTCACACAGATTAGTCTCCGAATCAGATGAGCTCTGAACCAAAAATGATTTTCTGTCAAAAGTGAGTTTTGCGCCGTTTGCCTATTGGTACTGTCGTCGTTTCCCTCGATGTACTCGTTATTTTCTTCTTTTGATCCTTGGGGCTAATCTTTAGCCCTCAGTCCGATTTGATGTCGTCTATTGTCTTCTTGTTGACACTTGTCCTTAGTATTTTTTTTTAACTTTTCGTTTCTCTGTCTTGTTTTCCTTCACGGATGATGCGCTGTATCAGCCATGCTATGTGTCCATTCTCTCTTAGGAGTTAGTTGTTAGTGGGATGGCGAGAATAGGAGAAAAGGAAGGATAGGAAGTGGATAGTTTGGAGAATTTAGGATTCGATGGTTCCTAAAGAATTGGTGTGCTTCAGAGACACTCTCTGAGTAAACGTGGCACCAAAGTGACTACCCGCGGTAATAATCACCTTTGTGGTCGTAGAAACTTAATCTACCATCATGTAGATGGTAGATATTTCTAGCCTCGGGCACTGTTAAGAGCAGGGGTTAAAAGTATTTAAAAGTATTGTAAAGTCCGGCAGGTTATTTATAACTGGGTTCGAGTGGTTAGGAACTTTGTCGACATTTTTGTATGCTAGTTCGAAGAGATACTCCTTTATTGGGGTAATGTTGGCTGCTTCGTAGATTTCCCTGTTTGGGAAGTGTTTACCGTCGATTCTTCTATGGAGCCCTGTGCATGCTCTTAGGATTTTACTTTCGAGTATGCTGAGGCTTTCCATGTAGGTAGAAGAGATGGTGTGCCATATGGGGAAACAATAAGTGATTATTGGCCTAATAAGTTGCTTATAGAGCAACAGTTTTGTTTATGTGGAGAGTCCGTCCCTGACGTATATTATAGGGCTGAGGAGGCTGTAGGCGTAGTTGGCTTTTCTAATGACTGCTTTGGCATGGCAGCAGTGTGGTGAAATTAACACCCAATTACTTGGCATTATCTGTGGGTTTGTTTATCCCATAGGTGCTTTCTATTAGTTTCGATTTTTTGGGTTGCAAATTTCGACCCGTGTAGGGTCTCCGAATGCAGATCAATTCAGATTTCTGAACGTTTATTTTGATCCCCCATTTTTTGTGGTAGGCGTCGGGTTTTTGGAGTTGTTAGTTGACTTCTTTCATAGCCATAATCTGACAACGAGATTAAGCGTACGTGAGAGAGTCATCTGCATAAAGAACTGACGTGCCATTGTCATTGGATGGTTGGTCAGAAGTGTAAAGGTTGAAGAGAATTGGGCCTAATATGGAGCCTTGGGGGACGGCGGCTTCTACTACCTTTAGTGGTGATTTGTGATTGTTCAGCTCCACGTAAAATTTTCTAGAACTAAGAAAACTGTGGATTAATCTGGTTAGGTGAGTGGGAAACCCGAATTGATTTAATTTGTAGGTAAGCCTTGCTGTCCATCCTGAGTCGAAAGCCTTCTCTACATCAAGGAAGCAGCCTACAATGCACTGATTTTTGGTCAGAGCATTGGTGGCATCTGTGCGGAATTTGAGTAATGGGTGGAATGTGGAGTGTTTTGGCTTGAAGCCAAATTTAGACTCCTGTTGGATGTTTTTGTCTTCACAAGTGTTGAGGACTTGTTGTTTTATGACATTTTCAAAGAGCTTACCCAAGTTTGAGATAAGTGAGATCGGTCTGAATTCTTTCATATCCTGAGACGAAGTTTTCTTTGGAATGGGAAAGACACGTGAAGTTTTCCAATTTTCTGGGAAGTAGCTGTTATTTATGCAGTAATTGAAGACTATTGATAGGAAGTCCAGAGCTATGGGGGGTAGTCTTTTTATAACTGCATTAGAAATTTTGTCTGGACCACTAGATTTATTGCCGTTTATTGTCTTTGTTAAGACGAAGAGCTCGAGAGGGTTGGTGAAGATGCCTTGTTGTTCGGGGTAAATTCCTGGATTGTCCATGCTGAAGAAAGTTTGTGGCAGGATCTCGTGTGCTAGGAAGGTGTTCAAGTTTCTGCCGACCTCTGAGGAAAAGATAGGGCTACTAAGATCTGAGTTGTCCTTGAAGGTATTCTGGAAGTAAGACACACACTTAGCCTGAGGTAGAATTAGTTTATCTTGGCTATTTGTAATAACTTTGGGGAGATTTGGCTTCCTGGAACATACTTTGTTTATGTTTTCAAAAGTCTATGGGCCTGGCTCGATCTTCTCAAGTTTTTTTCTAAACTGTTCATCGCAGAACATTTTAGTTTGCTCAACAATGATTATCGATAAGAACTTCACTTGGGATAACACAGATTGATATGCCTCGTTTTGAAAATTGAGCGTTCTGTGGTAGATGCGGTTCATGATTTTCCGCAATTTCTGCTTGTACTTGTACAAACTTTGAAGGCTAGCCGGGAGATTTTTAAAGGTATAGTTTTTTGTGAGAACTGGTTTTGAAAAGTATTCTATGTTGCTTTGAAAGCAATTCGTGAAGAGCTCAATTTGTGAAGAGCTCAATTTGTGTTTCTTTATTGGCAGGAAGGTTTCCTTGATACAGAGTGGTCAACCTGTCCTGGAAATCGTTCCAATTGACATCTGTTAGGGTGGTGGAGGTGGGCAGGGCCATGGTCAGTATTCTCACTGGTGTGTTTGGTTTGATGGTTAGCTCTATGGCAAGGTGATCGGATGGTGCATGCTGCCTAGTGCAATTGAAATTTCCTATTTGTGGAAGTAGGCTTATCATGCTTGAAGAAACAAGATAGAAATCGATGTATGAGCCAGAGCGCGGAAAGGTTTGGGTGGTTGGGGAAACCACAATTAGGACATGATTTGCTTGGTTTCGATCTACCCAGTTAGTTATGACCCTTCCAGCTGATGTTTCAACTGGGATATTCCACTTTTGGTGTCTGGCATTAAAATCTCCTCCAATAACCGTGTAGGTATAATCTTTGGAGATATTGTTTAATGAATTGAGGTTTCTCTTCATTCGTGCTGTCCGAGCACCACATCTGTTATAAATGGAGATGAGAAGGAGGGTTTTCTGTGAAGATAGTGAGACTTTTACCGCCATGCACTCCATGTTGCAGAGAGGTTTGAGCCTTACCTCTTCATATTTGAGCCCATCCAAGATTCAGTCTTATCAGAGCGGATGGTCGATAAATCAAGTTTGTGCCGAAGGTTGAGATGTGTCTGTGAGAGGAGCACCAAGTTGGATTTCCGTTCCGCTGGCAATTATCTTCAATTTTCTTATTTCCCTGGACATAGGCGAAAAGCAAATTGAAGATAAGCGCTTTGGCGTTCCGCAATGGAAGAAAGTGTCCTATATTGAGGAATGAAGTTGTTTATTTTGCCCATGAGAGTGAACAGATCACATCCGAAGAGGGCTTTCGCTTCTTACGTCCAGAAATTATCTGCCTCATTTTGTGAAATCCTTGTGGCCTAGGATACTCTAGGGGCGCGTGGAACTGGTTTAGGTACCACCTGTATTTTTAGGTTTTTTTTTGTGTTAGTATTAGTGTTAGAGTCAGTAATTTGAACAGATTATAAACCTGGCTTTATACAGTTCCTCACTGATTCCCTGGAGAATATATCCTTCTGCTTCTGTTGCTCTCTCCGCCTGTTTTTCACTGTTTTCACTTCCTTATATTTCGGGCATCCCCTGTAATTGGCTGGATGTCCCTCCTTCTAACAATTCACGCAGTATGGCTTGGAGTCATTGTCATTCTTGATCCTTGAGCATTCTCCTGGTCCATGTTTGTCATTTCACTTTACGCATCTGTAAATCTGTGCACAATTGCTGGCCACGTGTCCAAATCGTTGACATCTTTTGCACTGTGACACACCCTTGGTGGTCTGCTTCTCCCAGTGGACAATCTGGTGTAAGAGCCTATTCACTTTAATTATCTGGCTACATCGTATTGGGCGTCGAAAGTTATGATGAATCCATCCAGCTTCTTTCCTGCTGCTTTGCTGCGTCCCGTTTCCAGCTTTGATACATTATTGATGGTATAATCCTGTAGCTATTCCTCCAGTGCGGCTTATACTTCTGCTTCGTCAAAAGTATGATGGAATCCCTTCAGCACCAATGTCGTTTTCCTTTCTCCTTTGGGGGTGAAGGTGTAGGACTCCACCTTGACCTCATTTAGTAGTTTGAATAATATTTGCCTGTCTTCCTCAGTCATCGGCTTGAAAGTGCACTTGTTGCCAGCACCCGTCTTCACGAAGAATTTTGGCCTTGATTCCACTGTATTCAGAATTCCTTGTAATTAAGGCCATGTACGATTATCGGCGGTGGTTTGCTGAGCTTTTCCTCTGGTTTTACTTGACTCTGCTTGGGGGGAATCGTGAAAGGGTTTCCTACTGTGTCTAGCGCCTGGTAGTCGTTGCTGTTTTTTCGCGGGTCTCCTGACTTGGACTTTTTTGAATCCTCTAGTTTTGGGGGGTCCATTTTCAGTCTTCGTTTTCCTCCTACTAGTTGGTAGTCGCTTTCATCAGTTGCCGTAGTGTCTTCAGATGTTGTGGTCTCTTCATCCTCTGACATGTTTTCTATTTCCCTAGTTTTTTGCTGAACTCCGCTTCCCGACGGAGCTTGGTATTTTCCCTGTAGCATTCGTTTTAACAGGGATTCTATTATGTCGTCTGGGATGTCCTTAATGTTACTTGATGTGAATACATCAAGCACGTTGGCTTTCACTGCACTTAAAATGCTGTTTTCATTAGCCATTATTATTCACTTCTTTTCTTTTTATTTATTTATTATTTTTTTAAACACTAATTTCATTGAGTCTTTTTTCTCACTTCTATTTATATTTTGCGTCTATATATCACTTATTTTTACGGAAAACCGAAAATGCCGTCGGCAAATTGTCTTTCCTTCCTTACTGTTTACACACATTAACACCGAATTGTCACTTATTAAAAACAATGTCCACTTTCCTACTAATACACGCGCAAGTTAAGCGGAATACCGCCGGTGAAAATACACACTGTGATTTTTTGTTTTTGTTTTGGTCTACTTACTCTCTGATGTGGTGTTGCTTCCTTGGCTGTTTAGCATCATCTGGATGAGATCTGATTTTCTGCTGCGGCTCGTCGGCTTTATATAGCCGTCGAATCCAACTATTAACTCTCGCCTCTCGATGTTGCCTTGGCGACGTTTGTTGAATTTAATGTCTGAACGTACCACCGACAGCTGACTGACGTAATGTCACTGAGAGACAGAGGTAAGTATGCTTCAGGAGGATCTAGTACAGTATTTCTAGCAAAATCCCTCAGCGCTGGAGTATGGGAGTTATTATTGGAAATGTCAGTAGATGCAAGCTTAGATATGTACCTTTCTTTTATTTATATTTAAAAAGTTGTAATACTTTGTGGGTAACTTTGTTTCATTTTTAGGAAAGCAGTAAGGGTCCCACCTCCCTATACTTTTACATTACGTCCAATAGAGACAACTGCCACGAGGATCCCACTCGCGGCTTTTCTGCAAGACGGTTCCCACCGCCGATAAGAAGTTGTTGAGGAGGGAGTAGGATAGACACGTCCCTGTCGCAAGCATTGGGGGGTAAAAATAAAAAGGTTGAGTTGCCACCGAGTTGTGATGTTGCAGGATGTTGGTTGGAAGGAGCGGCTGGTGCTGTCTGTAGTAAAGACGGTAGATGGGTCCCTGTCGCAGGCATTGGGAGGCAAAAATAAAAAAAGCTGACTTGATACCGAGTTGTGTTGTTACAGGATGTTGGTTGAAAGGAGAGAGCTGGTGCTGTCTGTGGTAAGGACGGGAGATGGGTACTGTTTTGGAAAGGTCCCGTTGCTAGGATGGCTGAGCCTAGTGGATGCAAGCAGGTGTACTATAGGCGGCTTACGTACAAGCATAGTAAAGTTTTATAAAATTGCACTACCAGGCAAGTAGATAACTAAAGCACAAAATCTTGCGACCATATGTAGCAAGCATGCACGGTTTAAACCTGTATCGTTGTTTTCACATCTTCAGCGGTTATCGCGCCTTTTTTTTATATTCCGTTCATTTTTTCTTCTTCAACGTCATTTTTCCATACGAGTTTTAAAACTTGAACTTGACCGCGATGCGGTCACGAGTTGTTGTTTCTTTATGCATAGAATTTTAAATCTACCTGAATTGAAACTGCGAGACATGTGGGTGACTTTATTTTTTGAATATTTTTTGTTTTAAAGGAAAAAAGATTAAGGAAAGATCGCAAAGAGCAAGTTCTGATGCTGCTTATGCAAGGGTTCTTGATTCTTGTGGCGTTCAATACTGCCGGCGTATAATAAAGAGCTGCAAAACAAGAAAAGATCGGCGGCAGTCAGTGAACTTGATGTTGTGAACGACACGAATGTGGGTGAAGATGAGCTAAAAGAAAAGGGTTGCTTGAGTAAAACTCGAATTCGGCTGAGATGCCTTTATTGAAGGTCAGTAAAGATAGACTGTATGGCTGATAGACAATTTCTTCTACAAAAGACGTACATATTTTATTTTGTATTCGCGCTTTTTAAAACTGATTTTCAAAAATCCTCCTCTGGTATCATCTTTTCCGTCAAAGATTAGATAACATCCCACGTGCTGCTGGTTAAGACCCTCAATCTGTCGCTGGGTTTTAATTTTGTCACAAAACGGGGGGGGGGGGGTAAGAACACATATGTGTTGTCTACAAAGTGTACTGTCACGCGAAGTCCGTACTGCGTCTTTAACAGCTTGAAAGACTTCACCTGGTACTCCTTCCCCAGCTCCAACTCTGTGGTTGGCACAAGAGTATCGTAGCTCTTTTTCGACACACTTTGCAACAGTTCAAAAGTGTTCTGTAAAAAATAGAGTTATAGTAATGCCTGGTTTACAATAATCAGAAAATGTTCGGTACCTACCAAAAAGTTTTCCTGGCTCGTGAGTTAAACTGTAGTTGATGCTGAAAACTATTTTGAGGACGACTAGAGAAAACACGGCCCTATATACTGTTTGGGTTCTCCATCTTTTTCAGGTAGGGGTGGTTAAAAGTAAATTTATTATTATGGCCGATGTTGTTAAAAGTAAATTTATTATTATAGCCAATTTGAAAAGTTATTTATGTGCAACATTATTATTTCAACCTAGAATAAGTGCTGTTCTTTAATCATAAGGCAGATCCTGTCTTGCTGCAACTTTACAAGATAATTTAGATGTAATTTACCCGCAGAGCGTATTTTAAGAAAGACAAGTTATGCTAGGCGCATTGTGGCATTATTGTTCTAGTAATATTGTCACATAGGCCGAGATCTGTTCTTAATTTATGAAGGAGGTACAACTTTGTTGCAATTTAAACGAGACGTTTAGATTTGAAAGTTATGTTAAGGGAATTGTAGAATTATTATTCTAGTAATATTTTCGCGTAGGTTGAGACCTGTCTTCCATTTGTGTAGAAGGTGCAGCTTTGCTGAAATTTAAAAGAGAGTTTGGATTTTTGTCTGGCAAGAATAGCGAATAAAGGTTATGAGTTCTTAGTAGAAATATTTTCATCTTACCTGGATTTTTTCTTTTTGGGTCGAGCAAAAATGGCATAAAAGCCTACAGCGAAGTCACAAGGAATCAGTCTTTGTTTGTTTTTGAAAATTTCGAGTGCGGTTTCAAAGGGGCATTAAACCAAAATTTAAAAAAGTAAGTATAAAAAACTTGCCCGATCCGTTATCACTATAGGTTTAAAAATTATCTCTTGTTTTTTTTTTTTTCCTTAAAAAAGATACATTGATGATACTCCCCGAAGGCAAGCAGCTCACCCCCGCTGAAAAACATCCTTCAACTAGAGGCAGAGGTACCGTGTCTGTGTGCATTTAATAGAGTGGTATTTGTATAAAAGATATATTTTCACTAGATTTAAGTAGCTGTAAAATTAGAAAATTAAAAAAATGAAGTCGCACCAGCTAATTTTGCATTTAAAAAGTGCGCTAAATTTAAACTCGGAAATTTTGTTATCCGCCTTAGACACCTGTATAAAGGTGGTGAAAAAAGAAAAAGTGTTATTTTCGTATCGTGAAAGATTTTTTTTATTAAGGCTGTTGACAGAGTTTTCAATTCTGTATAATGTACCGCTTGTAAATGGGGTCTTAAAGAGTGCCTTTGATTATTTAGATGTATGTGAAGATAATAATTCCGCGGTCTGTGACGTTAACAACGGGGCATCTGGGAGTAAACAAAATAATTCTGTCGTCTGTGAAAATGAAAATAGTGCTTTACCAAAAACAAGTAGTGAGAAGGTCAGGTATCTCAATACGGTTGTGGCTATAAATTACTGTCAAGACAGCAAACATTTTTCAAACAATTTAAAACGGCAGGCGTAAAAATCTCCTTTCAGCTATAGGATTTTTCTGCTGTAAGTGAAAACCCCTTGGAAGTTTTAGAAAAAGTATTTGGCCATGTGTTTAAAGAACTGGCGGTAAGTTCTGCAAGAGGCAGTAAGATTAGTTTTTCACTAATGCTTCCAAATTCACCTCATGTTAAACCCATTTGGAGTCGTCTCAGACCTATCGACCAATTAACCGAGGCATATATTATTGGATTGATTGCTAATGTTATCCAATCCAATGCTATTTTTCTTTCTGATGATGTCAATGCAAATATCGTCAATTTTCCTTTCGCTGGAGGCAAAATAGATCCTAGGCATGTGGAAGAAAGTCTGGTTTTATCCCGAAACAGGTGTGATAGATGTTGGTAAAGATAATGACGTAAGCTGTCTCCCTCGAAGCATTTGCTACGGTATTAAAATGACGTCAGAAAATTTTAATAATCGAAGCAGTTTTTCTGTTATTGCCTCATTGGATAAACTAGCACTATCGTTGTGTAAAAATTCAAAGGTGGTTATTACTGACAAAGGGTGTAGCATAAAAGACATTTACAAATTTCAAAAATTTTGGAAAAATTACCAAATCATTGTTTTCGATAATTTGAGAGATTCGGATTCGATTATTTTTCGGCTACCTGTTGAAAGCGATTTAGTAAAAAAAAATATTTCTTTATTATTCAGAGACGTTAAAGCATTTCTATGCAATTAAGTCGCTAACAGGCCTTTTTAATAAAAAAATATGCCTGTTCTTTTTGCGATAGGTTAACAAACATGAAAATGCATAAATGTGATCAGAAGTGTCGATAATGTGACTCTTATCCGCCGTGTGTTTTTGTTGAAACAGTCAAAGCATGGGAAAACTGCAATCGCATGCTTAGAGGCGATGCTTGTTTTACGAATCATACCCTAAATAAAATTCAGAATAAAAGCATATGCAAGACTTTTAAAATATGTAAATTGTGTGGTTTCTTGTTCTTAACAAGAGAGAGTTCAAAGAACATTCTTGCAATGAATATTTTTGCAAGATTTGTTCTAAAATTGTTCCCCAAGAGCATCTTTGCTATATTAGGAGATATAGAGGAAGTGTCGATAAAAAAATTTTAATAATATTTTTTGATTGCGAGAGCACTCAGAACACCTTATGTGAAAATAGCACCACATCTTATTTGCATATTGTGAACTTAATTGTTGTACAGCAAATGTGTCATAACTGCTACACAAACCAGATATTAGAGAAAAATGTGATGTTTGTGGTGATAGGCAGCATGTGTTTAAATACGGTAGTGAGACAAGCGCTGTAAAAAATTTTCTAGATTACTGCCTGAACGCCCGATCTTTTGTGTCTAAGGTGCACTGCAACACTGTTTTTATTGAATTGCATTATTTAGTTATCTTTATTTTTATTTTTCTAAATTTATTATTTTTTTTTTCTCTTAATTTTCTTTTTTTTTCTATTTTCTTTTCACTTAGCATTATTTTAATTTTACTCATTTCTTCATTTGTTAGTACATATAAGACTCTTGCTTTAACTTTGTTTTTTTTTTTTGTTTTGTTTTCTTTCCACGTTGAATGCCTACATGTAATGTACATTTAAAGATCTTGTTATCTTAGTACTGTTCCAAATAAATGCATTATTATTATTATTATTATTATCATTGCGCATAACCTACAGGGATATGACGGGCACTTAATTATTTCTGAGCTATTAGATAGAAATTTAAAAATAGAGCCTATAATGAATGGCTCTAAAATTATGAAAATGACATGCGAGAATTTAATATTTATTGAGTCTGTAATCTTTCTGGCATTCCCCCTAAATTTCCCGACGTTTTTGACATTAAAGTTTATGAAAAGGGTTATTACCCTTATTACTTTAACACTGCTGAAAATATTGACTACATAGGGAGCTACCCCACCCCTGACTTATATGGATACACTACATGAAGTTAAAGGAAAAAGAAAAGTTTTCAAACTGGTATAACATCGTATCTAAGGGCACTTTTAACAGTAGAAAAGAGATGTTAAAATATTGTGAAAACGATGTTAATATTTTACGTTTGGGATGCACTCGATTTATGCAAGAGTTTTTGGATATAACACAATTAAATCCTTTTACAGAAGCTATAACTATTGCATCAATCTGCATGCTCGCTTTCCGGAAAAATTACCTTAAAAATAATATTTTGGGTATAATGCCTAAAAATGGATATTACAAGTCTCAAAATCATTCCCTTATTGCCATAAAATGGCTAATTTGGGAAAGTCTGAAAACCAATCTAGAGATTGTATCTGTATATAATAAAGAAGTGAATCTGGCCAAAGGTGGATTACAAGTGGATGGGTTTAATTCAGAGACAAATACGGTTTATGAATTCTTTGGTTGTTTCTACCACGGATGTAAAGACTGCTTTAAAATCCAAGAAGTGGCTAATAACACCACTCAGAAAATCGAGACTATGAGTCAAAGATTTGAGAGCACTCTTAAAAGAATTGATACAATTAAACGATTGGATTACAACTTGAATTATATATGGGAATGTGAATTCAGAAAATTCTTAAAAGCCAATCCTGATGTAGACCAAAAATTAAATGACCGCGTTGCAAATACCCCTCTACCGCTTAATCCACGTAATGCTGTTTTTGGTGGTCGTACAGAAGTTTTTAAACTATACCATAAAGTAAAAGAAAATGAGGTAATAAGGTATTTAGATTTCACAAGCTTGTACCCATATATTTATAAATACTCACCTTATCCTATAGGGCACCCTACTATATTTCGAAATTGTGATATGCCTGCAGTATCAGAAATACTGTTAATGCATGGCTTTATTATGTGCTCTGTTATCCCACCTTCTAACTTATTTTTACCTGTTCTACCTTTTAAAACTAATCTAAAATTATATTTTGCGTAGAAAATGTGCAGATGAAAATAAAATTTCTGCATGTTGTCACAATGAAAAAGAAAGGGAAATTACAGGCGTGTGGGTTATACCCGAAGTAGCTTTAGCTGTGAAAAAAGGGTATCAAATAAAAAGGATTTTTGAAGTCTGGAAGTAATACTATACTGTCTATGATCCGGTTGCAAGGACCGGTGGCCTATTTACAGATTATGTCAACACCTTCTTAAAAATTAAACAAGAGGCAAGCGGATGGGGGAGTAGATGTGTAACTGAAGATGAGAAAGATAATTTTCTTAAATCATATAAGATAAGAGAAAACATTATTTTGGACAAAGATCAAACTCGCAAAAATTCTGGTAGACGTAACACAGCAAAAATTTGTCTAAATTCTTTTTGGGGTAAATTTGCTCAACGAGAAGACAGGAGTTATACTAAAGTTTTCAATAACTTTGAAGAGTTTTGTGACTTTATACAATCTGCAGGAATTGAAATTTGCTCCTTACATCCAATTAATAAAAACACAATGTGGGTAACGTGGAAGTATATTCAAGAAAACCTTAACAATCTGCCGCACGTAAATATCCCTATTGCAGCGTACACAACTGCTTTTGCTAGACTTAAACTTTACGAGGTGTTAGAAAAAGTAGGGGATAATATTTTATATTGTGATACCGATAGCTTGATTTTTGTGGATAGTAAAGAAGATCCTTTGTCATTTGATATTTCCAGCTATCTGGGTGACCTAACGGATGAGGTTGAATGTTTTGGAGCTAATGCCTTTATTTCAGAATTTGTAAGCCACGAGCCGAAGACATACAGCCTAAAAATTGAAACTGAAAAAGATCCTGAGTACATTATCAAATGTAAGGGTATTACAATTAATTTCGAAAATTCCAAAATTGTCAATTTCGAGTGTTTAAAATCGCTGGTTACTGAAGAGAGTTTTCAAGATCGAGTCTGCGTGAAAAATGAGAAAAAAATCAAACGAAAACGGCCGGGAATTATTATATCTTCACTAGAGCAAAAACATTTGTCATTTACCTTTGACAAGCGTGTTGTTACTGAAAATTACTTTTCTTACCCGTACGGGTTCAAAAAGCGGAAATTAGGCAAATAAGTATAAATATTGTTTAAAAGCTTACTGTACTTTTAATTAAAGGCTTGGAATTTTTAAAACTATCAAGAATTTATTGCATTAAGTAAGTTAATGTAAATTCAGGGTATATTTAAGAAATATGTTGTTATAAGGATTATTGTAGTCTAGACAGGTGCGAAGATAAAGTATCAGCTGACCATAACAGCCCATAATTGGCGCATTAACAAAGCTATCAGTATCATACTTCTTGGAATCAGGTATACGGATATTATTTTGTTACCGGAATCTGTAAATTAGTCACAGCTAAATGACATGGATGCGTCATGCTTAAAATCCGACTGTAGATATATATATATATAGCTACATACCTCAGATGATAATATGGATAAATTTATTTTGGACATCCAATTTATGTGCGGAAATACCGGCGAGTACTTTGTTAAAGAACTCTCCGTACTTGTTGTTGGAACGATCATGCCAGATGCTTATCATTTTATGCCTTCCTACCCATACCATGAATTGTCATCAAAGGCAAGGCGACAGATCCAGTATGACGTACAAAATATAAATGGACTGCATTGGAATTATGGAGACATTAGCTACAACAATTTGCCCGAAGTGTTTTCAAGATTTAAAAATGCAACAGTGTATGTAAAAGGCGAAATCAAGGCTTCATTTGTCAGCAAATACTCGCCGACCTCAGAAATCATCGACCTTGGAGAAATACCTAGATTAAGTGAACTTACAAATTATCAACTTCCTTGTAAGATCCACAATAATGTATCTTTTTTACGTTGTGCTCTTCAAAAATATAAAAAACTTAAGTTGTTTTTATTTAAAAAATTTATTAAATGTTTACTATATCAAATAAAATATTGGTACTACAATACAAAGGTATCTCAAAGAAAAGTCTAGAAAGATTCAGATGCACATAAGAAGTTCTAGACGGTATAAAAAAGTCTTCGTCAGGTAACAAAATTAAATTTTTACTTTTAGACTTTTCGCAATATTTTTTATAATATTCTTTTACACTTTCGGCTGCATTGTTATTATGGAACATCACAACCTTGAAGAAACTCAGCGTATCAATTAATTTATAGAGCTCATTAAGGGTGAGCTGAATATTGCGTGTACCAACGGGAATTGTGTATTTCGTCTGAAGCTCTTCTTGGTTTGGAGGGAACATGTCTGGAAAAACCTCGTCCTTTAGTTTGGTTAGATGTTTCTAAACTTCCAGCCATCCAGAGTAAAATGCTGACACAGGTTCAAAACCATGACGGTGAAAGACTATTTTTACTTCAAACGAGGTCAGATCAAATCCGAGGACAACCTTCTGATTATGATGATGATCCAGATGATAAGTGTAGTTTAACAAAAGATTTTCGCCCGAGGCCTCTGAATCCTTTCTACCTTCTCTCCGTATCGGCCTAGCCTTTTGGTTTTTGGATTTTGTGTCCATCACTATAAACTCTTCTGCACACACTCTTTTTGCTCGTACCTTTCTAGACTTTTTAAGTTTAGGTGTCTGCTCCATTTTGTAGCGTAGACTTATACATAGTTCAACATTAAATGTGCATCACCGTCGTCTCGTATTTATACTCTTATATGCCGATGTACATAGCTGGTTACCCCCTCCAGATTTTAGACATTTTTTCAAGTATGTTTTGCGATATAAATTCACAACTTTATTATCATTTAGTCTAAAATTGTGGGCTTGCTGGAGGTGTTTTTTTCCATTTTTTCCACCTAGGATTCAGGTTTTCACAGCTTTGATCTCAGCTTTGCATGTTTGGCTACAAAAAACCCCTCCATATTGTGCGCGATTTTTTTTCTTTAGATATATACTGTGGTATAAATTAACAATTTTGCTTTCATTTAAACTTAGATTGTTCGAATCAAATTGTTTTAAAAAGTTCTGAAAGCTTCGTCCTCTGCAGCGAGAATATAGAAATACACAACAATAATGTCCACAGGTTGATGAAAATTGGCCTTGCAATCGTTTTTTATTATTACTAAAAGAGCTTGAATTAACTAATAAAAATTTTCGAAAAAGCCTGTTTGCGGGATACTTTCCAAATGAATCAAAGTACTCTGCGGGGCCTTGTTTTGGGAAATAAAAGGCTACACAATGAGTACCACCTTTCTTTGCAGGATTCGTATTAGCTATTACAGATGCAGGCTTTCTTATCTTCTGTGGTAATTGGTTGCATGGAAAGATGCCTCTAAAAAACATGTTTCTCATGGGGTTGTTTGATAATACATTTGTAGGCTCAATCGTGTTCATTCTTGTTCAGAACAGATGATGGTTTCCACGTCAATGATCTTGGTGTGAGAAGTAGCGTAGTTAATTATAAATTCTCTGGTTGCAGCTCCATGAACAAAAATTGTGGTAAACTTTGATAGAGTTTTTATAAGATCTTCGTCCATATGGTTAAGTTAGAAATTACCAAATTTACTTGTTTGTTCAGTACATCCTGTACTAGATGTAGGGTACTTGAAAATTATTTCTTTCGCAAAAGACTTATTTTGCGCAGCGAATCCCGCAAAAGAAACTCTTTTTAAAAACGTGAAGGGTCCTCCGGAAAAGAACTCCACATTTACTAAACAGTAGCTCATTATGGATTACGTATTAAGAGTCTTTAGTGAAATTAAGTTCGAAGAACAGTTAGCCAGCCTTATATAGGTTTTTGGAAGCTGGTATATACTTTTTTATCTTTACCTATATGAAGGCTACTATCATATTCTGCATATACAATACATGTCACTGTGTTTTTTAGTGCTTCCTTAAACCTTCCTTCAATTTTCACCGTTCCCTGATTCAATAGATTTCCACATGTTGAATTATACGAGAGGTCTGTCGTTAAATCAAAAGCAAGTAGAAAACACCCGTTGTCAAAGAATTTTTTTGAAATTTGGTGTCCTTTATCGAAATAATGTATACCGGTTCCTTTAAACAGCGTAATATATCCTCGAGTACTAGCAGGATTTTCTTTTAAATAATCAATTATAGAGGTTGATTTGGCACCTGTACCTCGTTCAGCGATAAGTTACACCTGGTGATGTTGTTGTGCATGAAGTCGTTAGCATTTTTTGTTCGTTTTCCGGTATATGCGTCGTTGTCAACCATGCGAAAGACTAGTAGATTTGGTAATTGTCCTATAACCACATTGCCCAGTGATAATGTAAATGTATTTGCGGGTATTGTGTAAGTCTTAACTTCAACTCGTTTATACGGATATATAGCGTTGGAGCGTTGGAGAACAGCTTCATGAGCCAGCAAGGTCTTAGGATTGATAGTTACATGATTCATGTACATAGTTGCTTCTACTATTTTAACTCGTGGAGAATTGTCATCATCTTTTGACCAAAGGTAAAATTCCGGTTTTTCGAGTGATAAGACTATCCGTAAATCAACACCGTTCATTAAAAATTTATCTTGATTAAACATATCGCCGTGAATCTTTCCCATCAGCTCAACAACATTACTTTTATCAAAAAGCTTTTGTCTTGCCAAATAACCTTCATTTAGCTCAGGGCTTTCAACAACCTCCATATTATTTTGATCGAGATACCGCCAACCGATTCCAAATGTGTTGAAGCGGCATCTTTTCCGTAATTTAATAAATTCTCAATATAGGCTCTATAGTTGTAATTGTTATCTGTTTGGGCAATAGATAAATTGTACATTGGCGGAAAAGTGAGTGGAGTATGTTATTTACAAGGCCGGGGCCTTCATCACGAACAGTGTCTTTACTATTGGAACAGAATGAAAGTAGCCACCACGCAGGAAAATGTCACGCAGAAGTAAGTTTAAGGCAATGCATTTAATTGACCGCAATGAACGTAGGCATCGTAGCCACCACGCAAAAGTTGCTCGACTTTCAACTTTAGCGCAATTATACTGCGTTGACATTTCACAGCTGATTAATATTTTGTTTGTTTTAAAATTTCGTATGCTGAACATCATGAGTTTCAAAGAAAATTTAATTATGGTGGTGAAAAATTTTAAAAATAATAATATTGTGGTCCCAATTTATTATTAATACAGTTAAAAAAATTAATTTAAATTTCATCTTGACGTAGTCATCAATGATCATTGTGTTCACCATGTTTGGTGGCTACGATTTTGACACTTCATTACCGCATTTTGCTTGGCGGCTGCGATGCATTCTGTTCCAAGCATTAGTCTTATCTGGTTTGGTTATTTCGATATCTTCGCCTTTGTAAAGTTCTTCTTTTCCATCCTTGATTTTAACCCACTGTAGTTTCAAACGAAGATATATGCTTGATAAGTCTCGATATGTGTCACCATGTCCTATTGATACAAATTCGACCAGCGACGAGTTATCTAGAGAAGCTATAGGTTTATAAGATACCTCTTCAGTTTTTAAGATGCTGCTTTGTACAGGTGGTGTAGAGAAAAGGTCTAACTCAGATTTCATGCATTCTTTGTATGACGGCATGTTGTCTATTTATCAAAAATATCTAACACACGTTTACGTATCTTACGTTTACCTTTAATAGATGCTCTTTTAGCTGTCCTTTTTGTCTGTGTCTTACGTCTGCTTTTAATAGATGTTCTTTTATCTGTCTTTTTTGTTTTTGAACCTCTTTTTACAGACTTTTTTGATCCTGAACACTTTTTACGTTTACAAGCTGGAGCTAAATGTAAAGCTGTAAAAGGGTTGTGCCTTTTTATAAGCATGCGATTGCTTCTTCTTGCACCACCCATGCTCTCAAACAGCTTATTTATACCTTTCTGTGATAGTTCTTCGGCAGCTGCTTTTCCATGTTCCTTTAAAAAATCTCTTAAAGGCTTACTATCTGCTTCTTCTAAAATAGCATTTCCTGTTTTCATTGCCTTTGCCCCCGATGTAACCAAGGGCTGTTAATATCGCAATAGTCCGCTGAAAAAACTACCAATTCCTCTTTCACGCTGGTAAATAAAAGGAGATCGATATAATTCTCAAATATCCGCTAAGACCCCGCCACTTTGAATTGAATAATATTTAGTATAATATGAATTCATTTTCGTACCTATACAAAATGCTCTTAACTTTGCACTATGTTAAATTGACTGTTGTATGAGTATTTATAGTCTATTTTCTTTTAAAATGGAGCATTATATATGTAGGAATATAGTCTGGCTTGAAATCAATTAGCTCCCTTGCTGATTAGTTATTTTTATAGAAATACTTTCGATAAAAGTTTTTTCAATAGGACAGTAATCTACGTGTTGAAATCTTACTATGCTTTCACATTCTTTTAAAGGTATTACACGTAAGTATCGTACTAACTGGTCACCTATAAATCTGGGCTGAATAATATCAGCGTAGACGTAAATTATATATTTTTCATAACAGTCCTCTGCTGTTGGCCGAGACTCTTGCGGCAACCTTAGTGTCAAGTCCGTAACTGATCTTTCCAGTCTATTAAGTGTGTCTATTATTGACATATGTTCCTGACGTAATCCTGCCGTATTAAAAGATTCTTTTATTTCTGCCAGTATGGCGTCAGGTTCACGCTTATTTTCAGGTGTTCGGAGAAATATATCCGTAAAGAAGTTGGACAGGTTGCTACCTTTAACAATTTTTCGCTGTTCGGATGGTTTAGCACTAATCGAATCTTTGCTCAATCTATTCAAGATGTTAAAAATAGTATCCTTAATCTGAATAATTATATTTTGTTTTTATTGCTCACTAAGGGTTTGATCATCAAAGTGTACATTTGATATAAAAAGCGTAATAAGATCTCTAACATTAAGATGAGATGGTAGTGGTTTTTTTATTTTGATTGTGACTCCCAAATATTCCAACCGAAGTTCAAATACATCGTGTACTCTTTTGCCGCCAGTATTTTTTTCTGTCTCACGAGCTCTTTTGATGCTAAGCGCCGGATGTGTGTAATTGTCTATCGAGTCTTGTATAATAGCATACTTTCTGTTCTGTCTAGGAATTTGTCCAAATACGTCATCAACAAAGGCTTCAACTGACTCATAGTTTTTATATTTTAAAACAACATTTTCTGAAGCCCTTTTACTCTGATATATGTAATGTAAATATGTCTGGATCCTGTTTGTAGCTTACTTCAGGTATAACGCCATCAGAAAAGTCAGCCTCTAACCGATCCCACATATTTTTCTAAACATCATCCAAGTACATGGTATACCATGACGGTGAAATAGCGTTATAAAATGTTAGTACGAATGCAGAAAAATTTACTTGACGTGCTTTGTAACTAGCTTGCTCAAGACTCTCTTTAGTCCACTCAAGTTTAACGGTTTCATTTATTTTGATGCTAAGTGATTTGATTTCGTTTCTATGCTGCTCTCTTATTTCTTTGAACGGATCAGGCGCATCACGCCTTACCCTTTTAACATTACTCTGATTTACTTCTTCAGTTGTATTTCGCTTGACTCCCCCTTTTATGGCATGGTATGGCAATGAAATTTCAGTTATTCCAACACACCAGTCATCAGTAAACTTGCACGGTCTAGCTAGTGCATTTGTAAAAGCCGATAGTGTATTTTCGGGATAAAACTGCATGGTGTTGTTACTTAAAAGGCATACGTAAAAGTCATTATCTTTTATATCCACAGGCATTATTAAATTCTTTCCCAATCAGCGCTCAGTAGACTTATTATTTTTACAGGCTTTCCCAAGCAATTGCTGGTACGCTGGCACTTCTGGCTTTTGCTGCGTTTTTTTGGCGGTCACTTTGTCGGACGACTTTCTTAACTGGCAGCGAAAGCATATATTGACTCGGATCTAGCAGAGACGGCTTTAATATAGATTGATTTTTGGATGGTTTTCTACCTTTGTCGCGCGTAGTACTTTCCGTATCGAGTTCTTCTAATATGTTCGCGGCTTCATCTATACTCATGTCTACAGGTACAGTGTACTGCGTTATACCATCCTCAGCCGTAATCAATTTATAATCTTTATCGCAAGACTTATCTTCAGAAGCCGTCTTAGGTATTTTTGAAGGTGATTTCAGACTTTTCCCTATACCACTAGCTGATAAGCGGCGTTTGGAAGCAGGTGATAACGGTTGTCTTGGTGGTGATACTTCAGCCAGTTCGAAGAAATCCTCTTCCATTCTTTCAGGTGTATTTTCTTTTAAGGGTGATGTTTGTGTTGATATCTCATCTTTAAAAATAAATCTAGTTTGAGTAGTACTATCCCGCAAGCTTTTCTGTTTCATAGGCTTTTCTGGTAGTATGCGAATATTTGTTTTTTCATCTGTCACTCGCGTAGATTTTCGTCTTAAGTTTGACAATTTTATTAATTCATTTCGGTAATTATACCATTTTTCTCTATCAGATAAATTCTTGTTTTTTAATATTTTATCCATAGTCTTATCGAGCCTAGATTGATTTACGGAATCCTCAATCTCGTTTTTCAATTTTTCGTAAACTTCTGTTGAAAGAAGTAACATTTTATTCAGATTATTATTTTTAAACATATTTTTCAATTAATGAACCAATTACACCTGATAATACACTTCCTAACAGCACTGGTAAAAAACCTCCACACTGTATCTGTAATAGAAAGGGTTGCCCAATTTAGCCCATTTTGGAAATTGTATTTGCTTTATGTATAAAAATACCGTGTACAAAATTTAACATTCTACGTTGACGTGTACTCAGGGAGTGCCTAAATATATGTATAGTGATACATAAAATTTTTGTATGGCAACCTAACGAAGGAATTGCCCGTTTTGTCCCATTTTTGAACTTACTTCTGGTTTTTTTAATGCCCGTGTGTAAGATTTCAGCTCTCTAAGTGAACGCATTCTAATTATGTACAGGACTATTTACTCCAACTAAGGTTTTATATTTAATTAATGCTCTCATAGAACCTAAACGATACTTTATTTTCTTTATAAAACAGATGCAAAATATATTTTAGCTAGACAGTTACACATCGGGAAGCATATTTCTATGTCAGGAGCTAAATGCTATGTGATCAATTTCATTTCAGGCATCTTGAAACATCTTTAAAAGTCTTAGAGAAATTTCATGTTGCCAAACGCCGTTCTCAGCTTGGACTAAACATAAATTAAGCAGCTTTTAATTTAATCGCTTAATCTAATTTTACTTGAGAAAACCGAGAGCTGATATTATGTAACTAAAACTCAATTATTCTTTTGGGTAACGTCCGGAAAGTTGAAAAATCTACACCTAGAGAAAGTAATTACTTCTAATTAACGTACAAACACTCTTGTCTTTGGGAATGTTGCAGACTGTAAACGGCAGAGAAAACTTTTCGCTTAAATTATATAGAATTCTTTTAATGTCCGACAGTTTATTGTAATAATTTGCCCTCAAATTAAGTTATTATGCTTTCGTAATTTATTGCAAAATGGGAAAATTATGGTTTTATGTCATCGAGCAGAACAGAATACTGAAGAACTCTGAATTTTTGTTTGCATATATCTTCACGTGATCTGTAAATAAAATTCTCGATTCTGCTGGGAACGTAAAGTCTTGATGTTAAAATGAAGAAGCTTATCACGGGTGGAGCGCAAAATAATTAACAGCAATTTAACTTCTGTTATTTGAGTTCTTTAATCAAAACTGAATTTCTTTTACATTTCTCCTGGTTATCGTTGATATAATTGCAAACAAGTACTAATTAAGAAAGTTAGTTTAGGGAACTTAAGGTGTCTAGTAAGCAATATTGTCTCGTGTTCAAAAATTATTTAGAGCAATTGCTATTTTATTCAATTTGCTTTATAAGGAAGAGTTTAACAATTATTTTGAGCAATAATTGCTTATTTGCTTTATGCTATAAAGAAATATTGTTCTTTGACGTTTTGCAATTATAAAGTATCTATAGCTATGAGATAACGAATTATATTCAGGTTTGAACATTATGTCGGGGACTAGCTGATGAGTAAAGATTGAACATCGAGTTGCTGCTGTTGATAAGTCGACGTATGAGATTTAATTTGTTTTCTTAGCCTGCCACCTTTTCCATGCGAATTTACGGCGTGTGCACACGGTTAAAAAAGTAGGCATATTTTGTCAGCACTTGTCTTACAAGTTCATTAAATTCAAAAATTCTTACATTTTAAACCTTCACAAAACTTAAAATTATTTTAAAGAAAATGTGCATTAAAATTCAATAATTTAGTATTAAAGGAACAAAAATCTTGATTTTATCCCCAAAACTCTTAATTTTTAATACAAATTTATTAAATGCAAGCTTCCTTCGAATCTTAATCCAGCAGCTTTAAAACCATTGTGCCTTAAAATTAACTCCAAAAGACTTAGAAATAGAATATTCAATACAGTTCGAATTAAATTTAAATACTATTGGTATAGTTGGTATAGTTCGATGTCATGCCCTTCTTCGTAAATCAAAAAGAAAGAGAGAATATTTCTTTATTTGTTGTTCGCTATAAGTTTTCCTTCGGTATCGGCGTGCATTAGTGCAGTTCAATGTTTGTGTAAATATTTGTCAAACTCTAAGTCTTCGGCACCAAGTAATGATGTCTCATATGTGGAATTATATTAAATTAGAAGACAGATTCAACTTTGGAAAAATGGAGCATGTTAACAAATATAATTTCCAAAACAAATTTCTAAATTTTCAAATAATCTTTGATTCCGATATTTATTCTCTTGCTTGGGTTGAGTTTAATTATAGTTTTCATTATAAACCTGACTTTTTAATATATTTGAGAAAAGAAAATGATCAATTTTGTTTTGCACAAATAAGCGATATATATTACATTGATAATCAAATTTATTTGAGTTGTGTTAAATTTACTAACAAAGTTTTTGATGAAGTTCTTAATTGCTTTGAGGTAGAAAATTTAAAAATAAGTCTCATTGTAAAACTGACTGAATTAAGTTTTAAGATGACTTTAGAAATGAATTTATTAAGCAAGAAAATGTACGTAGCTGTTCCTTTTATACTATTTTAGATACTTTTATTTTATACATGTTTTTTAATTACATATTTACTTAATAATCTTATCATGACTTTCATTTACATCCCGAATATTTATTATAACCAATAATGGTAGGTGGGTATCCAATTCAAAAATTTAAGTATAATTATCATAATTGGATCAATATTAAAAGCGAAAAAAGTAGTAGGTATCTCATTATCTAAGGGGAGATACGAATTTTAATAAACTCCAAATACATTTTGGCCAAAATTTTAATTTAATCTTGATTAAATTTTAATATAATAAACATTCAAATATAATGCTACTTAAACTTCAATTTCAATACAAACTGGTTTGTATTCAAAGTAGAAAAAGGTTGAAACTAAATACAAATTAATTACGATTTTAAATGTCGCAAACTTAAATTTTAAGATCAGAGGGTTGCAATTTAAATAATTTTTGTCTTAAAATTTAAGACGACAGGCTTAAATTTGAAGTGTTAATAATAAAAATTATTTGAAGTAGTTCTTACTTAAAAGCTAATACTACGTATGGTTGAAAAAGAAATGTAATACCAGATAAAACTTAAAACGTAATACAAATTTGGTGTGGACTTATATGTAACCCAATAATTATTGTATTTTAACCCAATATTTTTAACCGTGCACGTATGTTCTTCCATAGATTTGTGATATGAATCCCCTTTTCTTCTTTTCTCAGTCTAGTGTATATATTTGGCATGCTGGTGTTGAAGTTTATTTCCACAGATCTTATGAAAGATGCTCTCACTGGTATACCTATTGATATATAACAGTACAGTTCTGACTTAATAAACTAAAAGCTGACGACCAAAAAATGTAGGTCTTTTTATAAACAAAATTGTCTATCTTATCATACTCTCTTAACATCGTTGATAATTTATTCGGAAACTTTGCTGCCTTCCAGTAATGGATGGCGCAGCGGGATGGCCGCGATGGCTTAAAATAATCAGTTGAAAACATTATATAATAAAATCTGCTTTTTTACTGTGGCAGCAGAGAATAATTTTTCATGTTAAATGGAAAAAATGGCAGACAATTTGGCTGTTGAGAAAGTGGTGTGCATCATATACATCCGCAATCCAGTCTATTTCATACGCTTAACAAACCCATGATAATTTGATTCAGGTTGACGATATCTACCCAGGATTCAAAGTAATTTTCTAGCAAGCTTTCTTTGGAGTAGGTAGAATGGACCGATATGACGATATAACCTGTATACTTAATTTTGGAACAGACTCCGAGATGCGGCACGACGATTGACGTGCCCCTGTCCATCGTTGTGCCGCATAGACATTTAAGAAGACTAACTTATATTGTGACGGTGTCGCGATACGTCGAGAATTATGTTGCTGATTCTGATGCGAACGCAGAGACTGCTGCTTATGCTGTTCCAATGATGACGCTCTAACATGTGTTGAACATTAGTTTCATCATTAAATTGCAAATCAATAATTTGACTAGTTATTAAATACTCTAGCATTATCTAAAACTTACAATTTTCATTATCAATTTATATTTTCTGCAAAACTAAATTGCCTCAACTACAGCTGTCAAGGTGTTCCGCGCCTCAAGCACTGACATGTAAAACATGGAACACTGGCTGAAATTTCGTACATACACTTTTCTATAGTTGTCTCTTTTTGGTTTAAGTACTAAATTCCGCTGAACTTCTATATGAAATCGACCAAAGTCCAGTTTCAGTTAAGTGGATTTTCAAAATGAATATATAGAATAGAAATAGATGGTAATACAACATTTGTAATCATTCTCTGTCTCTCATAGCTACTTTGTAACGTATCTACGAGAAAGCTAGAATATTAAGCGCAATTCCGTCGAAAAACGTCTCAAGGCACCGGTCCAGGAAGAGCCCTGTGAAATTCCAGCAATTCTCGATTCTGCTAAGAAGAGACCCGAAAACGTAAGGTCAAGGATTTTGCTTGTCCAGAATTTAATTTTCAAGTACACCTATGTTAAAATAAATAAAAGTAGAACTAACCATGAAATAAACCTTTATTGATAAGTAAAAATAATTGTTGAAATAGTAAAAACAGAACCAATAATGAAATAAATCTTTATTAATAAATAATAATAACTGTTCAAATATTAAAAGACAGGACTAATAATGAAATAAAACTTTATTAATAAATAATAATAACTGTCAAAACAATAAAAAACACCGTCACTGTGGTCGTTCCTTAAACCCCGTATAAATAATCTTTTCGAGTTCAATGGATGACACCGAACAGCTGATTTTCCCTCTTCCGTCTGACATGAGCAACAGCGAGTCACACAAAGTTGACGTCCGCAGCGAATAAGGAAAAGATCTATAAGAATCCGAGCAAGGTTTTTATTAAAAAAGTAATCAACACAAACCCTGCGAAAACAACAAGATCATTATCCAAAATCTAATTGGATGCAAGATCCAGCAGCGTTCACCAGCCAGCTAAATACTTGGTTTGCGTAAGACGGGGTCACATTTGGTAGATTTGTGTCAAATCGGATTGAAGCATTCTGCAAATTGCATCAATGTGCATCGCTTAAATCTTACAGTGCCAATTGGAAAACTACGATAAATTCATCAATAAGATACTACATAAAGATTGAACTGGCAAAATTACATGGATCATTGCAGGGAGGAAATTTGAAGGACTGTTAACTTCTTATGGAAACATCGAACATATCAAGACCGACCACGGCATCACGAAAACGGATAGCACGTAAGAAAATAAATCGAATCCGGTAACACGTAAGATAATTATCGCTAATTGCAGTTCCTTTAACAAAACTGAATTAAATTGAAAATTAAAATTAGTATTAACCCACATAAGAGAAAAATTATCACTAACTGTAGTTGCTAGAACAACATTAATTTGAATTGAAATTTATAATTAGAACTAACCCATATTTAGCTAAATCATTTTATAGCAGGGCGGCCGCAGATAGGCCACTAGCGTAATTGGAAATGGTTGTACTTATGTAAAGCAAGATCCGAGATGCCTAACACAAATATATAATTCGAATCTTAAACAGTTGTCGACTACTCAGTAAAATTCAATTTTCAGCCTAGATGTCCAATTGGCATACACCTTTTACGTCTTAATTATTTTCTTGTGCATATATAATGTAAGCCGAATCAACCCCTAGACCAGGTTCAGCTAACAACCTTTAGGCAGACCAAAATTTGCTTAATTTTATTTCCTTAAAAATCTAGTTTAAGGAATATTTGATGTTATAGGAGATAAGCTTCGAATAAAAATGATAATTATGAATGCATTTGTGCAGCTTGTAATATAAAAGTTGAAATTAGGATAGTTTTCACACCTCTGACAACAAATATGACTCATATGAAATAAAAGATCAAGCAGTCTGTGTTATGCAGTGTGTCTGTGTTATGCAGTGGTCTCAAATTGAAATATCTTCAACTTGAAGCAACGCGACGGGTGTCAGCAGCACCCTATACCTACGCTTGAATCTTAGAATATAGAGAGTACAGGAAGTGTGATAAGCCAAAATTAGCGTACACCGTAAAAAATATCTATTGAAAATTCCGCTACTATAATAGGCAACAAATTGCCAACAATGGTAGCGGAAATTTACACAACTTTATGCGCACTGCATAACCTTATGTAAAGCAATTTCGCACTGTATGTAATTTTACATCGTTTATGTATTTTTCAATTTCCGATGTAAAATGCGATATGTAAAATTACATCATGCTGTCGAACTAAGTTACATAAGTTGTATGTAATTTTACATTGTCTACGCATTTTTCAATTTCCGATGTAAAATGCGATATGTAAATTTACATCATGCCGTGGAACTTAGTTACATAAATTGTATGTTATTTTACATTGTTTACCCATTTTTCAATTTCCGATGTAAAACGGGATATGTAAAGTTACTTCATGCTGTGGAACTAAGTTACATAAGTTTAATGTGATTTGACATTATTTATGACTTCTTCAATTCTGTATGTGAAGTACACAATATGTGAATTTACCAAAATTTATGAAATTTATTTCAATTGCCAATGTAATGTTTCGTCCGGAAATTAATAAATTACATACATAAACAAGTGAAAAATATTTGTAGGTATGCAGTATTTCCATGATTGAGTTTTGTTTAGCGAAATTCAATTATAAAAATACTGCGTATCTAAAAATATTTTTTGATTTTTAAAAGGTTTTTAAGGTAACTGTTAGGATCGAAACTAGTAACATTTTTTTACATGTTTTATGATTATTAATCCATCACCAACTGCACTCCACAAAATCAAACTTTACACTGATCGGCGACCACATTCTGATACAATTTCCCGTACAATGATTCATAGCATAGCAACACATCCTGATAAACGTATGAGCATGAACAGAGTACTGAAGGATAGAATAGAGATAAATGCAAACATCATTACTTATGTTTTATTGAAATTTCCCTTTTAAATATGGGGAATTCAATGCAAATTACAGTATTGTATGGAATTTCACGCAAATTTACAGTACGATACAAAAGTTTTGTATGATTAAATGTAAAATCACAGTACTGTATGTAATTTTGCACAAATTGACAGTACGATACAAAATGTTTGTGTAATTAAATGTAAAATCACATAAATTATGTAAAGAATTATTTACTTTACTTATTTTTCCAATTACAAATAGGAAGTTTGCAGATTCCGTAAGAAGTATTTAATTTCTTAATGATTATGTGTATATACATACATTTTAAATGGTAGTGACTATTATAACCATAGTAATTTTCCACAAAGTTAGTTCATGATTTTTTACGGTGTAGTCAAATCCTGGTTATATTAGCATCTGTTGCCGCTATAGTGAAAGCTCAGTACAGCCGTGTAGTAAAAACCAAAATATAGAGAACGGGGTAACAAAATATACATATGGTTGAAAATATTACGTTTGCTCCCATCGAAAATGTTCTTATTCGCTGTCCACATACCCTGGGAGTTTTTCAGCTATCATAAACGCAAACAAATCTCGGTGGATGAAGGAATTTTTCGATATTTCATCGTTTTTGTGGCAATTTTTTACCGAACACTTCATTCTGAAAATACATGGCATCACTTAGAAATTTATCACTATAGTATCAACAGATAATTACTTACACTCTTTACTTTTTAGCACTATTTTTAAATATAATATCTTTTACTTTTCACAAGTTTTAAATTACATTCAAATTGTTGCAAATTAAACAAACTTTATTTGACAGCTAAACAATAATTTGACTCTTTCTTCAATGTAATGCAGATCTACTTCACGGAACCGTGAAAAAATCCAAGCTCATGCACACGAATTTTACAGGTATGAACACTTCCTGTTGTATCTATATTCTAACCCTTGAATACATTTTAACTTTTGGCAGGCCTAGCGACAGCGTCACATTTTAACTTAGGCATTAAGTGGGGTGGTTACTCGGAATGCAATTTTGCTGCTGCCGCTGTCAGCAAAATTTCTTATTCATTCGCAATAAGTTCGCAATTCGCCAAATGCGGATTTTGTAGAATCGATCTTCATCACTTTTTTCAACCAGAGCTACTAATAACAGATCTTCTTCACCGGAACTAGAATATATTTGGAATAAATCTGCCGCGCCCGATGTGAACATTCACCGCATGGCACCACGATCGGGATGGCCACAGCTTTATAATTTTAGATTAATTCGTACAGTATAGGATAGAAAAGCATCAAGGAATTTTACAGGTGGGGCTGTTTTCTACATATATTCCATACATCCGAGGGTGTCCATATAAAATTGTGTCTTTTTATTTGCACGCAGTGTTTATGTTCATTTGCCCTTAGCATGAAGTAAGTTTGATCTCAGAGTAAAAAAATCTATATAGACCGAAAATGTATGGCAGAAATTCTCATAGATATTGATCAGAAGAGCTGAATCTAACAGCGCCGCATTTTTGAAACTGTACTAAAGAAAATGTATTTGCTTATCATGATTATCGCCATCTGGCTGCCCAGCTCTATATTGATTCTCTGCGTGTATTCTGATATGGAACTGCGAAAGCTCTTTACTTTATAGAGATATACCTCATACGTAGCTTGGTCGTGTGTATGCAAATGTATTTAAATCTGTCTTTCTAATGAAAATATTTTTGCCTTGCTTTTTTTTTGTGTTGACTGGAGATCTATACTGCATTGACTTGCATCGGAGAACTAACGGGTTTTCCAATAAGAG
The DNA here is from genome assembly GCA_963924295.1 of Dioctria rufipes. NCBI lineage: Eukaryota > Metazoa > Arthropoda > Insecta > Diptera > Asilidae > Dioctria > Dioctria rufipes. The sequence goes on from OZ002742.1 coordinate 122,358,227, forward strand.
GTGTTATTTTGATATTCAAAGAAAAATGCCATTTTTTGAGATAAATGATCGCATTTTTATTTCATTACAAAGAGGAATTTATGCCGTTAACAATGGAAAATAACATCAGCCAAATGACCACCACGACCACGCCTACAGGACCATATCCTTTTCATGAAATTTTCCATAACCAAATCACAAAGTGGCTGCCCTATGTCCTCGATAGCCTCACGAATTCAATTTTTGAGGTCTTGAATCGACGCTGGGCTGTTGGCGTAGACCTTCCCTTTCACGTGGCCCCAAAGAAAGAAGTCGCAAGGAGTTAAGTCACAAGATAGTGGTGGCCAATTGTGATCACCTCTTCGAGAGATAACGCGGTCCGGAAACATTTCCCGTAAAAGATCAATGGTTTCGTTGCTTGTATGGCACGTAGCGCCGTCTTGTTGAAAGTAAACGTTGTCCAGATCAATACCATCCAATTCCGGCCATAAAAAATCATTAATCATCTGTCGATAGCGCAATCCATTCACCGTAACTGTTGCTCCAACCTCATTTTCGAAAAAGTAAGGTCCAATGACCCCGCGGGACCATAAACCGCACCAAACAGTCACACGTTGAGGATAGAGAGGCTTTTCAACAATAACTCTTGGGTTTTCCGAGACCAAGATGCGACAATTTTGCTTGTTGATGAAGCCATCGAGGTGGAAATGGGCCTCATCACTCAAGATGAGTTTTCGATGGAATTCCGGATCATTTTCATGCATTTCAAGTGTTTGAGGGTATCAAAAGAACTATAAAATCCTTCACTAGAATATAAGTTCTAGAAAAATTGTCTGCATGAAAAAAAAAATACACCAAAAAAACTTTTCTTAGTGAGCCCACCGCAAAATTGAACTTAAAGTCCAAGTGTACTTCCACTGCACCATAAGCGTATACTTGGAGAAAGGTCTGGTAATGAATAAAAACGTACTGAGTACAATAGTCTAAGTTTATCTAAATTTCTCGATTACAAACAGTTAAAACAATAAGCACTATAGTTCAAATTGAAAATATGTAGACAGAGTTCAATAATGATATAATACAATGATATTAAAATTTATTAAGCAAAAGAATTCAATAGTATCACAATGATACACTTTGCTTTAGATTTCTGAGATTCCGAAAAAAAGTCACGACCGTCGCGTACCAGAATTAATCTTCGACTCCACTCTAGCTTATTTCTCCTTCATGAACATTAATTTTGTAGAATGTTCGATTGGGTTTCCGTTTTTAACGGATATTAAAAAAGGGGGAATTACTTTAACTATTTCATTTTTTTTTTCAAAGGTATCATTATCTCTTTCATCGATATAATATGCATCTCACTTGAGGCAGAATTCACCTCTTCGATCTAAATTATTTGCTATAAAGTATTTCAATCTATTATTTTATAATAAAGGTTCTACAATTCGCTTAACGAAGCTGGAGAAATAGCAGAGTTGAGAAGTGAACGATAAAGTGTCAAATGTGTTATGAAGTGAAGTGATCATTGGGATACATCATTCTGTCCGGAAACAAATATACTGTAAGTAAATAGCTAAATTTAAGAATTAATTTGTGTTATGTGATGTCTAGCGTTGTATGCATTTCAATGTTTCCTACATTAACTATACTAATTTACATGTAAGTTTGTTTACCTAATTCTAACCTAACCTTACAATTCAATATTTATAAATTCCGATATTTTAGTATGATATTCAATCATTATTATTTAGCCACAAATTTATATTTTAAGCTAACCCTAAAATACGAATGAACGTACTCCTACTTAAATCAAATAAAATAAATAGTCATTCATTTCGTCTTCCAGCTGTATACGTACACGCAGGCAGGCATGTCGAGTAGAAGCCAGAGCAATTGTAAACATTGGATGGAATCAGCGCAGTCAGATAAGTATTTTGATAATTTCACGATGCTTTGTGTGAAAATTATTTCTTCTTTCAGGGCGTACAGGAACGGAAGTCTAGCAAGATCCAAACATACTCCGGGCCTTGGAACATCTGAGGTTCCAATGAATTTATTGCATGCGGATGTCAGATGTAGTGAAGCGCACCAGTTATTTCTTGTGTCTTCAACAATATAAGAAGACTGGAAGGTTGTGATGGGACAGTAATGGATAATCATGTAACGGATATTTCGGGTTTGATTTATTAGGTTTAGTATTATTCGACATTTTAGTTAATGTTTTCTTTGTTGACTGAGTCTAAGAGTCTGGTTTACCTGCGATTCGAACCGATTAATTGTTATCACGATTTTGTGTTCCGACTTCTAAGTGAGTTTCGCGCGACTGGTCTATGCTATTTTCAATTGAGAGCAAGCAAATTTTAGTAATCGGACGGTTTAATATCGAGGCTTTGGTTTTAATCGTTACGATGCGAACGAGTTGATCTGATCCCGGATGAGTTTCCGTTATGCGTCCCAACATCCATCTCAACGGAGGTAGATTATCTTCCTTTATTAAGACTAGATCTCCAACATTTACGTTTTCGCATTTTCTTTTTCATTTCGGTCTTTGCTGGAGACGACATAAATATTCTGTATTCCAATGTTTCCAGAATGACTGATATACTCGTTCAGGTATTGCCATCTATCAAGTCGATGCACATTAATGTCCAATAATGAAGGTTCTGGAGGAGTAAGTAATACATCTCCGATTAAGAAGTGTGCCGGGGTGAGTGGGGTCAGATCATTTCGGTCACTGCTCATTTCGCAAATCGGTCTAGAGTTTAAGCACGCTTTGATTTGTGCCAATATCGTGCTCAGTTCTTCATATGTACAGGTTGATTCTTTTAAGATTCTTTTCAGATGATACTTGGTAGATCGAACGCCTGACTCCCAAAGACCACCAAAATGTGGTGAAGCAGGAGGTATAAAATGAAAATTTACTCCTTCGGTTTCAAGACTGGCAGCAATCTCAGCATTCATTCCCGAGACCATTTGATGGCTTTGTCGAGTAAGAATTCTATTCGCTCCTACGAAGTTGGAGCCACAATCACAATAAACATCGCTGCAGGGACCTCTTCTGGATACAAAACGACGACATGCTGCTATGAAGCCCTGAGTGCTGAGATCAGTGACTAGTTCAATGTGCATGGCTTTGGTTGCCATGCATACGAAGATTGCTATGTATCCTTTATATTTCTTAGCTCCTATTCCTCTATGATTTCTTAATTCGAATGGACCACAGTAATCTATTCCGGTATGGCTAAAAGGTCTGGACATTCTTACTCGAGCAATAGGTAAATCTCCCATCAATTGTTTTCGTGTAGTGGCCTTTTGTTTAAAACAAGATATGCATTTATGTATCTGTTGACGAATTGCGCTCCGTGCATTCAATAGCCAATATTTCCTTGCTATGACACTCATCATCAGTTGGGGACCCCCATGTAGCATTTCTCGGTGAGTTCTGTCAATAAATAACCTGGTGAAATGGCTTTTATCTGGTAGGATTATAGGATGTTTCTAACTGAAACAAAGATTTGAGTGTCTTAGTCTACCGCCAACTCTCAGGAGTCCATCATTATCTAGAAATGGTGTTAACCTTAACAAACGACTGTTTCGACTGATGTCACGCGCCTTCTTCAAATTTTCTATGTCGTCTGAGAAACTTTTCCTTTGAACATCTCTTAGCAAAATTCGTAATGCGTCCTGTAGCTCCGTATTTTTTAGATGACCTTTGTTTTTATCTTTCATGGCTTTTCGACTGTTTTCTATGAATCGTTTGCAATATGCGACTACTTTGATTAACTTCGTGAGAGATGAAAATCGTTCGATGATTTCATTTTCTACAATTACTTGAGTATAGCAAGCTTCCAACTTTCGCATTTCAATCTGGGTCGCTGGGTTCTTACAGGGAGGCCAAAGGCTTTGCGGTTTCTGTAGCCAGTCGGGTACTTGCCACCATAAAGTATAATTCCTTAACTCATCTGGAAGAATCCCTCTTTTAGCGCAGTCGGCTGGGTTCTGCTTGGATGGTACATGTCTCCATATGGCTTCTTCTAAATAATCATGGATCAATGAAACTCTATTGGCTATGAAAGTTTTCCATTTTGTGGGATGACCTCTTAACCAAGCGATGACGATTTCGGAGTCTGTCCAAGCATATGTAGGAACGTTGTCATTGAATTTCAGAGCTTGTTTTACATATTTTACTAATTTTGCCAGAAGCACTGCTCCACATAGCTCAAGTCGAGGTAGCGACACTGTCTTTATAGGTGCTACTTTTGTTTTGGCAGTAAGCATGGATATCTTTCGTTGTCCATATTGCATACTACAGATGTAAACTACAGCTGCGTAAGCTTGAGTTGACGCATCACAAAATCCATGAATCTCTATGGCGCTGTTTGAATTGGAGAGATTTGTCCATCGTGGTATAAAAATCTGATCGACCTTGGTGATTTCTTGTAGATAATTCACCCATTCAGAGGACAGTTCTCCTGGTACAGATTCATCCCAGTCAATCTTCGCCAGCCACAGCCTTTGGATCATGATCTTTGCGATAATTATAATTGGAGAAAGCCATCCAAAGGGTCGAATAATTTGGACACCTCTGATAAAATTGATCTCTTCGTTATGTTGGTTAAGTCTGCTTTTGATTTTATTGTGTATGAAAAGGTATCATTTTGTGGGTTCCAGTACATTCCAAGGGCTTTCACATTTTCATGAGCGTTAACATGAAATGGCAGATCAATCTCTCTTAATTGCTTTGGAAGATGTTCTAGGAAAGTTGCGGAATTCGATACCCATTTACGTAGGGAAAAACCTCCTGCCTTCATCAAATTTAAAAATTGAGCTTGCTTTTCCAAGGCTGATTCTTCATTGGGGGCACCCGACATCAAATCGTCTACGTAAAAGTCTGTCAAAGGCGTAGCTGAGGCCAGTGGAAATTTATCACGTTCATCAATAGCTAACAGTTTAATTACTCTGGTGGCTAAATAGGCGGCGCTTTTGGTTCCAAAGGTAACTGTTAACAGTTTATAGTCTTTTACAGGTGCCTCAGCTGACTCACGCCATACTATTTTTTGATAATCGGTATGCGGCTTCGTGACTAATATCTGCCGATACATTTTCTCGACATCAGCTGTAAAAGCGACCTTATATCTACGCCATCTTAGAAGAATGGAAGCTAGTTCATCTTGGTGAGTAGGACCATTTAATAAAATTTGGTTCAGTGGCACACCATTACTTGTGGGAGCGGATGCATTGAAGACACCGCGAAGTTTAGTGTTAGTACTATCTTCCCTCATAGCTGAGTGATGTGGTAAGTAGCAGCAGGAATATGATGTATTCTTTTCATTCTCGATTCTATAGTCTTCTTCTTTTTTGCTTGTAGGTTTCATGTGTCCTAAGGAAGAATATTCGTTGAGACATGCAGCGTACTGGGCTTTCAAGGTTGGATTTATTTTAAACCTTCGCTCCATTTGGAAAAGACGAGATAAAGCGATCCCTCTAGATGAACCCAAATTAGAAGTGTTCTCTTCGGAGAATGGGAGTTCGACTTCATATCGTCCATCAGTTCGACGTTTATGTGTTCTTTGAAAATGTTCTTCACATTGCTGCTCTTCCTTGGTAAAGGGTCTCTCTATATTTATTTCTTCAAGCTCCCAAAATTGTCTTATTTGTTGCTGTAATTCTGTTGTGATGTGAAAACTATTTATCTTTACAGGTGCTATGCTTTCCTCTACCCTACCACATAGTATCCATCCAAAAACGGTTTCTTGTGCCACTGGTGTACCCGGATACCCATGTATGAGACCTTTCAGAATGACTTGGCCAAAAACGTTCAGCCCCTAAGAAAATGTCTATCTTGGAAGGGCGATGGTAGAGAGGATCAGCTAATTTGAGGCCTTGAATATGCTCCCAGTCTTTTCTAAGAATTTCTCTGGTTGGAAGAAAATGAGTCAGCTTAGTAAGAACTAATGCGTCCATATCCACGGAAAAGTCATCATGGTATAGCGATTTAAGCGTAAGAAGGACCTTGGTATTTACTTGTCCTTCAAGCGTTTGACCTATGCCTATTACATTAGCTCTAATGCATTCTCTTTTTAGCTTTAAACTCTGAACGACTGACTCAGTTACCAACGAAACCTGAGATCCCTGATCTATCAAAGCTCGGAATCTGTTTTCTCGACCAGCTGGAGATCTTAGCTTGACTAGGGCAGTGGCTAACAATATCTGAGCCCTTTTAGAATTTGCATCTACAAGCAGTGAATTCAAATTGCATGAAGCAGTGCCTTCACGTTGAGGTACAAAACTAGATGCCGAAGGAGACAAATTTGCTTGCAAATTAGAATTTGATGTAGAGGGTATTGATGTCGTTATTGCTTGCATTTGATGTTCATTAGCCGAAGACATTGTTCGATTGGGTACTCTGAGTTCTGAGCTGAAGGTGTTTGGTCTATCAGTCGACCTCCGATGGAGAAGCGTATGGTGACGTTGCCTACAGTGATTACACCTTTGTTGGCTTGGGCAGTTTGCAATTATATGCCCTTCACCTAAACAGTTTATGCATAGACCCTTTGATTTCACAAAATCAAGCTTCTGATGCGATGGTAAAGAAGAAAATTTTTGACACTGACGGATGTTATGACTATACGAGCAGAGACTACATGTTGCTTTGTCTAATAAGTGGAAAGATTGTTGAGTAAATTTTGATCTAGGCATAATAGTACGGCTATCTTTAAACGAACTAGTTTTCCTCTGAGAGACAGCTTCTAACGTTCTGAATCTTGACTCCAAGAATTCTTTTAACCTCGCCCAGGATGGAATGTCCTTATCTTTGCTGATACCCTGCTCCCACAACTGATGCGTTTCGGTGGGAAGTTTTTGCACTATGATATAGACTATAAATGCATCCCAGGTCATAGTATTTATAGACAAATTATTCAATGCTTGAAGAGATTCATTTCTGATGTCCAAAAGACTTTTCATTCCCTGTGCGGTTTCACTGGACAAAGAATTTTGTGACAGTAGAAGCTTCAATTGGGCATTAACTAATACTCCTTTATTATCGTATCTATCGTTAAGGAGGGTCCAAGCAGACTCATAGTTGTCATCCGTAACTTGTGCATATCTCAAAAGATTTTCTGCCTCTCCTCCCAAATGGAGCTTTAAATATTGTAGCTTTTGGACTCTAGATAGATTAGCATTATTATGAATAAGACTTTGAAAGAGATCATGAAAAGTTGTACATTTTCTATAATCTCCAGAGAATTTCTCCAAAGCAATTTTCGGTAACTTTATTAAATAATCGTGCCCAGGTTTTTGTTCTACCCCAATAGTTACTTTATCTTCTTTAGAAGTACTAACGATTTTCGACGATGGAAAATCCCGTTCGAACCTGTCTTCAATGAAAGGATAATTTGCATAAAAGAACTCCTCCATTTTAGAGTATAAATCATCTTTAAGGTAAATGTGTTCTAGAACAGCTGATTTATCAGGTTCCGAACTTTTCGCGACGAGAATTTGAGTATGAGTTTCCTGTATTTTATCGCATAAATTTTGAAAATCTTGCAGGCGCTTCTTATAGTAGGTTGCGGTACGTCTGTCTAGAGGATCTTTCTTGAAATTATCGATGAAGCGTTCTAGCATATCAAATCTAGCTATTTGGATAGCCATTAACTCTCCATTTGATTGGTTTCGAGAAATATATTTTGTATAGAAGTGCTCAAAATAAACGGACTTACCAGTGATTTCCTTTGATGATTCTAGATTTATCCAATGAATTCTTATACGGGATAACAGATCAAATACGAAACAGTTCACGATACCGTTACCGAACTCACTTATGATTTCAATTTCTAGAATGTTCGTTTTCACCACAGATTTCTTTGTTCACGTGTTTTAATATTATAAATAACACTGATTCTGTCCTAGTAAAGGATCCGGCTCGAAGGACCAATGTTTGAGGTTATCAAAAGGATTATAAGATCCTTCACTAGAATATGATTTCTAGAAAAATTGTCTGAATAAAAAAAAAATACACCAAAAAAACTTTTCTTAGTGAGCCCACCGCAGAATTGAACTTAAAGTGTTTTATCGTAAGTCCAAGTGTACTTCCACTGCACCATAAGCGTATACTTGGATAAAGGGCTGGTAATTAATAAAAACGCACTGAGTAAAATAGTCTAAGTTTAACGAATTCAAAATTTCTCGATTACAAACAGTTAAAACAATAAGCACTATAGTTCAAATTGAAAATATGTAGACAGAGTTCAATAATGATACAATGCAATGATATTCAAATTTATTAAGCAAAAGAATTCAATAGTATCACAATGATACACTTTATTTTAGATTTCTGAGATTCCGAAAAAAAGTCACGACCGTCGCGTACCAGAATTAATCTTCGACTCCACTCTAGCTTATTTCTCCTTCATGAACATTAATTTTTTAGAATGTTCGATTGGGTTTCCGTTTTTAACGGATATTAAAAAAGGGGGAATTACTTTAACTATTTCATTTTTTTTTTCAAAGGTATCATTATCTCTTTCATCGATATAATATGCATCTCACTTGAGGCAGAATTCACCTCTTCGATCTAAATTATTTTGCTATAAAGTATTTCAATCTATTATTTTATAATAAAGGTTCTACAATTCGCTTAACGAAGCAGGAGAAATAGCAGAGTTGAGAAGTGAACGATAAAGTGTCAAATGTGTTATGAAGTGAAGTGATCATTGGGATACATCATTCTGTCCGGAAACAAATATACTGTAAGTAAATAGCTAAATTTAAGAATTAATTTGTATTATATGATGTCTAGCGTTGTATGCATTTCAATGTTTCCTGCATTAACTATACTAATTTACATGTAAGTATGTTTACCTAATTGCAACCTAACCTTACAATTCAATATTCATAAATTCCGATATTTTAGTATAATATTCAATCATTATTACTTAGCCACAAATTTATATTTTAAGCTAACCCTAAAATACGAATGGACCTAATCCTACTTAAATCAAATAAAATAAATAGTCATTCATTTCGTCTTCCAGCTGTTTACGTACACGCAGGCAGGCATGTCGAGTAGAAGCCAGAGCAATTGTAAACATTGGACGGAATCAGCGCAGTCAGAGAAGTATTTTGATAATTTCATGATGATTTGTGTGAAAATTATTCCTTCTTTCAGGGCGTACAGGAACGGAAGTCTAACAGGATCCCAAATATCAAGGACCCAATCAGCAAAGACTCGTCGTTGTTGATGATCGGCCGGCTTGAGTTCTTGTGTTAACTGAACTTTATAAGCCTTAAGACCCAAATCTTTATGCAAAATACGGTGTAATGACGTTTGTGCAATGCCTACTTCCAAAGAACGACGAGGAATGGAAAAACCTGGGTTTTCTTCAACACTTTCGTCTACAGCAGCAATATTCTCGGCTGTTCTTGAGCAACGTGCACGGGTTTTATTCTTATCATCACCAACTTGTCCCGACAGCTCGAATTTTTCTACCAATTTCTGTATTGCGGTCCGAGTTTTACGAACCGTCTCTGCCACAGTTTCACAATTTTTATAGTGAATTTTAATAATTTGAATGCGTTGTTAAATCGTGTATCGTTCCATTTTTATTAATGGCGTAGTTTATACTTGTCAAATGTCAAAAAATGACAGCTCCAAAAGTGACATCTACCCAAATAGCGGGCTAATTAAAATAACAGCTCTTCTTGCATAACCCTTTACAATAGAAGCAATACTAAAAATTGCTGATACGATTTTTCACTTCTGAGTATAGGGAATGGAAGATTTCATATTTTTCATTGCTATCTTTATGATTTCTTTAAGACTTAATTGATCTGCTAAAAATGACAATGAAATTTGCTTCGTCGCATTCATTTGAACCCCCGATAAACGTGTGTTTAAAAAGCTCTAAAAAACGGTTGCATGGAGGTGGGTATACTTGCAGGATCAAATGAAATTTAACATTAGCTGCGTTTTGATCTGGCTCATTGGAAATTTGAAATATATTTGGATCTAAAAAATGTCTGTAGATAGCTCTGATTTGACATATAAGGATTATTAAATTGCCATGATTTCTATTTTCACAAAACGTCGAAATCGAACCTAAATTAAATTTGATTCAAATTTTGTATTGCAATGGGAAGATTTCTTATGAATTTAGAGCATCATATTCATTTGTTCTTGACACTCACGTCAATCAATAATCTCTTTTGATCCGCATCAGGCTATTCTGAGTTTTCCAAATCTTGCAAGAGAGTGCTATGATGATCCTGCATTTTGGCGGAAAAATAGATAAAAATTTTAATAAATTAGTAAATTTTTTAAATTTTTTTGTTTTGACGTGCTATAAGTGCTGACAAAATGGGCATGGAGGCTCGGAGAGGTAATTTGACATTTATTGGAAATTTTAGATGCTTTACTATCATCTTAATGACAGTTATCTTCACAGAAAGCGCAACTCTACTTACAGTTGTCAGAGGCACTCACAGCTTTCGCTTACCGGTTCTCCGCTGCTATTCCTCGTATTGTGCTTTTATCTATTTTTGTTTTTTTTTTTTTTTAATTTATTTCTAAGTGAAACACTGTACTTGTATGTTTTCCCTGCTTCTATTTTTTATTCACCAGAAACTATTTAAGACAATCTTTTCTTTTATCTGCTAGAATATTTTTCAAAAACAATTTCTGTGTCGTTTTAACAAAGAACTTTTAAGCATCGTCTTTTCTCTTATTTTACAACAATACTTTTCTAAAAATAACTTTTACTTTTACCAAAAACTTTTCAAAAAACTTTTCTACACCAACTTATATATCCGGACCCGAGACCACGCCGCTTTTACGTTCAAAAACTAACTCAACTCTTGATCATATTCATCTTGATCAAAAGCCGTTGTTCAGGATAGAAAATGCTAAATTGCATTTTCTTATCCTGAGAAAATTTTACTTTTTAATTCTGGACTTGTTCAAAAATGTCCAGAATTATTTGCTTCGGACGGTGGCTTCAAAAATGTAATCTTGCACTTTCAAAAACATTAGCCACCGTCCCGTCATTTGAAATCGCGGCGCGCATATACAAACAATGCATTTATGCGGCGCTCGTTTCTTATCACGAAAGTTTTTATCGTAATATGTATGTACGTATGTACATACATATTAAATTTTTCGCGGCAAATCATACTGAAGGTACGATTTGCCTTTTGATTTATTTTTTAATTAAATTGTTTGGAGTGGCAAATTTGGCTGAAGGCAAAATTTGTCGTCGTAGTTGTTTCTGTTAAAACGACTTGGGTTGTAAACTGCAACTTTTGTTTTTTCCAAGTCGTTTTGTGGGAATAAAATGTATGGTATGTGAGGAAAATTGCTGATGCAATGTTCTTCACCCATTTAAGAGATAAGCTAACCATGGTTTAAGCATGATTAGCTTATTGAATTTTTATGGTTTATAAAATTTTTTCCTTTTTTTTTCTTTTTCTTAAAAATAGCCAATTTTAGGATTTTGTTATAATGTTTTATATATCTACATATTTATACATATATGTACATATGGTACATATAAGTACCTAGGTTTTTATATACAACATTCCTTCCCCCCGCGAAAAATATATAACAATTGTCGCAGCCGGTAGGATTAAGGAAGCTTGATCAATACAAAAGATCGTAAACTCTTGAAAAATCTTGATCCTGCAAGAATCTGCGGGGATCCTGTGATACTAGCCAAGCTATAAGGCCACGTCACCCCCAACGCCCGGGGTAGATATCAACTGTAGGCGCCTCTGCTCCAGGCGAGTAAGCATTCACCCCATTAAGAATGACAAGACAGCATAAATAGACTTGGACCTCCAGATTAGAATTCATCACCGAACACCAGAAGCCTTTTACCAGCACCGAAAAGCACAAGAGACAATGGACACCTACTCAAAACCAACTCCAGAAGGAATATCGTTCCTGGGTTGAAGGGAATTTCGAAGAAAGCCTTAAGCCCCCCCTTCAACCATATCCAGGAGAAATAACTAGGCCTAGAGCCCCCACGCAGCAAACAGAAGCACCGGAAAATTGTAACTTCGTTCCAGGATTGAAAGGGATCTCGAAGTCGGCAAAAGCCCCCCTTTCAATCTCAGCCAAGGGAATTAAGTCGACAGGAGCCCCCCTAGTAGTTAAAAATATTCCAGAAGGGAATACTCCAAGAAGGCTGGAAGCCCCCCTTTTGGACAACGCGGGACGCATATGTCAGAAGGAAACTCGACACCGGCACCTGAGACAGGCACGAGAGTAGACTCCATACCTTCACCCGATGTGGAGAAATCCTCAGGTGAAAATCTTCATCACCTCCGGGAAGGTACAGACAACGCCCCAGAAGACAACCCGACGCAATCAAGTAGCCAGCACAACTCATCCATACCCCAACAGCAACAAGCCTCCGGAGTTCGCCTTCGAAGTGGTACCGTTTTAACGGGACCCACAGTTGTATCTAAAGTAAGTCTAGGTAAGTTTTTAGATAAGTTGTTAGAAAAGGCACGTGAATCCGATAAGCTCACTGTCACGCACTGCGACTCTCTTGACCATAGATTAAGTCAAGGCAGAGAGCAGAGGCTGACAAAGATCGAAAAATTTAAAAAAGATACAGAGCGATTCAAACAGGAGCTTATCGAATTCGCCGGGCTTTCACGTTCACTAGGTTTAGATAAGAGCTCAGAAAGTGTAGTTGTAAGTGCTGAGAGTGATACTAGTGTCAGTGATATTAGTAGTGACCAAACAGCCGCCGAAAACCTCCTTAGTGGCTAGCTAGAAGTATCCTTCACGGATTCTAGTCCAGAACCAAGCCCTGAAATCAAAAAAGGCACCAGCAGACTACCCTACAAAACCACAAATAAAACAATAATCAAAATGGTAGTTACGCAAAGGTGGCCAAGCTCACGGCACAACTCGTCCCTCTGTTTTCGGGTGAAAATGCCCCACAGTTAGATCGTGAGCTGCAAACAATTATTGGCTGTGGCAAACAGGCCCTAGACTGTTTAAGTGAGGAAGAAAGGCAGCCTTCTTACACATTTTGCCCACAAGACTTAGTGGCGATGCCTATCAGCTGTTTGCTTCGGACGTTCCAACTACTTTCAGTGAGGTGGAGGAACGGCTGAACAAAACCTATCTACCACGAGAGTCGTATCAAGAATTGGTCAACAAATTGATCACAATGAGGCAAAAACCGTTGGAAACTCTCACTGCCTTCACAACAAGAGTGAATCAGTAGTTGATGCTTTGCAACGAGGCAGCGGTACTGAAGTACGGCGCAACGGCAGCTCCAGCTGTGAAGACACAGTTGGCGGACTTCGCCAAGAATGCCCTCAAAAGTGGAGTGAACAACCCCCACCTATGCCAGTACCTCCTCACTCTGGTAGAAAATGATCTAGCGCAGCTGATACAAAAGGCTTTAGATATGGAAAAGCTACAAGCAGGCACAGTTTTCGTTCAAACGCCACTAACGCAACAGCCATATCCAATGGCACCAATAGACCCAAGTCTTCGAGTTCGAGCTCTTAGCCAAACTCCTTAAAATCCAGCACCACAGCCGCCCATGTATGCATCACGACGAGCACAAGAGCTCAGGCAATTTAACAATCCCCCATACGTACATGCTCCACCACTACGCCCTCCATTTCCACGAAGAGATTTTAGACAACCGGACACAAAAAATTTGGTACAAAACATCACCTGTAATTTCTGCCAGAAGCGGGGACACACCTACACGGAGTGTCTAAAACGTAAAAACACCCCCTTCTGCTCTAACTGTAGAAGCTACGGGCATGACATTCGTGACTGTCGAAATAGTCAAGCACAGTCTGCAACTCGTTTCACACGAGGATCGCCTAACAATCCACAACAGTCTGACCCGAATAATACAAAAGGCCCCAGAGTCTTTAATATAAGACAAAAATGTGACTTTGGTGGGCGCCGCGAACACAAGATCGACGAATGTCGACAAAAACCAAAATGGGAGGATAAAAAACAGGGAAACGACAAAGAGTCGACCCAAAACTCCCCGGCTCGATTATAAACCCTACCAGCAATAAACAAGGGTATTCTCAGCTGCTCGACCTCAGTGTGCCCACCGCCATACTTCCTCTAGACATAGGTCTAAATGGGCAGGCCCAACTAATAGTGGACACCGGCGCTGAGATCAGTATAATTAAGAAAAAAGCTATCAAATCTCGCGAGCTAATAAATTCCAACAAGAAATTAACGCTTCAAAGCCCCTTTGGCACCGGAAAAACCTTAAGAAGTTGCCAAGGAAACTTCATGCTAAAAAGTAACTTACTTTGCAACTTAGGTGGTAAAAAACATTCCAGGTATTTCTGACGACGGCTTGCTAGGAAATGATTTCCTAGCCAAAAACTGTAATGTTGAGGGATCCAACAAGGTTCTGCGATTTCCTCGCACGGAAACCAATCCAGAAGAGTTTGCTGTTCCATTAGAAACCGCATCGGATAACCCGTGTTCACAAAACACAGTCAACAAACAGACACTGGTAAAAGATATTAAACCCGACAGGGATACACCTTCTACCCAAAGTATTCTGAAAAGTTCTCAGTCAGAGGAAGCCGGCTGAGACTTACAAGAATGCGATAAGGGTGACTTGATTACCGAACATCCGGCCTGTAAGACTGGACAGCATCAGGTGAATTTAAATGAACCTGTGTGCGTACCAGCAAGGTCTCAGATTGTATTCAACGTTCCGTTGCAGTTGCAGGAAGAAATGCACAGTCTGTCAAAAGAAATAGACGACGGAGTCTTCTTGGGAAACAGATTACTCTCAGCTGGATTAAAGGCAGTCCAAATAGGAATCCTCAACACACGCAGTTCACAAGTAGTCCTAAACAGCGTGAACCTAAATCTGGTTCCCATTAAAGACTATACTGTCGTACCCATCAAACGAGAGCTAGATAAAGTTATTACAGCAGCTCATCCTTCGAAACCTAAGGTTCAGAAAGTGGAGCATAAGAGCCCAGGTAGACCGAGCAGTAATAAGAAACTGCTCCAAGACGCTTACGAGTCCCTCATGAAAACCCCAACGTCAGGCGCTGGCCAGCATACAAAAGGTCTGCCGTTAGCAACTCCCGCAGATTCATCTGGCCCAGCGCCACTCATATATAAAACAAATATGTTAAGAGGTAAAATCACTAAGGATAGTACCAATATAAAATAATTAAAGAAGACTAGATTTAAGAATAATAAAAATAGGGCAATAAGCGCAGAACAGACGGCCACCCTACAACACATAAAATACTTGTTCCCAAACGATGTCGAACAAGAAGGCACCAGTAATCAGCACCGCCTCACCAGACTAGAGCAAGAACTTAGTCTGGATGAAACTCTAAACACTGAGGAAAAAGCCTCAATAACAGATCTCTGTTGTGAATATGCTGACATATTATTTTTAGGTGACAGGCTTACGCATACCAATGCCATCACCTACGACATCCCTTTGGTGCAAGACTAAGCACATATTAACCAAAAGATGTACCGGTTACCAGAGATACAGCGAAATGTCATAAATGAGCAACTCCGAGAAATGCTGGCAACGATATCGTGCAGCTCAGCAAAAGCCCATGGAACTCATCACTGCTAGTCGTCCCCAAAAAAGCGGGAGCATATGGTGAGAAAACGTAGCGCGTCGTCGTTGATTTCCGTAAGTTGAACGAAAAAACGATTGGCGACGCCTTCCCGCTACCACGGATTGAAGATATCCTCGATCAACTGGGCCATTCAAGATACTTCACCACACTAGACCAAGCCAATGGCTATCATCAGGTACTCGTCGATCCGAAAGGTCGAGCAAAAACGGCTTTTAGTCCAACTACGGGCATTATGAATTCAAACGTATGCCGTTCGGGCTCAAAGGAGCCCCGGCCACATTTCAGCGTTTAATGAATTTCATATTAACTGGCCTACAAGGCCTAGAATGTTTCGTCTACTTAGATGACATCGTCATCTATGGAAAAAGCCTGGCAGACCACAACGAAAAGATTCGAAACGTCTTTGACAGGTTGAGCGAAAATATCCTGAAACTTCAACCTGAGAAATGTCAATTTCTCAGGCGCGAGGTAGTGTATCTAGGACATAAATGTTCTAACCAAGGAGCACTACCTGACCCTAGCAAAACGGCATTCGTCCAAACTTTCCCCATTCCTAAGACAGTAAGGCAAGTGCAACCATTTTTGGGCCTTGCCAATTACTACAAAAAATTCATACCCGATTTTTCAAAAACAGTACGTCCACTAACAAACTTACTCCGAAAGGACGTAGAGTTTAAGTGAACTGAGAAATGCCAGGAGGCATTTCAAAGCATAAAAGATGCTTTAATTTCCCCTCCACTCTTAATATATCCCGATCTTGCAAAACCCTTTAACCTTACCACAGACGCCAGCGGCGAGGCTCTTGGAGCAGTCCTATCTCAAGGAGAGGGAGGAAGTGACCAGCCAATTGCCTACGCCAGCCGTACCCTGAACAAGGCCGAACGTAGCTATTCCACTATTGAAAAAGAGTTACTGGCTTTAATTTGGACGACTAAAAATTTCAGGTGTTATCTGCAAGGCCGAGAGTTCACGGTCTATACAGATCACAAACCACTCAATGGTGTCTTCTATGTTAAAGACCCCACATCCCGTCTGGTGAGATTTCACCATAAACTTTCCGAGGTCAATTATAAAATTGAGTATAAACCCGGAGAATACAACACGAATGCCGACGCTTTAAGCTGCATTCCTCGGGCTAATAACAAAGACAAGGAAACTGCAACCTTCACGGTAGAAGCTATAGTCCACCACCAAATGAACTCGGATACAGAGGAGGAAAAACACTCATCAGACCGAAGGGAGTGTCTGCAATGCAATGCAGTAACAAGAGCCCAAAGGCGAAACATTCAGGAAAGCGAAAAAAAATCCAGACAGCCAGGACAAACCAATAGAACAAAAAGAGCAAACTCATCATCCAGAAGCGGTAGAGGGCCTTGACAGTCCACCTAGTACCAATCCACAAATTATAGACGAAACTCGTCCCCCTGAGGTAATCACAAGCCCAGAGGAGATTCAATTAATCTTAAAAGATTATCATGATTCTGTCTTTGGCGGCCATCAGGGAGTGATAAAAACCTATAAACGGATTCGAAGAAAGTACTGGTGGAGGCACATGCTTAGTGACATCAAAAAGCACATTAAGCGGTGTGCCAAATGTCAAACAATGAAGGCGCCTCACCACAACATTAAATGCCAGTGGTGATTACAGACATAGCGGAACAACCATTCGATAAAATCTATCTAGATATAGTCGGCCCACTAGAGGAGACTGAATCTGGAAACAAATACATACTAACGTTTTTTTGGTATGCCATACCAAATGGGGAAGCTATAACCGTAGCGCAAATTTTCTTCGACGAAATCGTTACGCGCTACCGCATTCCCAAAAGAATAGTCACCGACCAGGGAAGTAATTTCCTGAGTGACCTATTCAAAAAGGTACGCAAACTCCTCAGGATAAATAAGCTGCAAACCTCTGCTTATCATCCCCAATCAAATGGAGCACTCGAACGTGCACATAGACCATTTATTGAATATCTACGAACTATAGTGGACGAAAATCCCAGCTCATAGTATAACTATCTACGAACCGCTGCTTTCGTATAAAATAACAGTGTACGCGAAGGGACAAAATTAACTCCCATGGACTGTCTCTACGGCTTTACAGCGGACGTTCCGTCCAACTTAAGGCGAGACCCTGAACCCGTGTATAATCACGAGAGATACTACCATATTCTACTAGCTTCAAAAGTCTTACGCCATTTCACGGAAAAACCTTCTGATGAGTAAACAGCGCTCGAAAAATTACTAAGACAAAGCTGTACGTCCCCTGACATTTCACAGAGGAGATAAGGTTCTACTCAAGTGCGAGAGTCGTAAACGAGAGGTGACGGTACACAACAATCGCCTAAAACCTTTCTACGAATAAAATGGGGTCCATAGAATCTAAATAGTTGTAAGGTACGTATACATTAAATTAAAGAGCAATAGAACGTAAGCTACAAAGTCAACAGAAAACCCCATTTTAATATCTTATCCTACCCTCTCCTAGATAACAATGCGGTCAATAATTTTCTTCGGACTGTTCCTGATCACAATAGGAGCCCTCGCGGAGGAACCCTACTCTATAGCGCTCCTAAATAATACGGGAGTGCTATTCGACGATCTCGGAAGCTTATCGATTTACCACAAAACTTGGAGCATCATCACTGAGTTGGACCTAGCTGAATTAGAAAATCAGACGCGACTAGCAGAACAAGCAGAACAGTACGTACACCAATGGTGTGGAAATGGGTCCTCTATACAGGACCTTCGTACGCTGCAGACAAAACATGTACACGCCCTGATGGAAAATATCAACAGGCGTACCAATGTTATTAGGGAAGCAGTGCCCAAATCACGCAAGCCCCGATCCATCTTCGATGGAATCGGAAATGCGATGCATTATCTTTTTGGTACCATGGATAGTGGAAACGAGCAAGCGAATTAGAGGTAAATACTCAAACCTTAGCTGATCTAGAAAAGCAACAGATCAGCGTAATAAAAACCACGTTTGAACAAATTCAGAAACCCCAATCTTCGCTGACTGAACGATAGCGTCAGATAACCAATCAGATTAACCATGTGCAGAACACAACGGATGATTTGATAGCCCACCAAATAAGACAAGAGATCGTTTCTAGTCTGACACTACAAATGATAGAGTTGGAATTTAGACAACAAGCTCTACTGGACATAACAGTGTCCAGGAGAAATAATCAAATTCATCCCCTTTTAATTTCCCCAAATCTCTTGCTAGAAATTTATCACAAATCTCACTCCACTCGTCCCAGTCTACAGGACTGTTTGTCAGTTCTGTATCAAAAAGCAGATGTTAAGACACATTTGTTACAGGACAAATTAGTTATCCGATTCAAACTCCCCATATTTAATATTCCCAGGATTAAAATCAAACAGATGGATGTTTTCCCATACGGGTGGATTCAAACCATTCATTAATACCTGATGTCGGATTTTCCCATGTGGCAAGCCAAACCTAGACCCAGGAATTTCTGTTGCTGAAGCCAGAAAACCTGAGATCTTTCAAAAAAATTTCAAAGGGAATCGATAAGGATACGTGGGTTGGTAAGCTGAATACACCAATCACCAAGGCTACAAAAACAGATGAATGTGTTATTAAACTTCTATTCAATCCACTGGGCGAACACCCACAGTGTTGCATCAGAGCTCAAATTCCCCCAAAAGATACAATAATTAAGCTCAATAGACCAAATTCGTGGCTGTACTCCTTAACCGAAACCACTATAGTACACCCACCATTTAGGTATTCTAGAAATTAAATGGAATGAGATTTACACTGTTAAATAATATAAACCACCACATTTGTGGTGAATATTTTTGATGTGTCAATCAGTTGTTTCTTGTGCACCGCAGTGGAAGTAAAAATCAATTAAAATTATTTTAAGATGGCAAGTTTGAGTGATTGTACCTCAGTATTATTAATTAATTTGTTGGAAAATGAAGGAATATGTAGTGGATATAGAACTCATCCGATAAATTGTTTTGAATTGTCGGAAAATAAATTTGTAAAGTTGTTCCGATTGAATAAGTGCTTGGCTGATGAATTTATAAATAAATTAAGTCCTTTTATGACCGGTGCTTCGAGATCTTCTGCTATTGATATTGAAGAGAATGTAATGAAGCTATTCTTTTCTCTAATATAAAAAAAAGTAGTAATTAGGGGTAATGTTTACAGATTCTTTGTGCTCTACGATTTTTCGCCACTGGTAGCTACCAACAATTAGTAGGGGATAGTGTCAATATTGGATTGAGTCAGCCATCAGTTTGCAGAGCTTTAAACGAGGTAGTTGTGGCTGTTCAGGAAAGTGGTTTGATCAATGAGGTAATACGTTTCCCTTCGACGGTGGAAGAATTGAATCAAACTAGGAAAGATTGTGAATATAATTTTTTTTTAATTTCACAATACATGAAATATATTTTTCAGGTTCTATAATAAATACCGCTTCCCTGGTGTTAGTTCTTTCAAAGGTGTGTAATGCAAATTTGGACATAATAAGTGTCAATGCCAAGTACCCGGGATCAACTCACGATAGCTTCATTTGGAACAACTCTGATGTGTTTTCAGCCATGCGGACTATTAACAGTAATTTTCCTGACCAATACTTTTTGTTAGGTGAGTTTTTGCAGCAACAATAATTATAGTTTAAAAGTTCTTAAATTACTATTTACAGGCGATTCTGGGTATGCCCTAAGGCCATGGCTGTTTACACCAGATCTTAGTGCGCAGCCGAATACTCCAGAGAGAAAGTACAATGATCGGCAAATGTCAGTAAGAAGCATAATCGAACGAGTTAATGCTGTTCTTAAAATGCGCTTCCGATGCCTTTAGAAATACCGTCTGCTTCATTATCGCCCCGATACAGCGTCAAAAATTATAAACACTTGTTGCGTACTTCATAATATGTGTACCAAAAATTGTTTAGAAGAAATTGAGCCAGAGGAAGGTGACGAACCATTAGAAGGACAGTTTTCGGTAAATATATCTGAGGAAGAAGAACGGACAGTAACGGTATCAGAAAACAATATATTGTCTGCTGGAAGAAATGCTAGAGCAAGAATAATAAGAAGATACTTTACTTAGAAGTATGTATTTATGTATGTAAATAAAATATACGTGGGATACTAATCAACATTATTTTTCATTTGAAATGTCATTAATTTACATTTTATTCGCAATCTTTTCCAGCGCATCGGCAATCCTGCTTTTTTGCTCTATATCTAATAATATGGCCTTTTCCATAAGTTCCATTTTTTTGTCATAATATTTCTGTTTCATCCTCAACTTTTCTTCCGCTGTTGCACAAATCTTATCAGCTGCCGCAGCTGCGGCACTTTGATTTTTCTTCGGAAAACGTTCTCCTGGAAATATAGAATGGAACTATAACAATTTGCTTGTGTTACATGTGTTATGAAAAACATGAAGAGAAAACATCACACCATTGACATGCATAACATGTAGCTAGTAGAGTTCGTGAGTAATTTAAAAAAAGGAAGCGCACACTCGCGAGTAATAAGCAGTTAGAAAAACTCATGTGCGCATATGAGTGTCTGCTTTCTGCCCTTGAATTACTCACTCATTTTTATAACAAAGTTTTAAAAACGTACCTCTTCGTATTACAGTTGGCTTAAATGGCGTTGATTGTGACCCAATTGCATTTTCAATATCACAAGCTACCTCTTCCTGTTGCCGATGCGAACTTTGATTTTGTGGTTCTGCGATTGCACCAATATTTTCTTTTTGCGTATCAAATTCCTGTTGATAAATGTTTTTAATTTTTGTTTAAGCAATAACGAAACTTCGAAGAAAACTTTTACCAATGAGATAGCACTTTCTTTAATACCATCATGCCCCGAGATTTGACTAGGAACGAGCATCTCCTGTATCTTTATTTCATCTTCCGTCATAAATATTTTCAATGGGGGTCCTCCTCCTGTTCCATCCCGGTGTCTTTTTGTTAAAGCAGCTTTGCTTTTGACATTATTTTTCATGTCTTGCCAGCACTACAAATAAAAACATAATTATTAACTAAAAACCACCGTTGTAAATATGACTAACCTTTCTCCAACCTTTCCAGTCTTTTTTGCCGGCTGGAATAGCATTCAAAATGCTTGCAGCATGTTCCCATAGCAATGGTAAATCCTTGGCAGTAGTGACAGAATCTAACTTAGCAGTTAGGAGAATTGGATTCTCCCTAACAAATTCCACCAACCTGATTTTTTGTCCCAAGGACAATTTTCCCGCATTAAACCTTTTTCCCTCCATTTATTTATTTCATAAATATTTAAATAATAAATAAAAATCCCGCAAAAAGTCGTTACACATCGCACGCACAAAACAAAAGTAAACCCAAATGGCCCCGTGGTGAATTTTTTTATGTGACTTTATATTTGCTATAGAGCCTAACTTATTATCCATACAGGAAAGTAATCTTCTAGTAATTTACAGCTTGGTTGCTTTTCTTCCCAAAGGCTACACTTGCAAAATACCTTACTTAACAAAATAATAAAATAGTTTTGATTACAAAGTAACCTTACCATTTTACGTTCACTAACTTTCAGCTGAGTAATAATTGCATATGTGTATGTACAACCGGTGTCCGATCCGAATCTGTACGCAGCTACATTCGATATCATCAGCCCAAGGCATACCATGACGGCACAGCGTCATATACAATGATTACTCAGCTGACAGTTTTTGTTTGAGGACTCGTAGGCATTTGGTTCAGATAAATTTTTTTATATAATTTTGTTAGGAAAGGTATAACAATTTTATTTCGATTCGAAAGATAATAAAGCAAGCTTAAGATTATCAGAACACCATTTTTCTGTATGTATAGCAGTTTAAGGCGGAGGAGCTATTCAAATCAAAAACAAATGACCGTGTCGAGTACCGTATACCCAGTAGTAATATCTCACTCACTTTGCCACAAATATTTCACTCACTTGCAATCCAGAATAAAGAAACACGTGGAATCGGATAAGTGAGTGAGTGAGTGGAGTGAGTGAACAAAATTAAGTTTAACCCGGTAAAAAGTCCAAACGTAATCTGTTTATTTTTCCTCCTGGGCATGTATAGGAGTGTTTTTCCTCATATAATTCACACCCAGAATTTATTCTGAGTTTATATGAGAAGAGATCAGTATGATCTATTTTCAAGCGTCTGCAGCAGGCAGACAACCAAGCTGCACCGATGAGTGTAAAGTTTTCTGCTGACACGAAATGCTTCTTCTTCTTCATTTTCTTCTTTATTTTTCAGCCCACTGCGTGGCGTATACAGGTTCGATTCGCTTCGAATGAATCTGTTTGTATAAAATTTTTTAAATTTTTTTAATAATATAATAATAATATTTTTCTCAAACTTTTCATTTCTTTCTTCTTTTTTCATTTGTTTTTCAAATCACACAATTTCGCTATTTGTGTCCTGTTGATGAGTCAAACCAAGACTTGAAACTTGTCACCAAAAATTAATGGGTTGTGTGATGAAATAACAAATTAGAAGATTTTTTAGCTTTTGCTATATACCGGAGAATCCCAAAAAATTCTTTCTTGAACAAAATTAAGTTTAACCCGGTAAAAAGTCCAAACGTAATCTGCTATTTTTAAGGAAAAGAAAAGAAAAGGGTAAAAAGCATCAGAAATTTTCCTCACATACCATACATTTCATTCCACACAACTCATAAAATTTGTCCCATAAAACGACTTGGGAAAAACAAAAGTTTCAGTTTACAACCCAAGTCGTTTTACTTCAAAATTTTCACGACAAATTTTGTCACTCCAAACAATTTACCTTCAGTACGATTTGCCGCGAAAAATTCAATATGTATGTACATACGTACATACATATTACGATTACAGCTTTCGTGATAAGAAACGCGCGTCGCATAAATGCATTGTATGTATATGCGCGCCGCGATTTCAAACGACGGGACGGTGGCTAATGTTTTTGAAAGTATAAGATTACATTTTTGAAGCCACCGTCCGAAGCAAATAATTCTGGACATGTTTGAACAAGTCCAGAATTAAAAAGTAAAATTTTCTCAGGATAAGAAAATGCAATTTAGCATTTTCTATCCTGAACAACGGCTCTTGATCACGATGAATGTGATCAAGAGTTGAGTTGATTTTTGAACGTAAAAGCGGCGTGGTCTCGGTTATTTTTAGAAAAGTATTGTTGTAAAATAAGAGAAAAGGCGATGGTTAAATGTTCTTTGTTAAAACGACAGCAGAAATTGTTTTTGAAAAGTATTCTAGCAGATAAAATAAAAGATTGTCTTAAATAATTTCTGGTGAATAAAAAAGGGAAGAAGGAAAAACGTACAAGTTCAGTGTTTCACTGAGAAAAAAAAATGGATAAAAGCACAATACGAGAAATAGCAGCGGAGAACCGGTAAGCGAAAGCTGTGAGTACCCCTGACAACTGTAAGTAGAATATATATATATATATAGATATATATATATATATATATATAAAAGCTGAAAGCCCATATGTAATTTCCATCCATTCCCATATGTCGTACAATCTTCGCCATATTACGATGCATATTTAATATCAATCGCGAAAATGTTCTTCACAATTTTGTGAAATGATAAAAACAATTTTGTGAAATGAAAATAATTTTATGCTTTTTATTTTCGAATTTTTAAAATTAAATTCAGTTTTCAATTTTTGTTTTTGATTATTAGAAAAAAAAAAAGAAAAAAATCTTTTACATACGATTTTTTTAAAACATTCATAATCGTTACGGTTCCTGAAAAAAATGTGCAAATTTTTTAAAATTCTAACCATTTTCAGGCCAAAATGCATGATCACTATCGCTTTCTCTTGAAAGATTTGGAAACCTCAGAATTTTACCTTTCAATTCATCCTACAAGTATACCCACCTCCATGCAGCCGTTTTAAGAGCTTCTTAAACACACGTTTATCGTGGGTTCAAAATATACGTCTTTGTTAGCAGATCAACTAAGTATTAAACGAAATCATAAAGATAGCAATGAAAAATATGAAATCTACCATTCTCTGTACTCAGAAGTGAAAAATCGTATCAGTAATTTTTAGTATTGCTTCTATTGTAATTCTCCGATGCAAGTCAATGCAGTACAGTAGCTCTCCAGTCATCACAAAAAAAAAGCAAGGCACAAATATTTCCATTAGAAAGACAGATTTAAATACGTCTGCATTCACATAATACAACCTTCGTATGAAGTATTTCTCTGTAAATTAAAGAACTGTCAAAGTTCCACATCAGAATACACGCCAGTGCATAGGGAATCAATATAGAGCTGGGAAGCCAGATGGCGATAATCATGATAAGCAAATACATTTTCTTTAGTACAGTTTCAAAAAATGCGACGCTGTTAGATTCGGCTCTTGTGATCAATATCTATGATAATTTCTGCCATACATTTTCGGTCTCTATAGATTTTTTTAATCTATGGTTTGGTTAATATTTATTTTTCGATAAACTGTTCTAGGCTAATTTTCCAGCAACATACCTGTTAGACCTATTTAATGAATTAGAAAAACAAACAAACGGTAAATTGTTAACAGCATCGCTAATTTCGTTTTGTTATAATAAAAGAAATCATTCTTTCAAGGTCATCATTCAAATATTGCTCTGCTCTTACTTTTAAGTTTTTCTTTATCGATGATGTTTAATTTAGCTTTTATTTTTTCTCCTTTTCTATATAATTCAATTACTTTCGTTGGAAGTCATCAAACTAATTTAACTTAGACCAGGCAATAACAAAACTGTCAGCGTCTCTGAAAGATTATTTGTAAATAAAGCTAGGTAACCGGACCCATTATAGCACAAATGCAATTGTTTGACAAACAACAATAGACGCCTATGGGGATAAAAAGCAACAAAGGTCGCCTTATTTTCCTTTTGCTATTTGAATAGTTAAAAGACCTTGGCAGAATTTCACGACGTCAGCTGTTTTCGCCTCCATTTATCTTCTTTTTCACATGGAATAAGGAAAAGGGTGTCTTATGAAAAAGTTTAGACTATTGGATTTTAAAACAAATAAAGTGATGCTCCGCACCGGAAAAGATTCCAAAACCGTATCTAGAAGGGTCAGTTAAATTGTATTGTAGCCTGTTGAAAACACTTTTTTCCCCATTTTATGAGAAAAAGCAACGATTCTCATTTTACAAATGTAATCCATTAAAAATTTGATGTTTTTCGAACGAACTCGAAATAAATTTTTCTCCCCTATTGCTTTTCCAGTTTTAAACGTTTTGGAAAAAAATCAATAGTCACGTCCCAGCAAGGATTTTCATCATAAAACCTTTCATTGTGTCCTGGTGTGCAAATTAAAAATTAATCAACCATGCAAATGGTTCATTTTTATTTCTTTCGGATGATATGTATCGGAGGGAAAGTTGTGTAGGTTCTATATATAGTTACCAAAATGAAAGTTACCTCGAAATTTATAATATGTAGGATTGTACTGTACATAGAATGCAAAGTTGAGCAGTTGCAAAGGCCATTTAGAACATTCGCGAACAATGCAAAGAATGGCACTCACACTTTGATTTAATTAATATTGGCAAATTTCCAGTAACACCGTCGACCAAAAAGCATAATTATTGCCTTCCATTTGTAATAAATATGAAATCAAGTATATACATCGCCCGAACATTACCTCCGCACATTCTAGATTAAATCCCAGTAAATGCATAATGATCACATTTTCTGGATAGAGAAGGCGATAGGGGGTGATTTGTGGACGAAAAACCAAGACTTCATTATGATGGCTATAAATCATGCCTTTCATTACGTTAAGTTATTGCTTGAGAAGTAGAATTAAAAGTTAAGCCCGCGTGGTCGTGGTCTGTTCTTATAAAGGTTATTTGAGATTTGATATTATAAAGAAGTTCAGAGCGGAGGAGAGGCTAACTGTCAAATTAAAAGTAGAGCAGAAAAGAGCACAAAGGAGCAGCCATTCCACGAAACAGAAATTTTCTGACATCTGTCACAAAAAAATACAATTATTTAAATTAATGCATAATTAATGAAAAGAATTTTTTTTTCACCAAATCGCAATTATTTGTATTTTTATCAGAACTGGACTATCAACACAATTTACAGTTGTCAAATGCCTGCTCTAATTTATTGCTTCCTCCACTTTACTTCAGAGCAGACTCATTAAACACAGTTCACTTCATTTTAGAGTACTTTACAGCAATGCCCTGCATTCATTAACCACGATTTTCTGCTCTTTTCTGCTCTAAACAGACCTAGCTGCACTTAATTTTTTACCCTAAGTATTGGTACAGCGCTACGTACGGATAACACGTTGAAAGTATGCATAATTACAGCAGATAAGCTAAGCGGGTCCGAATGCAAAGTCCCATTTTATTTCTTATGGACGTCGCAATTTACTTTTCCGCCGGCCGTCTTGAATTTTGATCGGAAGTAAGGTAAGCGTCTATTCTTTTGTCTCACGAAAGAATATTATAAAAAGTATGCTGGCAAATGTAAAGAAAAAACACGTAGTAAAATTACCTTGTGAAGATTTTTTCATTCCCAGTCGAACTACTTATGTATACTTAAATTATTCCAGACTTTTTTATGAAATACCTCTGTATTGTACTGAAAATATAATTTTTGATGCAATGAATTCCGATTACAAATAAATAAAATTAAATAAAATAATTATAAAATAAGTGTTTTTATTTTATTATTTTGTTTACTAACAAATATAAAAAAAATATTAACACAATTTTTAACAGCACAACGTGCAATAGGTAATTTTCCATGTATTTCATTATACACTTGAAATTGTTCAAGGTTATCTAGTTTTGGTATTTCAAGCTGCTTTATTTTAGCTTGAGGAATATATTTCTGAATATTTTTTTCCTTTTCAAGTCCTTTTACATAGATTGTTGAATTTGATAAGTTCATCAGTATGTCAGGTTGATTATTGTAATTAATAGTAACATGGAGCGCTGGTACCCATTTATTAGATTGAAATTGTAATCATCCTGCCAAGGAGCTTTTGCTTCATTATACGGGTATGGAGGTTTGAAATAATATAAGGTTGGATTAAGCGATCCATGGTGTAAGACCGACAGCTCCTTAGCAAACACCTGACCATTAACGCCGTTGATAAACTGACAATGAAATTATAAAAGAAATTAAATATTTCACACATATTCACATAATTCAACTGTACTAAATTTATCTGGAATAATATTTCCAATGGCTCTTAAACAATTTGAGCAACAGAACAATTTGTCAATAAACATATTCACTCTAGGGAAAGAACGTTCCTTTTCCACTGTTCCAGTTAGACTTTCAGAGCATAAGATGGAGCGTCATGTAAATCTATTAATGATTCAAGATAGCTATGACAATAATGCAAAGGAACAAGATCATATGGATGATGATGCGGATGATGATGATGATGTTAGGCCATAACAGATATCCTATTTGCTGAATTGAAGATCTTCCACGCCCTGAATTGAGATAAACTTCAAAACATAAGTGTAGAAAGTACATATACGACATATGCTCATTTTATTTTTACTCTGTGGAAAAATTGGCGTCACATATTCCTGAATATGAAAAGCAAAATGGTTGCAAGATCATGTTTCCCTCAGAAGAAAAGAAATGGTTGGAATTAAAGAATTATAACCATAAAAATGCAATACCATTTTGTGTGTATGCTGAGCTTCAATTAATACTGAAACCCGTTCAGGAGAACAACGAAAATCAAAACACAAATCGAATCCAGGAGCATGAAGTGCGTAGCATAAGATTTTATTTTCACTGCAAACATAATGCTCAACTCTCATATTACCGAGCATATCTGTAGTGTCTCACCTGTTGTATTTGTAGACAGAGTCGAATTATTATTAAATACTACCGGCTGCGCGACCTGAGGTTTACATTTCAATGAAAACACACGTCTGCTCGTTACAAGTATATTTATTAGACTGGCGGCTAACTGTCCATTGTCGACCAGATGCTGCTAACTTCTCTGTACAACTTTGCATTGGATTGCATCACGTGTTAGACAAATGGACCATTGCTCTTAATCTCTACATCTCCCTCTTTAGGTACTTTACCTACCGTTACAAGAAAAGGTTTTAATAATACTATTATACATAAAGTTCATGGTACCTCATCTCATTCCATTAAAAACAATTATCATGAGTCTGCTTATATTATAGTGTAACAAATCCTAGTGGTTATCTAATTCATTATGGATATACAGAATATAATAAAATGTAACTTATTCCTGTTACAATTACACTTACCAACTAATCTACTACTTTTCTATATGTACATATTTTTATGATGTATTTTGTATTACGCCATAATATTCCAAATGCAAATGTTACTTAAATTCTTTAATGATTTCATATGAACACATTTGTAAAAATCAACACTGAATCAAAGGCTTTGTGTGCTTACTAATTGTTGTCAATGCCATACATTTGATCTATTCTCTGCGCTTTTTTAGGAAATATGAGTTTCGACGAATCACATTTCCATTCTGAGTTTGAACCCAATACGACCTTGGTGTGTCATGCTTGTCAACAATTATTCCCGGTGCCCATAGCTTCATTTGATTGTCCCTTAACCATACTTGCTCCCCCTTTCTAAAATCATTTTTAGTTCTACACCCTTTATCATAATATTTTTTATTTATTTCATTGTTTTTTCTTAAAATTGGAATCATTTCATTGCAAAGTTTCTCATTTTTATAAAATTCTAACCTTCCCGGGACTAATGTTCTTGTCTGTCTTCCCATCATTAGTTGTACTGGTGATAATTTTGAATTTTTAATGGGAGTATTCCTATATTCAAGCAAACTTAACCATAGACTGGTTTTATTCTCAGTACATTTTTTTATTAGACCCTTTGCAATCTGCACAAAACGCTCTGCAAGTCCATTGGACTTTGGATACTGAGGACTACTGGTAATTACTGCAATATCAAGATTTTCAGCAAAGTTTTTAAACTCATAGGACGCAAATGGCATATTATCAGCTACAATTTCTTTTGGAATTCCGTAAACCGAAAATGTGATTTCTAACTTTCCTATAATTGTGCCGGCTCTCTTGCTTCCCAGAGGTATAATATCTACGTATTTAGAAAAATAATCTCCGATTACTAGATAGTTTTTCCCATATATTTCCATTATGTCCATCCCAATTTTTTCAAATGGACCTTTTGGAATGCGGTGATTTATTAATGATTCTTTAATATTCGAATGTCTAAATTTCTGACATACCTTACATGTTGCTATCATCCTTTCAATTTCTTCATTTAAACTTGGCCAAAAAACTAAAGTTCTTGCCCTTCTTTTTGTTTTTTCTACTCCAAGATGAGATCTATGCAATTCGTTCAATACGCTTGATCTTAGTTTGTTTGGTATGAATATCCTATCCCCAAAAAATACTAACCCATCTTCAAGTATTAACTCATTTTTGTATTTCCAGAAATATTTTATGTCTTCGGGAACCGATTTTTTATCCTTGGGCCATCCTTTTTTTATTATTTCCACTATGATTTTTAATATTTCATCTTTCTTGGTTTCTTCTTGGTATACTTTCTTTTTTGTGTCGCTTACATTAATTGAGTGTATCAACTCATTAAGTCCCTTAATTTCCGGCTCTGCCGGCTCTTTGGTGCAAAAGTTTCTAGATAAATAGTCCGCTATATATAAATTTTTTCCTGGTAGATATTTAAGTTTTAAACTATACTTCTCTAAACGAAGTTTCATTCTCTGAAGTCGAGGTGATGGGATTTTTTTGTATTCTTTTGACATAATCCCTAATAATGGTTTGTGATCAGTAATTATTTCCACTGGACGACCATAAATTAATGTGTGCCATTTAGCACAGGCAAAAACTATTGCCAGTAGTTCCTTTTCTATTTGAGCATAATTTTGCTCGGTCTCTGTGAGACTCCTTGATGCAAAACATACCGGCTTACCATTTTGCATCAAACAACATCCCAAACCGTTTTTGGATGCATCCGTTTGAATGGTTATATTTCCTTTTGTATCAAATGCCTTTAATGTAGGGGCAATTGCTATCATCTCCTTTATTTGAGCTAAGCTTTGCTCATGCTGATCTAGCCATTGAAAAGTTACTTCTTTCTTTAACAGTTCCCTTAGTGGAGCTGATACATTTGATAAATTTGGTAAGTAATCTCTAACATAGTTAATAAACCCTAAGAGTTTTTGTAGGTCTTTCTTATTTTGTGGTGGCTTTAGACTTTGAATTGCCTTGATACGATCTTCATCCAGGGATATTCCCTTTTCTGAGATTTTATGACCTAAAAATTTAACTTTTGTAATCTTATATTGAAACTTGTTTTGATTAAACTTTATATTTTTCTCTTGAGCTCTCTTCATTACTAATTCTATTATTTTATCATGCTCTTTATCATTTTCCGTAGCTATTATCAAGTCATCGATGTAAATCGTTACATTTGGGATCCCGCTGAAATTTTGACTATTAAGTTTCTGGAAAATTTCGGGAGCTATCTTTAACCCAAACGGTAATCTTTTAAAACGGAAACATCCGAAAGGTGTACTAAAAGTACACAATTTTTTTGAATACTTGTCTAACATTATTTGCCAATAACCTTCTTTAAGATCTAACACTGAAAATATTTTTTTATTTGCCAAGTTTGGTTTTATTTCTTCAAAGGTTGGTATTTCGTAATAATTTTCCTTGATTGCTTCATTAAGATATTTAGGATCTAGGCAAATTCGAATGGTTCCATCGGGTTTTTCAACGATAACTATATTGGATACCCAGTCGCACGGCTCATTCACCGGTTCTATGATATCCACTTTAATTAATCGATTTATTTCTTGTTTTAAGGGTTCTCTCAATATTAACGGCACCCTTCTCGGTGGTTTAGCTACTGCCACTGAGTTTTCTTTTAGTTCAATATGAAAGTTTTTGTAAAAACAACCTAATCCATTAAATAAACCAGAATACCTCTTCAAAATATTGTCTTTTGTTAGTATTTTGATGTCATTTATTCGCTTGACTAAACCTAAATCTACGCAACCCTTTAGACCAAGTATAGGAATTGTATTCTCTTTTATAATATAAAACTTTTGCATGGAGACCTTATTTCTAGCTGTACATTTTAAACAAACTTTACCTATAGTTTGTATTTCAGATCCATTATATGCCTCAAGTTTCGTACTATTTTCTTCATTAACTATAATATTGGGAACGTTCAAAATATATTTAAGTGGTAGCACATTAGCTTGGGCACCGGTGTCTAATTTGAACTGCACTATTGTTTTTTCGATTTTAATTTTTTCATACCACGATTCATTGTTCTCATTTTTGTTAATTGTATCTATACAAAAATTATTTTCGGATTCACTGCTCTCATAACTAAGTACCGGTCTTATTTCATTAATAGATTTCTTTTTACATACCAGCGCAAAATGATTATAGCCACTACAATTGCTGCACTTTTTACCAAACGCAGGACATTGACCTCTTACATGCTTTTTGCCACAGAACCTGCATTCAATGTTGACCTTCTTTGACTGTCGCCATTGTTGCTTTGCATTTGCATTATTCTGTCTGGAATTATAATCACTTTTACTACTATTACGATTAACAAAATTTATATTTTTTTGCATAACCGGACTATTAAGTTTTTTGTTATTTTTGTTATTCCTACTTAACTGTGAGTTTCCTGAATTACTGATAATCGTTTCTATTGATGTTCCCGGTCCTCTCATTGTTTTCATCTGTATGTTGGCTGCTTCCGCTGCTCTGGCTAGTTCAATTGCTTTTTGTAAGGTTAAATTTTCGGTTTCCAACATCTTTTTTTGAAGCCCCTTATCATCTGTTCCTAATACTATTCTATCACGTAACATTCGGTCTTCATCAGAAAATCCACATTTTTTTACCATTTTCTTAATATCCATTAGAAAATTGTCAAATGGTTCCCGTTGACCTTGACTTCGATTATAAAAAATGAAAGTCTCATAGACTTCATTTTTTTTCGGTTTGCAAAAATCTTCAAATGCTTGCAAAACTGTTGAATATTTTTTTCTCTCTTCTTCATTCAGTGTAAAGGAATTGAATACCTCCACTGCATCAGGCCCCACAGCATTTAAGAGAATTGCAACCTGAACCGTTTCAGCTTTTTTGTTTAGTTCAATTGCTGCTGCGAATATCTCGAAATTCTGGCGAAATATTCTCCAATTTTCGGAAATATTTCCATCTAATTTCAATTCTTCCACTTTCTTAACAAAATCCATATTTGAATATATATATATAATTCTATTTTTTGGTGGCCTTCCGCGTGGTCTTTTCACAATTACTATGTCTTCAGTGTATTTTATACTGATGTTTTTCTTTCGATGTGGATTTTTTTCTGGAGCCGATGCAATTTTCTTGGATAAGCCCATCAATTTTCTCCTTCTTGCATTAATGCACGTACAGTTTTTTTTTTTTAATTACAAGCGGACTGCATCACAATAACTTTTCATCACGGGCACTTCAAGGTCACTTTAGCTGCTTTTGGTTCGTTTCAATATTCGGCTGCGCCATGTAGTGTCTCACCTGTTGTATTTGTAGACAGAGTCGAATTATTATTAAATACTACCGGCTGCGCCATGTAGTGTCTCACCTGTTGTATTTGTAGACAGAGTCGAATTATTATTAAATACTACCGGCTGCGCGACCTGAGGTTTACATTTCAATGAAAACACACGTCTGCTCGTTACAAGTATATTTATTAGACTGGCGGCTAACTGTCCATTGTCGACCAGATGCTGCTAACTTCTCTGTACAACTTTGCATTGGATTGCATCACGTGTTAGACAAATGGACCATTGCTCTTAATCTCTACAATATCGAGGAGTCAACAGTGGTTTGCATTAGAGATATAAAGGATCGTATCTACAGCTGTACAGAAAAAACTCAACATCAGGCCAATGCAACCACTAACTAATGAGGAAGGCGTTTGCAGATGGAAAATCCTTGTTGTCATATATGTGAAAAAGCATTCTCACCGAATGAGGAACAAGTTCCAAACCATTGCTATTTCACGAGTGAATATCGAGGGTCATAATATTCCAATAATTTTTCATAATTTATTTTTTTAACAGGTAAATACCGAGGACCAGCCCGCAATGCATGTAACTACAGCTATTACGATTGTTCCATAATTCCAGTCATTTTTCACAATTTATCTGGATATAATCACATTTCAGAATAAAGGACATAGCTAGATCTCCTGCCAATAAATAAAGCATTATATATTTCGTTCACCAAGCACGTTGTTATATATATATTAGGGGTTGTCACAATGACTTACCACTGGCGGCGCATTTATATCCAATCACCAGGTGTAGTTTGTATTCCATGGTAAGATGAACACAACCACACTTTTGTGTTAATTATTGTACACACTTTATTGACTTTAAATCACAATTTTTTACTTTAACTTATGTATGTATTACTATTAACACAACATAAATTCTTATTCATAGTTTGCTGTGTCGTATTATTCAGGCTGGCAAGATCCAGCTTAATCTCCTTTTTTTTTTTTTTTTGTTATTGGGATCTTATATACTTTCTGACCGATACTCTCTTACCGTGCCAACATCGCCAACGTATATCAACCAACTCACTTTTGCTTGAGTCTCTTCATTCTCAAGTCCCGTAGTTCAGGGTAGAAAAAATGCTTAATTAACACTTTTCTACCCTCAAAAAATTATTTTCGCTGGACATGTTCGAACATGTCCAGAATAATCGCGACGGACGATGGCTTGAAGTGTAATTTGATATTTTCGTAAATATTAAGCCATTGTCTTGCCTTTGGTGCATTCATTGATGCACCCGCAATGTATGCATCGCATACAATGTATATACGCACATACATGTCGTGTTTTTAACAAATCTTATGGAAGGTAAGATTTGTCGTGGGGTTTTTTTCTATTGAAACGACTTGGGTTGAAATTTAAAACTTTTATTTTTCCCAAGGATATAAGCTAATCATGGTGCTTAAAATATGATTAACCTATTAATATGTATAAAAATTAGATAAATTTTAGGGTTTTGAAATAAAAATAATTTTGAATGACCCTTTTCAGATAATTTAGGTATACAACAATCCTTCCCCCTGCAAAAAAAAAGAATTATTCTTTGAAGAAGAATATTTGTTTTCTGTGTTTGGATACTGGTTTTTTGTTTTGGGTCGGGGCAGTCGTTTGGTTGTCTTTGGTTGTTTTTTCACATTTTGGTTTCCTTAGCTAAATGTTTGTTTTCTTTATACTAAATAATTTTGGTATTGGTATTCTTATCTTCCAAAACCCGTTTTTAAAAACCTACGTTTTCTATTTATTCTTTCCATACGATATTTGTATGTGGCAATCCTTTCTTTCTAAATAAGTATATGTTTTTTCTTTTGATTTTAACTTACTTACTTGTATATTATGTCCTAATCTTAGTGTTAGTGGTTATTTACTTTTTATGCTAGGAAAGTTTTGTTATAATATTTATTTTATTAGTGTTATTTGTAATTCTATTTGTTCATTCTATCTATTATTATTTGTTTTATTTATTACTATTTAATAAGTATTTTTAACAATGGGGGCTGTTTTTATATATCTGGTCTTTTTTTTTCTTAATAATATCCCATTTATTTAGTATTCTTTTTTTTTCACTTTCTACCAAAAATTTGTGAAAATCCTTTTGTGTTCTTCTTCTTTGTGTACTAAATCTGTGTTTTTGTTTTCTTACTTCTAATATTTTTAGTTACTTATTTGCTTTCCCCTTTTTTTTATTGCTTATGTTTTTATTTCTTTACTCCGGTTTGCTGGAACCGGTTACATTTTGTATATTTATTAGGAGTGTCAGTGATGGCAATTGTGGTGACCTGTTCAAGTGGTGGATTCCTTCTCGCGCAGACCTTGTAGTTGGTAACATTTATCGATTTATATGTTAACACTTGGTCGAATATGTTCTTAGACATCTTTGTTTGAGAAAAAACACTTGTTCCGATTCCACAATTATTTTATTTTAAAACTGAATAACAACCTACGCGTTTCGTCTGCTTAAGAGAACCCTGATGATATCTTAAGCAAACGAAACGCGTAGGTTCTTATTCATTTTTAAAATAAAATAATTGTGGAATCGGAACAAGTGTTTTTTTTAGGAAATATGTATAACTCATCAACAAAGAAACGCATCGGGGGAATTGACACGTTGGTAGAATATTCATCATGGGATGTCAACATATGCATGTGTGAGGACTGAACAGTATTTATTAAAATTTATTCTGAAAAGGAAGGAGTTTCATTAGTTATTAATAATCAATTTGTTTAAGTTATTTTTGACCCCAGTCATTATACCTTGTGGTATGCAATTACATTTATCCCGGAACCTCAAATTGAATGAAAATCACTAGAAAATACACCCTTTTTACCAATATTGGTGAAATAAAAATTTCCTTAAATTTTGACTCTTAGAAGCTCGCTGTTGATCCGTAAAGAAATCCCAATGAATTCCCACGAAATTCGCTGCCAGATGTTTATTCCCAAATGTTATAAGAGGAGCCGATGGAAAATTTAATGAAAAAAACCCAAAACCCAAAACCCGAAAAAACAAAAAAGCTCCCAAGACTTTGCTGATGATCTTGGATGGAATAGGGAACTATGCTTGGCATGTGTTTTATATATGACAACTCGAATGAAAATATGTAAGAGAGCCAATGAAATAATGACGCGCATTTTATAGAAAATTTTGTCCCGATTTCATTATCCATAAAGTGAAATCTTCGAAATATAACCCGTTTATATCTTTATTAGGGCTTTAGAATATCATTTGTATATGCAAAAATGCATTTTGCATTTTTTGGCATCCTTCCCATAAAGATTTATTATTAATTTTATTACTTTTAATTGATTTTTTCATAAATTCAACCTACTTTATCGACACGCCATTTTTCAGTTCATTCCAATAAGTTCCTCTCATGACTTTCGCTGTTTTGTTTTGCTCACAGGGTACTTCTCTTACGTACTCGTTATTATGAATGATATTTATAGAAATCGCGCAAAAAATATCGTGAAACGAACGCGGCCATTAGAGTCGCGCGAAGATTCTACCCCGAATTGATACGTCAAATGTCATGAAAACATGAAGTTTCGCCGTGTTTTTACAATTCCACCTGTCGAACGCGCGCGATATGATTTTTAGTGTTTTTAAATAATATACTAGTTTTTTTGTGTGGTGTGATGCCGATTTCTCATCGTTGGAACCATAATCTACCAATAATATTTACGTTTGCATGTTTGATCAATTTGTGTGTTTATATTGTTGTGACAGGTAAATTGACTGCAATTTCACTGCCTTCTACTTATTTGTTTGGTTGTGGTTATGTGCAATGAAAACTCTTGGATGTTCATTTCTTGAGTTTTTTATTGTTATATTTGTTCTTTTAATTCAGTGTCGTAATCATTTTCATTTAACTGTTTATATTTGTTTAAAATTCGCAATTAATTTCATTTTTCTTTTCAGGTCATCGAGGGACCTTTGCACCTGTCGCACACTCCATGTGCAGGTAAGATGCCTTGCCTTATTTTTGTGTTAGACGAGATAAATTGTTTTTCTTTTAGGTTCGTTGAATAAACAATATGTACAACAAAGCAGCTACCTACCAACTGATTATCAAATAAAATTGTATGTTAAACAAATAAATGCACTAAATTTGATGAAATAAAACTAGGAAAATTTGTTTGACAAATTTTGTTTTCTATTCTGAATCACTTAGTAGAAACTCGTAATGTTTTCAGTATTTCCAAAAATCAGTTTAAAATATCGAAATTCCTATTTATTTAAGAGAAATTGTTAATTTTGAAGCAGTTTTCCAAATATTATATGTACCTATTTGTAAAATTTGTGACTACTTGCCGGTAGATTTTTTATAATATTTGTCTATATATCGCATTATATGTTCCAGTTTATTATATTAATCCGCTTTATTTTTAAATGGCAAACCAATTATTTAACAAACTCGTAGCAGTTTTTAAATGTTTTGCAAAACCTCCTTTTAACCAGCGAAAATAGATAAATCGACTAGAATGTTAGTCATCATTGATGTTGAAGGATTCAAAAAAAAAAAAAAAAAAAACGGCGATATTAAGAAGTGAAAACCAACTTTAACATTATATATGTATTTAAACCACCTTTTCCTATAAGAACTTAATTTGATCAGAAAAGAAACAGCTTTTATGGATTAAGGTGGGATGATGCATGCTTACGCTACCTTAACCTACATATGTATACAAGCTTAACCATTGCTACAAAGCACAATGCTACATGTTGGAAATGTCAGGTGCGCAAATCTAACAACTCGAGAAACAAGTGAGACATAATGAGGAGGACGATGTCTTTATATAAAGAGATTTTTAAAATAAAACAGTTTTAAAACAAAACAGTTTTAAAACGTTATAAATTTTTATTTAATTTACATATGATGTCCTGATCTAATTTACATTAATCTATTTCCATGATACGGTAATGACCTCACGGTAGCGTTTCATAGTTATCTTTAAGTATATACCTCCTATCATCGTGTGGACTTATAGCGATTTTTGATTGAGTTATTGTGCTAATTTCACGTTTTTGAGATCTTATTAGATTTTGGGTTACTATTTTCCCACAGTTAGCGTTTAAACACTCAACATAATCATCAAAAGTAATTCTATTCTTCACGATCTGTTGTTTCACCCCCTTGGATTTTTTTAGTTTCATCCTTGCCATCTACCCTTAACGCATACATTTTCGATCTCAGACCAGCAAATTCCGTCATAATGCGCCCATTGTTCTCATCTTTCATGAGGCCCAACACTTTTTTGTTGACTAGAGGTATGCCCCAAACGTTGTTGGAAGGTTAGTTACTGGTGTCAAAATGCAAATGACAGTCACGTTTAATAATATTATATAGGTCAGGACAGCTAATTTCATAAATTAGGCTCTCTGTATCTGTATAAAAAACAGTATAATTCGAACCAAACTGGGGAATCATATAATCGTAATGGAATTTATAAATGGTTGTCTTTGCCAAGTCTAAGATGCACATGCCTACACGGTTAGAAATATTAGGATGAAACTAATACTTTCATCGTATTCATATAAATCCTTACGAAAAAATTGTATACAAATAATAACCGAATAGTTTAACTGCGCATTATATTAAAAACGTATAAATTTTATACTGAAAATGCATTTTAAAATTTATCTGATCACCGGATTAATTTAATAACACTTCATATAAGAATGTTTAATTCATTTCTCTGATTAAATGTATAACCAGAACTGGATACAATGAATTTATACTTTCATAATGTATATACTACGTCTTGATAGTATATAATTGTTGCATAAAAATTTTGTATAAATAATATGTATATTATGTATAAAAATCTTCTATAAATAATATGTATATTATTTATACAAGATTTGTATGCAACAATTTTATACATACTATCAAGACATAGTAAGTCCGTGTTAAAATGTTATATAGCTATGTAAATAAATTTTAAATTATTCTGCAGGAAAAAAAAACATGTAGGTATAAACTTCAGGATACATTTATTTATTAATTTTAATATATGGGTACAAAAGAGATAAATTTATCGATCAAAAATAAAATTAAGATACATATACATATGTGCATATACTTATTTAATTAACTTTCGTTCTTCAATTTCTTAACTAAATAAAGCTTTCCATTTTTTCTTGATATTGCTGAATCACAAATTTGCGCATTATCGCAATCGGATAACTTAACAATACTCTCTTTTATTTTAGATCTATCTAAAAGATAGGAATTATGAAACTTATCATAATAAAGACTTGTAAAATGATTACACAGAAAAAAAACTGATTGCAGTAATGTAAAATGTGATCAATTTCAAAACAATCTTTCGATGAAAAAAAAAAATTAAGAGTCCATGCCGATAATGTCCAAAATGCTCTAACCAAGATATTTTTAATATTTTACACGTTTTTGTGTAGTTTATAGTGTTTAATATTAATTTATATCTTTCAAAAAATTCAGTGCTTAATTCAGTGGATTTTCCGCATTTTATATTTGTATCTGCGTTAAAATATTGGCAAAATTGCGCAAATTGTTGTTGATATCTTAATGATAAGGTTTTACAAATTTATGTAATTTTTAAATCGGTTGCAAAGTACTTTAAATACCTAATGTTTTGCTTCGTACCTCATATTGGAAACCTGACTTAACGGACCCAATTTTAACAAAACCCCAGGGTGAGGATGTGATGTTTGGGAATAAGGCGTCTTTTAAATTCATTTTTAATCAAAAATAAATGCTTTTCTATCATTTTACGTAAATAATATACATTTTGAATACTTATTTTATTGGCGAAAGCTAATTCTAAAATTCTTAGTATAGTAATAATGCCTTCCCATTTTGCTGCCATTTCATTTGTAATTATTATGTGGGGAGATTTCCCAGCTGGCTAAAATATGAAGAATTGTGTACTATTCATAAATTATTTAAGAGAAAAAGCTGGTTTGTACTTAAATTTTTAAATAGGATTAATTCTTGTGCAACATCTTCGTCTGTTAGTCGTCTTATTTTCTTTTTTCCATTTGGTGGAGGAGGTAAAAGTCTCAACAAATTCAAAATGCATGAATCCCAATCTAAAAAATAAAAAATTTTGCTGTGATTTTGCAATATTTTAATCTACAAATATTGATGTCTTTACCTTTTTCTCTCTCACCCTCGGTATACAGAGTCCTTTTTCCCGCCTGCTTCACTGCAGTATATATATGAAATTGATATTGTGACCACTCCGTAAAAATAGATTGAGAATTTCTATACGACAGGCTCAAAATCGTAGTTAATCTGTTGGACATACATAGACATTGTGTTGTATTGAAATATTTATTATCAAATGGGTAACAAAATTAGTCTAATATAGGCACAAAGCAAATTTGGACAGACAAAAAAACAACTGAAATTCTCATATATATTGCTGGCCAAAAGCTTCCCATTTTCTCTTCTGTATACTAGAGTCGTTTTCAATAGTTTTTTCGCAGTTTCGATTTCGTTGGGCAAGACCAAAGTTCGTAAATTCTCCAGATCCTTGTAAATTTCTTCTGGATCAGCATCATCTTCATGGCTGAAAGTTTTGTTAATCAAATCGGTATCAAGCAATTCCAAGTCCTTTTCTAACTTCCTTTTCTTTACTCTCTCGTTCTTTAATTTATTTTGCAAGAACCCGGTAGATGCGTGGTTGACTAATAGCTCTTAAAACAATTAAAGTTTTTAATTCCCAAAAAGAGAAGCTAAAAGGAAATTATAAGTACAAGGTGATTTTCGCCTGATGATCGTAAACATGGAAAATTTTCTATGCAGGCGGATGCCGCAAACAAAGTTTTTGAAACTCTATAAATATTTAAATATGTATACAAAAGTGTAAATATATTTTATATCAATTACTTCAGCGGTAGCAATTATAGATGGACCAGAAGAAGCATTACACCTTTTTAAAGTGCCTGGTTCCTTCGGCATCTTAGATACATTTTGACAGGATGGTTCTTGTGTCAGATTCCCAAAAAATTTTTAAAATTTTTAAGTTTTACATAGTTGACAATGTCATGATACATTTAATACCATCCAGCAATAGAAATGATTTCTTTTTCTTTTAATTAGGAATGCCGGATGCAGGTAAAACTGCCGCACATAGTCCATGAAAACCACGTCGTCAATTACCGCTCCATAGTAATTTAAAAAGCTATCAAAATCATCGTAACTGACATCAAAGGCATTAATCGCTAAGAGAACAGATAAAAATATATTGTTCCATAGATTGAATAAGCACCCCCATATCTACATATCTCTACCCAAAGTTATAGCGTTTTAAAATTGAAATATAGAGCCTTCCATATTCTGAAATTAACCATTAATTATTTCTAACAAATACGTTGTCAAATTTTTTTTTTTTTTTGCTATAATTAAGAATCCCAGAGTCTTTCCTTTATTTTATTTATTTGGCTTGTCAGAAATGCAACTGTTTCGGAGTTATTTACACCTTTTTGTTCCGACTGAGCGTGCATTGCATAAAAAATTTACAAATTTGCAATTGCACTAAATTTACAATATTTTCGTATTTAATTTGCGATATACCGTAACCCTCGGAATATACAAGCCATGAAGTCAGATTTAAAGAGAGAGTAGCGAGCCGGATAGCAGACGACGACATCCATAGTCTTCTTGCCTAATCTTACTGCAAGAGTTTTTCATATAAAAGTAGCTTGTATGAATTTTATTCCAAAGCTATAATTTCCATAAATTTGTTCTAGATGCTATTTTTTTTACAACTTTACAACCATTAGAAAGAAAACATATTTGGCTGCAATTTGTTTAAACTTCATTAGGACCTGTTTAAGATGAAATCTTAGTTCTTCCTCCATGATGAGTGTATAAAACAGTGAGAGTGAGCTCTTACTGCATGGCTGTGGCCGGCTCGCTAATGCCTTTTAATGTGTCGGTGTCATCGCCGACTTCAACTTTTGTAATTCCGGGGGTTACGGATATACATAAAATAAATTTACTTGCTATATTCATGCACTAAGCCTCAATAATTTCTATGGAAAAACAGCACTTACTTACCTGAACGTACAAAATCAACGAAACATAATTCCTCCAATTCCAACACGAACTTTTCCACTTTTACAATTTTAAAATCACCATTAAGCTCTACCGTAATAAAAACTCCCGGATACATGTTCACTGTATGGCAGATCACTTTAGAATGAGAAAACCGGTATCGTTTTCATATTTTACTGATTTTTATATGAAGCCGGGTATAAAATTATTTATAAGAATTAACTTATAAAGTTCATATTCTGAGACATATAAATCATTTATATTACTTGCCTATACATTTTATAAACCTATTGTATTGGCTTATGTTTATATTAACAAAGTATAAAATTAATTAATTTTTGATATAGAATTTATAAATGAAATAGTATATATACAATAATAGTATGAAAGATATGAAAATTAGTGAAAAATTGTATAAATTCAGTGAAATTCATATGAATTTTGGCATAGATAAAATTAATATTTAAAAAGGTATAAATAATTTTATATTTTAAACTTAAATTTCCAACCGTGTGGGCTTACTGTTTGTTTACTAACAGTATTGGGGTCTCCAGCTGACGGCGGTGACTGATGTAATGCTTTGCGATTAATTGCAAGGTATTGCACTGGTCACTAGGTCAGAGTCGCTTCCGCCTGTAAAGATTCTAAAAGGTGACCCGACTTTGCGAGTGGATCAGGTTGCTCAGTTGTGTTTTAGCGATCACAAGTTATAAGTTGTGAGTGATCAAGCTCAAATTGTGTTATTGTTCGAAGTATTAACTAACTAAAAGTAGTAAAAAAAAAAGAAGAATTAACTAACTAAAAGTTTTATATGTGGATTACGCGAGTGTTTTACTGGGGACACGACAAATTGGCGCAGCCGGAAAAGAGGTAAAAGTGAGTGAAATTAATGTGAGTTTTTTTTTATGTTTTTGTCGTTTTCGTTTTACTTGGGCGAGTAAAATGAAATAAATTTATTTTTGTTTGTTCTCATCTTCGTTATTTACAAAAAGGGTAGAATTTTTTTTGTATATAACGGGTATTTTTGTGTTTTTCCTTAAAAAAAAAAAATGTTGTTTATAATAAATAAATTTTTGGACAATTTTATTACATTTCAGCACATTAATTTAAAAAGTTTACTCATACACACACTGGGAGCAAAGCTAATTTAGCTACTCCAAAACGCATACATTAGGAGCAAAGCTGTATAGCTACACCAATACACACACACACCAGGATCAAAGCTGTTTAGCTACTCCACCAAGTATACACGCACAAGAAACATTACAGGGAAAGAGTTGAAATAGAAATTGAAATAAATAATAATACCTAAGCATTACATGAAATACCTCAGAAATTAATTATTGAATGTTTCTTATGAAAAATAAACCAAACTTAATTCGCTAAATCAATGGATGTAGATAAACAAAGTGCACGCTGAGGATTGAATAGTATTTTAGTGTTTTGTTTTAATAGTGATATTTCTCTTTGCTGAAACACCTTCTCCTCCCTTTTATAAAAAAAAAACACAATTCAATAACAAAGGGTAGGGGAATATATGTGTTTATGTATTTATTTGGCCAAGAAAGTGAGTTATGGTGGTTTTCCGATAAATTTTAAATTTTTTTGCTGAAAGTGAAACTTAAGTAATGTTGCAAGAAAATGCTGCTAGTCTTATCATATTTCAGCTAAAAAATTACAGTTACACATGTTGCTGCAATCCCCGACATCTTGGACAGATCGTTATTAATTTTCTACCACATTAAGGCAAGTGGGTCAAAATCTTTTAACCATTAAGAGGTTCTTTTTGTGTATTGTATGGTAATAATAAGTGTTTCTGTTTTGTGCCAGTTTTGTGAGGTATCGTTGGGTTTTG
This sequence comes from Dioctria rufipes, assembly GCA_963924295.1. Lineage (NCBI taxonomy): Eukaryota > Metazoa > Arthropoda > Insecta > Diptera > Asilidae > Dioctria > Dioctria rufipes. Next base: position 122,402,357 of record OZ002742.1, read on the forward strand.
GTGAATTCCTATAGCTCTAACGCGGTGATTCCACTAAGTGGATCCAAAAAAATTTAATTCTTTTAAATTGTCGGTAAAGTACGGCAGTTAGTTACACTCTCAAAACACGTATCGTAAAATGTTTTAAAATTTTATGCGCTTTTACTTAAATTGGCTTCTTGCTTCGGCAGAACATATACTTAAATTGGAAATATATTTAATAAGTATTCGAGTACTCGCGAAGAATCTTTGTGGATTAAAAGTCTTGTCAGATTTATGTTGGAGCATACGTACAGTTGTGTCTAATATTCCTCGCTTTAGGTAATTCAGTAAGATACAAAAGCGCTGATAGGTATGATCAATGAGAGGCGGTAAGAAGTATATTTCGCGTTGATAAAATGTGATGTCTTGTGCTTCGCTGAAAACTAGACTGAGAGCTGACCGTGCTGAAAACAAGAAAATCTGAAATGCTCAATTTTCTGAACTTTACCCCAATTTCGTTGTTCCTCTTATAGAATAGAAATTGTGTACGTTCATAAATTAGAGCTTTGTTGATGACTACTCAGTGGTCACCTGTAATGAAACCGATGAGTTGACTTTCTAACGTTTACGCACTAGTGCAACTTCCTATAAGTTACTGCTAGTGTAAACGTCTCTTGTGAAATAGCAACTCACACACACTGAATCTGCAGCGTGTGGACTATAACAACGAGATTGAAATGATCCACCTAAAAACTGCCACGTCTGGGCGATGCGTGTAGCTTCCAATAAGCTCTCACGATACCAATGCCTACTGTCTAGTGTCAAACAACGTAAAACCTAAAATGAAAACGGATGGCCGAGCACAATCACACTTAGATGGCGGTAGTGTAGCGGTAAATGAAAGAATCATCCGGTTATTCATGCATTTAGATTTATTAAGCAAAACTTCCTTCTATTATTAAAATTAGACTAGTAAAAAAAAATAACTTCATAAAAAAATTAACCTAATTGCAATTCAATTTAACTATTATATATTGTTTCTAATTCTACTCAAACTTCTTAACTAGACTTATATTACTATTTAAAATTCCTTTCTATGTTTTATAATTTAATTAACGCTGAAATTAAAAATTATTGTTAACTGTCAATCGTGAATCATCATGTAGTGTAAAATGTGACCCGTGTGGGCACAGTTTTATACCTTGCTGAATGATTAATTGACGAAAATTTATGAACAAACAACTGAAAACTCAAGAAAATTATATTCAATAAATTTTTAGTATTTGGTGATGTTATTTTGTGTAATATGTCCAATACAAATTGGTATGCAATCTTACACTTTAATACCCGTCACCTAACCAAAGATTTATATGGAAAGCAAAAAAATACCTGAATTCACTAATGTCAAAGAAAATCACGTCAAGATTGACTAACTCCCGAATTCCACTGGAAAACAAATTCTTTCCAAAACAAAAGCAAAAAAAAAGGAAAATAAACTAAAAAATGACAGAACTAGTTTAATTTTGAAGAACAAAAAAAAACTGACTTTAAATGCAAATAAAAAATAAGTGATGAAACCAAAAAAAAAAAAAAAAAACTCTAAGTGAAATTACTAATGAAAGCATAAAAAATAAAAAGAAAAAAAACCGAAGAAAAACTACAAGTTCAAAATGTCACTGATGAAAAATTGCAAATTTTGAGGATACTATGGCTGACTAGCATATGTATACCTCCTTGACAATTTGTTGAAAATAGAAGACAGAATGAACAAATGGCCCTCCTTTTTATAGAAAAATTCGTTCCATTTTCGCTGTCTATAAAGTGAAATATTCGAAATTTTCACTGAAAATGACAAAAAGTTGAATTTTTCTTATTGTCATCGATAGCGAATTTAACGATCTAAAATTTTGATACCTTTGTCGTAAAAATTGATTGTCAATTTGATGATTTTAATCAATTTGTATAAATTTTGGAACATTTGCTATAAAAAATGTCAATTGGTTACGTTTCATTTCGATGTAGTAGATTTTCCTGTCATTTGTAATAATTTTTTTGTCTTCTTCCCACTGTGAGTCTCTTTCGCACTCATTGTGGGAAATGTATAACTAAAAAATCGCAAATATCGCGTTTCCCGTGGAAAATATCGCGAAAACCGAATGCGACCATTAAAATCACGTCAAACGTCGCGGTAGTATGGAGTTTTCGTTGTTTTGACACTTTCGCGCGCGAGTGTCAAGTTTATTTTTAATGTGTTTTTTAAGTGATTTTTAGTGGTTTTTTTTCAGGTACCCTCATCACTATGGATATTCCTTTTATATCAGGTAAGCATATTTATAATTCATTTCGTGAATTACGGGTGTAATTTATAAATTCTACATGTTTGTGGACAAGTGTCATGTAAATATTTTTAGTGCATTTTGTACTCTATTTGTCCACAAACATTAGCAATAATTGTGTTGATTGTGTGATTTGGTACGTGAATTCATGTTTTATGTACTATTTCTTGCATCAAACATAAATTCATGTGCAATATCCTCAATTTCCATTTTGCATGGATTTTGTTGTGGTGATAGGCATATGTATACCATGGTCATAATTTGACTTTGTGTACCTATGGCCTTTTTCCTTAGTTACTTAACAATAAAACATGATTGATTCCAACTAATTCATTTTCTTTATTTCATTTCAGATATTCGTGGGAACCCTTTTCTACCTGTAAATACTCCAGGTAGAGGTAATTTTTTTTATGTATATTTGTTTTTTAAATCTTTATTGATTGTACCCCTTTTCTTTTAGGTTCGCTGAACATTCTCCCTCCCGTTGAACGGTCCTGTTCAACAACCTCTTTTTAATCTTCTGGATGCCTCGTTTGCGGTAGTGGTGAAGCAATAGTGTACCATCAGCGCGAACACGTAACACTACCTGATAGCGATCTGGTAGGTTTAGTGTTCGTTCCATGTTTCGCCTCGTTTGGATATCCTTGAAGTTTATCCGTTTGACAACTTCGCTCGGGAGAAATATAGTGATGCCGTCACGGGTTATGAAATTCTGGAATGAGTTTTCCAACCTCACTTTAGCTTCGTCCATTGTAGTTGTGGGTAGAAGGCGTTCCAAATTATCCACCTTGACCACCATTGGCGATGATTTTCTCCTTCACTATCGGATTTGTTTGCGGCGTATCCATCAGGAACAAATCGTGGGCGTTGGATGTTGATGCCTCTGCTTTAGATGCTGCTGATGTACAAGCCTTTGATGTAGATGCTTCTGCTGTGGATTCTCCTGATGCAGATGCCTGCTCTACATCTGGCTCCTTCGTCTGATCTACCAACTTTGACCATAGCTCCTCGAATTCGCTGGCGTCAAATAGTGCATCAATGGGGTCATCTGGCAGCAGGAAAATTCATATTGATATCATCATAGATAGCCAGGATATCCCCGTCTATGTCGTACTTTTTTGACATCTGTAAAACAAAATAATAAGTAATTTGTCTAATCAAATGGGACATTCACAAACAGATAACAAATGTGACGACACATATTCATTATTGTTATCTAATTGGTACACGACACACTTTGTTAATAGGTCTTGTAAAGATGCTTCTCTGGGTTTTGATTTGCACCACTTGGACTAGACATCGGATCCGGGGTAAATCTCATTAATGAAAGTCTAAACTAAAAATTTCGGATTTTGTTTCCTTTTTTTTACTTTGACCTCTATTATTTTTGCCAAAAGGTCATTAACATAACTTTTTTTTTATAAAAACTGTAAACTAGGGACTCTCCTCTTTAATGTGACCTATTACACCCTATGTGTTAACTGTAGCCGTTAAACAGTTATTAACTCATAACCTATTCAGGTCACACCGAAATTAGACGATATTTTGTACAATGACGTGCTAAGGGAACAAATTATCGTTGAGAGAAGGTTTGAAAATAGGTTTTAGAATAGGTTAAGAGCTAATAACTCTTTAACGGATACAGATATCACATAGGGTATAATAGGTCAAATTAAAGAGAAGGCTCCACAGTTTACAGTTTTTATAAAAAAAAGTTATGTTAACGACCTTTTTTGCAAAAATAATAGATGTCAAAGTAAAATAAAGGAAAGAAAATCCGAAATTTTTAGTTTAGACCTTCATAACTGAGGGGGGAGGGGTACGGGGCTTGTTGAGCTGTCGTTGGAAAGGCCATGAAGTTCTGCATACAGTGAGCCCTTAACTGTGACCATACGCCCTGTAGTTTTTAAGATACAGGGTGTTTTGTGAAAACCTAGCTTTTTTTATGAATCACCCTGTAACTCCTAAACGGTTGATATTGCCCCCCCCCCCCTGCCATACAATTTTGGGTTCATCTAGGTGAGTACTATCACCTCCCGCTCTATGGACCTCCTAAGGGGAAACACCCTGTATACATAGTAAAGGGTACTTCTACCTTATTGCTATAGTTCTTAAAGCTAACTCGTTCTGGCCCTCTGCTGGCAATCGAACTTTGCAATCATTCAGCTTCTTGCAGTCCTGCATGTGCTGTTCTAATGCAGTAGACGTGTAAAAGTTGTGAAGACATCGGTCAAGGTCTTTTATATTCACATTCTGAATATTTTCCTAGAACTACGTACTCAAGTCTGTGTTATTGTAAATGAGTGCGCTTTTTTTTCAGAATTTTAAATTCACCGCAAAACGCGGCATTAACTTTAAGAGCCACTTCCTTTGTCAACGCGTTGTTGATACGACGACGAAATAAATTACTGCAATCTTGCAAATGTGTTGATAGTTCTTTATGTGTTAAATGGGCTATTGCTCCAGTCCGCAACGATTCTGGAACGCAGACTGGACATCTTCCCATTTAACCCGGCTGCTCATATAATTTGCTCTATTTGGGTTGGGGGTTTTATAACCACCGGCAAACCAACCTCAGCTGCTTCATTTGCGCTCGAAATAGCGCATATGGCGTTGGTTAGACAATTTTTTTCACCAACAGTTGTCGTCGCCTTCAATGCAACCCTTAATTTTCTTATGCTCAACCCGCATTGCTTTATTGCACCCTCCAAAAAGTCAGCGTGCTCTTTAGCGTTATGAAGTGACGATTCTGCTTCTTTAGTTAGAATATTCAAATTAGGCGCCATTTATTCCAGCTTTGTTGTTTTGCTTTTATTTTCACTTTAGCACTTTGCCCGCGTATTTCCTCTTTAATATTTAATGTGAAGCTTCTAGCTCTTTGACGTGTTTTCCCTTTTGTCAATGAATGAGTGTAAATATTAAACCCGATTATTTATATAATAATAGCCAGAAAATTGAAAAGCTGATGAAACCCAAAATTATAGAGTTTGCCTAATTAACGAATCGCTCTGTTTTATTAATGTAAAAATTTTAAAACTATTATTTTAAATTTATTATATTTAAAATACGACTTTACTGGTTTTTTTATGAGTCCTCAACTGCCGATATGGAACATACACGAGAAATTCCGTTTTATATACAATTTTGATCGGGCCCCACACAAAAAGTTTTCTACTGCGTTACATGTTTTTGTAGTCACCTAGTATTAACATCCTAAAAATATAAAATATTTTCAATACCTTAATTCCCCCCAGCTGATGTCTGTTAACCATCATATTATTATACTCGACATATGTGAAAGAAGAAGTCAGCAACAATGTTGTATTTAATGGATAGTACATTCTCAGCAGTGAAAGTGAAAACAAAAACCAGGAAATTGAGGTGATTTATTACTTTGTATGTCGGGCACGCGCTTTAACAGAGGAGGCTGAGGGTATATAAAAGGTGACCCCTTGTGTTGATCGAGAAATCTTGTGTTTCTTTAAAACTGCTATTTTGTGGAAATTTACCCATCGCTCTATATACATATAAAACATTTTTACAAAGCGATCTATATGCTGCTATCAACAATAAAAGAAAATGTGTTGTTCTACAACATTTTACTGAAATAAATACAGTCGGATTTGCTTCAGATAAACCTTTTATTTGCTATATAAATTATTATTGTGTAACACAACAAAAATATCATATAATATATCATCCCAAAGCAATTTTAATTAGAGATTGATGAAAGAAAACTTTCATTCATAAAATTCCAAACGATTTGCTACCCGATTTTAAAAATTCTCAATACCGATAAAGTTCTTTTAGGTTCTTTATGTTTTGAAAATTATAGGGTGCTCATATTTTCTTTTGGACAAATTGGATCCAAATAATGCACCCTCATTTTCCTTAAAATAGGTAAATTTATTCCATGATCTGAATTTTTTAATATTTTTTATAAAGCTCATCGCGCTAATTAATAAAGAACCTTTAAATTCCTGATACAATGCTCCTCCATCCAGTTTTTTAATAGGTTTTTCAGTTCACACGCCATATTTTGATTTAATTTATCTTTTGCAATAAGCTCTTCTGAATGTATAGTCAAAATCATTCTCTTGACTTTCTATGCATATAGTGGAAAAGTGAAGCTCTTTACACAAACATATTTGCTGATTTGTCTCCAAATATGTAGATGATAACTTTTTAGCAAAACCCATTCGATTCGATGCTGTAAACCAAACTGCTTTTATCGTACACATAAGCTCAATAAAACTATAGCAAACAAATAAAGGCTACGAAGGATGAAAATTGCTCTATGTGAATGAGCATGTTAGTCACAACATTTTTCATTCGCTTCAAGAAAATTCAGTTTGGGGATTCTTAATTCAATATTTTTGTAAAGATTATAAACACGATTTTGAGTGTACTTGGACTTACTCGTGGACTTTTTGTAGAATTTATTATTTTACGAATTTTTGAAATACTTACGTTTTTAAGTTTTACAATTAAAGATCATTGATCTCCTATTCCTAC